>OY292380.1:5419306-6679306 GCA_958496195.1 Timandra comae
TAAGATAGGGTTATAATTGAGGTAAGCTGTATATACCACTAGCTGTGCCCCGCGGTTTATCTCGCGTTAGATCCAATCCTTTTAACCCCCGACGCAAAAAGAGGGGTGTTATAAGTTTGACGTGTCTGTGTGTGTGTGTGTGTGTGTGTGTGTGTATCTGTCTATCTGTGGCATCATAGCTCCCGAACGGATTAACCGATTTCAATTTAGTTTTTGTATTAAAGGGGACTTACGTGCAAGTGTTTATAGACATGTTTGGTGAAAATCGGTTGACCCGTTTAAAAGTTATGGGGCTTGAAAGTAATTGTGATGGAGGTTTTTTAAATTTTTTATTTAATGTTATTATTGTATTTAAATTGATTCATTGTATTGTATTGTTGGATGTTATATAGTCTCCCTTAATAAATAGGCCTGAAATATAACACTGAAAGATTTTTTCAACCCGAACAAGAATTTTTAATAATTATCGCATTCAAGTATCCAAACTTTATACTTTTTACCGATTGAGTGACTGATCTTCAACAATCAAACCACAACAGATTCCGTTAAAAAACAAATTATAAAAACGCGGACCACAGCGTGCCTCAATCATCTGTTCGCTGTGATATTTGATGTTTCCAAACACTTTTCCCGCCATTCAAATCGGACGTGATTAATGGTTCCCCGAGCTGTCATTTTGACGCAATTAGACCTCGAGTCTTTGTGTCCTTTGTACGATGTTTTTTGTTGCAACTTTTATATATTTAGAAATAGCTGTGCGGTTTTTCGCGTACCAATATCTCAGTCTTGTGCTTATTTTGAGATAAATAAAACGTGTGGCACTCGGGGACTGCCGCGTTAAAGCTATTGCATAGCAATATTATCAACTAATTGTTTTTTTTATTTTTGTATTGCAATCCTAACCTTACAAATTTTGATGTCGTACTTGGGACTTCATACAATATAAACTTTGTCTGCATTACTATAAAAACTTTTTGGAAAATTTACAAAAAAAAAGTTTTCGATAAAATAATAATAAAAAATTATCAATGTAAATATGAGCTTTATAGCTCTTAAAATAGAGTTCAAAATTACTATAGCAAACTAAAAACGTGAGGTTTTTTCGTTACGGAATTTCTGGATTCGGTCCCCGCGCTCAAGGCCCTCGATAGAAGCTATGCAATAGCTTAAAAATACCCTTTATATTACTCCTGATTATATCAGTAACTCAGCACAAACGTGTGTAAATCAATTCAATAGTTTCAAGTCCAACAAAAAAAAAACATATTTCTTCTTTATTACATTACTAGTGGCGGCCTGTGGTTTCACCCGCGTAGTTCCCGCTCCCGTGAGAATGCAGGGATAAAATCATGCTAAAAGTCTTCCTCTTGAATTACACCATCTTTAAAAAAACCGCTTCAAAATCCGTTGCATATAGTTTTAAACATTTAAACATACATAGGGACAGATAGACAACGACAGCGATTTTATTTTATACTATGTAGTGATGATTAAAATATTTCCTACGGAACCCTTCAAAACCAAACCGAACTCACGCTTTTATTCCAATTTTTCATGTATTATTATAGGAAATCATTGGAAAAAAATATATAATATTATGTAATACGAGTATTAGATACAATTATCCACGGTAAAAGCCGATGCGAAAAAAGTAAAATCAATTTTCACCATTTTATATTGAATCTTAGGGCTCACGCGCGTTCACGATGTAGGGACGTCGTGTGACGTCACAATTTGACGTTGCGAACATTCTTTTGTATTTAATTTATTTCATTTGTATTGCGTTTAAGAGAGCGTCGGTGGCACAGGGGATAAGGCCGTTGACTTCCGATCGGAAGGTGCCTGGTTCGAACCCCACCAGTCCCGCCACGTACCAATGTGTTTTCAATTTACGAATTCATATACGTTATACGTTAATTTCGACGCTCTTACGGTGGAGGAAAACATCGTGACACCTGCACACACCTGGGAAGAAATTCTAAGGTTGTGTGTGAAGTCGACCAACCCGCACTTGGCCAGCGTGGTTGACTAAGGCCTAATCACCCTAATTCAGGGTAGGCTCGAGCCCCTCGGTGGGGACATTATATGAGCTGATGATGATGATGTATTTCGTTTATGTCGATGGCGTAGTAACACAGAGGTCTAGTGGTATCGGCGTTTGCCTGCAAAATGGAAGGTCTTAGATTCAATTCCTCGATCGATTTTCATACTTTACTAATATGGTCAGAGAGAAAGAAATACCTTTGCAGCTTATCTTTCAAGGCGCTTACTTTTAGCAATTGACGACTGTGACAAAGTGGTCACCATTCCAGACTGGTTTGCGGGTTCGATTCCCGTGTGGTGTGGATATTTGTGTGACCCACAAATTATTTTGAATGTGTCTGTAGTTTCTGGTAAAATTCAACATTTGTGATTAAATTCGAATTCGGACTTATTACTGTGAAGAAAAACATCGTTCAAAATTATGAATTTGTAAAGCTTATGTGAGAGTTGACCCAACTGCCCTCGGTGAGCGTGGTTGTTTAAAACTTGAACGTTATTTGAACCTTTTTTCCTTTGAAATTAACCTTTGGCATAGCAGGCAGAGTCACTATCAATTACACTACTTGGTCGTAAGAAATAATATTAATCATTCACTCCATCGTTCATTCACGTCTCATTCTAGTAATTGATCCCTAACTTAGTGTGTCACTTCACTATCACTATCACTATGTAATACAAAGCCGCTTCAAGCTGTTTGTCGCTCATTTCCCGCTGTCTGTCCCTATGTACACTTAGATCTTTTAAACTACGCAACGGATTTTGATACGGTTTTCTTTCGTAGATAGAGCAATTCAAGAGGAATAGTTATATGTCCGCATTCTCATAGGAATGGAAACTACGCGGGAAACAGTGGGGCGTTGCTAGTTTAAGAAAAAATGCAAATAAACACAACTTTACAAAAAAGACCGAGTGTGGTGTCGTGGGACACCAGGTAAGAACGAAGCTACTTAAAAAAGTATTATTTTCAATGGTCATAATAAGAAGAAAATAAATCATTATGATTTTCACAAAAGTTTCTACTCAAAAGAGTTAGCCATAGGTTACCTACCTTCTAATAATAATAGTTATTTATGGTACAAGCGAGGTAAGTTGGTGATTACTTCCGAGGCGCTATTGAGGCCCGGGCCGTCAGGCGAGGGTCTGAAGATAGCCGAGGATAGTAATCATCAATACACGCGTGTACCATACAACGTTTTTCAACACATTTGAGAAGAAATTATCATCTTTCGCTTTAAATAAAGAGTTTTTCTATTCGCGCGCATCCAACACAACAATTGTGATCGGCCAAAGACTAAAAGAATATACTTATTAAAAAAAAATATCGAATGAATGAATGAATGGAATCGACCATAGACCTACCAAAAGTAAGGCAACATAGTTGAAGTTTGTTTTTAAAATGTATGGACACGTTTTTTTTGGTATCGAAACTTTTTTAAAACTAAACAATTAAAAAAAAATCTATAACTCACTAGTGAATCAAGCGTGTCATTATTCAACTGTTTTTGCACAAATAAGAGCCCCTTTCTGAGCAAGTGTGTTGAAAAAAATAAACGCGCGCCGCGCTGTTCGAAATTTGAAAAACGTGTCGTGACAACTTTTCGTAAGAATTTTTCCCGCCCCCTTTTACAACACGCGATAACGAACTTCGTTCCAATAATTATGACGGCAACGTCAAATCTTAACAATATGAACGCGCCTTTACACCTAAGAGTCGAGGAAGTAAAATAATAATACTCTTCCGATGTTTTAGGATAAATTGGAAACAAAAGAATTTTACTTTATCAATACTTCGGTGGCTTAGTGGTAAGGGCGTCTGCTTGTAAAGTAGCAGGTCTTGGATTCGATTTCTCTTGTCTTGGGTTGAATGATCTTGACGACATAGCAGAGTGGTCACCATACCGGACTGCCATCCGTAAGGTTGCGGGTTCGATTACCGTACGGGGCGAATACTTGTGTGAACCACAAATGTTTGTCTCGGTCTGGGTGTGTGTGTGTGAATGAGTGTGTGCGTAGTTTCTGATACCCTAGATACAAGTCACGAACTTAGTTAGGGGTCAGTTACTGTAATGAGATGATTCATCATTATTCCTATATATGAATAACTGATTATTTGCTGAATATCGAATTTGCAACCTCCGGCATAGCAGGCAAAGTCACTATCATCTATTGAGTCACAATCTTGTCTGTGCCGGTGACAGCGTCGCTGTAATCGCGTCTTTTGGTAGTCAGTTTATTGAAAATGTATCCAAATGACATTAGAGTCACAATGACAATAGGAGCTTACAATATGGCCGCCGGCACAGGAAGATTGTGACTCAGTACACCACTCGGTCCCCCAAAATCGAATCCAAAAAAAGGATTGTATTATTAACGAACCCCAAAAAGCGTTCTTTTTCTCCCGTTAAAGTCACCCCTAGCCTTTAAATAATTCAAGGGTTGAACTGACCCCAATTGTGAGATTACCGCCTATTAACTCTGGTACGGTTAGCATAAAAAATACTCATTCGTTCATTCACTCCATCATCTCATTACATTAACTGACCCCTAAGTTCGTAACATGTATCTAGGGTATCAGAAATTACGCACACACTCATTCACACACACACCCACACCGAAACAAACATTTGTGGTTCACACAAATATTCACCTTGCATGCGATTCGAACTCGTTTCCTTATGGATGACTGTTCGGCATGGTGACCACTCTGCCATTTAGGTCGTCAAAATAACAAACATAAGATGAAATAATGTCATATTACATAACATGAGTTTTATTACATACTAGCTGTGCCCCGCGGTTTCACTCGCGTAGTTCCCGATCCCGTGGGAATTTCGGGATAAAACGTCTATGTTCTTTCCCGGACCATAAGCTACCCCTGTACTAAATTTCAAGTCAATCGGTTCAGTAGTTTAGCCGTGAAAAGGTAACAGACAGACAGAGTTACTTTCGCATTTATAATATTAGTTAGGGTCACATAACCAAAATTCTTTTAGCGATTTTTGATACTAACTGTACAGGCACTTTAACTTATAAAAGTTATAGTACTTTGTCAAAGTTAAACATCTAAATTGAGGCACGTCTTGTATGAAGCTGTAGTTTTTAGGGTTCCGTAACCGAAGGGTAAAAACGGGACCCTATTACTGAGACTTCGCTGTCTGTCACCAGGCTGTATCTCAAGAACGGTGATAGCTAGGCTCTGATTCTCTAAACTATTAAGCTTTGATAATGCTACTCAGATGTATTTTAATATCAACATTATGGCCGTTATTTGACATTTGTTGTCATTTTGGTATTCTCTTAGTGACAACTACTCCGCTGACTCAATGGCTCCATAAAACTTAGATGGTTGTCATGGAAACAGTATTCTGACGATTTTTATTTGAATTTTGATATGCAACAATGACCACTGAGACACCATAGCCATATGAATAAATTTTAGGAGAATACCAAATTTCTGGCACTCTCGTTATGGTGCCTCAATATCACCATATTGTCTGATCAATAATGTCAAATTGCAGACTTAGGCCCCTGGAAAGTTGAAATGTTCACAGATGATGTATTTCTATTGCCGCTATAACAATAAATACTAAAAACCAAATAAAATAATTACTTAAGGGGGTGCCCATACAACAAACATTTTTTTTTGTCCTTTTATGTACGGAACCCTTCGTATGCGAGCCCAACTCACACTTGGCCGGTTTTTTTATTTTGTAATTATATATAGCTTTGCCCGATTTACCTGCGCAATTGACGTTGAATTAGATTCCAAAAGAAATTGCGGGATATTTCGGGATAAAATGTACTATTTTATATCCTTTTCTGTGCATCTCGGAATTGAGGGAATCCGAAAAAAAATTGGGATATTTTGGGATATTCTTCGTACTATTCTATATCCTTATTTTCTGTGTATCTGTATCTCGGATTTAAGGGGAATTTGTGTGAAAATAATTATATAAGTAATCGGTTAACTAAGTAGTTTTCTGGTTATTCTTATAATAATTATGGTTCGTAAATCTCGCTAAAACTGGAAAATAATTTGGCTAATATTTCAATTATTTTTGGAAATTTTTGGTAGTTTTTTTTTTAATTTATTGTTTACAAAAGTTACATAGTTTAATATACAAGTTTGATGCCACATAAACTCAACTGAGTTTTACCGGACACCAGTAAAGTCATCATTTAAAAGATGAGAATATATATAAACTGTTTAATTTTTATACATTTTTTATAGTAAAAATCTTTTAAATTAGGCACATCGCAAGTATTTATATCCGAGCCTCAGCCCCCTTAGCATGACTGTGCGTGATAAAATATATCAACACCACGATGTAATATCGATATCGCGAGCATGACCAACGTGCTACCGCGTGCGTATATGGAATAAATTATAGTTTACTACTAAAAAATAGAAAATAAAAAAAAGCGTGGGGTGCATGGTGTCAATATTTTAAAAAGCACCCCACGCTTTTTTTATTTTCTATTTTTTAGTTCGGTTTTCTATAAAAAGCGTGTTTTTTAGTTTTTTTAAACTATAATTTATTTTCTACTTTTTAGTTTGGATTATTTATAATAGCTTGTTTTTTTGATTTGCAAATTGAAAAATGGAATAATTTTATCAAATTAGTGTATTGTCATCGGTCCTCAATAAATCTACAAAGTTTGAACGAAATCTGGCCGTTTAAAGTGGGTCAAAATAGCGCCCAAAGAAGTCGGTTACAAACAAACATACAAACATACAAATATACAAATATACAAACATACAGGTGAAGCTAATAAAAAGCGTGTAAAAATAAATATGGCGGGTATTTTTATCATATTTTGACAGTTGGATAAATAGCTATATCATATCGCGTTTTAGATGTCATGCTAGCCCGGCAGCCTACTGTGAATATTCACATATTTTAAACCTCACCCCAACCAAAATCCATTTACAGCCCTTTAAAATTTAAAACCCTAACCCTAGGGCCCTAACTTTAGATTGTCCCTTAATTTTTTAATCCCTCTTTCCATTTATAGGATTTTGTACCTTAAAAACTACGTGATAAGGATCTTTTTCGAGTGTATTTTAAATTGACTGAAATTAAGTGATTTTCATGGTACGTTAAGTGCTTGAGTGATGTAGGTGTTTGGTTCGATTCCCGTTATTGTCTGATACTAACTCAGGCGTGTGGTTTTACCTGTAATTAGCTTAGATTTTTGGTAAATTGGAAAGCTAGAATAAATCGCTCTTTTTGCAGAAATCTTTTCAATTTCGGGATGAAACATATCCGGACAAAATAACTTATTGAAACTTAAAACTCAATCTACACACTAATAATCACTACATAGTATAAAACAAAGTCGCTTTCTCTGTCCCTATGTATGCTTACATCTTTAAAACTAGGCAACGGATTTTGATGCGGTTTGTTTTAATAGATAAAGTGATTCAAGAGGAAGGTTAAAACATAACATTAGGCATTTAAACCCAGCATTCTCACTGGAGCGGGAACTATGCTGGTAAAACCACGGAGTACAGCTAGTTATTTCTAATAATATTTACCTACCTCTCAAGGGAATCGAACCCGCTACCCTCCAATCTTTTAAAACACCTTCTCAAACAATTAAACCTCTTACTAAAATCGAACATTTTATTGTGTAACATTTAAGTTATTTTTTATTTACCTATTTTTCTATTTATACTTTAGTACCTTTTGTAAATTTCTAACTAAATTGTATTATATTTGCGTGTGCCCTAACAGGGTCCACAATAACTTGTACCTTGTAATCTTAAGCTTGTAATTGTGGTGAGCAATAAAAATTGAGTATTTTTTAAAAAAAAACCTCACAAATAGATTCTTAAACACAATTGAATTCATTACCGGATATTCAATGTACCAATTAGCCATATTTCAACCGGCTGGCTAAAGTTTCTTTCATCCGGTTATCCGGATTTGGGAGTTAACGGAAACATTTGTTTAAAATCATTAATTCCATTTATTTCCGCTTGTTAGAACTTATTTGTTTGTTTAGCTAGCTTTTTTGACCGGGTTTTACCCGGTATTTTACATAAGAGCTTCTAAAATCATATACGTAAGGTTGCGGGTTCGATTCCCGTGCGGGGTGAATATTTGTGTGAACCGCAAATGTTTGTCTCGGTCTGGGTGTGTGTGAATGTGTGTGTAGTTTCTGATACCCTAGATACAAGTGACGAACTTAGTTAGGGGTCAGTTACTGTAATGAGATGATGTAGTGAATGATTATGTTATGTTATACATTTTTACCAAATCTGGGTTAACTATAGCCAACAAATACTTATGTATTACTGTGTCCCCGAATTATCCCACATAAATTCCATAAATCCCGTGGGAATTTAGGGATAAAATGTATGTATGTATGAATGGCTGTTTGACGTAAAACTACTGGACCGAATTAGATGAAATTGGGAACATAAGGCAGTGATCCCACCGCGGGCGAGTGAGCGATGAACTATCGGCGAGTTATCGCCCAAGAAAAGGACAGTGAATGTACATTCAGTGTAAACGAAAGAGATGCATATATTATTTATATATATCGCCTGTTAACACCGCCAGCAAGTAGATATAATATATAAAATTCTCGTGTCACAGTTTTCGTTGCCATACTCCTCCGAAACGGCTTGACCGATTCTCATGAAATTTTGTGAGCGTATTCAGTAGGTATGAGAATCAGCCAACATCTATTTTTTCATCCCGAAATTCCTACGGGAACGGGAACTACGCGTGTGAAACCGCGGGGCGCAGCTAGTATTAATATATGCATCTCTTTCATTCACACGGAATGTATATTCACTGTCCCTTTCTTGGACGATAACTCGCTGATAGTTCATCGCTCACTCGCCCGGTCGGACCACTGCCTTAAAAAGTTCCTTATAACCACGACTAAAATATAGAATACTTCTATCCCAAAATTCCCTGAAAATTAACATTCACACGGATGAAATATTGGGATATGTTTTAAAATTCCCTCAAACAAAATTGGCATTTGCTCGCAAAAACCACGAGAAATACCTACATAATAATAATTACGTGTAACAAGACAAACTCACTACATAGTATAAAACAAAGTCGCTTTCTCTGTCCCTATGTCCCTATGTATGCTTAGATCTTTAAAACTACGCAACGGATTGTGATGCGGTTTGTTTTAATACATAGAGTGATTCAGTGGGAAGGTTTCAGCAAATTTTTATCCCCATTTTCCTACGGGAACGGGAACTACGCGGGTAAAACCGCGGGGTACCGCTAGTAAAATATATTTTCCTTAATCTTTTCTGAGGTAAAAGAAAAACCTTACTCAATTGTGTTCCCTTCAGGAATTTCATTACACAAATTGTTTTCAGGCGCCCTGAAACGTGTTTTAAATGTGTCTTGAACAAAATAAGTGATTTATAATTAAGATTAGTATTTTTAATGTTTATTTTTTATGTAATTAAGTTAATTAGGTAAATGTAGTCGTGTTTTATGTAAGAGGAATTTGACAGTCATTAAATATAATCATCACTACATAGTATAAAATAAAATCGTATGCTTACATCATTAAAACTACGCAACGGATTTCGATGCGGTTTGTTTTAATAGATAGAGTGATTCAAGAGGAAGGTTTTTAGCATAATTTTATCCCCATATTCCTACGGGAACGGGAACTACGCGGGTGAAACTGCGGGGTGATTCTTTAATTTTGAGACAAGCCTGATAACAATCTGGCTTTATCTTATCAAAGACTAGTAGCTCCCCGCGGTTTCACCCGCGTAGTTCCCGTTCCCGTGGGATTACGGGGATAAAATATAGCCTATGTCACGCACTGATAAATTAGCTTTCCATTAGTGAAAGAATTTTTGAAATCGGTCCAGTAGTTTCGGAGCCTATTCATTACAAACAAACAAACAAATCTTTCCTTTTTATAATATTAGTATACGAGGGGGGGTCAAAAAGTTCGCGGAATGGAGGGGATAGCGGGGGGTGGGGGACCTGCCGCAGGTAGTAACTAATGAGCAACTCTTTGTGAGTATATATGCCAAGTTTGAACCTGATTGTGTCAATAACCTTTGACCTGTCGTCGATCAAACAAGTGAATCCGGAAGAAAAACTTGAACATGGAAAAAATCGAGTTTCGTGCCGTCATAAAGTTCCTCACTAAGCAAGGAAAACCACCTCAGAAAATTTTGGAAGAAATGTTATCAGTATACGGGGACTCTTGCCCTGGGAAAACCATGGTGTACAAGTGGAATAGCCTTTTCAAGCAAGGCAGAGAGTCTCTTGAAGACGACCCTCGCTCAGGACGGCCGATTGAGGCCACCACCTCAAACATCGTTGAAAAAGTGGAGAATCTTATACTGGAGGATACTCGTTTGAAGAAGAAACAACTTGCAGAAATGGTTGGAGTATCACCTACAACCATTTTAAATATTCTACACGACAATCTTGGGATGTCAAAAGTCAGCGCAAGATGGGTGCCAAGAATGCTCACACCACCACAGAAACAGCTGCGCGTCGAGTATTCAAAGGAGTTTTTAGACCTCTGTAGCGCCGACAAGGAAGGAATTTTTGCAAGACTTGTTACTGCAGATGAAACTTGGGTTCATCATTATGAGCCTGAGTCGAAGCAAGAGTCTATGCAGTGGCATAAAAAGGGTCAGCCCCCCCCTAAGAAATACAGGGTGTCACAATCGGCTGGAAAAATCATGGCAACTGTTTTTTGGGATACAGAGGGTATTTTATTAATAGATTATAAAGATAAGGGTGTTTCTATAACGGGAGAATACTACGCTAATCTACTAAGACAATTAAAAGAAGCAATCAAGGAGAAAAGGCGGGGAAAGTTGACAAAGGGTGTGCTGCTTTTGCATGACAACGCACCGGTACACAAGAGCCGCGTTGCGATGGCTGCCCTTCATCACTGTGGCTTCGAAATGTTAAACCATCCTCCCTATAGTCCAGACTTAGCCCCCTGTGATTATTTTTTATTTCCCAAATTAAAAAAAGAGCTTCGGGGGAAGAAATTTTCCGATGATGAAGAAGTCAAGTCGGCGATTTCGGCCTATTTTGAGGACAAAGACAAATCATTTTTTTTCGACGGTATTAATAAGTTAATAGAGAGATCTGAAAAATGTATTCGACTTAAGGGGGAATATATTGAAAAAGAAAAATAGTACAGTATTTTATTTCACCCCCCTTCCCCTCCGTTCCGCGAACTTTTTGACCCCCCCTCGTAGATTACCCTTAGAAACAAAATATTTGTCGATGATAAGCAATTTAGAATTCTTGAGAGAACAGATGAACATCCATAACGGTCAAAATCAAAACCTTCCTTTTCCGTTACCGAAGTAAAGTAAAAATAGCTAATAAGCTTGTTACTCTTTCAGACTATTACAACATAAGTTCTCGTATAATTATGAGATGTAGATATTACTCAGAACAAATGACTATACGCCGACTGTTTTTGACATGTACGGACAGAAAAAAAAGTAGTAAGCGTAACAATGAACATCTTTTTATTACTATCAAATGCTAAGCTAGGCTTTGTGCTAGCAAGCTTTTTAAACACTGCCTTGTGCGTGCGGCATATTATATAAAAATCTCTTTTTCAACACACTTGCTCATAAAAGGGTTCTTATTTGTGCAAAACCAGTTGAATAATGACACGTTTTATTCACTAGTGAGTTATAGATTGCTTTTTTAAATTGCTTTGTTTTAAAAAAAGTTTCGATACCAAAAAAATAGTGTCCATACATTTTAAAAACAAACTTCAACTATGTCGCCTTAGTTTTGGTAGGTCTATGGTCGATTCCATTCATTCATTCAATCGATTTTTTCTTTGTTCTTCTATCTTTTAGTCACACCCAGGCCGAGATAAACATTTGTGATTCACACAAATATACACCCCGCGCATCGAACCCGCAATCTTACGGATGGCAGTCCGGCCTGTTAACCATTCTGCCATCAAGGTCGTCATAAATATATGTCTAAAATACCAAAATAAACAATCCATTTTTAAATATACCCTAATTTTTTGTACATCACCAAAAAATGTAAAGCGGTACAATATTATACTGTTTTTGCTGACGGTGCCTGTAACATCTGGCGCGCGTATTACGCCTGCGTAATGTGAATCAATCTACAACTTGTACGCCGAATAGGTAGGGGTTAGGTATTTTAATAATAGTTAAATACTTATTTCAATTCAATTTCTAATTTAGTTACAATTTATTTGATGACACATTACCTCCCGTGGTAGTTACTAATAAACTGTGTTACGGTAAAGTAAGGCATCTCATACCACGTACACATAAAATTATACAAACTAGTTCCCGTTCCTGTAGAAATATGGGGATAAAATTATGCTAAAAGCTCTCCTACTGAATCACTCTATCTATTAAAACAAACCGCATCAAAATCCGTTGCGTAGTTTTAAAGACGTAAGCATACATAGGGACATAGGGACAGAGAAAGCGACTTTGTTTTATACTATGTTGTGATGATACAATTAAATCTACAAGTTTACTTCATCGACTTTAATATTGAGAGCTTTTCAATTATAAAATATTTCTATTATAAAATTAGAAATTACGGATTTGCCTAATTGACTTCTGCAATAAACGTGAAATGAAAACTCGGCATGAGACGAATTATTTATTGGTCGAAAAAAATACGTCTACTTTTGTGTAGCCTAAATGAAATGGTTCGAAGATCTTCGAAATCAATTCAAAATATACTTATTTAGATTAAGCCACAGAGTCAGAGAAGCAAGCTCAGCTAGGCTAGCATGACTTCGAAAACGCGATAGATACAGCGATTTATTGACATCCAACTGTCAAAATTTGATAAAAATGCCCGCCATATTTAATTTTACCAAATGATTAATTTTATGACATTTGGTCATGCTCGCGAAATCGATATAGCTATTTATTGACATCCAACTGTCAAAATATAATAAATATAGCCGCCATATTCAATTTTATCAAATAGTACTAATATTCATTTGGTCATGCTCGCGAAATCGATATTATTTCATGGTCTATATAATTTATGCACAGTCATGCTAGGCAGGCAGAAGCAGAGATTACAAAATGAATAAATATTTTTTTCAACACACTTGCTTAAAGGGGCTCTTATTTGTGCAAAAACAGTTGAATAATGACGTTTTATTCACTAGTGAGTTTGAGATTGTTTTTTTAAATTGCTTTCATTTTAAAAAAGTTTCGATACCAAAAAAATTGTGTCCATACATTTTAAAAACAAACTTCAACTATGTTTCCTTACTTTTGGTAGGTCTATGGTCGATTCCATTCATTCATTCATTCGTTTTTTTTTTAATAAGTATATTCTTTTAGTCTTTGGCCGATCACCATTGTTGTGTTGGATGCGCGCGAACAGAAAAACTGTTTATTTATTAGCGAAAAATGATAATTTCTTCGCAAATGTGTTGAAAAACGTTGTATGGTACACGCGTGTATTGATGATTACTATCCTCGGTTATCTTCAGACCCTCGCCTGACGGCTCGGGCCTCAATAGCGCCTCGGAAGTAAACACCAACTTACCTCGCTTGTACCATAAATAACTATTAAATCTTTATTCATTTTGTAGCTTTTTCCCCACAAGGCCTTCCATATGAATAAAATACAATTGAAATTAAAAAAACTCTACGACTCTATTTATCAGATATTAATTTCTCAAAAAATATTTAAAAATCTCTCCATTGTTTCAGATGTCAAAAAAATGCAAAGTAACACTCGAACACCAACAGATGGCGCTAGTAGTTTGCACAAACCACCGCTAGATGGCGTTGTTATAAATTTTCTTTAAAAAACGTTGCAATTAAAGGAAAGTGTTCGCGTTTTCTGTTTTAATTGTTATTATTATGTTTTGACGAGCAAGTGTTTGTGAAATGCGAGAAGGTTGTAAGCCCGGGCCTAGCAGCGCCATCGGGGGCCACGATTTCGACAAAGATGATGATGGTAAGTCCATTTTATTATATTATGGGCCTATTCACGACCTTCAAGTAAAATTACTCACCAAGTAAAGTTAGTTTTGTCTCTTTCTTACTTTATATCAAGTGACAAAGACAAAACTTGTGAGTAACTACTCGGAACGTTACTTGAAGATGGTGAAATAGGCCCTAAGTATAACATCTTGATATGACCAATAGGAGAGGAGTTAATGCGGGTGAAACCGCGAGGCGCCGCTAGAAAGATAATATAGACCCATCCTAATCCTAATCCTAACTAATATTATAAATGCGAAAGTAACTCTGTCTGTCTGTCTGTCTGTTACCTTTTCACGGCTAAACTACTGAACCGATTGACTTGAAATTTGGAACAAGGGTAGCTTATGGTCCGAGGAAGAACATAGGCTATGTTTTATCCCGAAATTCCTACGGGAGCGGGAACTAACTAGTAATCTATAAGTATCTTAAGCTCAAAAATAGTCAATACCTAGTCTTTCGGCCATGACACAGTATCTCACCCTGAACCCTGAAGGCAAAAACTTGAAAAAACTTATCCAACTATTCCTGAAAACTCCAGTAATAATAGGAGTCGAATGAAAAAACTTTTGTTTGAAGTTTATATGGAAACCTTGTGAACTTTATATTATTACTTAAAGTTATTATTTTCAGTGTTCATTTTATGCAATACTAGCTGTGCCCCGTGGTTCTCTCGCGTAGTTCCCGTTCCCGTAGGAATATGGAGATAAAATTATGCTAAAAACCTTCCCACTGAACCATTCTATCTATTAAAACAAACCGCATCAAAATCCGTTGCGTAGTTTTAAAGATCTAAGCATACATAGGGACAGAGAAAGCGACTTTGTTTTATACTATGTAGTGACTAGCTGTGCCCGGCGGTTTCTCTCACGTAGTTTCCATTCCCGTGGGAATTTCGGGATAAAAAGTTGTCCTTCTCCTGGTTCTAAGCTACCTCTTCACCATATTTCAGCCAAATCAGTTCAGCCGTTCTTGAGTTATAAATAGTGTAACTAACACGACTTTCTTTTATATATTATATAGATATAGATTTTAAACTAGTTTTGCCTCGTGGTTTTACTCGTGTAATACCTTTTTCATTAAATTGACGACCCAAGTAGCAGAATGGTCATCATGTTGGACTGCCAAACCTAGTGTAACGGGTTCGATTCTCGTGCCAGGTAAATGTTGGTGCCACACAGTCCACAAACGCTTACTTTGGTCTCTCTGTATACGTCTATACAGGGTGATTTTTTCAAGTAGACAGACGTGGTAGATGAAATGCGAAACTCTACCACACCCAGTTGAAATTTTCACTTCCTATGTATACATATAAGGGCCTATTTCACCATCTTCAAGTAACCTACTCACATGTTTTGTCTTTGTCACTTGATATAAAGTAAGAAAGAGACAAAACTAACTTTACTTGGTGAGTAACAGTACTTGAAGGTCGTGAAATAAGCCCTAAGTCTTATTTTTAACCGACGAAAAAAGCGGAGGAAATTCTCAAGCCAAAGTATAAAGGTTCTTGTATTTCTTGTTTCTTCATATTTTTACTTATATCGGTTCTTTTTACTCCCGGAAAGCCACTGCTTTTTTACCCAGGATAGGGTAGTTTCCTGGGTAAACAAAATGAAATTCTAATTAGTCCGTCAGATAGATTTTGGAAAAATATTAGATACGTATTTTGTTTCAACAAATTCATAAAACCGACTTCGTTATAACGCAGGAGGAGTGGGGGCTTGTGACGTCAACTGTTGCTTAAATTACAGTATCCTGTGACGTTTCACGAGTTTTCGATGCACTGTATCGTCTTAATTATTTGTTTATATGAATGTGTGTCTGTTCCAGGCTCACTCCCTGAAGACAGTAGCTGCGAAGAGCTGTTGTCTCTGAAGGGGATCCTGCACTTCCCGGAGGAGGTGGCTCTCCGGCTCACCGACACCGAGTACCAGCTCTTTTATCAAGTTAGTACATGGATACACTTGAAATAACATAATCATTCCCTCCATCATCTCATTACAGTAACTGACCCCTAACTAAGTTTAAAACTTGTATCTATGGTATCAGAAACTACACACTCATTCACACACACACCCAGACCGAGATAAACTTTTGTGGTTCAACAAATATTCACCCCGCATAGGAATTGAACCCGCAACCTTACGGATGGCAGTCTAGGATAGTGACCACTCTGATATCGAGGTCGTCAATGAAATGAAATATTTTTATATGGTAGGTATAGACTAATATTGAAATTATCGTTTTCCATATTTTGTCGGTAAATTCTTATCATACACAAAATATTATTTAAAAAAAACCTCCAGTTTTTCAGGTCACTAAAATATACCCAACGATTTATAAGCCACTTAGCTTGCAAACTTCAGGCTGATACGAACGAAATGAATCACTATTGATCTTTCTAATTCTGTGCCCAGCGGAGTGTATAAAAAGGTTTTCGCTAAAGGGAATATCTGAATATGTAATGAGTAAATCTAGTTAGTAGGTATTCAGTCTTTTGTGGGTGTAATTAATAATAATCATTCACTCCATCATCTCATTACAGTAACTGACCCCTAACTAAGTTCGTTTGTATCCAGGGTATAAGAAACTACGCACACATTCATTCACACACACACACCCAGACCGAGATAAACATTAGAAAGAAAGAAAGAAAGAAAGGTGATGGTGACCACTCTGCCATCGAGGTCGTCAATTGCATTGATTTGTTTAAAACTACCGGCGCCCCGCGGTTTCACCCGCGTAGTTCCCGTTCCCGTAAGAATATGGGGATACAATTATGCTAAAAACCTTCCCACTGAATCACTCTATCTATTAAAACAAACCGCATCAAAATCCGTTGCGTAGTTTTCATGCAATAATACCGCTAGTAGTTTAATAATATCAACACATTTTTCTTTACCAAAAATCTCTTTCAAAAAGTCTCTATCAAAACTTAAGTAAACCCAAACAAAGTCCAATACCAGTAAATTAGGGTTCCTTCACGAACAACAAACCCCGTACTTTATGTGTTATCGAGGGTTACAGGTACTGAACCCGCCACCCTACTTCGGATATACGGTGGAATAACTCTATTTGATACACAGTGTGGTTGTAGCAGTAGGTCGGTTGAGATGTTTTGTGATATTATAATGGTGCTATTAAGGTTATATTAAGTGTTAAATTGACATTAAGTAAACAAGATCTGGGCTCCGATTCTCTAAACTATTAAGCTGTGATAATGCTACTCAGATGTATTTTAATATCAACATTATGGCCGTTTTTTTGACATTTGTTGTCATTTTGGTATTCCCTTATTGAAAACTACTCCGCTGACTCAATGGCTCCATAAAACTTAGATGGTTGTCATGGAAACAGTATTCTGACAATTTTTATTTGATTTTTGATATGCAACAAAGACCACTGAGACACCATAGCCATATGAATAAATTTTAGCAGAATACCAAATTTCTGACACTCTCGTTATGGTGCCTCAATATCAGCATTTGTCTGATCAATAATGTCAAATTGCAGACTTAGGCCCCTGGCCTATGTCCAGCAGTGGATGAACACAAGCTGATGATGGTGTTGATAAAACAATATCAAATCTTCTGTTAGTTAGATCAAGTGACATAACGTCCAAAAGACCTATAGTGCAAATTATTTTATACTCGTAGTAATGATATCGCAGTTGCCCATTCCAATACAAAATCCTTGTTTTATATCTTTCGTACAAGTTTTCAAGGTATTTTCAGAATCAAATTTTCTTTCGGTTTTAAAATATCAAGAATTTCAATCATTTCTATTAAATCAAAATCATTTATTAAAATTAATTTGCTACAATAATAATATACTGTCCTTTGATAAGGACTTATCAAAGATACTGTCCTTGGATGCATTTTATAGTGTTATACAGGGATAGTCGCCGGATTGTGCATCCTTTACACAAGATTAAATATGTCAAAAGGCTTCCGTGTGTTGGCTTTGGCCCCATACTAGCCTTCCAAAAGACCGGGACTCCTTAATAGTCCCGTGAATGGAAAATAAATATACCTGATTTAATTATCGAGACTACCTCCCGAGCTTGTTAGAAACTGTGTTACTGAGTATAAATAGTCTCTCACTGCCAATACTATACCACACTGTGTACCAATACAAGTAACTGTATTTCGCTCATATTTGTCGAAGGCCAACAATCCCGGTCTATGCTTTGTTTCAAAATTAATATAGGGACGGGACGCGGTCTTGAAATTGGAGTCTTGAATTATTACTTAATATAAAAATACAACCGTACAATGAGAAAAATCGGCAAGAAATTGGTTTTTTTTTTTAATTTTTATTAATATTATTAAAAGGGAGAAAATATTTGATTATTTATTTGTTTGCGTGTACTTACAGAAAATATCACAGAGATATTCAGTATTAATTAACTAAAAGGACAACCGCCATCCAAATTCATTCTCTTCTTTGACATGGGTCTGATGACATGCCACAAAAACTGATCTACGCCCGCAGCCGTGGATAATATTAACTTATTATTATTATACTGAAATATACGGGATAAAAATTAAATTCTTTTGTGACTATAATATTACAGAGACTGGTAAAAAGTTAAATAATTTTATCGCTGTAACGATAGACATAATGTATTACATATATTGAAAGTCCCAAAGTCCGCGTAAATCCCAGTGCCGTGGGAATTTTCGGATAAAAAGTCCTATACCTTTTCATGTGTTAGTTTCAAGGAACATCTGTACTTTTCATCTAAATTGCTTAATAAATTTTTGCGTGAAAGTGTCACAAACATACATCCTAATATCCATTCTAACAAGTTTTTGCGTTTATAATACAAGTATAATTGGTACGTGACGAGGATCAAACCAGCGCTTTCGGAATAGAAGTATTTTTTTACCCAGAATAGGTTTGCATTTGACTGTAACTCGCCTGATGGAAAGCGATACAGCCTAAGATGGAACGTGCTCGCATAGAAGGTACCGATTCACTCGCGACTTAAAGAGACCGAGATTGTATGTTTCAAAGGCCTTAGACTTTAGAATAATTTTGCAAGTTTTTTACGCACTTCACGTATTTTTGAGCAAGTGACTGCTGCAAGTATCCAATCCTAGTATCCAAGATTTTCCAAAGGCTAAGTGATCTCGGTAGCTCACTTGACTTAGAGCAGTGTTTAACATGGTCCTGGGTTCACATCCCAGCTGGGTTAAAAATATGAAAATGATTTTCTTAACCACTATTCCATCGACGCTTCTAAACACTTTTTATTTATTTGTTAATTTCAAAAGCCCAAAATTTACATTTTCTTTCCCCCAACCTAAATACAAACTCTGTTATAACTGAATAAGATTGAAATTTAAATAACAAACAAACTGAAGTTAAATTAGTTTTAAAGTTTTCCTTTACAAGTTAATGGCGGGAGGGATTTCTTACTAGCTCTGTTATGTGTTTTTACTTGACTTAATCTATAATTAAACTAGCGGCGTTTCACGGTTTCACCCGCGTTGTTCCCGTTCCCGTGGGAATACGGGGATAAAATATGGCCTATATTACTCAGGGTGAATATAGCTTTCTAATGAAAAAAATATTATTAAAATTGGTCCAGTACTTTTTGAGTTTATTCGTTACATACAAAAATACAAATCTTTCCTCTTTATAATATTAAAATTATAATAAAAGAAAGTCGTGTTAGTCACACTATTTATAACTCAAGAACGGCTGAACTGATTTGGCTGAAAATTGGTTGAGAGGTAGCTAAGAATTAGGAGAAGGACATAGGATTATCCCGAAATTCCTACAGGAACGGGAACTATGCGGATTCGCGGGACACAGCTTGTATACTTTATGAAACCTAGTGGTTATGTGGACAGTAGACCTCGCGAAGAACAATGGATGACAAACAACAATAAAATATTTTATTATGTTTAATCCCTATAATTATTTCCCCTAAATTAAAATAGTTTTTGTCCTAGGTTCTAATCCAAGTTGAGCATTTTTTTCAATCTTATTTTCAAGCCTGTTTTAGAATCCTTTCTCTTATCGTTTTTATGTAAAATGACTCATTTTTTTACAATTAATCAAAAATTTTCAGGACCATTTTCAATAACATCTTTTCGAATGATGCTTGAAAATTTGTCATTTTGATCAAGACCGTTTTCAAGACTATTTCCAAGACCGTTGTGTCCCATCCCTATGTCAAAGGGCACTGCACTATTACGTGTGATTGGGTTATATACCAATAAGATATTGATAGCCGCTTGGAGACCGGCTATTATATAGACTTTTAGCCTAAACTTAGGATAAAACGGACAGTTTAAGTGAACACTTAATTGTATGGAAAGTGTAGTTTGAATTCGATTTTATAAGTGAATTTTAATGTTGCATTTAAATATTTTTTTAAGTGAAAAATATCTAAATTTCTACAGGTTTCTCAGTTTTTTCAACTTGCATTAAAATATCCGCTGAAAACGAGAACATCAAGCGTTGGCTGATCTGAAAAAATATCTATTAGATTTAATTTTTATAGTGATTCGCACAATTTTAGGATATTGAAAAATGTATTCATAATTTCCACCTCAGCCTGGACTTGAACCCTGAACCGTGCTGAACTGTAGCACTGCGCTGTCCAACTGAGCTAACGAGGCTTCAAAAAATTTTGAGTGGTAAGATAACTCGACGTTATCTCCATAGATGTCGTTAGCGACTGTCCCATGACCAAGCGTTTAAGATTTGAGTCGCCTTGAAGCCTCGGTAGCTCAAACCGAGCAGTGCTACGGTTCAGCACGGTTCCGGGTTCAAGTCCCCGATGAGGCAGAATAATTTTGAATACATTTTTCAAAATCACCCAACCATCCTACTAATTTCCTACTAATATTATTAATGCGAAAATGTTTGTTCCACTTTCACGCAAAAACTACTGAATCGATTTTGATTAAATTTGGTACAACATTCACTTTTTATCCCGAAATTCCCATGGGATTGTGTATAAGTAATCGTATGTTTTATTGTAACTTTTTGTAGTCACAAATCCTACCAATAGATGGCGCTGTTACTTAATTTTTTAACACACGATGGTGAATTGTGCCGAGATTGTATGATACTACGAGCTACCCATTCTCACGGGAGCGGGTACTACGCGGGTAAAACCGCGGGGCGCTGCTAGTAACTAATATTACATGAATTTTCTTTACGTCACAAAACCATTTTATTTATTTTATTTTATTTATTGAAAAAAGACACAACAACAGTTTAACATAATTATTAAGCATTAAAACAGAATACACATATTTAAAGAAGGGTTCTGATATGTAAATGTTATGTTTATGGTTGTGTACAGCATTGTCTAGTAAGAACATCAAAAAGTAATAAATCAATCTAACAAAACTATATTAACAAAATAAATGAAAGGGTGTAGCTATTAAAGTTATATATGACAAAATCATTAAACATTTTCAACAAAAATAGAAATATAAAAAAAAAACATCATATACAAATTAAATTCACATTAAAAAGGCTTAGGTAGAAGTGTGTTTACAATCTTACGTCTAAATGTAGGGAGCGAGTCATGGAAAATGTCGAAAAGTCGAAACCATTGACTAACATACCTCCTTCTTCCCCAGGTACCCCCAATAGACTACCTCCGTCAAGTGACTCTGGATTTGGGCGGAGAGGGCGTCCTGGGAGCGGTGGGCGAGCGCCACATGATCCGACGCCCGCCCGCCCTGCACCAGCAGCAGAGGAGCAGCGTCAGGGCGCTCATTAGGAGGTTTAATGAGGTGGGATATAGCTTAGACGTAATGTATTATAGCCTATAACCTTCTTTGATAAATAGGCTAACGAACACTGAAAGATAACATAACATAATCATTCCCTCCATCATCTCATTATAGTAACTGACCCCTAACTAAGTTCGTAACTTGTATCTAGGATGTCACAAACTACTACACTCATTAACACACACACCCAGACCGAGACAAACATTTGTGGTTCACACAAATATTCACCCCGCACGGGAATCGAACCCGCAACCATACGGATGGCTGTCCGGCATGGTGACCACTCTGCCATCGAGGTCGTCAACTGACGTCGTCTGACTTAAAAAAGGAAAAAAGAAAAAAGTTCTAAATTTTGTTTTTATTTTATAATTCAAGAAGATTTTCTTGTGTTTGTTATATTAATGTATAACTTTAAAAAACATATTTAAATTATTTAATTTCAACATTTTATTTTGTCTATGTATTCATTTTATTGTGTAACATTTAAGTTTTTTATTTTTTTATTTATACTTTAGTACCTTTTGTAAATTTCTAACTAAATTGTATTATATTTGCGTGTGCCCTAACAGGGTCCACAATAACTTGTATCTTGTAATTGTGGTGAGCAATAAAAATTGAGTATTGAGTATTGACTTCTACTTCATCGACACGAAGAAGAAGAAGTCAGTACCTTTACTAAACATTAATCAGTCAGTCAGTCAGTCAGTACCTTTAATAAACAAGAAAAACTCAGGTAACGGTTAACAAAACACTCGGTAATTTCGCCTAATGATCGGTGATTAGTCATCCCTCCCTAATGGGTCCCTGGGGATCGGTCGTGTTCCAAATTAATACCTTTACCGGTAATTAAAGTACACATAATTGGAACAAACACAACACTTTCTGAATAACAATTACCGGGGTTTTTACTTACTTACGAGCAGCGCCCGGCGGTTTCAACGGTGTAGTTCCCGTTCCCGTGTGAATTTCGGGATAAAAAGTATTCTATGTCCTTTCCCGGACCATAAGCTACTCCTGTACCAAATTTCATGTCAATCGGTTCAGTAGTTTAGCCGTGAAAAGGTAACAGACAGACAGGGTCACTTTCGCATTTATAATATAAGTTAGGATTAGGATTATATATTATATATAGTAGGAATTAGTAGGAATATTAGTAGGATAGTAAGGAGAGGTTCGTTTTAGTTGTGAGTTCGATTCCTGTTCAAATCTTAGTATAAAACATCACAGTTGATTTAGCTATTTTGAAATTATACCTAGAATAGGCGTAAGTAGTGATTTGTATCGGTTGCGGATTCGATTCCCGTTGAAATGTTTACATAGTTAAAACATAACATAACATTTATCATTCACTCCATCATCTCATTACAGTAACTGACCCCTAACTAAGTTCGAAACTTGTATCTAGGGTATCAGAAACTACGCACACACTCATTCACACACACACAGACCGTAAAAACGGACGTTTTAAATAAATTAAAACGTCCGAAATACTTACTTAACTCAAAGACTTACCAACTTAATTTCAAAATAATACAAATGTTTCGTAAATATTTCCAGCGGAGCCTACAAAGGTAGATACTTAATTGTTCACTTCACAAAGCGTTACTTAAAGTTGGCTTTCGAAATAAGATTGATGAAGTTTTCAGCCTACTTATAGGGGTGAAAATGTTAGGTATTTATTTTTTGTTTAAGTATAAAGTATATAAATGTGTGTTTTCAGGCTAAGTCTGGGGTTCCAGGTTCAATTTGTCGGGAAAATTTGGTTTGCAGTAGGAGGTTAAGGCCTACACTTCGTAAAAACTATTCTTTCTTCTAAGCTAGTTTGCTTTATTTTTAAGACAATGTAACTTCATTGACAAAAAGACTACCCCATATCTTATAGGAAGGTTGCAGTCTAGTTTGTTAACTTAAACTTTTTCTTTGCAGTGAGATTTTGCAGGCCAGTACATTACTTTTGTTATAAAACTACGAGTATTCTTCCTGCTAAGCTATACTTTTTATAAACTATAGTTATTTGTTATACAAGAGTGCAAAGAGTGTAACCGGGGCTCCAGTTGAGGACCGTGCCAGCGAAGGATTCTAAAAAGGATTCAAAATTAGAATCCTGAGCGTCTCGAACTCAAAAGAGCACAAGGTTAAAAATTGTTTGCACTCGAGTGCAACACATTATTTTCATCCCCTCTCGCTGAGAGAATGGAATGGAAACATAAAACATGATAAAAATGGAATGGAATGGAAACATAAAACAATCACAATATTAAATGAAAAAAAAAATATCGCGCAAAAATGAGGCTGGAGCCCCGGTTAAAAAGCAACTTTGCACTCTTGTATAACAAATAACTATTCCGAGCTAGTGGGATGAAAAGTATTTTTGTTATATCTTTTTATACATTGTACTAATATCATCAGTGAGAGAGACGCCTTTGCATAGCACTAAGATCTTACAGGTTAATAATTTGTTTCTAAACTATTCATTCTTTTAAGCTTAACTTTTTTATAACTAAGTTTCTTTTAAACTCATCATTAGTGAGAGAGAAAATCTTTATTTCTTGCTTCTTATATGTAACTTCGTCTTTAACCACATTCCCTCTCTCTCCCACAGGTATCAGCGTGGGTGACCGAGCTGGTGCTATCCCACACGGGCGAGGACAGGAAGGCGGCGTTAGCGTGCGTGCTCCGGGTGGCGCTCACCTGTTGGAACATCGGGAACTTCAACGGAGCTATGGAGATCGTCGCGGGATTGAAGTGAGTGCTACTAAAGTAAAGAAAACTATAACAAACATCTTCTGCCTTATTTGCGTTGCATTTTTAGTCCGGGTTAACAAAACCTGATAAGCATTTGACACCTTGTCAGTCAAATCTGTCACTTTGACAGTATTCAAAATTGATTGTAAAACCTGGTTTAGTGCTAAACCAGACTAAAAATGCAACGCAAATAAGGCAGCTTAAGATTAAATAAGTTTGAACCATTATTTCAATTTATTTATTTAAAACTAGATGTTCGCAATTTTTGTGTTTTTCTTTCTTATCTGCGTCCCAAATCTTAGCGTTTTAGTGTTTTAATAGATCAGTCAGTTAACAACATACTACAGTACTACTAGCAGCGCCTCGCGGTTTTACTCGCGTAGTTCCCGTAACACTACATAGTATAAAACAAAGTCGCTTTCTATGTCCCTATGTATGTTTAGATCTTTAAAACTACGCAACGGATTTAGATGCGGTTTGTTTTAAGTTTTTGTAAAAACGTAATTTTTCTTAATAGTTTTATTATGTAATTAAGTTAATAAGTACATAAGTTGTTAAAAAATGTTGAACCAAACTTTACTATAAATGTTCCTGCATATAAAAAAGAGTATTAAATTGAAACAAATGTTTAATTGAACTTATTTTTATAGTGTATTCAATTATATTATTTGAGAATTTTTGGATTTTGAAAAATGCATTTTTCCCTCGGCTTCAAATTCTGGCTGTAGCGGAAATTTTTAGTGCATTTTTTAAAATCCTAAAATTTTAAACAATACTCTAAGCGCTGATTTTTCCATCGCCAGATAACTTTTATTCGCCAGGTAACTTTGAAATTTTGACAGTTATTTCATACAAAATCTGTCAAACGTCAATTTTATTCGTCGAATAAAAGTTATCTGGCGATGGAAAACACGGCCCTAAAATAAATAAATAACATAACGAACCTTAATTTCTTACCACCATAATACTTACCTCAATCATTGATAATAGCAGGAAGGCTCCGCCAAGAAAATCTACAACTTCCAAGAAGACTGAAAACTGAAGAATTCCTAAATAGATTCAGTCATCAGGGGTTTCTTTCGGCCTTCAGCTGTTTTCAAAGCCTGTAGGCCGGCGGAAACTACTTGCTGACTCCATCTTGTACTACAGGCAAGACTGCATCGAAAATGGACCAGCATTTTGAAGATTGTCAAGAAACAAGAATTTAGTTTTAAGTGTATTTTTTATGTTTAGGTTTAAGTCTTTTTTTAACCCCCGACGCAAAAAGAGGGGTGTTATAAGTTTGCCGTGTCTGTGTATGTGTGTGTGTGTGTGTGTGTGTATCTGTCTGTCTGTGGCATCATAGCTCCCGAGCGGGCTTCTTTATCTGTAATCATCTTATTAAAAACCAATTAAGTAGGTATGTATTTACAAAAAATAGTATATGTTTGTTGATGATGTCGTACTAACTTCATCGACAGTCGGATAGGGGAGTTCAACCACACAAAAGTCTAAGATATTTTTATTAGAATAACTTTTCCGAACCGGTTCCTCACGTGGTTCGAAAGAATATTTGTTTCCAGCGCCACATTTTACAACTATTTCGAGATGACTAAAACTACCTCACTAGTTATAGCATGCATCGAAACTGTAAGTGCAATACCGCGTTATAGGACAACAATTTATTAATAAAGTTATTTACTAGCTGTGCCCCACGGTTTTACCCGCGTAGTTCCCGTTCCCGTGGGAATGTGGGGATAAAAATGCTAAAAACCTTTATGGGGATGAGGGAATCCCCATTGATAAGGGAGGATCCTCCGACCAGACGGGTGTTATGTCTGGTGGGCAACTGCCCGACGGTTGTAGTCGGGCTCTCGTATACATAGTCAATTGCGCTGTAAATTTCGCTTGCGCGATTCAGGACGCTTCAGTTATTTCCAACAGTTGCGGATAGATGTCGCTAGTTCCTATGTGGTGTGTAGATGTCGCCACACCTTCCTCTTGAATTACTCTATCTATTACTGAAAACCGCATCAAAATCCGTTGCGTAGTTTTAAAGATTTAAGCATACATAGGGATGGACAGCGGGAAGCGACTTTGTTTTACACTATGTAGTGATTTACAAAACCCGATGATATCCGATCTATCCCGAATGTAATTACGTAACACACCCCTCCCGACACAGCTGTCACTGAGGTACCCTCCAGAACACACAGTGGGACCCTACTCATTGTTTACAGAAAAGCTTCAGAAAAGGTTAGCTGTAAATCAGTGGATATATTATAGAAAATATTGTTTATGTTACCTAATAGGTTAATAGAAATTATCTTGTTTTATATTACCGTATAGATCCCGTTCCCGTGAGAATTCGGGGATAAAATTATACTAAAACTTTCTTCTTGAATCACTCTATCTAATAAAGAAAACAGAATCAAAATCCGTTGCGTAGTTTTAAAGATGTAAGCATACATAGGGACAGACGCGGAAGCGACTTGGTTTTATACTAAGTACTTACATATGTAGTGATGTAGTTGATAGTGATGATGAATGATGATTTAGTACAGATGTCCCTTATAAGAGGAAAGAAAGAAAGAAAAGGCATTTATTTGTAATAAATATATAAGTATAAAAAGTTTCTTAATTTAATCTAACTACAAAAAATAAAGGGGCTCTTATTTGTGCAAAAACAGTTGAATAATGACACGCTTGATTCACTAGTGAGTCATAGATATTTTTTTTAAATTGTTTAATTTTAAAAAAGTTTCGATACCAAAAAAAATCGTGTCCATACATTTTAAAAACAAACTTCAACTATGTTGCCTTACTTTTGGTAGGTCTATGGTCGATTCCATTCATTTATTCATTCGATTTTTTTTTAATAAATATATTCTTTTAGTCTTTGGCTGATCACCATTGTTGTGTTGGATGCGCGCGAATAGAAAAACTGTTTATTTATTAGCGAAAAATGATAATTTCTTCGCAAATGTGTTGAAAAACGTTGTATGGTACACGCGTGTATTGATGATTACTACCTCGGCTATCTTCAGACCCTCGCCTGACGGCTCGGGCCTCAATAGCGCCTCGGAAGTAATCACCAACTTACCTCGCTTGTACCATAAATAACTATTTTTTCACAAAATTCCCACGGAAACGGGTACTATGCGGGTAAAACCGCGAGGTACAACTAGTATTAAATAATTACAATATTAAACGAGCCATACGATCTCACATTAATAGGTATAACATTAAGCAAACATTACCCGCCGCCCGCCATGTTGAATTATGTGTGACGTCACGGTTATGTCACGTCTGTAATCACAATATCATGACAATTGACATTGTAAGACATTATTAATGTAATACTAGTGTTATGTGCGCGGTTTTACTCGCAGTTAAATTTTAATTTGAATATTTTTAATTTCAAAATTGCGAAAGTTTCTCTTCATACTTTTTCTAGTATACATACTTACTAGCAGTTTCACCCGCGTTTTTCCCGTTCCCGTGGGAATTTCGGGATGAAAAATAGATGTTGGCCGATTCTCAGACCTGCTGAATATGCTTACAAAATTTCATCTCGAATCGGTCAAGCCGTTTCGGAGGAGTACGGGAACGAACATTGTGATACGAGAATTTGATATGTAAGATTTATATCTCTCTAATATATAAAACGCTGGGCAGAGCTAGTATAAATATATCTATATATATATAAAAATCAATTGCTGTTCGTTAGTCTCGCTAAAACTCGAGAACGGCTGAACGGATTTATCTTATCTTGGTCTTGAAATGTTCGTGGAGGTCTAGAGAAGGTTTAAAAGGTGAGAAAAAAATCGAATAATTGCCGGTAACCGGTACTACGCGGGTGAAATCGCTGGGCAGAGCTAGTATATATATATTAGTAAATACATATTATACTACAAAAACTTTGTTATCACCTAAACTACTTTGAACTTCAAAGGTCAGTGTAGAGCACATTAAATTATATAATTTTCTAAACAACTAGCTCGCCACAATGGAATTTCAAAGTTTCCGCACGATGTTTTACTAGTGCCCATGTGTCACACAACCTACGGGAGCATTGCGAAGTTTGAGAACGGGAGCGGACTGAGGGATGAATTTTTGGATTTAATTAAACTCTTAAATTATAATCGAACTAGCGCCCCGTGGTTTCAACCGCGTAGTTCCCGTTCCCGTAGGAATATGGGGATAAAATTATGCTATAAACCTTCCTACTGAATCACTCTATCTATTATAACAAACCGCTTCAAAATCCGTTGCGTAGTTTTAAAGATGTAAGCATACATAGGGACAGCCAGCGACAGCGACTTTGTTTTATACAATGTAGTGATGCGAAAGTAACTCTGTCTGTCACCTTTTCACGGCTAAACTACTGAACCGATTGACTTGAAATTTGGTACAGGGGTAGCTTATGGTCCGGGGAAGGACATAGGCTACGTTTTATTACGAAATTCCCACGGGATCGGGCACTATGTGGGTGAAATCGCGGGGCACAGCTAGTAATAAGACATTGCAATAATTTTCTTAAAATTAACAATACTTAATCTTAAAACTAAAGTACTTATTATAAATATAAAGAACTTATTTATAAACATAAATACCGAAAACTACATTTCATGAAGCGTTCCATTCATTGAAATACCTTTGTGTACCTCTGTACCCGAGTACCTCAAACCGGTACAGACGCTCAGTAATTAGAGAGGGTACATTGACAAGGGTAATACCTTATTTAATCTATTAGCTTTATGAGTTTCTGAATTAACAGTGAATATATAACGCTGTGGTATTAGCTTATGTTGTATTACTCGTAGTACGAGTAAGGGTGAGGCCAAACGAGCGTAATTTTGTGAGTCGTGAGTCGCAGAATTTCGATCGCAGAAATTCTGCTGCATTCAGTTTCATAGAAAAGTTCTATTTGATTCACACGGTGACGCAAAATGAGTTGTCTGCCAACTCACACGCATAATATCAACTGAATTTCGGTCGGGATGAGGTGGGGAGTTTGCACGATACAAGGATCCGTACAAATGTTTCGGATTACAACTGAAAATACGTCCGTCCGTGTGGCAGTCTAACCGAATTTCAGTTGAACGTTTTCGCGACTCATTTTACGCGACTCACGACTCACAAAATTACGTCCGTTTGGCTTCACCCTAAGGCAATTTCGAAATTAACTCTTCTCTTCTATTACCATTAAGGGCTTAAATATAGTTTAACAAATAAGTTTAATAGTTTATTACAAGCTTTGCTTAGTTTAGCATAACATAATCATTCACTCCATCATCTCATAGTAACTGACCCCTAACTAAGTCCGTAACTTGTATCTAGGGTATCAGAAACTACGGACACACTCATTCAAACATCCAGACCGAGACAAACATTTGTGGTTCACACAAATATTCACCCCGCACGGGAATCGAACCCGCAACCTTACGGATGGCAGTATGACATATCACTACATAGTATAAAACAAAGTCGCTTTCTCTGTCCCTATGTCCCTATGTATGCTAAGATCTTTAAAACTACGCAACGGATTTTGATGCGGTTTGTTTTAATAGATAGAGTGATTCAGTGGAAAGGATTTTTAGCCCCATATTCCTACGGGAACGGGAACTACGCGGGTGAAACCGCGGGGCGCCGCTAGTAGTTATTTAATCCCTAAAATTATTACGATTAACGGGATATTTACCATATACATTATTTATTTCGAGTTTCCGATATTATTAAATCCCTCCCCCTTCCCTCCCCTAATCCACCCCTGTATAACAATAGCCCGGCAAGCTTCTGTTTATTTATTGGTTTAATAAACAGTTTTATGCTCCTTTGACTGGCGTCGGCGTGCGGTTTCTCTCGCTTCTTAATTAACGTTGTAAGCTCAGGTTTACATGGCTTTGTGTTTATTGTTAAGGTATATGTTTCATGTGTGTGTCTAATGCAAGCGTTGCTGACTGACTGATCTATTAACACAATGAATTAGGCCGGGACTCCACCGCGGAGATGTGTGCGGTGTGCTGTGTGCTGCTTTTAAACCATTTAAACTATTTATTTCCACATCTAATACAAAATAAAAGTTAAAACAACTTTTAAACAACCAATAGCTCAGCTTCAGTGGAGATCGCTGAGCAGAGATGTGTAATATTTGTATGGCGCGATGGAAGCGGAGATGCGAGCTGTGAGCGACGCGCAGCGCGCAGTGGAGATTATTTCTTCTCACACACGGGTGGACACCCCCGAGCTGAAAACCATCTCCTCTCGCACAGCACACATCCGCTTTGGTGGAGTCCCGGCCTTAAGCTGAGAAAGTTATTATGGGCATCCCCTAGAAAAGAAAATGGAGGAGAAAACTGCGGGGCATCGGTAGCATTTTTTTATTTTATTTTATTTATTTAGTAAGACACTTCAACAATATCTTCACTTATAATACTAATAACAAAACTTATTCTATGTAACATTCCCGTGTGATATATCTTTGGAGAAGTGTACATTCTTCTCTTAAAAAAACATAATGTGCTGTTTTTAACCCTTGACGCAAAAAGAGGGGTGTTATAAGTTTGACGTGTCTGTGTGTGTGTGTGTATCTGTCTGTCTGTGATCCGATTTCAATTTAGTTTTTTTTGTATTAAATGGGACTTACGTGCGAGTGTTCCTAGACATGTTTGATGAAAACCGGTTGACCCGTTTAAAAGTTATGGGGGTTTGAAAGTAATCATGTTGGGGGTTTTTAAATTTTTAATTTAATGTTATTGGTAGAAAACAAATATATCGTAACTCTATGCCTAAGGTTACGAGTTCGATTCCCATTAAAGGCAAATTTATACAAATATTATGATAGGTTCGTTACCTGCTTAAAGAAAATTATTTACGTGCCTGTCTGTCTGTTTTTTTTTTGTCTGGGGTCTGAGTGTTTACCATTGATTTTATAACTGAAAAAGAAATATATACATATACACCCCTATTTTGAATTCGAGATACTTAATCACACAGCTAATGTAAACGACGGGTGACAATATAATAGTGAAGTTAGTTTTTATCTTTTGCTTTTAGTTAAATGTTATGATAAGTCAAAGATTTTCAAAATCCCGCCGAATTTTATTGTTATTCTACACCGAACAACAGGCGAACGCTGCGATACACAGCTGAGCGCGGTCATCGACCCGAGCCGTCACAGAATACTTGATAGCTAGTGTGCCGTCTGGTAATACGGCATTTATTTAGTATTTTTTGTAGATAAGTAATCGACTATCATTTTTGATATTTTTATTGTATATGGATTCAGTTACTACTACAGATATTCTGATTTTAATAAGTCCCGTAATTTCAAAATAGGGGTGTATGTCTTTTCACTGACCATATTCCCATTAGGTATAAGCATCAACACACACCGGATCGGCAACGAAGCGAATCGCTTTTCAGTGTCATACGAATTTTAACTTTATTTTCATTACTATAATACTTAGAATCATGCGGATGTCTGCGGCGCCGCGAGAATTCAGACGAATTCCGATCGTTCGAGTTTCTCATGCGATAATAAGTATTATAGTAATGAAAATAAAGTTAAAATTCGTATGACACTGAAATGCGATTCGCTTTGTTGCTGTTCCGGGGTGTGTTGATTTTAAGTAAATATTTATATTTTCTGTCCACAGATCCCACAAACTAAAATCCTTCTGGCACTCCATATCGGACGAGCCGCTGCCCGCGCTGGACTTCCTGTCCGCGGCGCTGCTCTCGGCCGAGTACGAACGCGCGCTCGGGCGGGCGCTTGCCATGCAGGAGTGCCGACTTATACCCTTCTTTGGGGCATTCCTGAGGGAGTTACGGTATGTATAATATATCTTCTAGAATATACATATTATACTCTTCCGTTACTGAGCGATGTCTGTCACTGACTAACAGACAACGCACAGCCGAAACAACTGGGCCCCGATGCTCTAAACTATTAAGCTGTGAAAATGCTACTCAACTGTATTTTAATATCAACATTATGGCCGTTATTTTGTCATTTGTTGTCATCTTGGTATTCTCTTAGTGAAAACTACTCCGCTGACTCAATGGCTCCATAAAACATAGATGGTTGTCATGGAAACAGTATACTGGCGTTAATTTGACAAAAAATATATTTGAATTTTGATATGCAACAAGGACCACTGAGACACCATAGCCATATGAATAAATTTTAGCAGAATACTAAATTTCTGACACTCTCGTTATGTTGCCTCAATATCGACATATTGTCTGATCAATAATGTCAAATTGCAGACTTAGGCCCCTGGTCGTAGAGAGCTGAAATTTAGCACGTGTGTTTGTTGGGGGGAGTTGGCTGCGTCCTACTCGCAATAGCGAGTGGGACGCATTATAATTTACGCAGGTGCGATAGAGATAGATAGCTACAGGTCAACGTACGATATTTACTGTGAATTACGACCGTGCTATAGCAACCGTAGCAATTTTGACTGGCTACGAAACTCGTAGCAACAGATGCTGACATCGTGCATCGTAGTTAATCTTCGTTGTCTACCAAAATTGTTATAGCCAAGTCAAATTATTATTAATTTTGTAGAACTTTTGATTAATTAAATCGTAGGATAAGATATGAATTCAATTAATGGGGAAGGATACATACAGGCCACGTTTTACTAAATAATATAAATATATATACTTAACTCAAAGGTGACTTGACTGACTGACATAGTGATCTATCAACGCACAGCCCAAACCACTGAACGGATCGGGCTGAAATTTGGTAGATGTTATGACGTAGGCATCTCACAGGATTGTGATAGACGCGCGTGAAACCGCGGGGCACAGCTAGTAAATTATAATATTAATAGCAGCGCCCCACGGTTTCACCCGCGTAGTTCCCGTTCCCGTGGGAATTTCGGGATAAAAAGTATGTTCTTTCCCGGACCATAAGCTACCCCTGTACCAAATTCAAGTCAATCAGTTCAGTAGTTTAGCCGTGAAAAGGTAACAGACAGACAGAGTTACTTTCGCATTTATAATATTATAGTTAGGATAATAAATTAATAAAGTACTTATAAGATGTAGGACTTAAAATACATGAAACAGTCATAAAAACTAATTTCCCTCAATAATATTTTTCACTTACATTAGCTATAATTTTTTTTCGTATTTAAAAAGCAATCATATACAACCAAAGTTACACACAAAACACTAGTATATCTTAATACCTCTTTTAACATAAAATAACATAATCATTCCCTCCATCATCTCATTACAGTAACTGACCCCTAACTAAGTCCGTAACTTGTATCTAGGGTATCAGAAACTACGCACACACACATTCACACACATACTGCTCTAATATTACTAAATAAAGCTCTATACTTAAGCGCTCTATACCATACGTCCCGCTTTGGGCGGGACAGTCCCGCTTTCACGCAGTCTGTCCCGGTGTCCCCCGCGAGGCTGAAATTGTCCCGCTTTTGCAAACACACGAAACAATAATTTAAAATGTATTTTTCTCGCTCGAAATGATATATTAAAACAAATTTGTTCAGCCGATAAATATAAAAATACAAACTAGAATTCACGTCACTACTTACTTATTTGCTTTGATTATTTTGAGTTATTCTATGTTCTATATTAAAAAAACTTGTACAACACTAATACCTAACTTTTTTTATTACGTAATTCCGCAGATGTCCCGCTCTGACAAAAAAAATAAATGGTCACGTTATCTATACTTCATAAACCTACTTATTAACTAACGTAATTGTTTTCACCAGATTAAATTATAAATGTAAGTTTGAAGAGAGGATTATAATACACTAGCAGTGCCCCGCGATATCACTGCTTTGGTTCCCATTCCCGTGGGAATACGAGGATCAAATATAACCTATGTAGCTCAGCCTGCCTAGCATGACTGTGCGTGATAAATGATATAGACACCACGAAATAATATCGATTTCGCGAGCATGACCAAATGTCATAAAATTAATCACGTGGTAAAATTCAATATGGCGGGTATTTTTATCAAATTTTGACAGTTGGATGTCAAGAAATCGCTGTATCTATCGCGTTTTCGAAGTCATGCTAGCCTAGCTGGGTGAATGTAGCTTTCTGGTGGTGAAAGAATTTTTAAAATCGGTTCAGTGGTTTCGGAGCCTATTCGTTACAAACAAACAAACAAATCTTTCCTCTTTATAATATTAGTGTAGATATTCCTAAGTTCTCCCGTACATACAACATCTTCGTTTTTATTTATAGGAATAAATTTTAGTGATCACTCTGTAATGTGGAGGACGTGGGACCCTAAACGATATGTAGGGTTATAGACCTTTAGGAACTGTATAGAGATGGTAATACCACCTTCTTAACTTATTTATTTATATGACACACATTTAGTGATCACTCCGTAATATGGAGGACGTGGGACAATTAAAGCATAGCAGGGGAAATAATTCGTCTAGTATTAAAAATTAACACAGTTTGACGTTTCGGAACCTGTTGTGTTCGGGTACGGAGGAGACAAGTGAAACGCTTGGTAGTTAACAACGCACTGTTTAATCATAAAAGGGCGCACGGAGCGTGGACGCAGCCACGCATCTATAGCTATGTTGCAACTACGTAGGTACACATATACAACAGAACCCAGATGGATATACTTAAAGTCCTCAATGACAATAACTATGTCAATTTTTAAAACTGCGCGTATTATTACCACTGATTTTCTTATGTTAAATTAGTAGCGCCTCGCGGTTTCACCCACGTAGTTCCCGTTCCCGTGGGAATATAGGGATAAAATACACTTTCATTCATTACACACAAAAATACAAATCTTTCCTCTTTATAATATTAGTGTAGATTATTAGTGTAGATATAAAAGTGGTATTACCATCTCTATACACATATTAATCATGGCCGCCACTGACGCGAGTAGCTCCGTTGTTATTTTTTAATTATTATCTTGGAACGCGTTCATTTTGAAACATTCTACTATAGTTCATTCCCGTTTGATACATCGCACATTCTGGTTAATTTATTTAACACTTCCGTTATTTTTATTAAAATATGTTTTAAGCCGACTTTTTAATATTCGACATAATTTTTATCATATACTAGCTCCGTCCCGCGGTTTTACCCGCATAGTTCTCGATCCCGTGGGAGTTTCGTGATATTGCTATGTCCTTCTGCGGACCATAAACTACCCCTGTACCAAATTTGAAGTCAACATCGTCAGTCGTCAGCCGTTGTGGTCCCCTGGACAAGCCTTTCCTATTTCGCGCCATCATAATCGGACCTCTGCTAAAAAATAATATTTCGGATAAAATCCATATTACATCAATAATGTTAAAAATTACAAAACAAAGAATACAAAGCCTATACACCCTTATTTTGAAATGATGGGACTTATTAAAATCAGAATATCTGTAGCAGTAACTGAATCCATATATCCAATAAAAATATCAAAAATGATAGTCAATTACTTATCTTTAAAAAATACTAAATAAATGCCGTATTACCAGACGGCACACTAGCTATCAAGTATTCTGTGACGGCTCGGGTCGATGACCGCGCTCAGCTGTGTATCGCAGCGTTCGCCTATTGTTCGGTGTAGAATAACAATAAAATTCGGCGGGATTTTGAAAAACTTTGAGTTATCATAACTTTTTAAATAAAAGCAAAAGAAAAAAACTAACTTCACTATTATATTGTTAACCCTAATTTACATTAGCTGTGAGATAAGGTATCGCAATTTCAAAATAAGGGTGTATATTACAAACTAAACATGCGTAGTTTTTTTTATCGCTGTGAAAATGCATAGGACTGCATACCACCGTGAGACGAGATTGGGATGCATTGGATGCATGCCCCGGGGGCACCCCGGGCATGTGGGGCTCTCCCAGCCAGAACGGCTGGGCCTGCCCACTACAAACACAGCGAGTTCCGTCCGCGTTACATTTAGGTGCCGTAGGATCCCTAACTTGTATCACTGCAGTACTTAATTTTATATTTGTTTGTTACAGAGAGATACTCTCCGCGACGCCGTCCATAACGAGTCACTCGGTGGCGGCGACCCCCACTCACAGGAGGGACTTCAAACGGGAGTCCGTCAAGGATGACAGGTGAGAGTCACATTAAAAAAAACTTTTTATATAGCCACCATCTTTTCTGTGCCGGTGACAGCGTCGCTGTAATCGCATCTTTTGGTTGTCAGTTTATTGAAAACTAGCCGCGGTTTCACCCACGTAGTTCCCGTTCCCGTGGGAATTTCGGGATAAAAAGTATCCTATGTTCTTTCCCGGACGATGAGTTACCCCTGTACCAATTTTCAAGTCAATCGGTTCAGTAGTTTAGCCGTGAAAAGGTAACAGACAGACTAACAAACTTAAAACAAATCTTATATTTCCCAGAGGATCACTAAAGAAAGACACGAGAAGAGAGAGCGGCAAGCGAGTGGACCAAGGCACGACAACTAGTCCGCTACGGGACAGCTGTAAACGTGACGCACGGTTACCGGAGACTACTAAACAAGTGGTAATCAAACAACTGAGTTGTGTAGTTGGTAGCGAAGTTCGATTCCCGCTCAAGACAAACATTTGTGTTCATGAACATGTTTGTTTGTCTTGGTCGGGGTGTTTTCTATATATTCTTAGTATGTATTTATAAAAAAGTATAAAAGTTGCCTTTATCAAGCATATAAAAGCATATTAGGCATCCCAAGACCAAAAATAACAGGTTTGATTCCAGAGCTGTGTTATTTTTGCAATCTTTGATCGACTGAAGGAAGATTTTTATTACCGACTATTAGACATTTCATTATCCAAAAAATATACGAGATAAAATGTAACATTCGTTTTTAGGATAGCCTTAACTAATACTATCTAACAAGAGCAAACAAACAATTATTAATTACTAGCTGTGTCCCGCGATTTTACCCGCTTGGAACCTTATCCCGTGGGAATTTTGGGATAAAGTTCCTATGCGTTATTCCTAGGTATGAGGAACATCTGTGCCAAATTTCATCAAAATCCATTCAGTAGTTTTTGCGTGAAATGGGAACAAACATCCACACTCACAAACATTCGGCTTTATAATATTAGTAGGATATTTAATTTCTTCCATACTACAATCTATGTAATAACCCACCACTTCCACAGTACATAGCCTCATTTGAAGAGGACGGCGAGCAGTCCCCAGGCTGGAAGCGCGTCGGGCCTGAAGGTCTGGTCAACCTGGAGAAGGTGTACCGCACGCAGGCGGTGATGGACCACATCGCGAGCTTCCATCAGCACCATCATACGCTGGCCAGGACGCATCTACCTGTGTTTGGAGAGTATTTGAGGTAAATACATTAAACCTACTTGTACAAGCAGTAAACAAATGTAGTGCTCATAATAGTCCAGTGGGATACTTGTAATTTGTTGGATGGATGGGCATAAAAAAATTGTGTGTATTTTTCTAAAAAAAACTCCATAAAAAATCAATGAACAGGAGGGCCATTCACTAACGCAAAACATCTTTACATCCAAGAAATCATCGTTGAAACATCGGATGTAACCAAATCGGTATTCTGTAGTTACAACTGTGCAATCGTAGCGCTTCAACGATGTCAACGGCGCGACATAGAACTAAAATATAGTGCCAAATGTATGAAAAACGGTATTCTGTCTGTACGCGTACACACGCGTACAAATTTCGACATACAGACACAGTCCACACAGACGAAAGCTAAATTGGCCTCGTGTCCAAATGTGGACGCTTCGCTGGCTTTACTCGCTCGATCAATTACTTTGGCATAATAAACTTGTAATAACTCTATCTCGGGAACTCTCTATATCGGAACCTCGAAATAAATAATATACCTTCATGGTAAATATCCCGTTAATCATAATAATTTTAACTCTATTTGTTCTCCCTTGTCGAAATGTTGACGCCTCGCTCGCTCGGTCAATTAAATAAACTCCAATCCCCCATTCTTCCAGAGCATCAATGGCCACCTGTGAAGAGCCGGTCTTCGCGCGAAGGTCCCAGAAGACCAGCGGCTGTGACTTCGAGAACGAGGCGCTTTACGAGCTGGAGGGAGGGGGGTACTGCCCCGTACAGCCGCTGCCTCACGACCATGGAGTCACCATGTTCCCGCTAGCGCCGCAGAACGGGGAGAGGATGGATAGGCATATACTGCAGGTATAATCTTCTTCCAAGCTAGTACTATCATTAAGTATCGTCCTAATAGAACTACGCTATCTTATAGATCTACGCCTCATGGTCACAGAACTTTTAAAACTCAATTGGTTTGAATAAAATATCTTTAACGCCATCTGTGTTCTGAAGGTCTACACCATTTTCAGTAATTACAGGAAGTTGGAACCCTTTAAAGTCTAACATTTGGACGAACGAAAAATATCGTAGTTTCTCCGTGTTGCGCACTTTTGTCTGCAGTGCAAACTAATTGGACCATACTCTTAACATAGTCCAGTTAAATTCTTTTCGCCATTGATCTCTCATAACCACGACTAGATCCAACAAATTAACATAACATAACATAATCATTTACTCCATCATCTCATTACAGTAACTGACCCCTAACTAAGTTCGTAACTTGTATCTAGGGTATCAGAAACTACGCACACACTCATTCACACACACACCCAGACCGAGATAAACATTTGTGGTTCACACAAATATTCACCCCGCACGGGAATCGAACCCGCAACCTTACGGATGGCAGTCCTGCATGGTGACCACTCTACCATCGAGGTCCAATTAAACCATGCAACTGAAACGTTTAATCTACCATTATTAAAATTTCCCTGTAATTGATTGAGTGTGTGCGTAGTTCCTGATACCCTAGATACAAGTTACGAACTTAGTTAAGAATCAGTTACTGTAATGAGATGATGGAGGGAATGATTATGTTAATTCCTTCTCAGATAATGCATCACGGCACAGCGGCAGTGGTTGGGCAGGCGGAACCCGAGTGGGGCGGCGCCCTGGTGCAGATGAGACTCGAGCGAGGGTGTGCCCTGCTGGCGTGGTGCAACACACAGCACACGCCTCACGCGCAGCATGGTCAGTGGGGACAATGGGATGGCTGGTTTGGGGCTCCCACACAAAGCTGCGATGCGATGCCGCAACGCATATAAAAAAAATACGTTCTATGAGCAAGTTCGCAAATATTTACGATGCGATGAGAATTCACAGTTTTGTATGGGAGACCTTAGTAAAAGTAGGGATAGCAAGGCCGGAGATTTCTGGACAAAAATCATCAAAAAGAAAAGGCATCAACTTTTATTGGTGACTAGCAGCGCCCCGCGACTTTGTTCGGGTGGAATAAAGAATTTCGGCAGAGTTTGGGTTTTTTCCCCTTTTCTCAATTGGAAAATTTCCAAAAATCCTATCTTAGCGGATGCCTACGTCATAACATCTACCTGTATGCCTTTCAGCCCGATCCGTCCAGTGGTTTGGGCTGTGCGTTGAATAGATCACTATGTCAGTCAGTCAGTCACCTTTGAGTTATATATATTTAGATTTTTAGGGATACATTTTTTACTGCGTACAGTTAGTAACGCCTCCGGTGGTATTACACGCGTGAATCTTAACATCTTCGCAAAATGATTTAGATATATAATGATGTTAATCCGGTAATAAACTGTATGTGATCTAAATTTTATCCAAATCTGTTCAGTCGTTTAAGCATGAAAGAGTTTGTTAACTCAAATTTTCGCCTTCATATTTTGATCATCTAGATTTATCTCGTATTTATATACTTTCAGGCGAAACCCTATCAGAAAACGTTCAGCAACCTGAAGTCAGTCTATCGTACAACCCTGAGGAAGTTATACCATTGAAATACGTCGCTCACCTAGCTCATGAGAACGAAGTGGGCATCGTTGGGGAAGAAGGGTAAGAAATATGTCAAAGAAAAGAATAATATGCTCTATAACAAGTACCTAATTGCCTAAAAAATCAACTTAGTCCGTCAGATATATTTTCAAAAAATATTAGTAACGTTCTTCTTCCTTTTTGACGCAAACAAATAATAAGACAAATATTGAAAAGTTAATTGTATTAGCTTAAGTAACTAATTGATTATTAGCTTCTAAATAATAACTGTAGTAGCCCTCAGATTGCAAGCACCCTTACGGGGTGTCACATGTTCATGTATTATACTACCTATTATATTATTGTCATGTGACATGCATAAATAATAGTTATTTATGGTACAAGCGAGTAAAGTTGATGAATATTTCCGAGGCGCTATTGAGGCCCGAGCCGTCAGGCGAGGGTCTGAAGATAGCCGAGGATAGTAATCATCAATACACGCGTGTACCATACAACGTTTTTCAACACATTTGCGAAGAAATTCAAAGTAAAATATCATTTTTCGCTAATAAATAAACAGTTTTTCTATTCGCGCGCTTCCAACACAACAATGGTGATCGGCCAAAGACTAAAAGAATATACTTATTAAAAAAAATCTAATGAATGAATGAATGGAATCGACCATAGACCTACCAAAAGTAAGGCAACATAGTTGAAGTTTGTTTTTAAAATGTACGGACACATTTTTCTTGGTATCGAAACTTTTTTAAAAACAAAGCAATTTAAAAAAACAATCTATAACTCACTAGTGAATAAAACGTGTCATTATTCAACTGTTTTTGCACAAATAAGAGCCCCTTTATGAGCAAGTGTGTTGAAAATAAATAAATAAATAAATAAATAAGACAGTGCATAGAAAACTTGTGAAGCGCTCATGGCCCAGTGCTACCCGCAGAACACTTGTAACGTCACAGCTAGGTACACTTTTTATTTTACTTAAGATTGACGTCACAAGCCTCCCACTCCTAAATTTTAATGTTGAAAGTTGTCAATGCGGGTTCGATTCCCGTGCGGGGTGAATATTTATGTGAACCACAAATGTTTGTCTCGGTCTGGGTGTGTGTGTGTGAATGAGTGTGTGTGTAGTTTCTGATACCCTAGATACAAGTGACGAACTTAGTTAGGGGTCAGCCTCCATGACTGCGCGTGATAAAATATATAGACACCACGATATAATATCGATTTCGCGAGCATGACCAAATTAATTATGGTGTACTACGATATGATAAAATTAAATATGGCGGCTATTTTTATCATATTTTGACAGTTGGATTCGATAAATCGCTACTTATATTATATCGCGTTTTTTAAGTCATGCTAGCCCGGCAGTTACTGTATTGAGATGATGGAGTGAATTATCTTTAGAAGTCTTTTTAATACATCCTAATTATTTTCAATATTTCAGCTTCATAGACCTTCAATGCGTGAAAGATATGCGGATAGGCGGCGCTTTAGTGGAACAGAGAGAGATAGTCGATATAACTAACTGCGCCCGCCGGTTTGGCCTGCAGGCCTGCCCTAAGAACCCATATAACATGATCACCCTTGTCTATGGACGGACGCTCAGCGACAATAGAACAGTACATTTTGTATTGCCGCCTAGTACTTTTAGGTAAGTCTATGGTGATGTTTTATCTGGTAATTCCGTACTGAGTCACAATCGTTTCTGTGCCGGCGTCCAAAATTGGAAGCTCCTATTGTCAATTTGACTTATTGAAAATGTATCCAAATGACACTAATGTCATTTGGATACATTTTCAATACCCCTCGTTTAGACTATGCTCCTGCTCCTGCTACTCGCGCTGCCGCAAATATTTCCCAAAATACTTCCGCGGCAGTACGCTATCTACACTATGCTGCAGTGAGCAGGAAAGTGGCGAGGAAAGTGGGCAGTGGCATAGTGTAAAGGGGTCACTCGTGCTGCTACTCGTCATGCCGGTGCCGTCACTTGTATGTCACTTGGTACGTGAGGACTGAGTGAAATAGCGTATATGTTCTCTCTCGCTCTCCCTCCTTTGACTTCCGCACGAAAAACCGACACTCGCGGGAGCGTCGGGCAGGAGCAGCGGCATGACGAGTAGCAGCACGAGTGACCCCTTTACACTATGCCACTGCCCACTTTCCTCGTCACTTTCCTGCTCACTGCAGCATAGTATAAACGAAGGGATAAACTGACAACCAAAAGATGCGATTACAGCGACGCTGTCACCGGCACAGAAAAGATTGTGACTCAATAATTTGTCAACTGATATGATTTTTCTATCTAAAAGGATATACTTTCTGATTGGTCGCATGGTTATTTTAAAATGAAGTCTGGTACTTTGTTAAAAATTAATTCAAAAAGAAATTCTCCGCCATCTTTGAAAGGCAGCCATATTAGATTGACTATATAATTTAATAATTTGTGCAATTAAACTTTAATAAGAAAAAAAAAAGGTAGCACTCCTGCCGGCAGAAGTGAAAACTTCAATATTAACGTTGTGTTTAATTATAAGTATAAAAGTACTATCATTTATGAGGTAAAATACAATGTTTGTTTCTTACTTCAGTTATCATAAACGTCACGTGATGCTGATCTTACGCTTGTTCGATCAGCATCACGTGACCCTGACGCGAGTTTGAAAGTTTTTACCCATACAAAAAAAGTGCTCAGCGCCGCTAAAGAAGTTTTCACTTCAAAAAATATATAAGTATATTTTAAAAAAATATATAAATTTATATATTTTTTTCAGGGTCTGGGCAGTAGGTCTACATTCCGTGATAAGAGCGCTAATGAGCCAGGCTAAGTTAGCCGACAGGAGTTTAGCCTGGCTAAAGAACAAATATATAGGATTGTACTATGAAGATGGGTGCTGCTGTGAGCCCCTGGTTTCGGATGCTATACGAGTAAGTATAAGGGCTCAAACCCACCGAAGTATAAGCATACGCTACGCACGTGTACACAGCTTCGCTTTCTATGAAAATGTAAGAGGTAAAACCCACCTAAGTACACGCACACGTTACGCGCGAAAATGACGTCATTGATACATTTCTGACTGACTCGGCTAAAGCTCAACGTAGCTGAGCTGCGTGGCCGTGGACCGTGGGCGTAGCGTGCGTGGCGGTGAGTTCGCGGCTTAACACATCTATTAACTAGTCAGAGTAAGGCCCGGCTCCCACTGCTTTATTGCCATGACGTTAATGTATAAAGCTTTTTAACACCTAAAATCCTCAGGCGTGCCGATGCCGATAATGGGAGCTGGGCCTAACCCATAGTTTTTCAAATCGATGCAAAATTATCTAGTTGCAATGTTAGTAAATTTTAGAATATAAGTCTCTCTGTATATCGTTAAGTGTAATATGTATATGGTTCACTTCTTGGTTCAATATAAAATAATATTTCTTAAAATCATTATTTTCGTCCTGTAACGATAGAGTATGAAAATAAAGCAAAAGAAAACGAATATCCTGCATCATATACATAAAATAAATAAGTGGTCCACTTGACTATGCAAGCTTAGTCGTGAAAATAAAAAAACTAGAGTTGGTGATTACTTCCGAGGCGCTATTGAGGCCCAAGCCGTCAGGCGAGGGTCTGAAGCTAGCCGAGGATAGTAAATCAATTTTTGAATTATAATTACGTTACAGGTCTTAACCAAAATCCTCTATTTCCAGGTGTTCGGTGGCAGGGAGTCCATCTGCAGCAGTTCGACGCACTCAACGCCTGTGAAGGGAACCTTCACAGACTCACACTCAGACTCTATTAGGAGTTCGGGGATTAAATTTAAGGTAGGTTGAAAATATTAAGCTTTTTTTCATATTTTTTTTTCACCTTTTGCTTATACTTACTACAAAAAATTCCAAAAAATATTAGTTTATTCTTTGTCACAAAAATATTGTTTTTTTTTTACCTACCATGGATTATTATGTACTTATAGGCAATTTTTTTTTAAATATATTTTCGACAAGATAGGTCGATTTTGCTTTCGTCGATGTGGATTCCATTCCTGTTAGAATATGGAGATAAAATGTGGCCTTTGTTACTACCTGATAAATTAGCTTTAAATTAGTGAAGCACTTTTAAAACCGTAGTTTTTGAGTTAAATCGTAATAAAAAATCTTTATAATATTAGTTTAATTGGATGGCCGTTATTATAGTCTGTTTTAATTTCATTCACATTTTATGTTTTATACAGTCGATGATGTTAGTACGAGAACCGATTGTCGTATTAACATCATCGACAGTCGTTTCGGATCCTCAAAATAATTGCTTCTTCTTCTTAGCGTGTCGTCTCCAAACACATAAAAAATAAAGGAAATGATATTGCTTGTTCAATTGTTTTGAACAATACGGAGAGGAGATAATTTCTCGAACTTTCCACACTCGGCACGAGATAGCCTTACGAACTGCACACAAAACCGGGTGTAAAACAAGATATTACTTAAAAGAAAACAATGATGTTGAATAGTTGCATAAAACTGAACTTGCAATCCTTTGTTTCAGAAAAACAAGTCCACATCTGAGCTGAAGACCAGCTCCCCCAAGAGCTACGGATCCTCCCACACCTCAGGGACAAGGAGTGAGGATGAAGTGGTGCAGGGGTCGCCGAGGCATAGGTGAGGATTATATTGCTTCTCATATCTAAGGCTGAGGCCGCACTGCAGCTAAACCGCGGCGGTTTTGAGCCGTTAGATTTTGTGATTCAAGTAAACTCAACAACCGGTTTTTTCTCGCGACTGTTTTTAAAACCGTGAAATGTTCAAATAGCTCGTGGAAAAAAAACCGCAGCATTTGTAACCCAAAGAACTAAACGAGTGCACACGCACTACGCGGAAACCGCGGGTGGTTTTGGCCATTGTTCGGCAGATCGCCCTGAAGAGTGGTTGTGTTGGCTGGCTACTGATATCCGATAGTAATTGAAGAATTTCTCGGGATGTGCTCCTAATTTTTAAGCTATTACATAGCTTCTATCGAGCGCGAGCGCGGGAACCGAATCCAGAAATTCCGTAACGAAAAAAACCTCACGTTTTTAGTTTGCTATAGTATTGATATAGTATTTTGAACTCTATTTTAAGAGCTCTAAAGCTCATTTTTACATTGATATTTTTTATAATTTTTTTTCGAAAACTTTTTTTTTGAAAATTTTCCAAAATGTTTTTATAGTAATGTATACAAAGTTTTTATTGTATGAAGTCCCAAGTACGACATCAAAATTTCTAAGGTTAGGATTGCAATACAAAAATAAAAAAACAATTAGTTGATAAAATTGCTATGCAATAGTTTTACCGCGGCGGTCCCCGAGTGCCACACGTTTTTTTTCTACTGAAAGAAACCTTTCTAAAATCTACGGCGTCTTTTTTTCTAAATCGTCGTGCCAGAGCAACGATACATGCTGCTCTCTTGAAATCCATTTACAAACTGTGAAAACCACGAAAAATTCGTTTTTTTAAGACACCTCCTATAGGAGGTAGAAGTAGTTTCAAAGAATCGTTCTTTCCAGTTCATACTCGGCCACAATGAGTCAGTACCACCCGTGCGGCCCGCGACACAGCAGCCTGACGGCCGCCGCGACCAGCATCATGGGGGGGTCGCCTAATAGGAGCAGGTTAGTCGAGACTCCATATTTACCCTCGTAAATCCCAATCCCGTGGGAATTTTGGGATAAAAAGTCCAATGTGCTATTCCTAGGTATGAGGAGCATCTGAACCAAATTTCATTAAAATCCATTCAGTAGTTTTTGCGTGAAAGAGGAACAAACATCCACAAACATCCACACTCACAAACATTCGGCTTTATAATATTAGTAGGATAATAATAAAATTATTATAAAAAAAAGTAAAAATATGACCTTGACCTTTGACCTTTAACCTTTTTATTTATTTTTGGGATGACCTTGACCTAGATATCGATTTTTTTAGGAAGTGTTAACGCAATACCAACTCTATAACGGTTGTGTTACGGTTCATATTTTTTTACTATTTTGTTTTAAGTTTTTTTTAATGGTTTTAGGTACTTGTTTTGAAATATTGAAGTTTATAATCATAATTATTGAAGGCTTTAGTTCAAATTAAATGCATCTAGTGATATTATGATCTTACATGGAATTTTGGTACAGATCTGTAGCGCTTACGTTAGCCCTGTAGCATAAATACACTATACAACTATGCCTTACTAGGACCTTAAGAATAGGGATGTAGACTAAAAAAATCTAATTAGTCCGTCAGACAGATTTCGCAAAAATATTGGACACGTATTTTCTCTTTTTTGATACAAACAAATAATTAAAACGATATAGTGCATAGAAAACTCGTGTCGTTACAGCTACGTACGTTTTTTACCAAGAATTATCGTCACAAGCCCTCACTCCTTTCAACCCCCCAACCCATTTCAATAAATATTGTACTCACTTTTATGATGAATAAAATTTATTTATTTATTTTATTTATGATACCTTAGGCGGTAGGCCTTACAGTTTAACTTCAAAACTTAAGAATAGTTCAAGTATTACCAATTTAGATTTTGATCGTCACGCGTATTTATTAACTACTTAGGGACTTCGAAAAAATAATCCAAATCAAAATAATTTTAAAGAATTCAAAATCTTGGGGACTGACTTACTGGAAAAGTCTAACAGTTTTCCTATTTATTCGATTAATATCGTTAATTTCTAAAATAAAGGTCACCTAGAAAAATATTTGAAGGTAGTTATGTTCCTCGTTCCGGGAACTATCTTTTTTTTAAAAAAAAGATATTTTTTATCACAATTTTAATTATAGGTCTTTATTGATTCGATGTTGCTTATGGACTAAAAATTAATTGTTACAAATAATACTATTGTTGAATAAAATGACTAAAGTGAATACAATGCAAATGCAGAAGTTGCAAAGTAGAAATGCTGCGTCAGCGATGGGCCGGCACTGGTGACGTCGTAACTAGGTGTTTGCACAGTTTTTAAGTCACTTGAGAAACTCGAACGAACGAAATTAGTCGGTATTCTCGCGGCGCCGCAGTAATCCGCGCGATTCTAAGTACAGTAGAACGCCGATTATTCGAACGCCGATTAACCGAATCGCCAATTATCCGAATCGGTCCGAGGCGAGGTCCTACTCTATTATTGTTGTGATTTTTTATACTTTGTAGTTTTGTTAAGGTCTGATGAGGCAACTTACTCTGATTGAGATGTTTAGTGAGAAATTATGGTAGAACTGTGTTGGTTTAACTTAATAATGTTTCATCTATGTGACAGTTCGTTTTTCTTTAAGTTTTTCTTTATATCTTCAGTTTTTCTTAATGTTCAATTATCCGATTTTTCGATTATCCGAAACGACCCCAGTCCCAATTAATTCGGATAATCGGCGTTCTACTGTGTTATAGTAATGAAAATAAAGTTAAAATTCGTATGACATTGAAATGCGATTCGCTTCGTTGCCAATCCGATGTGTGTTGATGCTAATCATTCACTACAATCTACATCATCTCACTATAGTAATTGACCCCTAACTAAGTATATTTATTATTTCTTTCCAGCCTAAGAAGACTGGAGACCAGTGAGCGTTTCTGGGAGAACCTGAAACACTTGCGGACCGGCTCCGTCGGGTATGACACGCAGCTCGACTTCATGGACTTCGTCTCGCTTTTCAGGAGTTTTAGGTGAGATATTAAAAGACTAATAAGTTCTTCTTTGAGACCCTAAAAACTAACTAAACGATTAACTGAATGACTTTTCTTGAAGACACATTAACATAAGGGAGGCCAAAGAAGGGTTGGATGGAGTGTGTGAAAAAGGATATGAATATGAAAGGAGTGAATGAGAGTATGACGAGTGATAGAAGCGAGTGGAAGAGAAAAACATATTGTGCCGACCCCACTAAGGGACAAGGGCAGGGAGATGATGACATTAAAATAAAATAATAAGTACTTACAAAAAAAATACGCTTTTAATTTATCTATAGCCTAAAATAAGGGTCGATTTCACAGTTGACATTTAACGCAATAAATCCAAGCTAAGCCACTTTACTATTAAAGTTACGATATGTATTTCACCACAGGAGAAAGAATTCTCTCTCTGATTACACCAACAAAAACTAACTGAGTGTTTAAGCTTTAGTAACGTCAAATAATCATTTAAACTCTTAAGTTAAACGTATTTTTTAACTCAGTTATCAAAATAAACGATGAAATCAAACTAAGGGTCTGACCACACTACGCTGCTCTGCACTTTATCGGAGTGACGACCTAGCGGCGAGATATTCTTTCTAAGAAATTTTATAATGTACTAGCAGCGCCCCGTAGTTCCCGTTCCCGTGGGAATTTCGGGATAAAACATAGCCTATGTTCTTTCCCGGATCATAAGCTACTCCTGTTCCAAATTTCAAGTCAATCGGTTCAGTAGTTTAACCGTGAAAAGGTAACAGACAGACAGAGTTACTTTCGCATTTATAATTAGTAGGGATTTTTCAATAAGTACTTAAAAGGAAAACATTTCTAGAAACCCCTCAACTTGTTCAAACAGCTTAAACTAACTCTTCATTTAATTCCCAGTCTAGTAATGCGGTCCGAATTGAAGGTGATATTCGAGCAGCTGGCAGTCCCGCGCATGCGCTCCCCACTGCTGGGGGCCGAGAAGAGCCGCAGCTCGCCCGAGCTCTACCGGACTAAGGCTGTGTTTAGGACTGGTATGAACTTTACAATGACTTAAAAGATCATATAATTGGTTTTCCTAACGAATTTGTTTGTTACTCTAACCACTAAACCGATTTTAATAGTTATTTTAAAATTTTGCTAGTTTGATGACGGAGCAAACTCACGATTCAATTTGAATTTTGAGCGTTAGCGAGGGAATCAAAAGCACAAGGTGAAAAGATTTTGCACTCGAGTGCAACACATTCTCTCAACATCTTGGTAACTTTTAATAGAATAGAAAAAAATATATAATTATCCTACTTAATACTTTGGATTGATTGCCTATGGATTGACTAATTAATTCCTCTAATTCCAGGTCTACTAACCCGAAACGGCTCGTTAGACCTGGAGCCCCCCAGTGACAAGGCGAACAGGAAGAAAGCGTTCGACCTGTTAGCTACTGCTGCGTTACCGGGTGAGATAGGTTTTTACATAGAAAATTTTACTACAATAGATAAATATCGATTTTTACTTTTTAAACCCCGACGCAAAAAGAGAAGTGTTATAAGTTTGACGTGCGTGTGTGTGTATCTGTCTGTGGCATCATAGCTCCCGAACGGATAAACCGATTTCAATTTAGTTTTTTTTATTAAAGGGGACGTACGTGCCAGTGTTCTTAGACATGTTTTATGAATCGGTTGACCCGTTTAAAAGTTATGGGGGTTTGAAAGTAATTGTGTTGGGGGTTTTTAAATTTTTAATTTAAGTTTCTACTAGCTGTGCCCTGAGGTTTATCTGCGTATGAGGTATAAATTGTGTTAAACCTACATACTAAATCTTTCTTGAATCAGTAAATTGTTAGTATAAACCTTTAACTTAGATCAGTCTATTGCTGAAAGCATTAAAATCCATTACGTAGCTTAAAAGGTCAACAGAGAGGGAATTTTTGTTTTACTACTAAAAGATAGTAGCCTAACTAAGACAATCCCAGTTGGACGAACGACCAACCTACTCCCCGTCTTTCTCCGCTTCTTCCTAGTATCCTGGTGGCCCTTTAAGGCTGGCATTGTACTTAATACACTTCCTTCCACTTTAAACATAAATTACAAAATCCTCGGGGTACGGCTAGTAAATTAAAAAAAGACTGTGGTAAAATCTTAAAGTATTAATTCTCTAGGGTAAACCAGCCTAAAATGCTTTATTTTTTTCCTCAGGAGCATGTCCGGATGTGAGCGGCAGAGTGCTGACTCTAGCGACGCTGGGCAAGTTCTGTGAGACGAGACAGAATGAACTAAAGACTGAATCGCAACTAAAGGATATTATACAGGTAATAATAACATTGATTATAAGCAAATGAACACAATTATTAAGGCTAAGCGTATGTTGGGACGCAGGCGACGCAGGCCGCGCAGGGCAGACCAGACCAGATTTTGTAAAGCATGGAATGTCGCGAGAGAGAGCAGGGGCCTAAGTCTGCAATTTGACATTATTGATCAGACAATATGGTGATATTGAGGCACCATAACGTCTGACAGGCACATGTCTGGAACGTCGCGAGAGAGAGCAGGACAGACACATGTCTGGAACGTCGCGAGAGAGAGCAGGAAAGACACATGTCTGCGTCACACGTGCCTGCTCTGCCCTGCGCGGCCTGCGTCGCCTGCGTGTCACCATACACGAAGCCTAATGTTTATCTCGGTTTGGGTGTGTGTGAATGAGTGTGTGCGTAGTTTCTATACAAGTTACGAACTTAGGGGTCACAGTTACTGTAATGAGATGATGGAGCCAATGATTATTGATGTTATATTACAGCGACACGAGCCCGAGCCCACTTTGCGAGCTGAGAACTGTCTCTCGTTCGAAGGTTTCGTGCGGTTCTTGAGCGATAAAGACAACTACGCTTTCGTGCCGGAACAACGACGGATTAACTTCTCTAAGTGAGTATAAATACATAATACCAACCTAACAGAGTGTTCACCATGCCGGACTGCCATCCGTAAGGTTGCGGGTTCGATTCCCGTGCAGGGTGAATATTTGTGTGAACCACAAATGTTTGTCTCGGTCTGGGTGTGTGTGAATGAGTGTGTCCGTAGTTTCTGATACCCTAGATACAAGTTGCGAACTTAGTTAGGGATCAGTTACTGTAATGAGATGATGGAGTGAATGATTATGTTATGTTGTGTTAAATGCCATCCCACCAAAAACATTCTGTAAAAAACTAGCCAAGTCTCGATGGAGCTGCTTGTTTAACTCTAAAAAGTAATGAAATCTAGACAGACTCGTGCCAAGTCTAAGGTTCCTTACTGCGATTTCTTTATTATTATAGTTAATGTTGTGTGACTTGGCCGTTGAACATTGTTTAAAACGTTAGTAGTGGGTACATGTCAATTTTGTTTACACGTAATGTTATAACATTTTTAAAATACGCAGCTTTATCAAGCCTACAATTGACTGGATATTGAATCAACATTTTTCAAGTGGCTATAATTAAGCTAATTTTCTATCGTCAATGGATAGGTTCTGGATTTTTTAAGATTGGTGCAATAGCGTCATGGAGCACCTAGTTTCGTACCCTTGTGTACATGTGTACCCTTCAACGGCCAAGTCACACAACATTAACTATAATAATAAAGTAATCGCAGTAAGGAACCTTAGACTTGCCACGAGTCTGTCTAGATTTCATTACTTTTTAGAGTTAAACAAGCAGCTCCATCGAGACTTGGCTAGTTTTTTACAGAATGTTTTTGGTGGGATTTCATTTCTTTTTGTTAAAACTTGTTTATATTGATTTATATTATTAGATTTTCTTATTTGACACACTTATTTTTTAGGAGTAGTATTATATTATTAAGCGCCCCGCGGTTTCACCCGCGTAGTTCCCGTTCGCGTTTCCGTGGGAATTTCGGGATAAAAAGTATTCTATGTGCTTTTCCTGGTTCTAAGCTACCTCCCCATCAATTTTCAGCCAAATCAATTCAGCCGTTCTTGAGTAATAAATTCCCGTTCCCATTCCCGTGGGATTTTCGGGATTAAAGTATTCTATGTTCTTGCCCTGGTTCTAAGCTACCTCCCCACTAATTTTCAGCCAAATCAATTCAGCCGTTCTTGAGTAATAAATTCCCGTTCCCATTCCCGTGGGAATTTCGGGATTAAAGTATTCTATGTTCTTGTCCTGGTTCTAAGCTACCTCCCCACCAATTTTCAGCCAAATCAATTCAGCCGTTCTTGAGTAATAAATTCCCGTTCCCATTCCCGTGGGAATTTCGGGATTAAAGTATTCTATGTTCTTGTCCTGGTTCTAAGCTACCTCCCCACCAATTTTCAGCCAAATCAATTCAGCCGTTCTTGAGTAATAAATTCCCGTTCCCATTCCCGTGGGAATTTCGGGATTAAAGTATTCTATGTTCTTGTCCTGGTTCTAAGCTACCTCCCCACCAATTTTCAGCCAAATCAATTCAGCCGTTCTTGATTTTTAAATTCCCGTTCCCAATCCCGTGGGAATTTCGGGATTAAAAGTATCCTATGTCCTTTTACTGGTTCTAAGCAACCTCCCCACCAATTTTCATCCAAATCAGTTCAGCCGTTCTTGAGTAATAAATTCCCGTTCCCATTCCCGTGGGATTTTCGGGATTAAAGTATTCTTTGTTCTTGTCCTGGTTCTAAGCTACCTCCCCACCAATTTTCAGCCAAATCAATTCTGCCGTTCTTGATTTTTAAATTCCCGTTCCCAATCCCGTGGGAATTTCGGGATTAAAAGTATCCTATGTCCTTTTCCTGGTTCTAAGCAACCTCCCCACCAATTTTCAGCCAAATCAGTTCAGCCGTTCTTGAGTTACAATTCCCGTTCCCATTCCCGTATAATTCCCGTTCCCGTTCGATTATCCTAGTTTTTATAGTTTTCCCTTTATGTGGCCATTAAACCCTAACTCTGTACCAAATTTCAGCTCTCTAGGTTTATGGGAAGTACTAGTTCTATTTTGATGATCATGAGTGAGTGAGTGAGTGAGTGAGTGAGTGAGTGAGTGAGTGAGTGTCTGTCATAAATACGAAACTTTGCTTTCGCTTAACTTGGGAACTAAATGACCTACAGACTTGAAATTTAATTTTAAGTATGTGATTGTATAGCTTACTGGATGACGAAAATTTCAGCGTTCTGGGCTTATCCAGAGGTTGTCAAATAGGGGCCTGAAAATGCGGCGAAAGGGTTCCTGTAAAGGATGGTACGGCAGTGTTTGCTTCGCGCTCGACTTGGCGGGGGGCACTGCCGTGCCCCCAGATACATCGCCATCTAGTTTTAGTTTTAAGTCGCGAGTCGGTATCTTCTAGGCGAGCACGCTCCATCTTAGGCTGTATCATCGCTTTCCATCAGGCGAGTTACAGTCAAGTGCAAGCCTATTCTATGTAGTTAAAAATGTAGTTCTAAATGAAGGAAATCTTGTGCAGTCAGCGTCAATTAAAAGATATCGTCCCTTGATTTGTATCCTAGTTTGATGTTATATAGCCTATATTCTTCCTCAATAAATGGGCTATCTAACATTGAAAGAATTTTTCAATTTGGACCGTTCGTTTTTGAGATTAGCGCGTTGAAACATACAACTCTTCGGCTTTATAAGGCTGGGACTCCACCAAAGCAGAGATGTGTGCTGTGTGAGAAGAATGACCTCCACTGCGCGTAGTCCGCGTACAGCTGACATCTCCGCTTCCATCGCGCCATACAAATATTACATCCGTCTCCGCACAGCGACCTCCACTGAAGCTGAGCGGAGAGATGTGTCAATAACACAATCTATTGGTTGTTTTAAAGACATCTCGTCTCCGCTTCGCACATCTCCCCTTTGGTGGAGTCCCGGCCTTATAAAGCCGAAGAGTTGTATGTTTCAACGCGCTAATCTCAAAAACTAACGGTCCAAATTGAAAAATTCTTTCAATGTTTATGGATTACAAACTAGCTTTGCCTCGTAGTTTTACCCCGATCCCCTATTTACACAATTCCTTCTACCCACAGTAAAACCTCCTCGGAAGAAGACCGCGGTATCTCCAGGGAGATGAGCGGTCCGCTCTCGCAGTACTACATCGCGAGCAGTCACAACACCTACCTCACTGGGCACCAGCTAAAAGGCGAGAGCTCCGTCGAGTTGTATAGTCAGGTAAGTGGGGTTAGAAGTTGCCTGAGTATTGAGCCACAATCTTTCCTGTGCCGGCGGCCAAAATTGTCATTGTGACTCTAATGTCATTTGGATACATTTTCAATAAACTGACAACCAAAAGATGCGATTACAGCGACGCTGGAAAGATTGTGACTCAATAGATAAATGAAATTCTATTTTTCAATTTTTTAAATTTCGCGATCGGAATTCTTTCTTTAGGGAAGGTTAGAAAAACACTTGACTGTTCACACTCAACGCCCTAACGTATAAATCGGTTGAGTGTGAACGGTCAAGTGTTTTTCTATACATTTGTCTGTTCTGGCGTTACGCGACCGGTAATACGCGACGCATGTTCCGTCAGATATGCACCTTCCCTTACATAATTCAAATGTGTTATTCGGGTAAAATATGTAAGTATTTTAAATTATCTCGACGTTTCGACCAGAGCCAAGTCTTCCAACAATAATTTTTGTCAAAGGTTTTTTTTAAATATGACCACTATGGCCGTTTGTTTTGACAATTTTCAACTTCAATATCTCGGTATTTTTTGATAACGTGACGAAATAAAATGTGTTCAATATTTTTTAAGAAACTACCTGATGAAAAAAAAATAGGATATAATATACTTATTCACACACCAGCAGTTACGCCGTACTTATATCGTATATTTTTTGTAGATTGAGTAAACGAATATAACAAGGATTTTTGCCATTTTACGGCAAAAATCCGCAACTGGATAACAAACTCCTTAAATTTATGTTCGCCTGGTACTTCTACGTAAAATATCCTTACGAAAACATAAAGAAAAGCAATTTTAAATCAACCTCTTGATACCTAAATATCAAAACTAGTTGGCCATGTTTGACAGCCCGCCATAATGGATTTAGTATGACGTCATATAACTTTTTATTTATTTTCATCAAAACTAAACTGTATACAAAAACTAATTCATTCAGTTATATTTTTAAGAATAGAAATATGTAAATAAAACAAAAAAATACACAAAGAAAATCTTTATTCTTCATTATAACTTATACATCTTTTACTCACAAAAGTCACTTTAAGATGACACATGTCAAACACTCACACAGACACACACATACGTATGTAGCGTTTAATGGAACAAAAATCAATTTATATCTACCTCATAAAAATTGGAGAATGGTTGGATAATGTTAAATTGAAAATTTCGCATTAAATAATTTTAATTTTGAAAACTATAAACGTACAAAAGGGAGAAAATATAGAAAAAACACGATTTTCTTTACTATTGAGTCACAATCTCCCGTGACAGCGTCGCTGTAATCGCATCTTTTGGTTGTCAGTTAATTGAAAATGTATCCAAATGACATTAGAGTCAAAGTGACAATAGGAGCTTACAATTTTGGACGCCGGAACAGAAAAGATTGTGACTCAATAAAGACTGGTTTGTCAATCATCTGACAACTTTATACGACGAATAATTTTGAAATTTTGACAGTTACATATGTCAAACGTCAGTTTTATTACTCAAATAAAAGTTATCTGGCGATGGAAAAATTAGCCCTAAATTCGATAATTCTAATTTTGAAATATTTGTAAGTCCAACAAGAAATCAAAAGAGAACATACAAAAAAATGACTTTATTTGACTTAAATATATGGTTTTTTTTTTTATTAATTCTTAATGGGTGTTTCGCCTATACCAAAATCTCGCGCGGTAGTCGTCACTGCATGTCAAGAACGCAGGCGCAGTGCCAGAGTGGACTATATACCTGAAATAATAGAAAAATAGTAAAATATCTAAAAAAAACAACTGTCACCAACACGCATTTAACAAGAGTGAGATCGCAACCTGAATTATGTTTGGAAACACAAATCACTTGACTAAGGTATTAAACCCAGGCTAGGTGTAGGCAAGTGTACAATTGCAAATGTCATATTAATTTAACAAAATGATCGTGACTATAGTAACTAATATGTATAATCTTATGTAGATTAGCGCGTAGCATTGTATCGTGACTTATTATAACGTCTGTGCTGTGACCACATGACCTACCCGTGACTACATGACCTACCCATGACTATGAGCTATCCATGACTACATGACCTACCCATGACTACATGACCTACCCATGACTACATGACCTACCCATGACTACTTGACCTAACCATGACCAAATGACCTACCCATGACTACATGACCTACCCATGACTACATGACCTACCCATGACTACATGACCTACCCATGACTACATGACCTACCCATGACCACATGACCTACCCATGACTACATGACCTACCCATGACTACATGACCTACCCATGACTACATGACCTACCCATGACTACATGACCTACCCATGACTACATAACCTACCCATGACTACATGACCTACCTATGACCAAATGACCTACCCATGACCACATGACCTACCCATGACTACATGACCTACCCATGACTACATGACCTACCTATGACTACATGACCTACCCATGACTACATGACCTACCCATGACTACATAACCTACCCATGACTACATGACCTACCTATGACCAAATGACCTACCTGACCGCCCCGTTGTGTCCCAGCGACATCAGTTGGCACCTGCTGGCGTTGCGCGCGTGCCAAGTGCACAACGACGTGGTGGCTTCGTCGGGGAACATCACGTAGTCCTCCGTGTGGTTGAACACTGCTTGCGCGTGGTGCTCTTGTTTGCCTAGAAGGGTTTAAATCAAAGTTTATTAAAAGCACTAGGCGTGTGGTTGACTCGTTAGTCACCCTAATTCAGGGTAGGCCCTAGCCCCTCAATGATTGAGTTCACACTAAATAATTACTAATGAGCGTCGATTGCTCAGTGTTAAAAGCCTTTGGGTTACAGTCGGAAGGTGTTGACTCTATGACTGCCATGTACCAAAGTATTTCAATTTTCTGATTCATATGTATTTTCATTCGACGTTTTTAGGGTGAAAAAAAAACATCGTCCATGCACCTGCACACACCTGCTATGTAATTCTAATGCAGTGTGGTGGGCGACCCGCACTCACACTGTACGGGACTGAGGACTGAGCGCCCTCATTCAGGGGAGGGAGAGCCATAATATGAGTAGATGATGACATGAATAAACTATTAAACGAAACGTACGTCATCGTATATAATTATTTAACAAAGGGGATGTTCGTACGTACTTATTAAAGTCGAAATCCTCGACTAGTTTCAGCCACGTCCGGTGGCCTTCATCAGGAGGAGTGCGATACGCCCGCGCCGTCGGCGTCTCGCTCTGCACTCAGTGCAGAGCGAGACGCCGATATGAGAGATATGAATAAACTAGCTATACTCCTGTTGTAGCGTGATGTTATAGCCTATAGCCTTTCTTAATAAATGGGCTATCTAACACTGAAAGAATGTTTCAAATCGGACCAGTAGTTCCTGAGATTAGCGCGTTCATACAAACTCACCAGCCTTATAATATTAGTTGACTAGGAGCGCCCCCCTTCACCTGCGTAGATCCCTTTGCCGTGGGAATTTCGGGATAAAAAAGTATCCTATGTGTTATCCTATGTATGAGGAACATCTGTACCAAATTTCATTAAAATCCATTCAGTAGTTTTTGCGTGAAAGAGGAACAAACATCCACACATCCATACATCCACACTCACAAACATTCGGCTTTATAATATTAGTAGGATTATATCACCTGTAGTCCCCGCTCCCGTATACTGTATGAGACACCTACTGCTCGCCAACTCCCAGAGCTTGATGGACGAGTCCATGCCGGAGGTTAGGAGGTACTGGGAACAATAAATGTTGGACATTAGTTACTTATTTAAGGTCTCTAATGTCAGCTATTTAGTTTCAGGTCAGCCAGTTTGCCAGCCAGTCGGTTTGGTCACTTGTTTTAGGTCTCTACTGTCCGCTGTTTAGTCATTTAGTTAGTCAATCAGTCAGTCAGTCAGTCGGTTTGTCAGTCAGTCAGTTCGTCAGTCAGTCAGTCAGTGAGTCGTCAGTCAGTCGTCAGTCAGTCGTCAGTCAGTCGTCAGTCGGTCCGTCAGTCAGTCTGTCAGTCCCCAATCAGTCAGTCAGTTCGTCTGTCGTCAGTCAGTTCGTCAGTCAGTCCATCAGTCAATACCTTGCTATTCCTGGTAAATGTGACGGAGCACTATGATATAAACTGTGTCCCGCGTGTTCACCCGCGTATATTAAATAAATTGAAATTGAAAATATCACAATCCCGCGGGAATTTTAGGAAAATTGACAAAGTTTTATACAAACTCTTCATCTTGGGGGTATAATTAATCAAAATCCTCTCTTAGCCCGATCCGTCCAGTGGTTTGGGCTGTGCGTTGATAGATCACTATGTCAGTCAGTCAGTCAGTCAGTCACATTATAGTCACGTTATATATACTTAGATACTCTACCTTGCTGTTCCTAGTAAACGTGACGGAGCACACTTCAGACCCGTCGTGTGCGTTCACAAACGTATTGAAACATCTGTTGGAGACGGTGTCCCATAGCTTGACGCTGCCGTCCGCACTGCCGCTGGCAAAGTACTTGCCATTGGGTGAGAATCTAGTGGAAAATGATAATAAATATTGTGTCGACATCTATCACGTCACCAATTATGGGCAGTCACAGATTAACCCTTAATCAAATTAAGCAATTGCCTAGGGCACCACGTCTGAGGGGCACCAGAAAACACCAGAAGGGGCACCAGAAATTTCTTAGTTGACATAAGGATAGGGGGCCCACAGGGCGGTAACTATGAGCGATGCTTGAACATTGAAAACTATGCCCTTTTAAAAATTTTTTTCGCCATCAAATACCACTCTAGCTACAACCCTGGGGGCCCAAAGGCTTGGATCGCTTAGAGCATCATGAAGTCTTAATCTGTCACTGATTTTGGGGATGCGTAATCCCCATTGAGTCGGGAGAAAAAGGTTTTATTGTCTGGTGGGCAGCTACCCGACTGTTGTTGTCAGCTTGTCGCATATAAGGTCAATCGCTTGATAAATTTCTCCTGCGCGATTCAGGACTCTGCCTTTTATACACAGAAAAACAAAAAGTTATAATAAAGACACTTAGGGTAAACGACCCAATCCTTGGCACTTAAGATTTTATTTCGAAAATCTACCTATCTCAAACTAATTTGATGACCTCGATGGCAGAGTGATCACCATGCCGGACTGCCATCCGTAAGGTTGCTTTCGATTCCCGTGCGGGGTGAATATTTGTGTGAACCACAAATATTTATCTCGATCTGGGTGTGTGTGTGAATGAGTGTGTGCGTAGTTTCTGATACCCTAGATACAAACGAACTTAGTTAGGGGTCAGTTACTGTAATGAGATGATGGAGGGAATGATTATGTTATGTTACCAATATGTATTGGTATACAATACTTATACACAAACAAAGAACAGATAAAGAGTACTTACTTAATAGAATTAACCTGCTTCTTATGATGGTGCGACGGTATAGGACAAACGAAACACTGGCTGGTGTTGACGTCATACAGTCGTATCACCGGGTGAGTGGTCGACGCGATGATATACTCACCCAGTGGATGAAATGATACGCATAGCACTGGTTCGGCGTCCTGTTGATAGGAAAAATGATAAAAATATAAAATAACTAGTGGCGCCAAGTAGTATCACCCACGTAGTTCCCGTTCCCGTGGGAATACGGGGATAAAATATGACCTACTAGCTGTGCCCCGCGGTTTCACCCGCGTAGTTCCGGATCCCGTGGGAATTTCGGGATAAAACATAAGCTACCCCTGTACCAAATTTCAAGTCAATCGGTTCAGTAGTTTAGCCGTGTAAAGGTAACAGACAGACAGACAGACAGAGTTACTTTCGCATTTATAATATTAGTAGGGATAGTAGGGATGTCAAGCACTGATAAATTAGCTTTCCATTAGTGAAAGATTTTTTGAAATCGGTTCAGTTTCGGAGCATATTAGTTACAAACAAAAGTTGCCAAACGCCACCAATAGATGGCGTTAGTAGAAAAATTGAAACGCGCAAACGTTTTATGCGGCGTTTGTATGACTACGGAGAAAATACAAAATGTTATTATACAAGCTTTTATTTAGTATAAATTTTTAAGTGAGGGCGGTAGTCAAAATAGTTGGTTACTATACCCACGGAAACATGTGAAACAAGGGATTGAATACAAAGGGAAATAGTTAATCTATGGGAATATAGGGATAGTTAAATAAAGTAACAATTAAACTTAAAAAGCCCCCAAAACAATTACTTTCAAACCCCCATAACTTTAAAACGGGTCAACCGATTTTCATCAAACATGTCTAAGAACACTCGCACGTAAGTCCCCTTTAATCTATCTTCTATATATATATATAAAACTCTTCCGTTACTGAGTGATGTACTGACTGACAGACAACGCACAGCCGAAACTACTGGTCGTAGAGAACTGAAATTTGGCACGTGTGTTTGTTGGAGGGAGTAGGCTACCACTAAGAGAGGATTTTTAAAAATTCCCCCCTAGGGGAGAAAAGGGGGTAGAGTTCAAATTCTGCCGGAAATATATTATACAAAAAAAACTAAATTGAAATCGGTTCATCCGTTCGGGAGCTATGATGCCACAGACAGACAGATACACACACACACACAAACGTATAACACCCCTCTTTTTGCGTCGGGGGTTAATGATACATGTGTATTTAAAATCTAGGAACATTTAATTATTTAGGTGTATTTTTTAAGCTGGTTATGCCGATGGAAAAGTCCCTCTAAGGGTGAAGCTAAACGGGCGTAATTTTGTGAGTCGCGAAATTTACGTTCAACTGAAATTCGGTTAGACTGTCATACGGACGGACGTATTTTCAGTTGTAATCCGACACATTTGTACGGATCCTTGTATCGTGCAAGCTCCCCACCACACATCTAAACATCCACACTCACTAACATTCGGCTTTATAATATAAGTATGACAATAATTGATACTGTGTATTGTTTTATTAAGGAAAATAATAAAAATTGATTATTTTTAACTCTTTACTTTTTTGGTTCGTTAAAAGTTTATTTTAGACGACTATTCGCCGAAAAACGAATAATAGTCGGTATTCGCGGTAACATAAAATCTAATAATCTTCCTATAACTATCATTAAATATCTTCCTATAAGTCCGAAAAGGTTAAAAACGCGCTAATCTCAGGTCCGAATTAAAAAAAAAATTATCGGTTAGACCATTTAAACAGCCTTTACAACGCGAATGAAACCGGGGGAAACAGCTAGTGTCATAATAACCCAAAAATAATTAAAATTCATACATAATCACTACATAGTATAAAACAAAGTCGCTCTCTCTGTCCCTATGTATGCTTAGATCATTAAACGGATTTTAATGCGGTTTGTTTTAATAGATAGAGTGATTCAGTGGGAAGGTTTTTAGCATAATTTTATCCCCATATTCCTACGGGAACGGGAACTACGCGGGTAAAACCGGCGCCGCTAGTACAAACATAAAAAGTAAAAAAATGTTCCAACAAAAAGTTGCCAAACGCCACCAATAGATGGCGTTAGTGGAAAAATTAAAACACGCAAACGTTTTATACGGAGTTTGCATGACTTCGGAGAGCATTTTCTTAGTAAGTTAACACATAGGATATTTATTTATTTCTATTTTTTTAAGTGAGGGTGGTAACCGAATTATCGGTTACTATACCCACGGAATCTAGAGAAACGGGGAGATAATAATACAAGGGAAATAATTATCCTGAGAAAAATAATGATAATTTATGGAGTTTTCCCTGAAAATGGGGGAGGCTAGATTTCAATTTTCCTTATAAATAGGTAAAAAATACTGGAATTTGTAACTATAGATCCCAAATTTTTTAAATATTGGGTATTTTTCATTTCTTAATATGTTTTGACCGGTAAGGGAAGGTTCATATCTGACGGAACATGCGTCGCATAACGCCAGAGCAGACAAATGTATAGAAAAACACTTGACCGTTCACACTCAACCGATTATACGTTAATGCGCTGAGTGTGAACGGTCAAGTATTTTTAAGCTATTGCATAGCTTCTATCGCGGGGACCGAATCCAGAAATTCCGTAACGAAAAAAACCTCACGTTTTTATTACTTTGTTATCGAAAACTTTTTTTTGTAAATTTTCCAAAAAGTTTTTATAGTAATGTAGACAAAGTTTTTATTGTATGAAGTCCCAAGTACGACATCAAAATTTCTAAGGTTAGGATTGCAATACAAAAATAAAAAAATCAATTAGTTGATAAAAGTGCTATGCAATAGCTTTACCGCGGCGGTCCCCGAGTGCCACACGTTTTTTCTATACATAATACGCGACGATTATATAGAAGACTAGCTGTGCCCCGCGGTTTCACTCGCGTAGTTCCCATACCCGTGGGAATACAGGGATAAACTATAGTGCTATAAACCTCACGGAGCCCGAGACCTTTCCAACGAATGCAAAACCGTGGAAATCGGTTCGTGCGTTCTGGAGTTATAGCGTCAGGAAGGAAAACCCGACTTATTTTTATATAGTAGATTTAAACGATATTGTAATATTCGCAGACAAAATTGCGAAATTAATAAAAAATATATTTATATATATATAAATCAATTGCTGTTCGTTAGTCTCGCTAAAACTCGAGAACAGCTGAACGGATTTATCTTATCTTGGTCTTGAAATGTTCGTGGAGGTCTAGGGAAGGTTTAAAAGGTGAGAAAATATCGAATAATTGCCGGGAACACGGGAACGGGTACTACGCGAGTGAAACCGCGGGGCAAAGCTAATAAATAATATAAGCAATACATACAGTAATACTCTTATAAGCCTTCTTGGCGGACGCCTTGGTGATGTCGAATAGCTTGATGCAGCAGTCGCGAGACGCTGACACCAGGATCTGTTCCCGGGGGTGGAAGTCTAACGCTGTGATCTCGTCCGTGTGGTCGTATCTGGAATAAGAACATATTGGGGTTCATTTTGAGGAAACTTATAAAAGAAATTTAAAAAAAATGCGTAAAGAAAAATAATAATAAAAATAATCCTTGGATGCATTTTATAGTGTTATACAGGGATAGTCACCGGATTGTGCATCCTTTACACAAGATTAAATATGTCAAAGGGCTTCCGTGTGTTGGCTTTGGCCCCATACTAGCCTTCCAAAAGACCGGGACTCCTTAATAGTCCCGTGAATGGAAAAGACATGACAATAATAATATTTGGGTATCGAGTTTAAATTGTGGAGAAAAATAAAATATAGTTTTATAGTAATCATGGTTATTAGCACTCAAATTATTATAATTAACGGGATATTTACCATGTATATTATTTGTTTCGAGTTTCCGATATTTCGACGGTGTTGCAAGCCATGATCACGGATGAACTGGTAAACTAAATGTCGGAAACTCGAAATAAATAATATACATGGTAAATATCCCGTTAGTCATGATAATTTGGGGGAAAATAAAATAGTTTAGGTAGGGTTCAATTCATGTAAAAAAATGAAAAACTGTAATCTCGGGTTCAATTCAAAGTTTAGGTAGAAAAAAAAATATTTGAGTTCAATTTCGGGATCGTGAAGTATGATTGATAGTTTAAAAAAGAATAGGTATATCATCAGGCGTTTTTTGGTTTAGAAAATAATTTTATATTTTACTAGCTGTGCCCCGCGGTTTCACACGCGTAGTTCCCGTTTCCGTAGGAATTTCGGGATGAAAAATAGATGTTGGCCGATTCTCAGACCTACTGAATATGCTCACAAAATTTCATGAGAATCGCTCAAGCCGTTTCGGAGGAGTATGGCAACGAAAACTGTGACACGAGAATTTTATATATAAGATTTTATGTGATATCGTTCTAAAATTCAGTGTAGGCTCGAGATATAATGACCTGATGATGAAGGTATTATAAAGAACTTCTATGAACTAAGAATTAAAAAAAAATTCATTTATATTGTCATCATCATCCAATATTAAAATTTATTTCGACCTCGATGGCAGAGTGGTCACCATGCCGGACTGCCATCCGTAAGGTTGCGGGTTCGATTCCCGTGCGGGGTGAATATTTGTGTGAACCACAAATGTTTGTCTCGGTCTGGGTGTGTGTGAATGAGTGTGTGCGTAGTTTCTGATACAAGCTTCGATCTTAGTTAGGGGTCAGTTACTGTAATGAGATGATGGAGTGAATGATTATGTACAATAGAAGAACACCATCCAATATAAGTACTTAAAAGATTAAAGTATACATACAATGTCCTAATAACAGGATGCCCCTGCTGTTCCCTCCCGGGGTCCACCTCCTCCGGGGCCGATTTAGCCAGCATCCGCTCCACGTCCAGGATCTGAAATGTAGCGGGAAGTGTGTTAGTGTAGAAATTATAGAAGTTATAGGAAGACATAAAAATTAACAGTACACTCAACTATGGTTTGAAACTTTTACTTTTTGTGTATGTGACTAGTTTTATTATAAGATTTATGAGGGTAGTTGCCTAAAAAAATTTGATTAGTCCGTCTTTTAGATTTCCAAAAAATATTGGACACCCCGTAAGTGTCAGTCATTAGTGAATCATCTATTCATGATGACTGACACTTAGGGACTAGACACATTTATTCAGCTCCATTCAGTGTTTGTCCAAAAAACAACGATTTTTATGGAGACAATTCAGCTGAATGGATGCGTACGCGTCTCCGTCTTCATACAAACTACGTCTCGTAGTTAGTATGAACAATCCATACTAAAAAAGTTTAAATTTTTCTAAAGGTGCTCCTTCACCGGGAGCATTCCCGTGTAATGTAACGTTACAGATTCGTCTTTGAGCATTACAATAATACCTCCCTGACTAACGAAACGAGCATTCGAGTGTAATAATTACAAATTACAATTAATAAATTACAAGGTGCGCATTGTATTGCTCAGTTCTCCTTCAGTGATGTAATGCTCAAATCTGTAACGTTACAATACACGCGAATGGTCCCGGTGAAGGAGCACCCTAACTATATCATACCACCCAACTTGCCTCTGTAAAAAAATAGCATGTTTTCATCATTTTTAACTATGGGTTAAATTAAACCTACCTTTATACTAGCATCAACACTGCCGGTAGCGACGAGCTGTCCGCAGACGCTGAAGGCGCCGGCCCGACACGACATCTTGTGCGAGGTGACGTACGCGGTCTCATAGGTCGCGGGTTCGGGCGCCAGCGACGACGCGTCCATCTCGAACTCTAGGTCTATGAGATGAAAAGAAACACTTAAACGGATTTTTGTCGTGGTTATATTTTGTTTTACATTTTCTGACGTTTCGGATTCTTTACAGAACCCGTGATCACAGAAGACTAAGATGGAAGACGTCTGTACGAAGTATAGAAGTGACTTTGTACAGACGTCTTCCGTTTAAGTGTTTTATTTCAATGTCTAGTGTTCGTGTAAATCAAAGATATCGAGATGAAAAGAGTTAGTTAGTCCTTTGCCCTGCCCGAGTAGAACAAAGAAACAAGTGAATAATTTCTAACTGATGATATTATTGTACAGTGAGAAAGAATAATACAATATTTGTGTTACAAGCCGAACACAGTTTCACCTTCGTTTAATATTATTATACAATACAAAGCTTCCTCATGAATCACTCTATTAATATCTTTGATTTACACGAACACTACACATTGAAATAAAACACTTAAACGGATATTTGTCGTCAGAAAATGTAAAATAAAATATAACCACGACAAAAATCCGTTTAACCCATTAGAAGTCAGTGTACTCAATTGAGTACACATATACACTTAAGTAAAAATAACCGATCTTCATAAAATTTACGTGGGTTGCCATATTATTTCATTTCTTCTTAACACTTTTCATGTTTATTGATAAATTTTTCGCGGGTAGTTTGATATTTTTTTATAAAAAGTGTCAGTTCAATTTGTGTTACCGAAAGACTGTCGAGGTAAGTGATTTATTTTATGTTTTTTGGAAATATTTTTTATTCATAAGTTGTTATTTCATTTCTTACGTATGAATTACAGATAACAGTTTTATTATAACCAATAATATCAATATTTTATTTTGCGAAACTAAAACTAGAGCCAAGTAAATGTTAGTGTACTCGATTGAGTACAGTGACAACATCAGTAGGTAATTTTTATGTTTTTTTTTTCAGATACTTTACAATGAATAGACAACATTTTACTGTTCAAAATAACTACGATGGGCTTCAAGATGCCATTGAAGCTGTTTTACAGGACAGTGATGATGATGGGGAATGTGATTTGGCAATCATACCACCAGACCCTTGTGCGTTGACTGATGAAGAGGAAGGTGCCGATGAGGACATGGTGGCCACTGCCTTACCACATGATGTGCCCGGAACTACCGAAGTATTTACGCACGCAAGACCATTGGCAGAGAAACTAATGCAGAAGTTTTTACAGTGGGGGGTGTTTCATGATAGTATCTCTGTGGACGAGTCAATGGTGAAATACTATGGTCACCATCCCGCCAAACAATTCATTCGTGGGAAACCAGTCCGTTTTGGATATAAGATTGGGTAGCGGCTAGCTCGTCCGGATACTGTTACACCTTTGATTTTTACTGCGGGAAGTTGCAGTCGCCAACTTCTGATCCTTTGGGTTCCCGCGTTGTCAAAACATTGTTAGAAAAACTCAACTGTACACCAGCTAACCATGAAGTCTTTTTCGACTACTTTTTTACTAGCTACGATCTTCTATTAGAGTTGAAAAACCTGGGCTACCGTGCTACAGGGACAGTACGAGAAAATAGAACCAAGAAATGTCCATTGACGAGCACCAAGGATATGAAAAAGAAAGAACGTGCCTCTTATGACTACAGGTTTGAGAAGAAAGGTGAGCTTTTATTGGTAAGATGGAAAGACAATAGTGTCTGTACTATGGCCACCAACTACGACACCATTGAACCACTTGGAGCAGTCAAACGATGGTGTCCAATAAAGAAAGAGTAAACCGCCGTAGCCATACCACGATTATTTCAAACTTACAACAAAAATATGGGAGGGGTGGATGAACTCGACCAATCTATTTCTTTATATAGAATTGCTATCCATGGTAAAAAGTGGTGGTGGGTTTTGTTCACCTACATGTTAGACATGGCTATTGCTAATGTTTGGCGTAATCAGCCATAACAATTCGATGGACCAACTAATGTTCCGCCGACAAATCGCACGTTTTTACCTTCGTCAGGGTGAACAAAGAAAATCTCGCCCGGCTGCATCATCAGTAGAAGGATTGTCACAACACGGAGTGGGTCATTTTCTCATGAAAATTGAAAAACAACTGCGATGTGTTTTATTGTATGTCATTCCAGAGTACGCTGGCAGTGCAAGACATGCCTAAAAACCCTTTGTGTCGAAAAAGCGTGCTTCGAAAATTTTCACACATAGGCGGTCAGTGTACTCAATTGAGTACACCCCCCATTTTACTATAAAAAAATGTTTTTTTATATATTTTTTTGTATTTTGTGTTTTTACGTCAATTTATTATTATAAAAATAAAAAAAGAATTAAAAATATACTCGTAGTTTTTATTTGACCTCTAATGGGTTAAGTGTTTTATTTCAATCACTCTATTGTTGAAAATTACATTAAAATCTGTTGAATAGTTCAGAAGATCTAAGCATAGAAACAATCAGAGTGTTTTATACAAGTAAACTAGCTGCGCCCCGCGGTTTCACACGCGTAGTTCCCGTTCCCGTAGGAATTTCGGGATGAAAAATAGATGTTGGCCGATTCTCAGACCTACTGAATATGCTCACAAAATTTCATGAGAATCGGTAAAGCCGTTTCGGAGGAGTATGGCAACGAAAACTGTGACGCGAGAATTTTATATATTAGAGATTTCTTGTTATAATGGAAATGTGTGTACCAAATCAATCAGTCGAGTAGTTATTACATAAAAGACATTGGTCTGTTTGTTGAAACATCCCCACCTTCTAACAAACATTCACATTTATAAGATTCATAAAATATTCTCACCAAACCCAGTAGTTCCAAGTAGATGTTCCGCTCCGCTGGACGCTGCGAGCCGGTCCTTACGATCGGGCTCGTGCTGGAGACCCACCATCATCAGGTTTAGGAGTCTGGAATATGTGTATTTTAATAATTAATGAAGTAATAAAGAAAAAATCTATGAAAAAGGTCTCTCTCACACTAGGAATAGGTGTAATCAGGGATGATTGTCTGTTGGTGATCTGTAACTTTTACCAGTAGGCAGACCATGTATTGAGGAAAATTGGCGATCTTCGATTACATCTATTCTTTGAGCGAGCTGCAATATTTTTGGTTACACTTTTGTACTTACTCTAATGATGTTAGTACAACAGCTGGATGCGACTTAACCATACATGAATCAATGGTCATAAATTTAAAAGACAATTCGGTAACAGCATTCCATCATTATAACACTGTAATATTTAATTTTATCGATTAAAATTATGTTAAGTTGGTTAGGTAGTTATAAATTACCGGTCGCTAGGCGGGCATGGAGGGTCGGCGTGTACAGCGGTCGCCAATGTAGCTGCAATGGGCTGGAATCCATCGTAATAGAGCTGACTGGAAAAACATAGTTCGAAAATTAGCAAAGTTTTGTTGAAGATAAAATATAGTATAACATTGAAAATACTTATACTTATTGAAAAACACTTGCACATTATAAACTACTAAATGTTATCGAATTAAACTGTAAACATCGTAATAACGTAAATAAATAGTAAAATCATACGAAAACATCAAAATATTTGTACAAAAAGTCAGTCACAGAATAAGTTCACGTATTTACTTGATTTTACCTTATAATCATGCGGTAAAGAAGCTCCCGGTTCTTCACGACATTCCTAGTATCTATATCTCCATTGTTTTCCTTCATTTTAATGAAGTTATCGGGTATTTAATAAGTTTTTCGTGATTTTCGCCGGGCGAAAACTTGTTTGTTTGTAAATAATTGAAAATTGAGGTTATTTTTACTTTTTAATTTTATCTATGGAAATAAAGGGACCTGCACACTGGTTTACAATCGACTAAACCGGTTTGTTAACGAATGCATGACTCGACTAATACGCGGACGAGACAAAATCGATATTTTGAAGCATGCGCGGCGAGGTTGCTAGAACGTGAAACTCATTTTACCGTGAAATAAGCGCGCTTATTTAAACTTGGTTCACGTTTTTTACTTACTTGAATTAATATCATCATTAACTTTCCACTTCAAATATTTTGGTTTGTGATTGATGTTTAGATCTATATTGTTTCTAAATAATAATTAAATCAAAATTTAATTTTTAATTCAAATTTAATAAAAAAAAATATTCATAATAAGGAAGATACTTAAGAATTAATTAATTATTACTATTATAAATTATAAAACTTGGTGAATTCTTAAATATGAATTATTAATTTACGATTTATACCCGAAATTTACAAAAAATCAATAATATTTGAGAACACTTTGCATTGTTAATTTTATTTATCAAGTTAATCTTATAAGAACAAAAAAATCGATAATTTATTAATAATCGATTTATTATTTTCCAAAACTTTTAAAAATATCGACTAAACAAATAATACTGTCCATCAAGAGTCCAAAAATCGAGTAAGAGTTCATATTTCTGTCAGATCGACAACCTAAAGAAACTTCAATCAAGCGAATCAAACAATTTAATTTGACCTCTCCATGACATCAGAACTGAAATGTCTGCAGAAGCCATAAAAATTAAAAAATCAAGTTGATTTTATTTTGTCAAAAAAAAACGTTTTGTTTACATTTTGTACCGAAACTTTAGCATGATTGTACCAATTTTGTCATCAGGTATTGCTAACAGGATGCCGGTGCGTCGAGCTGGACTGCTGGGACGGAGACGACGGCAGTCCCGTTATATATCACGGACACACTTTCACGACAAAAATACCTTTTCGAAGAGTCGTGGAAACTATTGCCAGGTTTGTTTTGTTTGACTCTTATGTACAAGTAATAGAGTTGATTTTTGTGTAGCAAGTTTTATGTTTTTGATTCGTACTGCTTCAAAAATAGTGTTGATTTTTTTAGTGTTGATTATTATTATGTAGAAAAACATCGTCGATAAATCATTGAATTAAAGTCTGTGGATTTTTGACTCTTAGTCCGTTGTAATAAAGGTCGTTTTATATTGACATTCAAACTTTCTTACTTTAAACCCCATTTTAATCCGCTTAAACTTAAACGCTAGGGTGTGAATGTTTAAAAAATAAAAACATTTGTTACTAAAAAGTCATTCTGTGTGCCTAATGCTGGTTTTATTTTCAAAAAGTTAACTTTGCGATAACGCAGATTTGTATGGGATCGAACACGCCGCCAGAAGATGGCGCTGATTCGATCCCATACAAATCTGCGTAATCGTAAAGTTAACTTTCCGAAAATAAAATTCGCCCTGCACACACTGTATTTTTTTTAAACGTAAAAATGTCGAAAGTTAAGGACATAGGCCGACCTCGATGGCAGAGTGGTCACCATGCCGGACTGCCATCCGTAAGGTTGCGGGTTCGATTCCCGTGCGGGGTTAATATTTGTGTGAACCACAGATCTCGGTCTGGTTGTGTGTGTGAATGAGTGTGTGCGTAGTTTCTGATACCCTAGATACAAGTTTCAAACTTAGTTAGGGGTCAGTTACTGTAATGAGATGATGGAGTGAATGATTATGTTATGTTATAGGTAATTTCATAGTCTGTATTTTTCCCGTTTCCAGGAGTGCGTTCGTCACGTCTCCGTACCCCCTGATCCTGAGTATTGAGAACCACTGCAGCCTGCCGCAGCAGCAGGTCATGGCCAGCACTTTTGAGGTTAGCACTCCTACATACTAATAAATAGTTAAGTATGTACTACATACTCTAAAATTGTTTTTAAAATCGGTTCGTTCGGTACAAGGGCTATAATGCCGCAGACACATACACAAAAAAGAGAGACGCACACATAAACACACACATACACATACCCTCATACATACATATACAGAACATACATACAATACTACCTATCTATTTAGATCAGCGGTTCTCAAACTTATTTGGTGACGGAACCCTTTTGGAAAGCGATAAACTTGATGGAACCCTATTTGAAGTACACACACCGGCAAAATTAGAGGAACGTTAGTTCATTTGGGAAAATTTCGGATTTTTTGTTATAATGTTGTTTTATTTTTATGATTTATTTTTTTTATAATAAACTTGTTAAATGGAAAAAAATTAAGAAGTTTTTGATATTTTACTTTTTAAGTGAATTTTAACGAATTCACATAATTGCGGTGTCTGTTTACGCTTATTCATGCTTCCAATGATGCCATGTATGGTCCCATGGGGAAAATTCTAGGCCACTCCTCAATCAAAGTCAATTTCAATTCGGAAACATTACAGAATAATCGTATAATCAGGTCAATGTTAGGCGGGTTTTTACGTGCGGAGGCGAGGACAAGGCAGAAATCGGGCAACCAGCGCCATAGATGACCGTTTCATAATACAAACACTGAAAAATCGTCGTCAAATTGCTGTTCAGACCCGAAATCGCCTGGAAAAGTGTGCAGTGTGCAGTGTGTGTGAACGAACAGTGAGAAAATGAATTCGGTTTAAGGTCGTACTTACCCGCCAAAGCCCCGAAACTCGAAGTGAGCCACGGAGTAGCTTAGTAGAGTAGAATTTGCTCGTTTACTTCAAGGAGCATCGTCGTCGGAAGCAAACGCCTGACAAATTTACGTTTTGCGGATGACATCGACAAGGAATGCTCCAAGAACTGAACACTGCAAGTCTTGAGGTTGGTCATGTCTAATGGCACGAAACGTAGGGTAGTGGTAGATGGGCAGGAAATACAGTATTATGTCGATGAATACATCTACTTGGGCCAGTAAGTGAGCTTCGAAAGACTAAAAAATCAATCGCCGCATCAATATCGCCTGAAAGAGTTACTGGTCCATGAAAGAGCATATGAAAGGAACGGATTAACCGATAACCTTAAAACGGTGACTAATCGACATGTGCATCCTGCCCGTCCTAACCTACGGTGCACAGACGTGGTCTCTGACCGAGACCCAGAAGTCCAGGCTCAAGATATGCCAAAGGGCAATGGAATGCAGCATACTCGGATTCAAACGAATCGATAGTGCGTAACACCATGCTGCGTTCTCTTACCGGTATCACCGATGTCGGTAACAAAACTGCGAGGCTAAAGTGCGAATGGGCGGGTCGACAGTAGCTGGTGGGAGACTGTGAAGGATAGGGATAGTTGGAGATGTTTGGGGGAGACCTTTGCCCAGCAGTGGGACATTACAGATTAGCAAAAAAAATTACATCAATACTGTATTGAAGTGTGGAGGCGAGGTTTGAATGTTGGTTTTGTGTTATTTTGTAAATGAAAAAGAAAAGATGTATAGATTTCGAGGAGACCGTTATAACCAGACAAAATTCTCCGAAACTGCCGCTTATAGTGGAGATTCTGGTCTGGTATGGACCGTATGGGGTGACATATGTTCAGGAGCACATATGGAGTTAGTCGTGATCTTAAATCTCAGATATCCCTGACTGCCCAGCGATACATAACAGATATCTTGTAACCCCTTGAAATGCCTTTTGCCCCATTTATAGGCGACGATTTTGTTTTATCAATGATAATTGATAACGCACGGATTCAAAAGTGGAAATTACGCAAATCGAATGGCCAGCGAGATCATCAGACAAAAGTCCACACTTTTGACCTTAAAAAATCTCTAGTTTTGTAAAATTACATACTTAAAATATCAATCTTATATTTTTCTATGAAACAAGTTTATTATTAAAAAAATCCGTTCATAAAATATTTAATCATAAAAATAAAACAACATTATGACAAAAAATCCGAAAGTTTCGCAAATGAACTAACGTTCCTCTAATTTTGCCGGTGTGTGTAGTTTATTTAATTTGTTATACGTATGCTTTGTTTTTTTTTTCTAAATTCTTGCGGAACCCTTACAGGAGCGTCGCGGAACCCTAGGGTTCCGCGGAGCACACTTTGAGAAACGCTGATTTAGATGTTTGTCAAGTACAAATCCTATAAATACAAACGTAACTCAATCTGTCTGTTACCTTTTCACGGCTAAACTACTGAACTGATTGACTTGAAATTTGGTACAGGGGTAGCTTATGGTCCGGGGAAGGACATAGGCTATATTTTATTCCGAAATTCTCGGGAAATATGCTGGTAAAACCGCGGGGCGCTATAAGAAAAAAAGTATCAAAATTTCTCAATAGATGGCGTTACATAAAAGTACTAAAAGTTCTCAATAGATGGCGCTACACAAAAGTACTAAAAGTTCTCAATAGATGGCGCTACACAAAAGTACTAAAAGTTCTCAATAGATGGCGGTGTATAAAGTTGAATCGCGCAAACGTTTTATTCCGAGTTTGGACAAAACCCGCCGCGAAGCATACTATCGCTAACTCTGGTTTCCCTTCAAAACGTACAAATCTTTCGCCTTTTACTAAAGATTTCCGTGGAGGGGAACACTCAAATGAGTCTGTAAACATTTTTGAAACGCCCTACTTCGGTAGGGCTTGTAATTACACTAAAATTTCAAATGCGTGAGTGCGTTTGTGTGTATGTTTGATACTACTACTCGGCTGGGGCTGGCCGGCTGAAGCGATTTACAACTAGCGGCACCCCGCGGTTTCACCCGTGTAGTTCCCGTTCCCGTAAGAATATGGGGATAAAATAATGCTAAAAACCTTCCCACTGAATCACTCTATCTACTAAAACACACCGCATCAAAATCCGTTGCGAAGTTTTAAAGATCTAAGCATACATAGGGACAGAGAGAGCGACTTTGTTTTATACTATGTAGTTACTAGCTGCGCCCCGCAGTTTTGCCCGCGTGAATGCCAATCCCATGGGAACTTTGGTATAAAAATCACTACATAGTATAAAACAGTCGCTCCTCGCTGTCCCTATGTCCCTATGTATGCTTAAATCTTTAAAACTACGCAACGGATAGTGATGCGGTTTTCTTTAATTAATAGATAGAGTGATTCAAGAGGAAGTATTTTGGCATAATTTTATACCGTATTCTCACGAGAGGGGGAACTAAAAACTGCGGGGCGCTGCTATCTATAATTATAATGAGTAAAAATTTGTTTGTTTGTTTGTAACGAATAGGCTCCGAAACTACTGAACCGATTTCAAAAATTCTTTCACCATTAGAAAGCTACATACATTCACCCTGAATAACATAGGCTATATTTTATCCCCGTATTCCCACGGGAATGGGAACTACGCGGGAAAATGTGGGGCGCCGCTAGTTTTGATAGAAATAATCTGGATTTGGAAAAATGCATTCAATATTTTCGCCACAGCCAAGACTTGAACCCGGAACCATGCTGAACCGTAGCACCGTTCTATCCAATTGAGCTACCGTGACTTCAAGGCGACTAGTCGAAAATTTTCAACGTTGAAAACGTTGAATGCATTTTTCAAAATCCTAAAAAATTGTGTGAATCTATACTCATTCATATAAGCGAATGAAGTGTGGACACGATGAATGAATGAATGAATCTATACTTAAAATTATAAAGAGGAAAGATTTGTATTTTTGTATGTAACGAATACTCTCCAAAACTAATGAACCGATTTCAAAAATTCTTTCACCATTAGAAAGCTACATTCACCCTGAGTAACATAGGCATATAACAGACCCGTATTCCCACGGGAATGGGAACTATGCGTGTAAAACTACGGGATACTGCTAGGTTACTTAAATATATACAATAAACGCACTAACTACATGTTTGTTCAGGCAGTTTTCGGAGAGAAACTGGTGACGTCATTCTTGTTCGAGGCCGACTACACGGACGAGCCAAGACTTCCCAGTCCTGAACAGCTGAAGTATAAAGTAAGTTTAGTATACTTAGTAAGTTACTCAACTTAGAGTGGCTGAGTGGTTTTGAAACGGGGGATCTTTAAAACTACACACATAAACTCGTATTTGGTTAAAAATCAATTTACGAGTAAGTAGGTAAGTATAAAACTTTCATTCCCTACTCAACACTTTTAAAACATGAAAATCTGTTACAAAAATACACACTTTCATTCCTTCAAAAATTTTCATCCCTCATAAAAAGTGTTTTTTTTTCATTTTTGATATTACACTTTCATTCCTTCAAAAGATTTCTTCCCGCCATAAAATAATAGTCGTACATAATACCACTTCGTACGTGTCTATCATGAAGTTGTAGGTAAAAATGGAGTCCACACAAAATGGAATACCTCCTTGAAGCATAACCTATGTATCACTATCGCGCTCTCTGTGGGCAGGCTCTCTTTCTAACTAAGGTAACCTCTAGAAAGAGAGAGTCCACGCTAAAAAGAGAGATCGGCCCACAGAGACGTAGGTATTTGCCTCAAGCTGTTGTTCTATTCATTTTTACCTACAACTTCATGGTGTCTATAACACAGTATCGGCGGGTGTCATAGTCCCCATAGTTCCCCTATATCCGATCCATTGAACATCCCATTCCCATAACCCAGTCGTAGTTTTCCATACATTTGCAATAGTCCCAGCAGAACCGGGGACTGTCCTTGGATGCATTTTATAGTGTTATACAGGGATAGTCGCCGGATTGTGCATCCTTTACACAAGATTAAATATGTCAAAGGGCTTCCGTGTGTTGGCTTTGGCCCCATACTAGCCTTTTAAAAGACCGGGACTCCTTAATAGTCCCGTAAAAGGAAAAGTCATAATACTTCTGACAAACACCCATTATTTCCCTAGGTGCTAATAAAAAACAAGAAGCTCCCCCCGGTGGAGGCGAGTCCCACCGTGGGGCTGACGGGCGCCAGCTCCGCGCAGGCGCACAGCGCGGGCGTGCTCTCTAGTACGTTCAGGTGAGATGTAACATTTATCTACACTAATATTATAAAGAGGAAATACTTGTTTGTAATGAATAGGCTCCGAAACTACTGAACCGATTTCAAGAATTCTTTAACCAATAGAAAGCTACATTCACCCTGAGTAACATAGGTTATATTTCATCCCCGTATTCCCACGGGAATGGGAACTATGTGGGTGAAACCGCGGGGTGTTACTAGTTTATTATATTTTAACGGTAAAAAAGCATTTGTAATACCAATAATGAATGAATGTACTTACCTACTTAAGAATAAAATTAAAAAATCTGAAAGTCCTTTGCACCCATGATGGCGTTGCTATTTGTCTGTCAATTTATACCTTTTTTTATTAAGTGCAAAAAATGCTAATTAGTACAATTAGCATTTTTTGCACTTAATGCATGTACCTATATAAAAGTATATATGGCTAAAAAAAAATCGCGCAGTCTCTGAAACGGCTGGACCTATTTTGACGGGAATTTCTTTTATCCCAAAATTCCCTCTAGATTGTTAATTACGTGTGTTAAACCTATGGGATAGTTGTTCATATTATATTCTCGCTTCATCCCGGTTAAATGCATAAATGCCTGATTCTCTAATTCATCAATATCCACCCCTCCCCCACCCGCAGACCAAACGGCCTCCGCCACACGAGCACGTCTCTCCCGGACCAGGCGCGGACCAACTCCATAATGTCGGCGCAGTCGGCCTCCGCCGGCAGCTCGCTCACCGAGTACTTCTCCGATGAAGATTATGATGAAGATGATGATGATGAATTGGATGGTGAGTGATTAATAAATACATTTTTGCTTTTTGACGACCTCGATGGCAGAGTCACCATGCCGGACTGCCATCCGTAAGGTTGCGGGTTCGATTCCCGTGCGGGGTCAATATTTGTGTGAACCTCAAATGTTTGTCTCGGTCTGTGTGTGTGTGAATGAGTGTGTGCGTAGTTTCTGATACCCCTAAGTTCGTAACTTGTATCTAGAAGTTACGAACTTAGGGGTCAGTTACTATAATGAGATGATGGAGGGAATGATTATGTTATGTTATGATTTGTCTGACTGTTCACTATAATCCATAAAAGTAAATTCTTAAAATTGACTAAGAAGATTGTAGAATTATAATAAGTTATTAAATAAAGATAATTAGTAGCCAAAAATTATATTATGTCCCCAGAAAAAGAACTGCACAAGATCCTAAGCTCCCTGGAAGACAAGTGGTGCCGCGCGTCGATGTCTGCGCACGCGAGCGTCCGCCGCGAGACAGACAGCGAGGCGCGCCGCCGCAAGCGGAGCAACCAGATCGCCAAGGAGCTCAGCGATATGGTCACTTATGTACAGGTGATATTACTTTATAGGCACTTCTATACTAATATTATAAAGAGGAGAGATTTGTTTGTTTGTTTGTAATGAATAGGCTCCGAAACTACTGGACCGATTTCAAAAATTCTTTCACTAATGGAAAGCTAATTTATCAGTGCGTGACATAGGCTATATTTTATCCCCGTAATCCCACGGGAACGGGAACTACGCGGGTGAAACCGCGGGGAGCTACTAGTATTTAATATTTAAATTAGAAATTAATCATAATGTGACATAACATGACACATGACACTGACATTGACACTGACATGACGTGAGATGGCATAACGTCACATATTAAAGAGTCACAATCTTTTCTGAGCCGGCAGCCAAAGTTGTAAGCTCCTATTGTCATTGTGACTCTAATGTCATTTGGATACATTTTCAATAAACTGACAACCAAAAGATGCGATTACAGCGACGCTGGCACCGGCACAGAAATCATTGTGACTCAATACACAGGTGAGTCACTTTGCGGTATGGCTACTTATGGGTTATATATCGCGGGCTTCAAACCAAAGGGGCGTATACGCAAAAATCCAAAAAAAATTTTATTACGTCAATGTATTCTAATTATATCGACACATCTACTGACTTTATTTCATAATTATCGGTTAAATATTTTTTAAGATAATAAACAAAATAATATTAGACGTATGTCTCTGAGTAAAATATTTTTCCGAACCAGAAAGGCGTACTAAAGATGAATCACGAATCGTTTGTGTTTATTTTCATTTTTTCTTTTTATTATTGTTTAACTTTTATGTTGAACTTAAAAAAAATATTTGAGAATATTATTTGTTTTATTTTCACCTTCACAAACGTGAAATTGATATACTTACGTCTGTATTGGAATAATGTTATTTTCCTATTTTTGACAAGCCAAATGGACGTATAATGAACGAAAATGGTGGTGAAATAGAGGACTTTTTTAAATAATAAATGACTGTAATAAAATATTTCTCATCATTTATATAAACTTCATTTGGTTTTTTTATTTTGCGTTACAAATAAAAAATTTGTTTTATACCTCCATTCCTTGAAAGCATTTTCTTGGAAAAAATAACAATCAGTTTATCTAATACTGTCGAACCATATAGACGTAAGCGCGATATTATGGGTAACAAATTATATTTTTCAATAAATAAGCCTTTCACATAATAAAGAACGTAAATTTATGAAACACGTAAAAAATTCAAAAATGTAGGTACATTACAAAAAAGTTATTAAGTTTTTTGGCTCTCCTGAAAAGTGAGGGTTTTGCTTGTACGCCCCTTTGGTTTGAAGCCCGCGATATGTATATATTCTGCTTTTATATTAGTGGTTTTATGAACAGTAGAAAAAAACAAAATGAATAAAGTACAGACAGTAGAAAGAACAGTAATAAATACCTAATTATTTTAAAGTGTTCCTACCCTTGCTTTGCCCCCAATCTTAAAAAAATCGACCAAAAAATTATTTAGGGTTTCTATAAGGGTTTTTATTCACCACGGAACCCTAAAATTTCCCTTCTACCTACCTATATTTTTCTAAAAATCTTCCCCTACCTAACATTTCTCCCTTTACAGGCAATCAAATTCCGGGGTCTGAGCCCGCTATCGCCCAGAAGTTCGATGAAGCAGACCGCCCCGCCGCCGCCGACCACTGCGCCTAAGGAGTCCGCGGCGTGTAGCAGCTTCGAATCCTCTGAAAGTAGTGATAGTACTGGCACGGTAAGATATAACTGCTTTTCGGTCTAGATTATATTTTTGAGTCTAGATTTTTTTTAGTCAAATTATATTTTTGAGTCTAGTTGTGGGCTTAGACTTTAGTGCCATGGGTTCGATTCCCGATAAGACAATACATGACAGTGTGACGGCTAAGGTTAAGGTTGCGGGTTCAATTCCCGTTCAAAGCAATATTTGTTTTCACTCATTTTGAGTGATAGCACAGGATTTTGAGTCTAGGTAACGAGTTCGATTCCCGCTTGATGAATATGCCAAGCTCTACTTAATATGCCAAATGTTACGGTTTCGATTCTGGCGCAAGACAAAAATTTTGTGTTTTTTTTTATAACATACTTACAAGTATTTTTTAACTAACTCTTTATAACTGTGGTGGCTTGTTATTGGCTGTTTGTTATCTAGATTATAAAGAATTTTTAGTTAATAGCTGTAAGCCTCCCAAATAAAATAAATAAATAAGTGTAAATAAATTTTAAAATCTTAAGTTTTTATTTTATATACCAGAACCAATTTCAAAATACGTCACATATTTTTAAACCTGTCACAAACATCAGGTACAAAACCAGACGCGCGGGCGATGTTTAAACATCCCAGCCATCCACCACCCGTGCTACAGATGTTCGTCCGTCAACGAGGCCATCGGGAAGAAGATCTGTCGCAAACATCCCACCGCGCTCATCGCGCACACGGAGACGCAGCTGGTTAGGACTTATCCGGCCGGGTGAGTTCAATGATGATTAAATTTTTAGGTATTAAGGTAATACGCTAGACGAAGCGAGCACAAGCCGAACATCGAGCGCGAGCCGAGCACAAATTCGTTCCGTGATATAGTCCATTGAATTGTACGGCGAGCGATAAAATAATACACACATCAAAAGTGTCTAGGGATCAACATATATTTTTGCAATAACTTTTCTCCTGATTGATATTAATTAAAATTTTCTTTAAGGATTCATCAAATAAAGTGTTTTCGTTTGTCACAGTAACGATAAACCAAGTCACCTTTGCATTAATAAAGAAATTTGCCATTTTCCTAATAAAGGGATTTTTGACATTTGAACCACTAACATTAAAGTTCGAAAAAAAGACTGAAATAACAGTTTTCTTTAAAATTTTATTGGGTAACTTAAACAATTAATAATCCGTGTTTCTACCGCGAACACTAACAACACAAGAACATCGGTTTGGCATACTCAAAATGAGTTCATCCAAATCACGCTGTGGAATGGCCGCCCATGTTCGTTGCAACAACAAAAAAAGGTCTTCTTGCGACTGGATACCCTCCATATTCGGCAGAGCTCTTCTCTGTAGCATATCCCATGCATGCTCAATCGGGTTCAAGTCTGGCGACTGAGCAGGCCAGGGCAGGACATTGATGTTAGCTGCGGCGAGAGTCTGTCTTACAACTCTTGCGGTGTGCGGTCGTGCATTATCATGCATTAACTGAAATAAGGGACCGATTTGCACTTGTAGAGGAACGATGACGTCTGATACAATCGTCTCAGCATAAATTTGAGCGTTGAGGTTGCCTCTGATCCAAATCAACTCAGTTCTTCCGCCGATCCAAATACCCGCCCATACCATGATGGTTCCACCACTATAAGGATGAACTTCCTGGCAGGATTTTAATCGCTGTTGGCGTCCAGGGGTTCTCCAGTGTCGTATACGTCTTGTATCCGGTCTCATACCAAAACGAGACTCATCAGAAAAGCACACGAAACGCCATTGTTCTTCTGCCCAATTTCTGTGTTCAAGAGCCCATTGATATCGAATCCTACGATTGTGCATTGCTATAGGTGGTACCCGTAGCGGTCTTCGGGAATGAAGGTTCACTTCATGCAAGCGGTTTCTGACTGTTTGGTCGCTAATTAAGTTCCCTGAAGAGTGATGAAGCCGCACGGCTAACATCATGGCGGTTATTGTTGGAGCTCTTCGAGTTAAGATTTGAATGTATCGGTCTTGTCTCCGTGTGGTGCAGCGATACCTTCCTCCATGGCGCTCAGCCACGGTACCAGTGCTTCGGTAACGTGTCCAAAGTCGACTGATAACACTCTGACTTGTATTCAGAGCTAAAGCCACAGTACGTTGCCGGGAACCAGCTTCTATCATTCCCACGGCTCTGAGCATTTCTTCCCTGCTTAAATGACGTCGCCGCTCCATAATAACGTTGGTTTTAATCAGTAGTAGGGAAACAGTAGCACTAATAATGTCTTCAATGCGTTGTATGTTTTTATAGGGAAAATATTGACAGCTGATTTTCATCTTTTACTCGAATTTGATTCACAGTTCCTGATTCAAATTATGAAATGCACCAAAAAGGATCCATATAAATTTATAAAATCATACATTTATTACAAAGCCACATCTCAATCTCAAGAAATCCGCATAAAAATGCTTGATCCCTAGACACTTTTGATGTGTGTATCTTAAGATAATAGTTATTTATGGTACAAGCGAGGTAAGTTGGTGATTACTTCCGAGGCGCTATTGAGGCCCGAGCCGTCAGGCGAGGGTCTGAAGATAGCCGAGGATAGTAATCATCAATACACGCGTGTACCATACAACGTTTTTCAACACATTTGCGAAGAAATTATCATTTTTCGCTAATAAATAAACAGTTTTTCTTTTCGCGCGCATCTAACACAACAATGGTGATCGGCCAAAGACTAAAAGAATATATTTATTTAAAAAAAATCGAATGAATGAATGGAATCGACCTACTAAAAGTAAGGAAACACAGTTGAAGTTTGTTTTTAAAATGTATGGACACAATTTTTTTGGTATCGAAACTTTTTAAAAATGAAAGCAATTTAAAAAAACAATCTATAACTCACTAGTGAATAAAACGTGTCATTATTCAACTGTTTTTGCACAAATAAGAGCCCCTTTATGAGCAAGTGTGTTGAATTTTTTTAAAAAAAAACATGATAAATATAAAGCTGCGTCTATGTCAGAAGAGCCGAGCACAAGCTGAATAAGAGCGGAGCACAAATTCGTGTACTGTGAACGAACGTACAACCATCGAACAGACGCGCTTTTGAATGAATTTGTGCTCGGCTCGAGCTCGAGTCATGTTCGGCTTGTGCTCGCTTCTTCTAGCGGATCACCTTAATACCTAAAAAATTTTTCAACACACTCGCTCATAAGGGGGCTCTTATTTGTGCAAAAACAGTTGAATAATGACACGTTTTAATCACTAGTGAGTTATAGATTTTTTTAATTGCTTTGTTTTTAAAAAGTTTGGATACCAAAACAAATTGTGTCCAAACATTTTAAAAACAAACTTCAGCTATGTTGCCTTACTTTTGCTAGGTCGATTCCATTCATTCGATTTTTTTTAAATAAATATTTTGTGATTTTAGTCTATGGCCGATCACCATTGTTGTGTTGGACACACGCGAATAGAAAAACTGTTTATTTATTAGCAAAAATGTTATTTTAGCGATGTGCAATATGTGTTCCGATATTAATCAACATTATTTCTCTTCCCAGGCTAAGAATAGACTCATCAAATCTAGAACCAATAACGTTCTGGGCGTGCGGCGTCCAGCTAGTGGCGCTGAACTACCAAACAGAGGACGCGGCGATGGCCATAAACGCGGCCATGTTTGAAAGCAACGGCGCGGCGGGGTATATCAGGAAACCGGCAGTCATGTGGGATACGCACCATATTGCTTATCGACGGTGGGTTGTTTGTTTAGTCACTAAAAGTTATTTATGTTTAGTGACTTTTAGGTTTAGTGACTTTTTATTTAGTATCTGAATTTAACGACTTCTAAGTTAGTGATATATGTTTTTAGTGACTGGTTTAGACATTGAATTTAGTGACTTTAAAGTGTAAAGTCACTAAATACAGAAACTTTTTGTTGACTAAATATGTATGTCAAATCGTGGGTAGGTGATCAGAAGTGGGAATCCTCTCTGAACATGATGACCGTTGACTGTGGGCGTAGTGGGATACTCGAGCAGGCAATGAACAGACGATAATCAGTTACACTCAGGTTTATTCGTTACAAATAGGTAGGAACACATATTTCACAATAACAACGAGTCTGATACAGCTAGTTACAAGTACACAAAACGAGGGACGGTTCTAAGCGTGTTCACTCGTTAACCGCAGCAATAGAAGTCTTCCCTCCAATCTGAATCTCCGCTGAAGTCACTTCCCCTCCGCCGGGCAGACCGCATCCACGAACAGTTAGGGTGAGGCCAAACGGGCGTAATTTTATGAGTTGTGAGTCGCGTAAAATGAGTCGCGAAATTTACGTTCAACTGAAATTCGGTTAGACTCTGACTGTAATCCGAAACATTTGTACGGATCCTTGTATCGTGCAAACTCCCCATCTCACCCCGACCGAAATTCAGTTGACAGTCAGACAACTCATTTTGCATCGCCGTGTGAATCAAATAGGACTTTTATATGAAACTGAATGCAGCAGAATTTCTGCGAACGAAATTCTGCGACTCAAGACGACTCACAAAATTACGCTCGTTTGGCCTCACCCTTAGCCTCGTACCGACGTCATCGCTTCGGTGCTGCCATCTCTGCGTGCTTCACTCCGTTCAGCGACCGTACTATTGACCGTCTCCGACATGTATTTATATTTCCCAAAAACATTTTATGTAAACTATTATACTTATGTATATCTTGTCAACAGTTTCAACCCAATGGACAAAGAATTTGACGGTATCCACGCGTGTCACGTCACTCTAGGAGTCATATCTGGACAATATGTCGCAGAAAATGTGTATTCATTCTACAACGCGTTCGTAGAAGTTGAAGTGCTAGGAGTGCCGGCCGATTGCCATAAAATAAGGACGAGGGTCGCGAGTAGAAACGCGTTAAATCCTTTGTGGAATGATACTTTTAATTTCAAGGTGAGTAATATTTATTTATTTATTTATTGAGACACAAAACAAGTTGCAACTTATGCTAACAAATACAAAAAATATATAATATGTTTAAAACTAAGTTACACCTCAGACTATGTGTTGTTTAATATATAAAGTTAGTGACTTTTAGTAGTGTTTTAGTGACTTATAGTGATTTGTAGTTTAGTGACTTTTAATTGTGTTTTAGTGACTTTGTTAATGAGATTACTGTTTAGTGACTTTTGGTTTAGTGAGTTGAAAATGTTGTCATATGTAAAAACGATGACTCAATAACAAAGAGGTCACAATGGTGGGCTGTGCAATAGTGACAGGGTCGATTACCGTTCGGGTTAAATATTTGAACAGAGTGGTTAGCTGGCCGGGTTGTTAAAAAGTGGCTGGTTCAATTCCCGTGCGAAGTAATTCTTTATGCAGAGAGGTCACCATGCTGGACTGCCAAATAGATGGTTGCGGGTTCGTTCCCCGTTGAATTTTATCTTTATCTATTGACATAGTGGTCACCATGCCTGACAGCTCAATATAGGGTAGTAGATTCGATTCTTCTGTTTTTTTACATTTCTTGTACGACATACTTTAAACATTTTTCCCTAATTTCAGGTAAATTTCCCCGAGCTGGCATTCATAAGATTCGAGATATACGACGCGGATACAAACTACATGTTATCACAGCGCGTTATACCCCTACTTTGCCTACGGCCGGGATATAGACATGTCAGACTAAGGTATAAATATCCTACTAATATTACCCCCAAATAGTTTTACCCGCGTAGTTCCCTCTCCCGTGAGAATTCAGGGATAAATTTATGGTAAAAACCTTCCCCTTGAATCACTCTATCTATTAAAACAAACCGCGTCTAAATCCGTTGCGTAGTTTTAAAGATCTGAGCATACATAGGGACAGAGAAAGCGACTTTGTTTTATACTATGTAGTGATGAGAAGTAACTCTGTTACCTTTTCACGGCTAAACTACGACATAGGCTATATTTTATCCCGAAATTCCCACGGGATCGGGACTATACGGGTAAATCCGCAAGGACAGCTAGTTATTTATGAGACATCCTACTAATATTATAAAGCCGAATGTTTGTGAGTGTGGATGTTTGTTCCACTTTCACGCAAAAACTACTGAATGGATTTTAATGAAATTTGGTACACATATCCCTTATAACTAGGAATAACACATAGGATACTTTTTATCCCAAAATTCCCACGAGATCGGGAACTATGCGGATAAAACTGCGGGCACAGCTAGTACTTATTAAATCTTTAAGAAAATTATTAAAGTCATTCCTCTATAAGTTACACGAGTCAGATAAAGGATAAGGTCGGTGTCGTGTCGTATAAGGAGGTGAAGGAGGCTGCATTGGATAGGGGCACATGGAGGGAGTTGCACCTGTTCTTGTGTTACACACACAAGAGCAACAGTTTGTGGCGACATCTACACACCCCAAAAGGAACTAATTACTAACAGCGACATCTATCTGCAACTGAGGGAAATAAACTGAATAGTCCTGAATCGCGTAAGCGAAATTTACAGCGCAATTGACTATGTATACGAGAGCCCGACTACAACCGTCGGGCAGCTCCCACCAGACATAACACCCGTCTGGTCGGAGGAATCTCCCTTTTCAAATGGGGATTCCCATTCCCATAAGCTCTTAAATTGATGATGATGATATCATTCGTCACAGATCGCCAACAAACCAGCCTTTAAACATGGCATCACTGCTTATCTTCTCGCGCTGTTCCGAAGAGCTGGCTGGAGACAGTTGTCGTGGGGACATGGAGCTGTCATCGCCCCACGAGCGGAGGAAGATACACTTCCTCGTGGTATACGCTGTGTCGCGCCACGAGCCTTATACTATATTGAAAGTGACGCAGGATACTACTGCTAATGAGGTGAGGTTTAGTGACTTTTAATTTTGTGACTTTAGCTACTTTTTTTTACTCGAAGTCTAGTGAATTTAGCGACTTCAAGTTTAGTGACTTTTCGGTTAGTGACTTTCAGGTTAGTGACTTATAGTTTAGTGACTTTAGCTACTTTTACTTGTATTTTAGTGACTTTAGCGCCTTTTAGTTTAGTGATTTTAAGTTTAGTGACTTTAGCGACTTTTAGTTTTTGTCAAGTTAAAGTTCAGTGAAATTTAGGCGGCCAACCTTACGAAGTAAACTCAACTTAAGACCAAATTTTAGCAGATTTAGGCTGTACAAAATACGAGTAGAAATTGTCTCAAATCTCAATCGTTGACAAAAAAAACCTATAATATTACTCTGTATTTTCATCAAACCTCACATGAGGTCAGTTTTAGAAAGATTTCTGTTACTAATAATTAAATAAATAAATAATCCCATTGTTCCTCTCCCAGGCCATAGCCCAGTGCCTGTCGAAGGCGGGCGGGTGCGGCGCGGGCAGCTACGTGCTGGTGGAGGAGCAGCGCGCCGGCACGCGCGTGCTGGCCGCGCACGAGCGTGTGCTGCGCGCGCACCTCGCGCGCCCGCACGCCACGCTCGCGCTCAAACGGCTGGGGGATGATCCCTCCAGCCGGGCGTGGCTCACTAGTCTTAGGTGAGTTTCTTCTTAAGGGTCCCCGAGACGGTCAAACGGTTTAAGCAGGCTCCTTGAAAATAAACTGTATTTGTCGTCAGCGTCTACTTACAGCTTACGAAAGTATTGTCGATAAAAATGAGAACGAAAAGTGACGTTCGCTCACTTTCGGCGGCTGACAGTCAGTTTAGTCTATACACAACCTATAACCCAAAACTAAACAATAAAATGTGAATTTAAGGACCTATTTCACCATCTTCAAGTAACGTTCCGAGTAGCTACTCACAAGTTTTGTCTTTGTCACTTGATATAAAGTAACAAAGAGACAAAACTAACTTTACTTGGTGAGTAATTGTACTTCAAGGTCGTGAAATAGTTCCTAAATATTTAATAATCACTACATAGTATAAACAAAGTCGCTTTCTCCGTCCCTATGTCCTTATGTCCCTATGTATGCTTAGATATTTAAAACTACGCATCAAATTTTGATGCAGTTTGTTTTAATAGATAGAGTGATTCAGTGGGAAGGTTTTTAGCAATCATTTTATCCCTATATTCCTACGGGAACGGGAACTACTCGGGTGAAACCGCGTTGCGCCGCTAGTACATACTAAATAATATACCATCATTGGTAACCAAAGGTTGCAACTGCGCATTTTTTCGCTTGACTTCAGCTGAAAAATCCCATAATTTACAACTTTACAATAGCATGCTACGGCCACACTATCGCGATAACGCGAACATTTACGTTGTCGCGACACGTCTGGCCAAAGAATTCGTCGTATCGCGAATCAGTTCCGCGAACTCGAATGCCCTTAAACCATTGACATAATACCTTAAACTCGCTGTCGGTCAATTGGCGCACAATCAGAGGATTTGGTCGCGACAGTATCGCACGACAGTGTGGCCGTAGAGGTACAGTGTTATACAATGTACAGACAGCGTCAGATAATAATGGTTGATAATATCCAAGTGAGAATATTACCTACTTCAAACACTAGCGCTAAAATATATGAAACAAACGCTCGTGTAGGTACACGCGTGCAAGCTTGTGTGAGTGACATAAGAACATGCTAGGGTTGCTCAGCAGCGAGCTTAAACAACCGTACACAGCACAATTTAAATTATAATGTTGGATTTTTTATTTTGTTTTACTTTTTTGTTAAAAAATATTCATGATTATTTTTAGTAATTTCCTTTAAATTGTTGCTGAATGCACATGTTGTTGCGTTACGGCCCAGATCGAAACTTGTTATTTTTGTACTAAATATTGTATTAGGTTGTAATGTGTTTTGTGCATCTAATAATAAATAAATAAATAAATTTCCGCGATTGTTGTTAGTTAATCTGTCAGTCAGTTCATTGCGTAAGAAATCATAGAGGTATTATAGATACAGCAGGGTAGCCAGGTCTCAGTTGTCCCTCGGTTAGAAAGAGAGAGGCGATCGCGGTTATTCGTTTAACGACTCAAATGTTTGTACAATTCTATAGTACCGCGATCTTCTCTCTCTTTCTAACCATCGGACGTTTCCGCTTACAGGCAGCCGTATGTCTTCCCTACACTATCTATAATACCTCTATGAAAAAAATTCGTTATGATTGATTATATTCTGTTTGCGCCAGCCTACAACTGTGTACAACTACAAGTGACGCCGCGAGGGGTGAGGGGCACTTTCAGCGGGAGGTAGGCAGTGACCGTACTGTACGCTAGTACTCATTATTATATTATACTTTGGTATTACCAAGGAAGGGGATACCTTTTATCTGACGCTGACTGTACACCGAAAGTCTCCTCACTTGATCGGAATATGAAGAGGTCCAATACTAAAAACACACATAGACACACATAATAAAATAAATAAGTAAATAATGTTATTAAAAAAAGTGAATGTGTAACAAGAGTAATAGATAATAATAGTAATGGTAATAGATTTGTTAATTATAAGTAATTTAATTTCAGTTTTATTTTAATTAAATTAAATTTTTATTTCATTTTCCTTATAATATTGTAACACCAGTGTAGAAGAGCAGGACATTCTATCACATGTAAATTGTTACTTAAAAGAATGTCCCTGAAACTAACTAATTATGTATTGCTAAAACTTGTACTGCCTTATTTGCGTTGCATTTTTAGTCCGGTGTAACAAAATCTGGTAAGCATTTGACACCTTGTCAGTCAAATCTGTCACTTTGACAGTATTCAAAATTGATTGTAAAACCTGGTTTAGTGCTAAACCAGACTAAAAATGCAACGCAAATAAAGCAAGTAAGGTTTTTAATTGATTGTTTTTTTTTATTTGAAAACACCTCCACCTTTACCCTTCCCAGATCAGCGTCGTCGGAGCGAGCCCGCGAGCGCTCCGTGCCGTCGGACGAGGAGACGCCCTCGGACCACCCGCCCTCCGACACGTGTCTGGTCTGCGTGCACAACGTCAGCCACGAGATACCGTACGCCATACTCAAGGTAACACGCAGTATGGAGCCACAATGTCGGTTTCTGAAATGGCATCCACGTGAGATGGCAGCACTGTAGCGTCAGCTCCAACCTGTCAAAACCATGAAGTTAAAGGTAAAAATGGAGTCCACACTTCGAATACCTACTTGAAGCATACCTATATGTATCACTATCAAGGGCGGATCCAGCTTTCGCGCCAGGAGGGGGTCACATGGTCGTGGACAAGTAGTAAGAACTTATAATTTAGTTTTGATAACAATATACCAGGTGTTTGGTACAGGATTAACCAAATGTGGTGGGCGTGTACCTAGGCCTAGGTATTTGAGAGATACACTTTGGCCAACAATTTCCTAGTTGTTAAAATAAAAAAAATATCGCCAAAATTATAATTTTTAGATATTTTTTTTCCAAATTACGACCTTTTATCCCTATAGCTTTTTAATTTTTTAATTGATTTATAGTCTCAGATATCACCTGGTCTGCTCACAGCATTTTCAGACCCCTTAAAGGTCTAAATAATTTGTTATGACCACTTAATGCTAGGAAAATGAAAAAAAGAAATCTTATAGGGGATCTTTCAACTCAATTTAAATGAAAACTAAGTGGAACCGAGAATTGAATAACTTATCTGTTTATTTCTTATTTCAACGGTATACTAGATGTATTACAAAAGAACTTGTTAAAATGTTGGTGCAAAGTGGAAATAGAAGAAAAATAATAGGATTCTGTTAAAAACAAATTCCAAATTTGGCTTAAATACGCCACAGTATGAATAAATTTGGATTTACCTGAGGTCTTCTGAAGATACAGAGATGCTGTAGTGACTTTATTAGAAAATAATTAGTCTTAAAACAAGTACAATGGTCTATCTCAATGACAGGACGATATTGCTCCCAAATCAAGATATCGCTCTGGCAATCGCTTCAAGGGTTAAGAATACATCCAGTGGTGTGGCACACGCGTCTGGTGGGATGCTATGCCATTAACAGCCTTTTTTTCATTCTTTTTACTGTTCTGGCGAAATGTTCTACCTCCATTACGTACTCAAAGAGATTCATGAATGATTTGGTTATTTGATGATTCGAAATCATTCTGCAGCACGGAAGTCTGCACTACAGCATCTCACTAACATCATCGACAATCGTTACGGGTACTTAGAGCCCTCAAAAGTCTAACATTCAGTTTAACCAAAAATGTTGTATAGCCCTCTGGGTTGTGAAGGTCTGATGGCAGTCGCTTCACGTACAATACTGACATTCCGTCAAATATGGTTGAACTGAAAACCGACCCCAAATAAATATGGAATAAAGGTTCGGAAAAGAAAAGAAGTGTGACCAATTCTAACAAATTATTTAGACCTTGTAGGGGTCTGAAAATGCTGTAAGCAGACCAGGTCATATCTGAGACCATAACCAATCAAAAAATTGGACTGGAAACCAGCTCAAAAAAGCTATAGGGATAAAAAGACGCAATTTAAAAAAAAATTGTCAACTCTGGCAATATTTTTTTAATTTTAACAACAAGGAAATTTTTGGCCGAAGTGTATCTCAAAAATAGGCCCAGGTACACGCTCACCACGTTTCTCTACCAAACAACTGGTATATTGTTATCAAAATTAAATTATAAGTTCTTGACGTGACCACGACTATGTGACCACCTCCTGGCGCCTCTGTATGGTGACACATTTTTTTATAAATAAAATCATTATGTTCAATTAGTGGTCCACCTAAGTCATGGAACCTGCTCGGGGAGGGTCATGACCCCCATGACCCACCCCCTGGATCCGCCATTGATCACTATCGCGTCTCTGTGGGCAGGCTCTCTCTTTCTAACTAAGGTAACCTCTAGAAAGAGAAGGTCTGACTAAAAAGAGAGATTGGCCCACAGAGACGTAGGTATTTGACTCAAGCTGTTGTTCCAAGTGTGGGCTCCATTTTTTACCTACAACTTCATGGTCAAAACCCACACACGATTTAACGTCAGTGTGAGTCACAATCTTTTCTGTGCCGGCGTCCAAAATTGTAAGCTCCTATTGTCATTGTGACTCTAATGTCATTTGGATACATTTTCATTAAACTGACAACCAAAAGATGCGATTACAGCGACGCTGTCACTGGCACAGACAAGATTGTGGCTCAATACTCATTATTAATTCATGTAGATAATTTATTTCTTTTATTTCCAGGTTCCGCTAAGCGCGACTGCCTCGTTCGTAGTTCACCAGGCGCTGACCAAAGCGAGGTGTCATGATGATCCTAAAAGGTTCGTTTAGTTTGCCGATAGATGGCGTTAATTTTCCTTAGTGATAATAAAGACCGTGTGTGCCACTGCTGTAATCATTGACCTACCGAGGTCATATCTCAGTTTTGAAAATCTTGATATACTATATTGTCTTTAATCCTAACTAATATTATAAATGCGAAAGTAATTCTGTCTGTCTGTTACCTTTTCACGGCCAAACTACTGAACCGATTGACTTGAAATTTAGAACAGGGGTAGCTTATGATCCGGGCAAGAACATAGTCTATGTTTTATCCCGAAATTCCCACGGCAACTTTATATTTTTATTTTTTGACATTATAGACGTAACGCTTTTTTTTAACGACAAAAAAACGAAAAAAGTATTAAAAATAAAAATAATCTCCAAAAAAAATTAAATAAAAATAAATAAATCTTAATTAAAGTACTTATTTTTTTATTAAAAACACGAAATAATATTTTTCAAAACTGTTCAAGTCAGTTCGGTCAGTCAATTCAATCAGTTTTTTATTACAGTTCGTTATTAAAGAACCAGTGCTGAGATACGAACAAGGCTTTTTATTTTAATCTTCGTACAAAATATTTATAAGTACTTACTTTTTTTAAATCAATTTTGTTTCAAAATAATTACTATTCTTTTACATTATTTCCTCCAGGTTCGTGCTAGTGGAGGAGTTGGAGTGGGGCGGGCGCGCGGGCGCCGGCCCGCAGCAGCGCGCGCTCGCCGACGACGAAGTGGTCTACTCCGCACAGGTCGGTGTAATGTAGATATACAACCCGTGCGACGTTACGCACGCTGCCCAGCTAGGCTAGCATGACTTCGAAAACGCGATAGATACAGCGATTTATTGACATCCAACTGTCAAAATTTGATAAAAATGCCCGCCATATTTAATTTTACCCCATGATTAATTTTATGACATTTGGCCATGCTCGCGAAATCGATATAGCTATTTATTGACATCCAACTGTCAAAATATAATAAATATAGCCGCCATATTTAATTTTATCAAATCGTACTACGCCATATTCATTCGGTCATGCTCGCTCGAAATCGATATTATTTCGTGGTGTCTATATTATTTTTCACGCACAGTCATGCTAGGCAGGCTGGTGACAAGTCATCTGAATGGCAGCCACGCGTGGTGGTCCCGCGTCCTTTAAGGAAGGTCCATATCTGACGAAACATGCGTCGCGTAACGCCAGAACAGACAAATGTACTTATAGTAAAACACTTGACCGTTCACACTCAACCGATTATACGTTAGTGCGTTGAACGTGAACGGTCTAGTGTTTTTCTATACAAAACAACGATTTTGTATGGACACGCGTACGCATCCATTTAGCTGAATCGTCTCCATACAAAATCGTTGTTTTGTATGGACAAACGCTGAATGGATCGGAATAAATGTGTCTAGTCTAATCCCTTACCCATAAATAAAATTAAAAAGTCTCGTATTTTTTGTAATTTGGAAATAAATAGCTGTTTTACAACTTAAATGTTTAAATTTTTTTTAATGTTTATGGTATAATACTATTACAAATATTTTAAAAAATGTTTCCCGTACATTGTAAGTCAATTAAAAAAATATTGCCGTAGATAGCTATTTTTTTAAGGAGTAACATACCTTGGTATTTTGGGATAAAAAGTGCTTCTTAATTAATAAAATTGGCAATTTCCAGGCAAGTTGGAAAACAATAGGTCGGTTCGTGCTCCAAGAGAAAGGCTCGACTAGCTCCGTCCCGCGGCACCGCGCGGCCATCGCGCGCATACAGCGCGGGCTCAGCATCACTAGGGGGGCGCTAGGTAAGGGACATATTATAATATGATACTTAGAGCCTATTTCACGAGCGTAACGTTACTCACCAAGTAATGTTAGTTTTGTCTCTTTCTTACTTTATATCAAGTGACAATCATTACACTTGTGAGTATGTACTTGGAACTTTACTTGAAGATAGTGAAATAGGCCCTTACTATAAATGATATTTAGATTTTTTGTTTTCTATCTTTGTATATAAAAAAAAATATTCTTGATTTTTTAGTCGTGTTTTGTTTTTTTCGTATAATTTTAACTTGATACTACAAAACTAGAGATAATATTATGGTTTTTTTATTTTTGTTGTTTTTTCTTTTTTTTATTTGAATAAATCAGATAATAAATAGATAATACATAATACAAACGATTACTTATTTTTTTTTTTTTTTACTTTTTCTTTTCTTTTTTACAGAAAAGAAAAAGTAACATTTACGTATGTTATTAAGACTGTATTTTATGTTTCAGGTGGTTTCGGCGGGTCTGAACACTCGAACGAGAACAAAACCCCGGTACACACCGCTTACAGCGATCCGACGCATTGTAGGTGAGATAAAAAAACAGTTTATTTTAAAAATTTTGATTACTGTTTATCTATCTATTTAAACTTAATAGAACTATGAAGGACTTAATAGGGATGTCGACTGGTAGTAATAACGCATTAAAGTTCAGGAGTACGTAGCTATGACGTCACACGAGTTTTCTATGCACTATATCGTTTTAATTATTTGTTTGTATCAAAAAATTAAAAAAACCCCATAACTTTTAAACGGGTCAACCGATTTTCATCAAACACGTCTAAGAACACTCGCTCGTAAGTCCCCTTTAATACAAAAAACTAAATTGAAATCGGTTCATCCGTTCGGGAGCTATGATGCCACAGACAGACAGATACACACACACACACACACACACACACACACAGACACGCCAAACTTATAACACCCCTCTTTTTGCGTCGGGGGTTAAAAAGAAATAAATAATTTGTCTATTTTCAAGGCGTCTATCAACAACGCCCTTGGGTAAAGGCATCGGCCGATCCAAGGGCCACTCCGACAAGGATATGAGGACGTACATGCAGAAGAGGACCGCTAGCAGAGAGGTGAGGATACATGTCTTATCTACAACCATAATGTTTAAACTAGCCTGGTGTTCAAATCAGCATCTTCTTTTGGTTTGCCATATGTCATTATTTCCCAGAATTTGATCCATATTTGATCCAGAATTTGATGGCATGATAATACAGGGTGTTACAATTTTTGAACCGAAACTACTGGGTTATTTATTTAATCAGAAAAACATCAACAGCTTCATACATTAAACATTTTTTTCATAAGTATACAACAAAATCAAAATTCCGATGTATTCTCATACATCAATAACAGATGTTTATAACAATTACAAATAAAGATTCCGAGACAACTTAACAAGTTAAACATAATGAAAAAAAATTAAATTAATACAATTAGAAAAAAATGGATGTATTAAAAAATGTTGGGGGGAGATGAGGGGGAAATACCCAAATTCTGCCGGAAATTATTATTCCACGCGAACGAAGTCGTGGGCAAAAGCTAGTATCCTAATATAATTTGTCTGCCTGTTTCCCAGTGCGCGTGCGGCGGCGCGGGCGCGGGCGGGTCGCTGGGGGCGGAGGCGCTGGGGGCGCAGGTGGCGCGCTTCAAGCGGGTCTCGCTGCGCAAACTGCGCGCCTGGCGCTCCTGAGTGTGGCAGGTAACGGGCGCTGGGGTGGGCTCATGGGACTAAAGTCAGTTGGGGTAATGGGAAGTACTTAAGTGAGCTGGGGTAAGAGATGTACTGAAGTCAGCTAGGGTAATGGGGACGTATTAAAGTCAGTTGGGGTAATGGGACTAAAGTTAGCTGGGGTAATGGGACGTACTAGTTAAAGTCATAGTAGTTAAAAATTTACAGTGAAAATTGAATTAATCTCACACATTAAAACTAGTCAATTTAAAATAAACCTTTTTCCAGGTCATCCGACGGCTTGGCAGCAGTCTGGCAAGCCATCGGGCGTCTCTGTCTTCCGACATTGGATCCATATGGGACTTCATTAGGATAGACAGAGACAGGCGACGTTCCGCCCCCTCTACCTACGAACCAATCAATGACACGCGATCACCGTCGCGACTCGCGCGCGATTTGCTACAAGTTGTACAAGAAACTGTTTTTTCTAGAAAATACGACGAGAAAAGATGTCCTCTAGTCAAAGAGGAATCCGATTTAAGTTCAGATGAAGTAACAGATAAAAGAATAGCTAATTTAATCGACTTTTTCTTCACTATAGTCAAAAGTCAAAGAGATGACCGAAAAGGCAGTACAGTCAGCTGCTTCAAAACTGAAAGTCCGTCTGAAGTTAAGCCTAGAAAAGTTAATATAGAGTTGGAAAAGAAAATGGAAACTTTAATCGAGTTTCTAGCTACGTCCGGTTGCATGGAAGATGATAATAAAGACGATAAGAAAATAACGCTCATGGAATTTCTATTCGGGCCCGAAAACAGACCTGTCATTGAGATTGACAGCGAAAAGACATTGACAGAAGCAAACGTCAATGTCAACCTGTCATATATTGACGAAACGCCGGTCGAAGAGAGAGAAACATTAGTTGATATTTTAATGAAGTATATGGAGAATTATGATGAACCAGGCAAGTCTTTAACGCCTTGCTTGTCTGAAAAATCTAAGTCTGATATCACTATAAGCAAGTTAGAGACTTTTAGTGATATGAGCAAAACTAAATCTGATTCTACTCTGACTCATACTCAAGAAACGGTGATAGAAAAAGAAATATCGGACAAATCGCAAAGTAGCAGACGTATATCAGAAACTATGGTCGATTTGAGCAATGTTAAGCAAGATTTAGAAAGTATATTTGAAGAAGCAGTCTTAAAAGTACTTGAACTTAAGCAAATTGAGCTAAACGACACAATGTCAGACCAAGAAGATTTAGAAAACTTTGCAGCATACACTAAACCTCCTTTAGTTTATTACCAAACTCCTTACAGCGTTGAACTGTCAGATATTATTGAAGAAGATGAAAGTCTAGAACCTTCTTCGAGAGGTAACCAAGAAGATAGAATGTATCAGGTTAGGAAATGTGCAGAAGAATTGTTAGATTACATAGAAGATAAGATTCAAGAGCAATTAGATGACACGGATGATGAAGACGAATTTGATATCAGTGCCAGTCTCAAAAGGTCGTCTATAAGTCTATTCGACCTGAGATGTATCCCAGATTTGCCGCCAAGCATGATAATAAAACCAAAAGTAGTAAGAGTAGATAAATCTACATCAACAACCGAAATTTCAGACTCAGTCTCTGATATTTCTAGAAGAATAGACTCTGCTTGTATGACAGAAGATACTACTTTGACTAGTAGCTCGGAAAGGCAAGAAAGAGCGTTGGATAAGTTGGAATCTTTGCACAAATTCTTCTCTAGATCTCGACTAGAAATCATTGATGAGAGTCAGGAAGAGAGATGGTACAGAAAAGAGTATGAGGCAAAGACTTCTGATATCAAAATCGGTCAAGCCAGTCTAGATGACGTCGAGGATATTGAGGATGAATGTGACATTAGAAATGACACTGTCAGTGATGAACTAACGTCGACAGACTGCACGACGTTTACAGATCTCAAAACTGATGACACTGCTGTCAGAATTGACAAGCAACGTCAAAATGACAGTAAAGAAAAAGAGAGGTGTCAAAGTGACAGCGGAGATAATAGAGCGTGTCAAAGTGAATGTCAAAATGTTAAAGTCAGATGTCATAGTGATAATGGGAGCAGTAATGTAGAAGAAAATGTGAACTGTCATAGTAAAAGGAAAGATTTTAGAGAAAGCTGCGGAAGCGACACTAGAAATAACATTCTAAAACAAGATAGAGATAAGCAAAGTAAAATAGACAATGTCAATAGTAACTGTCACAGTGACAGACCTGTCAAAACTGACATACCTGTCAGAGTTGACGTAGATATAAATGAAACAGATTTTACAGAAATTGATAGAATTATAACAGATGCGATAAATATTATTTTAGCTAATAAATTAGAAAGCCATACGTGAAACATTTACATAAGGGACCCTAGATTATGATAATTTTAACGTTAGACTAGTCAATGTGAAAAATACATAACCTTCTTTTGTTGTCGCGCAGTCGGGTAAATGGTATAGGCACTATAACCTATTTTGTAATAAATGAAGTACATACATTAAAAATAACAAACTAATAGTGCCACGATAAATATATTTTGTGTTGTGCCACTGCCAGCCCCTAGCATGACTGTGCGTGATAAAATAATAAGACACCACGAAATAATATCGATTGCGCGAGCATGACCAAATGAATTATGGCATGGTACGATATGAAATATGGCGGCTATATTTATCATATTTTGACAGTTGGATGTCAATAAAAAGCTATATCGATTTCGCGAGCATGACCAAATGCCATAAAAATAATCACGTGGTAAAATTCAATATGGCGGGTATTTTTTATCAAATTTTGACAGTTGGATGTCAATAAATCGCTGTATCCATCGCGTTTTCGAAGTCATGCTAGTCTAGCAGGGCAAAGGGCTATTAATGACATGGAAAAGTGGAATTTCCTTTGACATTACTGGTAGTGTCAAGCGGTAAAACTTATTGATTCATTTATTGAATTACAACTAAGTTTGTGGTGGCACTATCATTATGTTTGATGCTAACTGCATTTTAGTCAAACAATTCGTTGGCTGTGAATGAATATTTATATTTATTTTTAACCCCCGACGCAAAAAGAGGGGTGTTATAAGTTTGACGTGTCTGTGTGTGTGTATCTGTCTGTCTGTGGCATCATAGCTCCCGAACGGATGAACCGATTTGATTAATTATTTTCATTTAGTTTTTTTTTGTATTAAAGAGGAGTGCGAGTGTTCTTAGACATGTTTGATGAAAATCGGTTGACCCGTTTAAAAGTTATGGGGGTTTGAAAGTAATTGTGTTGGGGGTTTTTTGTATATTTTTGTTTTAAAGTAGGTCCAATGTAAACTTGTTTCTAAAGTCAAATGTTTGAGGATAGGTTTTGACAGGAACTGTCATTAAATAAATATAGGCGGTATATCCATACCCCCAGCTGGGAAACTGGCTGGAAGAGGCTACAGCAAGCCTTGGGGCCTAAATAGTCCCTAAAATGACTGGAGTCGGAGAGGAGTTTATAAAATGGAAGCGAGGTTAAAAACATTACTACCCCAGGAGGGTACCGGTACATCCGGAGAATCCCTCCCTTCGGGCTGCCCCATCGTATCTGGGGGGGGCATAATTTCGCGAACATTAGCAACAGCTAAATCGTCCTCATTCGTAGGAATCGAAACGAATGAAGAATTGAACCCAATAACAAACACCCAAAAAACCAACACAATTAACAAAAAAATACTTTCCCAACAAGTTTTCCATAAAGGAATGTTTGAAACTAGACCAAGAGCAATGTCAGTTGGGGATTATCCAAATACAGATTCCATCACAGAAGACAACATTTCAAAACCTAGTGGAAGCAGCGATGATCACAACTGGATACAAATAACGGGAAAAAAGAGACCTAATTCAAGCCCAGAAAGCAACCCAAACCAAAAACAAACCAAATTGGATACATACTGGCTGTCCCAAAGACAAAAAATACCAACTACTAACAGATTTGCTAGCTTAGAAACCGACAACCCAGAAGACGAACAACCTACTGTTACTGAGAAGACAAATAAACCCCCACCTATATTCGTCGACAAAGTGGGAAATATCCAACCGCTTCTTAACATCCTAAATGAACATGCCCAAAACTGCTATAACCTTAAAGTCCTGAACAATGACCAGGTTAAAATACAGTCGAATGATTCGGAGACATACAGAAACATAGTACATCAATTGGAACTGAGAAATACAGAGTTTTTTACTTACAAACCTAGACACGAAAGGAACTTCAAAGTGGTTCTCAAAAACATGCACCCATCAACTGATCCTGAAGAAATTAAAGCGGCATTGAGTGAAATAGGACACACCACTACCAATATATGGAACATCAGACAAAGAACGTCAAAAAAACCATTGCCACTATTTATAGTTGAACTGGAATCAAATCACAACAATAAAAAAATATATGAGGTTAGAAACCTAATGAACTGCATTATAACTTTCGAACCCCCGCGGCCAAAACGAGAAATACCTCAATGCGCGAAATGCCAACAATATGGACACACCAAAACCTACTGTCGCCGCAGCCCTAAATGCATCAAATGCGCTGGAGACCATCTTTCAACCAATTGCCAAAGAAAAACAAGATCAGACAGTGTAAAATGTGTCCTCTGTGACGGCAACCACCCGGCGAATTATAAGGGTTGTAAAATCTATAGAGACCTCCAAAATCTCAGGTTTCCAAAAGCACCAGAACGCAAAAAGGCCTTCATACCTAATAAAAAATGGAGTAACCCAGCAGAAAGTGACAATTTGACAGATAAAGAAAGTCGAAAAAGTACCTATCAATCGTACAAGGACGCACTTACCAACAAAAATAATCCCGAAAATATTACAATAGAGACAAAACACGCTAACAATCACGACATGCATGAAATAATGACCTTAATGAAACAAATGATGCAACAACTTACCACCCTGACAAACTTAATTATCGCCCTCACAACCAAGTTGTCAAATTCGACTGCTTAAAAATTGCCCTGTGGAATGCCAATGGGCTGTCACAACATACCCTTGAGGTAAAAGCATATCTACAGATACAGAAAATAGATATTCTTCTAGTTACAGAAACACATTTTACTAAAAAGAGCCACATTAACATTCAGAACTACAAAATATATCACACGATGCACCCCGATGGATGCGCTCATGCTGGAAGTGCGGTACTCATAAAATCTAACATAAAGCATCATGAAACTAAACATTATTGTACAGAGGAAATTCAAGCAACTAACGTTGTCATTGAAGATTGGGCAGGACCATTCATAGTATCCGCTGTTTACAGTCCACCTAAGCATAAGCTCAAGTTGGAAGACTATGAAATGTTCTTTTCCACACTAGGAAACAGATTCATAGCCGGAGGAGATTACAATGCAAAGCATCATTACTGGGGCTCACGTACTATAACTACAAAAGGGAGACAGCTACTAAAGGCTATAGAAAATCTAAACCTTAATGTTGTATCCCCAGGAGAACCTACCTACTGGCCTACTGACAGGAATAAAATACCAGATTTACTTGACTTTTGTATAACAAAAGGAATTGCTAATAAATTCCTGACAAGCAAAACGAGCACCGAACTGTCCTCTGATCACTCCCCGGTAGAAATAACATTAAAAAGGAAAGTCGTAGTGGCACCAAAACCATGCAAGTTACATACAAATAAAACTAACTGGGAGCTCTTCAGATACCTATTGATAGAAAATTTGGACACAAAAATTCTCCTAAAAACTGATAGCGATATAATAGAAGCAGTTGAACATTTCAATGGAAGTGTTCAACAAGCTGCTTGGCATGCTACACCAGTTGCCTCAAATTTGCAACTTAAAGAAGATTGTCCTAAATCTGTCCGGGAACTACTAGCGGAAAAACGAAATTTTCGGAAAAAGTGGCAGAAAACAGGCCACCCTAAGGACAAAAAACACCTGAACTACTTGCAAAGAAAACTAAAAACACTGCTCCAAGATAAGGAAAATCAAGACATCCAAACATCCTTAAAAAACTTAGACGCAACAGCAGCCACAAATTATTCATTATGGAAAGTGACTAAAACACTAAAACGTCCCGTTTTTAACCAACCCCCTATCCGTAAAACTACCTCTGAATGGGCATCCAGTGATGCTGACAAAGCTGACACATTCGCTGAGCATCTTAAGCAAGTCTTTGTAACAAATCCAGACATGGGCTCCTCTAAAACTTATGAAGTTACACAACTACTGGACCAAATCCACCAATTGGACCCTCCCATTCCTAAGGTCACGAAGGAGGAAGTAAAGACAGTGATTAAGGTGCTAGATCCAAGTAAAGCTCCTGGATACGACCTAATAACTGGCAAAGTCCTAAGAGAATTGCCGGAGGAGGGCATTAAATTTCTCACTTTCTTGTACAACGCTATCCTACGAAGGTGTATGGTTCCACTTCAATGGAAAGTAGCTCAAGTTATTATGGTTGCCAAGCCAGGAAAAACTCCAGTTGAGCCTAAATCATATAGACCTATTAGTCTTCTGCCCATACCCTCGAAAGTCTTGGAGATACTCATCGTGCGTAGACTGACCCCTATTATATCTTCACGTAAACTGTTACCAGATCACCAGTTTGGCTTCCGCCGGGGTCATGGTACCATAGAACAAGTGCATAGACTAGTAGAACACATCAACAAAGCTCTTGAGTCCAAACAATACAGTGCTGCAGCTTTTTTGGACATATCCCAGGCATTCGACCGAGTGTGGCATGATGGATTACTATTTAAAATAAAGCAGAACCTACCTATAAATTTTTATAACTTTATTAAGTCTTATCTAAGTGACAGACACTTCTTTGTAAAACAAGGACAAGAGGTAACTTCCCTACATACTATCCAAGCTGGAGTACCTCAGGGCAGTGTGTTGGGCCCAACACTGTATCTGCTTTTCACAGCCGACCTACCAACCAACGATGGAGTGATCACTGGAACATTTGCAGATGATACAGCAATCCTCTCAGTAGACGCTTCGCCTGTCGTAGCAGCACAAAAACTTCAACGCAGTTTAGATCAAATATCCAAATGGCTCAGGGACTGGCGAATCAAGACCAACGAAACTAAATCCGTCCAGGTCACTTTCACTAACAGAAAAGGAACATGTCCTCCTATCTCACTAAATGGAATACTTCTCCAGCAAGAGGATTACGCCAAGTACCTAGGAATATATCTGGATAGACGACTAACTTGGAAAAAGCATATATTTACTAAGCGGTTGGCTATGGGTCAAAAGATACGCGAAATGCACTGGTTACTAAATAAAAAATCTCAACTCTCACTCGAAAATAAATTATTATTATATAAATGTATAATAAAGCCTATATGGACATACGGCCTACAGCTGTGGGGCTCAGCGGCAAAATCAAATATTGAAATAGTTCAAAGGTTCCAGTCTAAAATACTTAGAATGATTACAAACGCACCCTGGTATGTTTCAAATAGCAGACTCCACTACGACTTGCGCATTAAAACTGTAATGCAAGAAATTACAGAAAGGACTAAAGCATATAAAGAGCGTATTTTAAATCATCCCAACCAGTTAGCAGTAAATCTGATGAACACCCAAACAGCTGTTAGAAGACTAAAGAGAAGGATTCCCCAAGACCTAATCTAAAACTCTAGAATTAACGGGGCTGTCACTGGACAGCTTCCGTACAAATCCGCTAACATTTCCCTAACTATTGCTGAATATCAAAAAGGATAGATTGCAATACATTATATATACAAAAAAAAAAAAAAAAAAAAAAAAAATATGGTACGTATTAATGAACTTATCATATATAAAAAAAAAAAACATCTTTAATTATTACAGATACAAAAACTTATCACAAGACATATCTACATACAAAAGAAATATTTATTAGCAAATTTTGAAGATGTTACAACATATCTTAAAGCAGTGATAAATTCACGCGCTATTCGTTCATTCTTGTCATTTAGTATCGTTCTTAGTTCATTGACCATTGACAAACCCCTTCTTTATTTAATGAGGATCATTATGCCATATCGTAAGATTCCGGCATTTGTAGAAACTAAAGCACACTACTGTGCCACAAACGGATCTGACCCGGTGATAACCATGAAGTTGTAGGTAAAAATAGAGCCCAGACTTGGAACAACAGCTTAAGTCAAATACCTACGTCTCTGTGGGCCGACCTCTCTTTTTAGTGTGGACTTTGCAGACTCTCTCTTTCTAGAGGTTACCCTAGTTAGAAAGAGAGAGCCTGCCCACAGAGAGCGCGATAGTGATACATAGGTTATGCTTCAAGTGTGGACTCCATTTTACCTATAACTTCATGGTGATATCGTCGTCGCTGTAATCGAGTTTTGAGCTGTCAATCTAATGTCAAATGAATACCAATATCATATTAAACAAAATGACAAGCCTTATTGAGTCACAATCGTTTCTGTGCCGGCGGCCAGAATTGGAAGCTCCTATTGTCATTTTGACTCTTAATATCATTTGGATACATTTTCAATAAACTGACAACCAAAATATGCGATTACAGCGACTCTGTCACCGACACAGACAAGATTGTGACTCAATAGTTACAATTTTGGCCATCAGGTCAGATAGTTGGTGGCTCTATAATAATCAAAAGCTGAAAATGTTGGTTTTTTAAAATCACTACATAGTATAAAACAAAGTCGCTTTCTCTGTCCCTATGTATGCTTACATCTTTAAAACTACGTAACGGATTTTGATGCGGTTTGTTTTAATAGATAGAGTGATTCAGTGGGAAGGTTTTTAGCATAATTTTATCCCCATATTCCTACGGGAACGGGAACTACGCGGGTGAAACTGCGAGACGCCGCTAGTTATATGATAAATTAGAAAAAAAGACGCTATTATTGAATTGTCATCAAAATTTGAAATTGACATTCTTTAACATGACGGATTATAGTGAGATTATTTATTAAATGTCTTTAGAAAATAATTTAGATTAATGAGTGTTGTAAATAGTATAGATACGGAGAATGATTGACTGTTTTTGGTGAAACTTTTATTTCTAAATACTGTTTTCTCTTAAAATTGCAATTTTGTTATTTTGAAATCTTTAAGACCAAATTTGATATATCTAAGACTACATGAGCCTATAAGCTAACATTCAAAACTTGATTTGATTTTGACGACCTCGATGGCAGAGTGGTCACCATGCCGGACTGCCAATCGTAAGGTCGCGGGTTCGATTCCCGTGCGGAGTGGCATTGGTGGTTCCACAAATGTTTGTCTCGGTCTGTGTGTGTGTGAATGTGTATGTGCGTAGTTTCTGATACCCTAGATACAAGTTACGAACTCAGGGGTCAGTTACTATATGACGATAAATTGAGGTTTCTTTTTATTAAAATTGGGGATTCTCATAAGTAGGAGTCGACTAATAGTTGTACATGTACATATCAAACACAGTCAAGCAATTTACGTCTCTATACTCATAATATCAGAGTTGAATTTATATTAATGTTAGAATATATTTTGTACTTAAAATTATAACTTTCAGATTTTTTATCATCGGAGTTTTAAGTACGTTGAAATATAAAGCTTAAATTGTAGTAAATAGAGTTAAATATTGTTAAGAAAAACAGTTCATTTGAAAATGACAATTGTTGTCACGTCATATCATTAAAATGTCACGATCTTGTCTGTGCCGGTGCCAGCGTCGCTGTAATCGCATCTTTTGGTTGTCAGTTTATTGAAAATGTATCCAAATGACATTAGAGTCACAATGACAATAGGAGCTTACAATTTTGGCCGCCGGCACAGACAAGATTGTGACACAGTACAGTAATTTTCAAAACCATGTTTGATTTGAAGTTGTTATTTGTCAGTTTGGTCAAAATTGACGAAATTGTGTCTATATATTTGCAATAGATATTAAAAACTAAAAATTACCATCAATATTTGAAATTTTCAGTTAGTGTTGTCAAAAATGTAAGTTCATCAAAATTCTAACTATTCCAGTTTTATAAATAGAGTTAAAATTGTTGTTTTATAACATTTTATGTTTTACAAAGATTTTTGTTGATATCTTAGAGAATAAATTGTATCAAAAACATTAAATTAAATATAGATTATAAGAATGAACGCCCTAATTGTAAAACTCTGTGTAAAAATATATTTATAAGTAACAAAACAATAGGAAGAAATTATTTAATATTTTGAAATATATAAAAAAATACTTTTAAAAATCTATTTTTAATGAAATTATTTATTCGAATAATATTTTAATGTAAATTTAAAAAATCGCTCGATACGCTTATGTGGACAGTTTCATAGATGTCTATATGTTTGTTTTAGTCGCTCGCTTTAAAATATATATTAATTTAACTATTTATTTCTTACTAAAAAACAGGACTAAGCGCTTCAAGTTTCAAAGAATCTATCATTCTCTCTTCCTAATACATTTTAAAAGCAAAAGACAGACAACTTAATTCTCTGACGTTTGTCAATTCATATGTAATTTTGTATAATATGTCTCTTTCTTTAAACCAATATTAGAAAGGGATAGCGTGATATTTATTTGTTTTAAAGAAAATATACAACATGTTACACACAATGAAATATGTAAATATGTTATAACTCCTGTTGAAAATGAATAATTATTTTGCTTATATTTATTGTAAGACGCCTCACAATTAAATATTTAAGAATAAAACTAAAATTAAATGGATCAAATTTTATTTGATTTACCTACTTTAGTATGTTTAAAAGTATATACTTAAACACAATTAATTTACTAACTGAACCTTTTTGGTTTGTATTATTGTGCCACAATCTTGTCTGTGCCGGTGCCAGCGTCGCTGTAATCGCATCTTTTGGTTGTCAGTTTATTGAAAATGTATCCAAATGACATTAGAGTCACAATGACAATAGGAGCTTACAATTTTGACCGCCGGCACAGAGAAGATTGTGGTACAGTAGTATTTAAATTCGTTTATAAGGTTTTGTTATTTTATATTGTGTGAATTTAAAGTTGTTTTATTTCAATGTGTAATGAAATATGTAGCAAAATATATTATTATGTTATTAGTTAAATAATATATTTTAAAATCATTATATGTTGTGTTAAATATATTAATTGTAATAAAATGTATCAAATAAATGTTTAATTTTTGCAAAAATTCAAAAATATATTTATATTTTATAAACTTATTTGGGTGTTTTATTTTAAGCGAAACATATTGCCAATCACTACATAGTATAAAACAAAGTCGCTTTCTCTGTTCCTATGTATGCCTAGATCTTTAAAACTACGCAATGGATTTTGATGCGGTTTCTCTGAATGGATAAAGCGATTTAAGGGAAAGGTTTTTAGCATTATATTAGTTTTTAGCAGCAAATTTTTACCCACATTCTTATTTCTTACTTTTCAAATAATAACAAGATATCCCATAGCATCAGTCTCAGATTTCGTAGCATCAGTCACGGGACTCTTAGCATCAGTCACGAGATTCATAGTATCAGTCTCCAATTTCTTAGCATCAGTCTCAGATTTCGTAGCATCAGTCACAGGACTCGTAGAATCAGTCACAAGTTTCGTAGCATCAGTCAAGAGTCTCGTAGCATCAGTCACGGGACTCGTAGCATCAGTCACGGGACTCGTAGCATCAGTCTCAGATTTCACAGCATCATTCTCAGATTTCGTAGCATCAGTCAAGAGTCTCGTAGCATCAGTCACGGGCCTCGTAGCATAAGTCACGAGACTCGTAGCCGCAGTCACGGGACTCGTAGCATCAGTCGCAAATTTCGTAGCATCAGTCAAGGGACTCGTAGCATCAGTCACGGGCCTCGTAGCATAAGTCATGGGACTCGTAGCCGCAGTCACGGGACTCGTCGCATCAGTCTCAAGTTTCGTAGCTTCAGTCACGGGGCTCGTAGCATCAGTCATGGGAATCGTAGCATCAGTCTCAAGTTTCGTAGCATCAGTCACGGGACTCGTAGCATCAGTCACGGGACTCGTAGCATCAGTCTCAAGTTTCGTAGCATCAGTCTCAAGTTTCGTAGCATCAGTCACTGGACTCGTAGCATCAGTCACGGGACTCGTAGCATCAGTCACGGGACTCGTAGCATCAGTCTCAAGTTTCGTAGCATCAGTCACTGGACTCGTAGCATCAGTCACGGGACTCGTAGCATCAGTCACGGGACTCGTAGCATCAGTCACGGGACTCGTAGCATCAGTCTCAAGTTTCGTAGCATCAGTCAACGGACTCGTAGCATAAGTCACGGGAATCGTAGCATCAGTCTAAATTTTCGTAGTATCAGTCACAGGACTCGTAGCATTAGTCTCAATATTCGTAGCATCAATCACGGGACTCGTAGCATCAGTTTCCATTTTCGTAGCATCAGTCCCGGGACTCGTAGCATCAGTCACGGGACTCGTAGCATCAGTCACGGGACTCGTAGCATCAGTCACGGGATTCGTAGCATCAGTCTCAGATTTCGTAGCATCAGTCACGGGACTCGTAGCATCAGTCACGAGACTCGTAGCATCAGTCACGGGACTCGTAGCATCAGTCTTAGATTTCGTAGCATCAGTCACGGGACTCGTAGCATCAGTCACGGGACTCGTAGCCGCAGTCACGGGACACGTAGCCGCAGTCACGGGACTCGTAGCATCAGTCACAAATTTCGTAGCACCAGCCACGGGACTCGTAGCATCAGTCACGGGACTCGTAGCATCAGTCACGAGACTCGTAGCATCAGTCACGAGACTCGTAGCATCAGTCACGAGACTCGTAGCATCAGTCACGGGACTCGTAGCATCAGTCTCAGATTTCGTAGCATCAGTCTCAGATGTCGTAGCATCAGTCAAGGGACTCGTAGCATCAGTCACGGGCCTCGTAGCATAAGTCATGGGACTCGTAGCATCAGTCACGGGACTCGTAGCATCAGTCACGGGACTCGTAGCATCAGTGACGGGACTCGTAGCCGCAGTCACGGGACTCGTAGCATCAGTCACAAATTTCGTAGCATCAGCCACGGGACTCGTAGCATCAGTCTCAATTTTCGTAGCATCAGTCACGGGACTCGTAGCATTAGTCTCAATATTCGTAGCATCAATCACGGGACTGGTAGCATCAGTTTCCATTTTCGTAGCATCAGTCCCGGGACTCGTAGCATCAGTCACGGGACTCGTAGCATCAGTCAAGGGATTCGTAGCATCAGTCTCAGATTTCGTAGCATCAGTCACGGGACTCGTAGCATCAGTCACGAGACTCGTAGCATCAGTCACGGGACTCGTTGCATCAGTCTTAGATTTTGTAGCATCAGTCACGGGACTCGTAGCATCAGTCATGGGACTCGTAGCCGCAGTCACGGGACTCGTAGCATCAGTCACAAATTTTGTAGCATCAGCCACGGGACTCGTAGCATCAGTCACGGGACTCGTAGCATCAGTCACGAGACTCGTAGCATCAGTTACGAGACTCGTAGCATCAGTCACGAGACTCGTAGCATCAGTCACGGGACTCGTAGCATCAGTCACGGGACTCGTAGCATCAGTCACAAATTTCGTAGCATCAGTCACGGGATTCGTAGCATCAGTCTCAGATTTCGTAGCGTCAGTCACGGGACTCGTAGCATCAGTCACGGGACTCGTAGCCGCAGTCACGGACTCGTAGCCGCAGTCACGGACTCGTAGCCGCAGTCACGGACTCGTAGCATCAGTCTCAAGTTTCGTAGCATCAGTCACTGGGCTCGTAGCATCAGTCACGGGACTCGTAGCATCAGTCTCAATATTCTTAGCATCAATCACGGGACTCGTAGCATCAGTCACGGGATTCGTAGCATCAGTTTCCATTTTCGTAGCATCAGTCACGGGACTCGTAGCATCAATCACGGGACTCGTAGCATCAGTTTCCATTTTCGTAGCATCAGTCACGGGACTCGAAGCATCAGTCACGGGACTCGTAGCATCAGTCACGGGATTCGTAGCATCAGTCTCAGATTTCGTAGCATCAGTCACGGGACTCGTAGCATCAGTCACGAGACTCGTAGCATCAGTCACGAGACTCGTAGCATCAGTCACGGGACTCGTAGCATCAGTCTCAAGTTTCGTAGCATCAGTCACTGGGCTCGTAGCATCAGTCACGGGACTCGTAGCATCAGTCTCAATATTCGTAGCATCAATCACGGGACTCGTAGCATCAGTCACGGGATTCGTAGCATCAGTTTCCATTTTCGTAGCATCAGTCACGGGACTCGTAGCATCAATCACGGGACTCGTAGCATCAGTTTCCATTTTCGTAGCATCAGTCACGGGACTCGAAGCATCAGTCACGGGACTCGTAGCATCAGTCACGGGATTCGTAGCATCAGTCTCAGATTTCGTAGCATCAGTCACGGGACTCGTAGCATCAGTCACGAGACTCGTAGCATCAGTCACGAGACTCGTAGCATCAGTCACGGGACTCGTAGCATAAGTCACGGGACTCGTAGCATCAGTCACGGGACTCGTAGCCGCAGTCACGGGACTCGTAGCATCAGTCACAAATTTCGTAGCATCAGTCACGGGATTCGTAGCATCAGTCTCAGATGTCGTAGCGTCAGTCACGGGACTCGTAGCGTCAGACACGAGACTCGTAGCATCAGTCATGAGACTCGTAGCATCAGTCACGGGATTCGTAGCATCAGTCTCAGATTTCGTAGCGTCAGTCACGGGGCTCGTAGCATCAGTCACGGGACTCGTAGCCGCAGTCACGGACTCGTAGCATCAGTCTCAATTTTCGTAGCATCAGTCACGGGGCTCGTAGCATCAGTCACGGGATTCGTAGCATCAGTCTCAGATTTCGTAGCATCAGTCACGAGACTCGTAGCATCAATCACGGGACTCGTAGCATCAGTTTCCATTTTCGAAGCATCAGTCACGGGACTCGAAGCATCAGTCACGGGACTCGTAGCATCAGTCACGGGATTCGTAGCATCAGTCTCAGATTTCGTAGCATCAGTCACGGGACTCGTAGCATCAGTCACGAGACTCGTAGCATCAGTCACGGGACTCGTAGCATCAGTCACGGGACTCGTAGCATCTGTCACGGGACTCGTAGCATCTGTCACGGGACTCGTAGCATCTGTCACGGGACTCGTAGCCGCAGTCACGGGACTCGTAGCATCAGTCACGGGATTCGTAGCATCAGTCTCAGATTTCGTAGCATCAGTCTCAGATTTCGTAGCGTCAGTCACGGGACTCGAAGCATCAGTCACGGGACTCGTAGCATCAGTCACGGGACTCGTAGCATCAGTCACGGGACTCGTAGCCGCAGTCACGGGACTCGTAGCATCAGTCACAAATTTCGTAGCATCAGTCACGGGATTCGTAGCATCAGTCTCAGATGTCGTAGCGTCAGTCACGGGACTCGTAGCGTCAGACACGAGACTCGTAGCATCAGTCATGAGACTCGTAGCATCAGTCACGGGATTCGTAGCATCAGTCTCAGATTTCGTAGCGTCAGTCACGGGGCTCGTAGCATCAGTCACGGGATTCGTAGCATCAGTCTCAGATTTCGTAGCGTCAGTCACGGGACTCGTAGCATCAGTCACGGGACTCGTAGCCGCAGTCACGGACTCGTAGCATCAGTCTCAAGTTTCGTAGCATCAGTCACGGGGCTCGTAGCATCAGTCACGGGATTCGTAGCATCAGTCTCAGATTTCGTAGCATCAGTCACGAGACTCGTAGCATCAATCACGGGACTCGTAGCATCAGTTTCCATTTTCGTAGCATCAGTCACGGGACTCGAAGCATCAGTCACGGGACTCGTAGCATCAGTCACGGGATTCGTAGCATCAGTCTCAGATTTCGTAGCATCAGTCACGGGACTCGTAGCATCAGTCACGAGACTCGTAGCATCAGTCACGGGACTCGTAGCATCAGTCACGGGACTCGTAGCATCTGTCACGGGACTCGTAGCCGCAGTCACGGGACTCGTAGCATCAGTCACGGGATTCGTAGCATCAGTCTCAGATTTCGTAGCATCAGTCTCAGATTTCGTAGCGTCAGTCACGGGAATCGTAGCGTCAGTCACGAGACTCGTAGCATCAGTCATGAGACTCGTAGCATCAGTCACGGGATTCGTAGCATCAGTCTCAGATTTCGTAGCGTCAGTCACGGGGCTCGTAGCATCAGTCACGGGATTCGTAGCATCAGTCTCAGATTTCGTAGCATCAGTCTCAGATTTCGTAGCGTCAGTCACGGGACTCGTAGCATCAGTCATGGTACTCGTAGCCGCAGTCACGGACTCGTAGCATCAGTCTCAAGTTTCGTAGCATCAGTCACGAGGCTTGTATTATCAATCACGGGACTCGTAGCCGCAGTCACGGGACTCGTAGCATCAGTCACGGGATTCGTAGCATCAGTCTCAGATTTCGTAGCATCAGTCTCAGATTTCGTAGCGTCAGTCACGGGAATCGTAGCGTCAGTCACGAGACTCGTAGCATCAGTCATGAGACTCGTAGCATCAGTCACGGGATTCGTAGCATCAGTCTCAGATTTCGTAGCGTCAGTCACGGGGCTCGTAGCATCAGTCACGGGATTCGTAGCATCAGTCTCAGATTTCGTAGCATCAGTCTCAGATTTCGTAGCGTCAGTCACGGGACTCGTAGCATCAGTCATGGGACTCGTAGCCACAGTCACGGACTCGTAGCATCAGTCTCAAGTTTTGTAGCATCAGTCACGTGGCTTGTATTATCAATCACGGGACTCGTAGCATCAGTCTCAATATTCGTAGCATCAATCACGGGACTCGTAGCATCAGTCACGGGATTCGTAGCATCAGTTTCCATTTTCGTAGCATCAGTCACGGGACTCGTAGCATCAATCATGGGACTCGTAGCACCAGTTTCCATTTTCGTTGCATTAGTCACGGGACTCGTAGCATCAGTCACGGGACTCGTAGCATCAGTCACGGGATTCGTAGCATCAGTCTCAGATTTCGTAGCATCAGTCACGGGACTCGTAGCATCAGTCACGAGACTCGTAGCATCAGTCACGAGACTCGTGGCATCAGTCACGGGATTGTAGCATCAGTCACGGGATTCGTAGCATCAGTCTCAGATTTCGTAGCATCAGTCTCAGATTTCGTAGCGTCAGTCACGGGACTCGTAGCATCAGTCATGGGACTCGTAGCCACAGTCACGGACTCGTAGCATCAGTCTCAAGTTTTGTAGCATCAGTCACGTGGCTTGTATTATCAATCACGGGACTCGTAGCATCAGTCTCAATATTCGTAGCATCAATCACGGGACTCGTAGCATCAGTCACGGGATTCGTAGCATCAGTTTCCATTTTCGTAGCATCAGTCACGGGACTCGTAGCATCAATCATGGGACTCGTAGCACCAGTTTCCATTTTCGTTGCATTAGTCACGGGACTCGTAGCATCAGTCACGGGACTCGTAGCATCAGTCACGGGATTCGTAGCATCAGTCTCAGATTTCGTAGCATCAGTCACGGGACTCGTAGCATCAGTCACGAGACTCGTAGCATCAGTCACGAGACTCGTGGCATCAGTCACGGGATTGTAGCATCAGTCACGGGACTCGTAGCCGCAGTCACGGGACTCGTAGCATCAGTCACAAATTTCGTAGCATCAGTCACGGGATTCGTAGCATCAGTCTCAGATTTCGTAGCGTCAGTCACGGGACTCGTAGCGTCAGTCACGAGACTCGTAGCATCAGTCACGAGACTCGTAGCATCAGTCACGGGATTCGTAGCATCAGTCTCAGATTTCATAGCGTCAGTCACGGGACTCGTAGCGTCAGTCACGAGACTCGTAGCATCAGTCACGAGACTCGTAGCATCAGTCACGGTACTCGTAGCATCAGTCTCAATTTTCGTAGCATCAGTCACGGGACTCGTAGCATCAGTCTTAATATTCGTACCATCAATCACGGGACTCGTAGCATCAGTCTCAATATTCGTAGCATCAATCACGGGACTCGTAGCATCAGTCACGGGATTCGTAGCATCAGTTTCCATTTTCGTAGCATCAGTCACGGGACTCGTAGCATCAATCATGGGACTCGTAGCACCAGTTTCCATTTTCGTAGCATTAGTCACGGGACTCGTAGCATCAGTCACGGGACTCGTAGCATCAGTCACGGGATTCGTAGCATTAGTCTCAGATTTCGTAGCATCAGTCACGGGACTCGTAGCATCAGTCACGAGACTCGTAGCATCAGTCACGAGACTCGTGGCATCAGTCACGGGATTGTAGCATCAGTCACGGGACTCGTAGCCGCAGTCACGGGACTCGTAGCATCAGTCACAAATTTCGTAGCATCAGTCACGGGATTCGTAGCATCAGTCTCAGATTTCGTAGCGTCAGTCACGGGACTCGTAGCGTCAGTCACGAGACTCGTAGCATCAGTCACGAGACTCGTAGCATCAGTCACGGGATTCGTAGCATCAGTCTCAGATTTCATAGCGTCAGTCACGGGACTCGTAGCGTCAGTCACGAGACTCGTAGCATCAGTCACGAGACTCGTAGCATCAGTCTCAATTTTCGTAGCATCAGTCACGGGACTCGTAGCATCAGTCTTAATATTCGTACCATCAGTCACGGGACTCGTAGCATCAGTCACGGGACTCGTAGCATCAGTCACGGGACTCGTAGCATCAGTCGCAAATTTCGTAGCATCAGTCACGGGACTCGTAGCATAAGTCACGGGACTCGTAGCCGCAGTCACGGACTCGTAGCATCAGTCTCAAGTTTCGTAGCATCAGTCACGGGGCTCGTAGCGTCAGTCACGGGACTCGTAGCATCAGTCTCAAGTTTCGTAGCATCAGTCACGGGGCTCGTAGCATCAGTCATGGGACTCGTAGCATCAGTCTCAAGTTTCGTAGCATCAGTCACGGGACTCGGTCACGGACACAGACCACATCATCGGCATCGATAGACAAAATTTTATATTATGTGATATTGTTGTCAGTTGTTTGAGTATGAGTCACCAAGTTTTCTGTGCCGGCGGCCAAAAGTGGGAGCGACTATCGTCATTTTGATTCTAATGTCATTTGGATACATTTTTAATAAACTGACAACCAAAAGATGCGATTACAGCGACGCGACTGTTGCTGTCGCCGGCACAGAAAACCTGGTGACTCTATTTTGTAATGGTGAGTTTGCAGACAGTTTCGAGTGATTAATGCAGAATCTAAAAATCATCTGCGTTTTTTGTACCTGACTACCTATTAAATTTTTCAATACTATCATGTTATGTTTTCGTTGCCTGTAACGTGTCACGTTGGGACTAATTATAATATATAATGAATGTCATTGACCTTTCTAGCTGTGTCAGGGAGTCATTCATACAATAATGATAAGGTGAGCGGCGATAACCGGCAGACATTGGATGATAGTCTGCTGGGCTCGGCGTGGAGTGTTCGTAGTTAACCTACTGTCTCTCTATGCTTACTGATATTATAAATGCGAAAATAACTCCGTAGTTTCACACGCGTGAATCTCGATCGTAGGAATTTTGGGATATTTTTACTACAAATTTTTACATACTTTTATATATTACATGTTTTATTTAAGTTAACTAACAGTTAACAATTCTACTTAATAGCAAATGTAAACAAAACCACTTAGGTAGGTAAGTAATGTTTCTACCTAATAAAATATACTTACAATAGGGATGTCGACTACAAAATCCAATTAGTCCGTAAGATAGATTTCGCAAAAATATTGGACACGTATTTTCTCTTTTTTGATACAAACAAATAATTAAGACGATATAGTGCATAGAAAACTCGTGTGACGTCACAGCTAGCGTAATTTTTTTTACCGAGAATCATCGTCACAAGCCCCCACTCTAAGTCAGTTTTATTAAATTGATTAAACAAAAAATTACGTGCCTAATATTTTTTCGAAATCTATCTGACGGACTAATTAGAATTTCATTTTGTTTACCCAGTCGACATCCCTTTTCACACTGCTTTTATAGAGCATCTGTACTTACTCATTTCATCCAAATCTGCTCATTGGTTTCGTAGGCAAAGGTTAATTTGATCCCGAAATTTTCACGGGATTGGGATAAATATATAAATCTTCTTCTTAAAGTCTAGTCTAGTCTGGAAGTTTGCTACAATATCTATTGAGTCACAATCTTTCCTGTGCCGGTGACAGCGTCGCTGTAATCGCATCTTTTGGTTGTCAGTTTATTGAAAATGTATCTAAATGACATTAGAATCAAAATGACAATAGGAGCTTCCAATTTTGGCCGCCGGCACAGAAACTATTGTGGCACCTTATTTTATTATTGCAGTAGAATGTAGAATGCAGTCATCTGAAATCTATTCAGAGAGATATTTCAAATGACTCGTGTCTTAACGTCATATATATTACGTATACAAAAAGTTAAAAATAAATATGTACAGTCACGGAATGAAAAGGTTTGTCACCTTAGAGTCGGTTTTTATTTGCACTAGTAAGTACTGCAAGAAACAATTATGCCAACATACAAGTGTAAGAAACAGTGATGATATCATTTAAGTAAATAGAATGACGTTTGCTATCGAATAAGGTTTTGCTTGATTTTTCTATCCTTTTTTTAAACACTGGCTTGTGCGCGCGGCATATAAAAACCTCTTTGATATTTAGCAAAGATGACATTGACCGATTGACAATAGTTTTAACAAAAATAATAATGGCAGGTTGAACCAACAAGAAGGTTTTAATTTATCAAAAATCTTGTTGACAAGATATTTATCCTGTCAAACAACACTAATCTGAATAATTTTGAACTTTATTTTCAAGCAGTAGAACATTATTTTCCCTATCCCGAGTCTATTCTGTACCATAATTTCAAATGGTAAATTGTTTTCGCGACACATTATACGAATCAATTTAAAAATTGACGAACCTTTTCATTCCGAGACTGTACGTTCATTCTATTAGGTATTTTATTTAGAAAACCGATGCCAGAAGCCGACGCGGATTGGCAATGACACTGAATTTAAATCTAATAATATATACAATCGTATGATTGTCTTATGCGCTTAGATCTTACTAGCTGCGCCCCGCGGTTTCACACGCGTAGTTCCCGTTCCTGTAGGAATTTCGGGATGAAAAATAGATGTTGGACGATTTTCAGACCTACTGAATATGGTCACAAAATTTCATGAGAATCGGTCAAGCCGTTTCGGAGGAGTATGGCAACGAAAACTGTGACACGAGAATTTTATATATTAGATATACTTACATAGGATATCGGGACACATATCACACATCCCCATCTCGTCCCAAACTATGCAAAGCTTCTTCTATTGATACTAGAATACGGATATACATACTCAATTCATATACTTGCTCTTTGTAAATACATACGTACTCAAACTTAGTTATAAGATTTCTATTTTTAATTTCCCTAGCGTTAAGTAGTCATAACAAATTATTTAGACCTTGTAGGGGTCTGAAATTGCTGTGAACAGACTAAGTGATATCTGAGACCATAATCGATCAAAAAATTTGACTGGAAACCAGCTCAAAAAAAGTTATAGGGATAAATAGTCGCAATTTCGGAAAAAATGAAAAAAATACAATTTTCGCGATATTTTTATTATTTTAACAAGTAGGAAATTTTTGTCCAAATTGTATCTCCCAAATAGGCCCAGAAACATGCCCATCACGTTTGGTCAACCCTCTACCAACTACCCGGTATAACTATATATTTACTTACATAGATGTTTTTAATTTGTCGACCTCGATGGCAGAGTGATCTCCATGCTGACTGCAATGCGTAAGGTTGCGGGTTCGATTCCCGTGCGGGGTGAATATTTGTGTGAACCACAAATGTTTGTCTCTGGGTGTGTGTGTGAATGAGTGTGTGCGTAGTTTTTGATACCGTAGATACAAGTTACGGACTTAGTTAGGGGTCAGTTACTGTAATGAGATGATGGAGGGAATGATTATGTTATTATATTATGTTATGTTGGCTCTCCTTCCCCTGAATGAGTGCGATCAGTCTTCAGTCCCACAGTATGAGTGCGAGGCACCCACCACACTACATTATAATTACATAGCAGGTGTGTACAAGTTTATGAACGACTGTGCTCGCGGTTTTACCCGCATAGTTCCCGATCCCGTGGGAATTTCGGGATAAAACGTAGCCTATAAGGACATAGGCCTCGGACCATAAGCTACCCCAGTACCAAATTTCAAGTCAATCGGTTCAGTAGTTTAGCTGTGAAAAGGTAACAGACAGAATTACTTTCGCATTTATAATATTAGTTAGGATGTTTTCCTTAACTGGAAGAGCGACAATTAAACGTTACATTTTCATAGTAACTAGGGCATATAAAATAAAAAACAGATTTATAAATATTAACATTATATTTATTTGAATCAAATTCGAACATTTAATTTACCATCGTATGAAATTATTTTTCAGTCTTATGAAAACATAAAATCTTGGTTTACACTACAATAAACCTATAGTTTACATTTCATATTATTATTATTTTTAGCTCAGTCATCGTAACATCACATTTCTATCGATATAACTTATTTCATAATCTTTCAAAATCTATAGATACATCAAAGAAACACTTAATAAAATAGCTCTGTTTCAAGTGTTTATAAAATAACAATAAATAAAAAAGAACCTTTAAAAACAAGCTTTTTTTATCTTTTATTGCATTGTCATGGGACTTACATAAGTATGCCAAATTTCAGCTCAATCGGATAACCAGAAGTGGTCGAAAAATGGCAAGATTTGATTACAGACAACGGGACAGGTGACACTAAATAAAAGCTTGTAATAAATTAGCTGCCATTAAACTAAAATTTTCCTACAGGAGATGTTTCATTACGGAACATGTGAAATAACTATGTTATTATTACATGTTAAAAACTATGTTACATGATCATATAAAACATATTTTCTGTAGAACTTCTTAAGAATATAGTACCTCTTCTATTTTCCTTCCATTTTAACAAATCTTTTTCTTTATACAGCTATCGTCTACGAAAAGTACTCATATACATTTATATATATTCGCATATTAGTTTTTCAATTGAATTCTCACTTTTAACTTCTGTTAGCTTAAACCACAACTTTCTATGATAGTTTCAAAGTTTAACTATACTGCCAAAAACATATCTGACACGGTGACAGCGTCGCTGTAATCGCATTTTTTTAAATATTGAGTCACAATCTTTTCTGTTCCGGTGGCCAAAATTGTAAGCTCCTATTGTCATTGTGACTCTAATGTCATTTGGATACATTTTCAATAAACTGACAACCAAAAGATGCGATTACAGCGACGCTGGCACTGACACAGGAAAGATTGTGTCTCAATACAAAATAACATTTTCAATGACATTTACATTATTAGTTCCAATTTTGGCCACCGTGTTAGATAAGTTTATGGCACCTTTGACAATATTTTGTTCATTACAAATCCACAAATACATCAAAAAAATATTTATTGTAGATTTTTTTTTCTAAAGTATTTGATACATTTCGATAATAACAAATTAAATTAAAAACATTAATTATTTGCAGTACATAAATTATATTTAATTAATTCAAAGTTAAATATGTCGATAAATATCCAGGATATCGGGATAAAACATAGCCTAACAAATCTATCATTAAAATAGTAGGTAAATGACAAAAGAATTTGCCCGCATATTTCTATTTTTTCCACACAATTATTGTCCAAAAAATGTCGAACACAACAAAATATTACTGAATTATCTAAAAATGCAGTCGTTCTTTATGCATGAACATTAAGCAATCATTTATAACATTAAGCGTATTTTCAATTTTTTCCACACAATTATTGCCCAGAAAATGAAGAACACAACATAATAAGAATTTTCAAAAAATTTTTGTGGTTTTGTGATGCGTTTATAACATAACTAAATCACTCTATCATCTTTAATATACCAAAACGGTTTATTACCCGTGTCTAGGATATCAAAAACTATCTCGCGGTTTCATCCGCGTGGTTCCCGTTCCCGTGAGAATACGACGATAAAGTATAGCCTATGTTACTCAAGGTTTTTTATGGTACTAAGCTTTCTAATGGTGAAATATTTTTTGACATCGATTCTGTAGTTTCGGAGCCTATTCGTTTCACCCGCGTAGTTCCCGATCCCGTGGGAATTTCGGGATAAAACATAGCCAATGTCCTTTCCCGGACCATAAGCTACCCCTGTTCCAAATTTCAAGTCAATCGGGTCAGTAGTTTAGCCGTGAAAAGGTAACAGACAGACAAGAGTTACTTTCGCATTTATAATATTAGTAGGGATAAAATTTGGCCATTAAATCAGATTCACTCGCGTTAATTAGTACAGCTCTTCTCCTTAGTCTTAGCGTAATGATAATAACCTATGGCCTTCGATATATGGGCGATCCAACACTAACATATTTTGTCAATTCAAACCAGGGCCCTAAGTCTGCAATTTGACATTATTGATCAAACAATATGTTGATATTGAGGCACCATAACGAGAGTGTCAGAAATTTGGTATTCTCCTAAAATTTATTCATATGGCTATGGTGTCTCAGTGGTCTTTGTTGCGTATCAAAATTCAAATAAAAGTCAGAATACTGTTTCCATGACAACCATCTAAGTTTTATGGAGCCATTGAGTCAGCGGAGTAGTTTTCAATAAGGGAATACCAAAATGACAACAAATGCCAAAAAACGGCCATAATGTTGATATTAAAATACATTTGAGTAGCATTATCACAGCTTAATAGTTTAGAGAATTAGGGCCCAGTAGTTCCTAAGATTATCGCGTTTAAACAAACAAATTCTGCCTCTTGGTAATTTATCCTACTAATATTATAAACGTGTGAATAAGCACGAAATGAAAAATAATAAATTAATAACTATTACTCATATAAAGGTGTAGACAATTTGATACAATAAAGGTAAACAAAATGAAATTCTAATTAGTCCGTCAGATAGATTTCAAAAAAATATTAGACACGTATTTTTTTGTTTTATCAAATTAATAAAACTGACTTAGTTATAACGCATTAAAGTTCAGGAGTGGGGGTTTGTGACGATAATTCTTCGTAAAAAATGTATGTAACTCACACGACGTCACACGAGTTTTCTATGCACTGTATCGTCTTAATTATTTGTTTGTATCAAAAAAGAGAAAATACGTGTCCAATATTTTTGCGAAATCTATCTGACGGACTAATTAGATTTTTTTAGTCGACATCCCTATTGTTCCCTAAATTATGATGAAACCCAATTAACGTGTCTCGAAAGAAAATAATAGTGTTTACCTGAATTATGAAAAACCCACACCAAACCCCAGAACGATATGTGCGGTTAAGCAACGTCAAACACCGTCATAACAATGATCCTTTCATTTACTTACACTCTGTACTTAATCTATCCAATAATCTATTATTATTTATTCCTTGTTTGTCATATCACTTAAACAAGGAATAATACATAGGATAGTTTTTATCCCCGCATTCTCACGGCAGCGGGAACTACCGCGGAGCTAGTATAAATGAGTAAATCATCGACAAACACTTTTATTTTTAACCCCCGACGCAAAAAGAGGGGTGTTATAAGTTTGACGTGTCTGTGTGTGAGTGTGTGTGTATCTGTCTGTCTGTGGCATCATAGCTCCCGAACGGATGAATCGATTTGAATTTAGTTTTTTTTTGTATTAAAGGGGACTTACGTGCGAGTGTTCTTAGACATGTTTGATGAAAATCGGTTGTCCCGTTTAAAAGTTATGGGGGTTTGAAAGTAATTGTTTTGGGGGTTTTTTAAATTTTTAATTTAATGTTATTAATTAAAAAGTTGTTTTTCAAATTCAAATATTGAGTTTAAAGTATTAATTTAAATAAATTAATTAACCTTTCGCATGCCCGAGTGTTGCTACGCCAACGAAGGTCACCGGTTTAGATCAACAAGACAATTTAAATAACCGATTGAGTGAACGAGTGTTGTCGTGGCGATAAAAATAGAATGAAAAATAAAGTTTGAATGCTTTTATCTCTTAAAGGAGGTTATAGGTATCCTATGTAATTTATTAGGACCTATTTCACCATCTTCAAGTACCGTTCCAAGTAGCTACTCACATGTTTTGTCTTTGTCACTTGATATAAAGTAAGAAAGAGACAAAACTCACTTTACTTGGTGAGTAACTGTACTTGAAGGTCGTGAAATAGGCCCTTAATCTAATATTATAAAGCCGAATGTTTGTGAGTGTGGATGTTTGTTCCTCTTTCACGCAAAAACTACTAAATGGATTTTAATGAAACTTTACAAAAATGTAGCTTATACATCAGAATAATACATAGGATACTTTTTATCCCGAAATTCCCACGGGAACGGGAACTACGCGGATAGAACCTCGGGGCGCTGCCAGTATATTATTAAGGCGAAAGTTTGTGAGTGTGTATGTTCGTTACTCTTTCACGCAAAAACTACTGAACCGATTTAAATTACAATTGGTACTGATGTTTGTTATAACTAGAAATAGCATATAGGATACTTTTTATCCCATAATTCCCACGGTATTGGGAATTACGCGGTATGGTAACCACAAATGAATTTTAGTGCTGATGTTCCTTATAACTAGGAATAACACATAGGATACCTTTTATTCCATAATTCCCACGGGATTGGGTTGTGAGTAAAACTGAGAGGCAAAGCTGGTTATAATCACTACATAGATAGCTAGGTACCTAGTATAAAACAAAATCGCTTTCTCTATCCTATGTAGGTGTGCTTAGATCTTTAAAACTACGCAACGGATTTTGATGTGGTTTGTTTTAATAGATAGAGTGATTCAGTGGAAAGGTTTTTAACATTTTATCCCCATATTCCTACGGAAACGGGAACTACTCGGGTGAAACCGTGGGGCGCTACTAGTATTGAATCAGACCACTGTCTGATATATTATTATTAAACAAGTTAACGACGACTATCTATAGGTACCTACTTATATAAAGCTATATACTTAAATACATAAAACAAAGCAGGGTTATTTACACCATTTATACCTAACTCAATAGCAACGTCCCGCGGTTTCACTCATTCTTTCGGCGGACCAAACATTTGTGGATCAAACAAATATTCACCCCGCACGGGAATCGAACCGGCATCATTACGGATGGCAGTCCGGCATGGTGACCACTCTGCCGTCGAGGTTGTATCTTTTATTGCCCAAGACTATAAGTATGAACGTAAACCAGGCTTGACTAATGCAACTACTCTTAATTTATGCATATTGATGTATTTTAAACCAATCCACATAAATATAAATTTAATGTTCACCCATAACTTTAGAACGACTGCACATACCTACCCATTTATCTAATTACTAGCTGCGCGCCGCGGTTTTACCCGCGTGAACCCCAATCCCATGGAATTTTCGGGATAAAAAGTATCCTATGTGTTATTCCTAGTTGTAAGGAACATCTGTACCAAATTTAATGTAAATCAATACAGTAGTTTTTGCGTGAAAGAGTAACAAACATCCAAACTTTCGCATTTATAATATTAGTAGGATTTTTGTTGTGTTCGTACTTATTAAGACAAAGTTTTAAAGAATTTAAAGTTTTTTAAGAGAATTTTAAAATGCTTATTTATACGAAAATTAACCCATGCGGAACCGAGGCGGGCCTTCGATACCCATAGGCTATGTTTTATCATACATATTGTAGTTTATAATTGAAAGTAATGAATAATCTAGCTAGGTATAATGGCAATAAGAAAACTTGACTATTATTATTATGAAATAATTAACTACTTACTTACATAATTAAAATGTCCTGCATTTGATTTTACATTAAAATATCTGTGTTTTATAATAACGTTTAAATATAGTAAAACAAATTGAAATTATTTCATAAATTGTCTATGGTTAACATAATTATGACGATGAATTAAAAATAACAAAATCTATCATCATTCATTTATCCCTGTAACTTAATATCAATTGAAAATACTCCTATAAAAATAATTAAAGCTTTATAAGGAGAAACATCATTAAAATAAACTAACATTATTAAAATATTAATAAATTACAGACAAAATAAAATCTAAAAAAAAAACAATCGATAAAAAATTTCGTTTAAAAACCTTCTCTCACCTTTTAAAACAAAGTACATCCAGATTCAAAATGGCCGACGACTATCAGCTGACTGACATGCCATATTTCGGCTGCCGAACGAAACACAATTAAACCTTTCACGGTAACACTTTTATCACCAGTAAGGAGTATTCCCATTTCCTTCTTTCGACGTCCAGGAATTCCCATAATTGATTCTGGCACAGGAAATTCCCGGTGCGTTTTTCACTGACGACTTTTCTATAATGTAATTTTTCCCGTTATTATTGTCCCAATATTCGTTTCCTTTGCATTTGAAGCAGACGCAGAAATCTAATCTTCTTGAATGGATTGGTAACTGCAGTCTGAATCCGAAGGTATCGTATATTGATTGTCTATTTTGGTTAAGAGGTCCCGCTTCGATGAAAGCGCAGTATGTGTCTTCGCTGGACGTCCATCCATTTGATGAGGCACGGATAAACACTTCTTTGCCAAAGTCCAAGTTTTTCACTTTAACTGTCCCGTCGACCGCGCATTCATTTTGTTTCACTATCACATTTTCTAACGACACACAATCCTCTGTTATCCTTCTCCTGAATTCTAGGTAGTCTGAAGCTGGCTGGCTGAATCGGACCTCCCATAAATCGACAACTGGTTTCGGCGGCGGTTTCCTTTCCAAAGTAGGACTTGCGACGATTTTTAACGCCCAATAAGGTGGTACATGGGACGGTTCGGTCATAAACTTCACTTGTTCCAACGCCAATCCTTTGGCATCGGCGAAAACCACTCTTTTATTCGTCTTTTCCGCTGGTAGTCTAATATTTCTGATGCAAGATCTTGGAGCCGCTTTGAGGGTCAACTGCACCGGTTTTAAAGCAGACAGATGCGGCGCGGAGTACCCTCTTGAAGTAAGTTTTGTTGGTCGTCTCACGGCCGGCGTGTAGTCGGTGAGGAAGCCGGCGGGCGGGCTGTGTCCGTAAAACATTTCCGAAGCGAGCATATCGATTGCCGCCATTTCTGTAATGAGAAAATACGCGTGAACGCTGTGAGCGCTGACAACGAACTAAACGGAATGCCGCGCGTCACCGGGGTTATATAGCCGCGCTAGCGCCGGCCACGCGCCTCCAGCGATATCACGTATGGTGACTATACTTTATGTTTTCAAGGGACATGTATATAATGACAGATTATTTTAAGAACTAGGTCACGGATGAAAAGACGTTTTACGATATCAATACTGTAATAAACATGAAGTCACATATTTTTGTGTGGAAAATTTTAGTGTTTGCCGATTTTTGCGAATTGAGGACAGGGTTTTTGGTAATTTTCATTGATGATAAATAAAATTATGTTTACTACGGTCTGTGTTGTAATACTTAGGACTAACTTTGTCCTACGGTTTCACCCGCTTGGGACCCTTGGATAAATGTTATGAATGATAAATGGGCTATCGAACACTAAAATAATTTCCAAATTTAAACCAGTAGTTCCCCAAATTAACGCTTTCAACCAAAAAACAAATTAACTCTTCAGCTTTATTATATTGGTATAGCAATTAAGGTAGATATAAAAATTACGTATCACTATAAAACGCATCATATTGTAAACAAAATAATGACTCGTAGTGACACACCACAAATCATAGAGTGACACATATCGTGACGTTTTATGACGTTTAAAAATATAGGGAAAACATTTTTTATCTTGTGACGTTTACATTTACGAGGAAAATAATTGAAATTCTTGTGGTTCTTAAATACGTCACACGATAGAGGCATTCCCCTATGTGTAACGTATTGAGTCACAATCTTTTCTGTGCCGGCGACCAAAATTGGAAGCTACTATTGTCATTTTGATTCTAATGTCATTTGGATACATTTTTAATAAACTGACAACCAAAAGATGCGATTACAGCGACGCCGTCACCGGCACAGAAAAGATTGTAATTTAAAGTGTACGGGTAATTTTGACCGGAGAAAAAACTTATAAGAGACAGATTCTTTTTTACTTTTTTCATAAAACCTTATCGTCAATATTTATTGAACTTCGTCATTTTAATATTTTGACATTATTATTTCTTGATATGTTTATAAGTTACTATGACTTTTTTATTGATTAAAAAATCATCATTTTTATACCTGTCATTTTTCTGTCTCTCTGATTCAGATTCTTTTCAAAAGTAGTGTTCGTTTAAATGAATATCTTACAACCGAATCTTTTTATCACGAAAAAAAAAGAACTACTTATCTTTTTCTTGTCTTTTCGTTTTTTTTTTAAATGTAACAAATTAAAAAAAAAACTTGTGGCACTCGGGGACTGCCGCGGTAAAGCTATTGCATAGCAATTTTATCAACTAATTGTTTTTTTTATTTTTGTATTGCAATCCTAAACTTAGAAATTTTGATGTCGTACTTGGGACTTCATACAATAAAAACTTTGTCTACATTACTACAAAAACTTTTTGTAAATTTACAAAAAAAAAGTTTTCGATAAAAAAATAATAAAAACGTGAGATTTTTTTTCGTTACGGAATTTCTGGATTCGGTCCCCGCGCTCAAGGCCCTCGATAGAAGCTATGCAATAGCATAATATATTTTCGTAAAATATTTTTTTTAATGTCAAATGATGATAAATTTAATATATATATATATATATATATATCCCACAAAATCCTACTACATACTCGCCCTACCAAACACGCGAATACCACTACCTCGGTACACATACAACGCGTGATCGGTCCACGTGTTCGCCGACTGCTATAAACGACGCATCAATAATCAACACTGGCTTACCATTCAATTAAGGAATTTAATTGGAGAAAAGAAAGTTTTTTCTTTTTTTTAGGTTGAGGTATTTTTTCTTTTTTTTTGTAAGGGAATGTCAAAGTTTAAATATCGAGTCAACATTGGCTGACTATTCAATATTCAAATATGGAATTTAATTAGTAAAGAGAAAGAATTTTCTTTTTTTATGGTTGAGGTATTGCTAATGTTTTTTTTTGCTTGAGGTAATGTATGTCAATGTCAAAGTTAAATTTATTGTTAGGACTAACTGTGCAACGTGGTTTTACTTGGATTATTTAGATTAATTTCTCAAAACACAGCAGGTTTGCTGCAGTTTTAATCGAAATCAAATGTGTATTCAGTTAAGTAGCAAAAATACCGAGTAACAATCACCTTTTTATTCATCCATTCTCACAAACTTTCAAATTTTAGAAGTTAAGAAGTAGGAATAATTCTAGAGAATAGAAAAATTATATCCCCGGTAAGCGTATACTTTTGGCAAAGATTTTTGGTAGCCAAACATAGGGTTACGGGTTCAATTACTATCCGATGTAAATATCTCAGTCTGTACTCTGTGTGTATGAATGTGCGTCCGTAGTTTGTGACACCCTAGATACAGGTAATGAACATAGTAGGACTCAGTTGCTACATGAATACGACATTGTGATTGATTGACATAGTCTTTGCCTCGTCTGGCATAGTAACCGGTGTTGTGAAAATATATCTACCACTAAATAAATTACAATAAATTGCACGTAAAAAGATAAAAACATCGTATTTTTCCTCAATATATTTGATAAAAAACTTTTGTCTGTACACGCTATATCTGAGTGATTTCCCACGCACTGGGCTTAGCTTCAAACAAAACAATACGATAAAATGTCTGGTATTTACCTAAATATGTTACGGAAAATTTCTACATTATTTTCACTTTGGCATGGAATTGAAGTAAAATTATATCACACTAATATTATAAAGCCGAATGTTTGTGAGTGTGGTTGTGTGGATGTTTGTTCCTCTAACGCAAAAACTACTGAATGGATTCTAATGAAACTTTTCAATAATTTAGCTTATACATCAGAAAAACACATAGGATATTTTTTATCCCGAAATTCCCACGGAAACGGGAACTACAAGGGTGAAACCGCGGGGCGCTGCTAGAATAAATTAAAATCGCTCCCAATATTTGTACGTTTAGGTCTTTTAAACTACGCAATGGATTTAATCAATAGTTAGTTTGAGTGATTCATGAGTAAGGTTTGTATGTACTAATGTACATTATAAAATCAGACTCCGTCCCCTGAATGAGGACCATCAGCCCTTAGTCAACCACAGGCCGAGTGCGGGTTGGTCGACTTCACACACAACCTTAGAATTTCTTCCCAGGTGTGTGCAAGTTCCCTCACGAGTTTTCCTTCACCGTGAGAGCGTTGTATAAACGTACATATGAATTCAAAAATCAAAAACACATTGTATAATTAAACTTATTGTTACGTGGCAGGGAATCGAACCAGGGAATCCGAATAGCAGTTAAAGGCTATAACGCTCTAAAAAACGTAATCTTTATTATTTTGTTATTACAGCCAATCATATCGCTATAATTAGTCGATATATTAAAATAATGAAGTATTGTTGTCATAACAACGTGTTTTTAGTAACATAAAAATTAAGTAATAAATAGTAATAGATAAAGTCTTTATAATTAAGATAAGATAAGATAGTACTTGTGAAAGTACTACATACTTATCTTGCGCTATCTTATTTTCATATATTCGATGTTTTTTATCATTAAATTTCGAAAATTTTGAAGTGCACTCCAAGTTTCACGAGACAGACTATAGTATCACTACATAGTATAAAACAAAGTCGCTTTCTCTGTCCCTATGTATGCTTAGATCTTTAAAACTACGCAACGGATTTTGATGCGGTTTGTTTTAATAGATAGAATAATTCACTGGGAAAGTTTTCAGCATAATTTTATTATATTCCTACGGGAACGGGAACTACAGGGGTGAAACCGCGGGAGTATTCATATAAAGTGCCACAATCTTTTCTGTGCCGGTGTCAGCGTCGCTGTAATCGCATCTTTTGGTTGTCAGTTTATTGAAAATGTATCCAAATGACATTAGAGTCACAATGACAATAGCAGCTTACAATTTTGGCCGCCGGCACAGAAAAAAATGTGACTCAATTGGAAGCTCCTACTGTCATTGTGACTCTAATGTCATTTGGATACATTTTCAATAAACTGACAACCAAAAGATGCGATTACAGCGACGCTGTCACCGGCACAGACAATATTGTGACTCTAACTTCTAGACACCGGTTTAGTCAGTCAGTCAGTCAGTCAGCATACTTAATCTAAGATAAAATGGTACCACTTCAACACAATTCACTGATAACAAACGTCAACGAACTGTTATCAAAACAAAAACTTTAAATTCAATGTCAAGAACAATTAAATTATCGATAATATTATTATTTATATTAATTATTATTTATAATTGTCAATTTATTTATACGCAGAAACTATGGATACCCACGTCTGATAAGTAATAACAATAAATAAATCTTAAAAAAATCTTTATTTTTAAGCTATTGCATAGCTTCTATCGCGGGCCTTGAGCGCGGGGACCGAATACAGAAATTCCGTAACGAAAAAAAACCTCACGTTTTTATTATTTTTTATCGAAAACTTTTTTTTTGTAAATTTTCCAAAAAGTTTTTATAGTAATGTAGACAAAGTTTTTATTGTATGAAGTCCCAAGTACGACATCAAAATTTCTAAGGATTGCAATACAAAAATAAAAAAACAATTAGTTGATAAAATTGCTATGCAATAGCTTTACCGCGGCAGTCCCCGAGTGCCACACGTTTTTTTATTTTTTCCAAAAAGTTTACAATTAAAGGAAGTAATGTTGACTCCCTGATAGAGAATACAATCCCGGGATCCCGAATCTCGGGATCCCGGGATCCCGACCGTTTTCTGGCCCCGAAAATCCCGGGACTGTACTTGGCTAATCTCGGGATTTTCGGGATTGCCACAAACAAGTCTAGTTTGTATTCCGTAGTCCGTTGCGCCTTGACAATAACCTTGCCTAGATTATTTTAATACATTACGACAAAAAGCAATCTGTCGGCGAGATGGTAATTTATGCACAGCTGATGCCGCTTTGAAATTTCTTATAAAACAACTGTCTAGCAAAAATTCAGCACTTGCCAAAAAAAATTAAAACATCCTTAGTGGAACGTATAAAGCAACGACGAAGTGATGATTTAACTGGCGTGTTAAATTATTTACAAAATCCACGAATGGATGTTGAAAATCAGTTATTATCGGATTTGGAATGGCACGACTTATTTCCAGTTCCGACACAGGCTTTAGTGAGGAAGCAAATAAAGAGTATTGTTAAAAGACTTAATAGTCGAGATTACACGGAAGAAGAAGCAAGGTCAGGATCACAAACAGATGATGAGCTAAGGTCAGAAACCTTCCAACCCCAATTGACATTAAAGGAAAAGTTACAGCTGGAAATTAACAAGAGTATGAAATCCCCAGATCCTGAAGTACAAGTACAAAATGAATTGGGGTTGGCAAATAGTATTAGACGTGAAATGAGCCTGTTCGAAAATGGAGGAGTTCGTGGATATCACTTAGAAACAGCATATAAGTATCTATTGTCTATTCCTCCAACCAGCGTAGAAGCTGAACGAGCGTTTTCAGCTGCTGCTTATGTTGGCATTGTTGGCAATAAACTACGAAGCAGGCTCGGAAGTCAAACATTGGATGCTTTGATATTTCTGCGATTATATTTTCGAAATTCTAAATAGTTATTTTGTGCTGTTTTTTAATTTCTTGCAAAAGTATAGTATTTTTTGGTTTGTGTTTTTTCTTTTCTTATTATTATTCTGATTTGTGTTGTGCAAAGACATTAAAGACATTTTTTTTTAATTACTCGTGTTTTTTTTTATTTTAGCCCAATTAGAAACCACAGTCTAATCCCGGGATAGGCCCGGGATCCCGGGAAAAGGCTTCAAAAATCCCGTAAGCCCGGGATTGAAAAACATGCTCGGGATTGTATTCTCTACTCCCTGATGAAGTAAGGCTCGGGAAAAAAAAACGTTGACCGATTTTTCTTCCTTTATTTTTTTTATGGAATAGTTAAGTCGGTTTTAAAATAAGTCATAAGAATGGAAAAAAAATGATAAAAAACCTGACGATTTACTGCAATAGGAATGTCGACTAAAAAAATCTAATTAATCCGTCAGATAGATTTCGCAAAAATATTTTACACGTATTTTCTCTTTTTTGATACAAACAAATAATTAAGACGATATAGAAAACTCGTGTGTGTACATTTTTTACCAAGAATTATCGTGACAAGCCCCCACTCCTGAACTTTAATGCGTTATAACTAAGTCAGTTTTATTAATTTGATAAAACAAAAAAATACGTGTCTCATATTTTTTCGAAATCTATCTGACGGACTGATTAGAATTTCATTTTGTTTAGCCAGGAAACTACCCTATTAGATTGACGAAACTGTCTCGTGGTCACCTGACGAAGCGCAACTCGCCTGCCCATTACCATTACAAACACAGTGTACAACACTGTATAAGTACTGTAAGTATACTTAATCCTATCCTTTTTTTTATCGCTGTGAAAATGCATAGAACTGCATACCACCGTGAGCCGATATTGGGAGGACCCCCGGGGCATGTAGGGCTCTCCCAGCCAGAAGAGCGCGGCCTACCCACTAAAAACACAGCGACTTCCGTCCGCGTTACATAAGGGTGCCGTAGGATCCCGAGGGGGATTACTACCACGGCATACTTAGTCCTATCCTACTAATATTATAAATTAAGCCGAATGAGTGTGGATGTTTAGATGTTTGGATGTTTGTTCCTCTTTCACGCAAAAACTACTGAATGGATTTTAATGGTACAGATGTTCCTCATACCTAGGAATTTATCTCTTAATTCTCATACAAAAAAACCCACGGGATAAGGTTCCATGCGGGTAAAACCGTGGGGCACAGCAAGTATAATATAAGAAAAATACCAGCCCGAGTTTCTTGCCGATTCTTTTCGGCTGATGTAATTTCCGAATTGGTGGTAAAATCAATTTTGATTTCATAGGTATCCTCTCCATTGAAGCCATAACTGAATAAATGATTTTGACATTATTAACCCCCGACGCAAAAAGAGGGGTGTTATAAGTTTGACGTCTCTGTGTGTGTATCTGTCTGTCTGTGGGATCATAGCTCCCGAACGAATGAACCGATTTCAAATTAGTTTTTTTTGTATTAAAGGAGACTTACGTGCGAGTGTTCTTAGACATGTTTGATAAAAATCGGTTGACCCGTTTAAAAGTTATGGGGGTTTGAAAGTAATTGTGTTGGGGGTTTTTTTAATTTTTAATTTAATTGTTATATTGTACACAATTAACACAATTAACTTATCTAACGAGTGTTGGTGATCTCAGACACGAGTCATGTCTGGAAAGGCACACATAATATCATGCTCATCTCCGTATAGGTAACTTAAATGACATGCGTTAAACATGTCCAACGCAATAACTACGTGATCTCGTTATCTCGTTTATAATTATAATAACATTACATTATACCTAATTAATTAATACATTTAATTAAAGACTAGCAGCGCCCCGCGGTTTCACCCGCGTGGTTCCCATTCCCGTGGGAATACGGGGATAAAATATAGCCTATGTTATTCAGGGTGAATGTAGCTTTCTAATGGTGAAAGAATTATTGAAATCGGTTCAGTACGAGTAGTTTCGGAGCCTATTCGTTACATACAAACAAACAAACAAACAAATCTTTCCTCTTTATAATATTAGTATAGATAAGCTTCGATCAGGAAAAGATGATCACGGATGATTCATGAGGTGTATAAATGATAGATAAAAATTGATATTACGTAATAGATGTCTGCATTTCAATATAATCTACTTCACTAAGTACATAGTATAAAACAAAGTCGCTTTCTCTGTCCCTATGTATGCTTATATCTTTAAAACTACGCAACGGATTTTTATGCGGTTTGTTTTAATAGATAGAGGGATTCAGTGGGAAGGTTTTAGTATAATTTTGTCTCAGCACTCTTGCGGGAGCGGGAACTACGCGGGTGAAACCGTGGGGCGGTGTTAGTAACTTATAAAAGGCAAAATAAATAAATATCGAGACGCAAAGTTTGTACTATGGATAGGTACTAGACAACGGATAAACATAACTTATATCCTTTTTTTGTAAATACATAGAATATCTACAAAACACCCAGACCAAGGCAAACAGACATGTGACACACAAATGTTTGTCTCGAGCGGGAATCGAACCCGTAACCTACGGCAGGGTGGGTGACGATATTTATAGATTTATACTATTACTAGCTGTGCCCCGCGGTTTCACTCGCGTAGTTCCCGTTCCCGTTCCCGTGGGAATTTCGATATGAAAAATAGATGTTGGCCGATTCTCAGACCTACTGAATATGCTCACAAAATTTCATGAGAATCGGTCAAGCCGTTTCGGAGGAGTATGGGAACGAAAACTGTGACACGAGAATTTTATATATTAGAAGATTGTAAAACAAATAAAAATAGCAAAAAATGTGATCGAGGTTGTCAGAGTCAAAAATCTTAAATATAGCGGCCAAAATTATTGAGTCACAATCTTGTCTGTGCCGGCGGCCAAAATTGGAAGCTCCTATTGTCATTGTGACTCTAATGTCATTTGGATACATTTTCAATAAACTAACAACCAAAAGATGCGATTACAGCGACGCTGGCACCGGCAAAGACAAGATTGTGACTCAATATACACTAGTCAAAAGTGATTGACTGATAGATCAACGCAAAGCCCTAGAACTAGATACTTAAAATTTTGCACAGGTATTCGTCTTATAACTAAGGAATCTACAAAGAAAGGATTTTCCAAAATTAAAAACCCCAAGGAGGTGAAATTGTTAGTTCTATATCCATATTTGCAGGTCCAAAAATCTTCTATAAGTATACATTAAATCTCTTCTAAGTAAGTATATAATACTCTTCCGTTACTGAGTGATGTACTGACTGACTGACAGACAACGCACAGCCGAAACTACTGGTCGTAGAGAGCTGAAATTTGGCACGTGTGTTTGTTGGGGGGAGTAGGCTACCACTAAGAGAGGATTTTTGGAAATTCCTCCCTTAGGCAAAGAAAAGGGGCGAAATCCCAAATTCTGCCGGAAGTCATTATTCCACGCGGGTAAAAACTAGTTCGAAAATAAAATCGTTAAACAATACTAGAACATTCCAGACTCCAGCAGAACTTATCTAAAACATAACCCACTTCTAAGCAGTCGGGTACAATCAGCACATTTCTCGAAACATACAAACAAACAAACATATTATCAAATATTGACAAGCTAAAATTAACCTAATTCCTTAACTTATAACGTTTATATTCGTTTAAACGCAACAGAACAGCTGATAAAATGTCTCGTTAAGAAAACACGTGACTGTGTGTTTGTTTATTTATAAGTTTACTGACTAGCAATGCGCCCTGGGTTTGCACGGGTCCAATAAGGACCTTCGGGAAAAGACATACAGTTGATGAAGTCATTTATTGTGCTACAATCTTTCCTGTGCCGGTGCCAGCGTCGCTGTAATCGCATCTTTTGGTTGTCAGTTTATTGAAAATGTATCCAAATGACATTAGAGTCACAATGACAATAGGAGCTTACAATTTTGGCCGCCGGCACAGAAACGATTGTGACTCAATAACTTTGGCCGCCGATTGTGGCTCAATACATGATTTTTGACTCTGACAACCTCGATCACATTTTTTGCTATTTTTATTTGTTTTTCAATCTAATATATAAAATTCTCGTGTCACAGTTTTCGTTGCCATACTCCTCCGAAACGGCTTGACCGATTCTCATGAAATTTTGTGAGCATATTCAGTAGGTCTGAGAATCGGCCAACATCTATTATTCATATCGAAATTCCCACGGGAACGGGAACTACGCGTGTGAAACCGCGGGGCGCAGGTAGTAATAGTATAAATCTATAAATAAACAAAAACATAGTGGCGCTTGTCTGCGGCTATTCGTCCTTGCAACAACTAATTATATTCCGTAATTAAACACTTCTATATCAGTGTCTTGTGGTCTGTCTGTTCGTCTCGTGTATCGCTACTGAATAGTAGCTACGTTTGTGAGACTCCTGTAATATGCCACTGATGAGTAAAGGCTTCTTTTTCCAGTCCCAGATTAACCCTTAATCAAATTAAGCAATTACCTAGGACACTACGTCTGGGGGGGCACCAGAAAACACCAGAAGGGGACCAGAACACAAGGTTAGGGGCCCAGGGCCGTAGCTATGCTTGAAATGACAAATGCCCTACCTTGTTGAACATAGCGAGGTCAATGTTAGCTGACCTTTTTTTTCGCCCTCAAATTCCACTCGAGCTACAACCCTGGGAGCACGAAGGCTTGGATTGCTTAGGGCATCATGAAGTCTTCATCCGTCACTGTCTCTTTCACTCAAAGAATAGTGTAATCACCACGCTAGCTTGAAGTTCGCAATCAAGATGATAAATTGATATCTATACTATTACTACCTGCGCCCCGCGGTTTCACACGCGTAGTTCCCGTTCCCGTTCCCGTGGGAATTTCGGGATGAAAAATAGATGTTGGCCGATTCTCAGACCTACTGAATATGCTCACAAAATTTCATGAGAATCGGTCAAGCCTTTTCGGAGGAGTACGGGAACGAACATTGTGACACGAGAATTTTATACATATAGAGCTGAAGAATTTGTCTGTTTAAACGCGCTAATCTCAAGAAATGCTGGTCTGATTTGAAATATTATGTTATTGTTAGATAGCCAAGTCCTTACTAATCTTATAATTGTATTATAGTATAACATTAAATTAAAAATTAAAAAACCCCTACACAATTACTTTCAAACCCCCATAACTTTTAAACGGGTCAACCGATTTTCATCAAACATGTCTAAGAACACTCGCACGTAAGTCTCCTTTAATACAAAAAAAACTAAATTGAAATCGGTTCATCCGTTCGGGAGCTATGATGATGCCACAGACAGACAGATACACACACACACACAGAGACATATAACACCCCTCTTTTTGCGTCGGGGGTTAAAAATTCTCGTGTCACAATGTTAGTTACCTCCTCCGAAACGACTTTATTGATTTTTATCAAATTTTATATGCATATTCAGTAGGTCTGAGAATAGGACATAGGATACTTTTTAAATCAAAATTCCCACGGGAACGGGAACTACGCGAGTGAAACCGCCGGGCACAGCTAGTAATATTATAAATGCGAAAGTAACTCTGTCTGATACCTTTTCACGGGTAAACTACTGAACCGATTGACATGAAATTTGGTACAGGGTTAGCTTATGATCCGGGGAAGGATATGTTTTACCCCCACATAAATTCCCATGGTAACGGGAATTACGCGGGTAAAACCGTGGGGCGCAATCTATAAAAAGTTACCTACCCACTGTTTGCAATAATACTTAAAATTGTACATAAAACCTGTTTTCTTATCAACTGTGATAGCTCTCTCTGACCTTACTAAGAATTTCTAAAGATATACCACGATGAATAAACAATAATATTATAATATACTTAATTATAAATATTATCGCTATAATTATAACGTAGAGATAAACTTTGCGCTTTAAGCCTGCACGGTTGTGCTAAGCCAACGTGATATACATGAAGTTGTAGGTAAAAAATGGAGGCCACACTTGGAACAACAGCTTGAGTCAAATACCTACGTCTCTGTGGGCCGATCTCTCTTTTTAGTCAGACCTTCTCTTTCTAGAGGTTACCTTAGTTAGAAAGAGAGAGCCTGCCCACAGAGACGCGATAGTGATACATATAGGTATGCTTCAAGTAGGTATTCGAAGTTTGGACTCCATTTTTACCTTCATGGTGATATACCTATTGACTTCGTACTCATACTATCGGTGATCCCACCGCGGGCGAGTGAGCGATGAACTATCAGCGAGTTTCTCGCCCAAGAAAAGGACAGTGAACGTACATTCCGTGTGAACGAAAGAGATGCATATATTATTTATAGTTACTCGCCTGTTCACACCGCTAGCTATCCTGTAGCTATCTATCTCTGTCGCACCTCCGTAAATTATAATGCGTCCCGCTCGCCATTGCATCCGTGCGAGCGAGACGCATTGGACAAAGGACAGTGAATTTACATTCAGTGTAAACGAAAGCGATATATTTATAGCTACTCGCTGGCAGTGTGAACAGGCGAACTATTAATAATATATGCATCTCTTTCGTTCACACGGAATGTACATTCACTGTCCTTTTCTCGGGCGAGAAACTCGCCGATAGTTCATCGCTCACTCGCCCGCGGTGGGGCCACTGCAGGGGTAGCTTATGGTCCGGGGAAGGACATAGGCTATGTTTTATCCCGCAATTCCCACGGGAAAGAGAACTATGCGGGTGAAACCATTGTCATTTTAATACATACTACGTAGCATATTTATTATTAAGTTATAATCCTACTAATATTATAAAGCCGAATGTTTGTGAGTGTGGATGTGTGGATGTTTGTTCCTCTTTCACGCAAAAACTAAAAGGATTTTAATGAAATTTGGTACAGATGTTCCTCATACCTAGGAATAACACATAGGATACTGTTTATCGCAAAATTCCCACGGGATAAGGTTCTCCGCCGCGGAGCACAGCCAGTTTATTATACATAGGTATGTATGCCTCGATAATATGACATGATAAATCATAATTTCGTTGATTCGACCTCGTCGCCTGGAGCCATGCGGCCCTCGATCTTGTTTGTACGTATTTCCTGTTTATGTACGAGTACATATTTATTTTTAACTACATAAACATTGATTGACTTGTATGTTATGTACGCCGCGGGCTGTGTGACATTTTTTAAGTAAGGAGGTCACATAATGTTATGGGAACCTTGTTCAAGTACGTAAGTAGTAGTAAGCATGTATTTAATCATTCCCCCCATCATCTCATTACAGTAACTGACCCCTAACTAAGTCCGTAACTTGTATCTAGGGTATCAGAAACTACACACACTCATTCACACACACCCAGACCGAGACAAACATTTGTGGTTCACACAAATATTGACCCCGCACGGCAATCGAACCCGCAACCTTACGGATGGCAGTCCGGCATGGTGACCACTCTGCCATCGAGGTCATTTGATGAACAAGTTACCTTTATGACAACATTTGTGTGTCCGAACATGTCCGTCTGTTTGTCTTGGTCTAGGTGTTTTCTAAGGACTTATTTTTGCATTTTTATCTTATAAGTTGACTTATAATTTTATCCAGACGATTTACGGATATCCCTACTAATATTATAAATGCGAAAGTAACTCTGTCTGTCTGTTACCTTTTCACGGCTAAACTACTGAACCGATTGACTTGAAAGGTACAGTAGCTTATGGTCCGTCTTAATGTTTTATCCTGAAATTCCCACGGGATTGGGAACAATGCGGATAAAACCGCGGGGCAAAACTAGTTTCTCATACATACACATCAGTACATCTTGATGGATTTTAACCCTAACCCTATTTCGGATTTTTTGTTATAATATTGTTTTATTTTTATGATTTCATTTGAATATTTATGAATGAATTTTTTTAATAATAAACTTGTTTAATGGAAAAAAATAAGCAGTTTTTGATATTTTACTTTTTAAGTGAATTTTACAAGTTTTGTTTTTTTTTTCTAAATTCTTGCGGAACCCTTACAGGAGTGTCGCGGAACCCTAGGGTTCCGCGGAGCACACTTTGAGAAACGCTGGTCTATACTAATACTAATCTATACTAATATTATAAAGAGGAAAGATTTGTTTGTTTGTTTGTATGTAACGAATAGGCTCCGAAACTACTGAACCGATTTCAATAATTCTTTCACCATTAGAAAGCTACATTCACCCTGAATAACATACGCTATATTTTATCCCCGTATTCCCACGGGAACGGGAACCACGCGGGTGAAACCACGGGGCACAGCTAGTTATCTATAAATAAACAAAAACATGGCGCTTGTCTGCGGCTATTCGTCCTAGCAATAACTAATTATATTTGGTGGAAGGTCATAGGCTATGTTTTATCCTGAAATTCCCACGGGACCGGGAACTACGCGGGTAAAACCGCGGGGCTCAGCTATTAAAACTAAATATTTTGCTAAGATTAAATGGACAGACCGAGTTTTAGAACTAGGATAATCAAATCAGTTAGCCAACATTAGAAAACTAAAACTATTTTTAAACATCGAACGCATTATTCGTTCACGTGATTATAATTCTAAATTCGTGATAATCACGCGATGACGCTGTGATCGGCTTGTGATAGAATACGAATTAATGCGTGCTTAATTATGGAGTTATTCCCAAGGATTTATGATAAAGTATAGATAGGTTTTGCGGTGAAATGGCAACGTGGGATTGAGGTAATTTATACTTACTTTAAAAATATATTAAGCTATTGCATTGCTTCTATCGAGGGCCTTGAGCGCGGGGACCGAATCCAGAAATTCCGTAACGAAAAAACCTCACGTTTTTATTATTTTTTTATCGAAAACTTCTTTTTTTGTAAATTTTCCAAAAAGTTTTTATAGTAATGTAGACAAAGTTTTTATTGTATGAAGTCCCAAGTACGACATCAAAATTTCTAAGGTTAGGATTGCAATACAAAAATAAAAAAAACAATTAGTTGATAAAATTGCTATGCAATAGCTTTACCGCGGCAGTCCCCGAGTGCCACACGTTTTTTCTATTCTATACTAATCCTACTAATATTATAATGCGAAAGTTTGTATGTTTGTGAGTTTGGATATTTGTTACTCTTTCACGCAAAAACTACTGTATCGATTTAGATTAAATTTGGTATAGATGTTCCTTACAACTAGGAATAACATATAAGATAATTTTAATCACGAAATTATGTTTTTGAATATTCATGTCTTTGTCAAAAGGTATCAGGTTTTCTTTTATTTTCTTACCCTTTTGAGGCGGGGATAGCCTAAGTAGGTCTGTAGTAATTTATTTTTATTTTATTTTAAACTTACAGGAAAACTAACAGCTAAGATACAAATTAATATAAGTAAATATGCTATTGAGGGCTAATTAAAAGTTTTCACAAACATAAGGTGAAGTATAATTAAAATTAAAAGAACGTTATGTACATACTACAAAAATATCAAATCAGTTAAAAAAATGTAAAATAAGTAAATCTACAGCTACACACATTACATTATAGATCGTTGAAGAAGCGATCATTGAGTATTTTCTTCAGTTTTGAAGCAGTATGTTGTAATGTATGTAACACCTGCTTGCCCTTAAGAGGTAACTGTTCTGCCTGTAATTGCAACGTACGGATGGGACATATAGGAGATTATGTTTCCTTAGTGAGACCACCGGGGTGCGCAGTCCTATTTGTCCGAGCAGTTCTGGACAATCGATTGTGCCGTTGGCGAGTATATAAATAAAAGGAGATTCTCAATTCGGTTGAATGTGTGTCACAATATCTTACATAAAAGAGTTTTGTTTGTTTGCTTGAACTCGCAAATCTTGGGAGCTACTGGTCTAATTTCGATTTTTTTTCTGTGCCAGATAAGTAGCCCATTTATCAAGGAAGTCAACACGGGTGAAACCGCGGGGTACAGCTAGGTATTTTATTATATTTTTTTAACTGAAGCACACACTTTTCGACTAATCGCAGATATTTGCAAACCTACTTATTTATTTAGTCATTTTATTTTTTTAATAACAGAGTCGTTTTTTGTTTTCATCATTATTTTTGAGAGTTTACTTTCGTTATAACATTTTAAAGTCAGTTTTTTTCTTAATTTTAAAGACCGCAATGTTAGTGACGCGTCTATAATAAACAAGTCATTGGTTTTCCTATTTTTCTGTTGAATAATATTTATTAACACGTTTCAGATAGTGATAGACATGGAGACAATCACCTTTCTTATGCAAAAACATGTTCTGTAAATATTATTCGTATGAATTTGAACAAATATTATTTTTAAACATCCTCTTGCTTGACCTATGTGACATTGTTTGTTAACCTAAATAAAAAAGGTTTAAATTACGTTTTTTTTTATTTGTTATGCTTCTTGCCAGATTTTTTATTCATTTCTGAATAATTAATAAGTATAGTAATCCCAGAGTTTTTTTTTTTATTGAACACGGTACCTATTTTACTGTAATTTTTTTTTTCGTAGGTATGTCGCAATATATTTTTCAACACACTTGCTCATAAAGGGGCTCTTATTTGTGCAAAAACAGTTGAATAATGACACGTTTTATTCACTAGTGAGTTATAGATTGTTTTTTTAAATTGCTTTGTTTTTAAAAAAGTATCGACACCAAAAAAATGGTGTCCATACATTTTAAAAACAAACTTCAACTATGTTGCCTTACTTTTGGTAGGTCTATGGTCGATTCCATTAATTCATTCATTCGATTTTTTTTTAATAAATATATTCTTTTAGTCTTTGGCTGATCGCCGTTGTTGTGTTGGATGAGCGCGAATAGAAAAACTGTTTATTTATTAGCGAAAAATTATAATTTCTTCGCAAGTGTGTTGAAAAACGTTGTATGGTACACGCGAGTATTGATGATTACTATCCTCGGCTATCTTCAGACCCTCGCCTGACGGCTCGGGCCTCAATAGCGCCTCGGAAGTAATCACCAACTTACCTCACTTGTACCATAAATAACTATTATTAGATGTTATTCCAAAACACTGGCTCAGCAAAAGACTGCGGGTTCGATTCCCGTATGAGGTAGTTTCTCATATTAGGATACCTACAAGTAATTAGTTGTGGGCTACGAGTATAAGAATTATGTTAAGTTAAAAATTGCGATAAGCAATAAGTATTATATCTCTGTTTAATTATTCAAAAACTCTTTAATCCAAGCCATTACAGTTATTCAATTCGAACCGGTCCGCTTGTTTGTTACATTACGTTTCACTAAATTACGCAACGGTGTAAACGTGGTCAGTAAATAAAACATGTAAGTTTTGACAAAAGAGTTTACATACATTATGACCAAGAAGTTTGTACTAAGATTTATTGTTAAGATTGAAGACTAAGGAGGTTGTACATGTAAATACTTTTTGTAGACTATGTATACTTAATAGAGACCAAGGAGTTTGTATTCCTTCGTAGATACTTTTCAAAACCAAGGAGTTTGTTGTAAATGTAGTTAGAACTTTTTTGTGACTTGACCGAAGATACTTTTTTGAGACGAAGGAGTTCGTATTTTTCTTTTTACTAATGGACTGTATTTTGTTGTTAGTTTTGTATCACGCATATTCAATCTTACTCACAATATTTTCCTTAATTTAAACAAAATTACACGAGTTTATGCAAATTTCGATAATTATATTGATAGGTAATAGGTAATAATTTGAACATTAAGTTGATTACATAGTTACTATGTACATGCGAAATATCCACGCTCAATTAAATTAAAAAGAAAGTATGTTTCAAACATGAAGTTGTAGGTAAAAATGGAGTCCACACTTCGAATACCTACTTGAAGCATAATCTATGTATCACTATCGCGCTCTCTGTGGGCAGGCTCTCTCTTTCTAACTAAGGTAACCTCTAGAAAGAGAGAGTCCACGCTAAAAAGAGAGATCGGCTCACAGAGACGTAGATATTTGCCTCAAGCTGTTGTTCTAAGTTTGGGCTCCATTTTTACCTACAACTTCATGGTATCAAAGACGTATTATAATAAAGACTCGTCATGCGCCAACATCGTGGCTCTTAAAAACAGTAACACAGCTACATAGCATAATGTATACCAATATTAAAAAGCTGGAGAGCTTGTTTTGTTGAACAGACTTTATTTAAACCAATTACAAGATCTTCTAATAACGTTACTCACCAAGTAAAGTGAGTCTTGTCTCTTTCTTACTTTATATCAAGTGACAAAGACAAAACTTGTGAGTATTTACACGGAACTTTACTTGAAGATGGTGAAATAGGCCCTCAGTAAGTATAACTAAGTAGTAAGTATAATTTGTTTCCGATTATCGCGGAAATTACAGGATCGATTTGAACAGGACTATCAGAAAGGTAGCTAAACTTACAGTACCATCTATTAATGTAGTTTTCCTTATTTTAAAATTCCCACGGAATAGTTAAATAACGGAAATAGACGCTGGTTTACACTACCGTGAGACATGTTTAATAAACATCGAGTTACCTACTTGCATGTAGGTACTATGACGTCGAACGACGTGCCCGGGATATATAACCTAAGGATTAAACTATTTAAGATACACTTATCCTATTAGAGGATTCAAACAATAAGAAACACTTAATTTCACTTTATATATTTATATTTCAATTCACTTTCACAGTAAAGATATACATTCAAGATCACCATCCCGATCTATCTGCCAGAAATCTTCACTTTTTTACTTATTCGATTTCTACGTCAATTACAAATTCAAATACTCTTTATTTTATATTTTTTTTTCTTGATCACAAAAAGTTTGTAATCAATCACTAGCGATACAGGTTGTATCGCTACAGTACCTAATCATCACTACATAGTATAAAACAAAGTCGCTTTCTCTGTCCCTATGTCCCTATGTATGCTTAGATCTTTAAAACTACGCAACGGATTGTGATGCGGTTTGTTTTAATAGATAGAGTGATTCAAGAGGAAGGTTTTTAGCATAATTTTATCCCCATATTCTTACGGGAACGGGAACTACGCGGGTGAAACTGCAGGGTGCTAATATATGATAGGTATCGTACCTTTTAAATAAATTTGCGTATTGCGTTAGTATATTATGATCCGTGGCGTATCTCAGTGTTTGTAACTTGTAACCAAAGTCCTATGGAACGAAACTTGACCTGTTTACTATATACATATAGGTACCTATACCTAATAGGTATATGTTTTTTTGTATATATTCGGCTTCGGCGAGTCAGAGATTGGTCGTAAATAGGTCTTATACTATTTTTTAAACCCCGGCCTCTAAGTTTCATTAGTTTGATAATCCCATCGCCCACCTGACAATTTTAAACAATCAATTTTAACAACGACTGCCGGGTCAGCTAGTTAGTTTTTTCATAATAATGTTAGATAGAATAAACAAACATAGTGCCTACAGTAACATAACCAACGTGATTTCATTATACAATGGTAAGTACTTAGTTTCTTATCAAACAAATAACGAGCGATAGTTATAAACACTTACCTTGATAATTAACTTGTAATACTTTATTTATCTCCAAGTTTCGTTTTCTTATATTTTTATCAACATTTCGAGTTTTTTTTTTATATTTTTATGCACGCACTTTTCGTTTCGGTGTGATACCGGGAAAATGTGGGTATTTGTAAATTTTTAAAATGTTAAATATTTTCGGGCAATTATGTGATTATTTTTACTGGTAACAACTTCAAGGACTTAAAATATGTTTTTGAAACAATTTTTGACTTGAACTAAATAAAATAAAGTAAAATTATAAGTGCAAGCAACACATCCTACTTTGCAGAACGCAGTTACTGCACTGTTGCAATTATCGCGAACTTACATGTTTGTTCAGGAAAAAAACCTGATTTTACTTCTTCTGCTTTTATATTAATACGAAATTAAAAGTTTATTTTTTTTGTATTCAACATAATTTAATTTGAATTATAATAATTAAACCGCTTCAAATAATATTCATAATTTGGTAGAATAAAAACTCCTATATTAGTAGAATCCCTATAATGGCAACATTTTTAGTGTTACGTTCCATTCTATAGATTTTGTCGCATTAAGCTCTCCTAAATAGAAATAAATTTATTTAGTTAATTTTTTAATATACAGGTATCTATTTACAATCCATGAAGTGAAATATATGATCTACACACAATTTAATAAATCATTTTTTTAAATATCACACAATCAGTGCAAATAGTTAATCAGCTGGTATCATCTGGCAAAACATTTTGCTTAAAACGGAACGGAATAGAAAGTGATGGATTGCCTGACGTAATTAATTTCGTAAAACAAAATGGCTGATTTTCGATTGCCGAGTCGATGAGTCGAAAGGCGTGTCGCGAATTCTTGCGAGTCACCTTGACGACTTTACTATAAAACTTCAGTGAATTGTTTTGGTGTTTTTTACTGGTTCGTAACATTTTGTGATTATACTAAGGTGGAATTATGTTTTGATGTCCAGCATTCGTCGCATCGAGGGAGTTGGTGAACAAAGGAAAACAGATCCAATGGCTATGGAGGTCCCGATCCCGTTCCAGCCGCGTAGGCCTACCGCAAGGCCCGGTCGCGTGAGCCCGGAGGTTCCAGACCTCGCGTGGGCGTGTTTCGTTCGCGACTGTCTCGTTTCGAGGACGAGACTCCCGTTATGTCCGCGCGCCGCTTCCGTGATGCTAAGTATACCGGTTTTTTTAGGCGGCGCCGCTGGACCTCGCGTCTGCCCTTCGCGTGGCACAGGGGCTTCGCCCCACGCGTCTCGCCGCGCGCGTTTGGAGCCCTCGCTCCGGTCGGTGTATAATAGCAGTTCTTCAGGTAAGTGTGCTCTAGTTTTGATGCAGGAGAAAATCAATATCTGGGCGCCATCTTGTGAAAGTCAATTCCATAAATAGTTTGTTGGAGCTAATTGTAGAGATAATCATGCTATTATTCATATTCGAAGCAATTGTTGGTCCAATGTCGCTAGTTTTCATTAATTTATGCGTAAAACTGGTGTTCAAAGCATCATTTTAAGTCAAAGATAGTTCAGTCACCTACAATAATAATTTTCTACCACAAGAAGATCATATCCAAAAATAGAATAGTAATTTCAAATGCAAATAAAGAAATGGTTAATCTAAATATAGATATCATAGTTAAACACTTTAATCTTACAAACTTCTTACAAATTCCTCCATTTTAGGTTGACCTAATTTATAATTAGAACAAAATTGCAAATATCCGGCCTTGGATTACTCATAAGTTTAATCAATAAACAACTATACACTTATTCAATGTTTTTAAAACCTAGTCCAAGGTCAATTCATTCAGAAAATTTGAATAAAATATGCCCATACATCTGCATTGCTTAGATTAAATCAATAGTGAATTTATGCCCCAGTTTTCTGTGACCACGGATTTAAAAGTAAAATAAAGATTATAAAACAAGAATTTGTTAAAAATTTAAATCAAAACTCAGACAAAAATATGTTGAATCAGTTTTTTTTTCAATCAATAGATAGTGGATTTCCTTTAAAAATATATAAAAGAAATCTTATGGCAAATTTACCACAAGTAAACCTCACTAATGCAGGTAAACCACTTTAATTTAAGATTAATTACATTTAGAGTCAATTTATACTAGCGCAGAGTCGAAGCGCATCGAAGCGAATTTCCAAAACTGAACATAACAAATTCAACTTTAACTCCACAGCGTAACGCACACATTACTTCTGAGATTTTAATAAGACACGCGCATTCTTCCGAATTAACGCGTCTGCGCGCGACTTCGCTGATTGATTCGCTTTTAAAACATTGAAGTAATATGTGCGTTACGCTGTGGAGTTAAGGTTGAATTTGTTATATTCAGTTTTGGACGTTTTGCTTCGATGCGCTTCGACTCTGCGCTAGTATAAATTGACCCTTAGTCAGTGCCAGACACCTAACTTTTATTTCAACCTTAAATATTTACACTTTGCAGACACAATCTGCCATTCAATCAGTGCCAATCACTTGACTTTTATGTCAATCTTAAATATTTACACTTGCCAGACCCAACCTATCATTAGTCAGTGCCAGACACCTGTCTTTTATGTCAATCTCAAATATTTACACTTGGCAGACACCTGTCGTTCAGTCATTTCCAGACACCTGTACTTGTAAGCGGGCTATTTTCCGCACCTAGACCTCTCAGGTTGGGTCTCTTGTGCATGCTGCTTGTGTTAGAACCGCCAGATACCTGACTTTCATGTCAATCTTAAATATTTACAATTGGCAGACACAACCTGTCGTTCAGTCAGTGCCAGACACCTGACTTTTATTTCAACCTTGAGTATTTACACTTGCCAGACCGAACCTATCATTAGTCAGTGCCAGACACCTGACTTTTATGTCAAACTTAAATATTTACACTTTGCAAACACATCTGCCATTTCTCAGACAACCGGAAATTCTATCAATAAATAAATAAAAACAATAACGCAAAACATGTGCAATCAACAAAAAATTCAAGAAAATGAACAAATTATAAAAAATGTTTTAAATAAAATATATGTACATTATTTCATTTCAAACTCGATTAAACGCTTCCAGCTTCAGGTGAATGTTGTGTAATGTTCATATTATGTACAGTCAGCATCAGATAAAAGGTACCAGTAGGCAATGTCAAAGTCAAAAAATATTTATTCAATTCTGGCCTCAATGAGGCACTTACGAACATCAAAATGAATCTACCACCACCGATTCAAGAGTGAGTGAGTAGACCCAAGAGGGGTACCTTTTGTCTGATACTAACTGTAATTCATAAATAAAATACATGTTCAGACATATATTTAATTATGAAAAACCAAAGATAAACATTTGCTATAAAAACTATTTGTTATTGCAGGATGTCGTCCAGAAGAAACGGTTCGGTCTCGAGAGCCGCTGAAACGGCTTCGAAGAACCGTCTCCATATGGACAGGAACCCGCAGCACAGTCGGATAAATGGTGAGTCACACACCTTCACTCATCATCAGGTCATATATGTCCCCACCAAGGGGTTTAAGCCTACCCTGATCAGGCGTTAATCTACCATACAGGCCACGAACTGGGTCTCCATATTGACAGGAACCTGTAATCTGAAAACTTCTTAGTGGACACTCACTAATTATCTCAGATCATATAATATGTCCCCGCTGAGGGACTCGAGCCTAACCTAAATTAGGGTGATCTGAATTGTGAGGTGCTGGCGGATATTAGGAACAAATTCCTCAAACCGCAGGTAACATACCCAGGAATGTTCCTTAAACCACACAGGCTGGCGAACTTCCTGGAGGAACTGGGATGGTTCTAACAACACAAGCAGCACGCACAAGGGACCCAACCTGAGAGGTCTAGGTGCGGAAAATAGCCCGCTTACAAGTACAAGTAGGGTGATCTGGCCTTAGTCAAATATACTGGCCTTAGTCAAATATACTGGCCTTAGTTTGGTCAACTTCACACACAACATTTACAATTTCATAGCAGGACTGTTCCCATCTCCGGCATTGAATAAACTTTTATGTAACACGCAAATGTGTACCTTGTAAGGGAACTCTCTGAATCTAGGGGACTACTGATCCGATTTCATTCTTTTATTTTTATCGAGGAAGGCTATATTTATCCCCATATCCTCATGGGGACTTTGCAAATGAAACCTAGGGGCCCAGCTAATACGTTATATAACTTTTGTCTCCTAGATCCATCAAACCCAGCAGGAAAACGCAAGGAGATTGACAATATGATGAAGAGAGCGAGACAGGCGTCTCCGGGCAGCTGGGACCGGAAACTTCTGGAAGTTGAAGAGAAGGACCCTAATAGGTGAGAGACGAAGTCGATGACAGAGTCACCATGCCAGACTGCTATCCATAATGTTACTTTTCGATTCCAGCGCGGTGTGAATGTTTGTGCAAACGACAAATGTTTGTCTCGGTCTGGGTGTGTGTGAATGAGTGTGTTCGTAGTTTCTGATACCAGTTACGGACTTAGTTAGGGGTCAGTTACTGTAATGAGATGATGGAGTTAATGATTATGTTATGTTAGGTTAAAACATTTTTGAAGTGAAAACTTCTTTAGCGGCGCTGAGCACTTTTTTTGTATGGGTAAAAACTTTCAAACTCGCGTCAGGGTCACGTGATGCTGATCGATAAAGCGTAAGATCGAGGGGAAGGGAGAGGAACTAGTATCTCCCACTCTTTCTACCGTGCCTGAGTGTGCTGCTCTGTTTAGGCGGCACAGGGCGCTTGCGCGAATGACCGTGTGTGTTTATGTACAGCGTCCCACGCGTATCCAAGGATGGTGACAGCTGATTGCTTGACTGTTGTGTAGTAAATAGTTGACAATAAATAAACATTGTATTCTACCTCATAAATGATGTATTCTACCTCATAAATGATAGTACTTTTATACTCAAAATTAAACACAACGTTAATATTGAAGTTTTCACTTCTGCCGGCACTCCCGGAGTGCTACCTTTTTTTTTCAGTATTTTTCCATACGAAAACAACAAAAAAAACCTTTTTAGTACCTTTTTCCCTATATACGACCCTGATTTGATCACCAGGTGGCGTCACAGTGGGTACAAGCAGATGTACATCGAAGGGTCTGACTCTGTGTCGCCGAGACGGTCCCGCTCACCTGTGCTCGGACGGAGATCAAGGTTGTTACATTATATTGTATTTATATACATGGTAGATGGTTGTTTGTCTGTATGTCTGGTGGTGGTGTTGTGCATGGTGGTTTTTTTTTATGTATTTTTGTTTCTGTTTTATAAAATTTCATCATCAGTCCATATAATGTCCCCACCCACCCCACGTGCCCCCCGCACGAGCCTACCCTGAATTAGGGTGATTAGGCCTTAAGGTATAAATTGGTGGCCGACCGCAGACCACACGAAGCCGACCACACGAAGCCGCGCCACTACTGGTTTGTATGAATCTCTATGAAATAACATTCGAAGTGGGCTTCATGAAGCTAGCTTCGCGTCGCCGAGCAGCAGATGGGAGTGTCGCCCGACCGCGGATCAGTAGTGAAGCTGGCCATAGATATATATATCCGACCATAGATTAAATCAGCGGTCCCACAGTGAGCGATGAACTATCGGCGAGTTTCTCGCCCAAGAAAAGGACAGTGAATGTACATTCCATGTTAACGAAAGATTAAATTAAAATTAATTATGGATAAATTAAATTTAATAGAATAATTGTTAATTGAAGAAACAGTACACTAATTACTCGATATTTTCATTTTCAAGAACATTTTATCCGTAAACGAAACCTTTTTTGAATTGAATTTTGATCGAACGTTGTCTCAGTTGTCTGACAGACTCATGTCATGTCTGACTATTTTATTCGCTCGACGTTATATTTATTTTTTTATTTTCGTACAATTTTAAATAGTAAAAACACGGATACGTAGAAAAGTAGCAATTGTTGATTTTGTACCGTTGCGTTGCGTTTGTACCAACACACAAGACGTCGTGTCGCAACAACTGCCTCAATGTTCGGCTGAATAATCACTACTATTAACAAAGGCGAGTGCGAAACGAACAGATACACCGACCCCCGTGCCAACTGCGCCCTCTTCTGCTACACGTGCCCCTTAGCAGAAGAGTTACGCGCAGGTATCCCGCCAGCCGCTCCGCAAACCAAGCAACCAACAAGCCTCATCTGGTGCGTACTATCCAGGTTAAGAGCGTAGCTGCACCTAAGAAACAGCAAGTAGCAGTAAGTGCAGCAGAGAAAGTCGACGTGGATGGCTTCACCCTGGTAGAGAGGAAACTTCGCCCGAATCCGTCCCGTAACCGACGTGGTACCGCCTCTTCTACAGTAACAGAGGTCACTCTACGTGTTGTGGAGATGGAGCCCACCGTATCGGTTACTTCAAGTACCTACGAACGAAGTACAGGGACATGTTACTCATATTATTATATGTGCGCGTGGTTTGGAAGACTGTGTGCTTAAAACAAATAGGTTTACAGAAAGTTAACATTAAAAAATATGCTTTGTTAATAAATTATTTGTGTTAGTTGATTTAAAATTAAAAATATTTGTGTGAAAATCTTTTGCAGTTTTTATTTACTATACTTATATATTAAACACAACGAACGCTATGCTATCTATGCCTTGCTTATTATACCTATAATATTCCTTGAGAATCGATGATTTCAGAAATATCTACATACATTTTTCACCTAGATAGATGTGTATTATAAGATTTACGAGTCAAATTTCACCCGAGCGAAGCCGGGATTTCATCTTGTAATTACATAATATGTGCATCTCTTTTGTTTACACGGAATGTATGTTCACTGTCTTTTTCTTGGGCGAGAAACTCGCCGATAGTTCATCGCTCACTCAACGTCAGACATCTTATTACACGAAGCACCCATAACTTAGAGTAGAAAGCCAAAAGGAGCGAAAACTGGGAGGCCTTCCCCTCTGTCAAAGGTTTAAGAATGCAGAATGCCCATGGGCTTATGGTTTTATAAAAACTAATCGCCTCGCGTTCCGCGCATGTTCCGCGTCATTCAGCAAATGACAGTGCGCGTCGAATAATACCCAACAAAAATGCCAAATTGCTGTGTATTTTTATGTATAAAAAGCGATCAGAATCATCAAGTATACAAAAGGATAATACCACTTATCACTTGTAAGTATTATTTAATATTGTTAAATAATGCACTGAATTACAAAAACAAAAAAAAAATATATGTTCTGTTCGAAATCTAAGTCAGTCCGCTTTTTCATAATAGGTATACGAATATATAGCTTTTTTACTTAATAGTCAAAAATCATTGACAGCAAATTTATCGTTAGTATCAAGCACTAGTGTCGCTTACTTTAAATTGACGTCGTCTCTTGCACGTATAGGTACGGCCCTGTGTAAGAATGTACAAGTGTAATTTGTAAATACAAAGCGTAAATTGCAACTAGTGTTTGATAATTTTGGTCGTGTGCGTTCGTAGCTACCGTCACCCCCAGTTGCATTGGTGTGAAATTGTCTGTGTCTGCGTTACCGCACTCTCCACGCAGAAATTGACAGACTTTTTTATTATCAAATTTGTTCTCTTATTGTCTCCGTTTGGCTTTCTACTCTAAGACTCGGAACGAACGAACTGGATGTCATCATCTGTTGCCATCTGCAGTTGTCGCCTGCAGTCGGGTTCGAAATCAAGACCGCAGCTACGTGAAGCTACGAAGTGTCATGATGACATTAGCCGGCTTCGTGTGGTCGGCTTCGTGTGGTCTGCGGTCGGCCACCAATTTATACCTTTAGTCAACCACGCTGGCCAAGTGCGGGTTGGTCGACTATAAAATTTATGATATATAAAAAAACTTGTAACGAATAGTAACAGATATTAAGCTAAAAAATACGTTTTTTAAAATTAATATTTAGTTTAATTTTTAATTATTTTGTTATTCTTATTTCAAAACTTCATCCTTCAAATTTGGGAGCAAATGTCTGGATTATCTTTAATAGCACTTTTTTCTTTAATTCAAAAGACTACAAAATTTGAGTGTGTATCACTAAAAATGCAAGTATTTAAAACTATCTCTATACCAAATTTAATCAAAATCCCTTCAGTGATTTAGTTCCATATTAGGAAAATTATAAAATCTAATGTCTGTAGTTTGTGGTAGGTAATAAACATAGGGGTCAGTTGGTTTGAAGAGGAATCTACAAATGCCTAAATCTCAGTCTGTCTGTGTGTAAAAAAAAATATAAGTAGTAATTTTTTAACACACGATGGTGAATTGATTGTGCCGAGATTGTATGATACTACGAGCTACGCATTCTCACGGGAGCGGGTACTACGCGGGTAAAACCGCGGGGCGCAGCTAGTTGTTTAATAAATACAGGTGGACAGCTGATGTAATGTGATTATTATCTCCAGATCCCCGCTGGCCCGGCGCTCGCGCTCGCCCGTGGCCCGTCGCTCGCGCTCGCCGCTCGCCGCTCGTCGCTCGCCGCGCGCCGAGCGCGAGCCGCGACGGGACAAGCGACGCACGCCCAAACGGACGCCGCCGCGGTATGATACTAGTTTATATGTGTGATGTGTTGGTTGGGTTCAGATTCAATATATCGACACCACAAAATAATATCGATTTCGCGAGCATGACCAAATGATTTATGGCATGCTACGATATGATAAAATTAAATATGGCGGGTATTTTTATCATATTTTGACAGTTGGATGTCGATAAATAGCTATATAGTAGAATAGCTATAAGTATTTCCTAACACATTTTGCACCAATATAACTGTACCTATTCTCGTTCCAGCCGTAGCGTGAGCCCGCGGCGTCGCTCGCCGGCGCGCGCGCGGCGGCCGGCGCCCCCCCCGCGCCCCCACCCGCCGCCCCCCAACGACCCCCGGAAGGTAAGGGATGGTACTACACTCAGGCCGAGTGGCCACGGGAAGGAAGTCTTGTCGGATTCAGATACCATGAAAATATTAATGTAAATATTGAGTCACTTCTTTGTATCTTAATCTAATCCAGTGTTTTTCAAACTGTGGGTCGCGACCCTTAGGGGGGTCGTGAAGCCTTATTCGGGGGGTCGCCGATCAAGGTTCTAAACTATACACCCCTATTTTGAAAATATGGGACTTATTAAAATCAGAATATCTGTAGCAGTAACTGAATCCATATATCTAATAAAAATATCAAAAATGATAGTCGATTACTTATCTTTAAAAAATACAAAATAAATGTCGTATTACCAGACGGCACACTAGCTATCAAGTATTCTGTGACGGCTCGGGTCGATGACCGCGCTCAGCTGTGTATCGCAGCGTTCGGTGTAGAATAACAATAAAATTCGGCGGGATTTTGAAAATCTTTGACTTATCATAACTTTTTAAATAAAAGCAAAAGAAAAAAACTAACTTCACTATTATATTGTCACCCGTCGTTTACATTAGCTGTGAGATAAGGTATCGCCATTTCAAAATAAGGGTGTATAACACAATTCTAAAAAAAAATTCAAAACCCTGTTTCGAATATAGGTATCAAAATGGAACACATGGACAAATTGCAAACATACCAAGCTTTTTAAATTATTTATTTTTTTGTCTGTCAAAGTGCACAAGGGGGTCGCCAGAATTTTTCAACCACGAATGGGGTCGCAAAATCAAAGAGATTGAAAAACACTGATCTAATCTTTTCTGTGCCGGTGCCAGCGTCGCTGTAATCGCATCTTTTGGTTGTCAGTTTATTGAAAATGTTTCCAAATGACATTAGAGTCATAATGACAATAGGAGCTTCCAATTCTGGCCGCCGGCACAGAAAAGATTGTGGCACTATACTAGATTTTTCCTTGTTCGTAACAGACAAGAAAATCGTTCATAGACTCGACAAAATTACTCTCATTTACATGAATATTTTTATCTTATCTGAATATGACATGACAAATTTTCTTACCGTGGATACGCGGCCTTACGCTCTAGTCAGACGGACTGCAATACAACCGTAAAATGCAGTTCAGGTGCAGTTTTACAGGACTGCAATTCACTAACTGCACTTGAACTGCAATTTGCGGTTGGATTCAGTCCGTCTGTCTAGAACCTTACTAATAAGTATGGTATTATTAAATAGTATAGAAAATCTTTATTTTGATACAGACAAAGAAATGGATAAGTGGGGTTTAAACTAGCAAGATAATTTAAATTTAACTTCTGCAAGTATTTAATGCAGTGGTCCCACCGCGGGCAAGTGAACGTTGAACTATAGCATGGTCGCAATTCACAGTAGATATCGTACGTTGACCTGTAGCTATCTATCTCTGTCGCACCTGTGTAAATTATAATGTGTCTCGCTCGCACGGCAATGGCGAGCGGGACGCATTGTAATTTACGCAGGTGCGACAGAGATAGACAGCTACAGGTCAACGTACGATATTCACTATGAATTACGACCGTGCTTTATCAGCGAGTACTCGCCCAAGAAAAGGTCAGTGAATGTACATTCCGTGTGAACGAAAGAGATGCATATATTTATAACTACTCGCTGGCGGTGTGAACAGGCGAACTATTAATAATATATGCATCTCTTTAGTTTACCCGGAATGTACGTTCACTGTCCTTTTCTTGGGCGAGAAACTCGTCGATAGTTCATCGCTCACTCGCCCGCGGTGGGACAAATGCATTAAGCACAAACTAGTTAGAAGTCATGTTTTTTAAGTCAACTTGCAGCGAGTACTTCTAAGTTTATTATGCAAAATAAAAAGTTTTTTCGACACAAGATGTTAGTGAAAAAAGTATGAAATTGTGCAATAGCGAATTGTAGGATACTAAAAAGTGCTGATAGACTTGAGCATTCACTTGTAACAGAATATCGAGCATTCGCCGTTTTCATATTTGTCGTACCGAACATTGCTACGAACATTTTCATGAGCATTCTAGTGACGCTCTAGTCGATGCTCGTCATAAAATATTCGTCGCATGTGCTGCATTTAAGGTACAATTCCAAGACGGGCCGCAGACCGCAAACTGCAAGCAACAACACTTGTTTCTATCAACGTCTATGAAATTGATTCCGAGCGCGGCAACACTGCTGCCTGCAGTCGCGACGCGCTCGTAATCATTTCATAGATGTTGATAGAAACAAGTGTAATCGCTTGCAGTTTGCAGTCTGCGGCCTGTCTTGGAATTGTACCTTTATACTATATGTAAAAACAAATTACCGAAGCTTGCCTCGGCAAAAAGCTTGAAACAATGTTCGCTAAAATGTTCTCGTATTTTTCTATGATGTAACATACAAATGCTCATTACAAGTGAATGCTCAACTTTATCAGCACTTAAATGTAATGATTATCGCAACAAAATTAAGAAAAACGCCATTCCGCAAAGTCAAGCAATGGAATTAAATACCAGTGATAGTGAAATAAGTAAAAAATCGGTCAAGAGCGAGTCGGGACTCGCGCATGAAGGGTTACGTACCAAAAACGACAAAAACACGTTTGTTGTATGGAAGCTCTCCTTTATTTTATTTTGTTTTTGTTGATATAGCCGTAACAGATTTCTATTACGGCACGTTCACGTTTCACATCATCTGTGAACATTTCAACTGTCTAGCTATCACCGTTCTTAAGATACAGCCTGGTGACAGACGGACAGCGAAGTCTGTAATAGGGTTTTTACCCTTTGGGTACGGAACCCTAAAAACTACATTTGAAAACCGATTTTGGACAAGAACTAAAAAGAAAAAACAGCGTAAGCAAGATTTAAATTAAATATACACCGTTATTTTGAAATCATGGGACTTATTAAAATCAGAATATCTGTAGCAGTAACTGAATCCATATATCCAATAAAAATATAAAAAATGATAGTAGATTACTTATCTTTAAAAAATACCAAATAAATGCCGTATTACCAGACGGCACACTAGCTATCAAGTATTCTGTGACGGCTCGGGTCGATGACCTCGCTCAGCTGTGTATCGCACGCAGCGTTCGCCTGTTGTTCGGTGTAGAATAACAATAAAATTCGGCGGGATTTTGAAAAACTTTGTCTTATCATAACTTTTTAAATAAAAGCAAAAGAAAAAAACTAACTTCACTATTATATAGTCACCCGTCGTTTACATTAGCTGTGTGATTAAGTATCTCGAATTCAAAATAGGGGTGTATACAAGATTAGCAGCGCCCAGCAGTTTCACCCGCGTAGTTGCCGCTCCCGTGAGAATGGATAAAATGTTAAAAACTTTCCTCTTCAATCACTCTATCTATTAAAACAAACCGCATCAAAATCCGTTGCGTAGTTTATTAAGCAGACATAGGGACACAGCGGGACGCGACTTTGTTTTTACTGTGTAGTGATAATGTGATTAAATTTACTGTCTCAACATAGACCTGCAGTGACTGGCGATTCCATGGTAAGGATAAAATAATAATTATAGTGGTTTGGGTTCATAAAACAATATATTTATTTATAAATAAAACATATAAACAATAATAAACTAACCTTATATCACGATTTACACATTAATATAGACTTAGGTACAATTACAAGACGGGCGGCAAACTGCAAGCGACAACACTTGTTTCTATGAACGTCTATGAAATTGATTCCGAGCGCGGCTACACTGCTGCCTGCAGTCGCGACGCGCTCGGAATCAATTTCATAGACGTTTATAGAAACAAGTGTTGTCGCTTGCATTTTGCCGCCCGTAATTGTACCTTTGGACACTATCTGCAAGTTTTATACGTAGCTCTAAAATTTTAGTATATTGCTATATTTCACCACTAACAAAATAATAGGGATGTCGACTAAAAATAATAACAAGTCCATCAGATAGATTTTCAAAAAATTATGGACACGTATTTTTTCCTTTTTTAACATACAAATAATTAAGACGATACAGTGCGTCGAAAACTCGTGCAACATCACAGGTTGCTGCAATTTTAAGCAACAGTTGACGTCATAAGCCCCCATTCCTAAACTTTAATGCGTTGTAACTAAATCAGTTTTATTAATTTGATTGAACAAAATATAATATACGTGTCTAATATTTTTCCGAAATCTATCTGACGGACTAATTAGATTTTTTTTACCCAGTCGTCATTCCAATTCTATAATCGATCTCATACTCAATTGATTATGATTAACGGGATATTTTGCCATGTGATCATGGCGCTTGCAACAACGTCGAAATATCGGAAACTCGAAATAAATAATATATATATGGTAAATATCCCATTAGTTATAATAATTTGAGTGCTAATAACCATGATATCTATAAAAACTATATTGATCTCATACTGTTTTATATATTACTGGTAGGAATTATTTAGCTGAGTAGACTGCAAAAAAAATAGACTTAGCTTAATACGTAGTTAGGTTCAACTAGCTCAGCCCCGCGGTTATACCCACGCGGAACCTAATCCCGTTGGAATTTCGGGATTTAAAGTATCCTATGTGTTATTCCTAGTTATAAGTGACATCTGTACCAAATTTCAAATTAATTGCTCCAGTAGTTTTTGCGTGAAAGAGAAACAAACATCCATATGTAAATTATTATTATTATAGTGTGATAAGAAAATTTAATTAAAAGCTGCAATTAGCGGGCGCCTGTATATATGTATATGCTTTCCAACGCTCCTATACAATATGGAAAGTTACATTTACCTTCAAAGCTTTCAATTTTATTTATTTACTAGCTTTTGAATAATAAATAATGACTGACGGGTTTTACCCCCTTTTATTCCCTTGGGGGTAGAATTAACCAAAATCCTTTCTTAGTGGATGCCTATGTCATAACATCTACCTGCATGCCAAATTTCAGCCCGATCCGTCCTGTGGTCTGGGCTGTGATAGATCACTATATCAGAGTTATATATATGTATTTAGATTTATTTATTCCCAACCATTCTGTTCCTGAACTCTGCTGAAACATGCAATATTTAATTTCAGGAAAATGCTGTTATACTAATCGAAGATTCAGTTTCGAGTGTGGAATATGACGAATCGCCTTCTGAAAATTCGAATGAAAGTGTGAACTTATCAACACTAGAGAAACAGAGGGAGCAGTTGACAAGAGCTGTTCAAACGCTATACCTCATTCATTTGGCCGTGAGACAAAATGTAAACAAAGAAATACTGGTTGTCAAACTTTTAGCTCTTTTAGGCGAAAAATATATTGTTTTTTTAGAGTTATAAATATGAAAGTAAAATAAGACTAAGTAGGCATCTTTGATAAGTCGTCTATAAGTAATTTAGTTTAGTGTAAAAATCAATAAAAAGGTAATAAACAGGATGAATTGAGTACAAGTAAAAACAATTCATGTAAGCACTTGAATTGTTTTACTACAAAATAAATAAACAACTATTTATTGGTGATCCTCAGAAGAAGAAGAGCTCCAACTTGGATTTTCCTTTTTTTCTTTTACAAATCGGTAAACGGAGGCTCGTGAAGTCGTTATACACAATATATTTTTTGTAGGGATACGAATCGTCAGTCTCCGTCAGTCTCCTTATCCGTAGAACGCCTTGGTGTATGTTTGGATCTTCGGCGAAGTAAAAGTGCAAGCGCTGTTTGAACCAGGTTCACTTATTTTCATCAAAATCAACGTTCAGATAACATAAATTTAACGATAACAGAATATAAAACATAATACAATAATTACTTTAAACAAAGAATTATCAAAAATTTACGTATAGTAAACTTTACTATATAATCGGGAAGAAAACACTCACGTCAACAAGTTCTAAAAAAAGAGTAAAAATGACGGGTACAATCCGGCTAAATACGAAAACTATTAATTTTACTTTCATTACTTAAAATGACTGTTCACCTTCATTTAGTAGTATTAAAATGTATCCATAGTTTGAGATTCACAGCATTTTTAGGTTTTAGTAATGTCAATTATCATCGTCATTACTATTACTACCTTAGATGAAGAATTGGTTTCGCTGTGTTCGGTAGGTATCGCCGACGTGGTCAATTGCGGCAACAAATACTACACGTACATACATACCCGGCGTATCCAAGCCAGTCATACTGCAAGCTGCCTGTGAGGCGTATGTTCCTAATGTTTTATTAAATTTTGAACATAATACGTAGTAAAATGTCAGTTTGCGTGGTGAAACTGTGTAAAAATAATACTTCAAGAACCAAATTTCGTGTAATCATCAAAAACAGTATACAACAAAGTCGCTTTCTATGTATGCTTAGATCTTTATAACTACGCAACAGATTTTGATGCGGTTTATTTTAATAGATAGAGTGATTCAGTGAAAAGGTCTTTAGCATATTTTATCCCCATATTCTTACGGGAACGAGAACTACGCGGGTGAAACCGCAGGGCGCCGCTAGTCTATATATATAAAAATGAAACCCGTTTCCCGTTATCACGTCGTAACTTGAGAACGGCTAGACCGATTTGGCTTTTTCTTTTGTAGTTTTCTCAGACTCTGTAGAATGTTCTTACGCAAAAAAATTAAGAAAATATCTCAGTTAGATTATAAAAAAATACATTTAATTTTGCATATTTTAAAAAACGCGCGTAACGTATGTCAACGTCATTCACAGCCATAGACCACCAAGCAGACGTACAAAATTAGGCCGCAGAACTCGAAATACTTATAAAACATAAAATAACCTGAACCCTAAACACCATTTCCGCATAGCATCGTCGCAATTTGTTTTACACACACTATAGGTTATGAGCATGTCGACCTGTTTAGTGATTGTCGAAAAATTATCGTGAGTATCGTGACCACAGACAGACACATATATATTTACTCAAAAAATGCATTGTAGTACGACAGCTATCCGTTGAATTAGGCGTTTGTCTAATCATATGATTCGGGCTGTTGTATATGCTTTGACAAAAAATCTCCGAGACGCATTACCGGTATTATTTTATGGCCAAAGTGTCTTATTCCCTACCAATTGCTCAAAGGTCGTGATTTCGAGTTTCCAATATTTCGACGCTGTTGCAAGCGCCATGATCACAGATGAACTGAACTGTTCATCCGTGATCATAATAGTTACTCGCTGGCAGTGTGAACATGCGAGTAACTATTAATAATATATGCATCTCATCAGGTATCGCGGTATCTAACCAATCTTTCATCTATGGTTACTAAATAGTACTTATAAAACAAAGTTGCTGTCGCTGTCTGTCCGTCCCTATGTATGCTTTAATCTTTAAAACTACGCAACGGATTTTGAAGCGGTTTTTTTAATAGAGTGATACCAGAGGAAAGTTTATATGTATAATACATGCATGATATTGTAGAGAAACACTGATAAATCTAGGGGTTTCTAATGTGATGTCGTAAAAAACTCATTTTTTGCGCTTATATTGCAAAATTATTTAATCTAAAAGAAATTTGCCTTTTACATGATTTGATTTCAATAAGTATCTTAGAAGATATCTTAGTTTTAAAATAACATTACAGCAAAATTATGATCAAGGCCACAGATTACTAAATAGTTACTACGATAAGGCGACCCGGCTAGTGCACGGTGGCACAGAATAACTATTTTTTCACCTTCTACGTAAATGAAGTCGCGTGTCAAAATAATTATTACACGCGAACGAAGTTGAGGGCTAAAGCTAGTATGTTATATATTCTATATTTCAAAGATTAATTAAATATCAAGTAGTCAGTAGGGAGTAGTCTAATGTATTATTGATAAAACATGACATACAAAATAACCTTTTTCATGGTTTGTTTACATTTTGTCTCACCGCCAAATGAATGGATTATAGATGAAACAGATCACTTCAAAATCTTCATTGATTATGTGGCCAGTGTGATCAAACGTATGCATTCTGATATATATAAAGGCGAATTGGAACGGAAGATACAGATTTTATTAATAGAATACACAGAAATGGATAACAAAAAACATTTCAATAAGACAGTAAGCGCTGATGGTAATTTGCCAGCAAACGCGACGAACGAAGCAAATAAAGATGAAGATGAAGATTCACTGTACAAATACGCATTGTTGCACAGTGACCAGTAAAATTATAATTAACGTCCCGTTTCACCCGCGTAGTTCCCGTTCCCGTGGGATTACGGGGATAAAATATAGCCTATGTCACGCACTGATAAATTAGCTTTCCATTAGTGAAAGAATTTTTGAAATAGTTTCGGAGCCTATTCATTACAAACAAACAAATCTTTCCTCTTTATAATATTAGTATAGACTAGCAGCGCTCCGCGGTTTCATCCGCATAGTTCCCTTGGGAATACAGGGATAAAACAGCGTATGTCTTCTTGCTGACTATAAGCTATCCCTGTACCAAATTTCAAGTCAATCAGTTCAGTAGTTTAGCCGTGATTCTTATTAATATTTAGAGATTATCAAAAATATTGTCAAGTCTTGTCATAGATATTATATTATTCAGCCGCGTAGTTCCCATGCCCGTGGAAATATGTAATAATGACGACCTCGATGGCAGAGTGGTCACCATGCCGGACTGCCATCCGTAAGGTTGCGGGTTCGATTCCCGTGCGAGGTCAATATTTGTGTGAACCACAAATGTTTATCTCGGTCTGGGTGTGTGTGTGAATGTGTTTTTGTGTGCGAATGTGTTTGTGTGTGCGTAGTTTCTGATACCCTAGATACAAGTCACGAACTTAGTTAGGGGTCAGTTACTATAATTAGATAATGTAGTGAATGATTATTAATACAGGGATAAAAAAAACAATACAGGGAACCGAACAGGCCATGTTACTCAGGGTGAATGTAGCTTTCCAATGATGAAAGAATTTTTAAAAATCGGTTCAGTAGTTTCGGAGCCTATTCGTTACAAACAAAAATGTTTCCTCTTTATAATATTAGGGCTAACGCTAAAACTCGCGCGGGTGCACATGAAAAATAGTATGAGCAGCGCAGGCGCGTGCGACGGACTGTCACACGCGAACGGGTTTTTCAGGCAGTAGACGTTGTTTCCGTTGACGTCTTTTTGTCAAATAATAAATTAATAAATAATCCACGGTAATCTACTCGAAACAACTGTACACGCTCGCGTGCAAAATTACAATAGCAGCCCTAAATGAGGCGGGCGCACGCGACGGGTTCCCGCGAGCGGTTCGTGGCACGCGGCGTGCACCCGTGTTTTAGCGTTAGGCCTAAGGAAAGGATCGTATCTGACGGAACATGCGTCGCGTATTATCGGTCGGGTAACGCCAGAACAGACAAATGTATAGAAAAACTCTTGACCGTTCACACTCAACGCACTAACGTATAATCGGTTGGTTGAGTGTGAACGGTCAAGTGTTTTTCTATACATTTGTCTGTTCTGGCGTTACGCGACCGATAATCCGCGCGCATGTTCCGTCAGATATGAACCTTCCCTTAGTGTAGATTATATTATCAACGCCAAATATATTGTCAACTCTAGTCATCAATTATATTTTATTAAGTCGTAAGTGAATCGGTATCCTCTATGCTAACACGCTCCATCTTAGGCTGTATCTTCGCTTTCAATCAGACGAGTTACCGTCAATTGCAAGGCTTATTCTAGTTAAAACATGTAATAGATAGGCCAACATACCTATTTTACGTAATAATTGTCTAGGTAGTTTTTAGAGTTCCGTATCCTAAGTGTAAAAACGGGACTCTATTACTGAGACTTTGCTGTCCGTCTGTCACCAGGCTGTATCTCAAGAACGGTGATAGCTACAGTTGAAATGTTCACAGATGATGTATTTCTATTGCCGCTATAACAACAAATACTAAAAACAAAAGATGTCCACACAAGCCATATCGCGACAAGTGAAGTTGTGTAGAACAAAGCGGAACACATTTTGAGCCGTTTCTCTATTCTTCTTCTATAGTATAATATAAGTAATAAAAATTAATTGTTTCGTGAAGTTAAATAAATGTCGTTTCGTGTAATAGGTATAAATGTAGTAAGAATATTCGCGTCAAGTTAGATTTAAATTTTTTGTCGTTCCGCGAATTAATTATAAATGTAAGTACATACATTACATTCTGCGTTGTTTACTCTTAAATTTTACTGAAATTGGGTTTTTAAAATTGTAATTATATTTTTTATTTATTTTTTTGGAGTATGTTATACAGCGTTACTACGGTTCCTAAATATTGTGAATGGCCTCAATTAACCTACTTTCGGCTTTAAGGGTATTTTTGTAAAACCCTGTATATTGATACTAGCTGTGCTCCCCGGTTTTACCCCCGATCCCGTGGGTCTAATTCACGATTGCTTCAAAACCTTATCTTTTTAAATTATTAAATTCGGACATTCCATTCGAAAGATATCACGAGTTTAAAAAGTACTTATTATATAAAGATATGTGGTCGCCGCGCGCCGCTCACCCTACTCGCGAGCTAGCTAGACAGCATCTTATGCGATGTACTTAGGCGTCACTGGGGACTGCTAGCCCTCGAGTATGTCTATTTGGTCTAATATTGCCTCTATGGATATGTTGTTGTGGTGTAACAAAAATAATTTGGATGGCGGCCGCGGCGCCCCTATTGTCTTGGCGCCTGTGTGCGCCGCACACTTCACATATGGGCGGCTCGGCCCTGAACTGCAGGGCATAGCTAGTTCGAAATAAATATGATAAACAAGTAGAAGGAATCATATTGCAACAATAATTTACTTATACACAGTATTATTAGTTTATAGATTTTTTATTGATTCGCTTAAACATTAGATTTAAATTACTTTTGTACACAGCCACAATCTTTTCTGTGCCGGCGTCCAAAATTGTAAGCTCCTATTGTCATTGTGACTCTACATTTGGATACATTTTCAATAAACTGACAACCAAAAGATGCGATTACAGCGACGCTGTCACCGGCACAGAAAAGATTGTGACTCGCCAGCCTCATTGAGGCCATAACCGAATAAATCATTCTTTATTATTGATTTCTTTGATTTACACGAACACTACACATTGAAATAAAACATTTAAACGGATTTTTGTCGTGGTTGTATTTTGTTTTACATTTTCTGACGTTTCGGATTCTTTACAGAGCCCGTGATCACAGTAAACTATATTTTATTTTTGATTGATTTAGGGCCTCGTTCACCATCTCCAAGTAAAGTGAGTTGTCTCTTTCTTACTTTATGTCAAGTGACAAAGACAAAACATGTGAGTAGGTACTCGGAACGTTACTTGAAGGTGGTGAAATAGATAAAGCAAAAGCTTTTGTCATGATATGAATTATGTACTTAGTTTCTTTTATTTACTTACCTGTTGCTAAATATCGAAGATTAATGTAAAGGCGAATCCTGCCGGAACAAGTAGGGCGCATTTAGTATCGCTTGTCAAATTGGATGAATATTTGTAATCACTACATAGTATAAAACAAAGTCGCTTCCCGCTGTCTGTCTCTATGTATGCTTACATCTTTAAAACTACGGAACGGATTTTGATGCGGTTTTCTTTAATAGATAAAGTGATTCAAGAAGAAAGTTTTTAGTATAATTTTACTCCCGAATTCTCACGGGAGCGTCTTCCCGTGGGAATTTTGGGATATGACATAGCCTCCTCCATCCTCTACCGGACTATAAACTACCCAAATTTCAAGTCAATGGGGTCAGTAGTTTAGCCGTGAAAAGGTAACAGACAGAGTTACTTTTGCATTTATAATAGTAGAAGAATATTGCACGAATACACATCTCAGAGGTAAGTGACAATGACACAGAAGAAATAATTATTGCGTAAAAATGGTGGTGAAGTGTAAACAGTGTTGCAACAACTTGTAAGCAGCTTGCTGGTGACCTCCGAAAGCAACTTCCGCTACTAAACTTCCAGGTAATATAAAAAAACAGGTGATAAGAGAAAACTGCGTCGATGGACTTCTGATCGGAAGCCTGGTTCGAACCCCAATGTGTTTTCAATTTTCGAATTCATATGTTTATTCAACACTCTTACGGTGAAGGAAAACATCGTGAGCAAACCTGCACACACCTGCGAAGAAATTGTATGGTTGTGTGTGAAGTCGACCAACCCGCACTCGGCCAGCGTGGTTGACTAAGGCTTTATCACTCTAATTCAGGGTAGGGAGAGCCCCTCGGTGGGGATATTATATGAGCTGATGATGATGAGAGGAAACTTGCCCAAGAAGTCATTGCTAATCTAAAGTTGAAAAAATCGCGCATGATCTTACAAACAAGATGTTGCGAACGCGACTTGCTCTACTTGCTAATATATAACTTAATATAAACGGACCAGCCTGACTAGCATGACTTCGAAAACGCGATAGATATAGCGATTTATCGACGTCCAACTGTCAAAATATAATATAACCGCAATATTACATTTTATCACGTGATAATTTTTAATTTTATTACATTTGGTCATGCTCGCGGAATCAATATAGCTATTTTTCGACATCCAACTGTCGAAATTTAATATAGCCGCCATATTTAATTTTATCATATCGTAGCACGCCATAATTCATTTGACCATTCTCGCAAAATCGATATTATTTCGTGGTGTCGATATATTTTATCATGCACAGTCATGTAAGTACTCGCTCAAGAAATTGCACAAAAACTCGCTAATCTAAACCCTACTTAACCCTGGAAAGATAATCATATTGTGACGTACGTTAAAGATAATCATGCGTAAAATTGACGCATGTGTTTTATCGGTCTGTATATCGAGGTTTATTTATTAATTTGAATAGATATTACGTTTTATTATATTTACACTTACATACAAATAATAAATTCAACAAACAATTTATTTATGTTTACTTATTTATTAAAAAAAAACAAAAATTAAAAATTTCTTCTATAAAGTAACAAAACTTTTAAACATTCTCTCTTTTACAAAAATAAACTTATTTTGTACTTTAAAAACAGTCATTTTGTATTATACAATAAGTAATTAGCATATCTTATACATAATAGAAACAAATTATACTTATTAGTCAGTCAGAAACAACTTTGGCACATATCAATATTATGCTCTCGACAAATAACTTTTTTGCATTTTTTGCACGATGCATTTGCCTTTCGCCTTATTTTAGAGGGGCAGTAAGTACAGTAAGTACGTTTTTTCGTTACTGGCTCTTCAGTACTGTCTTCTGATGTACCAGGCACTTCATTTGGCAAAATATTAGAGATATTATCGCGCAAATATCTCTTCAAAGTAGGAGCTTCTAAACGCTTACGCATAAACGATGACGTCAGGCTCATGCTAAGGTTTTTCATAAAAATTTTGCGACTTTGAACCTTTTCTCCCTTGCTACTAACATTATGGCTGTATATAATAAAAGAATTTATGCAGGCAATGTTTATCATTCCGTACAATAATGCCATAGGCCACCTATTCGTCTTCCTACTGCAGGTCATCACAGAACACATTTGGTCTAGCGTGTCCACTCCGCCTTTAGTTTGATTATAATACATAATCATTTGCGGTTTACCGGTACTTTCGTTGATAGAAGCATCCTCATCACAAGATGATAATAAGTATACCATCTTAGCTGGCTTCGGTTTATAAGAGACGAGAGTAAGGGGTCCGTCAAAACAAAACATCGATGTCCCCACTGGCCTGGAGCGACTGTTTTTCAGTACTTCCGGTATCTCGCGTTTGTTTGATCGCACGGTTCCCACAATGGTTAACTTATACGGTTCTTGTAGTAAGTTTTTTGCCAAAGGGATTGAGGTGAACCAATTGTCACACGTAATATTACGACAACTACCGTGCACAGGCTTTGATAACTCCTTCACGTAGTATTCACCGAGTGGTACTCCGTTGGTGTTTGTTCCTCTTCCCAAATAAGGCATTCCATTTATCATATACTTTGTACCACTGTCACACATCATGAGGATTTTTATTCCATACTTACTTGGCTTGTTTGGAATATACATCCTAAACGGACACCGTCCTCTAAAGCCAAGTAACTGTTCATCTATGGTCAAATGAGCCCCTGGAGTGTAATTTTGTATGCACTGATGGATAAAGAGATCCCATATTTTTCTAACAGGAGTAAATACATCGTTTCCTCGAAGTGTGGGCCGTATACTTTTGTCATCCATTCTAAGACATCGTATCAAAAAATCAAAACGATCACGACTCATTACAGAGACGTACACCATTGACAAAGATCGATCAAAGAGGTCATCTGTGGACATGTGGTTATCTTTTCTCACTGCTGTCATTACCAGAATACCAAAGAAAGCATGGATTTCATCTTCATTCGTGTCACGAAATGTAGCACCTGTCATAGATTCCCGACGTTTCAATGATATCTCAGCATTTGTCCATTTTACAATTTCCGAAATTATCTCATCAGTAAAAAATAGTTTGAAGCATAAAAGTGGGTCATATATATTGCGGCACACACGCGTCGGGCCTCTTTGAGATCTGACAATGTTCAGTGCAGAGACTCGGCTACGCCTCGTGGACTTTGAAGTTGACCAACAATGTTTATTCTTACCTCTAATAGTCCTCTGTGGCAAGGTCAAGATCCTGTTAGAAGCCAATGAAGAACCTGGTTGTTCAATAATATTTTGTTCGTCTAATATTTCACTACCGCTTGACGTTGGCTGCACTTCATGTACCTCATCTATAAACGCTTCTTCTGTATCGCTCTGGACGTCATCTTCACTTACGTGATCTGATATTTCACTGTCAGAATCCTCACCAACAAGCTCGTCATCGCTTTGCAGAAGAGCAGAGACGATATGCTCATCGTCTAAAGGACTACCCATTTTATTATATATTAGTCACGATAGCTATAACAAGAAAACATATATATAATAAGTTATCACGTAAGTAGAACATGAAATAACAATATAATTATCGTATGAGTTAAAATCTTAAAAGTCACGTAAAAGATAATCATGCGTCATTTTGACTCACGCGGTCGTTATAATTCAAAATCAGTGACACTTACCGCATTGACAAGCACGCCTCACGGGAGCTCCAAGCGGCGACTGAGATGTCCTAAACGCACAGCGACGGATTCGCGCTATTTAGAAAGAGAGAGCAATATTTCGAGAATGCATGCGTCAATTTTACGCAGACTATCTTTCCAGGGTTAAACCAACGTTGCACTACAATACCGAGTGTATAATATAGACTAAGAGAACTTCGTTGTTTTATAAAGTTGTTGTAATATTGCCAACCAAGTGTCACAATATGCATCATCATTCCAGTCGACCTCCGGGTCGTCGGTGAGCAGTTGTTCAGACGAGTCCTGCTCCGTGTGCTCCGCCAAGAACAAGAAGTCCGCGCCGCCTCCGCCGCCCAAGGGAGTCAAGTTGCCCAGGTAAGGGTGTGAGAAGTTTATTATATAAAGTTATCAATCATGTGACTATGTTGGCTAACACTTATGTTGTGGGTTGTACTTGTAGGTCACACACCAGAAGTAATATAAAGTTAAAACTTTAATATTGAATTTTATTGTTTGCTATGTTACGTATGAATGACAAATTACTGGTGTATCAAGTATTCCAATGTGTGATACTGATGATACAAATGGTTTTTACTTTGATGATATTGTCTAAAACATGTTTGTATTGTTTCAGTCGATCTCCAACTCGTTTGAGGAGTGCGGGCGCTAGAGCCGTGCAGCCGACGAGGGAACTGCTGAAGGCGCGCGAGGGGAGCAAGAGGTCCCGCGAGGAGAAGGTGGGTGTCGGTGACTGCAGAGATGAGACGGGTGGACGAGGGACTCATGGGCGATGTCTGTGTGTCAGGTCCTGGAGTGGCAGCGCACGCAGCTGGGGAGCCGCGGGCCTGTGACCATCCCGGCGTGCCAGATCAAGCGCGAGGGCGACGCGCCCGTGGACCCGCGGCGGCCGCCGGGCGCCGGGCCGGCGGGCGGCGCGCCGCGCGTGTCGCCGTCCACCATCGCGGCGGCGCTGCGCCGCGCCTCGCGCTCGCCGTCGGGCGGGCCGGCGCCGGCGCCGCGCCTCACGCTCTCGGAGCGCTTCGGCAAGATGGCGGCGTGGTCGCAGGAGCGCGCGCCCGCCCGCGACAACATGCGCATCACGCGGCGCGAGGCCACGCTGCACGTGCACATCGAGGGCGGCGGCGCCGAGGACGAGGGCTCGGCGCCGGCGTCGCCCGGCGCGTACCCCGCCGCGCCCGGCGCCGCGCCGCCCGGCACGCCGCGCTGGGACGACGTCACGGTGCGCTACGAGCACTACAAGGAGCGCGGCTACCTGCGCGGGCTCACGCTCGCCGACTACGTCAAGTGGGAGGAGTGGTGGTACAAGTACCAGGAGTGGCTGGAGCGCGAGCGCGCCTACGAGCGCTGGGCGGAGTCCCCGCGCGCGCGCCGCGAGCGCCGCCGCAAGGGGCCCGGCGGGGGGCGCCACCGCCGCAGCTGAGGGGGCGCCGCCCCCGCCGCCGTGTTCGCCGTGGACCTCGCGCAGGGGGCGCCGCTACCATAGGGCACCATAACGTGTGCCAGAGACTATACACGGGCAGGAGCAGCTCTACGCTGTGCCGGGAGTGTAGAGCCTGCTACCTAGTGTCTTAGTTTTAATCTTTGTAGGATAGAATATATTTAAAGTATCATAAATTATAACGTAGAGTATATTATATTGTCGCAGATACCAGCGAGCGCTGGGACCTTGTACATAATGCTAGATAATAAATCAATTTGTAACTAAACACTGTTCATTTATTTCGAGTCTCAATTATTTTTAAAACCCCTGACAAGCAGATGAAGTGTGTTAAATTTAGGGCGAGCGAAGCAGAGCCATTCTTATACAGTACACGCAAAAAAATACGAGTAGGTATGTAATTATGGAAAAACTAGATTTGATATACTATACTGAACCTATTTATGATGATGCTTCTTGAATGATGCTTGCTACAGATGTTCCTTATATTTAGAAACAACTTTATCCCAAAATTCGCGTGACTGGGATTAAATTTTGGATTGGTCCCCTCAGTCCTCTATGTGACAACTGAAGGCCCGTAAGTAAGACTTTACGGGCCTTCAGTTCTCACATAGAGCCGATAACTCTTTTATTTTCACAAAATCCGATTCCAACTTTCACAATTGTTTGAGAATGTTCACTAAATACTTAGCACATTTTCAAAAAAAAAACACCAATTGGGCCCTGACACCACACGCACACCAGATACTTAACTAATATTTCCAACCAACTTTAAAAATAATTGGCTAATATTTGGTAAATTACTTACCTAATCCAAAGATGCTCGACGAGGTTTTGTTAAAAGAGTGACAGAAAATATTTCAATAAATGAGGTGTTAACGGCTGCACTTACGAGTCAGACAGACCTCTTCCAGAAAAGACGTCCTGAACTCGAGGATACTGACGAGGCCACAAGGCCTATTAAATGCAGAAAAAGAAGCTTCTCTTATCGCCTCTCCCCACTTTTCCCCTTTTCTTCTATCTGAGAATATACTTTGGACTATCATCATCATAGGCCTTTACATCGACGTCAGATAACTAAGTATATTTTCGGTTAAATTATTCAACAATACAATGCAGCTCTCATACTTTTTTATCCCATACGATTCCCGCCATTTTAGCATCTCCTCAATCACTAGCGCCATCGAGCGGAGCCATGTAGCAACAATATTCAAAAGAGATTGAATAACTAAAAAGGTTCAAATAACTAACTGAAGAGGTTGAATAATTAACTAAAGAAAGAGGTCCAATATCAAACTAAAGAGGTTGATATCTCGATATACAACAAGCTATCAATGGAGGGAGGCCAGCGGCCTCTAGGAGCTAAAGCATAGAATAAGGATCACGACCAAGACTCTCTCTTATTATCAAAGGGCCAAAGTCTGCAACTAAATACCAAAATGACAAATTACAAAAAAAACGGTCGTAATGTTGATATTAAAATACATTTGAGTAGCGTTATCACAGCACAATAGTTATATTAAAAGAGAATCGGGATCCAGTTAGATGCTTGTCTCCTAAAGGCGGCTGCTTCACCTCCTCACGGAGCCGGAGACAGAGAACTAGCGCTGTAATGCTGGCACTAGTCTGCCTCGCACGGTAAGACCCAGACTAAGCCTCGCAAGGTTTATTGTAAAGAGAATTAGAATAACCGCTTTTAGCAGGATTTTTTTTATCTATACTAGTATTATAAAGAGGAAAGATTTGTTTGTTTGTTTGTAATGAATAGGCTCCGAAACTACTGGACCGATTTCAAAAATTCTTTCACTAATTGAAAGCTAATTTATCAGTGCGTGACATAGGCTATATTTTATCCCCGTAATCCCACGGGAACGGGAACTACGCGGGTGAAACCGCGGGGAGCTACTAGTTAAATATATACCCAGCTAAGTTCTTAAAGTCTGATGATTCGCTCTGGACCGATTTTAACGTTACATTCAATGACATATAGCTAAAGTTATTATGAGTATCTTAGGCTACTTTTTATCCACGGGTGAAACCGCGGGGCACAGCTAGTAGCATAAGTATATAAGAACTTAGCTAAGTTCTTAAATTTGTCTGATAATTCGCTCTGCCGGGCTAGCATGGCTTCGAAAACGCAATAGATAAGTATAGCGATTTATCAACATCCAACTGTCAAAATATGATAGATATACCCACCATATTTAATTTTACCACTTGATTACTTTATCCCGCAAGGTCATGCTATGGGCTGGACCGATTTTAACGGTACTTTCACTGACAGATAGCTAAAGATATAAGGAGTATCTTATGCTACTTTTTATCACGAAATTACTATATCCACGGGTGAAACCGCGGGGCACAACTAGTTTAGCATAAGTATGTACTTCAAGTACTAAATATCATATTACAAATCCCAAAGCTAAAAGCTAGTACACCATAAATGTATGATGTATTTACCTAGTATTCCCACACACCCCGGTGAACAAATAAATGTTTAGTATAAAAAGGAAAGCTCGTCTGACTTCCATCATTCGTACCGGATACCACCAACCGCCATCTTGTCACTGTTTTGGCGCGAGTTTCGTTCAGAAATCATGAAAACTACCATTTTCGTAGCTTTTTTGCTTGTTGGTAAGTTTAAAAAAAAAGTATATAAATATAAAAGCTGTAGTAAGCTTTTTTTCTTTACACAAAATTACTAATTTACTTTCATTTTTTTTTCAACTGTATGTAAGTACTTACTTACATTTACTAACATAATTTACATACTTAGGGCCTAAGTATTTCGCGACCTTCAAGTAAAGTTACTTACCAAGTAAAATTAGTTTTGTCTCTTTCTTACTTTATATCAAGTGACAAAGACAAAACATATGAGTAGCTACTCGGAACGTTACTTGAAGATGGTGAATAGGCCCTAAATCGCTTAATTATTGATTTTCTTCAGGTACGCTATACGCTGCTAAAATGTCGTGCGACTCGTGCGGTAAGGAATGTGTCTCATCGTGCGGCTCGAGGCGGTTCAGAGCTTGTTGCTTTAATTATCTGAGGAAGAAACGGGACCCTGACAACATGGAGGTAAGGAAATAATAACGGGTTTTAAGTTACGGTTAAGGTTTTACCCGCGTCAATCCGTAGCTCGTAGTATAATACAATTCACCATCATGTTAAAAATTAAGTAACAACGCCATCTATTGGTACGATTTGCGACTACAAACAGTTAACAATAAAACATACGAACATACACAATCCCATGGGAATTTCGGGATAAAAGTATCCTATGTGTTATTACTAGTTGTAAGGAATACCTGTACCATAACTCTTTTAACGCCTAAACTGAACCCATTTTGATAAAAAAGTCTGGAACTAGAGCTTGGGAGAGGAATAGCCATTTTTATCCCCAATTTCCCACGGTATCGGGAACTACGCGTGCAAAACCGCTATAATCCTTCCTCTTGAATTACTCTATCTATTATTGAAAACCGCATCAAAATCCGTTGCGTAGTTTTTAAGATTTGAGCATACATAGGGACAGAGAAAGCGACTTTTTTTTATACTATGTAGTGATGTGATTCAAATACAATAATAACATAGGCTGTATATTTCCAGACCTTGGCCTCACACTTCAAACTCGACGAGTATCCATTTCCCGCCGTTTTCCTCTACGACGCCGATGATTGGCTGTCTACATTGACAAGCCAAACTAAGCACAATGACATCGAAGATACGGTCGAAAATAGAATAACGTTGTAGATATTTATTTTTTTCGAAATCTTTATTTTTCAACAATTTAGAACATGTTTAAAATCGCAAAGTTGAATAAATATTGATAATTTTTAACAATATTCTGTAATCAATAATCAGATAAAGTTGTTTAAGAATAATATTTCCAAATAATAAAGGAATTCTTTAATTTATTACAATTTTATAATATTTATCCGTGAATTACAATGGGAATACTTCAATAAAATATTTTAAGAATATTTCGTCTTTTTATAAGTCTTTTTAAGTACTTACTTGCCTATTTTTTTGTTTAGGGCCTATTTCACGACCTTCAAGTAACATTACTCACCAAGTAAAGTTAGTTTTGTCTCTTTCTTACTTTATATCAAGTGACAAAGACAAAACATGTGAGTAGGTTACGGTCGGAACGTTACTTGAAGATGGTGAAATAGGTCTTGACTGTACTTACTACCAGTGTGGGCAAAAAATATGGTAGTCTACCATATGGAGGGCAAGATTTTGAAAAATATTAAATAACTTCTTTTCAAAAATATTTATTAGTATAATTTACATTTATTTGATTACATATTACGAATTATTTCCGACACATTTTTTCTATTTTCAAATTTTTTACATTCATACCATTAGAAGAATAGGTAGAGATAGAGATAGAGTCACGATCTTGTCTGTGCCGGTGACAGCGTCGCTGTAATCGCGTCTTTTGGTTGTCAGTTTATTGAAAATGTATCCAAATGACATTAGAGTCACAATGACAATAGGAGCTTACAATTTTGGTCGCCGGCACAGAAACGATTGTGACTCAATACTGGTATGTAATGCCATGGGGTGGTGTCGGGTATTCTACCTGTTACTTGCGCGCACCCCTCCCCGCGGCCCTCCTGCCCCCCTCCAACTCCCCCGGGCTAGTGGCTCTCCTTAGAGTCCTTTTGTCACTCCTACTCTTACTCCTGCCATTGTCTCTTAGATTCTCCTTATTAACGTCAATCTTAGTACTTTTATCAATCGTCTTTTCAATCTTTCCGGTCTTAGGAGTAGAGAACTCATTTTCTAGATTCTTCACAATGTTGTTTCGGAGTGATTTTTTGGTGTAACACTTGACTGAGGTCATGGGAGTGAAGAACTGTTCGGGAGAGGACTGACAAGGGGTGGAGAACTCTGGTTTTTGGGGAGCAGAGGATGGAAGGTCTTGTGAGGGCTGTGTTACTAGGATAGTCGGTTTCTCTGGGATACTAGGTTTCGGGATACTGGGTTTTTCCCGCTGTGGGCGCGGCGTGGCCGGCTCCAAATGAGCACGACGCGTCTTCGGCACCGGGATCTTAAACGTCTTCTTCTTCACCTCAAACTCCTGTTCGTCTCCCTCTTCAAGGTTTAATTTGATCACCTTCCTCTTCTTGAAAATCTCTTCATCTTTGACTATCTTTTTGGCAGACTCTGCAGGCGGTTTTACTTTAGTCTCTGGCGTTTTTGGATACTCTTTCTGCGGAGTCAGCTTCATGCTCTCAAACTCGCTTTCAAGCCCCAAATCGGTTGGTATTTTCACAATTTTCCTGTACTGCGAAGACGCTACCATCAGATTCATCACCTCATTGCTAATATAACCGTCCACTGTGCCTAATTCCTCCATAATCTCATGTATCTGCACTATATAATCGTCTGTGACATCGTACTGTTTACATTTCAACTCTAGAAACGCTATCCCTATGTATATCTCTAACACCGCTTGCTTAAACTCGCGCACATACACTTTCTTTAACCCGTCTAACACAAATTCTTCACAATTATAACACTGTTTATAATTTTGCAATTTCCGTTCCAGAACATCTATGATTTCCTTTGTTCCTTGATAATATTCTCTGGCTGTTAACTCCTGACCAGCTGCGCAGTACATAGCAGCTTCAAGCGCTGTAGTGCGGCACAGAGCGAGCGTACACTTCACACTGCATTCATGGCAGGCGCACTGTCCCGCGTGGCGCAGACTCTCCGGCCGTCGGTAGCGGGGAGCCTCCGCCCCCGCCAGTGTAGGGCTCCGCCCCCCTCGCCTTGCGTCTAACATGCTCTCCAGCTCCTGTCTGTGTCTGTCGGCGCGTTCCACGGGTGTGTCTGTAGTTTTGTAGTGAGGCTGGGAGTCGGTCGTCGGCGGCAGTCCGAGGGAGTGTTTGATGCGGTTGTCGATTTTTATCTGCGGGTTGAAATGGGGGATTACAAAGTGAGTTTGAAAACCGATAACTTTTTAAAGAAACCGAAACATCAGAAAATTTAAAACAAACATAACATAATCACTCCCTCCATCATCTCATTACAGTAACTGACCCCTAACTAAGTCCGTAACTTGTATCTAGGGTATCAGAAACTACGCACACACTCATTCACACACACACCCACAAAAATATAATCACGACAAAAATCTGGAGTTATTTTATTTCAATTTAGTTTTGAAGAAAGTTTTGAAACGGCTTCAATGTTACTTACTAATAAATAAGCTATCTATTGCAAAAATAAATGTGAAATCGGATTGGTAGTTAGTTAGGTTTTGAGATTAGTGTACTTTTACACTGATTGTAGTCTGATAGCCTAATTTTGTTTATAGCCTTTTTTAAATGGGACTTAGTTTCTGGAATAAAGATTTTTTTATTTATTATAGTCCACCAATATCCTGTAAACTATGATAATTTTAGTGTTACGAAGACAACTATCATAATGTCTTAATATCATTAGAAAAGTATGTTGATGTATGTTGAAGACTCCGATGGCAGAGTGGTCACCATGCCGGACTGCCATTCGTAAGGTTCGAGTCCCGTGTGGGGTAAATATTTGTGTGAACCACAAATGTTTGTCTCGGTGTGTGTGTGTGTGTGTGTGAATGAGTGTGTGCGTAGTTTCTGATACCCTAGATACAAGCTTCGAGCTTAGTTAGGGGTCAGTTACTGTAATGAGATGATGGAGGGAATGATTGTGTTATGTTATACATATACCTGTGCATCATCATAATTATTAACATCAGTGATCAGTATATACAGTTGCGCTCTGCTAAGCGCCGCTGCAGACGGCAGCGCGGCGCCGGCCGCCGCTCCGGCGCGACCGAACGCCTTCACACGGCGCCAGCACGACACGCAGCGCGCGCCGGCCCACACCGCGCGGACACGGGCGTGCAGGGCCCGCAGGCGGCGGGGGAACCAGCGGGGGCCTGGAAGGGGGAAGTCATAGTAGTCATAGATATTATGTACTTTATTGAATCGAATGAATGAATGAAATCGACCACAGACCTACCAAAAGTAAGGCTATATAATTGAAGTTTGTTTTTAAAAGGTATGGACACGATTTTTTTTGGTATCGGAACTTTTTTAAAACAAAGCAATAACTCACTTGCGAATAAAACATGTCATTATTCAACTGTTTTTGCACAAATAAGAACCCCTTTATGAGCGAGTGTGTTGAAAAATAAAAATAGATATAGGAACCCCAGCTAGGTAGAACCTGTGCTATGGATCGTCTGACTTGCGTTGTAAATACTTTACAGACTGACATACAATTATATTTTTATACAGTATTTTCTATTATTATTTTTGATTATATTAACCTATATTATCCCAAAGCTGGGCAAAGGTCTTGTCTTGTTTTTTCTATTATTAAACACTATTTTTATTTTGCGATTACAGCGACGCTGTCACCGGCAGAGAAAACTTGGTGACTCTACAGGGTGGCCCAAATAGAACGGTCAGTGGGGGGAAGTCTGAAACTATAAGAGATACAAAGATCTGTTCTTAGGAACCATGTCATCGATTTTAGTAAAAAATAAAAACTGTATCTATAGATTTAAAAAATAGGTATTACTTACTACGAGAATCGAACCCGGAAGTTTTGAAAATTTTTATATTCATTTTTTCTATTTCTAACTAGAAATCGTGTGTATGTGTTAAGCAGTAAATGTTACTAATAAACATGATATCTAAAATGAAATTATGTGTACAATCGTATGGCAGGCGGACCGCGTATTCCGGAGTACTAATGTCGCGCGGAGCCCGCACGCAGCGGGCGCCGGGGGCCGGGGGAGGGGGGACCTCCGCCGCTACATCTCGGGGGAGGGGGAGTCCCATCCCCGCTGCTTCGACACGGGGATGCGTCAACGCATTTCCCCCGGGACAGGCAAAAAAGGGGTCTTTCTTGTAACCAGCTCGTACACCAAATCATTTAATTCGCCCAACAAAACAGAATCAATTTTTGCTCCCATTCCCTTGCAAACATTTGTTACCTATAATTTTGTTGCTTCAGTGCGCGGCCGAATTTACATGTAAAATCTTACGTCATAAAAAGAATACATAGGTATGTGAAATTCTAAATATCTAAGTAACAATGATCTATCTGTCAAACACTCAAATATCTATACTAATACTAGCTGCGCCCCGCGGTTTCACACGCGTAGTTCCCGTTCCCGTTCCCGTGGGAATTTCGGGATGAAAAATAGATGTTGGCCGATTCTCAGACCTACTGAATATGCTCACAAAATTTCATGAGAATCGGTCAAGCCGTTTCGGAGGAGTATGGCAACGAAAACTGTGACACGAGAATTTTATATATTAGAAGATAAAAGAAAGTCGTGTTAGTTACACTATTTATAATTCAAAAACGGCTGAACTGATTTGGCTAAAAATTGGTGGAGAGGTAGCTAAGAACCAGGAGAAGGACATAGGATACTTTTCATCCCAAAATTCCCACGGGAACGGGAACTACGCGAGTGAAACCGCAGGGCACAGCTAGTAATAAATAAAACATTATGTAATACACACATCAAAAGTGTCTAGGGATCAACATATATTTTTGCAATAACTTTTCTCCTGATTGATATTAATTAAAATTTTCTTTAAGGATTCATCAAATAAAGTGTTTTCGTTTGTCACAGTAACGATAAACCAAGTCACCTTTGCATTAATAAAGAAATTTGCCATTTTCCTAATAAAGGGATTTTTGACATTTGAACCACTAACATTAAAGTTCGAAAAAAAGACTGAAATAACAGTTTTCTTTAAAATTTTATTGGGTAACTTAAACAATTAATAATCCGTGTTTCTACCGCGAACACTAACAACACAAGAACATCGGTTTGGCATACTCAAAATGAGTTCATCCAAATCACGCTGTGGAATGGCCGCCCATGTTCGTTGCAACAACAAAAAAAGGTCTTCTTGCGACTGGATACCCTCCATATTCGGCAGAGCTCTTCTCTGTAGCATATCCCATGCATGCTCAATCGGGTTCAAGTCTGGCGACTGAGCAGGCCAGGGCAGGACATTGATGTTAGCTGCGGCGAGAGTCTGTCTTACAACTCTTGCGGTGTGCGGTCGTGCATTATCATGCATTAACTGAAATAAGGGACCGATTTGCACTTGTAGAGGAACGATGACTCAGCATAAATTTGAGCGTTGAGGTTGCCTCTGATCCAAATCAACTCAGTTCTTCCGCCGATCCAAATACCCGCCCATACCATGATGGTTCCACCACTATAAGGATGGACTTCCTGGCAGGATTTTAATCGCTGTTGGCGTCCAGGGGTTCTCCAGTGTCGTATACGTCTTGTATCCGGTCTCATACCAAAACGAGACTCATCAGAAAAGCACACGAAACGCCATTGTTCTTCTGCCCAATTTCTGTGTTCAAGAGCCCATTGATATCGAATCCTACGATTGTGCATTGCTATAGGTGGTACCCGTAGCGGTCTTCGGGAATGAAGGTTCACTTCATGCAAGCGGTTTCTGACTGTTTGGTCGCTAATTAAGTTCCCTGAAGAGTGATGAAGCCGCACGGCTAACATCATGGCGGTTATTGTTGGAGCTCTTCGAGTTAAGATTTGAATGTATCGGTCTTGTCTCCGTGTGGTGCAGCGATACCGTCCTCCATGGCGCTCAGCCACGGTACCAGTGCTTCGGTAACGTGTCCAAAGTCGACTGATAACACTCTGACTTGTATTCAGAGCTAAAGCCACAGTACGTTGCCGGGAACCAGCTTCTATCATTCCCACGGCTCTGAGCATTTCTTCCCTGCTTAAATGACGTCGCCGCTCCATAATAACGTTGGTTTTAATCAGTAGTAGGGAAACAGTAGCACTAATAATGTCTTCAATACGTTGTATGTTTTTATAGGGAAAATATTGACAGCTGATTTTCATCTTTTACTCGAATTTGATTCACAGTTCCTGATTCAAATTATGAAATGCACCAAAAAGGATCCATATAAATTTATAAAATCATAAATTTATTACAAAGCCACATCTCAATCTCAAGAAATCCGCATAAAAATGCTTGATCCCTAGACACTTTTGATGTGTGTACATACCATGAGTCCCTACAGACAGGTAATGTCTGTGCGTCCCCGTTACAGCCGACAGGTAACTCGGGTTCGAGTCCCGGCACAACAAGTTCTGACACTCCAGCAAACTACCCACGCTTATGTCCACTGGAAAAATAAGAAAAAATAGTTATTACCTATGGAAAACTACACGCACCCCGAGTAGCATAGGCATATATTTTATCCCTGTATTCCCACGGGAATGGGAACTACGCGTGTGAAACCGCAGGGCGCTGCTAGTCCTACTAATATTATGAATGCAAAAGTTTGTATGTTTGCATGTTTGGTACTCTTTCACGCAAAAACTACTGTATCGATTTAGATGAAATTTGGTACAGATGTTCCTTACAACTAGGAATAATTCATATCTTGAAATTCCCACGGGAATGGGAACTACTCGAGTGAAACCGCAGGGCATTATATAAGTTAGTACTTACAATTAATATTAGGATATTTCTCATAGGCCGTGAGTATCTTCCCCTGCGCGAGCCGCAGTAGTTTAGCGGCCACTCCCACCGAGCCGAGACGGCAGTAATGGATCTGGAAACATAAAATTAGATTTAATTACTTTAAAGAAAATAATCTCTATACACCCTTATTTTGAAATGATGATGATGGCCTTATTAAAATCAGAATATCTGTAGCAGTAACTGAATCCATATATCCAATAAAAATATCAAAAATGATAGTCGATTACTTATCTTTAAAAAATACTAATTAAATGTAAAACTAACTTGACTATTATATTGTCACCCGTCGTTTACATTAGCTGTGTGATTAAGTATCTCGAATTCAAAATAGGGGTGTATATAAAAATGAATCCCTATTTCCCTTGGTGACGGCATCACGCGTGAACGACTGCACCGATTGCGCTAATTCTTTCTATGGTGTATTTGTTATTGCCAGGAGAAGGTTCTTATGTAAGAAAATATTAGGAGAGATGAACGGAGAGTTAAAAAACATTAAATTAAATATTTAAAAAACCCCCAACACAATTACTTTCAAACCCCCATAACTTTTAAACGGGTCAACCGATTTTCATCAAACATGTCTAAGAACACTCGCACGTAAGTCCCCTTTAATACAAAAAAAACTAAATGAAATCGGTTCATCCGTTCGGGAGCTATGATGCCACAAACAGACTGATACACACACATACATACACATACACAGACACGTCAAACTTATAACACCCCTCTTTTTGCGTCGGGGTTTAAAAATGGCGCCTATTCTTATTTGGCATGCATAGTAGTTGTTGTATAGTATCAATAAATATCGGGATTGTGCATAACTTGTCCATAAAACAGTTTTTAAATTGAAATCTGGGGGCACGGCAGTGCCCCCCGCCAAGTCGAGCGCGAAGCAAACACTGCCGTACCATCCTTTACAGGAACCATTTCGCCGCATTTTCAGGCCCCTATTTGACTACCTCTGGATAAGACTAGAACGCTGAAATTTTCGTCATCCAGTAATCTATACTATCACATACTTAAAATAAAATTTCAAGTCTGTAGGTCATTTAGTTCCCAAGTTAAGCGAAAGCAAAGTTTCGCATTTTAGACACTCACTCACTCACTCACTCACTCACTCACTCACTCACTCACTCACTCATGATCATCAAAATAGAACTAGTACTTCCCATAAACCTAGAGAGCTGAAATTTGGTACAGAGTTAGGGTTTAATGGCCACATAAAGGGAAAACTATAAAAACTAGGATAATCGAACGGGAACGGGAATTATACGGGAATGGGAACGGGAATTGTAACTCAAGAACGGCTGAACTGATTTGGCTGAAAATTGGTGGGGAGGTAGCTTAGAACCAGGAAATGGACATAGGATACTTTTAATCCCGAAATTCCCACGGGATTGGGAACGGGAATTTAAAAATCAAGAACGGCTGAACTGATTTGGCTGAAAATTGGTGGGGAGGTAGCTTAGAACCAGGAAAAGGACATAGGATACTTTTAATCCCGAAATTCCCACGGGATTGGGAACGGGAATTTAAAAATCAAGAACGGCTGAACTGATTTGGCTGAAAATTGGTGGGGAGGTAGCTTAGAACCAGGAAAAGGACATAGGATACTTTTAATCCCGAAATTCCCACGGGATTGGGAACGGGAATTTAAAAATCAAGAACGGCTGAATTGATTTGGCTGAAAATTGGTGGGGAGGTAGCTTAGAACCAGGAAAAGGACATAGGATACTTTTAATCCCGAAATTCCCACGGGATTGGGAACGGGAATTTAAAAATCAAGAACGGCTGAATTGATTTGGCTGAAAATTGGTGGGGAGGTAGCTTAGAACCAGGAAAAGGACATACGATACTTTTAATCCCGAAATTCCCACGGGATTGGGAACGGGAATTTAAAAATCAAGAACGGCTGAATTGATTTGGCTGAAAATTGGTGGGGAGGTAGCTTAGAACCAGGACAAGAACATAGAACACTTTAATCCCGAAAATCCCACGGGATTGGGAACGGGAATTTATTACTCAAGAACGGCTGAATTGATTTGGCTGAAAATTGGTGGGGAGGTAGCTTAGAACCAGGAGTAGCACATAGAAAACTTTTAATCCCGAAATTCCCACGGGAATGGGAACGGGAATTATAATTCTAGAACAGCTGAACTGATTTGGCTGACAATTTGTGGGGAGGTAGCTTAAAAACTATTTATGTATAGATACTTTTTATCCCGAAATACCCACGGAAACGCGAACGGGAACTACGCGGGTGAAACCGCGGGGCGCTTAATAATATAATACTACTCCTAAAAAATAAGTGTGTCAAATAAGAAAATCTAATAAAATAAATCAATATAAACAAGTTTTAACAAAAAGAAATGAAATCCCACCAAAAACATTCTGTAAAAAACTAGCCAAGTCTCGATGGAGCTGCTTGTTTAACTCTAAAAAGTAATGAAATCTAGACAGACTCGTGCCAAGTCTAAGGTTCCTTACTGCGATTTCTTTATTATTATAGTTAATGTTGTGTGACTTGGCCGTTGAAGGGTACACATGTATGTACACAAGGGTACAAAACTAGGTGCTCCATGACGCTATTGCACCAATCTTAAAAAATCCAGAACCTATCCATTGACGATAGAAAATTTGCTTAATTATAGCCACTTGAAAAATGTTGATTCAATATCCAGTCAATTGTAGGCTTGATAAAGCTGCGTATTTTAATAATGTTATAACATTACGTGTAAACAAAATTGACATGTACCTACTACTAACCTTTTAAACAATGTTCAACGGCCAAGTCACACAACATTAACTATAATAATAAAGAAATCGCAGTAAGGAACCTTAGACTTGGCACGAGTCTGTCTAGATTTCATTACTTTTTAGAGTTAAACAAGCAGCTCCATCGAGACTTGGCTAGTTTTTTACAGAATGTTTTTGGTGGGATTGTTACTTACAGCAGCATCACACATAAAACTAATAACAATATCCATAGTGTGTTCTCTGTCCCCGAGCGCGGCACCCCGCCGCCCCGCGTCGGCCATGACGTGTGTGAGCGCGCGCGAGCGGCACGGGAGGCTGTACAGCAACACGCCTGTGCAGCGGATGTAGGTCTCACTGGAAAGAGATAGATTATTTATGTAAGCAGGATTTTTTTAAATGAAGTTACTTTTCGGACGGTACGTATCTATTTAGCGGATGGGAGAAAGAATTTAAGGTTTTACTGTCACGATATTTCTACAAGAATTTTTATTTTCTGAGCGTTCGTAGTATAGGCACAGTATAATAATGAGTACTAGCGTGCAGTGTGGTCACTCCCCGCCTCTCGCTGAGAGTGACCACCCCTCGCGGCGTCACAATATTATAAATGCGAAAGTAACTCTGTCTGTCTGTTACCTTTTCACGGCTAAACTACTGACCCGATTGACTTGAAATTTGGTACAGGGGTAGCTTATGGTCCGGGAAAGAACATAGGATACTTTTTATCCCGAAATTTGCACGGGAACGGGAACTACGCGGTTGAGACCGCAGGGCGCTGCTAGTACAAAATAAGTTTGAAAAATATACATAATATATCTACTCACTGCTCATCGACCTTCTCCGCCATTAAGCAGCAGATATAAGCGAGTTGTAGTCCGTCCTCCAACCGAGACAGATGGACGAACTGATGGACAAATATCTCGTACAGGACCAGCGATTGGCGGAGGAAGTCTAGGCGAGTCACTGAAATAACATAACATTAAATTAAACATTTAAACACCCCCCAACACAATTACTTTCAAAACCCCATAACTTTTAAACGGGTCAACCGATTTTCATCAAACATGTCTAAGAACACTCGCACGTAAGTCCCCTTTAATACAAAAAAAACTAAATTAAAATCGGTTCATCCGTTCTGGAGCTATGATGCCACAGACAGACAGATACACACACACACACAGACACGTCAAACTTATAACACCCCTCTTTTTGCGTGGGGGGTTAATTATATACAATCAATTACTATTATTATTAACTAACTTCAAAAAAACGGGGGAGGTTCTCTATTCGACGTGTATGTTTTCTAAAACCTCAGATGCCTTATGTGCGTCGCATTTTTAGTCTGGTTTAGCACTAACCCAGGTTTTACAAACTGATCTAAGTACAACTTTGAATACTGTCAAAAGACTAAAGTGACAGATTTGACTGACAAGTGTCAAAAGCTTAAACCAGCCCCCCCTTTTTTTTTTTTTTTTTAGCATGACTGTGCGTGATAAATGATATAGACACCACGAAATAATATCGATTTCGCGAGCATGACCAAATGAATATGGCGTAGTACGATTTGATAAAATTAAATATGGCGGCTATATTTATTTTAGTTTGACAGTTGGATGTCAATAAATAGCTGTATCTATCGCGTTTTCGAAGTCATGCTAGCCTAGCAGGTTTTGTTAAACTATGTTTAAAATGTAACGCAAATAAGACTGCAGAAGTAACGTGTGCCTTACGCTGTGGAGTTAAGGTTGAATTTGATATGTTTCATTTTGGAAAATCTGCGCTAGTATAAAATGACTAAATATGTATTTAAAACAGGAATAAATTTTAAAAATCCTTTTTAAAAATAAGCTATTTTTATCTTTTATTGCATTGTCATGAGACTTACATAAGTATGCCAAACAGCTCAATCGGATAACCAGAAGTGGACGAAAAATGGCAAGATTTGATTACAGACAACGGGACAGGTGACACTAAATAAAAGCTTGTAAAAGTAATAAGATCTGTACCTTTATCAATCTGCAGAACTAATTTATTCAATATCGCTAGAGCTTCGACAGCGTTGTTCATCGCCGCGAACTCCTGTGGCAGAGTCCTGGTGGCCGGTATCTGGTCCGGGTCCAGTGTTTGAATCTGAAATATGGTACAAATGTTATAACATTAGAAATAATTTGTTCACGAAACGTCAGACGGTGGGCAGACGCAGTGGGAAGACGCAGTCTAAAATTGGGCTGACGAATTTTAAAGCGGGCAGACGCATTTTAATGTAGGCAGACGTATTTTTAGTGGGCAGACGTACTCAAAATGGGCAGACACAGTCAAAAGTGGACAGACGCAGTCCAAAACGGGGCAGACGCAGTCAAAAGTGGGCAGACGCAGTCCAAAGTGGGCAGACGCATTCAAAAGTGGGCAGAGACATTCCAAAGTGGGCAGACGCTGTCAAAAGTGGGCAGACGCAGTCCAAAGTGGGCAGACGCTGTCAAAAGTGGGCTGACGCAGTCCAAAGTGGGCAGACGCAGCCTAAAGTGGGCAGACGCAGTCCAAAGTGGGCAGACGCAGTCCAAAGTGGGCAGACGCAGTCCAAAGTGGGCAGACATAGTTCAAAGTGGGCAGACGCAGTCAAAAGTGGGCCAAGACATTCCAAAGTGGACAGACGCAGTCAAAAGTGGGCAGAGTCATTCCAAAGTGGGCAGACGCAGTCAAAAGTGGGCAGACGCAGTCAAAAGTGGGCAGACGCAGTCCAAAGTGGGCAGACGCAGTCTAAAGTGGGCAGACGCAGTCTAAAGTGGGCAGAGAAATTCCAAAGTGGGCAGACGCTGTCAAAAGTGGGCAGACGCAGTCCAAAGTGGGCAGACGCAGTCCAAAGTGGGCAGACGCAGTCAAAAGTGGGCAGATGTAGTTCAAAGTGGGCAGACGCAGTCAAAAGTGGGCAGAGACATTCCAAAGTGGGCAGACGCAGTCAAAAGTGGGCAGACGCAGTCAAAAGTGGGCAGACGCAGTCTAAAGGGGGCAGTCGCAGTCAAAAGTGGGCAGAGAAATTCCAAAGTGGGCAGACGCTGTCAAAAGTGGGCAGACGCAGTCCAAAGTGGGAAGACGCAGTCCAAAGAGGGCAGACGCAGTCCGAAGTGGGCAGACGCAGTCTTAAGTGGGCAGGGACATTCCAAAGTGGGCAGCAGTCTAAGGTGGGCAGACGGAGTCCGAAAAGGGCAGACGCAGTCTTAAGTGGGCAGGGACATTCCAAAGTGGGCAGCAGTCTAAAGTGGGCAGACGCAGTCCAAAGTGGGCAGACGTAGTTCAAAGTGGGCAGGCGTAGTTCAAAGTGGGCAGACGCAGTCAAAAGTGGGCAGAGACATTCCAAAGTGGGCAGACGCAGTCAAAAGTGGGCAGTCGCAGTCCAAAGTGGGCAGACGCAGTCCGAAGTGGGCAGACGCATTCAAAAGTGGGCAGAGACAGTCCAAAGTGGGCAGACGCTGTCAAAAGTGGGCAGACGCAGTCCAAAGTGGGCAGACGCTGTCAAAAGTGGGCTGACGCAGTCCAAAGTGGGCAGACGCAGCCCAAAGTGGGCAGACGCAGTCCAAAGTGGGCAGACGCAGTCCAAAGTGGGCAGACGCAGTCCAAAGTGGGCAGACGCAGTCCAAAGTGGGCAGACGCAGTCAAAAGTGGGCAGACGCAGTCAAAAGTGGGCCAAGACATTCCAAAGTGGGCAGACGCAGTCAAAAGTGGGCAGTCATTCCAAAGTGGGCAGACGCAGTCAAAAGTGGGCAGACGCAGTCAAAAGTGGGCAGACGCAGTCAAAAGTGGGCAGACGCTGTCAAAAGTGGGCAGACGCAGTCCAAAGTGGGCAGACGCAGTCCAAAGTGGGCAGACGCAGTCAAAAGTGGGCAGATGTAGTTCAAAGTGGGCAGACGCAGTCAAAAGTGGGCAGACGCAGTCCAAAGTGGGCAGCAGTCTAAAGTGGGCAGGCGCAGTCCAAAGTGGGCAGACGCAGTCCAAAGTGGGCAGGGACATTCCAAAGTGGGCAGCAGTTCAAAGTGGGCAGACGCAGTCAAAAGTGGGCAGATACATTCCAAAGTGGGCAGACGTAGTTAAAAGTAGGCAGACATAGTCTTAAGTGGGCAGACGCCGTCTAAAGTGGGCAGACGCCATCTAAAGTGGGCAGATACATTCCAAAGTGGGCAGACGCAGTCAAAAGTGGGCAGACGCAGTCCAAAGTGGGCAGACGCAGTCCAAAGTGGGCAGGCTCAGTCCCATGTGGGCAGACGCAGTCCAAAGTGGGCAGACGCAGTCCAAAGTGGGCAGGGACATTCCATAGTGGGCAGCAGTTCAAAATGGGCAGACGCAGTCAAAAGTGGGCAGATACATTCCAAAGTGGGCAGACGTAGTCAAAAGTGGGCAGACGTAGTCAAAAGTGGGCAGACATAGTCTTAAGTGGGCAGACGCCGTCTAAAGTGGGCAGACGCAGTCTAAAGTGGGCAGTCGCAGTCCAAAGTGGGCAGGCGTAGTTCAAAGTGGGCAAACGCCGTCTAAAGTGGGCAGACGCAGTCTAAAGTGGGCAGACGCAGTCCAAAGTGGGCAGACGCAGTCCAAAGTGGGCAGACGTAGTTCAAAGTGGGCAGACGCAGTCAAAAGTGGACAGAGACATTCCAAAGTGGGCAGACGCAGTCAAAAGTGGGCAGATACATTCCGCAGTGGGCAGACGCAGTCAAAAGTGGGCAGACGCAGTCTTAAGTGGGCAGACGCAGTCTAAAGTGGGCAGAGAAAATCCAAAGTGGGCAGACGCAGTCAAAAGTGGGCAGACGCAGTCAAAAGTGGGCAGACGCTGTCCAAAGTGGGCAGACGCAGTCTTAAGTGGGCAGACGCAGTCCAAAGTGGGCAGACGCAGTCCGAAAAGGGCAGACGCAGTCTTAAGTGGGCAGGGACATTCCAAAGTGGGCAGACGCAGTCAAAAGTGGGCAGACGCAGTCAAAAGTGGGCAGACGCAGTCCTAAGCGGGCAGACGCAGTCCAAAGTGGGCAGACGCAGTCTTAAGTGGGCAGAGAAAGTCCAAAGTGGGCAGACGCAGTCAAAAGTGGGCAGACGCTGTCCAAAGTGGGCAGACGCAGTCCAAAGTGGGCAGACGCAGTCCGAAAAGGGCAGACGCAGTCTTAAGTGGGCAGTGACATTCCAAAGTGGGCAGACGCAGTCAAAAGTGGGCAGATGCAGTCAAAAGTGGGCAGACGCAGTCCTAAGCGGGCAGACGCAGTCTAAAGTGGGCAGACGCAGTCTAAAGTGGGCAGACGCAGTCAAAAGTGGGCAGACGCAGTTCAAAGTGGGCAGGCGTAGTTCAAAGTGGGCAGACGCAGTCCAAAGTGGGCAGACGCAGTTCAAAGTGGGCAGGCGTAGTTCAAAGTGGGCAGACGCAGTCAGAAGTGGGCAGAGACATTCCAAAGAGGGCAGACGCAGTCAAAAGTGGGCAGATACATTCCAAAGCGGGCAGACGCAGTCCAAAGTGGGCAGACGCAGTTCAAAGTGGGCAGGCGTAGTTCAAAGTGGGCAGACGCAGTCAAAAGTGGGCAGAGACATTCCAAAGTGGGCAGACGCAGTCAAAAGTGGGCAGATACATTCCGAAGTGGGCAGACGCAGTCAAAAGTGGGCAGACGCTGTCCAAAGTGGGCAGACGCAGTCTTAAGTGGGCAGACGCAGTCCAAAGTGGGCAGACGCAGTCCGAAAAGGGCAGACGCAGTCTTAAGTGGGCAGGGACATTCCAAAGTGGGCAGACCCAGTCTAAAGTGGGCAGACGCAGTCAAAAGTGGGCAGACGCAGTCCTAAGCGGGCAGACGCAGTCCAAAGTGGGCAGACGCAGTCCAAAGTGGGCAGGGACATTCCAAAGAGGGCAGCAGTCTAAGGTGGGCAGACGCAGTCTAAAGTGGGCAGACGCAGTCCAATGTGGGCAGACGCAGTCCAAAGTGGGCAGAGTAGTTCAAAGTGGGCAGACGCAGGCAAAAGTGGGCAGACGCAGTCAAAAGTGAGCAGACATAGTCTTAAGTGGGCAGACGCCGTCTAAAGTGGGTAGACGCAGTCTAAAGTGGGCAGACGCAGTCCAAAGTGGGCAGACGCAGTCAAAAGTGGGCAGACGCAGTCCAAAGTGGGCAGGGACATTCCAAAGTGGGCAGCAGTCAAAAGTGGGCAGACGCAGTCTTAAGTGGTCAGACGCAGTCTAAAGTGGGCAGAGATATTCCAAAGTGGGCATACGCAGTCCAAAGTGGGCAGACGTAGTTCAAAGTGGGCAGACGCAGTCAAAAGTGGGCAGAGACATTCCAAAGTGGGCAGACGCAGTCAAAAGTGGGCAGATACATTCCAAAGTGGGCAGACGCATTCAGAAGTGGGCAGAAGCAGTCAAAAGTGGGCAGACGCAGTCCAAAGTGGGCAGACGCAGTCAAAAGTGGGCAGAGACATTCCAAAGTGGGCAGACGCAGTCAAAAGTGGGCAGAGACATTCCAAAGTGGGCAGACGCAGTCAAAAGTGGCCAAATACATTCCAAAGTGGGCAGACGCAGTCAAAGGTGGGCAGACGCAGTCTTAAGTGGGCAGACGCAGTCTAAAGTGGGCAGAGAAATTCCAAAGTGGGCAAACGCTGTCAATAGTGGGCAGACGCAGTCAAAAGTGGGCAGACGCAGTCCAAAGTGGGCAAGCGCAGTCCAAAGTGGGCAGACGCAGTCTAAAGTGGGCAGACGCAGTCCAAAGTGGGCAGACGCAGTCCGAAGCGGGCAGACGCAGTCTTAAGAGGGCAGGGACATTCCAAAGTTGGCAGCAGTCTAAAGTGGGCAGACGCAGTCCAAAGTGGGCAGACGTAGTTCAAAGTGGGCAGACGCAGTCAAAAGTGGGCAGAGACATTCCAAAGTTGGCAGACGCAGTCAAAAGTGGGCAGATACATTCCAAAGTGGGCAGACGCAGTCAGAAGTGGGCAGACGCAAGCAAAAGCGGGCAGACGCAGTCAAAAGTGGGCAGACATAGTCTTAAGTGGGCAGACGCCGTCTAAAGTGGGCAGACGCAGTCAAAGGTGGGCAGACACAGTCTTAAGTGGGCAGACGCAGTCTAAAGTGGGCAGAGAAATTCCAAAGTGGGCAGACGCTGTCAATAGTGGGCAGACGCAGTCAAAAGTGGGCAGACGCAGTCCAAAGTGGGCAAGCGCAGTCTAAAGTGGGCAGACGCAGTCTAAAGTGGGCAGACGCAGTCCAAAGTGGGCAGACGCAGTCCGAAGCGGGCAGACGCAGTCTTAAGTGGGCAGACGCAGTCCAAAGTGGGCAGACGCAGTCCGAAAAGGGCAGACGCAGTCTTAAGTGGGCAGGGACATTCCAAAGTGGGCAGACGCAGTCAAAAGTGGGCAGACGCAGTCCTAAGCGGGCAGACGCAGTCCAAAGTGGGCAGACGCAGTCTTAAGTGGGCAGACGCAGTCTTAAGTGGGCAGACGCAGTCTAAAGTGGGCAGACGCAGTCCAAAGTGGGCAGACGCAGTCCAAAGTGGGCAGACGCAGTTCAAAGTGGGCAGGCGTAGTTCAAAGTGGGCAGACGCAGTCAAAAGTGGGCAGAGACATTCCAAAGTGGGCAGACGCAGTCAAAAGTGGGCAGATACATTCCGAAGTGGGCAGACGCAGTCAAAAGTGGGCAGACGCAGTCTTAAGTGGGCAGACGCAGTCTAAAGTGGGCAGACGCAGTCAAAAGTGGGCAGACGCAGTCAAAAGTGGGCAGACGCTGTCCAAAGTGGGCAGACGCAGTCTTAAGTGGGCAGACGCAGTCCAAAGTGGGCAGACGCAGTCCGAAAAGGGCAGACGCAGTCTTTAGTGGGCAGGGACATTCCAAAGTGGGCAGACCCAGTCTAAAGTGGGCAGACGCAGTCAAAAGTGGGCAGACGCAGTCCTAAGCGGGCAGACGCAGTCCTAAGCGGGCAGACGCAGTCCAAAGTGGGCAGACGCAGTCCAAAGTGGGCAGGGACATTCCAAAGAGGGCAGCAGTCTAAGGTGGGCAGACGCAGTCTAAAGTGGGCAGACGCAGTCCAATGTGGGCAGACGCAGTCCAAAGTGGGCAGAGTAGTTCAAAGTGGGCAGACGCAGGCAAAAGTGGGCAGACGCAGTCAAAAGTGAGCAGACATAGTCTTAAGTGGGCAGACGCCGTCTAAAGTGGGCAGCTGTCTAAAGTGGGCAGACGCAGTCAAAAGTGGGCAGATACATTCCAAAGTGGGCAGACGCAGTCAAAAGTGGGCAGACGCAGTCAAAAGTGGGCAGACGCAGTCTTAAGTGGTCAGAAGCAGTCTAAAGTGGGCAGAGAAATTCCAAAGTGGGCATACGCAGTCCAAAGTGGGCAGACGTAGTTCAAAGTGGGCAGACGCAGTCAAAAGTGGGCAGACGCTGTCCAAAGTGGGCAGACGCAGTCTTAAGTGGGCAGACGCAGTTCAAAGTGGGCAGACGCAGTCCGAAAAGGGCAGACGCAGTCTTAAGTGGGCAGGGACATTCCAAAGTGGGCAGACCCAGTCTAAAGTGGGCAGACGCAGTCAAAAGTGGGCAGACGCAGTCTTAAGCGGGCAGACGCAGTCCAAAGTGGGCAGACGCAGTCCAAAGTGGGCAGGGACATTCCAAAGTGGGCAGCAGTCTAAAGTGGGCAGACGCAGTCTAAAGTGGGCAGACGCAGTCCAATGTGGGCAGACGCAGTCCAAAGTGGGCAGAGTAGTTCAAAGTGGGCAGACGCAGGCAAAAGTGGGCAGACGCAGTCAAAAGTGAGCAGACATAGTCTTAAGTGGGCAGACGCCGTCTAAAGTGGGCAGCTGTCTAAAGTGGGCAGACGCAGTCAAAAGTGGGCAGATACATTCCAAAGTTGGCAGACGCAGTCAAAAGTGGGCAGATACATTCCAAAGTGGGCAGACGCAGTCAGTAGTGGGCAGACGCAGTCAAAAGTGGGCAGACGCAGTCCAAAGTGGGCAGACGCAGTCAAAAGTGGGCAGAGACATTCCAAAGTGGGCAGACGCAGTCCAAAGTGGGCAGACGAAGTCAATACCTGGGCAGACGCAGTCCAAAGTGGGAAAACGCAGTCCAAAGTGGGCAGACGCAGTCTAAAGTGGGCAACAAGTTGACAGACTAAGTCAATACCTGGGCAGACAAAAAAATGGGCCGTCGCAGTACAGGTTGGGCAGACGCCGATTGCATTAATCTGAAATTTCAGCGCATCCTTTAAGTAGTTCGAGCTGTGTCCTGATAGATCAATCAGTCAGCAATGTCTGATTCTCATTTTAAAGTCAAATTTATAAATAATTTATTCAGTTAAGGCCTCAACGAGGCACTTATGAACGTCAAAATTGTTTCTACCATCGATTCGGAAATTACATCAGCCGAGAAGAATCGGCAAGAAACTCGGGCTGGTATTTTTTTCCTACTATCCTACTAATATTACAAATGCGACAGTTTGTATGTTTGTGAGTTTAGATGTTTGTTACTCTTTCACGCAAAAACTAATGTATCGATTTAGATTAAATTTGGTACAGATGTTCCTTATAAATAGGAATAACACATAGAATACTTTTTATCCCAAAATTCCCACGGAATTGGCATTCACGCAGGTAAAACTAAGGGGCGCAGCAAGTATAAAATAAAATACAATAAATAAGTACTTACTGGTTCACTACTTTTCCACCCGTACTTGGTGCTGGCAGCGGCTAAGTCGTATTCCGCCTGCAGGAACAGCAGGGAGGCGTGCACTAGTTGTAAGTCTTCGGTGTCAACCTGTACATAGAATAGATAGATATAATGTATTTATTTATTTATTTTAGGAACATCAACAACATGTATATTGAGCATTGATAGGTTACAAAGGATATAGTAGAGAGAGTTCTGATACACATGTAGATTATAGATGTCCACATGATTTGATGTATGTGTAGAGAAAATCTAATTACTTACATATATCGTAAAATTAAACATATATACTTAGTGAACCGGCCAAGTGCGCGTCAGACGAAGAGTTTCAGCCCCCTAGCATGACTGTGCGTGATAAAATATATCAACACCACGATATTACATCGATGTCGAGCATGACCAAATATTATCGCGTGCTACGATATGATAAAATTAAATATGGCGGATATTTTATCATATTTTGACAGTTAGATGTCGATAATCGCTATATCGATTTCGCGAGCATGACCAAATGTCATAAAATTTATGACGTGGTAAAATTAAATATGGCGGATATTTTCATCATTTTTTGACAGTTGGATGTTGATAAATTGCTCTATCTATCGCGTTTTCGAAGTCATGCTAGCCAGGATGACGAGTATTTTTATCATATTTTGACAGTTGGATGTCGATAAATCGCTATATCTATCGCGTTTTCGAAGTCATGCTAGCCCGGCAGAATACTGTATTTACCGTTTGTTGTATGGGAGCCTAATATTTATTTTATAGTTTTTAGTATTTATTGTTATAGCGGTAACAGAACAGTTCTAGATACAGGCTGGTACTGGACAGACGGAGTCTTAGTAATATTATTTAGAAAGAAAGAAAAAATATAAACGGATTTTTGTCGTGGTTATATTTTGTTTTACATTTTCTGACGTCTTCCATTTTAGTCTTCTGTGATCACGGGTTCTGTAAAGAATCCGAAACGTCAGAAAATGTAAAACAAAATACAACCACGACAAAAATCCGTTTAAGTGTTTTATTTCAATGTGTAGTGTTCGTGTAAAGCAAAGTTATCAATAAGAAAAATATGTTTGTATGACGGAGATATGTCTTAGGTTCAATACCCCAGCAAAGGAATTTTATTTTTTTGTGTAACTTACCGAATTCTCCTGTATGTCTTGTATAAGTTTATGTATTATGTCGGAGTAATATTCGCTGTGTATAGTCCGTACGACGGAGCACGTTCTCAGTATGATCTCGTATAACTTCCAAATTATTACTGATTTTGGTTCATCTGAAAATTTTAAAAGAGTTTGGTATCACAAAATTGTACCTATTCTACAAATATATACAAATAAGTACAATACAATACAATACCCGAAAGTTTGGATTGATGGATGTTTGTTACTTTGTAAGTACATAGTTCTTAATAACTGTATTAAAAATAAATTTTCGTCCCTTATTTCCGACCCTTAGGTTAGGCATACCTATCTATATATATACTAGCTGTGCCCCGCGGTTTCACCCGCGTAGGTCCCGATCCCGTGGGAATTTCGGGATAAAACGTAATAAGCTACCACTGTACCAAATTTCAAGTCAATCGGTTCAGTAGTTTAGCCGTGAAAAGGTAACAGACAGACAGACAGACAGACAGAGTAGGATTGTTAGGATTTACTTGAGGCTGTCTCGTGCCATTTACGAGTGTGGATAGTTCGAGAAACTATCTCCTCTCTGTATTGTTCAAAACAATTGAACAAGCAATATCATTATTTCCTTTATTTTTAACCCCCGACGCAAAAAGAGGGGTGTTATAAGTTTGACGTGTCTGTGTATATCTGTCTGTCTGTGGCATCATAGCTCCTGAACGGATTAACCGATCTCAATTTAGTTTTTTTTTTGTATTAAAGGGGCCTTACGTGCGAGTGTTCTTAGACATGTTTGATGAAAATCGGTTGACCTGCTTAAAAGTTATAGGGGTTTGAAAGTAATTGTGTTGGGGGTTTTTTAAATTTTAAATTTAATATATTTTTTATCTGTTTGGAGTCGACACGCTAAGAAGATTAATGCACTGGGTGAGAAGTTGTCAATTTGAAATTACAATCACTACCGACTCTTCAATTGTTTTTCGTCACTACATTATTATAACCCACTCACCTCTGATCCAAGTATCATGCACTCCAGTATACAGCTGGTACAAGGCCTTCCAGACGCCGCCCACGGGCGCTATCGACGGCCACAGCTTGCAGTACAGCGAGAACTCGTGGGTTAGGAGGACGCTGGAAGGAAGGATAGCATTTAATTAGCTGTCCCTGCGGTTTTACCCGCATAGGGATAGATAGATAGAAAGATAGATAAAACATTTATTGCTTCATTAGACACACATACAAAAATATTCTTAAAACTAAAAAGGTAAAAAAGCAAAACAAAAGCAGTCAACAATATAGACAAGAGAATAAAAAGCATAAATAACGTGAGCAGTGTGCCTTAACAAAGCAAAGGGATGTAGCTCAGTGATACATCTGCCCCAGAGAGCAGAACACTGATATTCTGCTGCACACGCGTGTGTGACTTCACGGACGAGACGGACGAAAGAATAACATTAAAGTTCTACTTTAAATTAAAATAAATGTATGTAAAAATATTATATTATAGGTATGAAAATATTAAATACAAACCGAGAATAATAATTGATGAATAATATATGTATACTCAAATAATAATAATTATGTAAGTACTAAATTAATAATGTATATGACCTAAAGAAAAATATACATGAAAAAGACTACCAGGGACGAGTATAAAGTTCTGGAATACCCAATTTTTGCTCAGCGAGAATATGAGCACGCAAGCGCACCCTAAAGGTTCCAAGCGACGGGCCCAATCCTGTGGGAATTTCGGTATAAAATATAGCCTATGTCCTCCTGCGGACTATAGTACCAAATTTCAAGCAAATCGAGGAAGGCTACAGGCTATTTTTATACCCGTATTCCGGCGGGAACGGGAGCTACGGGGTAAAACCGCGGGGCGCTGCTAGTTTCATATAAAATTGTGTGTGTGATGCATTTGAGTAATTGCTCACTGAATAGGCCATTTTCTTATATCAACAATAAATTATGAAATTATATTACTTGGATAGTTTTCATCACGGAAAATGCAAATATAAAGTTATTTTCCCATGAAAACCTAAGGTTAATTTTATTTTTCAAAATTAAAATTGAGGTTTCATTATCTGTATGTCACGTGATTGAAAACGCCGACCGCCATGATGTGACGTCAATTTCACTAAAGCAATGATACCGAGCTATGTAGTAAAAATAACCTCAAAGTCTCGTTTACATAGTAAAAAAGAGAGTAATATCGTAATTTAAATAAAAATCAATAAAAAAAGCTTATGTACTTACGTCAAAGTGATCCTCACAAAGATATAAATGAGATTTCTTAGAATATTTTACAGGATCTCGTCCCGCGAGTTCCAACCAAACATTTCTCATAGAAACGTCGGTCGGCACATTAATAAATAACTTTTCTGGAGTCTTCAACGTAGAATTTTTACAATTCAACGCTACACACCAACGATATGGGCTATAAAAACTCATTTTTACTTGAAATTAAATTATATTAAATCACTACAAGAGTACAAGACAAACTGGCATTTTGACATTTCTTCATTTTAGTTTATATGACGTCAGTCGCCGCCACCATCATGGCGGTCGGTGTTTTGGCGCGTATATTTTAAGTCAAATTTTTGATATATTTTTTTTAACATTTAGCAGGTATATTTTGCAGAAATAAAAATAATCCTTGATTATCTGATATATATGAGCATTTTAAAAAATATTTGAAAAAATAGGAGAATAGCCTATTGCAATTTCTTCATATATTTTTTTTATAAAATCCACTGATTTTTCAAATTTCAAAAATTATTTATTCAGGCCTCAATGAGGCACTTATGAACGTCACTGAATCTACCACCGATTCGGAATTACATCAGCCGACAAGAATCGGCAAGAAACTCGGGATTCTATTCCCAGCTAGGAGTATTGATTGTTTAAATATCCAATGGTCATTTAACTGGATTTTACCCTTGTTAGCTTCGCTTCTATTGGCCGTAGCGTGATGTCATATGCCCTATATCCTTCTTCAATAAATGTTCCATAGCTAAAATATTTTTACTAGCAGCGCCCCGCAGTTTCACTCGCGTAGTTCCCGATCCCGTGGGAATTTCGGGATAAAACATGGCCTATGTCCGTTCCTAGAAGACATGCTACCCCTGTACCAAATTTCAAGTCCATCGGTTCAGTAGTTTAGCTGTGAAAAGGTAACAGGCAGACAAAGTTACTTTCGCATTTATAATATTAGTAAGGATAGTAAGGATAAGGATTAGCGGGTTCAGTCAAACAAACTTTTCAGCTTTATAATATTAGTATAGAAAACAAAAAACTTACCTAAACTCCAGTTCATCAACTAAAAACTTGAGATTGCCATACAGTTTATTATCAACCAACATCTTCACAGCGTCCAGTACAGTAAACATTTGTAGCTTGTCCGTCTGTCCGTCCTCTTCTGAAGCCTTCAATTCCTTCGCTTTTATATCCATGACTAAGCTCATATATTTTTCTGAACTCAGCCCGTCATTTTTGCTAAAAATCAAGCTTATGAACGCATCCACGAGTGCTTTCTCAAACATTTTCGCGTCTAACTCGCATATACTTTTATTATACAACGCTCTGCTTATATTTTTACAGTCTACCACTTCACTTATTTCATATTTTAAGTATATATCGAATAATTTAATTGAGAATTCAAAGTATGACGCCTTGTTTAACGTAATAGCCAAATTGTGGATGTCCGTCTGATTCTTTCTAAAGCATTTCTCATAGTTAATACATTTTAATTTCTGCAATTTTCTGAGTATTTCATATTGTTCGTTTATAACTTCGCTTATGAGCGGTATTATACTTGTTATGAGCATTTTCTGAGCAACAGATATTGTAACAAAATGTTTTATTAAGAACGAGAGCCTTAGTGAGTCGTGGAGTCCAGATTTGACAGTACAATTATCACATTTGAGCAATTGCTCACAAAATTGCAATTTCTTCATTAAAATCAATAAAATTTTTAGACAAATCTCCTGTAATTCTATTTCGAAATAATCTTTCCATAGTTTCTCGTTGCAGTTATTAACATAATAGTCTATAAACAGTCTCAAAAGTTGATTTATGTGTGGATATGTGGCTATTAATTCTTTTTTATATCCCAACTTTTCTGTGCATTCAAATGACAGTAATAAACCGTTTAAAATTGTTTGTTTGTATGTTGTATCTGTATTATTAGTTAGTAGACAAGAAAAAGAGTTTAAGTAGAAAGTTTGCAGACAGTGAAAGAACGCAGGTTTGTGCCCCAACATCAAGACTCCAGTTCGCACAACTGCATCAAAAACGGTCTCACAAAAGTGCATTTTAGAAGAATTCTCTGCCACAACATAGATGCAATCATTAAACTTTGCGTACAACTCAAAAATTTGCGCATCGCTCAACTTTTTGAAACACTTCAAGTCCTTCGATGATATCTTCTTGAATATATCTCCGTAGCTTTTGTTTAAATCTTTTGTGTGTGAGCTTGAATATAAACTGTGTAGTTTTTTTACTAGAAACACTAATATTGTTGTACAGAATTGTGTTAAATCGTAAATATCTATTACTTTTAATAAGTCTTCTGTTAGTTTTGGTAGTAGCTTTACGATAGGTACGGTGGTTTTTATCTTTTCAATGTATGTTAGTCGGTCTGCGAGGATATTCCAGTATGTTTTGCTGTATTCGTTTAGTAGATGTTTCGTGTCTACTTCGAACGGCATGAATGAAAGTTTCAGGATTAGCTCTGGTGGTGATAGTGTGGTCTGAGAAAAGGTAAAATCTTTCTATAAATAAAATTTCGGTGTCTGTTTGTAATATTGAAATAACTGCTTTCTACTAAATGCATGTGAATATAATATACACCCCTATTTTGAATTCGAGATACTTAATCACACAGCTAATGTAAACGACGGGTGACAATATAGTAGTGAAGTTAGTTTTTTTTGCTTTTATTCAAAGTTTTTCAAAATCCCGCCGAATTTTATTGTTATTCTACACCGAACAACAGGCGAACGCTGCGATACACAGCTGAGCGCGGTCATCGACCCGAGCCGTCACAGAATACTTGATAGCTAGTGTGCCGTCTGGTAATACGGCATTTATTTAGTATTTTTTAAAGATAAGTAATTGACTATTATTTTTGATATTTTTATTGGATATATGGATTCAGTTACTGCTACAGATATTCTGATTTTAATAAGTTCCATCATTTCAAAATAGGGGATATGGTACATACACCAAAATAACATTTTTCAATTATTGACTGTCTGTCTGTTTGTTCCGGCTAATCTGAAATGGCTGAACCGATTTTGACGGGATGTATAGGATGACGAGATGTAATAAGGAGTAACACAGGATACTTGTAGTCAAAAATCATTTTGCAGTTAAGGCCTCAATGAGGCACTTATGAACGTCGAAATTAATTCTACCACCGATTCAGAAACTACATTTACAACTAGCTGTGCCCCGCGGTTTCACCCGCGTAGTTCCCGATCCCGTGGGAATTTCGGGATAAAACGTATCCTATGTTCTTTCCCGGACCATAAGCTACCCCTGTACCAAATTTCAAGTCAATCGGTTCAGTAGTTTAGCCGTGAAAAGGTAACACACAGAGTTACTTTCACATTTATAATATTAGTAAGGAAGTAAGGATTAATTTATCAAAATATTAAATGAAATACCTGTCTAACTACATGTTTATGTATATGGTATATACAGGCGAGAGTCTTCACGCGGTCCGCTCTGTCCATAGACCGCGTCTCTCTCACACACTCTATGCTCAGCGTGAGTAAGGGCTTGTTGTCTATGCGGTCCCGCCATTTTGGAGACTTTTCTATGTTTCTGAAATACATTTTTTAATTATTATATTTCTAAAAAATTGTTAAACAGACAGTCAATGATGATGTCAACATTGTTAGAATAGAATCCTCACAATTACAACATTTTTTTCTGCAGCAAGCCTAATAAAATATGTTTACTTCCTACTAATATTATAAAAAGTTTGTGAGTTTGGATGTTTGTTCCTGTTTCACGCAATAACTACTGTATCGATTTAAATTAAATTTGGTACAGATGTTCCTTACAACTACGAATAACACATAGAATACTTATTCTCCCGAAATTTCCATGGGATTGGGATTCACGCGGGTAAAACGGTGGGCACAGCTAGTACTCAATATTTTAATAAAACCTATTAGAAATATTAAATTGAGAATTTACTTGTACTTATTGGCTGTAGTCAGAGTTATTTGATTTTGTTTAACCAATAGGAATTTTGGTACAAGTCTCCGAGTTGGGAATAAGGAATTTCCTCTCTATTTACAGTAGTTTTTCGTGAATGGGTAATAAACAACCACACATACATTCTTACAAACTCACGACTAAAACTGTAGAAATTAAAAACTTATGTGTTATGATAATTAGAAATTTTAAATGATTTATCAGTAAATATTGTATTTCTTTCGTTACTTAATCATTATAGACTTTCTTTGCGGTAGAATTGATTGGTTAAATTTTATTAAAACACGATTATAAATTAGTTTATGTAGGTATGTTTACGAGCTAAATGGTATGAAATATTTACGTTAACATTTTTAGTTAACTATGTTACATTTTGTCGTACTCACCTGCATATCGTACAAAGAACGTTCAGAGCAAGTGCTGCTCTGTCTTTAGTAGGTAATTTGGCTAAAATAACTTTAAAATCTTCTAAAACTTTGGTCAAATCGTGAACTACACATTCACTACCCTCTGCCTTCAGTTTTTTAATAAATTCATTGGCTTCCATTTTTAAGGCACATTAAACACTCTTTAAATATTACTAAACACATTTAATAAACACAATGTTCAACTTATTTTTCAAATTAATAGCAATTTCAAAGTTATATTTTGAATTCTCGACTCAACCGTTAAAAATTTGAATGTGTGTTTGTCAGTTGTGTGTTATGGTTTCTGCAGCCCTACTAAATACTTTTGTTGTCAATGCCAAACTTTTTATCGGATGGTATTTTGCCGGATCGTATTGGTTACGGAACCGATTTAATCGATATTTTAATTTAGGTTAAACGTCCAAATAATGAAAAACATCGTTTGAAACACAAAAAAATAAAGCAAATATTCATACATTTAAAACCCTAAAAAGATATTTCAAAACATTGAAAAAAAGTTAAAGTAAAGTTAAAAAAAGCTTAGTTAGGGATCAGTTACTATAATGAGATGATGTAGTGAATGATTGATTGATTAAAGTCTAGATAAAAAAATACTCAAAATATCAATATCGATGATAAATATATTGTGGATGTGATTGTCATTTAATTAGACATTTGACTTTGACATATTTAGCCGGTGCCGGCCGGTCTTCAACCGCCATTTTTCTTCACCATACTCTTTCCATTTAATTTGTTGAAAATATTTGCTGATATACGAAAATAAACAAATTAAACCTTCAAATGTAAACCAATAACTGGTTAACATTCGTTATTTAGGCCTTCTCTGTACACCGCTTAAGGTAAGAGCTGTTTACGCATAAAATTATCACTAATCTCATAGCTTGCTACATCTTATTATTTTTATTCATTTTACTCATTATATTTTACAGAAAACTCAAAATGAATACTTCCCAGCGCTACTACAGTCTTCTCTTCATTGCAATCGGAGTCTACTTTGGCATATCAAAGTATATTTTCGATAAAATATACGAAACAAGTGATGAAGTTATCGACGAACTCTTTCACATACCCCAAGGAATAGCTTATTGTTATGGGAATTTTTCGTATTGGAATACTAAAATAACAACACTACCTGGATTGTACCTTATTTCTTCACTATTAGGGTATTATTTTGATTGTACAACTTATAATTTGCGATATATCAACCTCGTCGCGTCATGTATAAATATTTTCCTGTTTGGTTCCATTTTAAAGTATGTATACTTTATAGAGCTTAGACAATCGAAGATCGTGTTACAAGCGTTGAATATGGCGTTAATACCACCTTTGTATTTCTTTTCACATGTTTATTATAGCGATACTTTGTCGCTAACATTCTTATTAACATTTGTAAGGCTATGTTTCAACAGCAAATATAAAATATTAATGTTATTATTCGGTTTTCTAAGCGTACTTATGCGTCAGACTAATATAGCATGGATAGCGATGGTTCTCGGACACAAAACGCTTGATATTCTTATTAAAAGTTCACGAGTCTTTGGTAATACTTACATCACAAATGTAAAGTTAAGTAAGCATTCTCTTATAGCTCAAGATGTCGATAATTCTAAGCTGAAACGGTATTACAACCTTAACGATGTGTATATAGCAGTAAAATATCATATAACAACATGTTTTAGAACAATATACACATTTTTATCGTTTCAAGATTGGCTTGTATTGTTAACACATACAATGTTATTGGGATCATTCGTTACTTTTGTTGTGATCAACGGCTCTATCGTGCTAGGCGATAAAGCGGCTCACCAAGCTTCGTTACATTTGCCTCAATTATTATATTTCTTAATATTTTATGGAGTGTTTGGTTTTCCTCATGTTTTAGGCAGACTTTTATCAACAACCAAACTTATAATGAATAATAAAGTTAAAGTAATTCTCTTAAGTTTAGCGATGGTTTTAATTGTACATTTTAATACAATCGAACATCCGTACTTGCTAGCCGATAACAGACATTTTACGTTCTATATTTGGTATAGATGGTATCGCAAATATGAATTTGCTATATATGCTACGATACCTTTGTATATATTCCTATTATTTAGCTTATATGATAATCTAAAGGATCAAAACTGTATATCTTTTCTGCTACCTTATAGTATAAGCTTGTTCCTAGTTGTAGGTCTTCAAAAAATGATAGAAGTTAGGTATTTTTTGGTACCATACATAATATTAAGATTGAGGTTTGTAAGATCACCATACTTTTTAGTTATTTTCGAATTTTTATGGTACTTAGCACTCAATGCGGCCTCCTTGTATGTATTTTTCAATAAAGAGGTTATATGGAGTGATTTTGAAGATGTCCAAAGAATTATATGGTAATTTTTTTATTAATACTGGCAATTTTTTTTTTGTTATTTTATGAAGAAAATGTTTTTTTTATTTCAATTTATTTCTGATTTTGTAATTATTAATTTTGCTTATTAATTTGTATTTTTTTTCTGTAATTTAATTACTTATTATTAAAATTGTGATAATTATGATCTTGTTTTTTTAAATTTAGCCTTTGAAACACCTATAACAATGCGGATGAAACCGCGGGAATAAGCTATTTTGTGATATTCTGATATTAGGTGTAGGCAGAGGAGGAAAAACGAAAATAGTTCTCAATTTTTTTATTGAGTAAATATTGTATAATTTTGAAGTACTTAAGCACTTACAGTAAAATAAGTCTAAATAAGTATAAAATATGTATTTAGAGAAAAATAATTATTATTATCTATGTACCTATTCATTCAAGTAATTTGTTCATGTTTTAATAAATGATTCTTCTAAACAATGCATTATATAATTTTGTTTGTTAAAAATTAAATATCTATAACGTTATTCTATTTTCGACCGTATCTTCGATGTCATTGTGCTTAGTTTGGCTTGTCAATGTAGACAGCCAATCATCGGCGTCGTAGAGGAAAACGGCGGGAAATGGATACTCGTCGAGTTTGAAGTGTGAGGCCAAGGTCTGGAAACATACAGCCAATATTATAATTTTATTTTAAACCTAAAGGAAAACGAAAGTATTTTAGTAAATTTTATAGTGTACCTATACTTTTCACAGGTAAAGGAAAGTATTTTAGTAAATTTTATAGTGTACCTATACTTTTCACAGGTACTTATTGAATTAGATAATAAAGGTTGTAAACCAACGTAGGATCCGTTAGACAGAGTCAAAGTACTTACATAAATTTATTTTAGGGCCAATTTTTCCATCGCCAGATAACTTTATTCGAGGAATAACTTTGAAATTTTGACACTTCTTTCATACAAAATCTGTCAAACGTCAATTTTATTCGTCGAATAAAAGTTATCTGGCGATGGAAAAATCGGCACTTAGTTATTTTTTTATAAGATTATTATAATTTACTACATCATCTCATTAGGGCGAGCGAAGCGAAGCCCTCCTAATTCAACAGTTTTTACAGTTTTGTGGTACATATTACGGAAAAACTAGAGCACCTACAGATTTGATATTTAACAGAGTTATTTCAATTCATGTCTAGATGTGCAGAAAATGGTTTTTATATCATTTTGTAAATGAAATAAAAAAAAAAGGTTTTAACAATTTTGCAAACAAATTTTAAATTTCGAGGAATAAAATGGATGCGTAATACAACACGTCTATAAATAATATACATTGATTACATATAAACATATTAACAAAAAATACTTCTCAAATTAGCCGGGTTATAGGGGTTAAAATGACATTTAAATGTCCAACGATTACGACTTAGTGTCATACGGCACACAATAGATGGCGTTGATATCCAGTTTCGAGCATGAAGGTTTCATGTTTCTAATGCCGTAAAAAAATCGAAATAAAAAGAAATGGATTTGTACATTGTGAAATTGATTCTGTTTACAATTTCATCGGTTTAAAAAAATGTGTCATCACAGGAGGCCGCGAGAAAAAAGAAAAATGGGGGGTTGGGGGGGCGGAGCCCCCCCGTTAAAAAAAACAAACATCTCTATGATAGAAATTAAAAGAAAGTTTGAACACTGATTCCGAAATGATAATAGTTGTTATAGTAAAATGCCGCAAAAACATACGTTACGCGAAATTAATCGTTCTTTGATGGACGATGTAAGGGAAAGTCAGAGAAGATGTAGTAATTGTGTTCGTGGCACAATGCTCACTTTGTGGCAAAAATATGTCAAAAATAAGAGAGAGAAAAGAAAAACGGGGGGTTGGGGGGGCGGAGCCCCCCCGTTAAAAAAAACAAACATCTCTATGATAGAAATAAAAAGAAAGTTTAATATAATGAATAAAATTAACACTGATTTCGAAATGATAATAGTTGTTATAGTAAAATGCCACAAAAACGCACGTTAACTAGCCTCCTCTTCTCTTTTCCGAACCTTTATCCCATGTCTATTTGGGGTCGGTTTTCAGTTTAACCAGATTTGGCGGAATGTCAGTATTTTACGTGAAGCGACTGCCATCAGACCTTCACAACCCAGAGGGCTATACGACATTTTTTGGTTAAACCAAATGTTAGACTTTTGAGGGCTCTAACTACCCGTAACGACTATCGAAGATGTTAGTACGGCAGCGGGTACCGACGGCTTTACGTGCCCTCCGATCCGAAGCACGGAAACGCTCATGAAATTAAAAGTATTTTTAGTAATGACCCATCACAGTCACGACGGTGCCAGACGATGCTTAACCGCACAGATCACAAGTGATCCGCGGGTAGCACTGGGCCACGAGCGGGCAACTAGCCTCCTAGAACGCTAAATTAACCGTTCTCTAATGGACGATGTAAGAGAAAGTCAGGGAAGACCTCGAGATGTAGAATATAATTGTTTTCGTGGCACAATGCTCATCGTGTGAAAAAATTATGTCCGAAGTTAGAGAGAGAAAAAGAAAAACGGGGTTTGGGGGGGCAGAGCCCCCCCGTTAAAAAAAATAAAAATGTCTGTAACAAAAATTAAAGGAAAGTTTAATAAGATTAAGAGATTAGTGTAATCGTTATAATAAAGTGCCACAAAGACGCACGTTAACTGGCCTCCTCGGACACGAAATTAACCGTTCTTTGATGGTCGATGTAAAGGAAAGCCAGAGAAGACCTAGAATCTAATTGTGTTCGTGGTAATTCATGTCATCTTCTTTGGATTGATTTGCAAACAACGGACTTTGTATAGACAATAGTATGGTTTCAGAACCACAAATTAACGTTTTAAAGAAATTAAAATTCGTCGAAGAGCAATTAATAGCGCAAGTTCACCCAGTTATTACAGTGTACCTACTCAAATTGGATATCGTGGCCAAGTGATCAACTTCCATCAAGATATCACTTTGTTGGGCTGGTGTAAACTTGCGATTTTAAATACAATGATCATTATACAGTTTTTACAAAGTAAATATATTTTTTAAGGGTTATCCGTATGTCCGTACAAGTTACGTACCCATCCGATTTTTAGTCCAATCCCTCAACTATTTATCAATGAAGGCAGGGCCGAGCCGCCCCTATGTGCGAAGTGTGCGGCGCACACAGGCGCCACGACAATAGGGGCGCCGCGCCGCCTTCGAAATTATTTTTGTTATATTAGACCAAATAGACATACACGAGGACTAGCAGCGAATCGTGGTTTCCCGTGGGCATACCGGGATAAAATATAGCCAGTGACGCCTAAGTACATCGCATAAGGTGCTGCCTAGCTAGCTCGCGAATGAATCGCTCTCGAATGGAATCGTCCGAATAAAGGTTTTGAAGCAATCATCACCCCCCCCCCCCCCGTGACGATTCGTGAAAAAGAGGTTTCATAGGTCACACAGGCGCTGTGGGAGGTCGGCTCGGCCCTTTATGAAGGCCTTGCGTATGTGGCTAAAACAAGTGTATACACAGAACCATGGAATCAGTTTTGAGTGGTAAGGGTGACCTTAGAAATATAAAGCGCGGTCAGAATTATAAAAACATTACAAACGCTACCAACAGTGCACACGCGTGAACCAAAATTGATATGTGCGCTAATGCGCTATGTGCGCTGTTTGCGCGCTATCTAATCGGACCAGGATTGTGTGCGTACGTGTGTGCAAAAATATCAAAATTAGAGTTACGTACTCGGCATTTCGAATTGCAAGATTCAGAAAACAGTTGTTGTAATTAGTAATTGATGAGAATGCAATATTTAACCATTGTAAACATAAATGTTTAATAAAAAAACTAAAATTAAACAAATTCTGAAACGTTAAATTTTGAGTTTGACATTTGTGCACACACTGCACAACCTATTTTCCATGAGCAGCGTCCCATTACTATCGTTGGTGCAAATACGTTCAATTCGATCACTTCACTCCGTAAGCGCGAAAAAGCGCAATTTGGACCGCACGGATAGTCAACATGACAATACTCGTAGGAGCTTCCAATTTTGACCGCCGCCGGCACAGAAAACTTGATGACTCTAAACTAAACAAGACTTTCCAAACTTTCTGATAGTGAATATTGATGTATGATGGCAGTTTTGGTTTTGATTGTTTCTTTTTTTTAATCAAATATATTTTTTATGGAAACTTTTTTCGAGAAATATTTTAGAATCACATATCATGGAGTCAGTTAATCCGCCCTAGCAGTTCCCTGCATGAGATAAAGACTTCAGCATATACAAGAAGTTGTTGTACTCATCGAGACCTTTCAAATGATGTTTGGTCACAAAATGGTACAACATGACAGGACGACACCTCCTGGGGTCAGTTAATACACTCTAGCTTGGTTTTCCTGCTCGAGATACAGACTGAAGAAGTTGTAGTACCCATTTAGAGCTTTCAAATAACGTAGGGCACAAAGTGTTATAGGACAACATATAGGGCGGAACGCCCATTCTCCTTTGGGTTGAAAATGGATTTGTCCTCCCGATTAAATGCCACGCACTCACGAGTGATAATGGTTCGATATGAAAATTATTCTCATACAACGTATGACAATAATGGTTGAGTCCGAAACCACCCATAACTAAATATTGGAAAAGTGGAAATACTTAATGTTCCAGGAAACAATACAATAAGCTTTCGTAATCACAACTCACAAGTCACAAGGCTTGACGTTAGATAAAGCTGTGGCGGACATTGGACATAAATAAATTTGGTCTAACATAGGTAAGGTACCTCTGTGGTATCGCGCGATTTCAACAATTAAAGCATTTTCTTTCTTTCTTACTATAAAACATAGAATTACTAAGAATAACCTCGCGAGCCCACGCAAAGCCACGCTTTTAGCTAGTTATTATTAACTGACCCCTAACTAAGATGTACAGTCTCGGAATGAAAAGGTTCGTCACCTTAGAGTTGGTTTTCACTTGCACTAGTATTGCAAGAAACAATTATGCCAACATACAAGTGTAAGAAACAGTGATGCTAACATTTCAATAAATAGAATGACGTTTGCTATCGAATAAGGTTTTGTTTGATATTTCTATCCATTTTTAAACATTGCCTTGTGCGCGCGGCATATAAAATCCTCTTTGATATTTAGCAATGACGACATTGACCGATTGACAATAGTTTTAACAGAAATAATAATGGCATGTTGAACCAACAAGAAGGTTTTAGTTTATCAAAAATCTTGTTGACAAGATATTTATCCTGTCAAACAACACTGATCTGAATAATTTTGAACTTTATTATCGAGCAGTAGAACATTATTTTCCTTAACTTGAGTCTATTCTGTACCATAGTTTCAAAAGGTAATATGTTTTCGCGACACATTATACGAATCAATTTGAAAATTGACGAACCTTTTCATTCCGAGACTGTACCTAAGGTATCAGAAACTAAGCACTCACTCATTCAACCTTACTGATGGCAGTCCGGCATGGTGACCACTCTGCCATCTAGGTCTTAGCTGACTAGGATGTAGTTAATAATACTCGAGAATAATTTCAAACTGCACATGTATTATTTCCTCACCTCCATGTTTTCAGGGTCCCGTTTCTTCCTCAGGTAGTTAAAGCAACAAGCTCTGAACCGCCTCGAGCCACACGATGAGACACATTCCTTACCGCACGAGTCACACGACATTTTGGAAGCGTACACCATGCCTGAATAAAATCAATAAATAAGAGATTATTAAGTGATAGAATATGTTAGTAATTGTTAAAAAAAAAAATTAGTAATTTTGTGTAAAATTTCATAAACATTTTGTTACAATAGATTCCGTGAACGGATCATTAAATCTTTATTGAATTTCAGATCTTCATATTTTTGTTTGATCATTATGGAGTACTTATTAAGTACGAGACGTACTTATTATGTAAAAGATGAGAACCCTATTCCTTACTAGGTACAGTGACCAGAGAGAATCCTGGTCGTGATCCTTATTCTATGACTAGGTATATACTAGAGTGACTTATCAAAGGTATAATATATTAAGTTAGAGAATAATTGTTAGAAAAATTAAGGTTACTTAAGCTTTTATATTTACCTACTTATTTTATTTAAAAAAAAAAAAACTTACCAATAAGCAAAAGAGTTACAAAAATGGCAATTTTCATGATTTCTAAACGAAACTCGCGCCAAAACAGTGACAAGATGCCGGTATCCGGTACGAATGATGGAAGTCAGACGAGCTTTCCTTTTTATACTAAACATTTATTTGTTCACGTGGGTGTGTGGGAATACTAGGTAAATACATCATACATTTATGGTGTACTAGCTTTTAGCTTCGGGATTTGTAATATGATAGTTAGTAAGTACTTGAAGTACGTACTCTAAAAATACGACCTAAGAGGAGAGAGAAAAAAAGAGGTTTTGATTTATTTTTACTAGTTGTGCTTTGCGGTTTTACTCGTTTAATTCCCAATCCCGTGGGAATTTTGAGATAAAAAGTAACCTAAGTATGTATTTTTCCTAGTTAGTTATATGGAAGGAACATCTGTCCCTTTCATCTAAATCAGTTCAGTAGTTTTTGAGTGAAGTATTAACCATTCTTACAAACTTTCGCGTTAAACGCGAAATATAAACTTTATAATGTTAGTAGCATAGTAGGAAATAGGATACCTACCTATTACTTAAGTTGAAGTCTCTATTACTAATGTGACGACCTCGATGTCAGAGTGGTCACCATGCCGGACTACCATCCGTAAAGTTGCGGCTTCGATTCCCGTGTGAACCACAAATGTTTATCTCGGTGTGTGTGTGAATGAGTGTGTGCGTAGTTTCTGATACCCTAGATACAAGTAACGAACTTAGTTAGGGGTCAGTTACTGTAATTAGGTATAAGTATGATGGAATGCAGTAGCACGCTTCTTCTTTCTGGTGATTTATTTATTTATTTATTAGTGATGAGTGCTTCATCACTTCTACCAGTAGTTCTTCATCTACACTCAAAAGTTAATATGGGAAAGTGAAAGGAATCGACACTAAGAGCCGCCTCTTCTTCCCATACATAGAATTGTTATTTAATTGTCTACATGTCCTGATCTGTCCGGATTGAGGAGCCAAGTGGTTTTAAATTAAAATCATACATTTAGTAGTAAAATAACTGATTTTGTAGCAGGATAGGTAAAAAAGTTACATCGGTGTAAAAGTGGCTCCTCAATCCAAACATCTGAATTGAGGAGCCATCCGTGGCTCGCAAATGAATCATCTCAAACTGAAATATTTTTTCAAATCGGACCAGTACTTTCGGAGATTAACGTGCTTTGTAATAATAGTAGGTACTTATTTAGATGGGGTAAAAGAAAACAAAATAAATATGAACCATTAAACATTTAATTATTTATTTAAATCACAATTTCATTAAAATTATTTACATTTTATTACAATAATCAAAATTATATAAAACTAGATATTCATTCGTATGGAATTGTAATATTTCATATTTTACAATTACGATTTATGGAATCGCTCAAATTTATATAAATTGAGGAAACATATATCAAAGGGCGTGTTTAGCTAAACTAATATCTTAGGGCCTAGTTAGACTGCATTCCAACTGCAATCCGACCGCAAATTGCAGGTCAGATGCAGTTTATGCAGTCAACACGAACCAAACGAGCGGTCCAGTCCAGCATTGCAGTCGTGTCGATTGCATTCAAACTGCATCTAAACTGCAATTTGCTGTCGGATTGCCTGTCTAGACCTTTAGTAATAAGCTGAGAAGAAAATGACAATAGGAGTCACAATCTTTTCTGTGCCGGGCGGCCAAAATCGTGTTTAAGTGTTTTTACTTAAAAAAGATTGTGCAATTAGCGCGTTCATTCATGATTTGTTAGAATTAAGTTGATAAATAGTACCAATTTTTGGTAGACCTATAAAATAAATAAATTATCATTTTGACAATAATGTCATTTGGATACATTTTCAATAAACTGACAACCAAAAGATGCGATTACAGCGACGCTGGCACCGGCACAGACAGGATTGTGGCTCAATACTCTTAATACATATAATGAAACCATGATGAAATAAACTCAGAATTCTGACCAGCTTCTTTATTACTAAGATTAGTTCAGCCAAAAACGCCCATTCTCTAGCCGTTTGACTACTTATTCCCGAAAAAATACAACAATTCGTCATTTCGTTTCAACAAAACGACAAAAAAAACATATGTCCGTTTATTCGACGCTCTTACGGTGAAGGAAAACATCGTGAGGAAACCTGCACACTAAAACTTAGATGGTTGTCATGGTAACAGTAATCTGACGTTTATTTGACAAAGTTTTTATCTGAATTTTGACATGATAAAGACTACTGAGACACCATAGCCATATGAATAATAGCAGAATACCTAATAGAGAATTAGCTGCAAGAACTTTTTATAAGAAAATAATAAGGACAATCACCTAACAATGTAATACAACGGTAAATTCATATACAATACTGACACTCTCGTTATGGTGTCTCAATATCAACATATTGTCTGATCAAATAATGACAAATTGCGGACTTAGGCCCCTGTACGTTGCCAGCGTGGTTGATGATCACCCTAATTCAGGGTAGGCTCGAGCCCCTCGGTGGGGACATATACGAGCTGATGATGATGAATTTAAATTCACTATAAATTATATAACTTTATATTATTAAATAAATAATACATAGATTTCTTTATCACAATAAATAGAACATTTTCTTATAAGTATGTGAAACAACGGGATGTTAGTACGTACTTATTTAAGTCGATTCCCTCGACTAGTTTCAGCCACGTCCGGTGGTCATCATCAGGAGGATGAGTGCGATACGCCCGCGACGACGGCGTCTCGCTCTGAACGATGATGGCGACCGGAGGTGGCTGAAACTAGTCGAGGGTACCGACTTAAATAAGTACGTACTAACATCCCGTTGTTTCACATACTTATATACAGGGTGTCCCGTAAGTAGTGGACCAACGGGATGTGGGGGATAGGGAAGACCGTTACCTACCAGAATCACCAAAATTTATTGTCCTAGGCCTCATAGTTTTGAAGTTATAACGTTTTTTAGTAAGTAGGTGAAATTATCGTACTATGTGCATATTTTTCTTAATTCTACAAAATCTATTACTTATTTTGATGTTATTTTTATTCAAGGGCGTTAAGAATACATAGGTTTTTCTAATTTAAATCATTTTTTAGTGTAGTTATCATTAACATTAAAATTAATCAACAAAACAAGTGCAATTGTTAAATTTCAAAATACTCTAAGTGGTATTTGAGCTGAGCTGGTGTAAAAAAAATGTATTGTAGCCTTGTGGCACTTTATTTTAAAAACATCTACATATCATAAGGATTACAAAAACGTATAACACTGTGGTTTCAAATGAGTAGTTTTTTATTTTAACTAATATCAACGTAAAAGGGAACTTTTGAGAGAAAACAAAAATTCATTGCTAATTATGGAAATTCGTTTATTACTCAATTTATTTTTACATTAAGGGTTCAAAATGCTTTTCTTTAGCTCTTGTGCATTAAAACATCTTCGTATAAAGTCTTTTTGTAAACTTCTTTGGGCTCTTTGATGTTTTTTTATCAATTCAGCAACATGATTGAAATTTTGTGATAACTCTCTTTTTATCAGAAATATTTGTCTCATTAACTGCTTCTTTGAGGAAACCCCATAGAAAATAATCCAAAGGATTCAAGTCGGGAGATCGTGGCCTATTTCATGGCCGATCGCTGGCCATGAAATAGTACCTTTGCGTCCAAACCATCGATTTGGGAACGTCTCATTCAAAAATTCAGTCACTTACCGTGAATAGTGGGCAGGTTCACCTTCGTACTGCAACATTCGTACGTGCTTCTTAACTTTAACTTAACGAAGATGTTGGTTATGCACAAGGCCTGAAACTGCGCGGAACCACATACTCTCGCGTACTTCTTAACTTTATTCGAAGATGTTGGTTATGCATAAGGCCTAAAACTGCGCGGGAGAGAATGTGGTTGCAGTACGAAGGTGAACCTGCCCACTATTCACGGTAAGTGACTGAATTTTTGAATGAGACGTTCCCAAATCGATGGTTTGGACGCGAAGGTACTATTTCAAGGCCAGCGATCGGCCATGAAATAGGCCACGATCTCCCGACTTGAATCCTTTGGATTATTTTCTATGGGGTTACCTCAAAGAAGCAGTTAATGAGACAAATATTTCTGATAAAAAGAGAGTTATCACAAAATTTCAATCATGTTGCTGAATTGATAAAAAAACATCAAAGAGCCCAAAGAAGTTTACAAAACGACTTTATACGAAGATGTTTTAATGCACAAGAGCTAAAGAAAAGCATTTTGAACCCTTAATGTAAAAATAAATTGAGTAATAAACGAATTTCCATAATAAGCAATGAATTTTTGTTTTCTCTCAAAAGTTCCCTTTTACGTTGATATTAGTTAAAATAAAAAACTACTCATTTGAAACCACAGTGTTATACGTTTTTGTAATCCTTATGATATGTAGATGTTTTTAAAATAAAGTGCCACAAGGCTACAATACATTTTTTTTACACCAGCTCAGCTCAAATACCACTTAGAGTATTTTGAAATTTAACAATTGCACTTGTTTTGTTGATTAATTTTAATGTTAATGATAACTACACTTAAAAATGATTTAAATTAGAAAAACCTATGTATTATTAACGCCCTTGAATAAAAATAACATCAAAATAAGTAATAGATTTTGTAGAATTAAGAAAAATGTGCACATAGTACGATAATTTCACCTACTTACTAAAAAACGTTATAACTTCAAAACTATGAGGCCTAGGACAATAAATTTTGGTGATTCTGGTAGGTAACGGTCTCCCCTATCCTCCACATCCCGTTGGTCCACTACTAACGGGACACCCTGTATAATGACGTACGTTTCGTTTAATAATAGAACATTTCCTTGTACTCATTCTTAATCGGACGCACTATTATACACTCTATTTTATATATTTATATAAATATAATAAATTAAAAATAATCACAAATATATATCACAATAATCGTTAATATGGTAAAATAATACTACATAATGTAAATGTGACTGTAAAGGAAAAAAGTTTCGAATGCGTCACAACTGTGACCGAATGAGAAATAAAGTTTAACATTTGTCACAGTATGACAGATTGGGAAATATAGAATCACCATCTTGTCTGTGCCGGTGCCAGCGTCACTGTAATCGCATCTTTTGGTTGTCAGTTTATTGAAAATGTATCCAAATGACATTAGAGTCACAATGACAATAGGAGCTTACAATTTTGGTCGCCGGCACAGAAAACTTGGTGACTCTAGACTAGAAGTTTCAAAGGTGGCGCAGCTTTATTAAATGGAAAAGAACAACTCTGGGAAAAGTGTCACAGTCACAGGGATTAATACTTTAAGGGCTTAATGGCTTAATACTCACTCATACATAATAGATATAACAATTCAGTTACAAATTTACAGTATATCACAGACTGTGACTAACGCAACCCAATATTATGATTGATGAAACCAGAAATTGATTTGAAAATCGTGTCACAATTTTTTAACACTAGTCATTTTCTGTCACAGTCACATTACACATATTAAAGTGTGACGAAATGGTAACAAACTTATGATTATAGTGAATAAGTTTAGGGCCTATTTCATGACCTTCAAGTAAAGTAGTATTACTCACCAAGTAAAGTTAGTTTTGTCTCTTTCTTACTTTATATCAAGTGACAAAGACAAAACATGTGAGTGGCTACTCGGAAAGTTACTTGAAGATGGTGAAATAGGCCCTTAGTTTAATAACTTATACATCAGATTTGCAAACAATTTAATTACAAATTGCGTTGTATTTTAAATAGAACAATGACAAAATGTTACTAAAATTTAAAACTGCAATCATTTGGTTACTTAAGACATGCAAGTCGGTCCCGGTTGTCGTACTATACTTTGTAAAATCTAGGATGATCTCTGTGACAGCTGTCAGTGAAATCCCGCCTATGAAGTTCTGAATTTCTTAGCACTACAGTCAGTACATGTTAGTGTCATACTTTATGGGCATGTCGACCTGTTTAGTGATGGGCGATGTATCATCGTGACCACGGACAATAAATTATCGATATTTTAAATAAAACCCTATTTAAAATGAAAGTGTATTTTAATTTTATCGTATATTTTAATATCATAAACATAATTTACATTTGATATATGATAATAGTGAGTAAATAAAATCCAATTTCTAACTTACTTATGTAATATTCCATCAGAAACTGATTCAGAGAATAATTGTTTTTTTGTAATTAAAATATTCGTTTAATTTAGTACCTAGCGTTTAATCTCAATATAATTTATCATTTTCATCGTTAATAGTCAGAAACATCGATAATTTCTATCGACATAGATTTAGATCCTGCCAACCCTATGAACGAAAGTTTGACATATGTCACAGAGATCATCCTAGATTTTACAAACTATAACATCATCGACAGTCGGACAGAGGAGTTAGGGCATACAATAGTCTAACATTTGGTAACTAAACGCAGTTCAAAATTCGACCATAATTGGAAAGATTTAATTGCAAAAAACTTAAAAGTAAATTAAAATACAATAAATACACATAACTACACACATCAAAAGTGTCAGAGGGATCAAGCATTTTTATGCGGATTTCTTGAGATTGAGATGTGGCTTTGTAATAAATTTATGATTTTATAAATTTATATGGATCCTTTTTGGTGCATTTCATAATTTGAATCAGGAACTGTGAATCAAATTCGAGTAAAAGATGAAAATCAGCTGTCAATATTTTCCCTATAAAAACATACAACGCATTGAAGACATTATTAGTGCTACTGTTTCCCTACTACTGATTAAAACCAACGTTATTATGGAGCGGTGACGTCATTTAAGCAGGGAAGAAATGCTCAGAGCCGTGGGAATGATAGAAGCTGGTTCCCGGCAACGTACTGTGGCTTTAGCTCTGAATACAAGTCAGAGTGTTATCAGTCGACTTTGGACACGTTACCGAAGCACTGGTACCGTGGCTGAGCGCCATGGAGGACGGTATCGCTGCACCACACGGAGACAAGACCGATACATTCAAATCTTAACTCGAAGAGCTCCAACAATAACCGCCATGATGTTAGCCGTGCGGCTTCATCACTCTTCAGGGAACTTAATTAGCGACCAAACAGTCAGAAACCGCTTGCATGAAGTGAACCTTCATTCCCGAAGACCGCTACGGGTACCACCTATAGCAATGCACAATCGTAGGATTCGATATCAATGGGCTCTTGAACACAGAAATTGGGCAGAAGAACAATGGCGTTTCGTGTGCTTTTCTGATGAGTCTCGTTTTGGTATGAGACCGGATACAAGACGTATACGACACTGGAGAACCCCTGGACGCCAACAGCGATTAAAATCCTGCCAGGAAGTCCATCCTTATAGTGGTGGAACCATCATGGTATGGGCGGGTATTTGGATCGGCGGAAGAACTGAGTTGATTTGGATCAGAGGCAACCTCAACGCTCAAATTTATGCTGAGACGATTGTATCAGACGTCATCGTTCCTCTACAAGTGCAAATCGGTCCCTTATTTCAGTTAATGCATGATAATGCACGACCGCACACCGCAAGAGTTGTAAGACAGACTCTCGCCGCAGCTAACATCAATGTCCTGCCCTGGCCTGCTCAGTCGCCAGACTTGAACCCGATTGAGCATGCATGGGATATGCTACAGAGAAGAGCTCTGCCGAATATGGAGGGTATCCAGTCGCAAGAAGACCTTTTTTTGTTGTTGCAACGAACATGGGCGGCCATTCCACAGCGTGATTTGGATGAACTCATTTTGAGTATGCCAAACCGATGTTCTTGTGTTGTTAGTGTTCGCGGTAGAAACACGGATTATTAATTGTTTAAGTTACCCAATAAAATTTTAAAGAAAACTGTTATTTCAGTCTTTTTTTCGAACTTTAATGTTAGTGGTTCAAATGTCAAAAATCCCTTTATTAGGAAAATGGCAAATTTCTTTATTAATGCAAAGGTGACTTGGTTTATCGTTACTGTGACAAACGAAAACACTTTATTTGATGAATCCTTAAAGAAAATTTTAATTAATATCAATCAGGAGAAAAGTTATTGCAAAAATATATGTTGATCCCTAGACACTTTTGATGTGTGTATATAATACAACGGGATGTTTGTACTTATTTAAGTCGATTCCCTCGACTAGTTTCAGCCACGTCCGGTGGCCATCATCAGGAGGATGAGTGCGATACGCCCGCGCCGACGGCGTCTCGCTCTGTCATTCACGATGATGGCCACCGGACGTGGCTGAAACTAGTCGAGGGAATCGACTTAAATAAGTACGTACAAACATCCCGTTGTATTATATAGTTATATATAATGACGTACGTTTCGTTTAATAATAAAAATAAATACACAATTTAAATTCTTAATTCTATTAAATTAAAGGTATAAGTTGGTAGCCGACTGCAGACAGCAGCAGACCACACGTCGCCGCGCCACTACTGGTTTGTATGTATTTCTATGAAATTACATTCGTAGTGGGCGACATGAAGCTAGCTTCGCGTCGTCGAGCAGCAGACGGCGAAGTGTCATGATGACGTTAGGCGGCGACGTGTGGTCTGCTGCTGTCTGTAGTCGGCTACCAACTTATACCTTAAGTTACAATTTTAATATAAATTATTAAATATCTAAAATAATCAAATTTAAAACATTTATAATGTTTGAAATAATCACATTAAAAGCGTTATTATTATTTATTTGACTATTATGTACAAATCAATCTATAGAGATCAAATAATAATAGTTATTTATGATACAAGTGTGTAAAGTTGGTGATTACTTCCGAGGGGCTATTGAGGTCTGAAGATAGCCGAGAATAGTAATCATCAATACACGTGTGTACCATACAACGTTTTTCTACACATTTGCGAAGAAAATAATAATACAATAATATGTTTTTTCGCTAATAAACTAACAATTTTCCTATATTAATAATTATTATTTATTTTAAACATATATTAACCACAACCAAAATTTTTGTCTAAATATTTTTTAATATTTGAAAAATAATTACATATATAAAATAACAATTTTTTTTATCCGCTTTTTAGAACTTTCTTCATGAAAAAAAATTCTTTCTCTTCATGGAACAGTCATATTTTATAAAATATTTTTACCTAATATGCTTGTGTAAATAAATAAATATGTAATAAATAATATTTTTTTATATTATAATAAATATAATAAATCATATTTTGTTTTTAAATATAAGTAGGTACATTATCACGAAATCAATTTTGTAACACCAAATTTCTTAGTTATCAGTCTACCTGCTATGCCAAAGGTAACAAATTCTATTCCCACTCATGTCAAAAAATTGTGTATTAAGGCTCCTTCACCGGGAGCATTCGCGTGTAATGTAACGTTACAGATTTGAGCATTACATCAGTGAAGGAGAACTGAGCAATACAATGCGCACCTTGTAATTTATTAATTGTAATTTGTAATTATTACACGCGAATGCTCGTTAGTCAGGGAGGTATTATTGTGATGTAATGCTCAAAGACGAATCTGTAACGTTACATTACACGCGAATGCTCGTTAGTGAGGGAGGTATTATTGTAGTGTAATGCTCAAAGACGAATCTGTAACGTTACATTACACGCGAATGCTCTCGGTGAAGGAGCACCTTTACATGTCTATTTGTCTCTATGTATTCTATTTACTCTAAGTATGTATTTACAAATGTATATAAGTATGTATATCCGTTGTCTAGTATCCATAGAACAAGGTTCGCTTAGATTGGGACTAGCTGGCGATGAGTGATATGTGTCCCGATATATGTAGATATATTCATTTTAGATATCATGTTTGTTAGTAAAATTTACTGCTTAAGACATGCACAATCGATTTCTAGTTAGAATGAACATTAAATTTTTCAAAACCGGCTTTGATTCCCATAGTGTGTAATGGTGTTACCAGACCAATCGATCGACGGCATCGATCGACGTCGATCGACTGGTCTCCAGTGACGGATTAAGACTTCATGATGCTCTAATCCAAGCCTTCGTGCCCCCAGGACTGCAGCTAGAGTGGAATTTGACGACGAAAAAAAACGCTAACACTGAGCTCGCTATGTTCAACAAGGTAGGGCATTTGTCATTTCAAGCATAGCTACGGACCTGGGCCCCCTATCCTTGTTTTCTAGTGCCCTTTATGGTGTTTTGTGGTGCCTCTCCCACAGGGCCGAGCCGACCTCCCACAGCGCCTGTGTGCGAAACCTATGAAGCGCCTCTTTTTTTCACAAATCTTCACGGTCACGGTATGCCCACGGGAAAGAGAATTACGCGGGTGAACCTGCGATTATGTCTGTTTGTATGTCTATTTGGTCTTATATGGCCTCCTCTATGGATATGTTGTTGTGATGTAACAAAAATAATTTCGATGGCGGCCGCGGCGCCCCTATTGTCTTGACGCCTGTGTGCGCCGCACACTTCGCACATATGGGCGGCTCGGCCCTGCTCTCCCAGACGTGGTGCCCTAGGCAATTGCTTAATTTGATTAAGGGTTAATCCGGGACTGCTGGTCGGGTAGAAACTATCGATCGACGTCGACCATTCCATTCTACCATCGATCGATGCCGTCAATCGATGATCGATCGATTGGTCTGGTAACACCTTTATAGATTTTTTTCTAAATCTTTTAATGCAATTTTTATGTTTAAAATCAATGACATGGTTCCTAAGAACAGATCTTTGTATCTCTTATAGTTTTATACTTCCCCCCACTGACCGTTCTATTTGGGCCACCTTGTATATTTATTAACAAGCGGTGCCCCGCGGTTTAACCCGCGATATCTCCTCTCCTATTGGTCGTAGCGTGAAGTCATATAGCCTATAGCCTTCCTCGATAAATGGGCTATCTAACACTGAAAGAATGTTTCAAATCGGACCAGTAGTTCCTGAGATTAGCGCGTTCGAACAAACTCTTCAGCTTTATAATATTAGTATAGATAAGTATTTTGTTTTTCTTTAACTTCCTAACTAATATTATAAATGCGAAAGTAACTCTGTCTGTCTGTCTGTTACCTTTTCACGGCTAAACTACTGAACCGATTGACTTGAAATTTGGTACAAGGGGTAGCTTATAGTTCGGGGAAGGACATAGGCTATGTTTTATCCCGAAATCACCGCGGAATCGGGAACTGTGCGGGTAAAACCGCGGAGCGCAGCTAGTTTTGAATACTTTCATTATGGCTTGACGTTTCACGATAAAGTTCTTAATCTTTTTAGGGTTCCGTACCCAAAGGGTAAAAACGTGACCCTATTGCTGAGAATTCGCTGTCCGCTGTCTGTCACCACGCTGTATCTCAAGAACGGTGATAGCTAGACAGTTGAAATGTTCACAGATGATGTATTTCTATTGCCGCTATAACAACAAATACTAAGAACAAAATAAAATAAATATTTAGCCCCCCTTAAATATTTAAGGGGGGCTCCCATACAACAAACTTGTTTTTGTCGTTTTTAGTACGGAACCTGGGGCTCCCATACAAAAAAAACGTGTGGCACTCGGGGACTGCCGCGGTAAAGCTATTGCATAGCAATTTTATCCACTAATTGTTTTTTTTATTTTTATATTGCAATCCTAACCTTAGAAATTTTGATGTCGTACTTGGGACTTCATACAATAAAAACTTTGTCTACATTACTATAAAAACTTTTTGGAAAATTTACAAAAAAAAAGTTTTCGATACAAAAATAATAAAAACGTGAGGTTTTTTTTCGTTATGGATTTTCTGGCGCTCAAGGCCCGCGATAGAAGCTATGCAATAGTTTTATTATTAAACGAAACGTACGACATCATATATAATTATTAAACAACGGGATGTTTATACGTACTTATAAAGTCGAAATCCTCGACTAGTTTCAGCCACGTTCGGTGGCCTTCATCAGGAGGAGTGCGATCCGCCCGCGCCGTTGGCGTCTCGCTCTGCACTGACGCAGCGCAGGCGCGCTCTCGCGTCCCGCTCCACAGCGCGTCGCTCTCGCTCCAACGCACGCAGGGCTCGCGCAGTCGGTCGCCCGTGTTGTCGTGAAGTTGTATTGGGTCGTGGGTTCGAGTCCGGTATGTCACTGACTTGTCGCAACGGTGAAGTCCGCGAGTTATCTGTCTCATACTCGGTGTCTGGCTCCGGGACACAGAAAGTGCTGATGGTGTCCTTGTTTCCGTGGACTGTGGATGTGCCGCGCGGGAGTCCTTGAAGACATGGTTTCCAGGCGGGCGGTAGTGTCCAACCGCCGTCTCTGTTGAAGTTCGGACGACGACTAGTCTCTATAGCTTCCCGAATTTTGCGAGTTACGAAGAACTTATCTCTAGCTAGAACCCGGGTCTTGTCGAAGCGTATAAAGTGAGTCGTGTCCAAAGTTAACGCGTGTTCTGCTACCGCCGATCGATTGGTATCCACATTCTTCATAGCACGGATGTGTTCCACTAACCGAGTAGACACGTTCCTCTTCGTCTCACCGATGTAAGATTTGCCGCAGTCACAAGGTATCTCGTAAACGCCGGGGACTCCCAACGGGTCTCTGTCCTTCGGAGAGCGGAGTAGTTGCCTTAGCTGTGTAACGGGCCGGAAAATTGTTTTTATATCATACTTGCGGCGTATCATATGTCCAATTTTATCCGTTACACCACTTATATATGGCAAGTACATGGTCGCTCTATCCACTGTGGCGTTCCTGGTCCCCTTGGATGTAGTCGCTATCCGGTAGCTGTGTCTCCAACTGTATTCGTTTGTTTCTAACACCTTCCTCACGTGCGATAACTCGGCATCCACATATTGAGGGTCGCATAATCTCAGGGCTCTGTTGATTAGCGTCCGTGGTACCGAAAACCTATGAGAGGGGTGGTGGTGGGAGTCAGCTCGTAAATACCTATCTGTGTGTGTAGTTTTGCGGTATACTTTGTGTGACAAGTGTCCGTCAGGTCCTCGCATCACTAACACGTCTAGGAAAGGTAGCTCGCCTTCGTGCTCCAGTTCTACAGTGAAGACAATCCGAGGATGTTTACTGTTAAGATGTTCGAGTAAAACAGCTACGTGGTCCTTGCGTAAAATAGCAAACACATCATCTACATATCTCCACCAAAGTCGCGGTTTGAACGGAGTTGTTTCCAAGGCTGTACGTTCGAACCATTCCATGAATACGTTGGCTATTACCGGGGCAATCGGAGACCCCATAGCTACGCCGTCTTTCTGGATGTAAAAGTCACCCCGCCATATGAAATACCCACTTCTCAGCGTATAGTCAATCAACCGAATGTACTCAATAGGTGTAGATGTAATTGAAAGTAAATCCGATATAATGTTCATAGTGTCCTCTATCGGTACATTGGTGAAGAGCGAGTTTACATCGAAACTGACCATTACTTCCTGTTCATTGAGTACCACTTCCTGTAACAGTTGTGTGAAATGCGTGGAATCTCTCACAAAGCTGGACGTTTTTCCTGTATAGGGAAGTAGTAAGTTTGACAAGAAACGTGCCGTTTTATAAGTCGGAGAGTCTATTTGACTTACAATCGGTCGTAGAGGCCAGTTCGGTTTGTGTATTTTGGGTAATCCATATATTTTGGGTGGCGTCGGATTAGACGGGCGTAGGGCGTTATATCGGTCGTCTGGTAACTACCGCCCGCCTGGAAACCATGTCTTTAAGGACTCCCGCGCGGCACATCCACAGTCCACGGAAACAAGGACACCATCAGCACTTTCTGTGTCCCGGAGCCAGACACCGAGTATGAGACAGATAACTCGCGGACTTCACCGTTGCGACAAGTCAGTGACATGCCGGACTCGAACCCACGACCCAATACAACTTCACGACAACACGGGCGACCGACTGCGCGAGCCCTGCGTGCGTTGGAGCGAGAGCGACGCGCTGTGGAGCGGGACGCGAGAGCGCGCCTGCGCTGCGTCAGTGCAGAGCGAGACGCCAACGGCGCGGGCGGATCGCACTCCTCCTGATGAAGGCCACCGAACGTGGCTGAAACTAGTCGAGGATTTCGACTTTATAAGTACGTATAAACATCCCGTTGTTTAATAATTAGCTATGCAATAGCTTTAAACTTAATTTATGTCGTTTTTGTTACGGAACCCTTCGTACGCGAGTCCAAATCGAACTTAACCGATGTTTTCTCTGAAAATCTCTTAAACTTAATATCTTAACTCTTACTTATATCCATTTATCTTCTTTTTTAGTTAGCAATGGACTTGCTTCTTCTTTGGCGGTCTTCAACGGACTTATTTCGGTTTTTCCGTTGCAGTGTTTCGTAGACTCGGACACGATGTAAGGTATGCCTGCGAGGTCGGACGAGAGGGGGTTGTAGTACTGCTTGTAGCAGAATAACGCTGTTGTGAACCCTAGGATCGAGCCTACTAGGATATCTGGAAGAGAAAAGATTTATTTTTAGTGCAATGTATAAGAAAAAAATATAGAAAAAATAAAAGTTTGAAAAGCGTAATATTCTAAATTTATTAATGGTACAAGCGAGTAAATTTGATGATTACTATCCTCGGCTATCTTAAGACCCTCGCCTGACGGCTCGGGCCTCAATAGCGCCTCGGAAGTAATCACCAATACACGCGTGTAACATACAATATTTTTCAACACACTTGTTCATAAAGGGGCTCTTATTTGTGCAAAAACAGTTGAATAATGACACGTTTTATTCACAAGTGAGTTACCTATAGATAGAGATAAATAAACAGTTTTTCTATTCGCGCGCATCCAACACAACAATGATATAGTTATTAAAAAAAATCAAAAGAATGGAATCGACCATAGACCTACCAAAAGTACAAGGCAACATAGTTGAAGTTTGTTTTTAAAATGTATGGACATGATATTTTTTGGTATCGAAACTTTTTTAAAAACAAAGCAACTCACTTGTGAATAAAACATTATTCAACTGTTTTTGCACAAATAAGAGCCCCTTTATGAACAAGTGTGTTGAAAAATAATGTAGCTAACATGTATTAATGGTTCTTAATAAAAATAATCTGTGTACATCACCTTCCCAATGATGGTGATAGTCACAGGAGCGGGAGAGCGCGACGGCGGCCGCGGCCACGAGCGGCGCCAGCGCCAGCAGCGCGCGGTGCGCCCGCCCGCGCCCGCGCGCCACCACGCGCAGCCGCCCGCACGCCCACAGCGCCAGCGTGCCCAGCGAGCAGAACGACACTGTAGTGTACGGAGGAAATGGAAATATTATACAATAGTGTACGAGCGGCGCCACCACGCGCAGCCGCCCGCACGCCCACAGCGCCAGCGTGCCCAGCGAGCAGAACGACACTGTAGTGTACGGAGGAAATGGAAATATTATACAATAGTGTACGAGCGGCGCCACCACGCGCAGCCGCCCGCACGCCCACAGCGCCAGCGTGCCCAGCGAGCAGAACGACACTGTAGTGTACGGAGGAAATGGAAATATTATACAATAGTGTACGAGCGGCGCCACCACGCGCAGCCGCCCGCACGCCCACAGCGCCAGCGTGCCCAGCGAGCAGAACGACACTGTAGTGTACGGAGGAAATGGAAATATTATACAATAGTGTACGAGCGGCGCCACCACGCGCAGCCGCCCGCACGCCCACAGCGCCAGCGTGCCCAGCGAGCAGAACGACACTGTAGTGTACGGAGGAAATGGAAATATTATACAATAGTGTACGAGCGGCGCCACCACGCGCAGCCGCCCGCACGCCCACAGCGCCAGCGTGCCCAGCGAGCAGAACGACACTGTAGTGTACGGAGGAAATGGAAATATTATACAATAGTGTACGAGCGGCGCCACCACGCGCAGCCGCCCGCACGCCCACAGCGCCAGCGTGCCCAGCGAGCAGAACGACACTGTAGTGTACGGAGGAAATGGAAATATTATACAATAGTGTACGAGCGGCGCCACCACGCGCAGCCGCCCGCACGCCCACAGCGCCAGCGTGCCCAGCGAGCAGAACGACACTGTAGTGTACGGAGGAAATGGAAATATTATACAATAGTGTACGAGCGGCGCCACCACGCGCAGCCGCCCGCACGCCCACAGCGCCAGCGTGCCCAGCGAGCAGAACGACACTGTAGTGTACGGAGGAAATGGAAATATTATACAATAGTGTACGAGCGGCGCCACCACGCGCAGCCGCCCGCACGCCCACAGCGCCAGCGTGCCCAGCGAGCAGAACGACACTGTAGTGTACGGAGGAAATGGAAATATTATACAATAGTGTACGAGCGGCGCCACCACGCGCAGCCGCCCGCACGCCCACAGCGCCAGCGTGCCCAGCGAGCAGAACGACACTGTAGTGTACGGAGGAAATGGAAATATTATACAATAGTGTACGAGCGGCGCCACCACGCGCAGCCGCCCGCACGCCCACAGCGCCAGCGTGCCCAGCGAGCAGAACGACACTGTAGTGTACGGAGGAAATGGAAATATTATACAATAGTGTACGAGCGGCGCCACCACGCGCAGCCGCCCGCACGCCCACAGCGCCAGCGTGCCCAGCGAGCAGAACGACACTGTAGTGTACGGAGGAAATGGAAATATTATACAATAGTGTACGAGCGGCGCCACCACGCGCAGCCGCCCGCACGCCCACAGCGCCAGCGTGCCCAGCGAGCAGAACGACACTGTAGTGTACGGAGGAAATGGAAATATTATACAATAGTGTACGAGCGGCGCCACCACGCGCAGCCGCCCGCACGCCCACAGCGCCAGCGTGCCCAGCGAGCAGAACGACACTGTAGTGTACGGAGGAAATGGAAATATTATACAATAGTGTACGAGCGGCGCCACCACGCGCAGCCGCCCGCACGCCCACAGCGCCAGCGTGCCCAGCGAGCAGAACGACACTGGATGTACATACAAATATTATACGCCCGTTGACCTGTAGCTATCTATCTCTGTCGCACCTGCTTAAATTGTAATGCGTCCCGCTCGCCATTGCAGCCGTGCGAGCGGGACGCATTATAATGTACGCAGGTGCAACAGAGATAGATAGCTACAGGTCAACGTATGATATTTCATGTGTATTACGACCGTGATATATTAATAAGTACTCACAACTGCTATGCCCGCTGGGGAAGGACTTCCTCCCCTCCATGATATCAATAGGGTTGCCCGTACATTGTAGATCTGACGTCACTATGCCGTCGGGGAAACAGCGGTAGAAGAAATCTGGGCGGGGTCGGCCTGAAAATAGCGTAAGTAATTAAAATAAAACATTAAATTAAAAATTTAAAACACCCCCAGCACAATTACTTTCAAACCCCCATAACTTAAACGGTCAACACATGTCTAAGAACACTCGCACGTAAGTTCCCTTTAATACAAAAAAACTACATTGAAATCGGTTCATCCGTTTGGCAGCTATGATGCCACAGACAGACAGATACACACACACATACACACACACACAGACACGTCAAACTTATAACACCCCTCTTTTTGCGTCGGGGGTTAAAAATAATAAAGGTACAATTCCAAGACGGGCCGCAGACTGCAAACTGCATGCGACAACACTTTTCTATCAACATCTATGAAAGAGCGCGTCGTGACTGCAGGCAGCAGTGTAGCCGCGCTCGGAATCAATTTCATAGACGTTCATTTCAATTATCACAATTATCAATTTCATAGAAACAAGTGTTGTCGTTTGCAGTTTGCGGTTGCAGTTTGCGGTCTGCGGTCCGACTTGGAATTGTACCTTAGGTCGTCTAAAATAATATTTTAAGAGCGTCAGTGGTGTAGGGGTAAAGGTCTTTGACTTCCGATTAGAAGGTATCTGCAGGGCCGTAGCTAAGGGGGGGGGGGGGGGGAGGCCTTGCGGGGCAATGCCTTACCTTAAAATCACAATATACTGACAATGATGAAGTAAATGTGTATGTAATTTCGACTTCAAAAAAGGTCAAAACTTGTGAGTACATACTTGGAACTGTAATTGAAGATCGTGAAATAGGCCCCAAGTGTTATAAAATAAATAAACTTACCACTTATTAATTTGACTGTATCTGTTAAAACTCCATTGATGCCGAGAGCGAGAGACCATGCGAGGAATATCTGAAATTAAACAAAAATATTAGCATAAGAAGATGTTAAATTCTTGGTTTTAGGTATATTTATATTTATTAAATAAATTGAAATTGAAAAATTTGTATCAAATTTCATTTGAAAAAAAAAAACACTTTTTCATGAAACTTTGTTTTATTTTTAAATTATGATCGAATAACGAATATTCATATTGCATTGTTTTTATTATTTTTTAATATTTAATTTCCTTAACTATCTATTTCATATAAGAATAACATTAAATTAAACAAAACCCCCAACACAATTACTTTCAAACCTCCATAACTTTAAAACGGGTCAACCGATTTTCATCAAACATGTCTAAGAACACTCGCACGTAAGTCCCATTAAATACAAAAAAGACTAAATTAAAATCGGTTCATCCGTTCGGGAGCTATGATGCCACAGACAGACAGACACACACACACACACACAGACACGTCAAACTTATAACACCCCTCTTTTTGCGTCAGGGGTTAAAAACCATATTACATGTTTATAAAAAAACCTCCCAGGTACTAATTATTATCTTCCCAATCGCTCACCTCCATAGCATCATTACAATCGTTACAAGGGCCCCACGCCACCAGCGTCAGCACACAGGGCACAGATAGCACTATCGTCCACAGCGCTCCGCCGGGCACGTACGAGTCATGGCGCGGGTACTTGTACACTGTCTCTAGATCTGTCTTCTCTATTACCCGGACGAACGGGGACATTGTTTCCATGTAGCTGTGAAAACATCATCATTACAAATTGCATTAATCATATTTCTCTTGATGGCAGAGTGGTCACCATGCCGGACTGCCATCCGTAAGGTTGCGGGTTCGATTCCCGTGCGGGGTGAATATTTGTGTGAACCACAATTGTTTATCTCTGTCTGGGTGTGTGTGTGAATGAGTGTGTGCGTAGTTTGTGACACCCTAGATACAAGCTTGGAGCTTAGTTAGGTGTCAGTTACTGTAATGAGATGATGTAGTGAATGATTATGTTATGTTATTTAGCCAGCTTGCAAAGGCAGGTATGTTTTAACATCAGCAGAGAAGAATTGGCAAGAAACTGGGGCAGTAATATATTGTATTCTGTATCTTTAATACAATATAATGTCAAAATAAATATTATTTCATAGATATTGGCTTTATGAAAAATATGACTGTTTCACCCGCATGGTTCCCGTTCCTGTGGTAATACGAGGATAAAATATAGCCTATGTTACTCAGGGTGAATGTAGCTTTCTAATGAAAAAAGAATTATTAAAATCGGTCCAGTACTTTTTGAGTTTATTCATTACAAAGAAAAGTACAAATCTTTCCTCTTTATAATATTAGTGTAGAAAAGTCAAACGGATGTATGTTCTTAATACAGTCTGTAATTTTTTTTGTATTATTTACACATTTTAAATGCACATAAATAATAATTATACTGAAATAAAATGAGTAATTGTTTCAGATAGGAAATGCTATAATTATTGTCTTCATTATTCGAATTTTATACTTAAACCAATAGTTATAAAGATTAGAATAGGATAACAATAAGTTTTCAGATAAAACGTGAATCGTAATGGCCTTGTGTTAACTGTAATATGTATAAATAGTGTAATTAATCACTATTTGTATAGATGGTATACCTTCATTTTATTATTATTTTTTCGTATTAAATTCACCAATTTTATAGTTTAAAAGTCTTCTATAGTAATAACAAAAGACTATTCTTTTATCTGAGAGCTTAATTTATAATGATTTTTGTCATTTTATTAAGAAAAATTAATAATAAAAATCACGTAAATAAAAGAAACGTTGTAATGTTACTTACCAGAATGCAGACAATAAAATTACGCGTGTTAGGATTTCAGTAAATAAATTATAACCAGCCGAACGTATTAGAGGCATTTTGATTATTAAATTATGTGTTTTTTATTTAAAATAAAATAAATTTTGCTATTTTTTTTACACGAATCACAAAAATTTTGTTAGATGGTGACGTTGATTCGTTTGTTCGGAAACTTGACTGACTGATAAGAAAACAATGTCATCATGACGTCAGCTATCAAATTAGAAACCTGTTTTTGAACGAAATTTACGTTTCGTTTTTGCTATAATGTTGCCTTATTTTGGCGTAACATTATAAATAGCCTATTATTTAATATACTTTACAATACAGATTTAATGAATTAAAATGGAAACAGAGATTCTAGGGAAAAATCGTGTACATATTATAAGGTGATTCCATAGATCAGTGCTAGCTAATCGTAGATGCCATCTGCACGGTTCAGCAACGTCTACCTGTAGACATATTAGTGATGGGTGACCAATATTTATGTTGCTTATAAATTCATTCCCGTTCCCGTGCTTCGTGCAATTTTCATTGTCGTACTCAGGGCCGAGCCGCCCCTATGTGCGAAGTGCGCGGCGCACACAGGCGCCAAGACAATAGAGACGCCGCGGCAATCGAAATTATTTTTCTTACACCACAACAACATATCCATAGAGGTGGCCATATAAGACTAAAAAGACATACACAAGGGCTAGCAGCGAATCGCAGTTTTATCCGCATAGTTCTCTTTGCCGTGGGCATACCGGGATAAAATATAGCCCATAAGGTGCTGCCTAGCTAGCTTGCGAGTAGGGGGGTAAGGAAGTAAGGGGGGCGCTGTAGGCAGCCCCCCCCTGGGACCGTGAAGATTTGTGAAAAAATGAAGAGCTTCATAGGTTTCGCACACAGGCGCTGTGGGAGGTCGGCTCGGCCCTGATCGTACTAACATATTATATACTTAGGTATTTAGAGCCCTCAACGCAAAAAATACAAACTGGAGAGTTAATTGCGCAAAAAACGCTAAAAGTACTTAATTAAGTAACTAATTAGTTTTAAGCAATAAAGTTGTTGCTTATTGTTTCTATAATTAAATCATTGTTCCCGCAATCGTTAAAAATGTACTTAATTGGATTCAATTTCATTTTTATACCAGCTGTGCCCCGCGGTTATTGGGAAGGTTCATATCTGACGGAACATGCGTCGCGTATTATCAGTCGCGTAACGCCAGAATAGACAAATGTATAGAAAAACACTTGACCGTTCACACTCAACCGATTAAGTATATACGTTAGTGCGTTGAGTGGGAACGGACGCATGTTCCCTCAGATATGAACCTTCCTTTACCCTCATAGGTCCGATCCCATGGGAATTTCGGGATAAAACATCCTATGTCCTCCCCCGGACTATAAGCTACCTCTGTACCAAATTTCAAGTCAATCGGTTCAGTAGTTTAGCCGTGAAAAGGTAACAGACAGACAGAGTTACTTTCGCATTTATAATATTAGTATGGATAAGGTTTATCTATAAATTGAGATTGCTCCAAATGGAAGCAAGATTTAAAAAAATATCGTCTAAACTAATATTATAAAGGGGAAAGATTTCATTGTTTGTTTGTAACGAATAGGCTCCGAAACTACTGAACCGATTTCAAAAATTTCACTATTGGAAAGCTTCATTATCCCTGTCATAGGCTATATTTTAACCCTGAATTCCAACGGGAATGGGAACAACGCGAATAAAACCGCGGGGCGCTGCTAGTATCTGATAAAATAAAACAATACAAATATGAAACATCTTTTATTTATTATTATTTACTTAACCTAATATGATAACTTATCATAAAATATATCTTGTGAACAGCGAATTAAATGTGTAAAATAAGAAAATAACTGAAAAAATACTCCAAAACTTACAAAAATAATGCGTTCCCACGCTTTTCGAAAAAGTCGTAATTTACGATTGTCAATATTTTTTAGTAACGATAATTTATCGAAGTTTAAATGGACGGAGTGACAATCTGTCATTATTTATGTAAAGTTATGGAATAAATATATGAAAAACAATAAAACTATAAATAATCTAACACATGAAAAATAAAACAGTATGAACAATATCTTAAAAAAAGGAAAAAACGACTTTCTGTAATTTCTTCTAAAATCTTTTTTTGACGATTTTAAAAGCCTAAAAAAAATAGCGAGATTTTACTCGTAAAAACTAAATGTCAAAAAGTAAAAAAAAAACCCAAAAGGCCGCATATTAAATTTGTGATTAATTTAGAGTATTTTTTAATTAATTTACAGATCATTTTTTATAAGATTATACATATACTTAATTTAAATCTATTGGGGTATTTTGTTAATTGGGTAATTATGTCTAATTTAAATTAAGAAAAAACTCAATAAAACTTAAATTCTCGCAATCTTTTCTGTGCCGGCGGTCAAAATTGGAAGCTCCTATTGTCATTGTCACTCTAATGTCATTTGGATACATTTTCAATAAACTAACAACCAAAAGATGCGATTACAGCGACGCTGTCACCGGCACAGACAAGATTGTGGCACAGTAGGACTAATAATTTTGATTTTTTCTTGATTATTTTATTAAGGTAACTTAAATTAGACAAAATTACTTCCAACTAAATTACCCCAGAACTTACGAACTAAATTAAGTACAAAAATATTTGTTTTGTTAATAAATGCCAAATATTAATAAAAATGCAATTATGGATATGACTTGTAGCTTCAAATTTCAATCGAATTTGAAACAAAAATTGAAAAATGCTTATTGGACAGAAAACCTTCTTAATGTTATTTTTTTATCAAGGTGCTTCTAGATTTTGTAATAAAATGTTATATAATATAAACTAGTTAATTAACATGTTATACAGGGTGGTCCAAATAGATCGGACGTAGTGTACATATTATAAGGTGATTCCATAGATCAGTGCTAGCTAATCGTAGATGCCATCTGCACGGTTCAGCAACGTCTACCTGTAGACATATTAGTGATGGGTGACCAATATTTATGTTGCTTATAAATTCATTCCCGTTCCCGTGCTTCGTGCAATTTTCATTGTCGTACTCAGGGCCGAGCCGCCCCTATGTGCGAAGTGCGCGGCGCACACAGGCGCCAAGACAATAGAGACGCCGCGGCAATCGAAATTATTTTTCTTACACCACAACAACATATCCATAGAGGTGGCCATATAAGACTAAAAAGACATACACAAGGGCTAGCAGCGAATCGCAGTTTTATCCGCATAGTTCTCTTTGCCGTGGGCATACCGGGATAAAATATAGCCCATAAGGTGCTGCCTAGCTAGCTTGCGAGTAGGGGGGTAAGGAAGTAAGGGGGGCGCTGTAGGCAGCCCCCCCCCTGGGACCGTGAAGATTTGTGAAAAAATGAAGAGCTTCATAGGTTTCGCACACAGGCGCTGTGGGAGGTCGGCTCGGCCCTGATCGTACTAACATATTATATACTTAGGTATTTAGAGCCCTCAGCGCAAAAAATACAAACTGGAGAGTTAATTGCGCAAAAAACGCTAAAAGTACTTAATTAAGTAACTAATTAGTTTTAAGCAATAAAGTTGTTGCTTATTGTTTCTATAATTAAATCATTGTTCCCGCAATCGTTAAAAATGTACTTAATTGGATTCAATTTCATTTTTATACCAGCTGTGCCCCGCGGTTATTGGGAAGGTTCATATCTGACGGAACATGCGTCGCGTATTATCAGTCGCGTAACGCCAGAATAGACAAATGTATAGAAAAACACTTGACCGTTCACACTCAACCGATTAAGTATATACGTTAGTGCGTTGAGTGGGAACGGACGCATGTTCCCTCAGATATGAACCTTCCTTTACCCTCATAGGTCCGATCCCATGGGAATTTCGGGATAAAACATCCTATGTCCTCCCCCGGACTATAAGCTACCTCTGTACCAAATTTCAAGTCAATCGGTTCAGTAGTTTAGCCGTGAAAAGGTAACAGACAGACAGAGTTACTTTCGCATTTATAATATTAGTATGGATAAGGTTTATCTATAAATTGAGATTGCTCCAAATGGAAGCAAGATTTAAAAAAATATCGTCTAAACTAATATTATAAAGGGGAAAGATTTCATTGTTTGTTTGTAACGAATAGGCTCCGAAACTACTGAACCGATTTCAAAAATTTCACTATTGGAAAGCTTCATTATCCCTGTCATAGGCTATATTTTAACCCTGAATTCCAACGGGAATGGGAACAACGCGAATAAAACCGCGGGGCGCTGCTAGTATCTGATAAAATAAAACAATACAAATATGAAACATCTTTTATTTATTATTATTTACTTAACCTAATATGATAACTTATCATAAAATATATCTTGTGAACAGCGAATTAAATGTGTAAAATAAGAAAATAACTGAAAAAATACTCCAAAACTTACAAAAATAATGCGTTCCCACGCTTTTCGAAAAAGTCGTAATTTACGATTGTCAATATTTTTTAGTAACGATAATTTATCGAAGTTTAAATGGACGGAGTGACAATCTGTCATTATTTATGTAAAGTTATGGAATAAATATATGAAAAACAATAAAACTATAAATAATCTAACACATGAAAAATAAAACAGTATGAACAATATCTTAAAAAAAGGAAAAAACGACTTTCTGTAATTTCTTCTAAAATCTTTTTTTGACGATTTTAAAAGCCTAAAAAAAATAGCGAGATTTTACTCGTAAAAACTAAATGTCAAAAAGTAAAAAAAAAACCCAAAAGGCCGCATATTAAATTTGTGATTAATTTAGAGTATTTTTTAATTAATTTACAGATCATTTTTTATAAGATTATACATATACTTAATTTAAATCTATTGGGGTATTTTGTTAATTGGGTAATTATGTCTAATTTAAATTAAGAAAAAACTCAATAAAACTTAAATTCTCGCAATCTTTTCTGTGCCGGCGGTCAAAATTGGAAGCTCCTATTGTCATTGTCACTCTAATGTCATTTGGATACATTTTCAATAAACTAACAACCAAAAGATGCGATTACAGCGACGCTGTCATCGGCACAGACAAGATTGTGGCACAGTAGGACTAATAATTTTGATTTTTTCTTGATTATTTTATTAAGGTAACTTAAATTAGACAAAATTACTTCCAACTAAATTACCCCAGAACTTACGAACTAAATTAAGTACAAAAATATTTGTTTTGTTAATAAATGCCAAATATTAATAAAAATGCAATTATGGATATGACTTGTAGCTTCAAATTTCAATCGAATTTGAAACAAAAATTGAAAAATGCTTATTGGACAGAAAACCTTCTTAATGTTATTTTTTTATCAAGGTGCTTCTAGATTTTGTAATAAAATGTTATATAATATAAACTAGTTAATTAACATGTTATACAGGGTGGTCCAAATAGATCGGACGGTGGGGGGAAGTCTGAAACTATAAGAGATACAAAGAAAATAAGAATGCGGTTCTAGACCGCAATACCAAGCGTTCAAGATTTTCGACTAGTCGCCTTGAAGCCCCAGTAGCTCAATTGGAAAGAGCGGCGCTACGGTTCAGCATGGTTCCGGGTTCAAGTCCTGGCTGTGGCGAAATTTGGAATGCGTTTTTCAAAATACAAAGAAAATGTCTAAAATCGATGACATGGTTCCTAAGAACAGATCTTTGTATCTCTTATAGTTTCAGACTTTCCCTTACTGAGCGTTCTATTTGGACCACCCTGTATATCGCATTTATTTTATATGTTTAATAATGTAAAAATGTGTTTGTGTAACGTGTAAAATACATAATTATAAGCGTGTTTTTTTTTGCTTAAGCCTATTTGAGGGGTATAAAATATAGCCCTCTCTTTCTTCCCTCTAATGTTAGTAAGTGATAGCAATATAAAGAGATAACAATATAAGCTCATTGATAATTATAAAATAAATAGTACTTATAGTGTTAATGACTGAAAAATATGCTTACCATAATAATAAAAAAAACATATTATACCAAAAAAATAAATATAACGCAAGTAAATGAACTGAAAAATACCAAAACATATTAAAAAAACGATTGTAAATAAAAAATATTAAGGGCTGAAAATTACCTTAAAATAACAGAAAAAAAAACTACTTTTTTATATGTATAAATGACTGAAAAATACCAAAAAATAACCAAAAAAATATTAAGCTATTGCATAGCTTCTATCGAGGGCCTTGAGCGCGGGGACCGAACCCAGAAATTCCGTAACGAAAAAAAAACCTCACGTTTTTATTTTTTTTATCGAAAACTTTTTTTGCAAATTTTCCAAAAAGTTTTTATAGTAATGTAGACAAAGTTTTTATTGTATGAAGTCCCAAGTACGACATCAAAATTTCTAAGGTTAGGATTGCAATACAAAAATAAAAAAAACAATTAGTTGATAAAATTGCTATGCAATAGCTTTACCGCGGCAGTCCCCGAGTGCCACACGTTTTATTAAAAATCAGCATATTTCTTATAAATAATAGCCCATGGTATGTGCTCGCGCGTTCTTGTAATATTCGAAGTATTCCGCGGGCGAGTTGGCGTGTTTTTTGACCACTTCATCCAACTGCATCTGGTCACCCCAATCGGCCTGGAAATAATAAAATTAAAGTAAATATATAGGTTTAAAAGATTCCACGGCTGGGCAAAGATCTTTCTCACAGATTTATTTTATTTGGGGTCCGATTTAAAAGTAATAATATTGTTGGAATACTGAGGGTAGTGGAGGGGAGAACCATATATAAGAGAGTGTCAACCGCCGCCGAGGCACATTCGTATTTCGTCCGTCGGCGCGGTAGCTTGTCAGGTCGTATATTTTTGTGTTTCAGTTTAGTCTTTTGTCTTGTTGTTTTATCGAATTTAGGTTGTTAGTTTTCGTAAATTAGTGTTTGTCTAGGATATGTTAACTTCGATTGTCATTTGATTTTGTTATGATTAAATTAATTCGATATTGTGTAAAATTAATAAATTGATTGTAAAAACGTGTTGAATATTATTTTTTAAAAAAGTCACTTCTGGTCTTGTTTCTAAGATCAGAAGTGGGATTCTTACTTTTTGCTCCCACATCTGCTTGGCATAGTTTTGATCATTTTCGTTTTTGTTCCATAATTTTGACTACCCACACGTAAATTTGCATTTCTTTTCTCTTAATGATTCGGTATTGTAATTTTAGGTTATCTGATTCGACTATTTTAGATATCGTGTAGTGTTGTTGTTTAGGAATTTCGTATGTACGAGTTAGTTTGATAAAGAGGAGGTACTTCAATAGGTTTCAATTGTGTTTCGTGTGCTGTGCGTGCCAATTACTTTCGATTTTCGCCGATTTGTTTTCGTCATCAGTATGTCCGAACGTAGCCGTAGTCGCAGTGGTCGTGATAGTGATTCTCGTCGGGAGCGCCGCGATGATCAGCGTCATAGGTCCCGCGACCAGTCTCTCGACGAAAATACCATTTTGAAAAAGGAAATTAAAGCAATGATGTCTCGGCTTAAGGCGTTAGAGGCGAGAACAAGGGTTTCACCCTTGCCGGGTTCATCGACAGGTCGTGTTCCAGCACAGTTGCGCGGTCACCAGGATAGAGACTTGACGCCTGCTAGCACCCGCAGTAGGCAGATATCGCGACAGTTACGAACACCGTCACGTGACCGTAATAGATCTCCTCTATCCGATCGTCACGTATCGCGTGGCGCGCGTCGTCCGTCGCCTTTACAGCGCCGCCCAGCTTCACCTTCGCCTGTGACCCGACGTGATGCAGTGACTCGTGACTCCGACCGTCGCCGTCGCAGTCCGCGACCGCGCTCGATCACACCGCCGACGAGGTCTGCGGGCCGTGAGGTAAGGGACGCCGGTATGTCATCCGAGTCCGTGCAGGTTAGTGTTACCGATTGTATTACGAGTGCCCTTCGTTCGATTAGTGCGGCGGCTGGGAAATCGTCCCAGCATTATTATATTTCCAACTTCGACCCAAATTTACATAATTTTGATGATTGGTGTTTGGAAGTAGATCGAGCAAAAGTTTTAAACAACTGGAACGATTTTGAATGCCTTTCTCGCATAGGGAATTCTCTACTAGGGGATGCGAAATCGTGGCTCAATGAATGGGTGTCCAGCGATCGTAGTTGGACAAATTTTAAGAAAGAATTTGAGTCATTATGTCCTAAGGTACCTGATTTCGCAGGAATACTATTTGAAGTCATGACGAAAAACTCTGATAACTACCCAACTTATGCAGAATATGTGCGCAGGTCATTGCTTCGCTTACGTATCGTACGGGGACTTAGTGATGAGCTCATTTCGGCTATTATAATTCGCGGTATTACTGATCCGAATATTAGGGCTTCGGCAACGATTGCTAAACTATTACCAAATAAATTAGTTGAATTCTTTGCAATATACGTTAAACCCAGGGCGAGTAGTGCTTTGAAACAGCAGTCCTCACGCCCCGAGTTGCGAAATGTTTCAACTGGTAGTCGTTCTGTGGAGTACTCGCGTAAACGTAACTTCAGCGATGTTAGATGTTTCTCCTGCGGTCAGTTGGGGCATAGACAGGCTTTTTGCAGTAAAAGAGCTCGAGTTGAACAATTGTCGGAGAATCAATCTAATAGTGAAGGGCGTAAGTTACCCTCTCCTGCGTTTGTACCAACAAGGCCTGAACCGTGTACATACTGCAAGAAACCGGGACATAGTGTTGAAAGATGTTTCTTTAGGCAGCGTGCGGAAGCTTCCAACAAAAATACTGTAAATTTTTGCAACGAGTCTGTCCAGCCAGGGACGTCATAGCAGCCGTCATACAGAATGTTCCGGTCGACGTTTTGATCGATAGCGGTTCCAGTATTTCTTTAATCTCGTCATCACTGTTGAAACATCTTAGATGCTCGCGTACGCCTGCTTTTCGGGTTTTAAAAGGGCTAGGTAGCCAGGAGATTGAAAGCACATTTTACGTTACGCTACCAATCGAATTTGATGGTTTGACTCTCGAAATAGATCTGTTCGCAGTTTCCGCCGAGTATATGAACGTGTCGATAATTATAGGTACGGATGTCTTAAATAGGCATGGTGTTAGATACATACGTACTAAGGATTTCCAGTTACTTACAAGATCCATCGACAACTCGGAAAAGGTCATGAACATTCAATCTCAGCCTTCAATTCAAATTAATACATCTTTGGTAGGTAATCATTTAGACGAGTTGTTTGGGATAGTTAATACATTTTCGCAGTACTTTATCACTGGGACAGCAACATCAACTGTAAAAACAGGATGTATGTCCATTAAACTCAAAACCAATACTCCTGTGTATTACCGACCATATCAACTCTCTCTTGCTGAAACTCTTCGTGTCCGTGATATAATAAAAGATTTACTTGACAAACGGGTTATAGAGGAATCGGAGTCTGACTTTGCGAGCCCGATCTTGTTAGTCAAAAAGAAAGACGGGTCAGATAGGATGTGTATTGACTATCGAAAGTTAAACGAGATTACCATAAAAGACAGATTTCCGTTGCCTCGTATAGATGACTGCTTAGATCGTTTGGGTAAGAATAAATATTTTACATCCCTAGATATGGCCACAGGGTTTCATCAGATTCCCTTAGATGCTGAGTCTATTCCACTTACAGCGTTCGTCACACCGGAAGGACATTACCAGTATAGGAAAATGCCTTACGGTTTGGCGAATGCACCAGTAGTCTATCAGCGTATAATCTCAAAGACACTTCGCGAGTTCATAAATTCTGGGGATATACTTGTATACATAGACGACATTTTAATCATGAGCAAATCCATCGAACAGGGTTTAATTCTGCTTAGCAAGGTACTTGATACATTGACTAGTGCTGGTTTTTCTATCAACCTAAAGAAGTGCTCATTTTTGGCAACTAGCATCGAGTACTTAGGTCGTACAATTTGTGAAGGTCAGATTAGGCCGAGCAATGAGAAAGTGCGGGCTTTAATTGACTCAGCTGAACCAAAAAATGTCAAGCAGGTAAGACAATTTATGGGGTTAGCCAGCTATTTTAGAAGATATATCGCTGGATTTGCCCAAAAGGCCTCTTGTATCGCGTCACTTACCAAGAAAGGCGTTAACTTCCATTGGGGCGATGAACAACAGGCCGCCCGTCAATACATCATAGATTGTCTTACCAGCGAGCCAGTACTAGCCATCTACGACCCTTCGTTGCCAATAGAAATACATACAGATGCAAGTTCTATTGGTTACGGAGCTGTCTTAATGCAAGTGCATGAGGGAAATCGCAAGCGAGTGGTATCCTATTTTAGTAGACTCACTCAGGGAGGTGAGAGTAGATACCACTCGTATGAGCTTGAGACCTTGGCAGTCGTGAAAGCTTTGGAGTATTTCAGGCATTATCTTGTGGGTATACACTTCACCGTGGTCACTGATTGCAATGCGTTAAAACTTACGCAACGTAAAAAAGATCTGTTGCCCAGGGTGGCCCGGTGGTGGGTGTACCTCCAGGATTTCGATTTTAGCCTGGAGTACAGAAAAGGCAGTCTTCTGTCCCATGCGGATTACCTTAGCCGGAATCCGGTCAACTTGTGTACCATTCAAAAGCCACAAAATTGGGCGCAAGTCGCTCAAGCTTCTGATGAGGAGACACAGTCCCTAAAACAAAGACTAGCTGATGGGCAGTTAGATCCTAGTCGTTATATTGTTAAAAACGACATCTTATATGTTAAGTTCACACCTACTGGTGAAAATCCCAAACTTTGTTGCTATATTCCAAAGGGGCATAGGCTTAGTCTTTTGCGCATTTTTCACGATGAGCACGATCATCAAGGGGTTGATAAAACTGTAGATCTAATCACAAAACACTTTTGGTTTCCGGGGTTAAGAACATTCGCGCAAAAGTATATCTCCCATTGTTTAGTTTGTCTCTCTCACAAAAAAGTAGCTCGTGCCCCTTTACAGCCCATTCATTCTTGGGAGAAACCAGACGCTCCCTTTGAGACTATCCATATGGACACTTTAGGCCCTCTGCCAGAAACCGATGGTTACCGCCATGTGCTTATTGTTATAGACGCGTTTTCAAAATTTTGTTTACTGTATCCCATGTATCGACAGGACACTGACGAACTGAAACGACACTTTACGAATACGATCTCTCTTTTTGGAACTCCAAAATTGCTCGTCGCTGACCGAGGACGCATGTTCCAAAGTACTGAATTCCTCAATTGGGTCAGGGACATGGGGTGCGACACTCATTTTATAACACCCGAGATGCACCAGTCCAACGGACAAGTAGAGCGTTATTGCCGCACCGTGCTCAACATGGTCCGTATCGAGTGCAATCATCGGCAGCAGAGATGGCCAGCGGTAATGTGGAAGTTGCAGCTGACCCTGAACATTACCAAACACAAGACGACGCAATACTCTGCCTTGAATCTGCTTATTGGTGTTGAAGCTGCAACACCGCTTATACGCAGCTTGATACGGGATATAACTGTGGAAGGTTCAAGCGGTAATCGGGAAGCCCTTCGTGAGATGAGCCGTCAAAGGGCCTCTGAAAACCTTCGTGCCAATCAAGCTCGTCAGGACCTCTACGTTAACCAACGACGTAAGCCAGCTCACACCTTTGAACTACACTCCCTAGTCTTTGTTCGCAAACAGGCGCAGTCAACTGGGAAGCTAGACCCGTGTATGCGGGGACCGTATCGGGTTGTGAAGATACTCCCACACGGTCGCTATGAGCTGCAGCTACTAGCCGGCTCATACGGTAAGTCGACCCAAGCGGCTGCGGAATACATGGTTCCGTGGCGGGGAGAATGGACTCCCGACGTGTGTTCTGTCTTCTTTGATGGTAAGCCTACCTAATTGTTACTACTTGAGATTTTACAACTTTTAAATTTTGCGACAAGTGTTTCCTTATGATACGAACCCCTTAACTATGGTTTTGGGACCAGGATAAGGAAGTTGAGTTGTGTGGTGTTGTGTTGTGTTGTGTTGCGAGCGTTTGTCTTGGAGTGCATCAGACATGCTGTTTTATGAGCTGGGTTCCTGGACCTGGGATAACCGTCTTGGAGGGTATCGGATAGGTTATCCTAGGGCGACTCAGGGCCTGGGATAGACTGTCCTGGAGTGCATCGGACAGGCTATCCTAGGAAGACTCAGAGCTTAGGATAATCTGCTGTCTTGGAGTGTATCGGACAGGATTATCCTAGGGGAGACTAATGGCCAGGGATAACGATCTTGGAGTGCATCGGATACGTTATCCTAGGGCTCGGGTCTCTTGGTTTAAGTAAGGAGGATATACAACACACTTTTTTTAATATGCTTGGAAACTTTGACTTGGTGGTCAGTTATCCTGGAGCTATAATGTTAAAAGGGTTGGTTTAAAGCATGTTTTTATGTGAACCGATACACACACGCAAAGACATGCCTCACGATAGTATTCGTAGGCCTCTGACGAGCCGTGAGGAGGCGATCTTCCGACAAGTCCCGCCCCGGGTGGTTGGTTCATACATTAAGATGCTTTACACCTATTAAGCGTAGCCATTTTGGTCTCTATCATGGCCCTTGTCTGTTAAACCAAAATGGGAAGAAAGTTCTGCGGTTATATTTGCTTGTTACAGACGCAGACAATGAAGGAGAAGAGTCATCTCCCGGTGTCGACGTGCCTCCAATTGCTGACCAGCCTGTGGAAGATATGGAGCAGCAACCAGGCCCTTCTGGAATACAGAGACAGTCTAGCCTGACTGCTCCCATCGAGAACGAAGACAGTGCCCTACCCTCCGTACCAATTCTGGACACGGATCTTGAATGTTAACAAAGGAGTCCGAGGACGGCCTCCTGTCAGGAAAGGCCGTGTTGGAATACTGAGGGTAGTGGAGGGGAGAACCATATATAAGAGAGTGTCAACCGCCGCCGAGGCACATTCGTATTTCGTCCGTCGGCGCGGTAGCTTGTCAGGTCGTATATTTTTGTGTTTCAGTTTAGTCTTTTGTCTTGTTGTTTTATCGAATTTAGGTTGTTAGTTTTCGTAAATTAGTGTTTGTCTAGGATATGTTAACTTCGATTGTCATTTGATTTTGTTATGATTAAATTAATTCGATATTGTGTAAAATTAATAAATTGATTGTAAAAACGTGTTGAATATTATTTTTTAAAAAAGTCACTTCTGGTCTTGTTTCTAAGAATATTATAATTTTATGAGAAGCTTCTTTAAAAAAAAAACTAATGTCTCTAGGCCGATTTATTGATAAAAAATTAACTTGCATTAGGATTTATTAAAATCGGCATTCACGGCTTATGTGGCTACTGACTCATCCCTGGGTGAGTTTCCACTTTGTTATATTTAGGGTCTATTCATTTTCAGCTAGTAAAACACTCACAAAATTAGGGAACACGGTCCGCTTCTGGTCGAACTTCCTCTGGTTGACGCACCGCAGCAGGTACAGCCGCTCCACCCACGGCCAGATCATGTAGTCCAGCATCCCGGGCCGGGAGCCGCCGAAGTAATTTGTACCTGGGGTGGGTTGTTTTTCGATTAAAAAAGGGGTAGGTTTAGTCCATAGAAAAACTTAAAAAAAGGGGGTGGTTCGGTGAATTTTTTTTTCAACACACTTGCTCATAAAGGTGCTTTTATTTGTGCAAAAACAGTTGAATATGGACACGTTTTATTCACTAGTGAGTTGTAGCTTTTTTTTTAAATTGCTGTTTTCAAAGATTTCGTCTATTAAATACCTACACAATACTTTTATACACTTACTTATATTTTTTTAAGCCCCGACGCAAAAAGAGGGGTGTTATAAGTTTGACGTGTCTGTGTGTGTGTATCTGTCTGTCTGTGGCATCATAGCTCCCGAACGGATGAACCGATTTCAATTTAGTTTTTGTATTAAAGGGGACTAACGTGCGAGTGTTCTTAGACATGTTTGATGAAAATCGGTTGACCCGTTTAAAAGTTATGGTGGTTTGAAAGTAGTTGTGTTGGGGGTTTTTTTAATTTTTAATTTATTACACTTTATATCCATCCACTCCTTACCTCTGCTAGTGAGTTCCTTCTCGAATATTTCGACCGTCTGAAATATCTGTTCGCTGCCGAACGCGAAGTTCGTGTCGAAACACTCCAAACTACCTTTTATTAACTGGAAATAAATAGATAAACTGTTTATTACATATCTCGTTCAATATAGCAGCTAGCTGCGCAGCGCAGTTTCACCCGCGTGGATCCCAATCCCATGGGAATGCCGGGATAAAAAATATTCTATGTGTTATTCCTAGTTGTAAGGAACATCTGAACCAAATTTAATCAAAATCGATACAGCAGTTATTGCGTGAAAGAGTAACAAACATACACATTAACAAACATAGATAGTACAGATGTTCCTTATAACTTTGAATAACACATAGGATATTTTTTATCCCAAAATATCCACGGGATTGGGATTTACATACATAAGTAAGTACATATATTATGGCCTTACCTCATTAAACCTTTCAATAAGCAATCTGTCCTGTGCCTTAACGAACGGGTCCCTGGAGTGTAGCGGGTTCCTTGTGTACTTCTCGTCCAAGTAGTCACATATCACCACGCTCTCGAACAAGTATTTATCGCCCTGGTCTGTTGGGATTTCCAGGACTGGGATTTTTACTAAAAATAATTGAAAATAAATACTTTTTTCAACACACTTGCTCATAAAGGGGCTCTTATTTGTGCAAAAACAGTTGATTAATGACTCGTTTTATTCACTAGTGAGTTATAGATTGTTTTTTTAAATTGCTTTGTTTTTAAAAAAAAGTTTCGATACCAAAAAAATTGTGTCCGTACATTTTAAAAACAAACTTCAACTATGTTGCCTTACTTTTGGTAGGTCTATGGTCGATTCCATTCATTCATTCATTCGATTTTTTTTAAATTAATATATTGTTTTAGTCTTTGGCCGATCACCATTGTTGTGTTGGATGCGCGCGAAAGGAAAACTGTTTATTTATTAGCGAAAAATGATAATTTCTTCGCAAGTGTGTTGAAAAACGTTGTATGGTACACGCGTGTATTGATGATTACTATCCTCGGCTATCTTCAGATCCTCGCCTGACGGCTCGGGCCTCAATAGCGCCTCGGAAGTAATCACCAACTTACCTCGCTTGTACCATAAATAACTATTAGATGATTATTGGTAGGGTTTACAAATAGTGTAATTATGTGGATGGGAGTCCCCATTTGAAAAGGGAGGATCCTCCGACCAGACGGGTGTTGTGTCTGGTGGGAGCTGCCCGACGGTTGTAGTCGGGCTCTCGTATACATAGTCAATTGCGCTGTAAATTTCGCTTGCGCGATTCAGGACTCTTCAATTTATTTCCCTCAGTTGCGGATAGATGTCGCTGTTAGTATGTAGTTTCTTATGTGGTGTGTAGATGTCGCCACATAATATACTTATCGCCTATTTCACGACCTTCAAGTAACTTTCCAAGTAGCTACTCACATAATTTTGTTTTAGTCACTTGATATAAAGTAAGAAAGAGACAGACCTAACTTTACTTGGTGAGTAACGTTACTTGATGGTCATGAAATAGGCCCTTAATATACTAATATTTTAAGTTAGCAGGATTATACCCATTTTGACAACCAATGTAACATTAAAAAATTATTAAAAAACAATCTTTTCAGTGCCGGCGGCCAAAATTGGAAGCTACTATTGTCATTGTGACTAATGTCATTTGGATACATCTATCTATACTAATATTATAAAGAAGTAAAGTTTGTGTGTTTGTTAAATTGTAAAGGGTAATCTCGGGATCTTCTGAACCGATTTCAAAAAATCTTTGACTAATGGGAAGCTATATTGTCAGCGAGTGACATAGGCTTAATAATTTATCCCTGTATATCACGGGAATAGGAACTACGCGGGTGAAACCGCGGGACGCTGCTAGTTTTTAATAAACTGACAACCAAAAGATGCGATTACAGTGACGCTGACACCGGCACAGACAAGATTGTGACTCTATACCTGAATAGTGTTTAACATTTTTTGGTGGTAGTTAGTTACATATTGGACTATCGTTTGTGCCAACAGACACAATTTGACTTGAACGGGAATCGAACCCATTGACATAGCATAGTTTTAACAAAATCAACTAAGTACATTACTTGATCATCAATTAGTTTAAACGTTTCAACGACCTCGATAGCAGAGTGGTCACCATGCCGGCCTGCCATCCGTAAGGTTGCGGGTCCGATTCCCGTGCGGGGCGAATATTTGTGTGAACCATAAATGTTTATCTCGGTCTGGGTGTGTGTGAATGAGTGTGTGCGTAGTTTCTGATACCCTAGATACAAGTTACGGACTTAGTTAGGGGTCAGTTACTGTAATGAGATGATGGAGGGAATGATTATGTTGAAACGTACACCTCGGATTCCTTTCTCTGAACCATTCGGGTAGCCTTAGTGGGTCGAGCCTGTAGACCTCATACTTCGCCTTCTTAGCCTCCAGGATCAAGAGGACCCTGTGGCCGTAAGGGTTCATGTCTACATGGTACATGCGTATCCTGTCCGATACAGGAGGCGGGGGCACTGAGCCTGGAACAAAAGGAATACAAAAATATTAATTGAAAGACTAGCTGTGCCCCGCGGTTTCACCCGCGTAGTTCCCGATCCCGTGGGAATTTCGGGATAAAACATAACCTATGTCCTTCCCCGGACCATAAGCTACCCCTGTACCAAATTTCAAGTCAATCGGTTCAGTAGTTTAGCCGTGAAAAGGTAACATACAGAGTTACTTCGCATTTATAATATTAGTTAGGATAAATCTATCATTAGTCCTTTGATAGTATTTTTAGTCTAGCTTAGTGCTACACCAGACTAAAAAGACCGAGTGTGGTGTCGTGGGACACCAGGTAAGAACGAAGTTACTTAAAAAAGTATTATTTCAATGGTCAAAATAAGAAGAAAATAAATCATTATGATTTTCAAAAAAGTTTCTACTCAAAAGAGTTAGCCATAGGTTACCTACCTTTTAATAATCAAAAAATAAACGCGCGCCGCGCTGTTCGAAATTTGAAAAAAGTGTCGTGACAACTTTTCGTAAGATTTTTTTCCGTCTAGCCCCCTTTCCCAACACGCGATAAGGAACTTCGTTCCAAAAATGCAACGCTTATAATAGAGACAATGAAACCTTGTCCCTATTAGCGATGCATTTTTTGTATCTATAAACTAACAGTTTATAGAGCAGTTTTAAGGCATTATAGAATTTCGTGATAATGCTTTGAGCATTGAAATTCTTTTAAAAATTGACTAGTTATTACTACACTATACCACGTTTAACGTAATTCCTACATAAATGCTCAATTACGAAATAGAATAGTACTTATTACGAATATGTTAACTTGCCCTCTATCCGGACGGGAATAAAACGTAAGCGTGTTTTAATTTTACTAGTGGCGCCATCTAGTAGCAGCGGTTGGTACTAATATGAAGTGAAGGGTGTGTTGGTGAATGTGTAATACCCCGGAGTTACGCGATAGGTGGGACCTACATATAAAGAGATAACCGCGTAAGGCGGGGTATTACTGTATTGTATTTTTTTTTATTTTTACACTAGCAGCGCCACGCGGTTTAACCCGCGTAGTACCCGCTCCCGTGAGAATGCGTAGCTCGTAGTATCATACAATCTCGGCACAATTCACCATCGTGTGTTAAAAAATTAAGTAACAGCGCCATCTATTGGTAGGATTTGTGACTACAAAAAGTTACAATAAAACATACGATTACTTATACACAATCCCATGGGAATTTCGGGATAAAAAGTATCCCATATGCTATTCCTAGTTAAAAGGAACATCTGTACCAAATTGAATTTAAATCGATACAGTAGTTTTTGCGTGAAATAGTAACAAACATCCAAACTCACAAACATACAAACTTTCGCATTTATAATATTAGTAGGATAGTACCGACCGATATAATACTAATACGACGATATAATATAGTAGGGTTTCGAAGGTCTGATGGCAGTCGCTTCACGTAAAATACTGACATTCCGCCAAATCTGGTTAAACTGAAAACCGACCCCAAATAGACATGGGATAAAGGTTCGGAAAAGAGAGAGAGTAGGATAGGACCAACCGATAGATAGATAGAAATACTTTATTGTACATACATACACACACACACAAGAAAAATAACAGAAAAACAGAATATTTACAACGAACGAAACGAAAACATCGGTGAAGGAAAACATCGTGAGGAAACCTGCACACACCTGCGAAGAAATTCTAAGGTTGTGTGTGAAGTCGACCAACCCGCACTTGGCCAGCGTGGTTGACTAAGGCCTAGTCTAATCGCCCTAATTCAGGGTAGGGAGAGCCCCTCGGTGGGGACATTATATGAGCTGATGATGAACTTGGTACATACAAAGGCGGTCTTATCGCCGATATAATTGGCCTGATGTTTTCTCCAATTCTTTGACCGACTTTTAATAGTACGTGTGCGTTGCACTATTGCAATAAGTACGTTCTATTTTTGGCCACAAAAGTGGGGTACCGATTTTTCGTATGTGGGTCGGTAGCCTAATTTATAGAAATACTAGCTGTGCCCCGCGTAGTTCCCGTTACCGCAGGAATATGGGGATAAAATTATTCTAAAAACCTTCCCACTGAATCACTCTATTTATTAAAACAAACCGCATGAAAACCCGTTGCGTAGTTTTAAAGATCTAAGCATACATAGGGACAGAGAGAGCGACTTTGTTTTATACTATGTAGTGATGTTTTTTTTTTCCTAATATTATAAAAAGTACTCCTTGAACTAGCAATTTTTGGCTACTTTTCATTATTGTTATATTCTTTTGGCTACTTTTCATGCTACTATAATCCTACTAATATTATAAAGCCGAATGTTGGTGTGTGTGGATGTTTGTTCCTCTTTCACGCAAAAACTACTGAATAAATTTTAATGAAATTTGGTACAGATGTTCCTTACAACTAAGAATAACACATAGGATACTTCCCATGGGATTGTGTATAAGTAATCGTATGTTTTATTGTAACTTTTTGCAGTCGCAAATCGTACCAATAGATGGCGCTGTTACTTAATTTTTTAACACACGATGGTGAATTGTGCCGAGATTGTATGATACTACGAGCTACGCATTCTCACGGGAGCGGGTACTACGCGGGTAAAACCGCAGGGCCCTGCTAGTATTATATAATTGCAATGCCAGTAAAGGTGCTAAGTCTTAAATTCCTATTAATTATTGTAACACCTATGTTACACTTAGCAAGCAATAAATAATTTTTAATTTTAATTTGTTATATCGTAAGTTCCCACGGGAAATCGATCCTCGCATAAAGCCACGGGGCACAGCTAGCAATCGATTAAATAAACATCCGTTTATCAAAACAAACCATAATGGTACCAACTACAATATAGTCTGTGGTGTAATGAATGAATGACTACTTACCTGTATGTAGGTCAAGGAAATATCAATAAATTTTATCGTAGACCGCATGCAAGTAGAAATAGTATTGTTTTTATTACTAGCTGTGCCCCACTGTTTAGCCCGCGTAGTTCCCGATCCCGTGGGAATTTCGTGATAAAACATAGCCTATGCTATGTCCTTCCCCGGACCATAAGCTACCCCTGCACCAAATTTCAAGTCAATCGGTCCAGTAGTTTAGCCGTGAAAAGGTAACAGACAGACAGGGCTACATTTTATAACTACATCCTGTAGTTTTTTCACATGGAATTACGCGGGAAAAATAACAGGGGCACATAATTTTTATGTTTTTTAGAGCATCGGATGTAGGTCGAAGTAACTTTGTATCAAGTATGGTTCGATAAAATAATTACCATGGTAACGAACGTTTGTTATATGTATTCCGTAAGTCACGTATTGAGTCACAATCTTTCCTGTGCCGGTGCCAGCGTCGCTGTAATCGCATCTTTTGGTTGTCAGTTTATTGAGAATGTATCCAAATGACATTAGAGTCACAGTGACAATAGGAGCTTCCAATATGGCCGCCGGCACAGAAACGATTGTGACTCAATAGGTAATCATTATGTCCAAGAAAATGCTGTAGGGAAAAAATATAAATAAAAAAAACACATTTTATTCCGTAAAAAAATAGTAGGATGTAGTATTATTAAAAACGAACTTCAGAACTTAATATTTTAATGAATTAGTTAGAGACTTGAGGGTAGACATTATTTTAATTTAATTGGGCGCATGAAAAGTGAATTTGGTAAGTACTTAAAAGTTAGATAATAAAAATAGAGAATGAGGGCAGATAACAGTCACAAATTTTAAATTATTGTGACTATCAAAAAATAACAACATTAGATTTCATTTCATTCCCGTTTCCGTGCTTCGTGCTCGTTAAGTGGGTCCCGGTTGTCGTACTAACGTCATCTACAGTCGGACAAGGGAGTTAAGCCGAAGCAAGGAGAACATGCACAGGTGGGGCTATAGCTCTGATAGTGCATGTCTATGTGGCATTTCTCCCCAAACAATGGTCCATCTTCTAACTTGCCGTGCGTGTCCCTACACCTGCACACGCGAGGACCTTTACAAAGCCACTGATAGTGCCATATCGGTGGCCGAGTTCTGGTCCTCTAAAATATGAGTCGATACGCAAAGAAGAAGAAGGGGAGTTAGAGCACTCACAGTTAGATAAATCAAAAATATCACAATATTCAAAAGACAAACTGCACAAATGTTGCTAATATTCCATAAGATAATTGCTTGCACAAATGTTATCTAAAAAAATTGAGCAATAACGGAACGTTAAATGCATTGACATGACGTCATGCTATTGACAAATTTGACATCGGTGAAAACAGCTGTTTGTATAGCACGCATTTCGTAACTTTTTATTACTTTTAATTTTTACCCTATTTTTTATTTTATTTCATTAAAAAAAATCTAATAAGAATATCTTTCTATGCGATATTTTTATTAAAACTGTAATTATTGATATAATTGTGCAGATAAATTAGGTTTAAATACAATTTTTATTTTAATACACCAAAAAAAAAACCTACGAAAAATAAATACCTACCAACTTTTTACAGTAGATAATTTCAATTTTTACCGCAAATGAACATTTAAGTTACAAATAATGCATAAATAATACAAATAAATGACTTACCAGCTGTTTTTAATGGGTAATACGACATATTTTCCAAATAAATTAACTTTTATAACAGTGTAAACACAATAATCCTTATAACCTAGATATGTTCCGTCTGACACCAAATTAGCAATGCGACTGATAGGTAGGTAAAGAAAATACACGAAACAAATAGTGATGTGCTGTGATAGGTACCTGCGATATTTTTTAATTATTATACATTTTGGAAATAAAGATTTATTTATTTACTAGTATATTGCTCGCGGTTCTGCCTGCGAAATTAAATATTTAAAATACTAGAGTAATTACTTTGAAAAATCTATGAAAAACTCCCTTTTTTAATTCTCAATTGGTAAACCTATTAATTTTTAAAACAGTCTTCGACGGACGGACTGTAATACAAACTTTCATCCTCTGAAGGCTGAATTTTGAATAATCATCCCTCTCTAGAGCTTACCAATGACGTTTTATAAGACAGTTAAATAATGTCAATAATTAAATCAGCGATTATATTTACTGCGATAATTAGGGCTCTAACTCAGTTAGGCCCTGTAATGAGGGTTAGTGTTCGTAATCACAGTAAGTCAACTGCGTTACGAACATACTACGACTATGAACGGAATGGTAGTAATTAACGAAAGTTCAAAACAGCAGTTAGGTAATCATGATAATATTTATTAAATACTTTCTACTACTATTCCGTAGGAAATTTGGGATAAAATGTAGTTGTCCTTTTCCAAGCCCCAGTAATCTTTGTACCAAATTTCATCAACGTCAGTTCAGTGGTATAGGCATGAAAGCGTAACAAATAGTCAGACAGACAAGCAGACAGAGCTTTTACATTTAGGTACAATATTAAGATATATTCGACATGACAGTTTCATATTGAACATCCTGGAGGGAAAAGTGGAAGGAAGATGAGGAAGGAATTGGCCAAGAATAAGTTACATGAGCCAGATAAAGGATACGGTCGGTGTCGTGTCATATAAGGATGTGAAGGAGGCTGTCTTAGATAGGGGCAGATGGAGGGAGTTGCATCTGTTACACATACAAGAACAACAGCTCTTAAGTTGATGATGATGATTAAGTAGTTTATAAAGAGTAAAATAATAATGCAAAAAATAATGTCAAAAATAATAAGCATGTCCCATCACTAGACCTGTGTTGAAACAGCGCGTCACATTTAAAATTATAGCAACATCTATGACATCATTCCTTGGTTGGTTTTGACCCGATTATCAACAACGCTACCAGTTTCAGAACATCAAAACAATCGATATATTTCAATGTAATCTTACAACCATTTAATTTGTCTAGGTTATACCGGTGATTCTTTGCATAGAATAAATAATGTATACAAGTTGCTAAGTACTTTTTTTTCTAGTTTATACATTTTTTTTGTACGAAAATGAGTCATTTTATTGTAATTCTAATTGGTATTTATGGTAATTTATGATAATATTTGCGATGTTTGGCGTAAATATCGCAGTCTATGATTAATAATACTATTTTAGATGAAATAAAATTAAAATAAATTGCTGAATTATTGAATAAAAACATGTTTTTTAGCATCTTGTTTTACATTTTTTTACCGCTTTATTAAGGTCATTGACACTGTATGTCCTATACTTCAATACATACTTCTTTTTACTTATTTTTATGTTATTGAATTACCTAACATACAGATCCTATATAATTAAGACATTGCGGTTTTAAATAATTATAGGTTTCTTTAAAACTAAATATTAAATCACGTTCTAATAAGAAAACTTTTTTTAATAAAACTATTTGCTGATTTGCTGTGCAGCAATAACGAAACGCTTTTAGTATTGCTATCTAACAAAAAATATTACTAATTTAGTAGTTTTTACTAAACGTTGCTTATTCTTTAATATATTTTTTATCAGATTTCGCAAATTTAAGACAGAATATCTAATAAATTATTAATAAAACATTGTCAAAATTTAGTTTTCACAATTTGTGTCACAATAACCTTTAAACTCATAGTAAATTATTTTACCAATCTTGAAATGTTTCATAATTTTCCTAACAATTTAGTATGATTTCAAAGAATACTTTGGTAACATTTCAACTTAAAAGTCAAGTGTCATTTTTTATTTGACATTTGCTTACTTTTTTTGTTTTGTTTTGATATTTTCCTGTCTTTTTCTTTCTCGTACTTTTTTGTATGTTTTATTTCTTTCTTAGTTTTTTTTTCATGTAAAAAATTAATGAATTCTTGTCAAAGATGCAAGATATTTTATCGAAAGGAATTTATTTATTAAAAAAACATTCCTAGTACTTAATAAATAGCGTAAATTGTTTAAATTACTTAGATTAAGTTATATTTAGTTGTTTTTCTGTGTTATATAGATTTGTGTTGTTATATGGTAAGTTCTTCGTACGTAAACAAAAAAATTTTGAAGGTCGCTAAACATGTTTTCTGGACATAATCAACATAATTTACTATTATTTTAAAAGGAAAAGCGACAAAGATAACAATTTTATTATTTTACGTATTAATACACTTGGGAATAAGTCCGTAATATGTTTTTTTTTACCATAGAGACAGCTAATTGAATTATTTGTTAGATTATTGAAGATAATGAAATAAATACTGTACAATAATTATTTTCACCACGATAGAGCGACAAATGTCTGCCTATGAAGCTAGAGATCATGGGTTTGAGTGGTCATAAAATTTTCCTTATTAGTTTTAAGTACAGCAAATTCAATTTAATTTAATTTTAACTAAAAGCTAAGCTAGTTAGGCTTTGTGGGGGCTCACAAGATTTGTAAACATTGATTTTTATATAAAAACCTCTTTTTTATTTCATTAACAAAATGATATAAAAACCATTTTCTGCACATCTAGACATGAATTGAAATAACTCTGTTAAATATCAAATCTGTAATCAAATATCAAGTCTGGGAATAAAATTATGCTAAAAACCTTCCCACTGAATCACTCTATCTATTAAAACAAACCGCATTAAAATCCGTTGCGTAGTTTTAAAGATCTAAGCATACATAGGGACAGATAAAGCGACTTTGTTTTATGCTATGTAGTGAAGTACCTACTTCTAAGTTTTAATGTAATTTTCACTGGTCACAGTCTGTTTGTCCTAAATAAATAAGTATTTTTTTTATATTGTTTCCAGTAACCATGGAGGAAGCGTGTCCAATGGCGGAAGTATTATTGAAATGTGAAATAATTGAAATATCAGACGAAGAGGTCAATATCAAAGTGGAACCAAAGAAAAAGTATGTAAATGATAATCCTACTGATATTATAAATGCGAAAGTTTGTATGTTTGTGAGTTTGGATGTTTGTTCCACTTTCACGCAAAAACTACTGTATCGATTTAGATGAAATTTGGTACAGTTGTTCCTTATAACTAGGAATAACACATAGGATACTTTTTATCCCAAAATTCCCATGAGATTGGGATTCAAGTGGGTATATAATTATGCTTCTGTGTACAAATCTATATATATATAAAAGAAAGCCGTGTTAGTTACACTATTTATAACTCAAGAACGGCTGAACTGATTTGGCTGAAAATTGGTGGGGAGGTAGCTAAGAACCAGGAGAAGGACATAGGATACATTTAATCCCGAAAACGGGAACTACGCGAGTAAAACCGCGGGGCACAGCTAGTTAGAAATAAAATAAATATGATTCACAGACGTATAAGAAAAAAACCAGACACCACGAAGCGGTTCGCCTGCGAGCAATGTGGCAAGATGTTCAGCTCCAAGTACATGGTGACGAAGCACATGAGGAGTCACACCGGAGAGAGGCCCTATATGTGCTCAGAGTGCGGCAATACATACACACAGCCCGGACATCTTAGTATACATCTGATGAAGCATAATGGTGAGACAATCATTATAACATAACACAATCATTCCCTCCATCATCTCATTACAGTAACTGACCCCTAACTAAGTCCGTAACTTGTATCTAGGGTATCAGAAACTACGCACACACACATCCAGAATGAGACAAACATTTGTGGTTCATAAAATAGATAGTTTTAAAACCGTCGGGCAGCTGCCCACCAGACAATAACACCCGTCTGGTCGGAGGATCCCCCCTTTTCAAATGGGGATCTCTCCTATCCCCTAAAATAAAATCCTTAACAATATTATGAACGCGAAAGTTTAGATGTATGTTTATTACTCATTCACTCAAAAAATACTGGAACGATATAGTTGAAATTTGGTGCAGGAGGAGAATTTTGGTAGTGGAGAAATTTGGTAGAACATAGGCTATGTATTATTCCGCAATTCGCACGGTATCTGGAACTACGCGGGTGAAACCGCGGGGTGCTGCTAGTGTGTAATATGTTGAGTCAGATGTCTGTTTGTCTTGGTCATTTTTTATCTAATCTAAGTATGTATTTACAAAAAATATATGTATAAGTAGCGGCACGAAACTCTAGCGCTGACCGTTATTGCGCAGAAGTCAAAAATAAGGTATCACAGGGGGGCTAGAGGGACGAGGGGAGTGTGAGCGTAGCGCCGGTTGGCTAGTCTGCCGTACTCCGTCCCCCGCCACGATAGCACACTCCGCGGACATCTGAATGAACAGTCGCGTTCTAAAGTATATTATTAATGCCGTTCATGGATAGTTTTTTTGAAGTTTAAGTTTGTTTGATATTTTTGGTTTTTTATTAGTGTATTTTTAGTAGATGGTCAATACTATACAACTTAATATTAAAGTTTAAGTTAACTTTAATATTAAGTAGGTAATTATTAATGTTAGCGCGCGCAACAGTACCTAATATCATCCACATTTCGTGCATGATAGACTTACTATTTATTTAAATAAAATATGTTGTTAAAAATATTTGTTAAAGTAGTTATAGTAATTGTAATTGAGTTATAAGTAATTGTACTTTGTTCGCTACTGTACACATGCGCAGCTATCCCCTCTACGTTTCGCTCAGCGCTAAACTTACGTGCCGCTACCTATACAAGTATGTATATCCGTTGTCTAGTATCCATAGTATAAGGTTTGCTTGGTTTGGGACTAGATGGCGCTGTGTGATGTGTATCCCGGTATTTAAACATATACTTACATAATATATTTTATTTTCAAATTACAGGCGTAAAAAACTTCTCCTGCGATGAATGTCCAGCTTCATTCTACCGGAAGGCAGACCTAGATCGCCATGTCAAGATACACCTGGGCATAAAGCCTTATACGTGCGAAATATGTTCAAAAGCCTTCGTGCAGAAGAACAATCTAGAAATGCACGTCCGTATGCATATAGGTGACAGACGATTTGAGTGTGATGTCTGTTTCAAAAAGTTTATAACGAAAAGCAAGTTGAAACAACATTATAGGAGACATACCAAGGACAAGAAGAAAAATAAGAATTCGCCGGATTCTGAGGAGGAACTGGTTGTTATTGGGTTTTGATTTTATTTGTTTTTGTGTAAATATTTATTATCTATACACCCCTATTTTGAAATTACGGGACTTATTAAAATCAGAATATCTGTAGCAGTAACTGAATCCATACATCCAATAAAAATATCAAAAATGATAGTTGGTTACTTAAAAAAATCTATATATATAAAAATGAAACCCGTTTTCCTTGGTCACGGCATCACGCGTGAATGAATGGCTGGACCGATTTCACTAATTCTTTTTTTTGTTAAATTTGTTATTATTAGGAGAAGGTTCTTATGTAAAAAAATCTGGATCAACGGGAGACTTGGACCCGTGCGAAGCCGGGGCGAGCCACTAGTACTGAAAAAATATAGGACCGTGGCGCTGCTCTGACTAATGAAGCTAACTAGGTCATATCTCAGAATATTTTCAAAATTTTTGCCATAATTTGGACTTGAATCCAGGACTGTGGGGTATAGATACACTTGCACTTAACATTTTTAAAGCTGGATTTCAACCTAGAACCTTGCCAAACAATTTTACAAGCTTGTATTTAGTGTCACCTGTCCCGTTGTCTGTAATCAAATCTTGCCATTTTTCGACCACTTCTGGTTATCCGATTGAGCTGAAATTTGTCATACTTATGTAAGTCCCATGACAATGCAATAAAAGATAAAAAAGCTTGTTTTTTAAAAAGGTTTTTTTTATTCTTGTTTGTTTATGTGAAAAAAAAAGAAATAATGTGGCTAATATTTTTTTAATTATCTACCTGATGGTCAAAAAAATAAAAAAGGATATATTATATCCCCTTTTAACCGATTTCAAAAAAGGTGGTTTTGTATATACAAGTTGTTAGCATTTCATGTAGCATTTTACATATTTATAAGTATGTATAAATTAAGTATATAAAAAGGTTTTTTTGAAGGTGCTCCTTCACCGGGAGCATTCGCGTGTAATGTAACGTTACAGATTCGTCTTAGAGCATTACATTACAATAATACCTCCCTCACTAACGAGCATTCGCGTGTAATGTAACGTTACAGATTCGTCTTTGAGCATTACATTACAATAATACCTCCCTCACTAACGAGCATTCGCGTGTAATGTAACGTTACAGATTCGTCTTTGAGCATTACATTACAATAATACCTCCCTCACTAACGAGCATTCGCGTGTAATAATTACAAATTACAATTAATAAATTACAAGGTGCGCATTGTAATGCTCGGTTCTCCTCCTTCACTGATGTAATGCTCAAATCTGTAACGTTACATTACACGCGAATGCTTCCGGTGAAGGAGCACCTTTCAATATAATATTATGTATTTTTAAGTATAGATAAATTGTTTTGTTCATAGATTAATAAAATTAATTATTTAATGTGTAAATAAAGGTGGAAGAATGCAATATAATATTTTTTTTATTTTACCCTATATCAAGGTACTAGCTGAGTCCCGCGGAACTTTATCCCGTGGGAATTTTGGGATAAAAAGTACCCTATGACATATTAGCTGAATCCCGCGGAACCTTGGGAATTTTGGGATTTAAAGTATCCTATGTGTTATTCCTAGTTATAAGGGACATCTGTACCAAATCCTAACTTCCTTACTAATATTATAAATGCGAAAGTAACTCTGTCTGTCTGTTACCTTTTCACGGCTAAACTACTGAACAGATTGACTTGAAATTTGGTACTGGGGTAGCTTATGGTCCGGGAAAGAATATAGGCTATGTTTTATCCCGAAATTCCCACGGGATCGGGAAATACGCGGGTGAAACCGCGGGGCACAGCTAGTTTCATATAAATCGTCCACCCGTTAAGACGTGAAGAAGTAACAAACATACACACTCACTCACAAACTTTCGCATTTATCCCCGCTACTTACCAATGTAACAAAATTTAAACACATGAATAATATAATGAAATAATTTTTCAAATTAAAAGCCACTTGTAATTGCTTCCTATCAATATTATGACGGTACCATGCGTTGCTTAACCTATCAACATAATCACTCATTCCATCTCATTACAGTAACTGACCCCTAACTAAGTCCGTAACTTGTATCTAGGGCAATGGTACTGAATCTTTTTTGGTAACCTTTTGGAAAGCGATATACTTGATGGAACCCTATTTGAAGTACACACCGGAAAAATTAGAGGAACGTTAGTTCATTTGTGTTTTTTTTCGGATTTTTGTTATGATGTTGTTTTATTTCTATGATTGAGTATTTGAATATTCTACGTATGTTTTTTTTTAATAATAAACTTGTTTTTTACGGCGTGTCGTCGTCACAAGCAAACGCCTGACAAATTGACACAAAACAGCACATGAACTGCAAGAAATGCTCCAAAAACTGAACACTGCAAGTCTTGAGGTTGGCCTTCGAATGAATCGGTCAAAGACACAAAGTCGGTCAGATAAGACGGGGAAGTTGGTCAGATTGGAAAGTTGGTCAGACGGACAAGTAGGGCAGTTGGCGAAGTTGGTCAGACGGGGAAGTTGGTCAGACGGGGAAGTTGGTCAGATGGAGAAGTTGTCAGGTCAGTCAGTCAGGTCAGTCAGTCAGTCAGGTCAGTCAGTCAGGTCAGTCAGTCAGGTCAGTCAGTCAGGTCAGTCAGTCAGGTCAGTCAGTCAGGTCGGTCAGTCAGGTCGGTCAGTCAGGTCAGTCAGTCAGGTCAGTCAGTCAGGTCAGTCAGTCAGGTCAGTCAGTCAGGTCAGTCAGTCAGGTCAGTCAGTCAGGTCAGTCAGTCAGGTCAGTCAGTCAGGTCAGTCAGTCAGTCAGGTCAGTCAGTCAGGTCAGTCAGTCAGGTCAGTCAGTCAGTCAGGTCAGTCAGTCAGGTCAGTCAGTCAGTCAGGTCAGTCAGTCAGGTCAGTCAGTCAGGTCAGTCAGTCAGGTCAGTCAGTCAGGTCAGTCAGTCAGGTCAGTCAGTCAGGTCAGTCAGTCAGGTCAGTCAGTCAGGTCGGTCAGGCAGGTCGGTCAGTCAGGTCAGTCAGTCAGGTCAGTCAGTCAGGTCAGTCAGTCAGGTCAGTCAGTCAGGTCAGTCAGTCAGGTCAGTCAGTCAGGTCAGTCAGTCAGGTCAGTCAGTCAGTCAGGTCAGTCAGTCAGGTCAGTCAGTCAGGTCAGTCAGTCAGTCAGGTCAGTCAGTCAGGTCAGTCAGTCAGTCAGGTCAGTCAGTCAGGTCAGTCAGTCAGGTCAGTCAGTCAGGTCAGTCAGTCAGGTCAGTCAGTCAGTCAGGTCAGTCAGGTCAGTCAGGTCAGTCAGGTCAGTCAGTCAGGTCAGTCAGTCAGTCAGGTCAGTCAGTCAGGTCAGTCAGTCAGGTCAGTCAGTCGGGTCACTCAGTCGGGTCAGTCAGTCGGGTCAGTCAGTCGGGTCAGTCAGTCGGGTCAGTAAGTCGGGTCAGTCAGTCGGGTCAGTCAGTCGGGTCAGTCAGTCGGGTCAGTCAGTCGGGTCAGTCAGTCGGGTCAGTCAGTCGGGTCTGTCAGTCGGGTCAGTCAGTCGGGTCAGTCAGTCAGGTCAGTCAGTCAGGTCAGTCAGTCGGGTCAGTCAGGTCAGCCTTAGGTCAGAGCCGGAGGTCAGTTAAGGTCAGAGCCAGAGGTCAGTCTAAGGTCAGAGCCAGAGGTCAGTCTAAGGTCAGAGCCAGAGGTCAGTCTAAAGCCAGAGCCAGAGGTCAGTTAAGGTCAGAGCCGGAGGTCAGTCTAAGGTCAGAGCCAGAGGTCAGTCTAAAGTCAGAGCCAGAGGTCAGTTAAGGTCAGAGCTGGAGGTCAGTCTAAAGTCAGAGCCGGAGGTCAGTTAAGGTCAGTGCCAGAGGTCAGTCTAAAGTCAGAGCCAGAGGTCAGTTAAGGTCAGTGCAGGAGGTCAGTCTAAAGTCAGAGCCAGAGGTCAGTTAAGGTCAGTGCAGGAGGTCAGCCTAAGGTCAGGGCCAGAGGTCAGACTAAAGTCAGAGCCAGAGGTCAAACTTAGGTCAGATTAAAATGGATCCCTGACCGCACAGCGATACATAACCGATGTCTTGGAACCCCATGAAATGTCTTTTGCCCCATTTATAGGCGACGGTTTTGTTTTATGCATGATAACGGATTCAGCTAAAGTGGTGGAAATTACCCAAATCGACTGACCAGATCTAGGGTATCAAAAACTACGCACACACATTCACACACACCCAGAGCGAGACAAACATTTGTGATTCACACAAATATTCACCCCGCGCGGGAATCGAACCCGCAACAATGACAGTACGGCATAATGACCACTCTGCCATCGAGGTCGTCAAACATGATGTTGAACTCACGACATGTTGCAGAGCGGTACAGCGAGTCCATTAAAAAGTAATAATCATCGGATTCAAAATAAGAATCCTGAGCGTCAGCGAGGGACTCAAAGGAGCACAAGTTTAAAAATTGTTTGCACTCGAGTGCAACACATTATTTTTCATCCCCCCTCAGTGAGGAAATTACTAAATGCAAACATAAAACAATCACAATATTAAATGAAAATAAAATATCACGCGCAAAGCAAATTAACAAAATAAGTAAGTTTTGTACACCAAGAAGGTTCCGAGTTTGAATTTTAAATAAAAAAAACGTGTGGCACTCGGGGACTGCCGCGGTAAAGCTATTGCATAGCAATTTTATCAACTAATTGTTTTTTTTATTTTTGTATTGCAATCTTAACCTTAGAAATTTTGATGTCGTACTTGGACTTCATATAATAAAAACTTTGTCTACTATAAAAACTTTTTTCATCCCACTAGCTCGGAAAGTATGTTTTCATCCCACTAGCTCGGAAAGTATGTTTTTAATCCTTGATATCTGGGGGTAAAAGTCGATTTTAATCTCAAGAGTGGAAAATATTGGGGTTGCTGTAGGCAGCCCGTGCAGGACCCAAGGCATTTTCGTTAACTGGGAGTAAAAGTCGTTTTTGCGCTCTAGAGGTTAAAGTAAATTTGAATTTAGAACATCGTGTGCACTAATGTGATGATGTTTTGAATTCACAAACTATCATATAACTTTTTTTTATTTAAAATTCAAACTCGGAACCTTCTTGGTCTACAAGACTTACTTATTTTTTAATTTGCTTTGCGCGTGATATTTTCTTTTCATTTAATATTGTGATTGTTTAATGTTCCCATTTAGTAATTTCCTCGCTGAGGGGGGATGAAAAATAATGTGTTGCACTTGAGTGCAAACAATTTTTAACCTTGTGCTCCTTTGACTCCCTCGCTAACGCTCAGGATTCTTATTTTGAATCCCTCGCTGCGCTCGTGATTCAATTTTAGAATCCTTCGCTGGCTCGGTCCCCAACTGGAGCCCCGATTAAAAAGCAACTTTGCACTCTTGTATAAAAAATAACTATTACTAATGGAAAGCTACATTATCAGCGAGTGACATAGGCTATATTTTATCCCTGTACTAGCAGCGACCTGCGGTTTTACCCCCGTAGTTCCCGTACCCGTGGAAATACAGATAAAATATAGCCTTCCTCGATCAATGGGCAATCTAACACTGAAAGATTTTTTTCAAATCGGACCAGTAGTTAGCGGGTTCAACCAAACAAACAAACATACTCTTCAGCTATATATACTTATACTTATTATAGATTGGACTATAGATTCCCACGGGAATGGGAACTACGTGAGTGGAACGGCGAGGCGCTGTTAGTTTAGTTTTACCGTCCTACTAATATTAAAAAAAGTTTTCATGGATAGACGACGTCTGTTACTCATTCACGCAAAAACTACTGAACCGATTTCGATAAAATTTGGTACAGATGTTCCTTATAACTAGGAATAACACTTTTTATTTTACGATCCCGATGGCAGAGTAGTCATCATGCCCGGACTGCCATCCGTAAGGTCGCGGGTTCGATTCCCATGCATCGTAATATTTGTGTGAACCACAAATGTTCGTCTCGGTCTGGGTGTGTGTGAAGGAGTGTGTGCGTAGTTTGTGATATCCTAGATACAGGTTACGGACTTAGGGGTCAGTTACTGTAATGAGATGATGGAGGGAATGATTATGTTATGATAAGTTATCCCAAAATTCCAAAGGGTTTGGGAACTACGTGTGTGAAACTGCGGAGCAGAACTTATACACACCTATTACACCCCCGTCTGGTAATACGGCATTTATTTATTTAGTATTTTTTAAAGATAAGTAATCGACTATCATTTTTGATATTTTTATTGGATATATGGATTCAGTTACTGCTACAGATATTCTGATTTTAATAAGTCCCGTAATTTCAAAATAGGGGTGTATAAAACTCTTCCGTTACTGAGTGATGTATTAACTGACTGACTGACTGACAGACAACGCACAGCCGAAACTACTGGTCGTAGAGAGCTGAAATTTGGCACGTGTTTATTAGGGGGAGTAGGCTACCACTAAGAGAGGATTTTTGGAAACTCCCCCCTAGAGGGAGAAAAGGGGGGTAAATTGAAAACTACGCAGGTGAAACCGCGAGGCCCTGCTAGTATGTTATAAACCTTTAAAAGCTTTGCAAATACTCGTAAGTACATGGATATGTTTGATATCAATTTTACTCAACAAAGAAATATAGAGTTACAATTCAATTGACAAAGAGTTGTGTCAATATGTAGCTGTGCCCCGCAGTTTTACTCACGATAACCATTTTAGAATAGGGATGTCGACTGGGTAAACAAAATGAAATTCGAATTAGTCCGTCAGATAGACTTCGAAACAATATTAGACACGTATTTTTTTGTTTTATCAAATTAATAAAACTGACTTAGTTATAAAGCATTAAAGTTCAGGAGTGGGGGCTTGTGACGATAATTCTTGGTAAAAAATGTATGTAGCTGTGACGTCACACGAGTTTTCTATGCACTATATCGTCTTAATTATTTGTTTGTATCAAAAAAGAGAAAATACGTGTCCAATATTTTTGCGAAATCTATCTGACGGACTAATTAGATTTTTTTAGTCGACATCCCTATTGTGGATGTTCGTCATCAATATGTATGCTTAAATCTTTAAAACTTAAATCAAATAATTTGTTAGGTTAAAGGCCTATGTCACCATCTTCAAGTAACGTTCCGAGTTTTGTCTTTTTCACTTGATATAAAGTAAGAAAGAGACAAAACTAACTTTACCTGGTGAGTAACTCTCCTTGAAGATCGTGAAGTAGGCCCTTAATCTTTAAAACTACGCAACGGATTTTGATGCGGTTTGTTTTAATAGATAGAGTGATTCAAAAGGAAGGTTTTTAGTATAATTTTATCCCCGAATTCTTACGGGAGCGGGAACTACGCGAGTAAAACCGGGCTCTGCTAGTCCTACTAATATTATAAATGCGAAAGTTTGTATGTTTGTGAGTTTCGATGTTTGTTACTCTTTCACGCAAAAACTACTGTATCGATTTATATTAAATTTGGTACAGATGTTCCTTATAACTAGGAATAACACATAGGACACTTTTTATCCCATGGGATTGTTTATAAGTCGTATAATTTATTGTTAACTTTTTTAGTCGCAAATCATACCAATAGATGGCGTTGTTACTTAATTTTTTAACACACGATTGACCAATGGTGAATTCTGCCGAGATTGTATGATACAGATGTTCCTTATAACTAGGAATGACACATAGGATAATTTTTATCCCGAAATTCCCATGGGATTGAGATTCACGCGGGTAAAACCGCCGGAGCTACTAGTTATAAAATATGTAGGTAGCTCATTTATAAGTCAACTGACGTTCGCTCGCCATTTTTACATTTTTATAGAAAAAGTTTTAAAAAACACGATAACGAGTTTCAGATAAGTTTATATTGGAAACAACTAGTTGGTTTTGATGGATTTTCTTGTCATTTATTTTACAGTCACAGTTTTCTGTGCCGGCGGCCAAAATTGGAAGCTACTATTTGTCATTGTGACCATGAATTTGTAGGTAAAAATGGAGTCCACACTTCGAATACCTACTTGAAGCATAATATATGTATCACTATCGCGCTCTCTGTGGGCAGGCTCTTTCTTTCTAACTAAGGTAACCTCTAGAAAGAGAGAGTCTGACTAAAAAGAGAGATCGGCCCACAGAGACGTAGGTATTTGCCTCAAGCTGTTGTTCTAAGTGTCGGCTCCATTTTTACCTACAACTTCATGATTGTGACTCTAATGTCATTTGGATACATTTTCAATAAACTGACAACCAAAAGATGCGATTACAGCGACGCTGTCACCGGCACAGGCAAGATGGTGACTCTATAATTTTTAATTTTAACGCTTCGCCTCGGTTTGGCAAGCTTAAAGGTGCCAGGTTGAATTGCTAGGTCAAGCTATACGTCCCTCGGTACCAGTAGTCGGGGACGTCTTCACTTCCGGAGAGGTCTTCTCAAGGAGGGGGGCGCCGCCTTTAGTGCGGGATCCTACGGCACCCCAATGTAACGCGGACGGAAGTCGCTGTGTTTTAGTGGGTAGGCCCAGCCCTTCTGGCTGGGAGAGCCCTACATGCCCCGTGGTTCCTCCCAATATCAGCTCACGGTGGTATGCACTTCTATGAATTTTCACCGCGTGAATTGTGAATTGTAGCTGGGCTTAATTCCCAGCTGAGCTGATATTAAATAAGTATAAGTACAAGAAAGAAGAATTATACAAAACAAAGTCGTGTTAGTTACACTATTTATAACTCAAGATCGGCTGAACTGATTTGGCTGGAATTTGGTGGAGAGGTAGCTTAGAACCAGGAGAAGAACATACGATACTTTATCCCGAAATTCCCACGGGAACGGGAACCACGCGAGAAAAACCGCGGGGCATAGCTAGTTTTTAATAAAATTTTCATGGAATATTTTCTGGTATAATCGGTCGTTTAAGCTCATTGAACTTACAAAACTGTAAGCTCTCTCTAGCTTTTTTTCTGTAAGTTCGTTAAACTCGTTTTTGCTTGACGTGCGATTACAGATAGTGTGATATATTTATATTTAGCGTTATCGCGTAGTTTGACATATTACTGAGGTAGTTATGCACCTGTGTAGGACCATAGAGTTTTTAAAGTATGGAGGATGTTTATAGAATGGTGAACATTAGCAAAAGTATGAACGCAAGCGGCGCCCCGCAGTTTTACCCGCGTAGTTCCCGCTCCTGTGAGAGTGCGGGAATAAAATTATACTAAAAACGTTCCTCTTGAATCACTCTATCTATTAAAGGAAGCCGCATCAAAATCCGTTGCGTAGTTTCAAAGATGTAAGCATATATAAGGACGGACAGCGGGAAGCGACTTTGTTTTATACTATGTAGTGATGCATCAAAAGAGGTCTACTGGTTTTGTTGTCAGCTATTCTCAGTGTTCTAGTATAGGATGGAACTTGGCATCCCAGTAGTGGAACTTGGCAATGTGGGAGTGGAACTTGGCAATCTGAGATGGAACTTGGCAATTTGGGAGTGGAACTTGGCAATTTGGGAGTGGAACTTGGCAATCTGGGAGTGGGACTTGGCAATCTGGGAGTGGAACTTGGCAATCTGGGAGTGGAACTTGGCAATCTGGGAGTGGAACTTGGCAATTTGGGAGTGGAACTTGGTAATCTGGGAGTGGAACTTGGCAATCTGGAAGTGGGACTTGGCAATCTGGGAGTGGAACTTGGCAATTTGGGAGTGGAACTTGGCAATCTGGGAGTGGAACTTGGCAATCTGGGATTGGAACTTGGCAATTTGGGAGTGGAACTTGGCAATCTGGGAGTGGGACTTGGCAATCTGGGAGTGGAACTTGGCAATTTGGGAGTGGAACTTGGCAATCTGGGAGTGGAACTTGGCAATCTGGGAGTGGAACTTGGCAATTTGGGAGTGGAACTTGGCAATCTGGGAGTGGAACTTGGCAATCTGGGAGTGGAACTTGGCAATTTGGGAGTGGAACTTGGCAATCTGGGAGTGGGACTTGGCAATCTGGGATTGGAACTTGGCAATTTGGGAGTGGAACTTGGCAATCTGGGAGTGGAACTTGGCAATCTGGGTGTGGAACTTGGCAATCTGAGATGGAACTTGGCAATCTGGGAGTGGAACTTGGCAATCTGGGTGTGGAACTTGGCAATCTGAGATGGAACTTGGCAATCTGGGAGTGGAACTTGGCAATCTGGGAGTGGAACTTGGCAATCTGGGTGTGGTACTTGGCAATCTGGGAGTGGAACTTGGCAATCTGGGAGTGGAACTTGGCAATCTGGGTGTGGAACTTGGCAATCTGGGAGTGGAACTTGGCAATTTGGGAGTGGAACTTGGCAATCTGGGAGTGGAACTTGGCAATTTGGGAGTGGAACTTGGCAATCTGGGAGTGGAACTTGGCAATCTGGGAGTGGAACTTGGCAATTTGGGAGTGGAACTTGGCAATCTGGGAGTGGGACTTGGCAATTTGGGAGTGAAACTTGGCAATCTGGGAGTGGAACTTGGTATCCCAGTAGTGGAACTTGGCAATCTGGGAGTGGAACTTGGCAATTTGGGAGTGGAACTTGGCAATTTGGGAGTGGAACTTGGCAATCTGGGAGTGGAACTTGGCAATTTGGGAGTGGAACTTGGCAATCTGGGAGTGGAACTTGGCAATCTGGGAGTGGAACTTGGCAATTTGGGAGTGGAACTTGGCAATCTGGGAGTGGGACTTGGCAATTTGGGAGTGAAACTTGGCAATCTGGGAGTGGAACTTGGTATCCCAGTAGTGGAACTTGGCAATCTGGGAGTGGAACTTGGCAATTTGGGAGTGGAACTTGGCAATCTGGGAGTGGGACTTGGCAATCTGAGATGGAACTTGGCAATCTGGGAGTGGAACTTGGCAATCTGGGAGTGGAACTTGGCAATTTGGGAGTGGAACTTGGCAATCTGGGAGTGGGACTTGGCAATTTGGGAGTGAAACTTGGCAATCTGGGAGTGGAACTTGGTATCCCAGTAGTGGAACTTGGCAATCTGGGAGTGGAACTTGGCAATTTGGGAGTGGAACTTGGCAATCTGGGAGTGGGACTTGGCAATCTGAGATGGAACTTGGAAATCTGGAGTTGAACTTGGCAATCTGGGAGTGGAACTTGGTAATCTGGGAGTAGAACTTGGCAATCTGGGAGTGGAACTTGGCAAACTAGAAGTGGAACTTGGCAATCTGGGAGTGGAACTTGGCTATCTGGTAGTGGAACTTGTTGGATAATGGCACCCGGGGCGCCCTCGAAGCCACTGCTAGCCCTCTGTATCTTTATTTGCGTTACTCTATATTTACGACACACTTAATATTTTATCAAATAATTGTATTAGTAGTAGTTGACCACAGGGGCCAAATAGTAATAATCAGCAAAAAGAAAGAAAAAAAAATAAAGTTAAAGTTCTAACGACAAACACCAAAATTTTCAGTTCGTTTGTTTGGTGCTAATTTTAGGAGCTGTTATTCCAAAAATTCTTGTCGGATAGCCATTTATTGAGGAAGGCTACATAACATCGCATACGGCTACGTACGTGAAACCGTGAGGCACGCGGTCAACGTATAAAAACTCATCGTTTACACATCACAAAGTCTTTATTTTTACGTTGGTAAAATGCTAGGAGATACTGCAAAACCTAGCACCACAGGATCGCTGACATACTTATGGGGATGAGGGAATCCCCATTGAAAAGGGAGGATCCTCCGACCAGACGGGTGTTATGTCTGGTGGGCAGCTGCCCGACGGTTGTAGTCGGGCTCTCGTATACATAGTCAATTGCGCTGTAAATTTCGCTTGCGCGATTCAGGACTCTTCAGTTATTTCCCACAGTTGCGGATAGATGTCGCTGTTAGTACTTAGTTCCTATGTGGCGTGCAGATGTCGCCACATACTTATTTTATCACGTTGCCTTTAAGCTTATTACAGGATCCCTGCTGAAAAGAAAAGCCGGAAAACAATGGCACCCTAGACCAGTGTCCAGCAGCGGTCTTAAAGAATGATAAGTACCTAGCGCCAGGCGCGTAGTTGCATTAGCCTTTGGCATTTGGTCATTCGGAAGGCGTTGTTTCAATTCGGGCCAAGTACCAATATGCTTTCAATTTTTTATTCATCAAGTGAAGGGAAACATCGTTCAGAAACTTGCAAGCTCCTGCCAAAAATCTAAGGTTTTGTGTTCTGTGACCCGCACTTGGCCTGAGGTTGGTTAAGATATGATCGCCCTCATTCAGGGTAGGCTCGAGCCCCTCAGTGGGGACATTTAGGAGCTGATGATGATAAATGGCTAACTACTACATCTCACACTACAAGAGACCATAAAACTGTAATTAGTTATTCCATGGTGCTCCTCGATAATGTCCGACGCTATTTTTGATATTACTGTTTTAGATAGATTGTCGTTTAGTAGGTTGTCTAAAAACTGGGCTATAAATACATTAAACACCTATGTTTGATTATAAAATTATAGCTTTTACACAGAGTGTTTAATATTTAAAAACATTGAATTTAAAAATAGTAATCAAAACAAATTAATAAACGAAACAAAAAAAGAACACCGATCATAGAACGAAAAAAAATAATTTAAAAGTTTCATTAAAAGCCTAACCTCTTTTCTTCCATAATTTGAAAAGTTAACCATCCAATATTATAATATTGAAATTAAATTAGCAAAATTAAATATAAAAACTTTTTCCAATAAATAAGTAAATAACATTTGATATTCATCTTGCTTCCCGTGTCTCAGCCTACGCATAATAATTTGTGTAAACTTTGATTCGATATAAAAGGGGATGTCAACATGATATCCGTCATTCGGCATCCATCTTGCTTGTGATAGTTTGGCGGGAGGAAAAAGTAAATTGTAATTGTAAAATTTAAGTTTTAAAGATGTTTAAAATTACTGCGATTATTTCTTTAGTGCTTATTGGTGAGTATTTAATTTATTTTTATTAATATTCTTAATTGTAAATATATTTTCTTAGGATTTAAAGTATTTATTTTGGATTGATTTTCCGTTCCGGAAATAGTGTTTCTCAATCTTTGGGACCGTCAGGGTTTTTAAAAGTTTAAATAGTTAATATGCGTATTTTATGGTTAGTTTTAATTATTTATTATATTCCTTAAATTTTATTCTTCTTTTAAAAATAATAATTTATAATTTTATTTTTTATCGTGTTTATTTATTTTAAATTAATAATTTTGGTGCAAGCGGGAACTATAGTTATTTATATTAATATAAATGTTTTTTAATTTTATTCTCTATTATATTCCTTATTATATTAATCACAGAGATGATAATTCTTGAAATTGGGAGGGACCAATACCATAAAGGTCAATTTAACGTGAATTATCTTTTTGTATCACAATTTAATTATAATTCCACCTAAAATACATGAAAATATAATACAAAATTGTTTTTTGGTAGCGACTTGGTCGCATGCAGACTCTAGACGTCAAAAAAAGGAGTCTGACGATTCAAGGGATATGATCTCAGGTACTTTGTGTATCATAGAATGCATGGATGTCATTAAAATGTATTTAATGAAAATATGTCACTGTATTAAAACTGAAATTACATTCAATATTTTCACCTCAGTTGGGATTTGAACCCAAGATTGCGCCAAATTGCAGTTGCTCTTATATTATTAGTCAGTTATGGCTACCCATCTGTTGAAAATCTTGAATGCTAGATTGTCTCTATTTACGACAGCCATTTTGTTTTTCGGAAGAAAAAAGGATGTACAAAGTTAGTTTTTGATACGTTAGGGTAGGACTCTATTGATGTTTTAGAATGCAATAAATCTGCATGAATTGCATGGTTGGATAGTTATTGTAAAATTAAATGGGATGTAATTTTGTTTACTCCTTATTTATTATTTATATACTTAAGTATATTACCTACCTATCAATGTATATAAGTACGTATTTACTAACTCATCTTGACTGTCAATCAAAAAATGTACAGTCGTTGATATGACCGTCAAAATTTAAAAGTTCTTTTATAACTTAGATAAATGTATATGTATACTAAAAATTTTTTTGGAAAATTCAAATATCAAAGACAAATCAATATTTTTTTAGTGATATTTAAGACTGTGGTAGATGGGTTCATTATGTGGTTGTTTATTTATAACCACCATTTCCTCCAGCCAGCACAATGTGGGCAGCGAGTCTGTCCTGTGACTCGTGCGGCAGTGAGTGTGCCTCCGCGTGCGGGACGAGGCACTTCAGGTCGTGCTGCTTCAACTATCTCAGGAGGAAACGGGGGCTTGAGGGGGCTAAGGTGAGATACTGGACCTTTTTCATGATTTAAAATTAGACTGATTTTCTTGTTTCATTCACCAAGGGTTTCAGGAAAGGTACAAAAAGTTAGTTAATTATTTTGTAACAATAAAATATTAATGCAATTACTAAAAACGTTACTATGTTTAAGCAGAATCCTGTGGATGGAACATTTTTTTTTAGTAATTTAAAGAATCGGACTTATAGTATTTTTTTGGCTTTTAATGAAAATATGCTGACAGATTTTCTAAAAAAAGAAACTGTAATACTATACAAACAGTTTTTAACAATTTGTTGATATAATTTGATATTTATGAGAATAGATCGTAAACTATTTTATCCCTATGTTAATTGGAGGGGCCAACCCAAAAATCTACGAAACTACGTTTTTCGGGTCAGCTAATAACAAAATAATCTTTATTTCCAGTACCTCACAAACACCCACGACTTGAAATCAGACCTCATCCCCAAAGACAAAGCGAAGCACCCTCTCTACGTGGTAGAAGGCATCCCAGAACAATGGTGGTCCAACATCATTGACAACGAGTACAGATATCAGGGGTACCCTTACGACGACACTGTAGAGAACTAACATGTTTTAGATGTTATGAAGCTGCAATACTTTGTGGAGTGGTATTTTTGACAGATTATTTTGAATAACGAAGGGGAGGGTTTGTGAAATTCCATTTTTTTTATTATATAATCAAGTATAAGTATTGAAAAAATAAAAAAATTCACCGTAAAATTAAAATATTTTTTTGCAAAATTTTATATCATTTGGCTGGCATTTTTAATATGTACTTACTTGTTGATTGACTATTTATTGTATTTTAAAAGAGTGTTGATTTTCATAATAAATTCATAAATATCAATCAAATATTTTAAAGTTATGACAAGAGTATCACTCCACAACCCTGTCAATTGGGTGTACAAAAACCTATTTTATGTCTATTAGGGCTGGATAAATAGACATAAAATTATAAATAATGTGTTTATATTATAAGAAGTTTAAAATAAAAATTATTATCCAGATGAAGTTATTTCATTATCCTATGATTATTGAAAGTTCTAAAGTCCGAACACTTCCCCTTCCTCCTCCTTTTCCGAATCCAGGGCCCTGATTCTCTAAACTATTAAGTTGTGATAATTCTACTCAAATGTATTTTAATATCAACATTATGACCGTTTTTTTTGTCATTTTGGTATTCTCTTATTGAAAACTACCCCGCTGACCCAATGGCTCCATAAAACCTAGATGGTTGTCATGGAAACAGTATTCTGTCGTTTATTTGACAAAAAAATATTTGAATTTTGATATGCAACAACGACCACTGAGACACCATAGCCATATGAATACATTTTAGCAGAATACCAAATTTCTGACACTCTCGTTATGGTGCCTCAATATCAACATATTGTCTGATCAATAATGACAAATTGCAGACTTAGGACCCTGTTATTCTTCCACCGCCAACTAAATGGACCGTAGAACATAGCCCATGGATTTTGACAGGCAAGTTACTATAGTAGTATTTATCTATTGTTAAAACTATATAAAAATAAAGTTTCATCATTGACTGAAAGTAAGTTAATTTAGCTTAGCGCGCATAGTTGAGACAGTTTTTCATACATTTGCGTCTATGGCAAACTAAGCTACCTACGGCAAATAGAAAAACTAGTTTCTCTGCAGGCTAAGATAAACTAACTTAGTTTAGTTGGTGGTGGACGATCGTCCTATTACACTATACAGGGTGTCCCCAATAGAACGGTCAATCTAAATTTATCTATACTAATATTATAAAGAGGAAAGATTTGTTTGTTTGTTTGTAATTAATAGGCTCCGAAACTACTAGACCGAATTAAAAAATTCTTTCACTAATGGAAAGCTAATTTATCAGTGCGTGACATAGGCTATATTTTATCCCCGTAATCCCACGGGAACGGGAACTACGCGGGTGAAACCGCGGGGAGCTACTAGTAAGAGATACAAAGATCTAGTCTTAGAAATCATGTCATCGATTTTAGTAAAAACAAAAACTGCATTCACAGATTTAGAAAAAAGCTATTACTCTCTCCGGGAATCGAACCCGAAAGTTTTGAAAATTTTCATGTTCGTTATTTTTTTTGAGAAATCAATTGTGTATGTTTTGAGCAGCAAATATTACTTAGACACTCCTGTCTTTCTATTAAAAAAAAGCCCGATTTAAGAGTAGAGTACACAGTTAGTGTAAATTAAAAGATAAAATCCAGACGAAGAACATTTATTTCTTCAATTATTTTAATTATTTAACATTTTATTATAATTATAGTATCTAAATAAATAAGTTACTAATACATTACCAAATATAGCTCTTTATTATTGAAAGCTATGAGTAATATAGTTACAAAAGTAAACTTATTAAAATGACATCTGTAGTTTTGTGATAATATGAAAAAACTATAAAATTCGGTCATATTTTAAGAAATTAGCCTGTAAAATACGAATTATATAGTTTGAATTTACTAAAACTCATAAGAAATTACAAGTTTTTTGCATACAAATATAATTATAATCTTCACGTCACGCTGTATATTAAATTATTAATTTTCCACAATTTTTTGGGTAAAATTAAAGAAAATATTATTTCGTTATGGAATAAAATTCACCACAAATTTTCAGGTAAATTTGAAGCCTATTAATCATAGCTCACAATAATATTTGTTTTTTTTTATTTAATTAAAGTCACCTCCTAGGCTATTAATAAAACTATTGACAATATACAAGAAATATTGAGAATTACGTATTTTAATTTTTTATTAAGGATTTAATGTCTCGTCACAATATTGTAATTAAAAGTTTTGAGAAAAAATAAATTCACGGAATTAAAAGAAATAGAATTTAAAGTGTAAGTATGAGATCTTTTCAGTGATTTTATTTTAATAATGATTTTGAGCAACCATGATAAGCTTTCTGAACTGTAATTTAGTACGTTCTTTTAGTTTAATATTGTGACGAAACCTCATAATAATTAATTAATATAAAACAATTCAATCCACTTAAAACAAAATAACTTAACAATCAACCTTAAGAGTAAAAACATCATTTTTATAAATATTTCTTAACAATTCTAAAGAAGCGCCAACTTACAGAATATTAAAGTTTGACAATAACTGTCCATTTTGACAGATTTCATTGTCAATTTGACATAATGTCACTATCAATTTTGACAGATGTCACTGTCAATTTTGACAGCTGTCACTGTCAACTTTTTTAATTAAGAACTACATTTTGGCAAAAAACGCTACGGTTATACGGCCAGTCAGTCGAGATTTGTTTTTTTAGTTTTATTGATTGTAGACAAGATCTTTTTGCTTTCTCCTTGCTATTTCGGCGCTCGCTTCCTGGATCGCTTCCCAGAGTTTTGCTTCGGATAGGATTTGGCGGGAAAGCTCGTCGATCGCTGTTTCCGAATCTAGCATCGACCCGAGAGAGTCGTCGTCGACGTACTGAAATTATTAAAAAATAACTTAATTTTTATATCATTTGTAGTTTTATTAAATATCATTCTCTTAGGATCGTAAATCTAAATCGGTCAAGTAGCTTGAATAGATTTGAAATAAAGTTATGTAATCCTGTTCAGGTGAAAATTATAACAGACGTTTATAATCAGAAATAGCACATAGGATCTTTATTTTAAAATTTCTATAGGCGAGAATTATGAATGAAACAGTGGAAATGGATGTAAAATAAATATTTTAAGAAATATTGAAACATACTTGTCTTGATCTTAGGTCTTGTGATGGCATTCCGGGGGCACCTTGGGATCTCTTACGGCCGCATCCTGTAAAAAAAAAAAGTTAGTATAAATTATGTTTAAAAAAATTAATTACTTATGCAAAATTAATTTAAAAATTTCATTCATTATTTTTTTTTAATCGCAACTTGGATTTATTTATTATAAAAACAACAATAAGCTACAGCTAAGATGCCAAAGCGCTTAAGTTGCTAGTATCTACACATATTAAACTTACATACAAAGACAAATAACATAAAATAATAAAACATATAGCACAAAACAATTAAAAATAGAGATCAATAGAAAATAAAATAAATGTAAAATGTAAAAAAAAAACTGAACAGAACCAAAACAATACAGACAAGGTGAAACTTATACTTAATGGTAACTTAAGTACATGAACCCAAGACTGCATCAAATAGCGGCGAATGCCAAACCAAGTAAATAATTATAAAAATACAAAATTTTAAAAAAGTTTGACAAACACTTTTTCAAACTTACCGGTGAAAGCGTTACAAAATGGCCGCTTCTTTGGCATTATAACTTCATCATTCATCCGGGGATCGAAACTCCTTGGTATCTGTAAATAATAAAAAGAAAATACTTTAATAAATTTTTTATTTATTAATTTATAGGTTCGCAATATTATAAAAACAAAATAAATAATAAATCGAATGCCCTCCCAATATTGGAACTAAAAAGTAACTTAAGTGACAGCAACGCCATCTAAATTTAAATTTATTCGAAGTTACTAAAATCAAGACAACTCCTTCCAAAATAAAAATATGTAATTAAATTTTTAAATATCACTAATCTAATGTATACTTTTATAAACTTATGTATTAATAAATAAATACATCATAGGTATTTAACCAATAATCCTTTGTTCTTTAAATAATAATCTAATAAAATTATCCTAATCTCTAATCCTTACCGAGGCAGTATAACAACAATGCACAAACACAGCAATGACGAGCAATAACGAAACGCGCGACAGTGTCATGGCGGCGAGTACTTGACAGAAGTATTGGCGGGAAACGGTGACAAGCTGAAATGAAACATGGACAGTATTTTATTTATATGTATTTACACATAAAAGGCATTTAATATTAATAGTTCAGTGGCGATTGAGAGGTCATGACTCAATTTAATTTTTGTCAGCAGCTAGGGGTCCGAATTTCCGCTTCGATTTTCCAAAATTTTCTTTCATATAAAGATCACAAATAAAAATAAATAACAAAGGTTCAATCATTCTCAAGTTATGCCATGAGTAAGACCAGATTGTTCCATCACCAGATAACTTTTATTCGACGAATAAAATAATTGACGTTTGACAGTTTTTGTATGAAATAACTGTCAAAATTTCATAACTTTATTCATCGAAGTTATCGGGTCACGTAAGTAGGTAGAAACCTTGAAATAAAACACAAACGGATTTTTGTCGTGGTTGTATTTTGTTTTACATTTTCTGACGTTTCGAAAATTATATTCAAAATATTGAAGGTAGTAAACTTTTTACATTACTTTGTACAGACGTCTTCCATCTTATATAGTCTTCTGTGATCACGGGTTCTGTAAAGAATCCGAAACGTCAGAATATGTAAAACAAAATATAACCACGACAAAAATCCGTTTAAGTGTTTTATTTCAATGCGTAGTGTTCGTGTAAATCAAAGATATCAATAGGTAGAAACCTATTAAGTAAATACTTACTTACATAAGTATAAACACCACCCATAATATGTATCTAATGATTCCAATTTTCTTAACATGTTTCTACATACAAAGTTACCTATTTACTTATGTATGTATGTGTCCTTAGAGAATTTAGGGTACATAACTAATAAGTTTACCCTAAATTCACAAAGGATACATACGAAATAAGAAAGTAGTAGGTAGTAGGTATAAGAAAACTTTGTACAATTTTCATCTAAGCTGCCGGGCTAGCATGACTTCGAAAACGCGATAGATAAAGCGATTTATCAACATCCAACTGTCAAAATTTGATAAAAATGCCCGCCATATTTGATTTTACCACGTAATAAATTTTATGACATTTGGTCATGCTCGCGAAATCGATATAGCTATTTATCGATATCCAACTGTCAAAATATAATAAATATAGCCGCCATATTTAATTATATCAAATCGTACTACGCCATAATTAATTTGGTCATGCTCGCGAAATCGATATTATTTCGTAGTGTCTATATATATATTTTATCACGCACATTGCTAGAGGGGCTGCACGGCTGGTCAAAACTTTAAAATGCATTTGTCGATAATAGCTAAGTGTGTTACACTATTAATTCTGCAACATTTACTTAAAATACATTCCTTTAAACACCCATTTTCTTGCAATAAAATCAGTTTAGTCCATAATATTGCATTAAAGTTAGATATCACGTTGGTTCACGCAGCGCACAGCGTGGGGCCAAATGCATTGAAACACTCCGAAGTACACTTATATAATCTACTGATATATTTAATGTAATGTGGCTTGCAACTGAGTTTTGGATAGATTTTAGCACTATAAAGGCTATTAATAATATGTAATACCTAGTTACGATTTTATTGCTTGGTTTAAGTAAGTGAAAAGAAAGTACTTATCACGCGCAAAGCAAATTAAAAAAGTAAGGGTGAAGGTTCCGAGTTTAAATTTAAAAAAAAAGTAAAGGTTGTATGATAGTTTATGAATTCAAAACATCACCACACTTTTTTTTTTCTTTTTCTCCTGGCAATCATCACACTTCGACGACCTCGATGGCAGAGTGGTTACTATGCCAGACTGCCATCCGTAAGGTAACGGGTTCGATTTCCGTGCGGGGTGAATACTTATTTGTGTAAACCACAAATGTTTGTCTCGGTCTGGGTGTGTGTGAATGAGTGTGCGTAGTTTCTGATACCCTAGATACAAGTTACGGACTTAGTTAGGGGTCAGTTACTGTAATGAGATGATGGAGGGAATGATTACTTAGTGCACACGATGTTTTAAATTCAAATTTACTCTACCCTCTGGAGCGCAACGACTGCAATGAGCTACTTTTACTCCCAGTTATCGAAAATGTCTTGGGTCTAAACTAAGAGTTAAACGCGCTAATCTCAGGAACTACTAATCCATATTGAAAAATATTATACTCGCGCTACGACCAATATGTGTAGTACAGCTAACGTAGATCAAACCGTACGGCACAACTAGTATCCTAAATAAAAAGTTTTGTAAAACAGAAGTATCTTTTAATTGTATTTAATATACTTAACTAGTTAGCGATCAAATTAGGCCCTAATTGTGTAAGGCTAGCTAAGACAATTATCGGAGGTAACTTTAAATTAAGTTTCGCAAAAGTCTTAACAACTATTGTCCTTTCTTTAATTTAAGTAACTAATTCATTTATTTCGTCTTCTTGTATTTATTTATTGTGCTAAAACATTTTCAAAGTTTACCTAGCAATGTCTTTACTAAATATTCCTCGAGTTTGAGATCACCAACACGCTCCGAGCGCGGTGACACGTCCTCCTGTATTTTGTCAAATGATTGTTTTTAACCCCCGACGCAAAAAGAGGGGTGTTATAAGTTTGACGTGTGTGTGTGTGTGTCTGTCTGTCTGTGGCATCATGGCTCCCGAACGGATGAACAGATTTCAATTTAGTTTTTTTTTGTATTAAAGGGGACTTACGTGCGAGTGTTCTTAGACACGTTTGATGAAAATCGGTTGACCCGTTTAACAGTTATGGGGGTTTGAAAGAAATTGTGTTGGGGGTTTTTTAAATTTTTAATTTTATGTTTTATTGTAACGTTGTTTTTAAAATGATCTTTTGTCATACGTTTTTCGTCAAACATTAGTGAACCAGGTATTCGCACTGCAGCGGCCTCTTACAGGACGAGACTTTTTTATACATGTTTCAATAGTGAGGTAGAATACCCGTAATAACTAAATGTGTTGGTGATTTTAAAATTCGACCATGTTTTTAATAATAGCCTGAAAAATAGAACCCGTTACCTCAGTCACTAAACCGCTAAGTCGCGTTTAAAAAACGTTTAAAAATCTCTCCTTGGTATTTCATGTTTTAATAGACTTTTCAGAGGGCCTGAACGGATTAATGAATAATGTATTATCAATTTTCAGCTAAAAACAACGGAACGTATTTTCATAATAATTAGGACATTAAAAAAAGTAATTACTGAAACGGAAATTACTCATTATCTTTTCATAAGAATGTTATTTTTACGTGAAGTTGAAAATTCAAATGCAAAATGATTTTCACTTTTATTATTTTTCGGCTTTGTTATGATTATTTTTTTCAACACACTTGCTCATAAAGGGACTCTCATTTGTGCAAAAACAGTTGAATAATGACACGTTTTATTCACGAGTGAGTAATAGATCTTTTTAATAGCTTTGTTTTTAAATAAGTTTCGATACCAAAAAAATCGTGTCCATACATTTTAAAAACAAACTTCAACTATGTTGCCTCAATAGCGCCTCGGAAGTAATCACCAACTTACCTCGCTTGTACCTTAAATAACTATTAATTTCGGGATAAAAAGTATCCTGTATGCTATTATTTGTTATAACTAACATCTGTACTAAATTTCGCCTAAATCGATTCAGTAGTTTTTTGCGTGATGTGTGAATAAACTAAACATAGAGAGATATTCTTAAAATATAATCATTCACTACTTCACTCCATCATCTCATTATAGTAACTGACCCTTAACTAAGACCGAGACAAACATTTGTGGTTCGCACAAATACCTATTCACCCCGCACGGGAATCGAGCTACCTATGTCAAGTCAATAATTATAGTTTTTTATAGTTATCATGGTTATTATTCGAATTATTGATTCTAATTGATTAATTCCATATTCGACAGGCCGCTAATTTTTAATAATTTTGATTTTAATTTGTTGTAATTTTAGTATTAATTAAATTATAATTTGGATTCATTTTATTTATTGTCTATTTATTTTAAACATATGTACTTGTAAAAAATAATGTATTATTGATTTGTAACTTCTAATTTGACTAACATACTGTAAGAAAGACTAACAAATATTGGATTGTTTTGATCTGAAATAATAGTTATTTATGGTACAAGCGAGGATAGTAATCATCAATACACGCGTGTACCATACAACGTTTTTCAACACATTTGCGAAGAAATTTTCATTTTTCGCTAATAAATAAACAGTTTTTCTATTCGCGCGCATCCAACACAACAATCAATGGTGATCGGCCAAAGACTAAAAGAATATACTTATTACAAAAAAATCGAATGAATGAATGAATGGAATCGACCATAGACCTACCAAAAGTAAGGAAACATAGTTGAAGTTTGTTTTTAAAATGTAAGCAATTTAAAAAACAATCTATAACTCACTAGTGAATAAAACGTGTCATTATTCAACTGTTTTTGCACAAATAAGGGCCCCTTTATGAGCAAGTGTGTTGAAAAAATGATTATTATTATTAGCACTCAAATTATGATATGATATTTCTACGAACTAATATGTCAGTCCGGCATGGTGACCACTCTACCATCTTTAAAGGTCGTCACATGTGTAAGTTATTTCGTATGCGACCTCGCCTAGCTATAAAAGTAATTGTGATCATACAATACACTATTTTATACCTCAATTCATTATGATACAGCAGTAATCATTTACGGCGAAATAATGAACAAAATATAAATATTTATATGTAGGTACAACTAGTAGTAACTTGTTGTTTTATTCGCGGGATTTTAATCCCATGGGAATATGAATAAAATGTATGTGTGTCCTTTTCCTGGCATTGAGGAATATCTGTGCAAAATCCTAATCCTAACTTCCTAACTATATATTAATTCGCTGCCGTACTCCATGATGAAAGGAAAACAACGTTTTAAATGCATAAGATTGTTTGTTTAAAAAAGACGTTTCTTTTTAATTAAGTAAGTATATTATTTTACTAGTAGCGCCCCGCAGTTTTACCTACGTTGTTTTTTTTTTGGAACGAAGTTCCTTATCGCGTGTTGTGAAAGGGGGCTAGACGGAAAAAATACTTACGAAAAGTTGTCACGACACTTTTTTTTTCAAATTTCGAACAGCGCGGCGCGCGTTTATTTTTAATTATTAAAAGGTTAGTAACCTATGGCTAACTCTTTTGAGTAGAAACTTTTTTGAAAATCATAATGATTTATTTTCTTCTTATTTCGACCATTGAAAATAATACTTTTTTAAGTAACTTCGTTCTTACCTTTTTTTTTTTTTTAACGCAGAACTTCGTTCTTACCTGGTGTCCCACGACACTACACTCGGCCTTTTTTATTAATATTATAAATGCGAAAGTAACTCTGTCTGTCTGTCTGCTACGCGGGTGAAACCGCGGGGCGCTGCTAGTTTCATATATATCGACTCGGTAGTTTCTAAACCTTATCAATACAATAAAATTTTGAAAAAAAAACAGGCTTTCCAAAAATGCTTGTCTGTAACGACTTGCTACGTTTTAACTCAAAATCTACTAAACCGATTTCTAAAATTCTTTCACTAATGGATAGCTACATTATCACCGAGTGACCATAGGCTATATTTTGTTCCCGTATAGTTTCTGATACCCTAGATACAAGTGACAAACTTAGTTAGGGGTCAGTTACTGTAATGAGATGATGGAGGGAATGATTATGTTATGTTATATTAGTAGCAGCGCGCTACGGTTTCAACCACGTACCTCTTGCTCCCGTGAAAATACGGATAAAAATATACTAAAAACCTTCCTCTTGAATCACTATACCTATTAAAAAAAACCGCATCAAAATCCGTTGCGTAGTTTCAAAGATTTAAGCAAACATAGGGACAGATAGCGGGAAGCGACTTTATTTTATACTATGTAGTGATAGTGATGATATACCCACGGGAACGGGAACAACGTAGGTAAAACTGCGGGGCGTTGCTAGTAAAATAATATAAGTACGTTAGTAAGTACTTAATTAAAAAGAAACGTCTTTTTTAAACAAACAATCTTATGCATTTAAAACGTTGTTTTCCTTTCATCTTGGAGTACGGCAGCGAATTATAATGGCGAATAAAAATAATTGTTTTTAATATAAAAACAACAAAAGGAAATGGAAGATGGAGTGCTTGTACGAGAAAATGGAACTAAGAGTTAGTAAGTATTTCTAGGGAACAAGTACGCACGGTTCCGTCTGAGCAGGGGCCTAAATCTGCAATTTGACATTATTGATCAGACAATCCTACTAATATTATAAAGGCGAAAGTTTGTATGTATGGATGTTTGTTACTCTTTCACGCAAAAACTACTGAATGGATTTTAATGAAACTTTACAATAATCTTGCTTATACATCAGAATAACACATAGAATACTTTTTATCCCAAAATTCCCACGGGAACGGGAACTACGCGGGTGAAGCCGCGGGGCGCTGCTATATGTTGATATTGTAGCACCATAACGAGAGTGTCAGAAATTTGGTATTCTGCTAAAATTTAATCATATGGCTATGGTGTCTCAATGGTCTTTGTTGCATATCAAAATTCAAATAAAAATCGTCAGAATACTGTTTCCATGACAACCATCTAAGTTTTATGGAGCCATTGAGTCAGTGGAGTAGTTTTTAATACGTGAATACCAAAATGACAACAAATGTAAAAAAAACGGCCATAATGTTGATATTAAAATACATTTGAGTAGCATTATCACAGCTTAATAGTTTAGAGTTTAGAGAATCAGGGCCCAGATAGGTATACCGCATTGTCAGATTTTCATCTGCTGGTTTCACCCGCGTGGTTCTCGTTCCCGTGGGGATACGGGGATAAAATGTAGCCTATGTTACTCAAGGTGAATGTAGCTTTCTAATGGTGAAAGAATATTTGATATCGGTTCAGTAGTTTCGGAGCCTATTCGTTACAAACAAACAAATCTTTTCTTTTTAGGCCGTCTGTTCACGGTAAAAAATTTGTCTTCACGGATCCAAATACTATTTTTTAACCGACTTCCAAAAAAACAGGAGGAGGTTCTCTATTCGACGTGTATATATATTTTTTTTTTTTTTTGTGTGTTTGTTACGCGATTTCTTTGTAATCATGAATGGAGCTTTTTAAAATTCTTGTTTCATTAGAAAGCGGATATTCGCGAAGTGGTCCCATGTCAAGGAAATCAGGATCTGATGATGTGAACCAGGATAAATCGAAGAAAACCCGCAACATTGTAGGCTGGGGGTCTCGATTGACATTATTGAAAGTAACACTAACTGTGCCTGTGACGGCTGATACCGACTCCAAAAGTTACTAATTATAAATTGTAAATATATGTTTATTGAAGATTTCATTTATTGAAAATTATTTTCTTACTTTTTAGTGCTGAAGTCGGTTTCTCATTTTTTATAAATTAACTTTATTCATGTTAATACTAGATTTTTTCTTGTCTGAAACAGACAAGTTTATCTTACGTAGACTCGACAATTTTTTGTCATTTTAAGTATGTACTTACACGACTTTTTAACCTCTGACGCAAAAAGAGGGGTGTTATAAGTTTGACGTGTCTGTGTGTGTCTGTGTGTGTGTATCTGTGGCATCATAGCTCCCGAACGGATGAACCGATTTTAATTTAGTTTTTTTGTATTAAAGGGGACTTACGTGCGAGTGTTCTTAGACTGTTTGATAAAAATCGGTTAACCCGTTTAAAAGTTATGGGGGTTTGAAAGTAATTGCGTTGGGGGTATTTTAATTTTTAATTTAATGTTATTTATTCTTAACGTGGACACGCGGCCTTATAAGTTTAGATAAGACATATACACAACCAATACATCCTTTATCACCCATATTAATAGTTTATATTATTGCCAAAGGATTATTGTCGGAGATTAGCGAGGGGTAGCAACCCTTAGCCATCAAATTGTAACAAGGGTCTCTCAATTTAATGAATTATTTGATTGTAATATATCGAAGAAGTGTCTGTCTGTCGAAATGTTATATAGAGTTTCAGAAATCGAAAGCGGGCTGTAAGCTAATAATAATTAATCACACGTGCTATAGTTCCCATAGTTCCCCAATATCCAGTCCACTGAACATCCCATTCCCATAATCCAGTCGTAGTTTTACATATATTCGCAACTAGCTGTGCCCCGCGGTTTTACCCGCGTAGTTCCCGATCCCGTGGGAATGTGGGGATAAAATTATCCTGAAAACCTTCTTGGTACACGGTTAGCTTATGGTCCGGGAAAGAACATAGGATACTTTTTATCCCGAAATTCCCACGGAAACGGGAACTACGCGGATGAAACCGCGGGGCACAGCTAGTGAATAAATAAATAAATAAATGTTTGTCTCGAGCGGGAAATCGAACCCGTAACATGGATTATACTGGAGTTTCGACCGGTGTTTTGAAGAATAAACTTAGTCCCTACGAAAGAATTTTAAAATATTCAATTCGTATAGGAATGAAAAGGTCTATATATTGTTTTTTTCCAATCGGAAATCTCTTAAATTTTAAATTCAAGTTTAATTTGGTTTTGTGGCAAACATTTGCGAAAAAACTTTCCTAAAATGTTACAAAAATAAGTTATTTTGTAGATTCATATTTATACTAGCTGTGTCCGGCGGTTTCATCCGCGTATTTCCCGATCTCGTGGGAATTTCGGGATAAAACGTACCCTTCCCCGGACCATAAGCTACCCCTGCACCAAATTTCAAGTCAATCGGTTCAGTAGTTTAGCCGTGAAAAGGTAACAGACAGACAGACAAACAGATAGACAGACAGACAGAGTTACTTTCGCATTTATAATATTAGTTAGGATTAGGATTAGTTAGGATAGTTAGGTTTAGTGTGTGCGTAGTTTGTGATACCCTAGATACAAGTTACGGACTTAGTTAGGGGTCAGTTACTGTAATGAGATGATGGAGGGAATGATTATGTTATGTTATTTTCAATATACTTATTTTACTCGTAGCTCGTTTTACATGACTATTTTGAAATTACCGGACAAATTAGAATAAGAATATCTATAGTAGTAAATTGATCACAACCTTTACTTCATTACATAGTATAAAACAAAGTCGCTTTCTCTGTCCCTATGTATGCTTAGATCTTTAAAACTACGCAACGGATTTTGAAGCGGTTTGTTTTAATAGATAGAGTGATTCAGTGGGAAGGTTTTAATTTTATCCCCATATTCCTACGGGAACGGGAACTACGCGGGTGAAACCGCGGGGCGCCGCTAGTTTTAAATAAAAGCAAAAGATTAGATTAGCTGTATGATTTTGTCCGGTAATTTAAAAATAATAAAAAGTGGTGTATAGTATAGTGGCAGCGTCCCACGGTTTTATCCCCGTAGTTCCCGTTCCCGTGGGAATAATATTTTAAACAATGCATTTGATTCATTTTAGATATAACTAGCGAAGCCCCGCGGTTTCACCCGCGTAGTTCCCGTTCCCGTAGGAATATGGGGATAAAATTGTGCTAAAATCCCTTCCCACTGAATCACTCTATCTATTAAAACAATCCGCATCAAAATCCATTGCGTAGTTTTAAAGATCTAAGCATACATAAGGACAGAGAAAGCGACTTTGTTTCATACTATGTAGTGATGATGTTTAATTTCCTGCTTAAGGCATACACAATCGATTTCTGGTCAAAAATAACGAACGAAAATCTTATATTTTTGTTTGTATTTAATTAATATTCCCCTAAATATAATCTTTTTTAAATCTATTTATACGCAACGTTTTAATTGGAGTGGTATCCTATAGGAAGTAAAAATAATAAAAATATTTACAATGTAAACGATTCGTTTAGAAAACCGCGGAATAAATGCCGAATATTTTCATTATTTTATGCGGGTACCGATTTCACATAAGTACATACATCGATTTTATATTTTCTTTACAAAAACGAATATCTGTAATTTTGGTGAATTATGGCGTAGTACGATATGATAAAATTAAATATGGCGGCTATATTTATTATATTTTGACAGTTGGATGTCAATAAATAGCTATATCGATTTCGCGAGCATGACCAAATGTCATAAAATTAATCACGTGGTAAAATTAAATATGGCGGGCATTTTTATAAAATTTTGACAGTTGGATGATAAATCGCTGTATCTATCGCGTTTTCGAAGTCATGTTAGCCTAGCTGGTTTTACAATCTGATCTAAGTACAATTTTGAATACTTGTGACAGATTTGACTGACAAGGTGTCAAATGCTTAAACCAGGTTTTGTTAAACTAGGTTTAAAATGTAACGCAAATAAGACCGAAGGTGTGTTAGTCTCATCGAAAATTTTGGAAACTTTTTTTATTATTTATTTATTTAATGCTTTATGTACACACAGTTATAGATATAAATTAAAGGCATTTTAATTAGTTATACATAGGCGAGTCTAACCCTGTAAGGGTTTTCTTCCGACAAACCTCCGGGAAAGGATACAAGAATACTGAGGTTGTACAGGTGCACTTACATTAATTAATCTACATATGGACATACATATAACACTTAGGTATATACACAAATAATTTATAATATATTTAAATTTTTATTTATTATTTATTATTAATATTTTTAAATTTTTATACGAAAAAAAAAATGTTTTTAGCTATTTTGGAATTTAAAGGAACCACACTAAAAAAACAGGAAGAGGTTCTCTATTCGACTTGTTTTTTTTAGTTTTAAGACTTAAAATGTTTCCAAATCAATTATAAACAGTTTAAGTAAAGAAGTATTAAAATTCCGTTTATTGTTCTGTAATATTGGAGTTTGCTTGAGACATAGAACATAATTAAATTTAAATTATTTTCTCAGTATTTACAGCTGAACTTACTTTTTATATTACCTATTTATTTTTACAAGATTTAAACAAAAGATTAATTAAAATGCTTTTACTTATTTCGAAATTTTAAGGAAACTTTTGTTTCTCATAATACAAAAAAAAATTATTAAAAATAGTTTGACTTATTTTAAAAAATTCAGGCAATTTTTTTTCACATAAGAACTTACATAGAATTTTAGGAAAAATGTATGTTTTTTTATCTAGATTTAATAATGACAGTGTCCTATGGTACCACTCACCTGGGTCCTTCAGCGGCGTCTGGTGTCGTGGAGAAGGACCCGCTCCTTATATACGGAACGGGGCAGAGGGCGGAACGGCACAGGGGAGCAATGGAGAGGGTGGGAAGAAATTATTGTAAAAAAATTGTATTTTCAACACACTTGCTCATAAAGGGGCTCTTATTTGTGCAAAAACAGTTGAATAATGACACGTTTTATTCACTAGTGAGTTATAGATTGTATTTTAAATTGCTTTGTTTTAAAAAAAGTTTCGATACCAAAAAAATTGTGTCCGTACATTTTAAAAACAAACGTAATATTTTTGTAATTTTTATTTGTGTGTGTTGTTGGCAATGCCTAAATAAATAAATAAATATCCTAACTAATATTATAAATGAAAGTAACTCTGTCTATCTGTCTGTCTGTTACATTTCACGGCTAAACTACTGAACCGATTGACTTGAAATTTAGTACAGGGGTAGCTTATGGTCCGGGAAAGAACACAGGATACTTTTTATCCCGAAATTCCCACGGGAACGGGAACTAAGCGGGTGAAACCGTAGGGCGCTGCTAGTAACTTTATAATAATACTTAGTAACAAAAACCATTTTTTTAAATTATAGTTATTTATGGTACAAGCGAGGTAAGTTGGTGATTACTTCCGAGGCGCTATTGAGGCCCGCACCGTTAGGCGAGGGTCGGAAGATAGCCGAGGACAGTAATCATCAATACACGCGTGTACCATACAACGTTTTTCAACACATTTGCGAAGAAATTATCATTTTTCGCTGATAAATAAACAGTTTTTCTATTCGCGCGCATCCAACACAACAATGGTGGTCAGCCAAAGACTAAAAGAATATACTTATTAAAAAAAAACGAATGAATGAATGAATGGAATCGACCATAGACCTACCAAAAGTAATGCAACATAGTTGAAGTTTGTTTTTAAAATGTATGGACACGATTTTTTTTGGTATCGAAACTTTTTTAAAACTAAAGAATTTAAAAAAAAAATCTATGGCTCACTAGTGAATCAAGCGTGTCATTATTCAATTGTTTTTGCACAAATAAGAGCCCCTTTATGAGCAAGTGTGTTGAAAAATTATTTATCCATAATCTTTACGTACCTCAATCGATTTTAGATTCAATAAAATAACTACGCCACGAAAATTTTGTGTTCACCCAGATTTAATAATGTATAAAAGATTTGAACTAAAAAAAATTCTAAAAAAACGTCTCCACCCCACCCCTGTCCGTCGGGACCTCCCACTGTTTCCATATCGCGACTCCATATCCATAACTACCCTCGTATTGTTATTATATCTACAAATAATACAATACTTACCTAAATATTGGTCAAAACCTTTTATTATTATTAAACGTAGGTTAGGCGCAATTGCGATAAATATATTGACTAGTTTTTGGCCGTGGCTTCGGATGCAATTTTGTACTTATTAAGATGTACTTAAGTAGTTATCAAGTGAGTATATGTTTTTCCTGTGGCTTCGCTTGTTTTGGGGCTACCCCATTAGAATTAATACGGGATAAATAAATTAAGTCATTTTAATTTAAATCGGTCTAATAGTATTTGCGTAAAAGAGTAACAAACATCTCCATCCATTCATAAAAACTTTTGCGTTTAAAATTCTAGTTGTGCCCCCTGGCTTTACCCGCGTACTTCCCAATGTCTTAAGAATTTTGGGATGAACACATCCCAACTATTACTAGCGGCGCCCCGTAGTTCCCGTTCCCGTAGGAATATGGGGATAAAATTATGCTAAAAACCTTCCCACTGAATCACTCTATCTATTAAAACAAACCGCATCAAAATCCGTTGCGTAGTTTTAAAGATCTAAGCATACATAGGGACAGAGAAAGCGACTTTGTTTTATACTATGTAGTGATGTAGTACTTATATATAGATTTTAATATAAGATTTCTTAAAAGGGGTTAAATGGAGGGTGAAAGTTAGATGTCTATGAAGTATTGCATCGATTTGTCTCATAATACTTAATTTTACATTCCAATAGCTTCAAATGCTCTTATATGAAATACTTATGATAGATTTAGCATAAAATTGGAATACCTATACGAAAAACTTGTAGCTCCTCGCGGTTTCACCCGCGTAGTTCCCGTTCCCGTGGGATTACGGGGATAAAATATAGCCTATGTCACGCACTGATAAATTAGCTTTCCATTAGTGAAAGAATTTTTGAAATCGGTCCAGTAGTTTCGGAGCCTATTCATTACAAACAAACAAACAAATCTTTCCTCTTTATAATATTAGTATAGATTGACACCCGTGTTACCTCCTTGGATAATGCCTCTAGACAGGGATGTCGACAAAAAAAATCTAATTAGTCCGTCAGTTATGTAGATTTCGCAAAAATATTGGACACGTATTTTCTCTTTTTTGATACAAACAAATAATTAAGACGATATAGTGCATAGAAAACTCGTGTGACGTCACAGCTACATACATTTTTTACCAAGAATTATCGTCACAAGTCCCCACTCCTGAACTTTAATGCGTTATAACTAAGTCAGTTTTATTAATTTGATGAAACAAAAAAATACGTGTCTAATATTTTTTCGAAACCTATCTGACGGACTAATTAGAATTTCATTTTGTTTACCCAGTCGACATTCCTATACTGTGCTCTAGAGCAAAAATTTTTTCATAGTGTGGATCTGCTGTGGCCATGTCCCTCTATATTATTTTTTCAATATCTTAATAGAAATGAAGATATGACATTTTTTTCTTTGTAAAACTCATATCACAGTTAGTTTGTCCCGGGATTTTACTATCATCAATCCCGTGGGAATTTGGGATATAAATCTTGTGTTAAACTTATTTACGAGTATATCTATACTAATATTATAAAGAGGAAAGATTTGATTGTTTGTTTGTAACGAATAGGCTCCAAAACTACTGAACCGATTAAAAAATTATTTCTCTAATAGAAAGCTAATTTATCAGTGGGTGACATAGGCTATTTTATCCCCGTATTCCCACGGGAACGGGAACTACGCGGGTTAATTCGCGGCACAGCTAAATTATGTATAACTAGCTGTGCCCCTCAGTTTTACGCGCGTGAATCCCAATTCTGTGTAAATTTCGGGATAAGAAGTATCCCGTATGTTATCCTAGTTATAAGGGATATCTGTACCAAATTTCATGTAAATCGATACAGTAGTTTTTGCGTGAAAGAGTAACAAACATACACACTCACAAACTTTGGCCCTATTAATCTTCTAATATATAAAATTCTCGTGTCACAGTTTTCGTTGCCATACTCCTCCGAAACGGCTTGACCGATTCTCATGAAATTTTGTGACCATATTCAGTAGGTCTGAGAATCGGCCAGCATCTATTTTTCATCCCGAAATTCCCACGGGAACTACGCGTCTGAAACCGCGGGGCGCAGCTAGTATTAATATAATATTGTTATTGTTAGTTTCTTTGTTTTAAAACCTTTATCTTAAATTCTTATCCGTTTATTACTACTACCTCATCATTAAGAACTACTAAACTTAAACTAAGTTAGTCAATCGGTCTGTTTGTCCAACCAACTATTTTATACTAGCAGCGCCCCACAGTTTCACCCGCGTAGTCCAGTGAAAATGCGGGGATAAAATTATACTAAAAACCTTCCTTTTGAATCACTCTATATATTAAAGAAAACCGCTTTAAAGTCCGTTGCGTAGTTTTAAAGATGTAAGTATACATAGGGATATAGGGACAGACAGCGGGAAGCGACTTTGTTTTATACTATGTAGTAGTTTTAACTACACCCAGACTTCAAGTAAGTACTTATGAGTAACTTGATAAGGTTTTATAGAGTTTTAAACGTGTGTGTTTGTTACTTGATGGTTACATTGAGATGAGGAATGTTTTTCTGCTGGGTTTTAAAGTAAGTTATGTATTTATTTTTATTGGACTTCTATAGCAAGCAAAATGGGAATAGGTAGGTACATACTTACATTGCTTTTTAAAGAGCATAAACTAATGAACTATTTTTGTAACCATGATGGGGTTTTAAGTTGAAAAGCTTAATTATACGTACGTTAGTAGGTATTTTATGATCCGTATCCGTGATTAGCACAAAGTAAATTATTGTTAAGTTCAAGTCAATCGGTTCAGTAGTTTAGCCGTGAAAAGGTAACAGACAGACAGACAGAGTTACTTTCGCATTTATAATATTAGTTAGGAAGTTGGGATAAAGAAATAAGTATTTAAGTTAGAACTCCAAGTAAAATTACAACAAAATTATGTAAGTACCTAGGTACATACTCAGAAAATTATGTATCCTGCTATACATACCTACAGATTTCGCTCAAACCCTACCAAGAAATTCGAAAACAATATTTAAATAACATCCCTTATTACGTGGGGGTAGGAAATCGTACAAAGAATTACGTAATAAGTAAAATAATTCTGATAATTCCATATCGTATCGGTGAAACCTATCAATATTTGAACAACCCAAACTTTGGGAAAAACGATAAAATTTCATAAAAAAATATTAATTTCATGTTTTCCGTTTCGCTTTTTGTACGATTTCAATGAATTTGATATTTTTATTTACGTATTTAGGATTAGTTGTGGTATTTGGGTTTACACGCGACGATTTATTTAATCACACCACTACATAGTATAAAGTCGCTTCCCGATGTCCGTCCCTATGTATGCTTAGATCTTTAAAACTACGCAACGGATTTGATGCGGTTTTCTTTCATAGATAGAGTGATTCAAGAGGAAGGTTTTTAGAATAATTTTATTTAAAAACCTTAAATAAGGTAAGTATACTTATTTTTCGAGTGGACGTGGTATACAAAATACAGAATAAGGGACTACACTTATTTATTCAGCTCCATTCAGCGTTTGTCCATACAAAACAACGATTTGTATGGAGAAGAGAAGAGTCCCAAAGCTTATTTTTAACCCCCGATAAAAAAGAGGGGTGTTATAAGTTTGACGTGTCTGTGTGGGTGTATCTGTCTGTCTGTGGCATCATAGCTCCCGAACGGATGAACCGATTTTAATTTAGTTTTTTTTGTATTAAAGGGGACTTACGTGCGAGTGTTCTTAGATGTGTTTGATGAAAATCGGTTGACCCGTTTAAAAGTTATGGGGGTTTGAAAGTAATTGTGACAGCAAAAATAGCATAGCGCAAACCGCGGGGCACAGTATTATAAAGATAAACAATTTAAAAGTAATTGAACGTTCACTTTAAGAGTTAAATAAGAAAATAGAACAAGTACCAACATTCAATTTCTTACAGTCTCTCGCAGAAACCGCAGCAATCCAATCTTTCAAGATATTTATTTAAACTGAAGAGTTTTCTAATATTTTTAGAAATATAATTTAATAATAACAGTCTTTGCTTCGTTTTGACTGTGTTTGTCTGTCTTATTATTAAAAAGCATTGTCATGTAAGAGCTTCGATGGCGTAGTGGTTAAGGCCTTTGAAAGGCACTGGTTCGATTAATGGATAATATCTAAATACAGGTAGTGGTGCCATCGCCGGCGATGACCGAGTAGCGAGTACTCGCTGGCGGTGTGAACAGGCGAGTAACTATAAATGACGACCTCGATGGCAGAGTGGTCACCATGCCGGACTGACATCCGTAAGGTTGCGGGTTCGATTCCCGTGCGGGGTGAATATTTGTGTGAACCACAAATGTTTGTCTCGGTCTGTGTGTGTGAATGAGTGTGTGCGTAGTTTCTGATACCCTAGATACAAGTTACGGACTTAGTTAGGAGTCAGTTACTGTAATGAGATGATGGAGGGAATGATTGTGTTATGTTATGTTAATATGTGCATCTCTTTCATTTACACGGAATGTACGTTCACTGTCCTTTTCTTGGGCGAGAAACTCGCCGGTAGTTCATCGCTCACTCGCCCGCGGTGGGACCGCTGCATGGTGTTTTTAAAATACTGCTTTCAGCGATTTTGAAAACTTTTTAAAACCAAAAATCAAAATCAAAATCAAAAAATCAAAATATTTTATTGCGAAAACAGGTGTTTACATGATGTTATTAAAATACAATTGTTTAGTTTCACTGTTAACAGCTATTATTTAGCATGCAATATCAATTTTAAGTTAAGTAAGAATATTATGTACATTAACTATTTTTATAAACTACTATAACTTAGTTATTACATAAGTACATAAAAATATACAATATATACCAAAGAGCATTTACTCTATATCTATGATTCTTCTATTTTGACAGATCACCAAAATGACGTACAAATAGTCATCAAAATAATGGATTTTAACAAACAATAATAAAAAAGGATAAATATTTACATCACCAATGTATTCCAGGTATTTAATTAATTATTTAGTTTATTTGTGTGTGTGAATGAGTGTGTGCATAGTTTCTGATACCCTAGATACAAGTTACGAACTTAGTTAGGGGTCAGTTATTGTAATGAAATGATGCAGAGACTTCAGGGAATTATAACTTGACGTGAACCCACTCCAGACTCAACAGAGGCCAGAGAGAATCTCCTCTCGTGATGCATATTTAAAGTGACACAAGCTTACTTAACATAACATAATCATTCACTACATCATCTCATTACTGTAACTGACCCCTAACTAAGCTCGAAGCTTGTATCTAGGGTATCAGAAACTACGCACACACTCATTCACACACACACACAGACCGAGACAAACATTTTGTGGTTCACATACATATTTATCCCGCACAGCAGTCGAAACTTTTTGTTTGGCAGTCCGGTATGGTGACTAACTTGCTACTGACGTCATCAAAATTATATACTTCGTATGTACACGCGTAGTTCCCATTCCCGTGGGAATACGGGGATAAAATGTAGCCTATGTTACTCGCTGAAAATGTAGCTTTCCATTAGTGAAAGAATTTTTAAAAACGGTTCAGTATTTTTTCTAAAGGCTGAAAATCTTGTTAAAATGATTATTGTTTAAATTCTTTGTTTCAGTATGAAGATGAATGCATACTGTTAACTAACATCTTAACAAAATGTCTGGCCACAAAATAGTAGTTTACATGATAATGAAATACGCTGTACTTAATAAAAGAAAATCAATTTAATGCTTAATATGTTTCAAAATAACTTTTTAAGTTAACTACGGGAACCAACCTATGTTTTAGGTGTAAATAAATACGTATATTATAATAAATTTATTAAAAAGTATGTAAAAAATCTAAATTAATAAAATTTAGGACTTTTCGACCGTAATCTGGCAATTACGGGTCAATTTTCCGTAAAAAAAAAATTTTTTTAACATGGCAATGTTTCTTTGCAGAAAATTCAGTCCAGTGCTTTTTTAATTTGTGAGCCATTGATAATAATTATTGAGCAATAACAAATAAAAAAAAAGTTTCTAAAAAGTATAAAAAAAATTAAAGAGCAGAAAATTTTGTCGAAAACCTAAAAAAAATAATATTAATTAATGAAAAATTAAAAAAAAACTCAAAATTTTATAAGAGTATCAAAAAAATTTGAGTAGCTGAAAATAACATTGAAAACTTAGAAAAATACATAAAACAAAAATTAAAAATAAATGATTAAAAATTAATAAAATTATACATAAATATTTCTACAATAAAAAAAAAATACAAAAGAAAAACAAAACTATAAATAAAAAAAAAACTAAATTTTAAGCTTACGCCATAAAAAAAACTTTCTGTCAAAAATGACATCTTCTTTTTTTCTAAATTGAAACAAAGAAGGACCACGGAGTAAGAATGGATTATCCGGAATTAAAAAAAATCGACGAGGAGTCGTTAAAGAAGATGACAGAAGGTCCAGGCCCGGTTGACGAATGTCTATGTTCGTTGCTGTCACCTCCAGAGAATAATGATGGAAAAGGAATAAGGTATGATATTAGACATTATTTTTTAGATTTCTGTGCCTAAAGGGTAGAAACGGACCCTATTACTAAAACTCTGCTTACCGTCTGTCTGTCACCAGGCTGTATCTCATAAACCGTGATATTCCACAAACATATCTGTGCCGGTGCCAGCGTCGCTGTAATTGCATCTTTTGGTTGTCAGTTTATTGAAAAGTAGCTGCGCCCCGCGGTTTCACACGCGTAGTTCCCGTTCCCGTAGGAATTTCGGGATGAAAAATAGATGTTGGCCGATTCTCAGACTTACTGAATATGCTCACAAAATTTCATGAGAATCGGTCTAGTCGTTTCGGAGGAGTATGGCAACGAAAACTGTGACACGAGAATTTTATAGATTAGATGTATCCAAATGACACTATAGTCAAAATTACAGTAGTAGCTTCTAATTTTGGCCAACGGAACAGAAAAGATTGTGTTATTATACCCCATGAACCGTTATAGTTAGACAGTTGAAATTTTCACACTCCTGGCGGAATAAGTAATACCTAAAACTGACACGGTGTTTACAATGACATTTGTATTGTGTGTGGCACTGATCTAAATATTGTATAGAGCCACCAAGTTTTCCGTGCCGGAGGCCAAAATTGTAAGCTACTATTGTCATCTTGATTATAATGTCATTTGGATACATTTTCAATAAACTGACAACCAAAAGATGCTATTACAGCGACGCTGTCACCGGCACAGAAAACTTGGTGGCTCTATAGGCATTTGAAGGCTCTAACTTCCCCAAGTATTTATTAGCCAGACTTAAACCTTCGCGGTTGCAGGTGTCGAAAAATAAGAATTGGCTTCAATTTTCGCGGCAAAGAGTATCTTCCTGTTTTTCTATCCCGTAAAGCCAGAAAGGGACCTAAGATTGATTAAGATTCATTTTGACAGCTGTCAAAAAAAATGTAAGGAATTAGGACATCTTCAATATTAGAATTAGGGCATTTTCCTAATAATTGGCAGTTGATCGTACTATTACGTTATGACACGATGCGTTTTCATTGTGCCTTCCATTAAATTCTTTGCGAATCGTGCGATGAGTTCAAACATACAGATTTATTCAGTGTCATTATTGCTATCACTATGTTTCTATGATTTACACGAACACTACACATTGAAATAAAACACTTGGGTGTGATCACGGGTTCTGTAAAGAATCCGAAACGTCAGAAAATGTAAAACAAAATACAACCACGACAAAAATCCGTTTTATTTCAATCGTACGATGGGTTTGCCAGCAATGTTCGTCGCACGATAAAAACGCATGCCATCGTACGATCATTTGCCAGTTAGGATGACACCTTAATTCTCATTATTTGTCCAGGATATTATCGGTCTTACCACAAAACGAAGTCTAAATTTAAAACACATTTTAAAACGATTTTTACAAAAAAATTTACCATAAATCGATGTCTACCTCTAAAATTGGTTTAGGCAGTGTTTGAAATGACAGTCTACCTAAAAACTCTGATGCCCTTGTTTAAAGCTATTTCTAAAATGGCCGCCTGAATTTGTATCAGCTGATTTGAAACGTCAACGTGATTTTATATCGATTATGATATTATGACCTCTTTAGTTTGTTATTCAACCTCTTTGCTATATTGTTACTACAAGGTGGCGCTTGATGGCGCTAGTGCACAAACTCCAAAACGGCGAGAATATGAAAAGATGTAAAAAAACTTTTCGAAACGTATTAATGTAATTATATTCTAATGAAAGAACTGCATTGTGTCATTGAATTCAATTTATTTATTTAGACAATAAGTACATTATATTCTAAGAGAGACCCCTCTCGAGATCCTACCTCCCGTGCTAGTTACAAACTGTGTTACGGTAAGGTAAGGCCTCTCAAACCACGCGCACATATAAAATCATTCAAATATATGAGGAACATGTCCGTGTACTTCGTCGGTACTTGAAGTAAACGATACGGTGCAGGTAGGCTCCACAACACGTAAGGTGACCTCTGTTGCTGTAGCAGGGGCGATACCACTTCGGTTACGGGACGGATACGGTCGACGTTTCCTCTCCACCAGGGTGAAGCCATCCACGTCGCCTTTCTCTGCTGCACTGACTGCTGTTCGCTGTTTCTTCGGTGCAGCTACGCTCTTAACCTCAATAGTACGCACCAGATGAGGCTTGTTGGGTAGCTCACGTTACTCGCCTTTGTTGATAGTAGTGACAAAATGATTATTCTGCCGAACATTGAGGCAGTTGTTGCGGCACGACACGACTGCTCATGTTTTCGGTACAAACGCAACGCAACGGTACAAATCCATTAATTGCTACTCTGCAAGTTTTAACTATTTAAAATTGTACGAAAATATAAAATTAAACACAACTTCGATTGAATAGTCACACATGACATAAGTCAGTCAGACAACGTCGATCAACAGTCAATTCAAAAAACGTTCCTTTACGGATTAAACGATCTTTGAGAATGAAAATATCAAGTAATTAGTTCAATGTTTCTTCAATCAACAATTATCTTTATAGACAATAATACTTGTAAAAATAAATTATATCAATTAATAACTTAATTCAATAATTATTATCAACATTTGAGATACATTTGTTTATGTTGTACTCAACTTGTCCTGCATATAACGTAACGCGTTTATGTATTGCCATACGTATTTTATTAAAACCAGAGAGAAACAGTATCGTGATCCTTATTCTATGAGTAAAACCATTTTTCTCAAGACAAGAGCAAAACAACGATTTGTGGTAAGAAAAATTCAAACACGGTCTAAAATGCCAAAATCGTGTTTGACTGAAGAGTGGTCTAAAGAGTGTTTAAACATCGATTTATGGTAAGACGGTATATGTTTTTTATCAGATAAGTTTTAAATACATCCTGCTTTCCAGAGCATCAATCAAGAAGGCGTTTACATTCGGATCTTCTGGAAAGCAAAGCAGAAAACGCAATGGTTCCTACAAGTTTCGCAAGAGCGTGGATGTACCACTGAATTTTAAAACTGGGAGTGGTTAGTGGTCTCCTACACCTTACTTTTCCTTACTTATATTCTTATTTATTTATTTAAAGACTCACCAGAGTGAATTTCAACAAGTCCCCAAAAATCTTCATTTCCGTGGATTTTTTTGTTTTTAAGTTTTTTTCAAAAATAATTAGCGTTTATTATACTTCTTGATAATGTATGTATTCTTGCTTATTATCGAGCTGATTACTTAAAAAACTAACGAATAACACAAGTTTAAAAATTTCATGCCACGGCGATGAAACATGCGTGCACGGCAATGAAACAAGCGTCCACGGCAATGAATGATGAATTTTTTATACTGACATGAGTATTATATTATCCTAACATACAATATATACACGCCTGTCTCCGAGAAGGAGAGGCATACTCCCCCAGACGGGTTATCTACGCCACATCGAATGATAATAATTGATCGAATTTCTTTATAAGATTAACATAAAACCCCTATGATATATGACCTAAAGATTGGAAAGAATCGCTTTTGATCCCCCTGCTCAAGAAGGGGTCCACAAAATTACGTGCCTTATAAGCATGCTTTCATCATACGGTCTGCCTGTTAGTTTGTGTGGGTGGATATCGGACTTCTTGCGGGATCGATCGATACGGGTCGTTCTTGATGGATGCTCGTCCGATCAAATGGCGATTAATGCCGGTGTTCCCCAAGGGTTAGTACTCATTGCAACACTTTTCCTGTTGCATATCAATGATCTGCCAAAGCCCAGAACCTATGAGTATGCAAATGATTGCACAGTTGTAGAGAATTACATATCCATCCCGCGTGCTAGTGCGGCCGAGACACAGTATTTAAGAGAGGCTATGGTCGATCACACGAACTTTTCCCTTCGGGCAGTCTCCGCTTGGAGCGATGCCAATCTGATCAATGCCTTGAAGACCCAGGCGGGTCTTTTCTCCGCAAGGAAGACGCTGTTTGAACTGGCTCCTATTTTCCGAAGTGTATCCTTACCTATGCTGGACCACCCTGACCTTCTTGGAATAACGCTGACCTCAACCCTCAATTTTGGTTCATACATTGAGTCAAAGGCTCAGCTGGCTGCAAAAAAGCTAGGCGTCCTCTCAAGGGTGCGACGGTACTTCACGCCAGAACAGATGCCCCAACTCTATTAAGCACAAGTTCGGTCGTGCATGGAGTACTGTTCGCACTCTTAGGATGGATCAGCTAAATATCAACTTGAGGGGTTGGAGTCCCTAAAAAAGCGTACCAAGAGGCTCATTTCGTTCAGTCCCTTGTTACTCGAGACTCCAGAGTTTTGAGCACCGGCAAAAAGTTGCTAGCCTATAGGTTTTTTATCGGATACATTTTGGAGAGTGCGCATCGGAACTACACCGCTTAATCCCCCTATCTCCGTTCTGCCACTGAATGAGCAGGGAAACCGATAAACGTCACCCATATATGGTAGATGTTCCATAAGCTCGCACGAAGCGTTTCGCGTCCACCTTTATAATGCGACTAGCGAGAGTGTGGAACTCCCTGCACAGCTTCTCTGTTCTGAAACTGGAACATACAAATTAAACATACAATCTGGGTGTTTTTAAGTCGCGAGTCAATAGGTACCTTCTAGGTGATCACGTCCCATCTTAGGCTGTACCATCGCTTTCCATCAGGTTAGTTACAGTCAAGTGCAAGCCTATTCTGGGTAAAAAAAAATGTGCACCCTACCGGACTGTGGCACTTATATCCCATGCCAGTAAGATTATGTTGCATATCATCCCGGATGAGCAGGCTGAAAAAGAGTTCCTTTTTCTATTTAACATATATGGCGAATACTATAGGATATACGAAATATAAGTAGGAGAGTTCATCCGTGATCATGGCGCTTGCAACAGCGTTGAAATATCGGAAACTCGAAATATTTCAACGCTGTATAATCATAATAATTTGAGTGCTAATAACTATGATAACTATAGAAACTATATAAGTAGGAGAGCCTTAAAAGGGTGGGAGGGAGTCATTACTATTGGCAGGAACAAGATCAGCAACCTTCGATATGCAGATGACACTACTTTGGCCGCATCCTCTGAGCACGAACTTGCTGAAATGTTCAGCAGAGTAGAACGCAAAACCGAGACAGTAGGACTTTGTTTGGGTCAACAAGTCGAAGACAAAGGTTATGGTCACTGACCGAGCTGAACAGATCACACGCACAGGAGAATTGTCAGACCTGGAATTCATGAGCAAGTTTGTATACCTAGGCTGGACGATCAGTAATCAGAGAGGCTGCGAGAAAGAGATTCGAATTTGTGTGGAGGGCAAGCAATAAGCAAAATGTTGATAATCTGGAATGTCCAAACCATCTCCAAACGTAACAAAGATGAAACTAATTAGATCTCAGGTATTCTCGATATTTCTATACGACTGTGAGTCCTGGTCTATCCACGCGCTGTAGATCGAAAAAAGATTAAGGAGAAGGATGCCACACATACCGTTAACAGCGTGACGTACGAATAAGTCTATTCTAGAACTAATTGACGTAAAAACAAGACTGTCTACGATATGTTACCTACGAGTCCTGACCTACTTTGGTCACATTTGGAGCTACAATGGTCATTCAGCATGGACAAGCTGGTTGTGGTGGGAAAGGTAGACCTACCCGACCTCCCCGTTGGTCAAACCTGATCAAGGCAATAACAGGGCTCTCAATTACCAGCTCTGAGAAGAGCCGAAGACAGAGCGGAGTGGAACGGCTGGTACACGACTCCATTACAGTGCATCAGAACGGGCACGATCTTAAGGAATCAAGAAAACGAGCTAGAAGGAGTACAGTAAATACAAATGAGTTATTTACTGTACTTATAAGTCTTTACTTAAGTCTTTTGTCGTATTGCAGAGATATTACTTGACGAGAACTGTACTGTCAATATTCGGTACACTGTATCACAGATAAGAGTGAATTTCAACAAGTGCCCAAAAATCTTCATTTCCGTGGATTTTTTTGTTTTTAAGTTTTTTTCAAAAATAATTAGCGTTTATTATACTTCTTGATAATGTATGTATTCTTGCTTATTATCAAGCTGATTACTTAAAAAACTAACGAATAACACAAGTTTAAAAATTTCATGCCACGGCGATGAAACATGCGGGCACGGCAATGAAACAAGCGTCCACGGCAATGAAAGAACTGTCCCACGGTAATGAAAGAATCACCACGGAAATGAAAATCCATACATAAAACATTTTTTTTATATACTGACATGAGTATTATATTATCCTAACATACAATATATACACGCCTGTCTCCGAGAAGGAAAGGCACACTCCCCCAGACGGGTTATCTACGCCACATCGAATGATAATAATTGATCGAATTTCTTAATAAGATTAACATAAAACCCCTATGATATATGGCCTAAAGATTGGAAAGAATCGCTTTTGATCCCCCTGCTCAAGAAGGGGTCCACAAAATTACGTGCCTTATAAGCATGCTTTCATCATACGGTCTGCCTGTTAGTTTGTGTGGGTTTATATCGGACTTCTTGCAGGATCGATAGATACGGGTCGTTCTTGATGGATGCTCGTCCGATCAAATGGCGATTAATGCCGGTGTTCCCCAAGGGTTAGTACTCATTGCAACACTTTTCCTGTTGCATATCAATGATCTGCCAAAGCCCAGAACCTATGAGTATGGAAATGATTGCACAATTGTAGAGAATTACATATCCATCCCGCGTGCTAGTGCGGCCGAGACACAATATTTAAGAGAGGCTAGGTCGATCACACGAACTTTTTCCTTCGGGCAGTCGCATGCCAGTAAGATTATGTTGCATATCATCCCGGATGAGCAGGCTGAAAAAGAGTTCCTTTTTCTATTTAACATCTATGGCGAATACTATAGGATATACGAAATATAAGTAGGAGAGTTCATCCGTGATCATGGCGCTTGCAACAGCGTTGAAATATTGGAAACTCGAAATATTTCAACGCTGTATAATCATAATAATTTGAGTGCTATTAACCATGATAACTATAGAAACTATATGAGTAGCAGAGCCTTAAAAGGGTGGGAGGGAGTCATTACTGTTGGCAGGAACAAGATGAGCAACCTTCGATATGCAGATGACACTACTTTGGTCGCATCCTCTGAGCACGAACTTGCTGAAATGTTCAGCATAGTAGAACGCAAAACCGAGACAGTAGGACTTTGGGTCAACAAGTCGAAGACAAAGGTTATGATCACTGACCGAGCTGAACAGATCACACGCACAGGAGAATTGTCAGACCTGGAATTCATGAGCAAGTTTGTATACCTAGGCTGAACGATCAGTAATCAGAGAGGCTGCGAGAAAGAGATTCGAATTTGTGTGGAGATGGGCAAGCAATAAGCAAAATGTTGATAATCTGGAATGTCCAAACCATCTCCAAACGTAACAAAGATGAGACTAATTAGATCTCAGGTATTCTCGATATTTCTATACGGCTGTGAGTCCTGGTCTATCCACGCGCTGTAGATCGAAAAAAGATTAAGGCTTTCGAGATGCGGTGCTGGAGAAGGATGCCACACATACCGTTAACAGCGAGACGTACGAATAAGTCTATTCTAGAACTATTTGACGTAAAAACAAGACTACACAGTTACCTACGAGTCTTGACCTACATTGGTCACATTTGGAGCTACAGCGGTCATACAGCCTGGACAAGCTGGTTGTGGCGGGAAATATAGACCTACCCGACCTACCCGTTGGTCAAACCTGATCAAGGCAATAACAGGGCTCTCAATTACCAGCTCTGAGAAGAGCCAAAGACAAAGCGGAGTGGAACGGCTGGTACACGACTCAATTACAGTGCATCAGAACGGACACGATCTTAAGGAATCAAGAAAAAGAGCTAGAAGGAGTACAGTAAATACAAATGAGTTATTTACTGTACTTATAAGTCTTTACTTAAGTCTTTTGTCGTATTGCAGAGATATTACTTGACGAGTACTGTACTGTCAATATTCGGTACACTGTATCACAGGTAAATATGTTTTCCTTGCCTAATCATACCATGGCGATGAAAATATAAGTCACGGAAATGAAAGACCTGGCCACGGCGATGAAAGCAATTTGTTTTAAAAGACACGGCAATGAAATTTTTTTCATTGCCGTGTCTTTTTTTTCATTGCCATAGCAAATATTTGCTATGGAAACCACGGAAATGAAAGCATGGCGATGAGAAACGAGTCGAAAATTTAAAATTACATAAAATCTATTAGGTATCCTAAGAACTAAACAATTCACAAATAAACAGAAGAGTATGGGCATTCTATCGAATGCTCAATCAAGAGTATAAACTTGTTCCAATAGAAGGTATACCTATGCACGGCGATGAAAGAAAAAATGTCCTGTAACAAAAATGGGATACACTTACATTTATAGCTTGAAAACGCAGGCACGTGGACACGTCCTTCCACGTCGAGCACTGAGGCGGTACTATTGGGCAACGTTAAGCACACAGAGAAGGAGACGCAAGTCTTTAGTTGGAACAATATGTTTAAAAATGTTTTTGACATGGCGATGAAAGGAAGTTCTGGGACAAATGTTTTTCTAGTAACCATTCGTTGTATTGTTTAAATATTTGATTAAGTGTATTCCGTAACAATACCTTAACTATCCAAGTATCATATAAAACTAGATTTCAATGTATTCAACCAATAGGTTTTCATCAAGGAGGTATAATACACATCAAGGTGAGTTGTGGACAGACACGGCGATGAAAGATTTCGAGGTTTAACATTTTTTTCTGGAGTACCTATTAATCCCAGTAATGAAATATTTAGTGCCTCGCATAGGTGACTATTTCATCTAACCAAAAAAAAAGTTTTAAACATTATAACTATATTTTTTAGTACCGATTTCATAGTTGCCACGCAAATTTAGGGGCCGGGATATTCACTCATAAATATGTTTTCCTTGCCTAATCATACCATGGCGATGAAAATATAAGTCACGGAAATGAAAGACCTGGCCACGGCGATGAAAGTAATTTGTTTTAAAAGACACGGCAATTAAATTTTTTTCATTGCCGTGTCTTTTTTTTCATCACCATAGCAAATATTTGCTATGGAAACCACGGAAATGAAAGCATGGCGATGAGAAACGAGTCGAAAATTTAAAATTACATAAAATCTATTAGGTATCCTAAGAACTAAACAATTCACAAATAAACAGAAGAGTATGGGCATTCTATCGAATGCTCAATCAAGAGTATAAACTTGTTCAAATAGAAGTTATACCTATGCACGGCGATGAAAGAAAAAATGTCCAGTAACAAAAATGGGATACACTTACATTTATAGCTTGAAAACGCAGGCACGTGGACACGTCCTTCCACGTCGAGCACTGAGGCGGTACTATTGGGCAACGTTTAGCACACAGAGAAGGAGACGCAAGTCGTTAGGTGGAACAATATGTTTAAAAATGTTTTTGACATGGCGATGAAAGGAAGTTCTGGGACAAATGTTTTTCTAGTAACCATTCGTTGTATTGTTTAAATATTTGATTAAGTGTATTCCGTAACAATACCTTAACTATCCAAGTATCATATAAAACTAGGTTTCAATGTATTCAGCCAATAGGTTTTCTTCAAGGAAGTATAATACACATCAAGGTGAGTTGTGGACAGACACGGCGATGAAAGATTTCGAGGTTTAACATTTTTTTCTGGAGTACCTATTAATCCCAGTAATGAAATATTTAGTGCCTCACATAGGTGACTATTTCATCTAACCAAAAAAAAAGTTTTAAACATTATGACTATATTTTTTAGTACCGATTTCATAGTTGCCACGCAAATTTAGGTGCCGGGAAATTCACTCACCAGTATACATATTAAGAAATTACACAAAAACAATTAAAATTACGAGTTCTGATATGTACACCAATAACAGGCGTGTACAACATTTACAATAAAACTAGTGACACGTTACAGAGAAAAAGTATGTAGGTACAATAGGTAAAAACAAACAATAAAAAATAAGAAAGTAAAATAATAATGAGTAACTAAATCTATAAAACATAACAATATTAAAAGTTTTAAAAATAAAAAATTAAATTAAAAATTCAAAAATAAAAAATCTTCTTCTTCTTCGATAACAATATTAAAAGTTTAAATTTTTTTAAAAAAAAAAATCTTCGTGTCGATTGCCTTATATTATGAATGCGATAGTAACTCTCGCAGTCCGGTGGTCAACACGATGGTCTGACCAAGTGAAAGAAGCCACGGCCTCTTCTAAATTCTACTGGCGGCGGTGAGAGCTACTTCGGATCGAAATCGGTGGAGGCAAATTGTCCGTTTGGGGGGTTCTAGTGACCACGATCCTCAGTAATGAGGGAACGATGAAAAACTCTGTGTCTGTCTGTCTGTCTGTCGCACTTTCATGACAAGCAACTGAACCGATTTAAATCAAATTTGAAATTAGAGCTAGCGACATAGGATACTTTTTAGTTCCAAATTTTCCACAGGATAAGTTTCCGCACGGGTTAAACTGTGAGGCTCCCTTTCCCAAGCTCTCCGTATCATATTAATTGGTTCAGCAGTGCGTGAAAGAGTAACAAACATCCATACAAACTTTGGCGTTTATATTAATATCAGTAGGATTCAAACGAAGCCATTGGCTGGGATAATCTACTGAGCCAGTAAAGACCACCATAATTCTAACAGGTTTTTCTCGTGCTAGGTGTAGCTTCCTACAAAGAAGAAGTGAGCAATCCAAACTGCGAGAAATGTCCTTGTGGGAACAAGAAGTTCGTGTTGAAACATTCGATTGCCAACATTCGGGTGACGGCGCCTGACATCAGCACTATATGCTCTTGTCCTGAGAAATGTCTGCCAGGTCAGTACTACTCATGAATCTTCTAAGCCTTACTTACCTACACTTTTCCACCCCCGCACACAATTAGTATTGTGTGCGGGGGTGGAAAAGTGTATTAGGTAGTCCTAAGGAGGAAAGTCTTGAAGCAATTCTCAATAAAACATACTCCCGTTTTTCCTACCTGGATAATGCTTCTAGAGCAATATATATTTTTTTATATGAATAGAAGTAAATTACGACATTTTTTTTGTATTATTACATCATTTTATTTTTCAAAAAGAGGGACAGACTTCCAGACTGAATGAAAAAATAAATATCTGGAGGCATTCATTATCCAAGGAGGAAACACGAAAAATATACGGAGAGTTACTTCTAGAGTTAATTGATAAAAGATCGAAGATAACTTCTCACTGTCCACGCGCTTTCAATAAACTAACTCTCCCATACTTAGAAGAGCAAGCAGTTAAAACTGCCTTGTGTTGGGCTACACAGACCGTTTTTAACCCCCGACGCAAAAAGAGGGGTGTTATAAGTTTGACGTGTCTGTCTGTCTGTGTGTGTGTATCTGTCTGTCTGTGGCATCATAGCTCCCGAACGTATGAACCGATTTCAACTTAGTTATTTTTGCATTAAAGGGGACTTACGTGCGAGTGTTCGTAGACATGTTTGACGAAAATCGGTTGACCCGTTTAAAAGTTATGGGTTTTTGAAAGTAATTGTGTTGGGGGTTTTTTAAATTTTTAATTTAATGTTTGATTATATTACTGCTTTTGTAGAAGCAGTATTGTATAAATCGGCTCCGCCGTACTAAAGTTCGTAGTTATTTTGACGTATTTGACGATCGTAAAGAATTGGACTGCTGGACATTAAAATTCCTTGTAGTGCACAAATGCCCTTATAAACACGCTTAAAAAATAGTTTTTTTAAACTACTAATTTAAAATCACCTTCATTATTTCCAGAGGAGGCATACAAACTGAACAACAACATAAAAATAACGATAGAACGAGTTGACGTTCGAAAAATTGACACGTCAGACTCAGAATTCAGTATACACGAAGTTATTACGAGACAAAGCGTTGGTGAACCGGATCTGTCAAATGATACACCAATACTGTCATTCTGTAGCTCCAATGAGAGCATGGCGTCTACACAACAAGACTCCATGGACTATATTGATGATGACATTAAAAAAAAAGCAGTGGCGTAGCTACCTTTTCTCGAAAAATGTGAAGAAAAGCATACCTCCTTGGTAATTAGAAAATACGTCTAAAGCAGATACTATTCTGCTTTTTTTCCGTTGGAAAAAATTAGTGGAAAAGCCGTCACCTCCTGTGATAGAAGAGAGGAACCCAGGAGGTCATGTGGGGCTATGAACACCTGAAGGGGGAGGTCGCTAGTGGGGGGCGGTCGGGGCGGCCGCCGACTATGAACATCATTTATAGTTCTACCTATAAAAAAAAACACCACTAATAAAATTATCTGAGATTCCTACTTGCCTATCTTTTTTTGACGAGATTTCTATGCCCCCCTCCCCCCTCTCCTGCAATTGAGTGTGGGGGTGATACCTATACAAAATCCGCCGCAGACCCATGCACGCTACGCCACTAGGTCTATCCACTACAAACTAAAGACTTTCACCTTACGTGGGAAGCCGCAGGATACCAAAGGATTTCTACCACGGGAAGTAACGTAGCTATGTAGTTAAAGTAATATTAAACTGTGATTATCCCAGTTAGAACCTGGTCTGTCTTGACCGGGTAAGTAGTGAGATAAAAGGTCCCCCCTGCTAGGCTAGCATGACTTCGAAAACGCGATAGATATAGCGATGTATTGACATCCAACTGTCAAAATTTGATAATAATGCCCGCCATATTGAATTTTACCACATGATTAATTTTATGACATTTGGTCATGCTCGCGAAATCGATATTATTACGTGGTGTCTATTTCATTTATCACGCACAGTCATGCTAGGGGGGCTGGTAATGCTCACTTGGTATGATTATAAAAGTATTTTTTGAGCATTTTATGATATCACAAAAGATATAGAACAAATACAATTTATATATTAAACGAGAGCGCTGAAATATAATTCATAGGTTAGGTATATGTACCTTAAATTGTAAGTATTTGTTTTATATAAGTTTTGATATCAAGTATTTCTATGAACTAGCACTGACGGGTTCATTTTATTGATATATTGTCGATCCATCGAGGAAGAATTTTTAAATAATTAGTAAAGAAAGCAGAAAAAGTATAAAATAGGGATGTCAACTAAAAAAAAATCTAATTAGTCCGTCACATAATTTCGCAAAAATATTGGTCACGTATTTTCTCTTTTTTCATACAAACAAATAATTAAGACGATGTAGTGCATAGACAACTCGTGTGACGTCACAGCTACTTACGTACATTTTTTACCAAGAATTATCGTCACAAGCCCTGACTCCTGAACTTTAATGCGTTATAACTAAGTCAGTGTTATTAATTAGATAAAACAAAAAAAAAGTGACTAATATTTTTTCGAAATCTATCTGACGGACTAATTAGAATTTCATTTTGTTTAGTGGACATCACTATTGTTGCAAAAAAATATTTATTTTCAGCTTTAAATAAAATTGCAATTCTCCTTAAAATTGGGCAATTTTCCAAAGTTTGGTTTGATTTATAAACGATTTCAATGAATGCTGCCGATTCGCCGACATCGGCAGCATTGATAGAAAGAGTATTAAAATGTGTAATGGGGTCAATCAATGTTGCCATGAGGCAAATTTAAAATTGTATAATATTGTTAACTAGCGGCCCGCCCCGGCTTCGCACAGGTCCAATTTTCAGATATTGTTTACATAAGAACATTCTCCTAATAATAACAAATACAACAAAAAAAGAATTAGTGAAATCGGTCCAGCCATTCACGCGTGATGCCGTGACCAAGGAAAACGGGTTTCATTTTTATATTTATAGATAAAAGGGGATTTTTTTAAAGATATTTTGTCTATTAGATACTTATACACCCCTATTTTGAAATTACGATACTTATTAAAATCAGACTATCTGTAGCAGTAACTGAATCCATATATCCAACAAAAATACCAAAAAGGATAGTCGATTACTTATCTTTAAAAAATACAAAATAAATGTCGTATTACCACACGGCACACTAGCTATCAAGTATTCTGTGACGGCTCGGGTCGATGACCGCGCTCAGCTGTGTATCGCAGCGTTCGCCTGTTGTTCGGTGTAGAATGACAATAAAATTCGGCGGGATTTTTAAAAACTTTGAATTATCATAACTTTTTAAATAAAAGCAAAAGAAAAAAACTAACTTCACTATTATATTGTCACCCGTCGTTTACATTAGCTGTGTGATTAAGTATCTCGAATTCAAAATAGGGGTGTATAATAGAATATGCGATACCTATTAACACCTTTACTATAAAGCTCAACATACACCAAAAGAGCGGCGAAACGTGTTTGCGAGTTTCTCACGCGATAATAAGTCATAACAGTAATGAAATAAAGTTAAAATTCGTGTGACATTGAAAAAGCCTTTCGCTTCGTCCTTTCACCGCTCTTTCGTTTTGTATTTGAGCCTAAGGGCCTATTTCACGACCTTCAAGTAAAGTTACTCACCAAGTAAAGTTAGTTTTGTCTCTTTCTTACTTTATATCAAGTGACAAAGACAAAACATGTGAGTACTCGGAACGTTACTTGAAGATGGTGAGCCTTAGGCTATAAAATATTCTTAAAGATCGTTTTTTTAATGTGATCTGTCAATTTTAAATGTCAGAATAAATGGAAGAGACAAAATTCTAAATATAGTGCCATAAATTTATCTGACCCGCGCGACGGTTATTGAGTCACGATCTTGTCTGTGCCGGTGTCAGCGTCGCTGTAATCACATCTTTTGGTTGTCAGTTTATTGAAAATGTATCCAAATGACATTGAGTCACAATGACAATAGGAGCTTACAATCTTGGCCGCCGGCACAGAAAAGATTGTGGCTCAATAAATTGAAACTAACACTTTCAATGTCATTTTGTATAATTTTTAACCATAGAGGTATTATAGATAGCGTAGGGAAGACATGCGGCTGCCTGTAAGCGGAAACGTCCGCTGGTTAGAAAGAGAGAGAAGATCGCGGTACCCTATTATTGTACAAACATTTGAGTCGTTAAACGAATAATTTATAACAACATTGTAACATTATTCACAGCTAAAAATAACTAACTTGTTATCCGATATTTCAAGTCGCTCAATTTCTCACTTATAGGGTACCGCGATCGTCTCTCTCTTTCTAACCGAGGGACAACTGGAGACCTGGCTCCCCTGCTCTATCTATAATATCTCTATGTTTTTAATAGACTGACAACAAAAAATGAGATCACAGCGACGCCATCACCGGGTCAGATAAGTTTGTGGCACTGTAGCTTTTTGAGTCACAATCTTCTCTGTCCCGGCGGCCAACATTGGAAGCTTTTATTGTCTTTTTGACTCTAATGTCATTTGGATACATTTTCAATAAACTGACAACCAAAAGATGCGATTACAGCGACGCGTCACCGGCACAGATTTATGTTTGTGACACCATAGCTTACTAGATTTCGACTGTCACTTCTCAGTCGCGATCTTTGTCCTATAATGCTAAGATTGTAATTATGTAATTGCTTGTCGACGGATACAAAACTCTGAATAATCTGTCATTTTACATACATATAGAGTCACCAAGTTTTCTGTGCCGGTGACAGCGTCGCTGTTATCGCATCTTTTGGTTGTCAGTTTATTGAAAATGTATCCAAATGACATTAGAATCATAATGACAATAGGAGCTTCCACTTTTGGCCGCCGGCACAGAAAACTTGGTGACTCTATACATTTATGACAGACAAGAGTTTTGCATCTATTGAAGCAAAATCATGGATAGTTCGGATATTGGAAACCGTTAGCAATTTGTCTGATATTTGGGCTTTTAAGTGAATAAAACTTCTAAAAACGAAGGAAGACTCTCTTTTTAATGATATTTTTATATTCGAGCAAAGTGCTTATGAACTTTGCCAAATGAAATGAAATGAAATGAAAATATTTTATTACAACAAAAAGACTTATAAACTAATACACATGAGCCTACGTACTACAGAATACGTTGATACAAATATAATCTTTTTGCAGAAACACTTAAACATTAGAACGACAATATCTTTCGGTCCCTCACTAGGCAAGCCTGTATCGAGGTAACCTGCATACGAAATTTACATAATTTTGGTTTGACCTCTGACCTTTAACATGAAAACATTTGTACAGCATAAGTACGAGGGGGGGTCAAAAAGTTCGCGGAATGGAGGGGATAGCGGGGGGTGGGGGACCTGCCGCAGGTAGTAACTAATGAGCAACTCTTTGTGAGTATATATGCCAAGTTTGAACCTGATTGTGTCAATAACCTTTGACCTGTCGTCGATCAAACAAGTGAATCCGGAAGAAAAACTTGAACATGGAAAAAATCGAGTTTCGTGCCGTCATAAAGTTCCTCACTAAGCAAGGAAAACCACCTCAGAAAATTTTGGAAGAAATGTTATCAGTATACGGGGACTCTTGCCCTGGGAAAACCATGGTGTACAAGTGGAATAGCCTTTTCAAGCAAGGCAGAGAGTCTCTTGAAGACGACCCTCGCTCAGGACGGCCGATTGAGGCCACCACCTCAAACATCGTTGAAAAAGTGGAGAATCTTATACTGGAGGATACTCGTTTGAAGAAGAAACAACTTGCAGAAATGGTTGGAGTATCACCTACAACCATTTTAAATATTCTACACGACAATCTTGGGATGTCAAAAGTCAGCGCAAGATGGGTGCCAAGAATGCTCACACCACCACAGAAACAGCTGCGCGTCGAGTATTCAAAGGAGTTTTTAGACCTCTGTAGCGCCGACAAGGAAGGAATTTTTGCAAGACTTGTTACTGCAGATGAAACTTGGGTTCATCATTATGAGCCTGAGTCGAAGCAAGAGTCTATGCAGTGGCATAAAAAGGGTCAGCCCCCCCCTAAGAAATACAGGGTGTCACAATCGGCTGGAAAAATCATGGCAACTGTTTTTTGGGATACAGAGGGTATTTTATTAATAGATTATAAAGATAAGGGTGTTTCTATAACGGGAGAATACTACGCTAATCTACTAAGACAATTAAAAGAAGCAATCAAGGAGAAAAGGCGGGGAAAGTTGACAAAGGGTGTGCTGCTTTTGCATGACAACGCACCGGTACACAAGAGCCGCGTTGCGATGGCTGCCCTTCATCACTGTGGCTTCGAAATGTTAAACCATCCTCCCTATAGTCCAGACTTAGCCCCCTGTGATTATTTTTTATTTCCCAAATTAAAAAAAGAGCTTCGGGGGAAGAAATTTTCCGATGATGAAGAAGTCAAGTCGGCGATTTCGGCCTATTTTGAGGACAAAGACAAATCATTTTTTTTCGACGGTATTAATAAGTTAATAGAGAGATCTGAAAAATGTATTCGACTTAAGGGGGAATATATTGAAAAAGAAAAATAGTACAGTATTTTATTTCACCCCCCTTCCCCTCCGTTCCGCGAACTTTTTGACCCCCCCTCGTATGATTATGAGATAACAAACATATTATAGAAATGATAATTTAAGATAATATATACATATAATATATACTTAAAATAGTACTTACAAGAAATAAATAATAAATACGAATATAAGGTATATATAGCAATACTCTTGTTACACATCATAATAATAAAATATATTTATGTAAGGGAAATGATATGATAATCAAGATGAAGTTAAATAACGTGGAATGATCTTTTATGAAAGGTTTCATAGAAACATTCTGTGATAAAATAAATTAAAAAATAGAACCTATGTATTGTATTACTTATATTTATTTGTTAAAAATATATTTTATTCTTTGTAAAATCAGATTTAAAAAACAATCATTTATTTTTTTGTTGAATGTAAACTTTTTAATTTTTAAAACTGTAAAAATAAAATAGTTTTCTTAGAAAACTATAAGGTACTTTTATTTATTTATCATTATAGGATACGAGCTGTGCCCCCCGATCCCGTGGGAATTTCGGGATAAAACGTAGCCTATGTTCTTTCCCGGACCATAAGCTACCCCTGTACCAAATTTCAAGTCAATCGGTTCAGTAGTTTAGCCGTAAAAAGGTAACAGACAGACAGACAGAGTTACTTTCGCATTTATAATATTAGTTAGGATTATATCCCAACTGAAGACCTCGATGGTAGAGTGGTCACCATGCCGGACTGCCATCCAACATCATGTAAGGTTGCGGGTTCGATTCCCGTGCGAGGTGAATATTTGTGTGAACCACAAATGTTTATCTCGGTCTGGGTGTGTGTGAATGTGTGTGTGCGTAGTTTCTGATACCCTAGATACAAGTTACGAACTTAGTTAGGGGTCAGTTACTGTAATGAGATGATGGAGGGAATGATTATGTTATGGTTATTCCTTACAAAAGCGAGCAAGCCCACACACAAACACTAACCACGTTAAGTAAATATGTTAATAGCCGTAAGTACCGGACGTTCGAGCCGGTAATAGTGTCCGGTAATGCCGGACCCGTGTATACCGGGTTAATCGGCTATCAATACATCATTACGGCGCGAAAGAGGTTATTATCGTAAAGAAAAATTGTAGTTTTTGTTGACTAGGAGTAGTAGGTTCACTTAACTGCGCATTAGGTTTAAATGAGAATTAAGTGAGGAAAGTATAGCTAACTATAAGTAAGTACTTACTATATCTTCACTACATAGTATTTAAAACTACGCAACGGATTCTGATGCCTATTTATCCATTTTAGAAACCAAATAGAATATTAGTACAACGCGTGCGATATGATATACTTTAGGAGAATTTACTACAAATTGTAAGAATTTCCCCTAAAAATATTAATTAATTGTAGAATTGCTACAATAGTCATTAAATCATTCGATGATTTCAGCAGCAGAAATGCTAATGTTGCTTTTCTGGCCCGCTGATCGCCCTAATATGGTAGTTGACTAAAAAAAAAATATTAGTTCGTCTTATAGATTTCCAAAAAATATTGGACACGTATTTTTTATTTTTCATGTAAACAAATAATTAAGACGATACAGTGCGTCGAAAACTCGTGAAACGTCACAGGTTGCTGCAATTTAAAGCAACAGTTGACGTCACAAGCCCCTACTCCTTTAATGCGTTATAATTAAGTCAGTTTTATTAATTTGATGAAACAAAAAAAAACGTGTCTAATATTATTTCGAAATCTATCTGACAGACTAATTAGAATTTCATTTTGCTTACCCAGGAAACTACCCTATTCAGAGTATGCTCGAGCGCTTCGGTGGGGACCATGAAGTTGTAGGTAAAAATGGAGGCCACACTTGGAAGAACAGCTTGAGTCAAATACCTACGTCTCTGTGGGCCGATCTCTCTTTTTAGTGTGGACTTTGCAGACTCTCTTTCTAGAGGTTACCTTAGTTAGAAAGAGAGAGCCTGCCCACAGAGAGCGCATAGGTTATGCTTCAAGTAGGTATTCGAAGTGTGGACTCCATTTTTACCTATAACTTCATGGGTGGGGACATTATAATAAGCTGACGATGATGAATTCAAGGGCATGTAAGTAATGTAACACAGGGTATGTAATAAAAAACTTGAATAAAATATATATGTATACTTTATTTTCATATAATTTGTACGCTCCGCGATTTCCAAAAATTAATTATACAACAAATTTATACATTATTATTATACAGGTATACTTACATTATACTAATACTATATTTTATTCTTAAGTCTGATTCACAAGAATAATTTTCAATATTTTGACTTAACTTCAGGCGACATAAGTTAATGATAATACTTATTTATTATTAAGCTCTTAATGATGTATTTAAACCAGCCCCGGATTAACCCTTAATCAAATTAAGCAATTGCCTAGGGCACCAAGTCTGGGGGAGCACCAGAAAACACCAGAAAACTTCTTAGTTGACATAAGGAAGTATGGGGGCCCCAGGGCCGTACCTATGCTCTTCAAATGCCCTACCATGAACATACCGAGGTCAGTGTTGGCCGAGGTTTTTTTTTCTCGTCCTCAAATTCCAGCCCTGGGGGCCTTGGGTTGCTTAGGGCATCGTGAAGTCTTACTCCGTCACTTATTTTCACAAATATATAGGTTTTTAAGACATTAGAAACATATATGTGCTATTAATATATTTAGATATTTTTAAAGTTAATATTCTCAAAGTAAAAACAAAATGAAACATGAATAAATTATCAAAAAAACCTTTTTAAAAACAAGCTTTTTTATCATTTATTGCATCGTCATGGGACTTACATAAGTTTGCCAAATTTCAGCTCAATCGGATAACCAGAAGTGGTCGAAAAATGGCAAGATTTGATTACAGACAACGGGACAGGTGACACTAAATACAAGCTTGTAATACATTTTAAAAAAAAATTGCAATAAATAATAGTTATTTATGGTACAAGCGAGGTAAGTTGGTGATTACTTCCGAGGCGCTATTGAGGCCCGAGCCGTCAGGCGAGGGTCTGAAGATAGCCGAGGATAGTAATCATCAATACACGCGTGTACCATACAACGTTTTTCAACACATTTGCGAAGAAATTATCATTTTTCGCTAATAAATAAACAGTTTTTCGCTAATAAATAAACGATTCGCGCGCATCCAACACAACAATGGTGATCGGCCATAGATTAAAAGAATACACTTATTAAAAAAAAACGAATGAATGAATGAATGGAATCGACCATAGACCTACCAAAAGTAAGGCAACATAGTTGAAGTTTGTTTTTAAAATGTATGGACACGTTTTTTTTTGGTATCGAAACTTTTTTTAAACTAAACAATTTAAAAAAAATCTATAACTCACTAGTGAATCAAGCGTGTCATTATTCAACTGTTTTTGTACAAATAAGAGCCCCTTTATGAGCAAGTGTGTTGAAAAATAATTTAAAAAAAGAGTAATAATACTGATTTTAAAATTTAAAATCGGGACTCATATCCCACATCCCCAGCTAGTCCCAAACTAATCAAAGCTACTATGGATACTAGACAACGCGAATAAACATACTTCACTACATAGTATAAAACAAAGTCGCTTTCTCTGTCCCTATGTATGCTTAGATCTTTAAAACTACGCAACGGATTTTGATGCGGTTTGTTTTAATACATAGAGTGATTCAGTGGGAAGGTTTTTAGCATAATTATATCCCCATATTCCTACGGGAACAGGAACTACGCGGGTGAAACCGCGAGGCGCCGCTAGTGATTTTTATATTTAAGCCATTTAAAATTAAGTCAACTTATTGAAACTTTTCTGATAAATCAGCTGTGATTTGTCAGAGCATATTTATCATAGCAGACAGTTCGATTCCTGTTTAAAGTAAATATTTGTGTGAACCACACCTGCCTTATTTGCGTTGCATTTTTAGTCTGGTTTAGCACTAAACCAGGTTTTACAATCAATTTTGAATACTGTCAAAGTGACAAATTTGACTGACAAGGTGTCAAATGCTTACCAGGTTTTGTTAAACCGGACCAAAAATGCAAAAACGCAAATTAGGCAGCAAATGTTTGTCTCGGTCTGTGTGTGTATGAATGAGTGTGTCCGTAGTTTCTGATACCCTAGATACAAGTTACGAACTTAGTTAGGGGTCAGTTACTGTAATGAGATGATGGAGGGAATTATTGTTGTCACTGACTGACTGACTGATAAAACCCAAACTACTGAATCTATAACTGAAGTATAAAGTCCATTTTAAACTAAGATAAGACCAATAAGTAAATATTTCTGAAAATTCAGCTCCTGAGGGTGAAATCCTACTAATATTATAAAGCCGAATGTTTGTGGGTGTGGATGTTTAGATGTATGGATGTTTGTTCCTCTTTCACGCAAAAACTACTGAATGGATTTTAATGAAATTTGGTACAGATGTTCCTCATACCCAGGAATAACACATAGAATACATAGAATATTTTTATCCTAAAATTCCCACGGGATAAGGTTCCACGCGAGTAAAAGCGTGGGGCGCTGCTAGTTTTTAATAAATTCGCTCTGACAAACCCAAGTAAATATTACATTTAAATATATACATCCTTATTAAGGTTTAGAACACTTTAAATACTTCATCCCCTATAAAGGGGGTTGTTTTTTTGTGTATGACAACTGTTTTACACCCCTAACGGCCGTTTCCAATATTTGATCAAAATTTGTTTTTATTTTATAATTCAAGAAGATTTTCTTGTGTTTGTTATATTAATGTATAACTTTAAAAAACATATTTAAATTATTTAATTTCAACATTTTATTTTGTCTATGTATTCATTTTATTGTGTAACATTTACGTTTCTTTTTTTTATTTATACTTTAGTACCTTTTGTAAATTTCTAACTAAATTGTATTATATTTGCGTGTGCCCTAACAGGGTCCACAATAACACAATAACCTTGTATCTTGTAATTGTGGTGAGCAATAAAAATTCAGTATTGAATATCTATCTATGACCTGGGTTATCGAAGAGTACTAAACTCTATCTGCCTTATTTGCGTTGCATTTTTGTCTGGTTTAGCACTAAACCAGGTTTTACAATCAATTTTGAATACTGTCAAAGTGACAGATTTGACTGATAAGGTGTCAAATGCTTACCAGGTTTTGTTAAACTGGACTAAAAATGCAACGCAAATAAGGCTGTATCTGTCATTTGACCGTCCCAATAACCATATCAATGGTTAACATGATCATAAGACAAGACATAAAATTGATATGGTGACGACCTCAATGGCAGAGTGGTCACCATGCCGGACTGCCATGCGTAAGGTTAGGTTCGATCCGTGCGGGGTGAATATTTGCGTGAACCACAAATGTTTGTCTCGGTCTGTGTGTGTGTGTGAATGAGTGTGTGCGTAGTTTCTGATACCCTAGATACAAGTTACGAACTTAGGGGTCAGTTGGTGTAATGAGATGATGGAGGGAGTGATTATGAGAGACAGAGTTTTGTATCCTTTGACTAAGAAGGTCACTGAATATTGGGAACGACCGTTAAAATTCAGTTAATTTCTTACATGACTGTGTTCTTTAATACACTGTTATTTCATAGTTTCACCCCCTAAAAGGGGTTATTTTTACACATTAAAGAAATTGATTTTGACAGTTTTTGACTAAGTAAATATTTGTTTTATTTTCACCCCCAAAATTCATTATTAGGGTTTAAATAAAATTATTTAATAGATATAGGGGATGGAAATTTGAATTTTTAATGGTACAGTCAGCGTCAGATAAAAGGTCCCGTCCCTCGGTTGTCATACCAAGTGAGCATTACCAAGGGGGGTCCTTTTATTTGGATAACCCGGTTGAAACGTCGAGGTAAATAATAATTATGTTATACGCGATTAAGACCTGTAAATTATGCAACGATGAATTCCGATCGCGAAAGTTTAAAAAGTATATTAGCAAACCGTTACGGACCGGATATTGCAAATAAAAAAAAGAGTCTTCTCGTGACCACGATCGGTTTAACCCGGTTGAAACGTCGAGGTAAGTAATAATTATGTTTTACGCGATTAAGACCTGTAAATTACGCAACGGGGGACCTTTTATATGACGCTGACTGTACTAAATATACAAAGGGTAAAAATATTAAATCACCTTTCCTAAATAATTAACAAAGAAGGCAAATAATGTTCAACCCCAAATTAATACCAAAGAAGAAATTAAAATTTCATCCCCTCCATAAAATTATTGCCAAAATTTCAACGTTTTTTATCACGAAATTATATTTATTTATCAATACATGACAAATAAGGGTTAAAAATTTCACCCCTGATACACAAATGATTTAAAGTTTTAACCCCATTTTGATACCACAATGACAGGGAAAAAATTTCATCCCCCGCCAAAATTATTGCCAAAAGAAATCATATTTCTACCCCCAAACCGCGAAAAGGGGTACAATTGTCAGTCTATATTACTTATAAATAGTTACAGTTAGGTGTCAAAAATATTACATCCTGTGACGTCACAGGCTGTTCAAAATGGCTGATTAAAAATATATATTTGTCCTTTTCTCTCTTTTAGCGCCTGAAAGAGATAATGTCAAAACCTCCACTTAAAAAAATACCTCTATAACTCACTAGTGAATAATAGTAATGAAATCGTGACAGTTTGGTAACAGGTGTCATTATGTGTTTTGCGGTGAAATAATAGCCACTTTATGAGCTGTTGAAAAAATATTAGACATGTATTTTTTCTTCACTACATAGTATAAAACAAAGTCGCTTTATCTGTCCCTATGTATGCTTAGATTTTGATGCGGTTTGTTTTAATAGATAGAGTGATTCAGTGGGAGGGTTTTTAGCATAATTTTATCCCCATATTCCTACGGGAACGGGAACTACGCGCGTGAAACTGCGGGGCGCTGCTAGTTTTCAAAAAAATTTAAAATACCGCGATAATATTTTTCAGTTCAAATGGCTTATGACATCACGTTTGAGTTTGAGTTTACATTTTATTGCAAACTATGACGTAATTGCCTCAGTTATTGAGTCACAATCTTCTGTTCCCGCCAAAATTGTAAGCTCCTATTGTCATTGTGACTCTAATGTCATTTGGATACATTTTCAATAAACTGACAACCAAAAGATGCGATTACAGCGACGCTGGCACCGGCACAGACAAGATTGTGACTCAATATGTAGTGAATTATAAAAGACAGACTATCTCTTTCTTTCAACTAAGGTTAGAAAAGGACAGATATATAATTTAGTTATTTGTAACGAAAAGCCATTTTGAAGTTAGTACGTCATTAAAAAATAACTTTTAATATTTAAATAAAACTATTTTAACTGATTTTTGACGAGTTTTCAATAGTTGTTTTACAAATGTTTGTCTCGGTCTGGGTGTGTGTGAATGTGTGTGCGTAGTTTCTAATACCGTAGATACAAGTTACGAACGGGGGCAGTTACTGTAATGAGATGATGGAGGGAATGATTATGTTATGATATTTCTGACGTTTCGGATTCTTTACAGAACCCGTGATCACAGAAGACTAAGATGGAAGACGTTTGTACAAAGTAATGTAAAAGTTTACTACCTTCAATATTTTGAGTTTTAACCATAAAATGTTAAGTTTTTGGAACAAAATTCCTTATCGCGCGTTGCCAAAGGGGACTAGACGGAAAAAATAAGATCCACACTTTTTTAAATTTCGAACAGCGCGTTTATTTTATAATATTAAAAAGGTAGGTAACTTATCGCCAACTCTTTCGAGTGGAAACTATTTTTAACGTTTTTTTTAAAGGAACTTCGTTCCACCCGGTTGTCCCTTGACAGTGTGACAGGTGTCAACTTGACACCTCTCAAGTTTTTTAACTTAGATTCCTAGCTAAAGTGATTTTTTCTATGATTGTCGAAATTATAAAACAAAATAAAAACCGCGTCAAAAATCAGTTAAATTAACAATTAAATTAATACTTTCGTAATAGCGGTAATAAATCACTGGTTTGTATAGTTAGGGTCTCTTATCGCGCAATCAAGGTTTACCGAGCGATTGACTTTCTATACTCGAGCTCAACAACAACCTATGGGGGACAAATCTACATCGAGCTACGCTGCGCTGTACTGCGCTGTGCTATGTTTGGTCAACTCGCTCGTCTAATATTTGAATGAGGATACAAACAAAGCATGCTGTGCTGCGCTATGCGAGGCTGCGCTCTGTGTAAAAACGCAGTAGTCTCGAGCGAGGCGCGCTACCCGCCGCGCTGTGCTACGTTTTTATAGAGCTCTGCGCTCTGTCTGTTGTTAAAAAAACGTAGCTTATAAAACACAGCACAGCACGTTGCAGCACAGCTCGATGTTGATTTGTCACCCTATGGGCAGCTCCCACCAGACACAACACCCGTCTGGGCGGAGGATTCTCTCGTCCTAGAAGTCACCCTGCGGTGGATAACGTCAGATGATATCTTTATTCCTGAGTGACTGTGGGTTGCTGATTTTACTACTTTACTACCCCTCTTTCACCCCCTAGTGGTAAGGGGTATAACATTACTGTTAAGCCTACTGTACGTGGATGACGTCACTGTGACTCCCCTCTCTCGCTGGTATCTCTTCTTATCTCCTTCTCTCTGTATGTGGTGGATGACATCACAGTTTTGGGTGCCTGTGGGTTCACTGACCTTTCTACCCCTCTTTCCTATATTAAGGGGTGTACATTACTGTGAAGTCGACTGTACGTGGCCTGTGGTGGATGACCGTCACATTTGTAGATCCCCTCCCTTCCTCCCCTCTAGTGTTTTCTTTCCTTCTGTTATGTGTTGTCTGTGGGTCCCTTTCTTTCTCCTCCTAGTGGTAGGTGCTTAAGAGTTATACATGACTGTGAAGCAGAATGTACGTTGGTGACGTCACTGTGGGTCATCTCATTTCTCCCCCCCCCCCCCCCCCCCCCCCCCCCTAGTGGTAGAGGTCGTGCTCGAGGCGTCGCACGCGCACTCGCTGCCTGTAGTGGTACTCCTTGAGGTAAGCGCGCAGCCGAGATGGGAGTGGTAGCTGTTCCACACCTGGGGGTAAAAAGATAGATGAATTTATAAGTAACTGGTTGTGCTCCACGGTTTTACCCACATAGTTATCGAACCCGTGGGAATTTCGAGATAAAACATAGCCATGTCCTTCCCCTTACCACAAGCTACCCCTGTACCAAATTTCAAGTCAAGCGGTTCAGTAGTTTAGCCGTGAAAAGGTAACAGACAGACAAGGGTTACTTTTGCATTTATAATATTAGTAAGGATAAAGATTTTCATACTTTTCGATATTATATATAACGGGAACTCTTTTGAAAACTACATAAGTAAAATTTCTTAGTTTCTACATACCGACATAAGTAAAATTTCTTAGTTTCTACATACCGTCATAGGTGGTGTGCGAGACGATGGCGGCGCGCGCCAGCTGCTGCAGCGTGAAGGGCGCGGCGCGCGGCAGCGGCGCCGTCAGCATCGGCTCGAAGAACATCACGCACGCCGGGTCCTGGGGGAGGGGGGTCAGACAGAACTGTTTATTTCTATGTTTATGTTACAAAATATTACATTTGTCTCAATAGGGTAATTGACTAAGGGATGAGGAATAATTTTGAAATTTTGACAGCTATTTCATACAATATCATATAACTTTTATTCGAGTGTTACTGGTCTCATCTCACTGTTACTGATTGACGGAGTGGGGTCCACCGGGGGAGTGAGGTCCACCGGGGGAGTGGGGTCGCTGGGGGAGTGGGGTCGCTGGGGGTATGGGGTCGCTAGGGGAGTGGGTCCTCTGGGGGAGTGGGGTCACTGGGGGAGTGAGTCCTCCGGGGGAGTGGGGTCGCTAGGGGAGTGGGTCCTCTGGGGGAGTGGGGTCACTGGGGGAGTGAGTCCTCCGGGGGAGTGGAGTCACTGGGGGAGTGAGTCCTCCGGGGGAGTGGGGTCACTGGGGGAGTGAGTCCTCCGGGGGAGTGGGGTCACTGGGGGAGTGAGTCCTCCGGGGGAGTGGGGTCACTGGGGGAGCGGGGTCACTGGGGGAGTGGGGTCACTGGGGGAGTGGGGTCACTGGGGGAGTGGGTCATCCGGGGGAGTGGGTCATCCGGGGGAGTGGGGTCACTGGGGGAGTGGGGTCACTGGGGGAGTGGGTCCTCTGGGGGAGTGGGGTCACTGGGGGAGTGGGTCCTCCGGGGGAGTGGGTCCTCCGGGGAGTGAGGTCACTAGGGGAGTGGGGTCACTGGGGGAGTGGGTCCTCCGGGGGAGTGGGGTCACTGGGGGAGTGGGTCCTCCGGGGGAGTGGGGTCACTGGGGGAGTGGGTCCTCCGGGGGAGTGGGGTCACTGGGGGAGTGGGTCCTCCGGGGGAGTGGGGCCGGGTGTTTACCTTGTAGTGCTCGATGAGGCCGGTGACGGTGCTGGCGGCGAACACGGCGGGGTCGTGCGAGTCGAAGCTGAACCGGTGGTGGTAGTGCTCGATGCGCGCGTGCAGCGAGCGCCCGTACTTGCGGAACGACACCGAGAACAGGTGCTCCTCCTGCGCCGAGTCGCGCAGCAGGAACGTGCCTGGGAGGAGAACAGACGGTTACATTCAGTCGCCGCAATGATACAATAACACAATGCGCGGTCAGTGCGCAGTCCGGCAGTCCCCAGTGATCCACTCCCCTCCCCCCAGTGACCACACTCCCCCAGTGACCCCTCTCCCCCCCCCCAGTGACCCCACCCCCCAGTGCCATTTGTCACAGTCAGTGTCACTGAATGTCAATAAGGTGTATAGACGTGACGTCAAGTGCTGTGATTGGTGTTTCAGACAAAATGGCCGAATGGAGTATATTTATATTTCATTTTATTGAAAATCTTAAAAATCGCAATATTTTAAATAAATCTAAACTAGTATTTTAGATTATTTTAATGTGTATTTTCCCCTTAAATGATGAAATCTTTGATTATTTGATATGGTCGACACGCCTATTCTCTAGTAGATTAGATATATAGTTTTTTTAACATAAACCATGTATGTACCTCCGTGCTTCGGAGGGCACGTAAAGCCGTCGGTCCCGGCTGTCGTACTAACATCATCGACAGTCGTTACGGGTAGTTAGAGCCCTCAAAAGTCTAACATTTGGTGTAACCAAAAATGTCGTATAGCCCTCTGGGTTGTGAAGATCTGATGGCAATCGCTTCACGTAAAATACTGACATTCCGCCAAATTTGGTTAAAACTGAAAACCGACCCCAAAACATGTATGGGATAAAGGTTCGGAAAAAAGAAAAAAGAAACCATGTATGTACCTTCTGGTTTATTGTCGAGCAGTCGCTCCGCCTCGTAGCGGTCCATCTTGCCCCAGTAGAAGGAGCACGCCGTGATCTCCTGGAGGTCTGGCACCAGGCAATGTATGTAGTCTACCTGTTAACGGAGACGGTGGGTGAGTTATTTAAAAATAAGGCTAAAATGTTCGCCTTTGCTGGGAGTTCAAGCCATGATCGTGCTAAAATACCCGAGTGTATGAAACATGTCTCATTGAGGCCATAACTGAATTAATTATTTTTTCAACACACTTGCTCATAAAGGGGCTCTTATTTGTGCAAAAACAGTTGAATAATGACACGCTTGATTCACTAGTGAGTTATAGATTCTTTTTAAATTGTTTAGTTTTAAAAAAGTTTCGATACCAAAAAAAATCGTGTCCATACATTTTAAAAACAAACTTCAACTATGTTGCCTTACTTTTGGTAGGTCTATGGTCGATTCCATTCATTCATTCATTCGATTTTTTTTTTAATAAGTATATTCTTTTAATCTATGGCCGATCACCATTGTTGTGTAGGATGCGCGCGAAAAGAAAAACTGTTTATTTATTAGCGAAAATGATATTTTATTATAAATTTCTTCGCAAGTGTGTTGAAAAAAGCGTTGTATGGTACGCGCGTGTATTGATGATTACTATCCTCGGCTATCTTCAGACCCTCGCCTGACGGCTCGGGCCTCAATAGCGCCTCGGAAGTAATCACCAACTTACCTCGCTTGTACCATAAATAACTATTGACTTGAGTTGACGTTGATCCACCTGTCAGTTAGGACAAAGCCAAGCTATTTAAATTAAGATGAATATATTTACCTGTGTATGCACTTTAGTGACAGGCTGCAATGGCGGCGCTCGCAATAATAGAGCTCTCACTTCCCCGCCGCACACAACCTGGAAACAAAACAATAATTATCATCAGCTCATATAATGTCCCCACCGAGGGACTCGAGCCTAAACTGAATTAGGGTGATAAACAATCACTATCACTGCATAGTATAAAACAACGTCGCTTTCTCTGTCCCTATGTCCTTATGTCCCTATGTCCGTATGTATGCTTAGATCTTTAAAACTACGCAACGGATTTTGATGCGGTTTATTTTAATAGATAGAGTGATTCAGTGGGAAGGTTTTTAGCATAATTTTATCCCCATATTCCTACGGGAACGGGAACTACGCGGGTGAACCGCGGGGCGCTGCTAGTAGATAAATAAATTTGATGTCTGTATGTGTGTGACGACCTCGATGACAGAGTGGTCACCATGCCGGACTGTCATCCGTAAGGTTGCGGGTTCGGTTCCCGTGCGGGGTAAATATTTGTGTGAACCACAAATATTTATCTCGGTCTGGGTATGTGTGTGTGTGTGTGCGTAGTTTCTGATACCCTAGATACAAGTTACGGACTTAGTTAGGGGTCAGTTACTGTAATGAGATGATGGAGGGAATGATTATGGTATGAAACTCACCTGAAAATGCGGCGGTAATCGTATAGATCCGTCTGTCTGTTGCGTTAGCTCGTTTAGTCTGCTGTCTTGGGATGATTCGCTTTCTGAACTGAAAATGGAAGATAATAGAATTAGATTTCAATGTTTAATCAATATATAAATAAATATAATGTTTTTGTTTCATCAATGTTTACTAGCCATGCTCCCTTCTCCACAGACCATGGCCCATCTTTTGACTTGCCGTGCGTGTCCCTACACCAGCACACGTGAGGACCTTTACAAGGCCACTGATAGCGCTATATCGGTGGCCGAGTTATGTCCTCAAAAATATGAGTCGACACGCAAAGAAGATCCTGTGCTTCGCAGTTTCCCGTGTATTCTATAAAATGTTTTTATGTGTTATTCCTAGTTATAAGGACCATCTGTACCAAATTTCATCTAAATCAGTTCAGTAGTTTTTACGTGAAAGAGTAACAAATATCATCATCACACTGAGACATCAGTTGGTAAGGCTTGTCTGCCCCAGTCAAAATATCTGACAACGCGGTAGTACACACTCACACGGAATCGTACAAGATATAATTGTGTAAATCATGTTAATTTTAGTATTAATAACCATGATAACTGTAAAATCTACTATAGCCCGGTCGTAATTCACAGGAAAGTTCGTACGTTGATCTGTAGCTATCTATCTCTGTCGCATCTATAACTATCTTTCTCTGTCCCGCTCGCGATTACGACCGTGTTTATACACCCCTATTTTGAATTCGAGATACTTAATCACACAGCTAATGTAAACGACGGGTGACAATATAATAGTGAAGTTAGTTTTTATCTTTTGCTTTTATTTAAAAAGTTATGATATGTCAAAGTTTTTCAAAATCCCGCCGAATTTTATTGTTATTCTACACCGAACAACAGGCGAACGCTGCGATACACAGCTGAGCGCGGTCATCGACCCGAGCCGTCACAGAATACTTGATAGCTAGTGTGCCGTCTGGTAATACGGCATTTATTTAGTATTTTTTAAAGATAAGTAATCGACTATCATTTTTGATACTTTTATTAGATATATGGATTCAGTTACTGCTACAGATATTCTGATTTTAATAAGTCCCGTAATTTCAAAATAGGGGTGTATAAAGTGATTCTGGCGGCTGACGGATCATAATATTTGGTTGTACAATTGACAACAGTCCAGCAGTACCAACGATCATCTTCAAGCAATAATCAAAGCAATTCTAAGCTTTCTCTAGTTGGTTACAGTAGCGATAACTAAACAGTTGTTTGTCCTAAGCTGTAGCGATTCAGCCTTACATTTAATGTTAGGTATATTAACTCACTTTCTGGGCGCTACAGAGAGCACATACACCTCAGCTGTGGCCTCCCCGCTATCTCTCACTGTGTCTGTATCTGAAACAACATAATATATTGTTTTAATATCACTTTAGTATTGTTATATATTTTAGGTACTAGGTATCAATAAAAAAATCCCAACCCTTTGGGAATTGTGGGCCAAAATATCCTATGTTTTATGTATTCTTTTCAAACAACCGAATTTTAGGTAATTCAGTCAATTCAATACAAACAAAATCTTTCCTCTTTATAATATTAGTACCTTTATTATATTTACCTGTATTTATCACAATGGCGTCTAACTCTCGTCTCAAATCTCTCGCACCCAGCGTGAGGACTGCCGCCAAACTGTGGACAATTTAATTATTTTAAGCTTACAAATAATACTTAAGATCTCTCGGAAACAATAAATGCTGATAATGATAATAATAGAGATTGGTGATTTTAGACACGGCACGTATCGTGAGGAGGTTACTGTCTCTGCAGCCCTAACCGCCGTCAAGAAAATGTAACTAGTCCAGAATTGCCATAAAAATACCCAGAATTCAACCTAAAGTTAAAAAGGTTAAAAGGTACACATGCCATTAAACTATCAAATTGTTGTTATGTTGAGAATTTCAAATTTTTTTTAAATGTAGGTTTGTTTCATCGGCTCGTTGAGGAACCAACGGTTTTACCAATGGATAACCCCCTTTAAGGTAAGCAATAACACAGTGAACCCACCGGTCCTCGCTGACCCTCCTGTAGGCGGTGCACACGCACGGCGCGCGCCGCCAGCGCCGCCGCCGGCACGCGCACTCGCGCCCGCCCCATCTACGGACACAAGGACGTGTTACGTACACCGATATATGTATAGTACTTAATGCTAGGGGCGCACTAACAACTATTAAACTAATCCTAAACTAAATTACTAAGTTATTCCATGCTAGCTGTGCCCCGAGGGTTCACCCGCGTAGTTCCCGATCCCGTGAGTATTTTGGGATAAAACATAGCCTATGTTCTTTCCCGGACCATAAGCTACCCCTGTACCAAATTTCAAGTCAATCGGTTCAGTAGTTTAGCCGTGAAAAGGTAACAGACAGACAGAGTTACTTTCGCATTTATAATATTAGTAAGGATTCTATGTTACACACTATTGAAGAGGTAGTGAAGTAATAGAGGTTTTATTAAGCAATTTGTTTAGAATATTTATGAATTTGAAATTACAAGTTTACATTTAAATCATACAATTACACACAATGTTGTCAAAATAGATGTCACTAATAGACATTATACCCAATTCTAGCATTATTTTTTTCATAAAGGGCCGCTGGAGCATGGCTTCAGTAGCTTAGATTGGCATGGTTCTGGGTTTAAATCATAGTGATAGCACACAGAGCAGGGGAGCCAGGTCTCCAGTTGTCCCTCGGTTAGAAAGGGAGACGATCGCCGCACCCTATCTGTCTGTCTCTACTCACGCATGCGCAGTTGGCGCGGAAAATCAGCATAGCAGCAGACGCGTCACCTCCAGTCACCTCTATGCCTTTACTGCGCATGCGTCAGTAGAGAGACAGTTAGAGTATCGCGATCTTTTCTCTCTTTCTAACCATAGGACGTTTCCGATTACAGGCAGCCGTATGCCTTCCCTGCTCTATGTGTACTATCTCTATGGTTTAAATCCCAGTTGAGGTGAAAATTTTAAAGAATTAAATAAACAATTGCTGATGTCGATGACGTTTACCTGTCAGTGACAGCGCTGACATATCTGTGCACGCTGCTCGGCGACTCCACGTAGCGCCTGCGCTCCCACGCGCCGCAACCGCACGTGCATTCGCCCGCTGGAATGTAACACGGAATCATTGAATTATTATATTTAAGAAGCTACTTTTTGTCAATTATTTATATTTTTCAAAATTATTTCAACAAATCACCGAAGGTCGATGTTCCAAAAGAAAAAAACTTTGCACACACTTGTGAAGAAATTTTAATTTTGTGTGTGAAGTCGACCAACCCGCACTTATTGAGTCACAATCTTTTCCGTGGCGGTCGCTGTAATCCCATCTTTTGGTTGTCAGTTTATTGAAAATGTATCCAAATGACATTAGAGTCACAATGACAATAGGAGCTTACAATTTTGGCCGCCGGCACAGAAAAGAATTGGACTCAATATCACTTTGGACTTATTTATAGATTTATAAAGGGGCTCTTATTTGTGCAAAAACAGTTGAATAATGACACGCTTGATTCACAAGTGAGTTATAGTTTTTTTTTTATTGTTTAGTATTAAAAAAGATTCGATACCAAAAAAATCGTGTCCATATATTTTAAAAAGAAAATTCAACTATGTTGCCTTACTTTTGGTAGGTCTATGGTCGACTCCATTCATTCATTCATTCGATTTTTTTTAAAGTATATTCTTTTAATCTATGGCCGATCACCATTGTTGTGTTGGATGCGCGCGAATAGAAAAACTGTTTATTTATCCTCGGCTATCTTCAGACCCTCGCCTGACGGCTCGGGCCTCAATAGCGCCTCGGAAGTAATCACCAACTTACCTCGCTTGTACCATAAATAACTATTATCTATAACCAAAGGCCTTCTTCCCGAAAACAAACTAGGGGTGTGCCTAGGGCCGCGAGGATAAAGGCGCCATATCTGGCTGACGAAAAAAGGGGGCAGCAAGAAGTAACTCACTTTTCCTGGAGTTCTGTTGTCCCATGTTGTGGCTGTGTCAGCATCTATTGATCAATCGGATGTTCAGCCGGCGAACTACCATCTGAAAAGACAAATATGGTACATTATTAAACTAAGTATACATAACATAACATCATTCACTACATCATCTCATTATAGTAACTGACCCCTTACTAAGTCCGTAACTTGTAACTAGGGTATCAGAAACTACGCACACACTCATTCACACACACACCCAGACCGAGACAAACATTTGTGGTTCACACAAATATTCACCCCGCACGGTAATCGAACCAACCTTACGGGTGGCAGTCCGGCATGGTGCCACTCTGCCATCGAGGTCGTCAATTTAGCCAATCATCATCGAAGAACTGTTTTTTTTAACATAAGAACTACAGAAATCAGTATTCAGCCAAAACAATAGGCTTTAGCTAGTCATACTAATATTACTATGAAGACAAAAGTTTGTGAATGTGTATGTTTGTTACTCTTTCACGCAATAATTACTGTATCGATTTAGATTAAAGGATGATGCCAGGAAATGTATGGATAACGTGACCATTTTTTTTGTCAGAGCGGGACATCTGCGGAATTAAGTAATAAAAAAAGTTAGGTATTAGTGTTGTACAAGTTTTTTTAATATAGAACATAGAATAACTCAAAATAAGTAAGTAGTGACGTGAATTCTAGTTTGTATTTTTATATTTATCGGCTGAACAAATTTGTTTTAAAATATCATTTCGAGCGAGAAAAATACATTTTAAATTATTGTTTCGTATGTTTGCAAAAGCGGGACAATTTCAGCCTCGCGGGGGACACCGGGACAGACTGCCTGAAAGCGGGACTGTCCCGCCCAAAGCGGGACGTATGGTCACGTTATGTATGGACTCTGGTACCCCCTCCAATAGCTATGTGTATGTGTCTCATAATATTAATAAGTACCCTCAATACACTAAACATATAAATTCGTATACACTACAACCATATACAAGTATAAGTACCATGCTTCGGAGGTCATATATCCCTTCTATTATTTCGGGTGGTAGAGTAGTGGTTATACTATTTTGAAAAATACATTGAAAGTAAGATTTATTCCCATTGTTCCCACCAATTCTTAAAAGGGAAATAAAAAAATAACCACCATAGATTCGTGAAATTGGCAGCCTACTTAGGGACTAAACACATTTATTCAGCTTTTGTCCATACAAAACAACAATTTTGCCCGCGGTTTCACCCGCGTAGTTCCCGTTCCCGTGGGAATTTCGGGATAAAAAGTATCCTATGTGGTATTATCAGAATAACACATAGGATACCTTTTAACTTTTTCGAATAAGCTAAATTATTGTAGTTTCATTAAAATATATTCAGTAGTTTTTGCGTGAAAGTTGAACAAACATCCACACTCACAAACATTTGGCTTTATAATATTAGTAGGATAACCATCCATACATCCTCGCAAACTTTTGCATGTATACCCCACTGCAAAGGTCTCTCACAGATGATATTGGTACAGTGAGAAGATATAGCCATAGACAGTGGTCCGACCGCGGGCGAGTGAATGATGTACCTAGTAGGCGAGTTTCTCTCCCACGAAAAGACAGTGGGACCACTGCAATTATCACAATGCTTAACTAATATGAGTATGTACGAAACTCAAGTTTTTTTGGAAATTAACATGCATTGTCTTATACAGGAACTAGCTGTGCCCCGCGGTTTCACCCGCATAGTTCCGTGGAAATTTCGGGATAAAACATAGCCTATGTTCTTTCCCGGAGCATAAGCTACCCCTGTACAAAATTTCAAGTCAATTGGTTCATTAGTTTAGCTGTGAAAAGGTAACAGACAGACAGACAGAGTTACTTTTGCATTTATAATATTAGTTAGGATAGAACCCTATATATTGCAAGACAGGTGCACAAAGTACTTGACAGCAAAGTGATAAAGAGACAAGAAATCTTTGCTTTTTTATTTTATTTTTTAAGGCCCTATTTCAAGACCTTTAATTAAAGTTACTCACCAAGTAAAGTTAGTTTTGTCTCTTCCTTACTTTATATCAAGTGACATAGACAAAACATGTGAGTTGGAATGTTACTTGAAGATAGTGAAATAGGCCCTAAGTCTGTAGTCTATTAATATATTTTTCAACACACTTGCTCATAAATAGTTATTTATGGTACAAGCGAGGTAAGTTGGTGATTACTTCCGAGGCGCTATTGAGGCCCGAGCCGTCAGGCGAGGGTCTGAAGATAGCCGAGGATAGTGATCATCAATACACGCGTGTACCATACAACGTTTTTCAACACATTTGCGAAGAAATTATCATTTTTCGCTAATAAATAAACAGTTTTTCTATTTGCGCGCATCCAACACAACAATGGAATCGACCATAGACCTACCAAAAGTAAGGAAACATAGTTGAAGTTTGTTTTTAAAATGTTTGGACACAATTTTTTTGGTATCGATACTTTTTTAAAATGAAAGCAATTTAAAAAACAATCTATAACTCACTAGTGAATAAAACGTGTCATTATTCAACTGTTTTTGCACAAATAAGAGCCCCTTTATGAGCAAATGTGTTGAAAAGGGCTCTTATTAACTTACCTCGCTTATACCATAAAAAACTATAATTGCATCACAATTTTAAAATTTTGTTGTTATGGTAAAAATAGATACTTATGTAGGTAACTTAATTTTTAGTACAAAATGTAGAAATACAATTATTTTTTTATTAATCAACTGTTGTAATTCAAATTATTTAAAATTAAAAGTAAACTTTACAAATATTTCGAATTAAAAATAAATAGTATTTACCCGCTAAAACAACGAAATTAAGAAAAACCACAAACTTTTTTAAACTTTTTTTTTAGTGCAAGGTGCATTGTGTGAATGAAAAAAAAAACATGAATGACAGGTTTGGACAAGTTCAGTTCATTACCCTCTCATGACCTAATTCTTTCGCTACCTATTTATTTACTCAAATAAACCTTTGAATAACCAATTTAATGTTTAAAACACAAGCAAAGACACAGAGAGATCTAAAAATAATCTAAACAAATAATAAAAACAGATACGCAGCCGCCATCTTGGGTACCTGGGCCCTTTCATACACCATGCATTCGAATGCAAAAAAACATATCATAGAAATAAAATTAAGTAAAAACTCACGTCTAAACCGATGCTGGCATAAATTCTCGTTATATTTAATTCGTTTTCGTACTAATTAAACACAATGGAAGCTCGTTTATTGCTTAAGTTTATTACACACATATCACACTTTTCCGAGTTCTGAAGAACCACAAGATTTTAGATTAACACAATTATATACACGACATTAAAATTTATGTACAAATTTACAAAGATATTCGTTTTATTTATAAATTATACACATATAATTTAAAAATAAAAAATCAAAATACGCAGTACTCTTGATTCAGTGATGACATTTTGTTGTGAGTAGGGATGGGATTAATTAATCGATTCGGTGACAGATACGAATTGAATCGATATGTAATCGATCTTTCAATCACCATTAATATTCAATCGATTAGACAATAAATAATAGAGAGATCTTATTTAATAATCTCTCAACAGTGGTAACAAATATTATAAAATAGAAACCATTTAATAATCAGTAGAAATATTATAAAATATATTCATTTTAATAGGTAATAAACAAAATCTTTTAAAAGAAAGACTGTCATTTCGAAAAAATCTATCTAAATAAAAGTTGTATGGTAGTCTACATCATTTATTTTTATCATGACTGTTTTGTAAAAACTGCACGTATTGTTTATAAAAAGTAATAAAATAAATCGAGAATATCGAGATCCAAAGAATCGATTCATTTATGAAATTTTATAAAGAAATCCCTAGTGATGAATTAACGTTCCGTTTCACGAAGTGTCACTAGTTAAAACTTTTTTTTTATCATTTATCATTTTGATTGTTTCTGCGTAATATTTATCGTTTTATTTTGTTTCAATACTAGCTGTGCCCCGCGACTTCCGTCGAGATTTTTCCAAAAAGATATATCAAAACATCAGATCTATCTCCAAAATAATATTTTCAAATAAAACAAATTACTTAATTTAATTCTCTATTTTATTCCTAACATTTTCGGTAATGCCTACTGCTAGTTCTTCGAGTGTTAACAGTTGTGGGTTCGAGTCCCCGGCGCGGTACACCTCGAATCTTGGGGGAGTATCTAATGTTGATTTGCCCATCACTATTATGTTGGGGTAGCCCATTCTGAAAAAAAACTTAAGAATAAGGGCCTATTTCACCATCTTCAAGTAAAGTTCCGCGTAGCTACTCACATGTTTTGTCTTTGTCACTTGATATAAAGTAAGAAAGAGACAACACTAACTTTACTTGGTGAGTAAATTTACTTGAAAGTTGTGTAATTGTGAAATAGGCCCTAAATATCTTATTCTACAGCAAAAATCTTTCACTATTAAATAGTTTACTTGTCAGGGAGTCACATTCTTATCCTTACTAATATTATAAACTAGCGGCGCTTCACGGTTTCACCCGTGTAGTTCCCGTTCCCGTAGGAATATGGGGATAAAATGCTAAAAACCTTCCCGCTGAATCACTCTATTTATTAAAACAAACCGCATCAAAATCCGTTGCGTAGTTTTAAAGATCTAAGCATACATAGGGACAGAGAAAGCGACTTTGTTTTATACTATGTAGTTATGCGAAAATAACTCTGTCTGTTGCCTTTTCACGGATCAACTACTGAACCGATTGACTTGAAATTTGGTACAGGGGTAGATAGATAGATAGAAAATACTTTATTGCTCATAATACGCTTGCTTATGGTCCGGGGGAGGACATAGGCTATATCCAACAGAATCGGGAAATATGCGGGTAAAACGCGAGACGAAGCTAGTAGTTTCATCCCCGTATTTATGTGGGAACGACAGAGCCAAAGCTAGGGGGGGAGGCATTGTGCGGCACAAAATTCGAATGAATGGAGTCGACCAAATACCTACCAAAAGTTATAGTTGAAGTTTGTTTTTAAAATGTATGGACACTATTTTTTTTGGTAGGTCTATGGTCGATTCCATTCATTCATTCATTCAAATTTTGTGCCCCAAATTCCCCCCCCCCCCCCCCCATCTTCGGCTCTGTCGTTCCCACGTGAATACCGGTATAAAATATAGTCTACTAGCTTCGTCTCGCGTATCTACCCGCATATTTCCCTTGATTCCGTGGGATATAGTCTATGTCCTTCCCTGGACTATATAAACTACCCCTGTACCAAATTTCTAGTCAATCGGTTTTTTTAAAACAAAGGAACTTTAAAAAACAATCTTTAACTCACTAGTGAATAAAACGTGTCATTATTCAACTGTTTTTGTACAAATAAGAGACGTAAAAAGTATTCTTACCGGTCAGCTTGCATAAGTCTCTTTCCTATAGTGAGATAATGTCTATCGTCTATAAGTACGTCTTTCTGTGTGTTTGTCAGTACTTTATATACTTTATCCATATACTCTGGACCAATGGCTGACCATTCTTTTGAACCTTCCTGTAAAAACAATTATAAAATAAAATTAAGAACATAATATTTGGTTATGGCCTCAAGGAGGCACTCAAATTATTATAATTAACGGGATATTTACCATGTATATTATTTGTTTCGAGTTTCCAATATTTCGACGCTGTTGCAAGCGCCATGATCACGGATGAACTAAATACATGGTGAATATCCCGTTAATGATAATAATTTGACTCAATGAGGCACTTGTGAACGTCACTGAATCTACCACCGATTCGGAATTACATCAGCCGAGAAGAATCGGCAAGAAACTCGGGCTGGTATTTTTCTTATATTATATGTAAGTATATTTATAAAAGAACTAGCTTCTGCCCCGCGACTTCGTACGCGAAGAATAGTTATTTTGGGCTAACGCTTAATATCGATGTAATAAAATAACTTTTATCAAAATGTGGTTCTGGCAGTCGAGATTAAAATTAAACAATAAACACGCCTATATTATTCGTTATCACTACATAGTATAAAACAAAGTCGCTTTCTCTGTCCCTATGTATGCTTAGATCTTTAAAACTACGCAACGGATTTTGATGTGAATTTTATCCCCATATTCCTACGGGAACGGGAACTACGCGGGCGAAACCGCGGGGCGCCGCTAGTGATATATAAATTAGGTAAACTTTAATATTTTATGTGCCTACATAATTAAAATACCCCTATTAGATATCATTCAGGACAGGCCCTAGCTCCTCCTTAGGTAGCTGATGCTGATCCCCTAATATCACTTCCACGCCACTACCTCTTCCACCCCACTCCCCTTCCACACTAATACATCTTCCACACCGCTCCCACTTTCACATCACTCATCATAACTTATTTCTGTTCTTGTACCCTCGGTAGGGAGATCAATGAACTGGTAATGATGATTTAAAACACATTGGTATGTGGTGGGGTTCCAACCAGGCACCTTCCGATCGAAAGTCAAAGGCCTTAACCCCTACGCCACCGACGCTCTACATCACACCGTCCTACATCCACTAATCCCATTTCCACATCTCTACCACTTCAACGCCAATCCCGCATCCACACCACTCCCATTTCTACTCCACTTCCACGCCACTACCCCTTCCAACCCACTACCACTTCCATCCCATTTTTTCATCTTTTCTTCGGAAGAGTCGGCGTTTCATAACACAATACATATTCAGACCGACATATTCCACCCCGGTCCCAACCGGCGGGGTCGACCGGGGTCGATTCGGATAATCGAAAATTCGGATTATCGCACATAGACTGCACATAGCAAGACTCGCGCACGAAGGGTTCCGTACCTAAAACGACAAAAAAACACGTTTGTTGTATTGAGAAGCCCCGCTTAAATATTTATTTTGTTTTATGTATTTTTTCCTATAGCGGCAATAGAAATACATCTGTGAAAATTTCAAGTGTTTAGCTATCACCGTTCTTGGCCTTGAATATGCATCATTCTCTCATATCATACGTCCAATGTTCATGGTTCTTGAGATAGTCTGGTGACAGACGGACGGTCGGACTGCGAAGTCTCAGTAATATGGTTCCGTTTTTACCCTTTTGTATGTGTGACATCGTTTTTAGAGTTCCGTTCCCAACTCTAAAAGCGATGTCACACATAGAATAAACTATAATAAGTTTAACAAACACAGTTCTACAATATCTATAGCTCACTTAAACATCTCGATCAGAGTAAGTTATTTTATTTTATTTATTTATATTTAAGATGCAATCCCAGCGGGCCTTAACGAAAGTACAAAATATAAAAAATCACAACAATCAATAGATAGAGGTACATTACATAGTAACTTAGGACCGATTCGGATAATTGGCGATTCGGTTAATCGGCGTTCTACTATATTAGAAAGTGATTTAGATTCTGCGAAAAACTAAACTGCCAAGTTAACACTGGGATTGTAATTTAGCGAATCTACGTATCTATAATAAGTGGGTGATTTAGTTATAAAAAAACGGAAAAAACCCTGCTCGACTTAACTAATTTCATATCATAAAGCTAAAATCGATAAATCGCACATGAATAACAATTTTCGTATAGTTAATATTTTAGATCGAAAATGTCTGAAGATATGATAAGCAAAAATCAAATTATGAGTAAAATATCTAATTAGGGCGAGCAAAGCGAAGCCCTTGTAACGCAACAATTTGGTGGTACATTTTATGAAAAAACTACTTCACCTACAGATTTGATATTTGAAATAGTTATTTAAATTAATGTCTAGATTTATAATGCGGGGTGAAGAATATTGATAAATATCTATTAATAAGTAAAAATACGGTATTATTTATTTACTTATAGTTTTGATACGCTGCCTCATTTTCCGTCATTTTATTTTAGTCCGCCATTTTGACATTCAGCTGTCAAATTACAAATTGAAACACATGTCAAAGGAGTATTGATATCAATTTCAACGCAAATCAACCCCAAAATAACTTTTTACCCCTTTTTAATCATGTTAGGTGATGATTTTAAGAAAAATGAGTATCACATATTTAATTAATCTTTTTGATGAACATTTATGCCAAGTTTGAACTTAATCAGACCGAGGAATCACGTTGTCCCATACAAACTTTGCAACCCCTTTTCACCCCTTTAGAGGAGGAATTTTCAAAAATCCCTTCTTATCGGACGCCTACGTAATACAAATAACACACCCTCCAAGTTTCAGGTCTCTACGATCAGCGGTTTAGGCTGTGCGTTGATCCATCAGTCATTCAGGACAAAGCCTTTTATATAATGATATAGATTAAGTTATTTTTAATAGTGTTTAATAGGGATGTCGACTGGGTAAACAAAATTAAATTCTAATTAGTCCGTCAGATAGATTTCGAAAAAATATTAGACACGTATTTTTTTGTATTATCAAATTAATAAAACTGACTTAGTATAACGCATTAAAGTTCAGGAGTGGGGGCTTGTGACGATAATTCTTGGTAAAAAATGTACGCTAGCTGTGACGTCACTCGAGTTTTCTATGCACTATATCGTCTTAATTATTTGTTTGTATCAAAAAAGAGAAAATACGTGTCCAATATTTTTGCGAAATCTGACGGACTAATTAGTTTTTTTTATACCTATTAAGATATTCTGAAAATTTCTGCCTTATTTGCGTTGCATTTTCAGTCTGGTTTAGCACTAAACCAGGTTTTACAATCAGTTTTGAATACTGTCAAAGTGACAGATTTGACTGACAAGGTGTCAAATGCTTACCAGGTTTTGTTAAACCGGACTAAAAATGCAACGCAAATAAGGCAGCTTAGATTTTTTTTATCCCTATTAAGATATTCTGAAAATTTAATATTCTTAATAAATATACTTATTTAGAAATTAAATTACTTATAATAATTATTATACCTTAGGCCCGATAACTACAGTATCATAAGGAGCTATGCAGGTCGGCCATCTTAGCGCTTTCTCTGTAGATAAGTGTTCCAAACAAGCCGCCATGAGTCTGAAATATATCATAACATATTATTTAGGTTGCTAAAAGAGTGCCGTGGTAGAAATCTCCCTCGGGATCCTCCGGCACCCCAATGTACCCATGAAGTTGTAGGTAAATACCTACGTCTCTGTGGACCGATCTCTCTTTTTATTAGCTTTTTATTAGCTTCACCTGTATGTTTGTATGTTTGTTTGTAACCGACTTCTTTGGGCGCTATTTTGACCCACTTTAAACGGCCAGATTTCGTTCAAACTTTGTAGATTTATTGAGGACCGACGACTATACACTAATTTGATAAAATTATTCCATTTTTCAAATTGCAAAATATGATTTTTGTTAATTTATATAATTTTCATCTATAGTAATAATCCAAACTAAAAAGTAGAAAATGAATTTAAATTAAGAAAATAGTGTTAAAAATTTCAATGAATATAAATTAATAATAGTGTGAATAAAAAAAAAAATATTTTATTTTAAAAAAAGCGTGGGGTGCATGGTGTCAATAGTTATAAATATTTTATTGACAGATATGAGTAGAGTGATTATCATTTCGATAATATTTTAAAAAGCACCCCACGCTTTTTTTAAAATAAAATATTTTTTTTTTATTCACACCATTATTAATTTATATTCATTGAAATTTTTAACACTATTTTCTTAATTTAAATTCATCAAAATTTATTTTCTATTTTTTAGTTCGGTTTTCTATAAAAAGCGTGTTTTTTAGTTTTTTTATTAGTCAGACCTTCTCTTTGTAGAGGTTACCTTAGTTAGAAAGAGAGAGCCTGCCCACAGAGACGCGATAGTGATACATAGGTTATGCTTCAAGTAGGTATTCGAAGTGTGGGCTCCATTTTTTACCTTTAACTACATGAATGTAACGCGGACGGAAGTCGCTGTGTAGTGGGTAGGCCCCGTCCTTCTGGGAGTGCCCTACATGCCCCGGGGGCCCTCCCAATATCAGCTCACGGTGGCATACCACCGTTGAAAATGCATAGAATTGCATACAATTCTATGCATACAATTCTATGCATTTTCAACGCAAAAAAAAGCTTGCTAAAACAATATTAAAAATTTTACACAATTACTTTCAAACCCCCATAACTTTTAAACGGGTCAACCGATTTTCATCAAACATGTCTAAAAACACTCGCACGTAAGTCCCCTTTAATACAAAAAAAAACTAAATTGAAATCGGTTCATCCGTTCGGGAGCTATGGTGCCACAGACAGACAGATACACACACAGACACGTCAAACTTATAACACCCCTCTTTTTGCGTCGGGGGTTTAAAAGAGAGGAGAACGGTAATAAAGACCATCTCCAGCAGAAGAGGAAAAAAAACACTGGAAACGCCCCCCAGTTTCACCCGCGTAGTTTTCAATTTACCCCCCATTTCTCCCCCTAGAGGGGAAATGTCTCAAGTAGGCATGGTAGATTAAATCCGAAATTATAAGGAATATCAAAAAATAGTTTTTGCGTGAAAGAGTAACAAACATCCAAACTCACAAACATACAAACTTTCACAAAGTTTATGTATTCTATGTGTTATTCTGATGTATAAGCTAAATTAATGTAAAGTTTCATTAAAATCCATTCAGTATTTTTGCGTGAAAGAGGAACAAACATCCATACATCTAAACATCCACACTCACAAACATTCGGCTTTATAATATTAGTAGGATAGTTACTCGCCTGTTCACACCGCCGGCGAGTAACTATTAATATATGCATCTCTTTCGTTCACACGGAATGTACATTCACTGTCCCTTTCTTGGGCGAGAAACTCGCTGATAGTTCATCGCTCACTCGCCCGCGGGCGGACCACTGCCTAAAAATGCAGTTATTATAAAAATGTACCTAGAGACTCTTTTGGCATTTTTTGATATTCCTTATAATTGCGGATTTAATCTACCATGCCTACTTGAGAGATTTCCCCTCTAGGGGGAGAAAAGGGGGGTAAATTGAAAACTACGCAGATGAAACTGGGGGGCGTTACTAGAGTCTTTTTTCCTCTTCTGCTGGAGATGGTCTTTATTACCGTTCCCCTCTCTTTTTAACCCCCGACGCAAAAAGAGGGGTGTTATAAGTTTGACGTGTCTCTGTGTGTGTGTATCTGTCTGTGGCATCATAGCTCCCGAACGGATGAACCGATTTCAATTTATTTTAATAATAAGATTTTTTGTTCTTAGACATGTTTGATGAAAATCGGTTGACCCGTTTAAAAGTTATGGGGGTTTGAAAGTAATTGAGCTTTTTTTTTTGAGGTGATAATGCATAGAACTGCATATCACCGTAAGCCGATATTGGGAGGCCCAGGGCCGAGCCGCCCCTATGTGCGAAGTGTGCGGCGCACACAGGCGTCAAGACAATAGGGGCGCCGCGGCCGCCTTCCAAATTATTTTTGTTACACCACAACAACATATCCACAGAGGAGGCCAATTGCCAAGAAGGCAAAACAAACTATCATACAACTTTTTTTTTATTAACACGGAAATAACTATTTCATCCCCCCACCTCTATTCGATATCTAAAAAGAGGCGCTTCAAAGGTTTCACACACAGGCGCTGTGGGAAGTCGGCTCGGCTCTGGGGAGGCCCCCGGGGCATGTGGGGCCGCGGTGGGATCACTTTTAAAATCTTATCCCTCACCTGGTGATCCCGATACCAAAACATGACATTATAACCGGTTGTGGCGCTCCACTGGGCGGTATGAAGTTAGCAGACAGCGCCTCAGAGTATTTAGTGCCTAGGATGAAAGTATGGCCGACCTGTGAAAATGTTATTTAGATCTGATAAATAAATATCCTACTAATATTATAAATGCGAAAATTTGTATGTTTGGATGTTTGTCAGTTTGGATGTTTGTTCCACTTTCACGCAAAAGCTATAACTAACTATTTGGTACAGATGTTCCTTATAACTAGGAATAACACATAGGATACTTTTTATCCCAAAATTTCCATGGGATTGTGTATAAGTAATCGTATGTTTTATTGTTAACTTTTTGTAGTCGCAAATCCTACCAATAGATGGCGTTGTTACTTAATTTTTTAACACACGATGGTGAATTGTGCCGAGATTGTATGATACTACGAGCTACGCATTCTCACGGGAGCGAGTACTACGCGGGTAAAACCGCGGGGCGCTGTTAGTCCTTACAATAATATTATAAATGCGAAAGTAACTCTGTCTGTCTGTCTGTCTGTTACTTTTTCACGGCTAAACTACTGAACCGATTGACTTGAAATTTGGAATAGAGGTAGCTTATGATCCGGGAAAGAACATAGGCGATGTTTTATCCCGAAATTTCCACGGGAACGGGAACTAAGCGGGTAAAACCGCGGGGCGCTGCTAGTAATAAAAATAAAAGAACAGTTTAATTCATACCTCTATGCTATTAACCTTCTCAGTTTTCCCTCCACATTTACTGCATACATCTGTCTCGCTCTGTAGCTCTGCGTGTGAGCAGGACGCACATATATTCAGTTCATCTTCGCCAGCTGTGGCAGGGATCTGCCATTCATGGGACAAAGAACCTCCCATATCACCAGAGGGAGCTTCCACTGAAAAAATAATATAACATAATAAAAAAACATATAAAAAAACAGTTCCCACGGCGTTGTCAAGCGCATAGCACGCGCCATGCCGCTAGCGCGTTCGCCTACCTGTGACGTAGTTACTCGTAGTAACTTAACAAATTGCGAATTAAAGTGTAATGAGTGTAAAGTAGTGATTAACGAGTTATTGGCTTTTGTGAGCAATAAAGTGGACACTCTTCCGGAAACAGGGATCATACAAATATGTATTAGTGCATATAATAGCGAAGAAATTGAAACGGCGAGGTCTATGGCCTATAAACTACTGGCGCCTACTAAAAAGTTTATGCGAAGAAAGGAAGGCACCGAACAAAAAAGTCTTCAAGATATAATAAAATTAATAAAAGAATATGATCCAGAACTTCTACCCGTATTTGTGGTGAAAAATATAAATAAACTACCAGCCGTATCTTTCGACTACATTGACATAACATCATTTCTGAAGGAAATCACTTTATTAAAAAATGATATTACTTACCTGAAATCTAAGCCAATTGATACGAACAATACATCGACATTGGATATTGACGCGATAAAAAAGGACATAGATAACATAAAATGCATGATGACTGAGCTGAGGCAGGCTCAAAATTCCTGCCAAAAATCCAATCAAGATCTGTTTCGTAAATCTTATCATAATGATAAGAATACTCGAAACAATGCAAATGTAAACAAAAGCAAAATAAAGACAAGTGCAAGTATTAATGAGCCTGTGGTCGAGTCACCTTATCCGACCGGTTCGAGTCAAAGGCGCGGGACGCAGAGCGAAAGGGAGTTACTACCTGAATTGCCGTTGTTTGCGTTATCTCCCGCCCCCCAACCTCCGCAACCACCGGCCTCGTCCGTACAGCTGATATCATCTGACCAACTAGACAAGTTATCGCACAATGTAATCGCTAATGAGGATGGCGCGCTTTTTAAACCAACGTACAGGGATATTGCAAATGCGGTCCCCAGTGATTCGAGCCCGAATCAAGATGGTTTTACGCTGGTCACTAGAAAAAAGAATGCGTATAGGTATAGGAATACGAGGGGAACGTTACAAAGTACGAGTAAATTACAAGCAGTTGATACTTTTGCGTATGTTTACCTTTCTCGTACAAAAAAGCATATAAAAGAACATGACATTAGAGAACATATTACCGACATGAAACATGAATGTTTTGACATTGAGTTATTGAATCAGACACGGGAAACCAATTTTAATTCTTTTAAGATAACCGTACCGGCTTCTAAACTGAAGATATTTTTACAAAAAGATTTCTGGCCGGAGGGCTTAGTGTTTCGACGCTATCGACAACAGCGATCTACTGGGAACAATAACGTAGCGACAAACCACTAATATGACAGTACAAAAAAGAGATTTTGACTTTATATCTTTTAACTGTCGTGGGGTTAAAAGATCTGTACAACAAATACGCGAATTATGCAAAACTGCTGACGTCATAGCGTTGCAGGAGACGTGGTTGTTACCGTACGACTTAAATTTCGTGAACGAAATTGATAAGGAGTTCAGCTACAGTGCCAAGTCTTCCATCGATACGTCAGCGGGGGTGTTGCGTGGGAGACCCTATGGTGGAGTGGCGCTCATGTGGAGGTCAAGTTTATTTACCAGTGTGGAAGTTATACAAGCACAAAGTGATCGTATAGTAGCTGTGCGCTTTACGCAGGATGACCGTACATTGATGGTCATTAGTGTCTATATGCCTACAAATAACGAGGATAATCTACCTGAGTTTATACAATGTCTAGCGCAAATAAGTGCAGTGATTGATAGTTCTGAGACTGAGAGTGTTTTGATATTAGGGGATTTTAATGCGCACCCGGGAACTCTCTTTCATAAAGAGCTGCTGGACTACTGTAATGAACAATGCCTCAGTTGTGTGGATTTGTGTAAGCTCGATTCAACTACGTATACCTATGTAAGTGACATAAATGGGGCATGTAGATGGCTTGACCATTGCGTCGCGACGTCGGCAGCGGTGAGTGCTGTGACTGAAGTAAGTGTTAAATATGGTACATACTGGTCGGATCACTTTCCACTCGTAGTTAAGTGTAACTTTAACATGATTAGACCTAAGTTGACATGTGATAACCAAAGAATTGTTCTGAAACATATATGGGGCAATAGGGTAAATGAACAAATATTAAAATATACTAAAATATGTGATGCAATGCTGTGGGATATAGTTTTAAGATATAAATTACACTGTGATAATATACAATCTGTAAATATTAATGTAGACCGAAGTTATATTGATAATTTATACTGTGATATTGTGAATACTTTAAAGTCAGCAGCCGAACAAAGTTTTAACTGTAACAGGAAAAGAAAAGCTAAGAATATAAACGGGTGGAATTTTCACATCAGGCAATTACACTTTAGGGCTAGGGAAAGTTTCTTAATATGGGTTCAAAATGGTAAGTCAAGAGACGGAGAGCACTACGAAAATATGACTGCCACTCGCAGGGAGTTTAAAGCGGCGTTAAAGTTTGTTCAATCAAATCAGGAAAAGGTCAAAATGGATTTGTTGGTTAGACATCACTCTTCTAGAAATTTCATTGATTTTTGGAAAGAGACAAAAAAGTTTGATAGTAAAAGTAGTTTATCTGTTAGTGTGGAAGGTGAAACAAACCACAAGAATATCGCAAATTTATTTAAAAATCATTTTAATATTGAAGTAAATAAAAAAGTTAATCAATGTAATTTATGTTATGATAAAAGTATCTGTTTTAAATGTAATTTATGTAAATGTAAATGTATGTGTTCGAGGAAGAGTCTGGACCCGGAGAGTTCGCCAGCTGTCACTACGAAACAAGTTGAGCTTATATTGCGAAATATGAAACGCGGCAAGTCTCCTGGTCACGACGGACTGAGTATAGAACATCTTTTATATGGGGGTCAACATATTTGTAACGTATTGGCGCGGTTGTTTACTCTCTGCCTGAAACAATGTTACTTACCAACAGAACTCATTAAAACGTTAGTAGTCCCAATTACCAAAAATAAAACTGGGGATATATCAAGTGTAACAAATTATAGGCCTATTTCTCTGGCTACAATTGTGGCGAAGGTGCTTGACCGTGTAATACATTCGCACATGGGTGAGTTGAACATCGACGATGGCCAGTTTGGATTTCGGCCACAGGTGTCTACAGACATGGCGATATTCTCACTTAAACAGATCGTCAACTATTATAAACATCGGGGTACTACTGTCTACGCATGTTTTCTCGACCTTAGTCGTGCCTTTGATACTATAAATCACCATACTCTATGGGGAAAACTGCGGGATGATAGTAGTGTACCGGTCGAAGTTATTGATCTACTGGCTTATTGGTATAGGAACCAGACCAACAGCGTAAGATGGGGCACAGAAATGTCGGATAGCTACCAGCTGTCGAGCGGCGTTAGACAAGGAGGGCTCACCTCTCCCGATCTGTTTAATTTATATGTAAACGGGTTGATCGAGGAGTTGAGCAGTACCGCAGTCGGTCTCAGTTTGGACGGAAGGTATGTCAATAACCTAAGTTACGCCGACGATATGGTGCTGCTCAGCCCCTCGATCAAGGGGCTAAGTAAACTTTTAAAGATCTGTGAAGAATATGCCGATAAACATGATCTTACATATAATGTTAAAAAGACAGAAATGGTACTATTCAGAGCGGGAAAGGGGCCCGATAATATACCGGAGATACGTCTCAATGGACAGCCGATTGCGAGGGTAGAGCACTTCAAGTACCTTGGCCACATTGTTTCCTCTAGCCTAAAAGATGATCTGGACATAGAGAGGCAGAGACGGAGCTTATGTATTGTCGGAAATATGATTGCCAGAAGGTTCTTTAAGTCATCGCCTGATGTGAAAGTTACCCTCTTTCGATCTTTCTGTCAATCGTTCTACACCTGTCAACTCTGGACAGATTATACCAAAAAATCGCACGATGGTATAAGAGTAGCCTATAACAACATTTTTAGGCACATGATGGGGTTAAAGCGTTTTTGTAGTGCCTCCGATATGTTCACGCAAGCGCGAGTGGACTCATTTAATGCCATTCAGAGGAAAAGAATAGCTTCATTTATGTCCAGAGTTGATAGATGTAGAAACACTATTATTAAAAGTCTGGCCGAAAGACTAATGCTGACTACAACGTACAGACGATGGGTGAAAATCATCACCTAATTATTACTATGTTTGTATACTACTATATTTTTATATTATTATGACGATTTATGTAGTAATGACGGTGGAATTTTATTTCTGTTGTGCTGTTTTTATATTATATAATCAATCTTATTTTTATCTCATCTTATTGTATTCTATTTATTGTTGTATTACTTTAATAGTGTTTAATTATATTTGAGTAATACTTAATTTTTAGTTATTTAGTATATTTTTAAAATGTATATATTATATTATAACATATCAATGTACCTATTTATGTAAATTATGGATCCTGTGTCTGAAATAAACGAATTTATTATTATTATTATTATTGTCATGTCTTTTCCATTCACGGGACTATTAAGGAGTCTTTGCGGTTCACATAAATATTCACCTCGCACGGGAATCCAACCCGCAACCTTACGGCTGGCAGTCCGGCATGGTGACTGCCATGTAGGTCGTGAAATAATGTAAAAAATTACCAATAATGTGCTGCGATTTTGATCCCATTCCCATGGGAATTTTGTGATAAAAAATAGTTTGTGTTATTCCTAGTTGTAAGGAACATCTGTACCGAATTTAATCTAAATCGATACAGTAGTTTTTGCGTGAAAGAGTAACAAACATCCAAACTCACAAACATACAAACTTATAAAAAAAAGTAAATAAAAGTAATCGTATGTTTTATTAACTTTTTGTAGTCGCAAATAGTACCAATAGATGGCGTTGTTACTTATGAGATTGTATGATAGGTACTACGAGCTACGGATTCACACGGGTAAAACCGCGGGGCGCGGCTAGTTAAAAATAAGACCTACCTCTATAAACAGTCAAGTCCAGCGCCGCAAACAGCTTGTCGTACGCCTGCTGCAGGCGGGAGTAGGCTACCACTAAGAAAGGATTTTTGGAAATTCCCCCCTAGGGAAGAGGGGAAAAGGGGGAAACCCCAAATTCTGTCTAAAAAGTAATTATTCCACGCGGGCAAAAGCTTGTTAAAAATAAGACCTACCTCTATACACAGTCAAGTCCAGCGCCCCAAACAGCTTGCCGTACGCCCGCTGCACGCGTTCGTAAGTGCGTCCAGCGCATGCGTCAGTGGCGTGCGCGCCGTACGCGTCGAGCATTGAGAACTCTCTCGCTCGGAGCAAGCCGTGCTTGGGGCGATGCTCGTCGCGGTATTTGTTTGTTATCTATAAATAAAAGTAATTACTTTAAGTCAATTTTATTAAACTAGTAGCGCCCCTGTACTATACTACTATTCGTATGGAACCTGAGAAGTGGGCCCACATAACAACTCAGTGGGTTCCCGAAGGAGGGCGTCGTCGGGGTCGGCCGAGAAAGCGTTGGCGGGATGATCTCGTCGCCTTCGACAGTAGCTGGTGGGAGGCTGCGAAGGATCGGGAGAGTTGGAGATGTCTGGGGGAGAGCTTTGCCCACCAGTGGGACAATGTGGGTTAAAAAAAAAAAAAAAAAAAAGTAGCGCCCCGCGGTTTCAACCGCGTAGTTTTCATTCCTGACAGAATACGGGGATAAAATATAGCCTATGTTTTTCGCTGATAATGTTCAGTTCAGTAGTTTTTGAGATAAATCGCAACAAACAATCAAATCTATCCTCTTTTTTATCTAGCGGCGCCCCGCGGTTTCACCCGCGTAGTTCCCGTTCCCGTAGGAATATGGGGATAAAATTATGCTAAAAACCTTCCCACTGCATCACTCTCTATCGTAAGTCGCTTTCTCTGTCCCTATGTATGCTTAAATCTTTAAAACTACGCAACGGATTTTGATGCGGTTTGTTTTAATAGATGGAGTGATTCAGTGGGAAGGTTTATAGCATAATTTTACCATACTCCAACAGGAACGGGAACTACGCGGGTGAAACCGCGGTGCGCCGCTAGTACCCTATAATAGCCTTTCTCTATAAATGGGCACTGAAAGATATTTTCAAATGGAACCAGTAGTTCCTGAGATTAGCGCATTCAACCTAACAAACTCTTCAGCTTTATAATTTTTAGTAGCTAGATTTTTATAAATTAATGCTGTATTAAATAAAAATGGACTTACTTGATACAGTATAATTGGTAATTGCTTATACGATAACGGTCCCACATCAGCTAATAGGTCAGCTATTGATTCTTCATGCGTCTGGAAACAAACATAATTTTATTAGTGCTAGCGAAACAAAGCCCTCCTAATTCAACAGTTTTTACAGTTTTGTGGTACATATTACGGAAAAACTACAACACCTACAGATTTGATATTTAACAGAGTTATTTGGAGACGTCCGACGGATGCATCTAGACAGATAGGCCAGGATCGTCACGCAGTGGGTGCCTGAAAATGGGCGACGACGCCGAGGCAGGCCGCGGAGACGCTGGCGTGACGACCTCGACGCTTTCTGCTCTAACTGGTGGGATGAAGCCGAGGACCGCAATACTTGGAAGACAATGGGAGACCTTTGCCCAGCAGTGGGACAGTATAGGTTAAAAAAAAATAGTTATTTCAATTCATGTCTTTCTGCAGAAAATTGTTTAAATATTACTTAAAGGATTCCACATTTTATATGTCACATGTGAGTATTATTCCTTGTAGCCAGTAACATAAAATATTATGTACTTAATACTAGCAGTGCCCCGCGGTTTTACCCGCGTAGTTCCCGATCCCGATGGAAATTTCGGGATAAAACATAGCCCATGTCCTTCCCCGTACCATTAGCTACCCCTGTACCAAATTTCAAGTCAATCGGTTCAGTAGTTTAGCCGTGAAAAGGTAACAGACAGACAGAGTTACTTTCGCATTTATAATATTATTAGTTAGGATTAGGATTTTACAGAAAAATCCAAACCTCACCGGTGCCAACAAATAACGCTTCCCATGCCGATCCTCAATCTTCATTAGTTCAGCCGGACTTGACTCCAATCTACCACTTTTACTCCACAGCCCAGCGGGGGCCAGCGACGGCACTGACATCTGTTGAGCTCCCGTTTCTTCTAGGCATTGTTTGATTATGTTTTCAAGCTTGTTTAGAGCTCTGCGGGCTAGAGGTAGTACTGTGAAGAGCCCGGAGGATGAAGGGCGGATTAGACCACATTCTAGGAGGAGCTGAAAAGATAAAAATGGTACATACTTTAATAAAAAATAATGTCCTTTAGTATTTAGGGGTCAGTTACTGTAATGAGAAGATGTAGTGAATGATTATGTTATGCTATAAATTATAATATGTTCTAATAAAGACAACCTTGATGGCAGAGTAGTCACCATGCCAGACTGCCATCCGTAAGGTAGCGGGTTCGATTCCCGGGCTAGGTGGATATTTGTGTGAACCACAAATGTGTGTCTCGGTCTATGTGTGTGTGAATGAAAGTGTGCGTAGTTTCTGATACCCTAGATACAAGTTACGAGCTTAGTTAGGGGCCAGTTACTGTAACGAGATGATGGAGGGAATGATTATGTTATTTACTTATTTATTTTTATAAGTACTTAATTTTATTTGATGCTTTTGTGTCTGGGTCTAGGTGATTTCTCTATCTTATTTCTCTTAATTAGATATTCATTGTAAACTGGACTGAAATAAAGATTTATTATTATTATTTATTATTTGTTATGTCTTTTCCATTCACGGGACTATTAAGGAGTCCCGGTCTTTTGGAAGGCTAGTATGGGGCCAAAGCCAACACACGGAAGCCCTTTGACATATTTAATCTTGTGTAAAGGATGCACAATCCGGCGACTATCCCTGTATAACACTATAAAATGCATCCAAGGACAGTCCCCGGTTCTGCTGGGACTATTGCAAATATATGGAAAACTACGACTGGGTTATGGGAATGGGATGTTTAATGGACTGGATATTGGGGAACTATGGGGACTATGGCACCCGCCGATACAATGCTATAAACACGTACAAAGTGGCGGGTGGAGACTTGCCAGCTCTATAACTGGGCCCCCCAAACAAGTCGCTCGAGTCGCAACAAGGGGGCAAAAAGAAACGAGCGGCTTTGAGAGTGGAGCAGACGCCCTGGGTTTTAAACCGCGATCCACTGAGCCCAAGGGTCCAGCTTCATGCTAAGCCAACTCACCACTTATCATTATTATTATCTTTACTAAGTATGAATTTAAAATAAATATAAGTAGGTACTTAAGTCTGTTGTTTTACTATTGAAACACACAACTGGTATAACTAGTTAAATATTTTTTTATTACAAGAATAAGTTTCACTTACTTTTTGACTTTTACAAGTAATATCAGTGTTTTTGATCACAGCATTTTTCGGTATAGTTATCAATGGCTGAAATGTTTGCGATAAGTATCGCATTTTTACTTAAATATAACAAGTTTTTGAAATAAATTTATATTTTTTCGGACTTAGACTTTGAGGTTATGTTTATGTTGCGACCAGCTGACTGTCAAAATCAAAATGACAAATTTGACAGTGACATTTATGACATCACTGCGTGTATTCAGCCGACGAAAGTATCGATTTAGCGAAAGATATTACAAAGAAGGTATTAAAAATATCTTTGGTTATAGGTCTTTTAAGCAAGCCTAAAAGCACGATTTTTTGAGCACGCCTGTCCGTACCTTTATTGATAGAGGTATTATTTGCGTGGTAGGCCAAGACAGAACGTGGCAAGACGGGGCAGAACATAGCACGGCGGAGTAGGACGTGGCAGGACGAGGCTGAACGTGGCAGGACGGGGCAGAGCGTGGCAGAGCGGGATAGAGCGTGGCAGGGCGGGGTAGAGTGTATCAGGGCGGGGCAGAACGAGGCAGAACGGGGCACAACGTGTCAAGACGGGGCGTTAACATGACGTATGTAGTGTTCGAGTAAATCAAAGAAATCCGTTATTGAAATACTTATTCACAAACACAGTGATTAGCTAAGGGGTTATCTTTTTAATGTGTTATTTGATAATAAATATGACCTGCAGAGGTCAGTACTTCCAAGTAAGAGACAGGCTCAGCCTAGTGTAAGCCACCGAAAATCTGTTTTTAGATTTAATTTTTTTTTCAATTTTATTCTTATTCGTAAAAAAAATACACAAAAAGGAGGTTTATATCAATTTTGAGATTTATTATTAAACTAATGTGATAATGAGAGTGTTTATAATACTAGTGAGTGTAATATTAATAAATGGACAAGACGTTTTCGATAAGCCTGAAGGTAAGTTCAAAGAAAATTAAGTAGATAAGTACTTACTTATGTACTTATAGGTAGTTAATCTAGGTAATCCTAACTTAATAGGTATTATAAATGCGAAAGTAACTCTGTCTGTCTGTTACCTTTTTACGGCTAAACTACTGAACCGATTGACTTGAAATTTGGTTCAGGGGTAGCTTATGGTCCGGGAAAGAACATAGGATACTTTTTATCCTGAAATTACCACGGGAACGGGAACTACGCGGGTGAAACCGTGGGCGCTGCTAGTGCACCATAAAAATAAATAAGTAAGTACTAAAAGATGTTTTCAAATCAAACCAGTAGTATCTGAGATGAGCGCGTTTAAACAAACTCTTCAGCTTTATGTTAACAGTTCAGCTTTATGTTTCGAAACTAGATGCGTCCCATGGTCTTACCCGAGTCAAATTTTGTTTCACCCGCTTGGGAGTTGAATTTTGAAAGATCCTTCTTTAGTTATTGCCTACAGCTACGTCATAAGATTTCTTATAAAAGGAATAGGTACGTGTGCAAATTTTAAATTTCTAGTCCTAAAGTTTGGACTGTGCATAGATCTTAACAGGTATTATTGAATGAATTTTGAAAAATCCTTCCTTATTGGATGCCTACGACATAATATGAGGATTACCTACCTACGTGAGCGAAATTTTTTTCTAGCCCTAAAGTTTGGACTGTGCATTGTGCTATCCTAACTAATATTATAAATGCGAAAGTAACTCTGTCTGTCTGTCTGTCTGTCTGTCTGTTACCTTTTCACGGCTAAACTACTGAACCGATTGATTTGAAATTTGGTACAGGGGTAGCTTATGGTCCGGGAAAGAACATAGGATACTTTTTATCCCGAAATTCCCACGGGAACGGGAACTACGCGGGTGAAACCGCGGGGCGCTGCTAGTACTTAATATAAGTGTTTATACCTATATGTACTTAAGTCACCATTATGTTTAAGATTCACCTTGTCTGTATTGTTTTGGTTCTGTTCAGTTTTTTTATATTTTACATTTCTTTTATTTTCTACTAGCAGCGCCCCGCGGTTTCACCCGCGTCGTTCCCGTTCCCGTGGGAATTTCGGGATAAAAAGTATCCTATGTTCTTTCCCGAACCATAAGCTACCCCTGTACCAAATTTCAAGTCAATCGGTTCAGTAGTTTAGCTGTGAAAAGGTAACAGACAGACAGAGTTACTTTCGCATTTATAATATTAGTTAGGATTAGGATTAGGATTGATCTGTATTTTAAATTGTTTTGTGTTATATGTTTTATTATTTTATGTTATTTGTTTTAGCTGTAAGCTAATTGTAGTTTTTATAATAAATAAATAAATTAACAGATATTTTCTTGTCTAAAACACACAAAACAATTCTTCTCATTTACATGAAAAAAATGTTATAATTACTGAATCAGACAAGACAAACTTACCGTGGACACGCGGCCTGTTATAATAATAGTCCAGTATGGTACAAGTGTGTAAAGTTGGCGATTACAGTAATCGTAAAGATATATCTATACCAATATATAAAGCTGAAGAGTTTATTTGTTCGTTCGTTAGTTTGTTTGTTTCTTTATTTGGTTGAACGCGTTAATCTCAGATACTACTGGTCTGATTTGAACAATTATTTCGGTGTTAGATAGCCCATTTATCAAAGAAGGCTATAGGCTATATTTTATCCCCATATTCCCACAGAAACGGGACCTACGGGGGTAAAACCGCGGTGCGCTGCTAATGTACATATTACCTGTTTGCAGGCAGTGAATGTCAGTGGATGGGAGCCATAGGCACGTGCGTTAACATCAGGAGGTGTCCATCAGCTGCCTATGACATCCGTACCGATCGTACCGATCGCAAACCTCCAGTGAGTTATATTTATGTAAACTAAGGCCGTGTAAGAAAATCTTGTCAGCCGGGCTAGCATGACTTCGAAAAACGATATAGCGATTTATCGACATCCAACTATCAAAATACGATAAACTGGCCGCCATATTTAATTTTATCATATCATAGCACGTGATAATTTATTTGGTCGTGCTTGTCAGCCGCATGACTTCGAAAACACGATATGATATATAATGTCAAAATACGATAAAAATAGCCGCCATATTTAATTTTACCATAGCATAGCACGTGATAATTCATTTGGTCGTGCTCGTTAAATCGATATTATGCTAGAGGGGCTGATTCAGATAACATATAATTTTCATGTAATTTTGTCCAGTCTACGTTAGAAAAATTACTTGTCTGTTTCAGACAAGAAAAAAACTAGTATTTACATGAACATTTTACCTTATTTGGATCAACTAACATATAATAACCTTATTGGAAGCGCTCATGGCCCAGTGCTACCCGCGGATCACTTGTGATCCGTGCGGTTAAGCAACGTCTGGCACCGTCATGACTGTGATGGGTCATTACTAAAAATGACTTTTAATTTCATGAGCGTTTCCGTGCTTCGGAGGGCACGTAAAGCCGTCGGTCCCGGTTGTCGTACTAACATCTTCGACAGTCGTTACGGGTAGTTAGAGCCCTCAAAAGTCTAACATTCAGTTTAACCAAGAATGTCGTATAGCCCTCTGGGTTGTGAAGGTCTGATGGCAGTCGCTTCACGTAAAATACTGACATTCCGCCAAATCTGGTTAAAACTGAAAACCGACCCCAAATAGACATGGGATAAAGGTTCGGAAAAGAAAGGATCAGACAAGACAATTTTTTTACCGTGGTCACATAATACTTTAATTTACATCTTAATCAAACATCTAAATCTTTCCTTTTTAATTATCTTCTTTTTGTTATAATTTAGTTAATGATAATTTTTAACCCCCGACGCAAAAAGAGGGGTGTTATAAGTTTGACGTGTCTGTGTGTGTGTGTGTGTGTGTGTGTGTGTGTGTGTGTGTGTGTATGTGTGTGTGTATCTGTCTGTCTGTGGCATCATAGCTCCCGAACGGATGAACCGATTTCAATTTAGTTTTTTTTTATTAAAGGGGACTTACGTGCGACTGTTCTTAGACATGTTTGATGAAAATCGGTTGACCCGTTTAAAAGTTATGGGGGTTTGAAAGTAATTGTGTTGGGGGTTTGAAAGTAATTGTGTTGGGGGTTTTTAAAGTTTTTAATTTTATAACGAAGAATATTCTCTTTTTTTACTTGTTTTTGTAAACATTATTATTATAATTGTATAAATAATTCTTATGCTGTGCCCTTACAGGGTGCATGTTGATACTAACCTCTGTATTATATACATTAAGTCACCTACTTGTATAACAACATGTATAAGCAAGAAATAAATAAATAAATCGGTAATTTTTGCGTGACACATCCATCCAAACAAAGTTTATAATCTTGAGTTATCAAAGTTTATAATATTAGGGTCATCCTCACCCCGAAACAGGATTGTTACGCGAGTAAAACCGCAGATAACAGCTGATGATACATTAGTAAACATAACATAATCATTCCCTCCATCATCTCATTACAGTAACTGTCCCCTAACTAAGTCCGTGACTTGTATTGTATCTAGGGTATCAGAAACTACGCACACACTCATGTAAACAAACTTGTTTTTGTTTTCAGATCTGTTCATTCCAAGGGGTCACTCCCATCATCTGTTGTACCGACTGCGATATATTATCTGTCGAGTAGGTTCTTTTTTCGATATTTCCTAATTGCGGTGAAAAGCTGCTTTATCCCTTCGTTTAGACTATGCTCCTGCTCCTGCTACTCGCGCTGCCGCAAATATTTCCCAAAATACTTCCGCGGCAGTACGCTATCTACACTATGCTGCAGTGAGCAGGAAAGTGGGCAGTAGCATAGTGTAAAGGGGTCACTCGTGCTGCTACTCGTCATGCCGGTGCCGTCACTTGTATGTCACTTGGTACGTGAGGACTGATTGAAATAGCGTATATTTTTCTCTCGCTCTCCTTCCTTTGACTTCCGCACAAAAAACCAACACTCGCGGGAGCGTCGGGCAGGAGCAGCGGCATGACGAGTAGCAGCACGAGTGACCCCTTTATACTATGCCACTGCCCACTTTCCTCGTCACTTTCCTGCTCACTGCAGCATAGTATAAACGAGGGGTATGAGCAACATGTGTTGAAAAACCTGTTACGGTACAAGGGTGTAAAGTTGGTGCTTACCGCCGGCGCTATTGAAGCCCGAGCGGTCAGGCGAGGGTCTGAAGATAGCCGAGGATAGTAATCTATACTTCTATAAGTACTAATATTATAAAGAAGTAAAGTTTGTGTTTGTTAAATTGTAAGGGGTAATCTCGGGATCTACTGAACCGATTTCAAAAATTCTTTCACTCATGGAAAGCTAATTTATCAGTGCGTGACATAGACATATATATTATATCCCTGTATTTACACGGGAACTGCTAGTTTATCATAAGAACCTATTAGTTGGACTATTGGAGTATTATATTTGAAGATCTCTTTTCAGAGAGTCCATAAAAGATGTATTGGATCGAGACTACTATCAGAGTGATAGTCGGGCTGAAAAAAGTGAGTATATTTAGTGATATTTAGAGTAATTAGGTACGTACTTCCTTATTAGACACTATCACTATATAGTCTTTCTTTCCCGAACCTTTATCCCATGTCTATTTGGGGTCAGTTTTCAGTTTAACCAGATTTGGCGGTATATCAGTATTTTACGTGAAGCGACTGCCATCAGACCTTCACAACCCAGAGGGTATACGACATTTTTAGGGTTCCGTACCTCAAAAGGAAAAAACGGAACCCTTATAGGATCACTTTGTTGTCCGTCTGTCCGTCCGTCCGTCCGTCCGTCTGTCAAGACCCTTTTTCTCAGGAACGCGTGGAGGTATGAAGCTGAAATTTATATCAATTACTCAGGTCTACTGTCCCTTGAAGCTGTGAAAAAATCAAACTTTTAAGCCAACGCAATCAAAAGATACAGCTGTTTATGCCGCAAATTTTCGACACTTGCAAGGGAATCAAAACCTACAGGGTGCTTCCCGTGAACTCAGAATCTTGAAATTTGGTACGAAGCAACGTCTTATAGCATAGATAAAGGAAAAATTACGAAAACCATAAATTTTTAGTTACATCACATAATATATTTTTTTTTAATAATTTTAACCTTACTACCCATTTCCTCATAAACGCGTAGAGGTATTAAATTGAAATTCATACCAAATACTCAGGTCTATAATACCTTTAAGCTGTAACAAAATCAAACTTCTATGTCAACGCAATCAAAAGAAACAGCAATTTAAGCTGCAAATTTTGAAACTCGCAAGTACTCGCAAGGGAATCAAAACCTAAAGGGTACTTCCAGTCGACCTAGAATCTTGAAATTTGGCATGAAGCAACGTTTTATAGCACACATAAAGGAAAAATTCCGAAAACCTTAAATTTTTAGTTACATTACAAAATATATATTTTTTTAATAAATATAAACTTATTACTTTTTTCCTCATGAACGCGTAGAGCTATCAAGTTGAAATTCATATCAAATACTTAAATTACTTACTTAATTGTCGTAATGAACGAACTTTGTAAACCTTGCAGGTTTGTACGGAACCCTCGGTGCGCGAGTCCGACTCGCACTTGGCCGGTTTTTTGGTTAAAGTAAATGTTAGACTTTTGAATGCTATAAAAATATTTAAGTAGATGAGAAGCATTTTGTCGGATCTGTGTACCAAAAATTTCATGTCTGTTACAGACAAGATAAAATCTAGTATTTACATGAATATTTTTATCCTGTCTGTAGCGGACAAGACAAACTTACCGTGGACACGCAGCCTTATAATAATTATTAAGTACCTAATTATCACTATTACTATTACTACATAGGTTAAAACAAAGTCGCTTCCCGCTGTCTGGCCCTATGTATGCTTAGATCTTTAAAACTACGCAACGGATTTTGATGCGGTTTGTTTTAATAGATAGAGTGATTCAGTGGGAAGGTTTTAAGTAAAAATTTTATCCCCATATTCCAACGGGAACGGGAACTAGGCGGGTGAAACCGCGGGGCGCTGCTAGTAGGTTATATTTTCCAGTGTGTTTGGCCTACGAGTACGTCCTGCCTTACGAGTGTAAGACCCATGTCACCGAGTGGCTGTCGGCGAGAATGTTACACCCTGTGAGAAAGTGTTTCAAGACAATGGCTTCGGGAATGGCCCCAGTGGGGAGTCAGGACGCGAAAAGAGGGGACTTCCCACATATGGTGAGTGGTCTGAGGTATTGAATCACAATCTTTTATGTGCCGGTGACAGCGTCGCTGTAATCGCATCTTTTGGTTATCAGTTTATTGAAAATGTATCCAAATGACATTAGAGTCACAATGACAATAGGAGCTTACAATTTTGGCCGCCGGCACAGAAAGGATTGTGACTCAATCTCAAGGAGCATCAGTCACTGGAAGCTGACTGTAAATCTCGTCCTATCTTTAATAACCCTGTGGTTCTGGTCCCAGGCTCTGCTGGGGTACGGTCAGGACTTGGAGTCAGCTCAGTGGCTGTGCGGTGGGTCCCTCATCAGCGAGCGGTACATCCTGACGGCGGCGCATTGCGGCTCTGCAGGTCAACTGTGAGTATTGCATCTATTGGTATTAGTCTAGTGGATTACACCTTTTTAACCCCCGACGCAAAAAGAGGGGTGTTATAAGTTTGACGTGTCTGTGTGTGTGTGAATCTGTCTGTCTGTGGCATCATAGCTCCCGAACGGATGAACCGATTTCAATTTAGTTAGTTTTTTTGTATTAAAGGGGACTTACGTGCGAGTGTTCTTAGATATGTTTGATGAAAATCGGTTGACACGTTTAAAAGTTATGGGGGTTTGAAAGTAATTGTGTTGGGGGTTTTTAATTAAATGTTTTTATTTCTCTAGTACTCATTATTATACTGTGCTTTTGGGTGAATGCGTATAATCGATTACCACCTGTGAATGAAACTAGGTTCCTAGGGCGTTTCTCCTGAGTCCTGGTAAAAAGGTACCAGTAGTCGGGGACGTCTTCACTTCCGGAGAGGTCCTCTCAAGGAGGGGGGCGCCGCCTTTAGTGTGGGCCCGGCGTAGGAGTGTCGTGGTAGAAATCCCCCTCGGGATCCTCTGGCACCCCAATGTAACGCGGACGAAGATCGCTGTGTGTAGTGGGTAGGCCCAGCCCTTCTGGCTGGGAGAGCCCTACATGCCCCGGGGGGGCCCCCGGGGCATGTAGGGCTCAATCTCGGCTCACGGTGGTATGCAGTTCTATGTATTTTCACCGCGTAAAAATAAGGGATCCTAGGGCGCCTTTGTCGTTTGAAGAGTGAAACCGTCCACGGATGAAGAATGAGTTCTGAAAATGAAATTCTATTTTCTCCGTAATTCTGGCCATTTAAAAACATTAGACAGGTTTTTTGTTTTATGAATTGAAATTATAAAACTGACTTAGTTATAACGCATAAATCACAGGATGTCGTACAAAGTTCCACCAAACTGTAACTTCAACAGTCGAAGGCGACGCAAACTATTCGCTCTCCCTTCAGCACGCACCTGTCATGCACTCAATGCTCCTACTGCGAGGGCAAGCGCCCTTATCAATAATTTCCTCAGCGAGGTCCAAGATGTCGACATACATTGTGACCCGATCTCATTTTTTAACGTAGTAATTATATTCTCTTTGTGACGGACTAATTCGTTTTTTTAGTCGACATCCCCATTATAATTAAACATTTTTATAGCAAACGGTCGAGAATCCATCTATATTAAAAACTCTTAAAACTCTATATTGATATCTTTGATTTACACGAACACTACACATTGAAATAAAAAACTTAAACCGATTTTTGTCGTGGATTTAAAATTATACTCAAAATATTGAAGGTAGTAAACTTTTTACATTACTTTGTACAGACGTCTTCCATCTTAGTCTTCTGTGATCACGGGTTCTGTAAAGAATCCGAAACGTCAGAAAATGTAAAACAAAATACAACCACGACAAAAAGTGTCTTAAAACTCTTCCGTTACTGAGTGATGTACTGACTGGCTGACTGACACAACGCACAGCCGAAACTACTGGTCGTAGAGAGCTGAAATTTGGCACGTGTGTTTGTTGGGGGGAGTAGGCTACCACTAAGAGAGGATTTCTGGAAATTCCCTCCCTAGAGAAAAGGGGGGTAAGTCCTCGGGATAAGGTTCCGCGCGGATAAAACCGCGGGGCACAGAGAGTAGAATATGAAGGAGGTCTTTGACAACACTGTTGATTCCTTTCCAGCGGCGCTGTCCGTTATGTGTCCCTGGGGATGTTGAAGAGGTCTGACGAGCCGAGCCGCTGGGAGCAGTACGGGGTGAAGCGGTTCATCCCCCACCCCGACTACAACCCGCCACACAAGTACCACGACATCGCCCTCATTGAAACTGATGTTAAGTGAGTGTAACAGTAAATACTAATCCTACTAAAATTATAAAGCCGAATGTTTGTGAGTGTGGATGTTTAGGTGTATGGATGTTTGTTCCTATTTCACGCAAAAACTACTTAATGGATTTTAATGAAATTTGGTACAGATGTTCCTCATACCTAGGAATAACACATAGAATATTTTTATCCCAAATATCCCACGGGATAAGGTTCCACGCGGGTAAAACCGCGGGGCGCAGCTAGTATTATTATAAATGTGAAAGTAACTCTGTCTGTCTCTTACCTTCTCGGCTAAACTACTGAACCGATAGTCTTGATATTTGGTACAGGGGTAGCTAGCTTATGGTCCGGTAGAGGATATAGGCTAAGGCTATGTTTTGATCCGAAATTACCACGAGATAGTTATATTGGCTACAGGCGACAGTAATCAGTAGTTGAGTGCCAATTGAACTGATTGGCGCTAGTTGGCGACGTCCTGTGGCTAGGTGGAGCGATGGGTAGCTGGGAGAAAGTGGGACGAACGTGCCGCCGACAGAGCACATTGGCGCGAGTTAGGAGAAGCCTATGTCCAGCAGTGGCATACAGGCTGTTGATGATGATGATGATGAGCAGATTGTGATGTTCCATGGCAGTGTGAACTGGACGGAGGGCGTGCGTCCCGCGTGCCTGTCAGCCAAGCGGAACATCACCGGGGACGAGACCGCCGTCGCCACCGGCTGGGGCGCGCTCGGGCCCCGCAAGCCCCACGCTGACGTCATGCAGAAGGTACTCCAGCACTTGGGTTCCGCCGCAACTTGACGAAAGGTCTATTTCCGTACCAATTTAAGTTGTGGCGACATCTACCACGCACATAGGAATTTAATACTGACGATGAGGTAGCGACAGCAATCCGCCACTGCGGAACTAAAAACTGAAGAGTCCTGAATCGCGCAAGCGAAATTTACAGCGCAATTGACTATGTATACGAGAGCCCGACTACAACCGTCGGGCAGCTCCCACCAGACACAACACCCGTCTGGTCGGAGGATCCTCACGACTCAATAGGGATGAGGAACTTTACCCCCCTGTTTCATACCATCCCCAAAGGTTCTTCCGCAGCGTAAAATATGCTCTTCTGTGCGTGCAGCGAAATTTAAGTTAAACTAACTGTTAGACGGCGCTACAATTTTAACCCCCGACGCAAAAAGAGGTGTGTTATAAGTTTGACGTGTCTGTGTGTGTGTATGTGTGTGTATCTGTGTGTTTGTGGCATCATAGCTCCCGAACGGATGAACCGATTCTAATTTAGTTTTTTTTGTATTAAAAGGGACTTACGTGCGAGTGTTCTTAGACATGTTTGATGAAAATCGGTTGACCCGTATAAGTTATGGGGGTTTGAAAGTAATTGTGTTAGGGATTTTAAATTTTTAATTTAATTTTGTATTTATTCTAATCGTAATATGTCTGACCAGGTAATACTAAAGAAGCTGACGGAAGCGCAGTGCCGGTCTCTGTACCCGGTACACCGGCTCATGGCGCGAGGATACGACCCCGACACGCAGATGTGCTACGGGGACCTCGACCAGCCGAGGGACACGTGCTATGTAAGTCAGTCAGTCAGTCAGGCACCGACGTTACTGACTTGGGGTGATGAGGGCAGTACAGTACCAGCATTTATCCTTATCCTTACTAATATTATAAATGCGAAAGTCACGCTGTCTGTTACCTTTTCACGGCTAAACTACATAACCGATTGACTTGAAATTTGGTACAAGGGTAGCTAATGATCCAGGGAAGGACATAAGCTAGGTTGTATCACGAAATTCTCACGGAATCGGGCACTATCCGGATGAAACCGCGGGGAACAGCTAGTTTGTATAATGTCCTGTCAGGGAACCTTTTCAGCACACCTATTATTTTGTTTTCCTTTTTTTTCTCATTTTGTGGTGTCTCAATAAATAATAACATATCATAATCCTTCACTCCATCATCTCATTACAGTAACTGACCCCTAACTAAGTCCGTAACTTGTATCTAGGGTATCAGAAACTACGCACACACCCATTCACACACATACACCCAGACCGAGACAAACATTTGTGGACCCCGTGCGGGAATCGAACCCGCAACCTTACGGATCGCAGTCCGGCATGGTGACCACTCTGCCATCGAGGTCTTCATGTAAATATGTTTTCCCAGGGTGACAGCGGCGGCCCCCTCCAGCTGCGCGACCGGGACGCCAAATACTGCGTGTACGTGGTGGTGGGTGTGACGTCACACGGCCGGCCGTGTGGTACTGCTCCCGCGGGGGGCATCTACACCCGCGTCGCGACCTACCTGCCCTGGATCGAGGGCATCGTCTGGCCCCCCAACAAGGTCTACATCAGGGATATTGTCTAGAGGAGGAAAGGAAATATACACCCCTATTTTGAAATGATGGGACTTATTAAAATCAGAATATCTGTAGCAGTAACTGAGACCATATATCCAATAAAAATATCAAAAATGATAGTCGATTACATATCTTTAAAAAATACTAAATAAATGTCGTATTACCAGACGGCACACTAGCTATCAAGTATTCTGTGACGGCTCGGGTCGATGACCGCGCTCAGCTGTGTATCGCAGCGTTCACCTGTTGTTCGGTGTAGAATAACAATAAATGAGATGATGATGTAGTGAATGATTATATTGTCACCCGTCGTTAACATTAGCTGTGTGATTAAGTATCTCGAATTCAAAATAGGGGTGTATATAAGAGAATAAACAATACGACAATTTTATTTTATTTGTTTTTTTATTTTGATTTTTCACGATTTTTCACGAATTTTCACGACACAGTAGGACTGAGTCGCCGCGTCTGAGTTATTGAGTTCACGTATCATCGCCTCAGATCGCATTGCAATCGCGCTTGCTGACGCAGGGCGCCCCGTAAGGGTCTGCCCACATCGACACGGAATCGACTAAAGCCGGTCAAAAAAGCCTTTATATCATCGAAATTAGAGTCTTACTAAGGCCATTCGTATCGGTTCGACTCGGACGACTGGACGTAACGCCAGCCGACGGAACATCCTTATTTCGTAGCCGATTCCGTGTCTTTAAATGTGGGGAGACCCTAAGTGTAGTTCTTTAGGTGTTTAACCCCACACCACACTCTCGATCCAGGGTACATAGTGCTGTACCCGGGTGTACATCCCGGCCTCCCCCGGGAACCCGCACGGCCGCCCGTATGACGTCACCCCGATCACCTGGGAGATGCACGCGGTGGAACCCACTTGTAAGGGACCGCCGCTGTCACCCTGCAATGAAATACTCTTCATCAGCTCACATTATATCCGTACTGAGGGGCTCGAGCCTACCCTGAATGAGAGTGAACACTTGAACAGGCCTTAGTCAACCACGTTAGAAAATAAAAAAAATAAACAAATATTGTAATGTCCAAAAGAGCAAATTTAATATGTAAGAGCATACACACTTGTTGACTTGTTTTTTATTCCGATCAAAATAAATATACATATAAAAAATCTCATTCTTAGTTGACGACCTCGATGGCCGAGTGGTCACCATGCCAGAATGCCATCCGTAAGGTTGCGGGTTCGATTCCCGTGCGGGGTCAATATTTGTGTGAACCACAAATAATTGATTAGTAAGGGGTCAGATACTATAGTGAGATGATGAAGTGAATGATTATGTTATAAATAAGAAGATAATAAAGAGATAGACAATCAGTTCCAATACTAACATCACAGCTATCCGCGGCGCTGTGCCGCCCCCCATAGCACATCTGTGTGGTCCCGTTGTAGCCGCGCCTCAACAGCCGGTGGGGACGGTACTTCGACTCGCATTCCTCTTGGGAGAACTTCTCTAGGGATACCTGTAATCATTGTACATTTTTATTAGTTTCATTCATCAATTTAATCGTCATAAGCCTTTGATTTGCGTATGGTATTAATCCTGCGCGGATCAGATTTCAATATCCAAGTCATAGAATAAGGATCACGACCAGGATTCTCTCCTAAGATCCAAGTTATTTAGCCAGTTTATAATGGCAGGTGTAAATTTATGGTCCGTATTCGAAGACAATTTCTTATAGTTTACTGAAAAAATGTATTCTAGTGTAGAATCCTGAACGTAGCGTGGAATTCAAAGTATTTCGCTCAAGTTTAAATAATTTTGGTACCGTGTGGCGTATGGAAAACTTTACTGTTCATCCTCCTTTTTAAATTGAATAGTGTTATATCTGGGGGCACGGCAGTGCCCCCCGCCAAGTCGAGCGCGAAGCAAACACTGCCGTACCATCCTTTACAGGAACCATTTCGCCGCATTTTCAGGCCCCTATTTGACTACCTCTGGATAAGACTAGAACGCTGAAATTTTCGTCATCCAGTAATCTATACTATCACATACTTAAAATAAAATTTCAAGTCTGTAGGTCATTTAGTTCCCAAGTTAAGCGAAAGCAAAGTTTCGCATTTTAGACACTCACTCACTCACTCACTCACTCACTCACTCACTCACTCACTCACTCATGATCATCAAAATAGAACTAGTACTTCCCATAAACCTAGAGAGCTGAAATTTGGTACAGAGTTAGGGTTTAATGGCCACATAAAGGGAAAACTATAAAAACTAGGATAATCGAACGGGAACGGGAATTATACGGGAATGGGAACGGGAATTGTAACTCAAGAACGGCTGAACTGATTTGGCTGAAAATTGGTGGGGAGGTAGCTTAGAACCAGGAAAAGGACATAGGATACTTTTAATCCCGAAATTCCCACGGGATTGGGAACGGGAATTTAAAAATCAAGAACGGCTGAATTGATTTGGCTGAAAATTGGTGGGGAGGTAGCTTAGAACCAGGAAAAGGACATAGGATACTTTTAATCCCGAAATTCCCACGGGATTGGGAACGGGAATTTAAAAATCAAGAACGGCTGAACTGATTTGGCTGAAAATTGGTGGGGAGGTAGCTTAGAACCAGGAAAAGGACATAGGATACTTTTAATCCCGAAATTCCCACGGGATTGGGAACGGGAATTTAAAAATCAAGAACGGCTGAATTGATTTGGCTGAAAATTGGTGGGGAGGTAGCTTAGAACCAGGAAAAGGACATAGGATACTTTTAATCCTGAAATTCCCACGGGATTGGGAACGGGAATTTAAAAATCAAGAACGGCTGAATTGATTTGGCTGAAAATTGGTGGGGAGGTAGCTTAGAACCAGGAAAAGGACATACGATACTTTTAATCCCGAAATTCCCACGGGATTGGGAACGGGAATTTAAAAATCAAGAACGGCTGAATTGATTTGGCTGAAAATTGGTGGGGAGGTAGCTTAGAACCAGGACAAGAACATAGAACACTTTAATCCCGAAAATCCCACGGGATTGGGAACGGGAATTTATTACTCAAGAACGGCTGAATTGATTTGGCTGAAAATTGGTGGGGAGGTAGCTTAGAACCAGGAGTAGCACATAGAAAACTTTTAATCCCGAAATTCCCACGGGAATGGGAACGGGAATTATAATTCTAGAACAGCTGAACTGATTTGGCTGACAATTTGTGGGGAGGTAGCTTAAAAACTATTTATGTATAGATACTTTTTATCCCGAAATACCCACGGAAACGCGAACGGGAACTACGCGGGTGAAACCGCGGGGCGCTTAATAATATAATACTACTCCTAAAAAATAAGTGTGTCAAATAAGAAAATCTAATAAAATAAATCAATATAAACAAGTTTTAACAAAAAGAAATGAAATCCCACCAAAAACATTCTGTAAAAAACTAGCCAAGTCTCGATGGAGCTGCTTGTTTAACTCTAAAAAGTAATGAAATCTAGACAGACTCGTGCCAAGTCTAAGGTTCCTTACTGCGATTTCTTTATTATTATAGTTAATGTTGTGTGACTTGGCCGTTGAAGGGTACACATGTATGTACACAAGGGTACAAAACTAGGTGCTCCATGACGCTATTGCACCAATCTTAAAAAATCCAGAACCAATCCATTGACGATAGAAAATTTGCTTAATTATAGCCACTTGAAAAATGTTGATTCAATATCCAGTCAATTGTAGGCTTGATAAAGCTGCGTATTTTAATAATGTTATAACATTACGTGTAAACAAAATTGACATGTACCTACTACTAACCTTTTAAACAATGTTCAACGGCCAAGTCACACAACATTAACTATAATAATAAAGAAATCGCAGTAAGGAACCTTAGACTTGGCACGAGTCTGTCTAGATTTCATTACTTTTTAGAGTTAAACAAGCAGCTCCATCGAGACTTGGCTAGTTTTTTACAGAATGTTTTTGGTGGGATACTAACTGTCTGCAAGTGATTGGCCAGTGTCTGCCTGTACCCTGTGGCTCCCCACCCCGACACGTGCGCGACGTAGTCAGCGTCCTCAGTCATCAGCTCAGCACTGACCAGACACGCTGGCAGGACGGTGCTTGAGAACGATATTCTGAAAGAAGAAAAAGTTACGTTAGAGCTTTGCACCTAACGCATATCAAAGTAGGTTTTTATTTTATTTTTTTATTTTAGGTTGTTGGCACTATCATGATTTTTTTTAATTGTTTGTCTTTTCTGAATGTCTGTTTGTTCTAATCAGAGACCAGAGAGAATTCTGGTCGCGATCCTTATTCTATGGTTCTAATCTTTGAAACGACTGGATCGATTTTGACGGGACTGTCACTCGCTCGCCGATAAAATAAGGAGCAATTTGGGCTACTTTTTATACGAAAAAATCTCATGGGATTGGGATTTGTGTGGGTAAAACCGCGGGGTACATCTATAATACCCACATATATATAATACACTAGTAGCTCCCCGCGGTTTCACTGGCGTAGTTCCCGTTCCCGTGGGATTACGGGGATAAAATATAGCCTATGTCACGCACTGATAAATTAGCTTACCATTAGGAAAGAATTTTTGAAATCGGTCCAGTAGTTTCGGAGCCTATTCATTACAAACAAACAAACAAATCTTTCCTCTTTATAATATTAGTATAGATACACACATTTAATACACCATATAATAGAAGGATTAAAATGTGTACTTTAAAAATTTAAACGATTTAAATACTTACACTCCATCAATCTGCAGCAGTGCTATGTCATGATATTTGGCCGGCGCCCGGTACTCCGGATGCGGTACGATCCTGGATACCGTGTACCGTCTCCAGAGGTCGGGGTCGTCTGTCCTCGATAGCAGGCCCACACCGACATACGTCACGGGACCACTGTAATATAAAGAAATAATCACTCATTTAAAAAATAATTAAAGTAGTAGATACTTATTTTCTCACACAATCCGTGATCACAGTAGACCGAGGTGTAACACGTCTATACGAAGAATTGAAATTGAAAAAATGTAATTAAAAAAAACCTTATTTAAAACTAGCTTTTTAAAGTTCTTAAAAGTAAAAATTAAAAAAATTATCCGCCATCTTGGGTGTTCCGCCATGTTGCATTTAGAATGACGTCATTCACTGTGTGACCGACTTTCATAGACATAGGGATGTCAATTTTGCTACGAAAGCCAATGGAAGCCCATTTTCAGTCCACCATGCATTATCCAGGCGTGAGAATAAAAAACATCCAAGTAGTAGAACGTCGGTGGCGCAGGGGTTAAGGCCGTTGACTTCCGATCGGAAGGTGCCTGGTTCAAACCCCACCAGCCCCGCCACGTACCAATGTGTTTTCAATCATAAGTACGTTAATTTCGACGCTCTTACGGTGAAGGAAAACATCGTGAGGAAACCTGCACACACCTGGGAAGTTTATAGGGTTGTGTGTGAAGTCGACCAACCCGCACTTGGCCAGCGTGGTTGACTAAGACCTGATCACCCTAATTCAGGATAGGCAGTTCCTGTCGCCGCGATACATATGTGCTGTGCTGATGCACCGGGGGGTTTTAGTGGGTAGGACAGCCACCACTCCATTTTGGTGGCGGGTGAGTCCCACATACCCCACCACCTGCGGCGGGGATGCCTAAATGCATTCCCCCTCGTTAAAAAAAAAGAAAAGGATAGGCTCGAGCCCCTCGGTGGGGACATTATATGAGCTGATAATGAAAGTAGTTTTATAGAATCAGTGAAACTTACGCCTGAGTAGAAGAGGTACAATGTGCGGCTGTCAGGATGTACCGCTCACTGACGATAGTCCCGCCGCAGAGCCACTGCACTGACGACACTGAGGGGCCGTAGCCGAGCAACGCCTGGAAACAATCACTATATAACTCACACTAACTCCACTTGGCCGCAGTGACGGATTAAGACTTCATGATGCCCTAAGCAGTCCAAGCCTTTGGGCCCCCAGGGCTGTAGCTACAGTGGAATTTGAGGGCGAAAAAAAAAGATCAGCCAACACTGAGCTCGCTGTGTTCAACAAGGTAGGAAGGACGCAAGGTATCAAGCATAGCTACGGCCTTGGGTCCCCTATCCTTGTGTTCTGGTGCCCCTTCTGGTGTTTTCTGGTGCCCCCCAGACGGAGTGCCTTCAGTTCTAGTTAATCAGGGACTGCTTGGCTGTCAAAAGTAACCAAAAAGTTACCAGATGCACAAAGGACCCAGATATCCAGCTTTGATTTCAAAAACATATCTACCATATGAGGGAATTCCTTAGGGTAGGCGTCCCTACCTCCGACGACCTCGAGGGTGTACGTCGCCAGGTGGAAGCATTTCTTCTCCGAATCCCACATCTGTTTCACTCCTCCCCTCCTCCTACACTCATAGGGAAGAACCCTCGAATAATCCAGACATTCTGGAAGAAAGGACATCATCACTATCTAAATATCCTTACTTCCTAACTAATATTATAAATGCGAAAGTAACTCTGTCTGTCTGTTACCTTTACACGGCTAAACTACTGAACCGATTGACTTGAAATTTGGTACAGGGGTAGCTTATGGTCCGGGAAAGGACATAGGCTACGTTTTATCCCGAAATTCTCACGGGATCGGGAACTACGCGGATGAAACCGCGGGGCGCTGCTAGTATATCCTAACTAATATTATAAATGCGAAAGTAACTCTGTCTGTCTGTCTGTCTGTCTGTCTGTTACCTTTTCACGGCTAAACTACTGAACCGATTGACTTAAAATTTGGTACAGGACTAGCTTATGTTCCGGGAAAAGACATAGGCTACTTTTTATCCAGAAATTCTCACGGGAGCGGGAACTACGCGGGTGAAACCGCGGGGCACAGCTAGTATGTATATAACTCAAAGGTGACTGACTGACTGACATAGTGATCTATCAACGCACAGCCCAAACCACTGGACGGATCGGGCTGAAAGGCATGCAGGTAGATGTTATGACGTAGGCATCCGCTAACAAAAGATTTTTAATTCTACCCCCAAGGGGATAAAATAGGGGATGAAAGTTTGTATGACGGAAGTCATTATTCCACGCGGACGAAGTCATGGGCAAAAGCTAGTTTATTATAAAACCCTATGTATGCTCAAATATTTAAAATTACTCAACGGATTTTGATGCGGTTTTCTTTATTGGATAGAGGGATTCAAGAGGAAGGTTTTTGGTTGGAAGCTTTTTCCCCGCAGTCATATGCGAGCGGGAACTACATGGGTAAAACTGCGGGGCGCTGCTAGTCCTACTAATATTATAAAGGCGAAAGTTTGTATGTATGGATGTTTGTTACTCTTTCACGCAAAAACTACTGAATGGATTTTAATGAAACTTTACAATAATCTTGCTTATACATCAGAATAACACATAGGATACTTTTTATCCCAAAATTCCCACGGGAACGGCAACTACGCGGGTGAAGCCGCGGGGCGCTGCTAGTTCAAAATAAATACCAGCCCGAGTTTCTATCCGATTCTTTTCGGCTGATGTATTCCGAATCGGTGGTAGATTCATTGACGTTTATAAGTCATAGATCCTATTTCACGACCTTCAAGTAAAGTACTCACCAAGTAAATTTAGTTTTGTCTCTTTCTTACTTTATATCAAGTGACAAAGACAAAACATGTGAGTAATTACTCGGAACGTTACTTGAAGATCGTGAAATAGGCCCTTAGTAATAATGTCCCGTTTTTCCCTTTTAGGTACAAAACTTTAAACATAGTATAAAAAACATTCAAGTACATACTGTCAAAAGATTTTCGTCCTGTTTTCCAAATTAAATTTCCATTCGGAGCAATGACTGCATCACTAATAATAAAAAAGTACTTATAAATCACATAGTATAAAACAAAGTCGCATTCTCTGTCCCTATGTATGCTTAGATCTTTAAAACTACGCAACGGATTTTGATGCGGTTTGTTTTAGTAGATAGAGTGATTCAGTGGGAAGGTTTTTAGCATAATTTTATTCCCATATTCCTACGGGAACGGGAACTACGCGGGGCCCAGCTAGTAAATTATAATTGTGGTTTGAGTCAGCGGGAATTGTAATGAACTAGCAGCGCCCCGCGGCTTCACCCGCGTAGTTCCCGTTCCCGTGGGAATTTTGGGATAAAAATTATCCTATGTGTTATTCTGATGTATAAGCAAGATTATTGTAAAGTTTCATTAAAATCCATTCAGTAGTTTTTGCGTGAAAGAGTAACAAACATCCATACATCCATACTTACAAACTTTCGCCTTTATAATATTAGTAGGATAGAAATTATATGTGTTATTCCTGGTTCTAAGGAACATCTTTGTACAACATTTTGTATCTACAGAGTTATTTTTTTAAATAGTATTATGAAGACCAAAACTGAAACGATATGGAATGTGAGTCACATTATGTGACGACCTCGATGGTAAAGTGGTCACCATGCCGGACTGCCATCCGTAAGGTTGCGGGTTCGATTCCCGTGCGGGGTGAATATTTGTGTGAACCACAAATGTTTGTCTCGGTCTGGGTGTGTGAATGAATGAGTGTGTGCGTAGTTCCTGATACCCTAGATACAAGTGACGAACTTAGTTAGGGGTCAGTTACTGTAATGAGATGATGGAGGGAATGATTATGTTATGTTAAAATGAAAAAAACAGTACTTACGTGATATTTTTAACATATTTACAGCTCGTGCAACAGACATAAGGTATATTATTTTTACGCGAACATATCTGAAAAAAACATTTTTTAAATATCCTACTAATATTATAAAGGCGAAAGTTTGTATGTATGGATGTTTGTTACTCTTTCACGCAAAAACTACTGAATGGATTTTAATGAAACTTTACAATAATCTTGCTTATACATCAGAATAACACATAGGATACTTTTTATCCCAAAATTCCCACGGGAACGGGAACTACGCGGGTGAAGCCGCGGGGCGCTGCTAGTACTTAATAATTTCCAATTTTCAAAAAATTGGTAAGTTTTACATAATTTTTTTTTTTTATTGTGACAAAATGTTTATTAAATAAAATTGAAAAATGGGTAGTAATAAAAAAAGGTAGCACTCCGGGAGTGCCGGCAGAAGTGAAAAATTCTTATGGTATCAAGAATATCGCGAGCAAAACCGCGGGTCACGATTAGTTTTACGCAATGTCACAATGACATTTGTTACGAGGATACCGCTGCAGCACATTCAGGCACGGTGGAAAGAGTGGGAGATACTAGTTCCTCTCCCTTCCCCTCGATCTTACGCTTTTTCGATCAGCATCACGTGACCCTGACGCGAGTTTGAAAGTTTTTACCCATACAAAAAAAAGTGCTCAGCGCCGCTAAAGATGTTTTCACTTCAAAAATATATGAAGCAATTTTATATATAAGTACTTTATAGTCATCCATTTTTTTTCCCAGTCCCCTTCATACGACATTTAAAAAACTGCCTGACAGGCAGAGGCATATAAATTGTAAAATCATTTTTTAATTTTATTTACACAATATTAAATTAACAATTCTCTGCACATCTAGACATGAAATTGCAATAACTATGTCAAATATCAAATCTGTAGGTGCTCTAGTTTTTCCGTAATATGTACCACAAAACTGATAAAGGTCTGCCCGCACTACGCTGCACTGCACTGCAGCGGCGTGACGCGACACCTAGCGATGAAATATTCTTTCTTAAAAATTGTATGAGTTATACCGCACGACGCTGCAGCGTACTGCGCGGCGTTTCTTAGAAAGAATATCGCGCCGCGAGGTGCCGCGTCACGCCGCTGCAATCAAAGCGGTCAGAGCCTAAAATGTTGCGTTTTCTTGGCAAGCTCCAAAGTTACGTATCCCCTCGTTTATACTATGTTGCAGTGAGCAGGAAAGTGACGAGGAAAGTGGGCAGTGGCATAGTGTAAAGGGGTCACTCGTGCTGTCATGCCCCTGCTCCTGCCCGACGCTCCCGCGAGTGTCGGTTTTTCGTGCGGAAGTCAAAGGAGGGAGAGCGAGAGAGAATATATACGCAATTTCACTCAGTCCTCACGTACCAAGTGACATACAAGTGACGGCACCGGCATGACGAGTAGAGTGACCCCTTTACACTATGCCACTGCCCACTTTCCTGCTCACTGCAGCATAGTGTAGATAGCGTACTGCCGCGGAAGTATTTTGGGAAATATTTGCGGCAGCGCGATTAGCAGGAGCAGGAGCATAGTCTAAACGAGGGGTAACATCTATATTTCTCTTACCAACGGCTGTCTCTTTCTCGCCCAGTCATCTATCACTGTCTCACAGGTATACAGATTCACACATTTTCCTGAAACGCCATTTACTTCACACGGACTGCCTGTAAATAAAGGAATTACAATTTATGAGTCGAAATGTCGAAATGTCGAAGTGTCGAAATGTCGAAATGTCGAAGCGTCGAGGGTCAGAGTATTTTTTTTTGTAGAAATTTGGGAATATTAATTTGTCCATTTCGGACATACAAAAATTAAACATTAAATAATTTTACAATTATTACACTTTTACTAAAGGAATGCAACAAAAACAGCGATAAATAGTTAATACAAACCTTCAGGTAAATTCAAATCTCCAAAGACTAATTGAATTAAATATAACAATAATATTCTTTTGAACATTTTCTTTATAAATATAATTTAAAATTATTAATTGAACAAGTGTTTATTCAAGACTGACTATCAATAATAAATATGAGCTTAAGGAGAGCGTAAATAACCTAATTATGAAGTTATTTATAACTTTGTTTTGTTAAACAATTTTAGTGGCGAATACAGAGTGATTAAGATATAACATAACATAATCATTCCCTCCATCATCTCATTACAGTAACTGTCCCCTAACTAAGTCCGTAACTTATATCTAGGGTATCAGAAACTACGGACACACTCATTCACACTGATTCGGGCTGAAAAGTGTGTAGATTAAGATAAAATTTGGTAGAAATGTTCGTTACCCCAAAGCTGGGGTGAGCAACACATGGACTCTTTACACACGTATAGTGTTTGTGAATGTCACTCAAAGTGATGTCGCACGTCACAATCATCATGACAAGTCAGTGCGTCCCTCTCGCGCGCGCTCAATCTTTTGAGTATGAACGGGACAGTGTAAAATGTTTGAGTCTCCCTGCTCTGTCCCCCTGGGGTGACAGAACGGGGACAGGGACCCCAGGGGAACAGAGCAGGGTGACAGATCGGAATAATTCTCAAAAATCATACTAATATTATAAATGCGAAAGTTTGTATGTTTGTGAGTTTGGATGTTTGTTACTCTTTCACGCAAAAACTACTGTATCGATTTAAATTCAATTTGGTACAGATGTTCCTTACAACAAGAAATAACACATTTTTTATCCCGAAATTCCCATGGGATTGTCTATAAGTAATCGTATGTCTTGTTAACTTTTTGTAGTCTCAAATCGTACCAATAGATGGCGTTGTTACTTAATTTTCAACACACGATGGTGAATTGAGCGAATATTGTATGATACTACGAGCAACGGGTAAAACCACGGGGCGCAGCTAGTAATTAAATAAAATAATATTTTTTGAAGACTTACTTGGAACGTTTTTTTTACATAAATAATTCGTCCGATATGGACACTCCTTATTTGTTATTGCACAATAATAAATCAAATTTAGTGCAACAAACATATTATTTTCCTCATATAAGTAAGTAGTAGTACGTTTGAATTTAGTAAATAAGTTAGTCATAATTTTATTATTAAACGAAACGTACGTCATTGTTATAATCAATATATTTTACGGGATATTTACACGTACCTATGTCGAAACCCTCGACTAGTTTCAGCCACGTCCGGTGGCCATCATCAGGAGGATGAGTGCGATACGCCCGCGCCGGCGGCGCCGTCGGATATTGATGATTGTTACTTTTTTACACAAAAACTACTGAACTAATTTAGATGAAATTGTATTAAATATCCCTTATTACTGGGAATATTTTTTATCCCAAAATTCCTACAGAATTAGGATTAACGTAGGTAGAACCGGAGAAGTTGGTAGGTAAGTAAGTAGGTGGGTAGGTAAGCTAAGTAGGTTGGTAGGTAAGTAGGTAGGTAGGTATGTAAGCAGGTAGGTGGGTAGGTTAATAATAATAAAAAAAACAATCATTCACTACATGTGAATATGCCTTTTTATTTTCATACAAATAAAGCAATCACATGCATAATATAATAAAAATGTCAGAATCATTGTTTAATATTTTTATTTACATGATGTATAACATTATTGTATCTCAGCACAGTGCAGGGATCTTGCACCGCGTGCGGATTCCTCCCGACTGACATTCCGTGCCCTGTGACTCGGTGTTAAGGCCACACGATGCTCTCGATCCAGGGCACGTAGGGCTGCACGCGGGTGTAGATCCCGGCGCCCCCCGGGAGCCCGCACGTCCGCCCGTAGGACGTCACCCCGATGATGCTCCAGATGCAGTTCATCTCCTTATCGTGTACCTGGAGCGGGCCCCCGCTGTCGCCCTGGAACACACACACACATTCTAGTGGCCAAAATTGGAAGCTTATAAGTCTGTAATTTTGACTATAATGTCATTGTATATATTTTCATTACACTGACAACCATCTGACAACCAAAAGATGCGATTACAGCGACGCTGTCACCGGAACAGATATGTTTGAGACACTCTACGCTGTATAGATGTCAGCCTCAGCCCCCCTCCCCCCACTACAGACGCCCCGTGCTATAAACTCACCCCACAGGTATCCCTCGCTACTTCTCTGTCCCCGTAACACATCTGAGTGGAGCTGTTCACGCCCTGCATGAGATTCCGGTTTGTGGGGTACATCGTAGAACACTCATCATCAGTGAAACGGTATACTTGCACCTAGGGAACAGAAAAATAACTATCACTACATGGTATCAAACAAAGTCGCTTCCCGCTGTCAGTCCCTATGTATGCTTAGATCATTGAAACTACGCAACGGATTGTGATGCGGTTATTTTTAAAATAGAGTGATTCAATAAGAAGGTTGAACCGCTCATGGCCCAGTGCTACCCGCGGATCACTTGTGATCGGTGCGGTTAAGCAACGTCTGGCACCGTCATGACTGTGATGGGTCATTACTTAAATGACTTTTAATTTCAGGAGCGTTTCCGTGCTTCGGAGAGCACGTAAAGCCGTCGGACCCGGTTGTCGTACTAACATCTTCGACAGTCGTTACGGGTAGTTAGAGCCCTCAAAAGTCTAACATTTGGTTTAACCAAAAAATGTCGTATAGCCCTCTGGGCTGTGAAGGTCTGATGGCAGTCGCTTCACGTAAAATACTGGTATTCCGCCAAATCTGGTTGAACTGAAAACCGACCCCAAATAGACATGGGTTAAAGGTTCGGAAAAGAGTGATTCAAGAAAAAGGGTTTTGGTATAATTTTATCCCCGCATCACTACGCGGGTGAAATCGCAGGGCGCTCGCTGCTAATAATGAATAAAATGCCTCAGTAGACCCTCAAAAGGTTCAAAGGTCCAGAACTACCGCGTACCTTCTGTAATGTATCAGCTGTGCCATTATGGAAGCCCAGGTCTCCCCAGCCGGTAGCAAACGCGTCTACATCAGGACGGTCCAGGTCTTTTGTAGTCAGACACGCCGGCAATGGGGTCTCCACGTGAAATGTAATTCTGCAATATGTATGTTAAATATAATATCCCATTTAGACTATGCTCATATGGGCAGGGAAGTGAGCAGGGAAGTGGAAACCACTGGACGGATCGGGCTGAAATTTGACTTGCAGGTAGATGTTATGCCGTAGGCATCCGCTAAGAAAGGTGTGTGCTATTCGCGGGTGAAACCGCGTGGCACAGCTAGTTTTGAGTATAAAATAAATGTGAATTTACCAGAGTTTCGGAAATACATCAGCCGAGAATCTGCAAGAAACTCGGTCTGAAATTATGTTCGGTCTCACTACAACTTTGTGGTGACATCTACACGTCACTACAACCGTCCGGCAGCTGCCCACCAGACACAAGTTGTAGTCGGGCTCTCGTATATTAGGTTAATTGCTCTGTAAATTTCACTTGCGCGATTCAGGACCTATGTTCATGTTAGTTTAGTTCCTATAGTTGCGGATAGATGTCGTTGTTAGTATTTAGTTCCTTTTGTGGCGTGCAGATGTCACCACAACTTCATCTCCAACTTTAACAACACTTACTTAGTTTTCGTTTTAATAAGCGCTATGTCGTTGTATTTGCTCGGGGGTTTGTACTCGGGATGGGAGATGAACCTGTCTACCTCCATTCGCTGCCATAAGAACAGGGGGTCGGTTCTCTTCAGCATACCGACTCCTACATAGCGAACTGGTCCCCTGGAAAGAGGCAAAAAATTCTTTGCTACTCAGGATTTACATCATACATAATAAGGAAATGTTTGGGGGAGACCTTTGCCCAGCAGTGGGACACTATAGGTTGACAAAAAAAATATTATAAAGGCGAATTTGTAAGTGTGTATGTTTGTTACTTCTTCATTTAACATACTGTAGTAGGATTTGGCTGAAGTTGAATATTTGTGTGAACCACAAATGTTTGTCTCTGTCTGGGTGTGAGTGAATGAGTGCGTGCGTAGTTTCTGATACCCTAGATACAAGTTTCGAACTTAGTTAGGGGTCAGTTACTGTAATGAGATGATGGAGGGAATGATTTGATAATAAACTTACATAACTCTATGAGTACTGCAATGCCCTGCAGTGAGGATATACTCCGAGCTGATGATGGATCCCCCACACATCCACTGGGCGGAGTCTAGGGTGCTGCCGTATCCTAGCAGAGCCTGAAACATTACCAACCAATAATACATCTGTCTAACACTGAACGCCTCTCCTGATAGGGAAATGTCTTTTTTTTCAACACACTTACTCATAAAGGGGCCCTTATTTGTGCAAAATCAGACAAATAAAATGACACCTTTTATTCACAAGTGAGTTATAGTTTTTTTAAGTTACTTTTAAAAAAAGTTTCGTCTTTGGTTAATTTTCTAAAAAGTTCTTATACCTTTGTATTATAAAGAAGTTTTGTAATAAATTGATGGTTTAATTGGGATGATGAAGTTAAAACGAAGTAATAAAATGCAGGGTTATGGTAGATTATATCATGTGTAACATCAGCTCATGGGACAGGATTCAAGCGGTACCCTTTGAGGCTGAACTGCTCGACACTTATAGAGCAGCGAAAAAATCTCTGCAAGACTCTATTGCCCTGGCAACTCTCACGGCAATCGTGGGAAACGACCTCTCCTTGCCAAATGTAGTCTCTGCTATGGTGAGCGAGGAGAGGTCTTGGATTGGAGTGTCCACCTTTTGTGAGGTCGTACTCTTGCAAAAAGAAGCTGCGGAGAGAGAGCGCGAAGCCCTCTCCACTAACACTATCTGCAGTAGGGATCGTGGAGGGATTTGTGGGATCAATTCTTACTTACCATATGCGGGAATTCTCCATACAGCGCATCCTGGCTCCCTACGGGAGAGGCCATGCCATAACCGGGATTGAAGCAGTTACCGTCGGCGTTATAGGTCTTATCTATCGAGTACACCATGTGGATGTGTGGCTTGCATTGGTACACCAAGTTTCTATACCACTGCCGGCAATCTGAAATATTTTTTAGAGGATAAGTATCCTACTACTACTCGGTGAAGGAAATCATCGTTCAGAAACCTGCACACACCTAGGAAGAAATTCTAAGGTTGTGTGTGAAGTCGACCAACCCGCACTTGGCCAGCGTGGTTGACTAAGGCCTAATCACCCTAATTCAGGGTAGGCTCGTGCCCCTCGGTGGGGACATATATGAGCTGATGATGATGAAGTATCCTACTAATATTATAAATGCGAAAGTTTGTATGTTTGTGAGTTTGGATGTTTGTTCCACTTTTACGCAAAAACTACTGTATCGATTTCAATTAAATTTGGTACAGATGTTCCTTGTAACTAGGAATAACACATAGGATACTTTTTATCCCGAAAATCCCATGGGATTGTGTATGAGTAATCGTGTGTTTTATTTGTTAACTTTTTGTAGTCGCAAATCCTACCAATAGATGGCGTTGTTACTCAATTTTTTAACACGATGGTGAATTGTGCCGAGATTGTATGATACTACGAGATTCACGGGGGTAAAACCGCGGGGCGCTGCTAGTAGATAAATAAATTTGGGGATAAAAAACGAAGTTCCTTTAAAAAAAGTTTAAATAAGTTTTTACTCGAAAGAGTAAGCCATAGGTTATCAACCTTTTTAATATTATAAAATTAACGCGCTGTTCGAAATTTAAATTACATTAATAAACGCGCGCTGTTCGATATTTGAATTAAATTAAATTAATAAACGCGCTGTTCGCAATTTGAATTAAATTAATTATAAACGCGCTGTTCGAAATTTAAATGAAATAAAACAAAAGTGCGTTGTTCGAAATTTGAATTAAATTAAATTAATAAACGCGCTGTTCGAAATTTGAATTAAATTAAACAAAAGCGCGCTGTTGGAAATTTGTTATGTTAAATTAAACGTCGTTAAAAATGTGTCGTTAAAACTTTGGTCTTAATTTTGTCCGTCTAGCCTCTAGACTTCGTTCCAATAGTTGTCACTCGCTGATAAAATACCAAGCTTTCCAATAGTGCAAGAAATTTTTAAATCGGTTCAATAGTTTTTCGTTAAAATCGTAACATACAATCCAATCTTCGTCGTCAAATATATGATTTAGATTGAATATTGATATTGGCCGTTAGGACTAGTATTTCTCTTTTATATGTATATGTCGTTGACCATTTCATGAAATGGTTGATAAATTCATGAAGTGGTCGCATTTCATGAAATGCAATCGTTTCTCGATATGGTCAACTAAACGCGCCGCTATTTCATGAAACGGCCAATATGATTTGATCATATCGTCAAATAGTTACATTAATTACCCGAAGAGGCGCTGCAAGCGCTAAGTTAAAGCGCAAGATGGCGGCCGTTGACGAAAATCGCAGTGAGAAAGTGAATAATTTATTATTAAATGATAAGGAATATGAGAACAAAAGACTACATATATAAAACTCTTCAGTTACTGAGTGATGTACTGACTGACAGACAACGCACAGCCGAAACTACTGGTCGTAGAGAGCTGAAATTTGGCACGTGTGTTTGTTGGGAGAGTAGGCTACCACTAAGAGAGGATTTTTAGAAATTCCCCCTCCTAGGCGGAGAAACGGGGGGTAAATTGAAAACTACGTGGGAAACCGCGGGGCGCTTCTAGTCTATCCCTAAATCTTTTCGTATATGTGTAAACTTACAGTCTATGTGTTTGACGCCCGTCAGTATGGTTTGTTTTCGTTTTTCTAATTCAAATGCCTCTTTTTCGCGCGCATATCTGAAATTAAAACATATTTTTAAAACTATTTTTTGTCGTGGTTTGGTTATGTTTTGTTTTGTATGGTTCTGTGAAGAATATAACCAGCCCCCGTAGCATAACTGTGCGTGGTAAAAAATATTGACACCACGAAATAATCTATCGATTTCGCGAGCATGACCAAATGTCATAAAATTAATCACGTGGTAAAATTAAATATGGCGGGTATTTTTATCATATTTTGACAGTTGGATGTCAATAAATCGCTTTATCTATCGCGTTTTCAAAGTCATGCTAGCCCGGAAGAACAAAATAAGTATGACCACGACAAAAACCCGTTTAAGTGTTTTATTTCAATGTGTAGTGTTCGTGTAAATCAAAGATATCATTAAACTAATATGTAGTAGTTAAGAAACATGAAAATCTCATGAAGTTAATAGTTCTATAAGATACATATTCAGAGTGATTTTTTTATCTTATATTGTATTGTCATGGGACTTACATAAGTAACCCAAATTCCAGCTCAATCGGATAACCAGAAGTGGTCGACAAATGGCAAGATTTGATTACAGACAACGGGACAGGTGACACTAAATACAAGCTTGTAAAAATATAGCAAGACTTACTCGTCGGTGAAAATTTTGCATGAATCGCAGCAAATCAGAGGATTTTGGCCCTCCCATCCGCAAATCTAAAAAAATAAAATAAGTAATACACCCCTATTTTGAAATGATGGGACTTATTAAAATCAGAATATCTGTAGCAGTAACTGAATCCATATATCCAATAAAAATATCAAAAATGATAGTCGATTACTTATCTTTAAAAAATACTAAATAAATGCCGTATTACTAGACGGCATACTAGCTATCAAGTATTCTGTGACGGACCGCGCTCAGCTGTGTATCGCAGCGTTCGCCTGTTGTTCGGTGTAAAATAACAATAAAATTTGGCGGGATTTTGAAAAACTTTGACATAATATCATAACTTTTTAAATAAAAGCAAACGATAAAATCTAACTTCACTATTATATTGTCACCCGTCGTTTACATTAGCTGTGTGATTAAGTATCTCGAATTCAAAATAGGGGTGTATACTGGCCACACCCTGTATAAGGAGCATCTGTACTAAATGTACAACACCTACAGATTCGATATCACATAGTACTAGCTGCGCCCCGCGGTTTTACCCGCGTGACGTGAATACCATCGTGTGTTGAGTAACAACGCCATCTATTGGCACGATTTGCGACTACAAAAAGTTACAATAAAACGACAAAAATACGATTACTTATACACAATCCCATGGGGATTTCGGGATAAAAAGTATCCTATGTGTTATTCCTACTAGTAATGAACATCTGCACTAAAAATCTAAATCGATACAGGTTTTGATGTTTGTTACTCTTTCACGCAAAAACTACTGAATGGATTTTAATGAAATTTGGTACAGATGTTCCTCATACCTAGGAATGACACACAGAATACCTTTTATCCAAAAATCCTCATCATGTGTATATAGGTAATCGTATGTTTTATTAACTTATTGTAGTCACTAATCCTACCAATAGATGGCGTTGTTACCTAATTTTTAACACACGATGGTGAATTGTGCCGAGATTGTATGATAGTACGGATTCATGCGGGTAGAACCGCGGGCTAGTTTATAATTAACCGACTTCCAAGAAAACAGGAGGAGGTTCTCTATTCGACGTGTATTTTTTTGTGTGTTTGTTACGCGATTTCTTTGTAATCATGTATGGAGCATTTTAAAATTCTTGTTTGGTTAGAAGGAGGATATTCGCGAGTTATAAGTACATATAAATCTTCTAATATATAAAATTCTCGTGTCACAGTTTTCGTTCCCGTACTCCTCCGAAACGGCTTGACCGATTCTCATGAAATTTTGTGAGCATATTCAGTAGGTCTGAGAATCGGCCAACATCTATTTTTCATCCCGAAATTCCCACGCGAACGGGAACTACGCGTGTGAAACCGCGGGGCACAGCTAGTTGTAAATATATATATTCAAGATTTCGTTTATTGTAAATTATTTTCTTGGTTTTTAGTGCTGAAGTCGGTTTCTCATTTTTTATAAATTAACTTTATAATTATTAAGATCGTCGTGACATTGTATAAGGAAAAATCCGAAATAAATATTTCTGCTTACTTACACTGATAAACTTTGAACTTTAAAGATATCGCAAAAATGATAAATGTAGTCATTATGTAGTACTAGCAGCGCCCCGCGGTTTCACCCGCGTAGTACCCGTTCCCGTGGGAATTTCGGGATAAAAAGTATCCTATGTTCTTTCCCGGACCATAAGCTACCCCTGTACCAAATTTCAAGTCAATCGGTCCAGTAGTTTAGCCGTGAAAAGGTAACAGACAGACAGACAGACAGACAGACAGAGTTACTTTCGCATTTATAATATTAGTTAGGATTAGGATTTACGAGTATACATATCACTACATAGTATAAAACAAAGTCGCTTTCTCTGTCCCTATGTATGCTTAGATCTTTAAAACTACGGAACGGATTTTGATGCAGTTTATTTTAATAGATAGAGTGATTCAAGGGGAAGGTTTTAACATAATTTTATCCCCATATTCCTACGGGAACGGGAACTACGCGGGTGAAACCGCGTGGTGCAGCTAGTTTCCTAACTAATCCTAATCCTAACTAATATTATAAATGCGAAAGTAACTGTCTGTCTGTTACCTTTTCACGGCTAAAATACTGAACCGATTAACTTGAAATTTGGGACAGGGGTAGTTAAGATCTGGGGAAGAACATAGGCTGTGTTTTATCCCAAAATTCCCACGGGAACGGGATTTACGCGGGTGAAACCGCGTAAATCCCGTATATTTGTATTTTATTTTATTTAAAAAAAATACCAGCCCGAGTTTCTTGTCGATTCTTCTCGGCTGATGTAATTCCGAATCGGTGGTAGATTCAGTGACGTTCATAAGGAGTATACTTATCCCATTCTTCCCCACCAAGTTTGTCCCCACTGGGGACATATGGGATAAATTTTTAGAACATATCCCATTCGTCCCCAGTGGGGACATATGGGATAAATTTTTAGAACTCAAATTATTATAATTAACGGGATATTTACCATGTATATTATTTGTTTCGAGTTTCCGATATTTCGACGCTGTTGCAAGGTGTTCATCCGTGATCATGGCGCTTGGGATATACCCTAATACCCTTCATAAGTGCCTCATTGAGACCTTAATTTAATAAACGATTTTAGATTTTTGAAAGCCGCGTTCAATTGTTATTTTCAGAATGCTTACCGGCGAAGGTTTCCCGTTTTTCAAATTATATTCAAAAGTTGGACACTTCCTGTAGTCTATGCACAATCCAGTCACATTACCCGAGAGACACTCACTCCCGTCAACTTCATTTCTACTAACAAACTCCGGGAATTTCTCTTGTTCATAACTATTTTCGATATACAAACTGTTTACCGAACAAATTATTAAAAATAATATTTTTATTATCATTATTTCGTATCAAGTCACGAAGTTAGGGGTCAGTTACTGTAATGAGATGATGGAGTGAATGATTATGTTATGTTATAATGAGATCGGAAGCACTGTTTAATACTCCAGTCTAGTATAAACTGATTTATAAACACACAATGTTCTTTAGATATTACTAGCAGCGTCCCGTGGTTTTACTCGCGTAGTTCCAGCTCCCTTCAAAATGCTAAAACCCTTCCTCTTGAATCACTCTATCTATAACATATCATAATCATTCCCTCCATCATCTCATTACAGTAACTGACCCCTAACTAAGTTCGTCACTTGTATCTAGGGTATCAGAAACTACGCACACACTCATTCACACACACCCAGACCGAGACAAACATTTGTGGTTCACACAAATATTCACCCCGCACGGGAATCGAACCCGCAACCGTACGGATAGCAGTCCGGCATGGTGACAGCCATCGAGGTCGTCAAATTACTCTATCCATTAAAACAAACCGCATCAAAATCCGTTGCGTAGTTTCAAAGATTTAAGCATACATAGGGACGGACAGCGGGAAGCGACTTTGTTTTATACTATGTAGTGATGTGGATACTTAGGCCATAGAGTGCGGACAGCGCATAAGTACCTATATAATCTAAGTATACTAATACTAGCTGCGCCCCGCGGTTTCACACGCGTAGTTCCCGTTCCCGTAGGAATTTGGGGATGAAAAATAGATGTTGGCCGATTCTCAGACCTACTGAATATGCTCACAAAATTTCATGAGAATCGGTCAAGCCGTTTCGGAGGAGTATGGCAACGAAAACTGACACGAGAATTTTATATATTAGAAGATTATAAAGAAGTAAAGTTTGTGTGTTTGTTAAATTGTAAGGGGTAATCTCGGGATCTACTGAACCGATTTCAAAAATTCTTTCACTAATGGGAAGCTAATTTATCAGTGCGTGACATAGATTATAGATATTTTATCCCTGTATTCCCACGGGAATGCGAACTACGCGAGTCAAACCGCGGGGCGCCGCTAGTAACTATATAATCTATCTATATATATATATAAATGAAACCTATCCTAATGGTCACGGCATCACGCGTGAATGGCTGGACCGATTTCACTATTTTTTGTTGTTGTATTTGTTTCTATTAGGAGAAGGTTCTTATGTAAAAAAAACTGGAAAATCAACGGGAAAATTGGACCCGTGCAAAGCCGGAGCGGGCTGCTAGTTTATTATAAGTATCGTAGTATTTATGTACAATAATTACTTTACAGCTAAAGTAGGTATAATCAGCTCATTCATTGACACATAACATTGTGATTAACAAGCATTTAATAATAACAAATAAAATGATTTGTTCACTTTTATTTATAATTATAATAAAGTCAGTTTTCAGTCTCAATAGTTTAGATTTAGTGGAAAGTTATGAACAAATTAAATTCCCTGATTTTGTCAACAAGACTGTCGTGAAAAGTGAGCCGTGTGTCTCGGGTAACGTGACGGGGGTGTGTGTGGACTATCGGCGATGTCCCACGTTCGAATTCAATTTGAAGACAGGAAACACACCACCGGTATGTACATTTATCATTTTATAAAAATAAAAAACCCCCAACACAAATACTTTCAAACCCCCTTAACTTTTAAATGGGTCAACCGATTTTCATCAAACATGTCTAAGAACACTCGCACGTAAGTCCCCTTTAATACAAAAAAACTAAATTGAAATCGGTCCATCCGTTCGGGAGCTATGATGTCACAGACAGACAGATACACACACACATACACACACACACACAGACACGTCAAACTCTACCCAACTCACCCATCTTTTTGCGTGGGGGTTAAAAATGCTATGCAATAGCTTTACCGCGGCAGTCCCCGAGTCATGTCTTTTTTGTTCATAATTTTATCTTCGCATTAGCTTTATTAGCGGAACAACGCGGGTGAAACCACGGAGAGCCACTAGTAACTAAGTAAAATAAGAGTGTCATATTAACAGTACCCCTCCGGCCACACTTACCCTCCGGCCACACTATCGCGATAACGCTAACATTTACGTTGTCGCGACACGTCTGGCCAAGAATTCGTCGTATCGCGAATCAGTTCCGCGAACTCGAATGCCCTTAAACCATTGACATAATGCCTTAAACTCGCTGTCGGTCAATTGGCGCACAATCAAAGGATTTTGTCGCGAAACTTTCGCACGACAGTGTGGTCGTAGAGTACCTGCATGCCTTTCAGCCCGATCCGTCCAGTGGTTTGGGCTGAGAGTTGATAGATCACTATGTCAGTCAGTCAGTCAGTCAGTCACCTTCGTAAAGAACTTTTATTCGAATGATTGACATTGCCTACATCATAACATCTACCTGCATGCCAAATTTCAGTCCGATCCGTCCAGTGGTTTGGGCTGTGCGATGATAGATCACTATGTCAGTCAGTCAGTCACCTTTGAGTTATATACTTATATTTAGTTGATTATGTCATCACCAAAGTGTCATCTAAGGTTAAGTTTATCTGGGCATTGCAAAATGAAAACAAGCAATAGTACCTACCAAGGTAACTTTTCGTATCACAATATTGGGTTATTATTTATATACTAGCCTAGCGGTTTTACGCGTGCGGCACCATATCCCGTGGGAATTTCGGGATAAAACTAGCCTATGTCCTTCCCAGACCATAAGCTACCCCTGTACCAAATTTCAAGTCAATCGGTTCAGTAGTTTAGCCGTGGGAAGGTAGCAGACAGACAGACAGAGTTACTTTCGCATTTATAATATTAATATACTAAGGATGTATCGATATTTATACAGGTTCAGAGAGTCGATCAATGAAATAAAATGGTAGTTTTCTTTTTCCTTTCCTTGAATCACTATTTCTATTAAAACAAACCGCATCAAAATCCGTTGCGTAGTTTTAAAGATCTAAGCATACATACGGACATAGGGACAGAGAAAGCGACTTTGTTTTATACTATGTAGTGATTCTGGTGATAAACATATTCCAATGTTTGTATTGCAGACGTGCGGATGGAACGGCACAAATCCTCTGGTCTGCTGTGACAGTTGTTACTTGTACACCGACCAGTAAGTAATCCTAAACGTACATACATAACATAATCATTACCTCCATCATCTCATTACAGTAACTGACCCCTAAGTTCGTAACTTGAATCTAGGGTATCAGAAACTACGCACACACTCATTCACACACCCAGACCGAGACAAACATTTGTGTTTAACACAAATATTCAGCTCGCACGGGAATCGAACCCGCAACCTTACGGATGGCAGTCCGGTATGGTGACCACTCTGCCATCGTAGAAAATATCGTTTTTTTGACTGTACAAAACAGCTGTTTTTTTATTGGTGTCCGAATTGTCAGTGAAAAAATGTTAAAATTACAAATTGACAATTCGGACACTGTGTCCGAATATTTTGTGTCCGAGTCGTCAGCAAGCCCATTAAACCCCCATTTTTGAATTCGAGATACTTAATCGCACAGCTAATGTAAACGACGGGTGACAATATAAAAGTGAAGTTAGTTTTTATCTTTTGTTTTTATTTAAAAAGTTATGATGAGTCAAAGTTTTTCAAAATCCAGCCGAATTTTATTGTTATTCTACACCGAACAACAGGCGAACGCTGCGATACACAGCTGAGCGCGGTCATCGATCCGAGCCGTCACAGAATACTTGATAGCTAGTATGCCGTCTGGTAATACGGCATTTATTTAGTATTTTTTAAAGATAAGTAATCGACTATCATTTTTGATATTTTTATTGGATACTAGCGGTCCGCCCCGGCTTCGCACGGGTCCAATTTTCCCGTTGATTTTCCAGATTTTTTTTACATAAGAACCTTCTCCTGACAATAACAAACACAACAAAAAAAGAATTGGCCAAATTGATCCAGGCGTTGTTGAGTTATGCGCTTACCAACACATTTTGCGATTCATTTTTATATTATAGATATGGATTCAGTTACTGCTACAGATATTCTGATTTTAATAAGTCCCATCATTTCAAAATAGGGGCGTATACCCAAGACTGACCCCTTATTAAGTTCGACTATATCTAGGGTATTAGACTTTCGCCACATAACCTTCTTTTAAGTGACGTACCTTTTCCAGATACGCCCGTGAGAAAGAGGCCTTTGAGTTGGAAAAACGAAGAAAAACCATACCGACAGGCATCAAGCATTTGGACTGTGAGTATACACTGAATATATAAGAAAATATATAAAAATAAAATAGTAGGGATGATAAAAATGAGTAACTAGCTGTGCCCCGCAGTTTTACTCGCGTGGAACCTTATCCCGAGGGAATTTTGGGATAAAAAGTGTCCTATGTGTTATTCCTAGGTATGAGGAACATCTGTACCAAATTTCATTAAAATCCATTTAGTAGTTTTTGCGTGAAAGAGGAACAAACATCCACACATCCACACTCACCTCCAATGTTTATCTCGGTCTGGGTGTGCGTGTGAATGAGTGTGTGCGTGTTTCTGATGCCCTAGATACAAGTTACGAACTTAGGGGTCAGTTACTGTAATGAGATGATGGAGGGAATTATGTTATGTTATTTCAGATTGCGTTGAAATGTATAGGAATTATATGTACTCGTGCCGGCCGGAGGTCCATGTAAAGTTTATGGTAGTTAATGACTACGTTCCTGAAAAGAAGTGTTTCCACATAAGCTTTATGGCTTTGGCGCCAACTGGAGGCTACCCGGCACTTTACGGGCAATTCCCACATATGGTAAGTAAAAAAAACAATGTTTTTTTGTTTTTAAGTGACGATACGAGCGAGGAGAGCTCACCTGATGGTTAGCAACACGCCTGCCCATTACAGACACAGTGTACAACACTGTACTTCGCTCATCACCCCGAGACATCAGTTGGTGAGTCTCCCATTACAGACACAGTGTACAACACTGTACCGCGCTCATCACCCCGAGACATCAGTTGGTGAGTCTCCCATTACAGACACAGTGTACAGCACTGTACTGCGCTCATCACCCCGAGACATCAGTTGGTGGGTCTCCCATTACAGACACAGTGTACAACACTGTACTGCGCTCATCTCCCCGAGACATCAGTTGGTGAGTCTCCCATTACAGACACAGTGTACAACACTGTACTGCGCTCATCACTCCGAGACATCAGTTGGTGAGTCTCCCATTACAGACACAGTGTATAACACTGTACTGCGCTCGTCACCCCGAGACATCAGTTGGTGAGTCTCTCATTACAGACACAGTGTACAACACTGTACTGCGCTCATCACCCCGAGACATCAGTTGGTGAGTCTCCCATTACAGACACAGTTTACAACACTGTACTGCGCTCATCACCCCAAGACATCAGTTGGTGAGTCTCCCATTACAGACGCAGTGTACAACACTGTACTGCGCTCATCACCCCGAGACATCAGTTGGTGAGTCTCCCATTACAGACACAGTGTACAACACTGTACTGCGCTCATCACCCCGAGACATCAGTCAGTGAGTCTCCCATTACAGACACAGTGTACAACACTGTACTGCGCTCATCACCCCGAGACATCAGTTGGTGAGTCTCCCATTACAGACACAGTGTACAACACTGTACTGCGCTCATCACCCCGAGACATCAGTTGGTGAGTCTCCCATTACAGACACAGTGTACAACACTGTACTGCGCTCATCAATTGAAATATCATCTCTATGGCAGCGCCGCGTAGCCGTGTGCAGCGTGTGTGGCGGTGGGTTCGCGCCCTACCTTAGTACTTCCGTCCTAACGTTCTGTCGTCCGTCACACCGACCTTATCTTTTGTACTGTATTCACAGGCCCTGATAGGTTTCGGCAGCACCGTGGACTCCGCCCAGTGGCATTGCGGGGGCTCCATGATCACCTTCCAATACATCCTGACTGCCGCGCATTGCAGCGCGCATAGAGACTTGTGAGTGACGAATCTGTACCTGTAGGAACCTCACAGGGCCGTAGCTAGGGGGAGGGGCATTGTGGGCAATTCCCCACCTTGAAATCTACAATGCCCTACCTCACTCTAACAGAATTTAACCGTCTTGTTCTTCATTATTGATAGAGTAGTTCTTCATTATTTTTAACCCCCGACGCAAAAAGAGGGGTGTTATAAGTTTGACGTGTGTGTGTGTGTGTGTGTATCTGTCTGTCTGTGGCATCATAGCTCTCGAACGGATGAACCGATTTCAATTTATTTTTTTTTATTAAAGGGGACTTACGTGCGAGTGTTCTTAGACATGTTTGATGAAAATCGGTTGACCCGTTTAAAAGTTATGGGGGTTTGAAAGTAATTGTGTTGGGGGTTTTTTAAATTTTTAATTTATTTGTCTACGAATAGCTAATGAATATTTAGCGAAAATAGCTAATTACTTTTTTTCCACCCACTCTGTAATTAATGCTACCCTGCCTCAAATTCGACTCTAGCTACAGTCCTGGAACCCCATCAATATAGAAAATATTCTCTCTCAGTGGCATTGTTCGGCTTCTGAATGTCCTGAGTAGAAACTCAGATAAGATAGTCTGACTTTCTGAGATAGCTCAAATTATTAAATCAATGGGATATTTACCATGTACTTATATTATTTATTTCGAGTTTCCGATATTTCAACGCTATTGCAAGCGCCATGATCACGGATGAACTGAGATAATTTATCGCCATTGTACCTCAGAGTTCTGTCAAAATATATGACAGCAAAATGTAGATAGCGTGTCCTGGCCGAAACCACCAGCTCTCAGAATGTCAGACCATCTAACATAGATTACTCAGGACTTTTTTCGGTGTAATGAGATGATAGTGAGATTCTTTCGCTATAGGGGACCAGCTCGGTACGTCGGAGTGGGGATGCTGAAGAGATCAGATCCTGTGGAGCGATGGCAGCGACTCGAGGTAGACAGGTTCATCTCCCACCCCGACCACAAGCCGCCAATCAAGTACAACGATATAGCGCTTATTAAAACGAAAACTAAGTAAGTCACATTTCTTGTTACGTTAGGTATAAGTTGGTAGCCGACTGCAGACAGCAGCAGCAGACCACACGTCGCCGCCTAACGTCATCATGACACTTCGCCGTCTGTTGCTCGGCGACGCGAAGCTAGCTTCATTCATGTCGCCCACTACGAATTTAATTTCATAGAAATACATACAAACCAGTAGTGGCGCGGCGACGTATGGTGTGCTGCTGCTGTCTGCAGTCGGCTACCAACTTATACCTTTATCATGGAACTGAGAATTATTTTCCAGGTGTAATTTTTTAAAACAATTTGTTGTAATTATTGTAAGATTCCGTCCGAGTGGGTACTATCGTATTGCCAGATATTCTGCTGCCACACAGAAGTTAAAACATTACTGTGTGTGTTCCACTATTACTCAATGGGCACACGAGACTCACCAACTGATGTCTCGGGGTGATGAGCGCAGTACAGTGTCGTACACTTGCAGGACGCTTACCATCCTAATCCTTATAATATTAAACTACTAAGTAACTCTCTCTGTCTGTTACCTTTTCACGGCTAAACTACTGAACCGATTGCCTTGAAATTTGGTACAGGGGTAGCTTATGGTCCGGGAAAGAACATAAGATACTTTTACTTTATATATACTATACTTACATATACTTTTTATTCCGAAATTCCCACGGGAACGTGAACTACGCGGCTGAAACCGCGCTGCTAGTCTATTTATATGTACATTTGTTGCAGAATTCAGTTTCACTCGGATACCCCATTGCCGGCGTGTCTGACTACAAAAGACCTGGACCGTCCTGATGTAGACGCGTTTGTTACTGGTTGGGGAGACCTGGGCTTCCGAAAAGGGAGTGCTGATGCTTTACAGATGGTAAACATTTTCGTTATACACCCATATTTTGAAATTACGGGACTTATTAAAATCAAAATATCTGTAGCAGTAACTGAATCCATATATCCAATAAAAATATCAAAAATGATAGTCGATTACTTACTATCTTTAAAAAATACTAAATAAATGCCGTATTACCAGACGGCACACTAGCTATCAAGTATTCTGTGACGGCTCGGGTCGATGACAGCGCTCAGCTGTGTATCGCAGCGTTCGCCTGTTGTTCGGTGTAGAGTAACAATAAAATTCAGCGGGATTTTGAAAAACTTTGACTTATCATAACTTTTTAAATAAAAGAAAAAATCTAACTTCACTATTATATTGTCACCCATAATTACATTAGCTGTGTGAAGTATCTCGAATTCAAAATAGGGGTGTATAAGGAACTCCTGTACAATATTCCATACTTCTAGACACACCGGTTTAGACTGTGTGTTGTCAGTCAGTCAGTCAGTGTTAAATCCTTCCTCAGTACTACACCTACGTTATATAAGGAACTCCTGTACAATATTCCATACTTCTAGACACACCGGTTTAGACTGTGTGTTGTCCGTCAGTCAGTGTTAAATCCTTCCTCAGTACTACACCTACGTTATATAAGGAACTCATGTACAATATTCCATACTTCTAGATACACCAGTTTAGACTGAGCGTTGTCTGACAAAGACCCGATGCCCTTGCTAAATATATTCTATTCTCTAGGTACACGTGTCCCGTTTTCCTGATGATGAGTGTTCCAAGATGTACCCCAGAAACCGGAATCTCATGCAGGGCGTGAACAGCTCCACTCAGATGTGTTACGGGGACAAGGATGTAGCGAGGGACACCTGCGGGGTGAGTGTATAGCACGGGGCGTCTGTAGTGGTAGGGGGGGGGGGGGGGGGGCTGAGGCTGACATGCATAGCCGTTCCGGTGACAGCGTCGCTGTAATCGCATCTTTTGGTTGTCAGATGATTGTCAGTGTAATGAAAATGTATACAATGACATTATAGTCACAATGACAGACTTATAAGCTTCCAATTTTGGCTACTAGAATGTGTGTGTGTGTGTTCCAGGGTGACAGCGGGGGCCCGCTCCAGGTACACGATGAGGACGTGAACTGCATCTGGAGCATCATCGGGGTGACGTCATACGGGCGGACGTGCGGGCTCCCGGGCGGCGCCGGGATCTACACCCGCGTGCAGCCCTACGTGCCCTGGATCGAGAGTATCGTGTGGCCTTAGCATCGAAGCACAGGGCACGGAATGTTAGTCGGGAGGAATCCGCACGCAACACCAGATTAGTTACAATATTATGTATGATAAGTAAATAAAAATACCCGACGAAACATACGATGACATTTTAATGATTTTCTACATATTATGCGTAGGTATTTTTTATACAAGAGTGCAAAGTTGCTTTTTAACCGGGGCTCCAGTTGAGGACCGAGCCAGCGAAGGATTCTAAAATTCAATACAGAGCGCTGCGAGGGATTCAAAAAAAAGCATCCTGTGCGTTAGCGAGGGAAGAAAAAAAAGCACTAGGTGAAAAGAATTGGCACTCAAGTGCAAGACATATTTTCATACCCACCATTTTTTTAAAATTAATTTACTTAAATAAAAAAACTTATATAAGGAATAGGAAATAGGCTCAAAAACTACAAGTCTGATTTCAAAAATTCTTTCATTATTGTAAAGCTACATTATCCCCGAGTGTCATAGACTATATTACAAATTTTCAAAAAAATAGGGATCCTCACTATAACTTCAATAGTGTAATCCATAAAAGAGAATAAAAAGAAATGAAAGTGGTAGAAATAGTAGTGGTAGAAATGGTAGTAGTAGAAATGAAAGTGGTAGAAATGGAGGTGGTAGAAATGGTAGTGGTAGAAATCGAAGTGGTAGAAATGGTTGTGGTAGAAATGGAAGTGGTAGAAATGGAGGTGGTAGAAATCGAAGTGGTAGAAATGGAGGTATTAGAAATGGTAGTGGTAGAAATCGAAGTGGTAGAAATGGTAGTGGTAGAAATGGAGATGGTAGAAATGGAGGTGGTAGAAATGGTAGTGGTAGAAATCGAAGTGGTAGAAATGGTAGTGGTAGAAATGGAGGTGGTAGAAATGGAGGTGGTAGAAATGGAGGTATTAGAAATGGTAGTGGTAGAAATCGAAGTGGTAGAAATGGAAGTGGTAGAAATCGAAGTGGTAGAAATGGAAGTGGTAGAAATCGAAGTGGTAGAAATGGAAGAGGCAGAATGGAAGTGGTAGAAATGGAGGTGCTAGAAATCGAAGTGGTAGAAATGGAGGTGGTAGAAATGGTAGTAGTAGAAATGAAAGTGGAAGAAATTGTAGTGGTAGAAATGGAAGTGGTAGAAATGGAGGTGGTAGAAATGGTAGTGGTAAAAATCGAAGTGGTAGAAATGATAGTGGTAGAAATCGAAGTGGTAGAAATGGAGGTATTAGAAATGGTAGTGGTAGAAATCGAAGTGGTAGAAATGGTAGTGGTAGAAATGGAGATGGTAGAAATGGAGGTGGTAGAAATGGTAGTGGTAGAAATCGAAGTGGTAGAAATGGTAGTGGTAGAAATGGAGGTGGTAGAAATGGAGGTGGTAGAAATGGAGGTATTAGAAATGGTAGTGGTAGAAATGGAAGTGGTAGAAATGGAAGTGGTAGAAATCGAAGTGGTAGAAATGGAAGTGGTAGAAATCGAAGTGGTAGAAATGGAAGAGGCAGAATGGAAGTGGTAGAAATGGAGATGCTAGAAATCGAAGTGGTAGAAATGGTAGTAGTAGAAATGAAAGTAGAAGAAATGGTAGTGGTAGAAATGGAAGTGGTAGAAATGGAGGTGGTAGAAATGGAAGTGGTAGAAATGGAGGTGGTAGAAATCGAAGTGGTAGAAATGGAGGTATTAGAAATGGTAGTGGAAGAAATCGAAGTGGTAGAAATGGTAGTGGTAGAAATGGAGATGGTAGAAATGGAGGTGGTAGAAATGGTAGTGGTAGAAATCGAAGTGGTAGAAATGGAAGTGGTAGAAATCGAAGTGGTAGAAATGGAAGTGGTAGAAATCTAAGTGGTAGAAATGGAAGAGGCAGAATGGAAGTGGTAGAAATGGAGGTGCTAGAAATCGAAGTGGTAGAAATGGTAGTAGTAGAAATGAAAGTAGAAGAAATGGTAGTGGTAGAAATGGAAGTGGTAGAAATGGAGGTGGTAGAAATGGAAGTGGTAGAAATAGAGGTGGTAGAAATCGAAGTGGTAGAAATGGAGGTATTAGAAATGGTAGTGGAAGAAATCGAAGTGGTAGAAATGGTAGTGGTAGAAATGGAGATGGTAGAAATGGAGGTGGTAGAAATGGTAGTGGTAGAAATCGAAGTGGTAGAAATGGTAGTGGTAGAAATGGAGATGGTAGAAATGGAGGTGGTAGAAATGGTAGTGGTAGAAATCGAAGTGGTAGAAATGATAGTGGTAGAAATGGAGGTGGTAGAAATGGAGGTATTAGAAATGGTAGTGGTAGAAATGAAAGTAGAAGAAATGGAAGTGGTAGAAATCGAAGTGGTAGAAATGGAAGTGGTAGAAATCGAAGTGGTAGAAATGGAAGAGGTAGAATGGAAGTGGTAGAAATGGAGGTGCTAGAAATCGAAGTGGTAGAAATCGAAGTGTTAGAAATGGTAGTGGTAGAAATGGTAGTGGTAGAAATGGTAGTGGTAGAAATGGTAGTGGTAGAAATGGTAGTGGTAGAAATGGTAGTAGTAGAAATGAAAGTGGTAGAAATGGATGTGGTAGAAATGGTAGTGGTAGAAATCGAAGTGGTAGAAATGGTAGTGGTAGAAATGGTAGTGGTAGAAATGGAAGTGGTAGAAATGGAGGTGGTAGAAATGGAGGTGGTAGAAATGGAGGTGGTAGAAATGGAGGTGGTAGAAATGGAGGTGGTAGAAATGGAGGTGGTAGAAATGGTAGTGCTAGAAATGGAAGTGGTAGAAATGGTAGTAGTAGAAATGAAAGTGGTAGAAATGGAGGTGGTAGAAATGGAGGTGGTAGAAATGGAGGTGGTAGAAAAGGAGTTGGTAGAAATGGAAGTGGTAGAAATGATAGTGGTAGAAATGGTAGTAGTAGAAATGAAAGTGGTAGAAATGGTTGTGGTAGAAATGGTAGTGGTAGTAATGGAGGTGGTAGAGAAATGGTAGTGGTAGAAATGGAGGTGGTAGAAATGGTAGTGGTAGAAATGGTAGTAGTAGAAATGAAAGTGGTAGAAATGGTAGTGGTAGAAATGGAAGTGGTAGAAATGGAGGTGGTAGAAATGGTAGTGGTAGAAATCGAAGTGGTAGAAATGATAGTGGTAGAAATGATAGTAGTAGAAATGGTTGTGGTAGAAATGGTTGTGGTAGAAAAGGAGTTGGTAGAAATGGAAGTGGTAGAAATGGTAGTGGCAGAAATGGTAGTAGTAGAAATGAAAGTGGTAGAAATGGTAGTGGTAGAAATGGAAGTGGTAGAAATGGAGGTGGTAGAAATGGTAGTGGTAGAAATCGAAGTGGTAGAAATGATAGTGGTAGAAATGATAGTAGTAGAAATGGTTGTGGTAGAAATGGTTGTGGTAGAAAAGGAGTTGGTAGAAATGGAGGTGGTAGAAATGGGACTGGTAGAAATCGAAGTGGTAGAAATGGTAGTGGTAGAAATGGAAGTGGTAGAAATGGTAGTGGTAGAAATGGAGGTGGTAGAAATGGTAGTAGTAGAAATGAAAGTGGTAGAAATGGAAGTGGTAGAAATGGAGGTGGTAGATATCGAAGTGGTAGAAATGGAGGTGGTAGAAATGGTAGTAGTAGAAATGAAAGTGGAAGAAATGGTAGTGGTAGAAATGGAAGTGGTAGAAATGGAGGTGGTAGAAATGGAGGTGGTAGAAATGGAGTTGGTAGAAATGGAAGTGGTAGAAATGGTAGTGGTAGAAATGGTAGTAGTAGAAATGAAAGTGGTAGAAATGGTTGTGGTAGAAATGGAAATGGTAGAAATAAAAGTAGTAGAAATGGTAGTGGTAGAAATGGAAGTGGTAGAAATGGAGGTGGTAGAAATGGAGGTGGTAGAAATGGAGGTGGTAGAAATGGAGTTGGTAGAAATGGAAGTGGTAGAAATGGTAGTGGTAGAAATGGTAGTAGTAGAAATGAAAGTGGTAGAAATGGTTGTGGTAGAAATGGAAGTGGTAGAAATGGAAGTGGTAGAAATGGAGGTGATAGAAATGGAGTTGGTAGAAATGGAAGTGGTAGAAATGGTAGTGGTAGAAATGGAGTTGGTAGAAATGGAAGTGGTAGAAATGGTAGTGGTAGAAATGGTAGTAGTAGAAATGAAAGTGGTAGAAATGGAAGTGGTAGAAATGGAGGTGGTAGAAATCGAAGTGGTAGAAATGGTAGTGGTAGAAATCGAAGTGTTAGAAATGGTAGTGGTAGAAATGGAGGTGGTAGAAATGGTAGTGGTAGAAATCGAATTGGTAGAAATGATAGTGGTAGAAATGAAAGTAGTAGAAATGGTAGTGCCAGAAATGGAAGTGGTAGAAATCGAAGTGGTAGAAATGATAGTGGTAGAAATGAAAGTAGTAGAAATGGTAGTGGTAGAAATGGAAGTGGTAGAAATGGAGGTGGTAGAAATGGAGGTGGTAGAAATGGAGGTGGTAGAAATGGAGTTGGTAGAAATGGAAGTGGTAGAAATGGTAGTGGTAGAAATGGTAGTAGTAGAAATGAAAGTAGTAGAAATGGTTGTGGTAGAAATGGAAGTGGTAGAAATGGAGGTGGTAGAAATGGAGGTGGTAGAAATGGAGGTGGTAGAAATGGAGTTGGTAGAAATGGAAGTGGTAGAAATGGTAGTGTTAGAAATGGTAGAAGTAGAAATGAAAGTGGTAGAAATGGAAGTGGTAGAAATGGAGGTGGTAGAAATGGTAGTAGTAGAAATCGAAGTGGTAGAAATGGTAGTGGTAGAAATGGAAGTGGTAGAAATGGAGGTGGTAGAAATGGAGGTGGTAGAAATGGTAGTGGTAGAAATGGAGGTGGTAGAAATGGAGTTGGTAGAAATGGAAGTGGTAGAAATGGTAGTGGTAGAAATGGTAGTAGTAGAAATGAAAGTGGTAGAAATGGTTGTGGTAGAAATGGAAGTGGTAGAAATGGGGGTGGTAGAAATCGAAGTGGTAGAAATGGTAGTGCTAGAAATGGAAGTGGTAGAAATGGTAGTGGTAGAAATGGAGGTGGTAGAAATGGAAGTGGTAGAAATGGTAGTGGTAGAAATGGAGGTTGTAGAAATGGTAGTGGTAGAAATGGAAGTTGAAGAAATGGTAGTAGTAGAAATAGTAGTAGTAGAAATGGTAGAGGAAAAATGGTATTTGTAGAAATAATAGACACAAAATTGTTTTTAAAATGTATTTCTCCTTGAATTTGCTAACGTGGTTTCAAGGCCACACGATGCTCTCGATCCAGGGTATGTAGTGGTGCACGCGGGTGTAGATCCCAGCGCCGCCCGGGAACCCGCACGGCCGGCCGTATGACGTCACGCCGACCACCACGTGGGCACACGTCGACGAAGAGAAGTACTGCAGCGGGCCGCCACTGTCACCCTGCACAGTAGAGATAGTATGAGGGCCCATTCACCTCACAGTGTCCTCCACCTCACCGTCCCCAGGGCCCCGAAGCACATCTGCGTGTTGTGGTAGTCCCGCGACGATGTGTATCCCCATATCCCTGCTCGGTGTCAGTAGAGAGAGTATGAGGGCCCACTCACCTCGCAGGTGTCCCCGGGCGTGGACGTCCCCAGGTCCCCGAAGCACATCTGCGTGTTGTGGTCGAACCCGCGATTCAACAGCCGGTGTTTGGGGTATGCGCTCTTGCATTGCGACTGACTCTGCTCCTCCAACGATACCTGGAGGTAGAAACATGTCTTCAATATGGTAGAAGTTACTGAACTATTGCTACCCATAGCATACGTTGAAAGAAAAAAATGGTCATTATTTTTCATTAGTTTTTTAATGGTGTATCCATAAGCTTGCGGGTTCGATTGGGTGAATATTTGTGTGAACCACAAATTTTTGTCTCGGTCTGGGTGTATGTGTAAACGAGTGTGTGCGTAGTTTCTGATACTCTAGATACAAGTTTCGAACTTAGGGGTCAGTTACTGTAATGAGATGATGGAGTGAATGATTATGTTATTTGGGTAAGCTGGATCAACTTGTTAGACCTAAAGGATGATGTCAGAAAATGTATGAACTCTGATATCCCCTCCAATAGCTATGTATAATATATCGTTGGGTAGCCATAGTTGAGCAGAACAAAAGTTACTATGGAGTGAAGGTACAAATCTTAGTCCGATCAGAGTTATGCAGTATCTTGCCCAATTATACTCTGCATCATATTATCCCATCAAACTTGATATTTCCCTACACCATTGATGCTCTACGAAGAAAAATTGGATGCACTAACCACTTGAAGAACTTCAGCCAGGTTCATCCTAGCACCGAGCGCCCCCCACCCCGTGGCCAGGATCTCAGAACGTTCCTCGATCCTCTCTGTATCCAGGATAGGGGCTGGTAGACATGCTGGCAGGACGAACTTGTTGAATTCGAATCTGGAACACATTAGGTAAATTTGCCATAATAAAAATTTGCCACAAGTAAAAATTACAGTAAACTCGCCACAATCTTATCTGTCTCACGAAAACTTGCCTCAGCTTTCAATCACAGTCAGGAATAGACTAATCTAATAACTCTGTCAGATAGATTTTCAAAAAATATAGTTAAATCTGGGTGTATGAATGAGTGTGTGTGTAGTTTCTGATACCCTAGATACAAGTGACAAACTTAGTAAGGGGGTAACTATAATGAGATGATGTAGTGAATGATCATGTTGTATAAGACTCACGGCTTGTCGGTCTGCAGCAGCGCGATATCGTGGTACTTGTCTGGTGAGCGGTAGTCGGGGTGCGGCACGACGCGCGCGACCAGTCGCATCTGCCGCCCGTCTGCTGCCTCATCCGACCGCCGCAGGATGCCCGCCGCCACGCGACTCACTGCAGCGCTGGGGGGGATAAATAGTCATAATCTACAGAGGTATGGGGAGAGGGAATCCCCATTGAAAAGGGAGGATCCTCCGACCAGATGGGTGTTATTGTCTGGTGGGTAGCTGCCCGACGGTTGTAGTCGGGCTCTCGTATAGTCAATTGCTCTGTAAATTTCACTTGCATGATTCAGGACTTTTTAGTTTAGTTCTTCTAGTAGCGGATAGATGTCGCTATTGCTATTTAGTTCCTATGTGGCGTGTAGATGTCGCCACAGAGGAAAGATTATTGAAAAGGCTTCGAAACTACATAAAAATAGAAGTTCCTTGAAACCAGAAATGAAACATAGCTGACTTTGTATCTCATCATCAGCTCATATAATATGTCTCCACCGAGGGGCTCGAGCCTACACTGAATGAAGGCGATCAGTCTTCAGTCAACCACGAACCTCTCACTGAGTATGAAGCCCCCGCACAGCCACTGGACCTCCTCGGGCTCCTCCCCTCTCTCACTGATGATACCACGTGTCCCACTCACCGCGAGTACGAGGTGCAATGCGCCGCGGTCAGCACGAACCTCTCACTGAGTATGGAGCCCCCGCACAGCCACTGGACCTCTTCGGGCGCCTCCCCGTAGCCGAGCAACGCCTGGAGGCAACATAAACTCATTGTACACGGTGTAGTGTATCAGTACTGATAGTCATTGATGGTCACTGCAATCACTGACGGTTACTGATAGTCACTGAAAATCACTGATGGTTACTGACAGTTACTGATAGTCGCTGATGGTCACTGATGATTAGTATTGGTTACTGATTGTCGCCACTGAAAGTCACTGATGGTTACTGATAGTCATCTGTAGATACTGATACTCACTGAAGGTTATGGATAGTCACTGATGTTACTGATATTCACGAATTCTGATGATCACTGATTGTTTCTAATGGTTACTGATAGTCTTCGCATCAGCGAAGACCAGGGGACACTAACCGCCTGAATAGTGATCCACTGATAGTTACTGATAGTGATCGTTAATAGTCACTGATGGTTAATGATACACTGATAGTTATTGATAGTCATTGATGGTTTATGATAGTCACTAATACTCACTGACAGTTAATGATGGTTACTGATAGTCACTTATAGGCACTGATGTTCTGATAGTCAGTGATGCTGAAAACTAGTATTACCATATGTGGGAACTCCAGTCTTAAAGCGTTCCTCCCGTAAGCAACGGCAGGCGCAAACTGAGATAGAGTTGAACAATTGGGAAAACCGTACGACAATCCGAGTTGCTTCTGACACTTGTAAGGGAGCTCCGATGAACGCTGTATGCAGTCTGGAAGGAAAGGTTGATGATTATTGTATGGATGTTTGAGTGGATGTATGGATGGATGTATGTATGGATTTATGAATGTATGGATGTATGTATGGACGAATAGATGGTTGGATGAATGGATGTATGGATGTATGGTTGTATGGATGTATGGATGTATGGATGTATGGATGTATGTATGGATGTATGGATGTATGGAGTATGGAGTATGGATGTATGGATGTATGAACGGATGAATGTATAAATGCTTGTCATGAATTTCTAATTTATATGTCGTTTATTCGACCTTCATACGGTTAAGGAAAACATCGTTGATGCATCTGCACACCATGCCCTATGTAATTCTAATGTACTTTCTAATGACTGAGGACTGATCGCACTCACTGGGGAGGGAGAGCCCCTCAATGGGGACATACTATACAGGGTGACCCAAATAGACCGGTCAGTGGGGGGACGTCTGAAACTATAAGAGATACAAAGATCTGTTCTTAGAAACCATGTCATCGATTTTAGTAAAAATAGAAACTGCATTCGATGATTTAGAAAAAACTATTACTCACTCCGGGAAACAAACCCGAAAGTTTTGAAAAATGTTATGTTCATTATTTCTAACTAGAAATCGATTGGGTATGTCTAAAGCAGTAAATGTTCTAAGAAACATGATATCTAAAAAACATTAAATTAAAAAATTTAAAAACCCCCAACACAATTACTTTCAAACCCCCATAACTTTTAAACGGGTCAACCGATTTTCATCAAACATGTCTAAGAACACTCGCACGTAAGTCCCCTTTAATACAAAAACAACTAAATTAAAATCGGTTCATCCGTTCGGGAGCTATGATGCCACAGACAGACAGATACACACACACACAGACACGTCAAACTTATAACACCCCTCTTTTTGCGTCGGGGGTTAAAAATCACCCATGCATTATATACTTATCACTACATAGTATAAAACAAAGTCGCTTCCCGCTGTCCGTCCCTATGTATGCTTACATCTTTGAAACTACGCAACGGATTGTGATGCGGTTTGCTTTAATAGATAGAGTGATTCAATAGGAAGGTTTTAGCATAATTATATCCCCGCTTTCTCACGGGAGCGGGAACTACGCGGGTGAAACTGCGGAGCGTCACTATTTTTTCAATATAGTATTAATGATAGTAGCTATAACTTAATAACAAAAAAGATTCCTGATATCGATATATTTGGAGATAATCTCAGTAAATTTAAACGTATAATAAGGCAGTAGATAATTTAATTATTACTTTTATTTTTTATTATTACTTATTTTTTTATCTCATTCATCTTAAGCTGAATTGTTTTTTTTTATTTTTTTTTTTCATGTTTAATTTTGTTCGTGCATGCCTGTAATTGGCACACACCAGAACATAGACCATAAGAAATATTTTTGTATTTTTTATGTGTGTGTGTTGTTGGCAATACCTAAATAAATAAATGATAACTACTTACGGTCCCAAGCTTTGCTTCCAGTTTTCCAGTACAGTTGTCCAGTCACTGTAATAACGGCATCTCTGAAAATGTATTCTTATTTCATATAGAATAGGAAAGAAATCTATATACATATCCTAATCCTAACTAATATTATAAATGCGAAAGTAACTCTGCCTGTCTGTCTGTTACCTTTTCACGGCTAAACTACTGAACCAATTGACTTGAAATTTGGTACAGGGGTAGCTTATGGTCCGGGAAAGAACATAGGCTACGTTTTATCCCGAAATTCCCACGGGATCGGGAACTACGGTACAGCTAGTACTTTATATATACATCCCTATTTTGAATTCGAGATACTTAATCACACAGCTAATGTAAACGACGGGTGACAATATAAAAGTGAAGTTAGTGTTTTTCTTTTGCTTTTATTTAAAAAGTTATGATAAGTCAAAGGTTTTCAAAATCCCGCCAAATTTTATTGTTATTCTACACCGAACAACAGGCGAACGCTGCGATACACAGCTGAGCGCGGTTATCGACCCGAGCCGTCACAGAATACTTGATAGCTAGTGTACCGTCTGGTAATACGACATTTATTTAGTATTTTTTAAAGATAAGTAATCGACTATAATTTTTGATATTTTTATTGGATATATGGATTCAGTTACTGCTACAGATATTCTGATTTTAATAAGTCCCATCATTTCAAAATAAGGGTGTATATATAAAACTCTTCCGTTACTATATAGGTGATGTACTGACTGACAGACAACGCACAGCCGAAACTACTGGTCGTAGAGAGCTGAAAGGCACGTGTGTTTGTTGGGGGGAGTAGGCTACCACTAAGAGCCTTCATCGTCAGAAGTCTCGCACTCATCCTCCTGATGAAGGCCACCGAATGTGGCTGAAACTAGTCGAGGGATTCGACCTAATGTACGAACATCCCGTTACATTCATTTGACTGATATTACGTTTCATAATTGCCCTGCTGGTAGACTTACGTAATATTTCTCACTAATTCACAGCTTCCACAGCAGACTATCGGGACCAGACCGTCGAACGAACATATCTGGAAGGAAAAAGGTTCAACAATTAAATTAAAAATTTAAAAAACCCCCAACACAATTACTTTCAAACCCCCATAACTTTTAAACGGGTCAACCGATTTTCATTTAACATATCTAAGAACACTCGTACGTAAGTCCCCTTTAATACAAAAAAAACTAAATTGAAATCGGTTCATCCGTTCGGGAGCTATGATGCCACAGACAGACAGATACACACACACACACAGACACAGACACGTCAAACTTATAACACCCCTCTTTTTGCGTCGGGGGATAAAAACAACATAATCAGGTACAAGAAATCATGCACAAATCCGTTGCTAAACAGTAGTGCGAAAACATTACAGGGTCCTAAGTCTGCAATTTGACATTATTGATCAGACAATATGTTGATATTGAGGCACCATAACGAGAGTGTCAGAAAATTAGTATTCTGCTAAAATTTATTCATATGGCTATGGTGTCTCAGTGGTCTTTGTTGCATATCAAAATTTATAGTTATTTTCAACACACTTGCTCATAAAGGGACTCTTATTTGTGCAAAAACAGTTGAATAATGACACGTTTTATTCACTAGTGAGTTAAAGATTGTTTTTTATATTGCTTTCATTTAAAAAAAGTTTCGATACCAAAAAAATTGTGTCCATACATTTTAAAAACAAACTTCAACTATGTTTCCTTACTTTTGGTACCTAGGGCTATGGTCGATTCCATTCATTCATTCGTTTTTTTTTTTAATAAGTATATTCTTTTAATCTATGGCCGATCACCATTGTTGTGTTGGATGCGCGCGAATAGAAAAACTGTTTATTTATTAGCGAAAAATGATAATTTCTTCGCAAATGTGTTGAAAAACGTATCTCTAAAACTATCCTCGGCTATCTTCAGACCCTCGCCTGACGGCTCGGGCCTCAATAGCGTCTCGGAGGTAGTCACCAACTTACCTCGCTTGTACCTTAAATAACTATTATCTATCACGTTTTCGAAGTCATGCTAGCCTGGCAGGCGGCCTTACTTTACCGTGGGTTCTTTGCCATGAATCCTGTCTGCTATAACTTCTGGACATCTGAACATGTTGACACACTTCCCCTCCACTTGTATCTTCCTCTCCACTTGTACAGTATAAATCTTGATACACGGACTACCTGGAAGAATAAGGAGTAACTTATACATGGTAGGCCATAAGTAGCATACAGTGTCACAATCTTTTCTGTGCCGGCGGCCAAAATTGGAAGCTCCTATTGTCATTTTATTTTATTTATAAGGATATTCAACAGCAAATGGGTGCGTAATAAATCTTCGGTACAAACTTTTTTTTGACAGATATCCTCAATAGACTAAACAATTAAAAGATGAACAGAACGATAGATTGAGTTGTCAAATCATACACTACTGGAAAAAATTAAGGGATCAAAAAAAAATTCCAAATTTTTCGGTAGTTTTCAACAGGCCGTAACTTTGAGAGAAATGGTCGTACAGGAAATAAAAAAAAAGGAAATTGTAGCTCCAAGTGTCTAGTTTTTGGATTAGAACTTCAAAATTTTGTAGCCTCCGCGGTTTTTGAGTAATCGTAGAAAAACCAGCAACAAAAAAATTCTCAAAATTTTTTTAGTTTTTTTTTTGGTCTACGAGCGTGGAAAAAAATATTTTAGCTTAACCACCATAAGGATCGGATACTTCGTTCATTTAGCTTTAATTTCTTTTTTTAAACACCCTGATACGTCCACTCCTCGCTGAGATATCGGTCTTCAAATGGAAAAGGATCTCTATGTCTTTGATTATCGATATCTCAGCAACCAATGATCGCTCAGAAAGTTAAAGGTGGGTTTCAAGAACTTGAATGAATTCCCCTTAAATTGAAAATTTAAGCACTTTCTGGAACAAAAATGTGGAAAAAGCTCGAAAAATCATTTTTTTTTCTCATTTTTAAAAATTATGAGCTTTTCAGAGCAAAAAACGTGATCCTTTTCAGAGCAAAAAACGTGATTTTTTCAAAAATTCGATTAAGTGAAACAAAAAACCGGCTGGCTGGATTAATTTGATTCTTTGTAGAGTTTTTGTGGACATATTGAACTGTAAAAGGCACACTTAACATTAGTGGTTTCCTCAATATTTTCGATCCAGCGCTTGATTTTCCAAAAAACCACTAAAAGCCCTTTTTTGTTGCATTTTCAAATTCATGTGACAGAAAGAAAAAATTTTTTTTTCGAAAAACCATGGACAGTCGTTAAGTGGAATTCATTCAAGTTCTTGAAACCCACCTTTAACTTTCTGTGCGATCATTGGTTGCTGAGATATCGATAATCAAAGACAAAAAGATCCTTTTCCATTTGAAGACCGATATCTCAGCGAGGAGTGGACGTATCAGGGTGTTTAAAAAAAGAAATTAAAGCTAAATGAACAAAGTATTCGATCCTTATGGTGGTTAAGCTAAAATATTTTTTTCCACGCTCGTAGACCAAAAAAAAAAACTAAAAAAATTTTGAGAATTTTTTTGTTGCTGGTTTTTCTACGATTACTCAAAAACCGCGGAGGCTACAAAATTTTGAAGTTCTAATCCAAAAACTAGACACTTGGAGCTACAATTTCCTTTTTTTTTATTTCCTGTACGACCATTTCTCTCAAAGTTACGGCCTGTTGAAAACTACCGAAAAATTTGGAATTTTTTTTTGATCCCTTAATTTTTTCCAGTAGTTTACATAGACAAAATTAGGTCATCATTTTGGTTAGGTTATGTTAGAACTGCGACCACACAACGCGCGAGCCGAGCGAGCGTAGCGAGCGTGCCGCGGCAGCGGCCGGCGAAGCGCAAAAAATTATATTTACGGAGTTATTTAAGAAATTTAAAGATTATTGTATATGTGAACGCATTGAGTGGCTGAACGGTGTAAATCGAAAGGCTCTATATTCTGTGGTCTCTATGATTTGACGACATAATCTGTGATCTTGATCTGTCAAAATTACTTGATTTTGCACGTATTTCCATACCATTTTGTTTTTGTCGTAATTAATTTATAATGCGTTTCTTTACTATAAAAACAGTTTATATGGGTTATAATGAGCCCCTAAAACACCCCCAAATAAACAGCATCATAAAATTCAAGTACCGGAGATCTATGGTCTTACCGGTACTTAGCCAATAACAGAATATCACAACAAAATCAAAAGGAATATACAATAATATGCTACTTAAGTGAAACTCAAAGGTGATCTAACTGAACATAAAATACAATAATAAAAACAAAGAAGAGAAATAAACAGCTAACAAAAAATAAATTAATGTAAGTCTATAGATCTCCGGTACCTGAATTTAATGATGCTGTTTATTTGGGGGTGTTTTAGGGGCTCATTATAAGAAACGCATTATAAATTAATTACGACAAAAATAAAATCGTATGGAAATACGTGAAAATCAAGTAATTTTTACAGATATTGCCATAGATCATAGATTATGTCGTCAAATCATAGAGACCACAGAATATAGAGCCTTTCGATTTACACCGTTCAGTAACTCAATTCGTTCGCATATTCAATAATTTTCTTTAAATTTCTAAAATAACTCCGTAAATATAATTTTTAGCGCTACGCCGGCCGCTGCCGCGGCACGCTCGCTTCGCTCGCTCGGCTCGCGCGTTGTGTGGTCGCAGTTCTAACATAACCTAACCAAAATGTTGACCTATTTGTATAAAACTTAATCAATTTTTAGAAACTTTTGTCTATGTACGATTTGACAATCTGTCAAAAAAAATTTTGTACCGAAGATCTATTACGCACCTTAAATTAACAAAGAAAACATTATCAAATATACCTGCGTTATTCGGTGAGGCTCTCCATCGCGCGTGCCTTAAATGTATGTTTGGAGGTGGTAATTAGATATCGATGTCAATTTCATTGAGACTCTAATGTCATTTGGATACATCTATACTAATATTATAAAGAGGAAAGATTTGTTTGTTTGTTTGTAATGAATAGGCTCCGAAACTACTGGACCGATTTCAAAAATTCTTTCACTAATGGAAAGCTAATTTATCAGTGCGTGACCTAGGCTATATTTTATCCACGTAATCCCACGGGAACGGGAACTACGCGGGTGAAACCGCGGGGAGCTACTATTTTCAATAAACTGACAACCAAAAGATGCGATTACAGCGACGCTGGGACCGGCACAGACAAGATTTTGACCCAAAGAGAATCCTGGTCGTGATCCTTATTCTATAATCATAGGGCTCAATAGAGTCACAATGACAATAGTAGCTTCCAATTTTGGCCGCCGGCACAGACAAGATTGTGGTACTGTATGTACTCGTATTTGAAACATTAATAAAATTTTCACTAAGAAAATGATATGTTGTTAATATTTTTTTAGTAGTTTCTGATACCCTAGATACAAGTGACGAACTTAGTTAGGGGTCAGTTACTATAATGAGATGATGGAGGGAATGATATCTTAATATACAAAATTCTCGTGTCACAGTTTTCGTTGCCATACTCCTCCGAAACGGCTTGACCGATTCTCATGAAATTTTGTGAGCATATTCAGTAGGTCTGAGAATCAGCCAACATCTATTTTTCATCCTGAAATTCCCACGGGAACGGGATCGGGAACTACGCGTGTGAAACCGCGGGGCGCAGCTAGTGTTATGCTATTTATCTTATATAATGCTAGCTGTGCCCCGCGGTTTTACCCGCATACTTCCCGATCCCGTGGGAGTTTCAGGATTAACTAGCCCTTTGTCCTTCCCCGGGCCATAAGCTACCCTTGCACCAAATTTCAAGTCAATCGGTTCAGTTTTTTAACCCTGAAAAGGTAACAGACAGAGTTACTTTCACATTTATAATATTAGTAAGGATAAGGATTTCGTAGGATGTTCGTTATTTTATAGGACTTTCTTATTATACTTAGAGACCTTCAGACCTTCAAGTAATTTTACTCACCAAGTAAAGTTAGCTTTGTCTCTATCTTACTTTATATCAAGTGACAAAGACAAAACATGTGAGTAGCTACTCGAAACGTTACTTGAAGATGGTGAAATAGGCCCTTAGCTTTTGCAAAAAAACTAATAAATAAACAAAACAACTCACCTTCAGGCAATTCATAGTTATAGGAATTTAAACTCGACACTAAACTTAGTATTAACAACAACACAGCGTTAAACATTTTATTCAATATTTTCCTTATATTTGCAAACTTTGCGTCGGCTGCGTAAGACAGCCGAAGACGAACGAAGTAAAAAATAAACAGGTTGATCCATTGAACCGGTAGTATATAATATAGTTTTTATAGTTATCATGGTTATTAGCACTCAAATCAACATAACATAATCATTGACTCCATCATCTCATTACAGTAACTGACCCCTAAGTTCGTAACTTGTATCTAGGGTATCAGAAACTACGCACACTCATTCACACACACACCCAGACCGAGACAAACATTTGTGGTTCACACAAATATTCACCCCGCACGGGAATCGAACCGAAATTATTTACATTTATTAAATCTACCTGCAGTACAGCCAACAGTTCATCCGTGATCATGGCGCTTACAACAGCGTTGAAATATCGAAAAATCTAAATAAATAATATACATGGTAGTATTTAGTACAAATTCAAAAAACCTCGACCAACATTTTAAGAGACTTTCTCTCGCGGGTCAAAGGTCAGATAATCATTCACTCCATCATCTCATTACAGTAACTGACCTCTAAATAAGTCCGTAACTTGTATCTAGGGTATCAGAAACTACGCACACACATTTACACACACCCAGACCGAGACAAACATTTGTGGTTCACACAAATATTCACCTCCCCATCGACCCATCACGGATTCACGGATGGCAGTCCGGCCTGGTGACTCTGTCATCGAGGTCGTAATACAGAAGCCAGTGGTGTTGGACACGGCACGCATCGTGAGGAGGTTCCTCTATCTGCTAAGTTAAACTACTGAACCGATTTAGATGCAATTTGGTAACAATTTATTTATTACACATATTTTTTTATGTAAAATTCCCACGGCATTGGAATTTCAGCGTGTAAGCAGCCTAGGGCGTTTATTATAATGATAACTAGCTGTGCCCCGCGGTTTCGCCCGCATAGTTCCCGATCCCGTGGGAATTTCGAGATAAAACAACCTTTAGGACCATAAGCTACCTCTGTACCAAATTTCAAGTCAATCGGCCCAGTCGTTCGCGCGTTACCAAGGAAAATAGGGTAATGATAATAAATATTCATTTTTAAAATAATATTTTAGAATTGGATAGTCCATTTATCGAGGAAGGTTATACTATTGCTCGCGACTTCGTCCGCGTGGACGTCCGTCGTTTCTGACTGATTTCACTATAAAACACCCTACCCTAAACCTAACCGTTTTAGAGATATTATTTGTTTTTATAAAAATCACCGGATCTTCGGGTATAAGCTTAGATATTTTCAAATGCGTATGTCTTATTATTACTATTACTTGATTTTAACGTTTAAAATAAGGTGCTTAGAGACCCCAATAACAAATATTGTACCTAAACTGAATAAATAAGTAGTTGTAGATGATTAAAACTTTTAATAAAGTTAATTTAAAGAAATAAGAATCCGACTTCAGCACTAAAAATAAGAAAATAATTTATTAAATTTAAAATTTGAAAAACCCCCAACACAATTACTTTCAAACCCCCATAATTTTTAAACGGGACCACCGATTATCATCAGACATGTCTAAGAACACTCGCACGTAAGTCCCCTTTAATACAAAAAAAAACTAAATTGAAATCGGTTCATCCGTTCGGGAGCTATGATGCCACAGACAGACAGATACACACACACACACACACACCCACACACACAGACACAGACACGTCAAACTTACAACACCCCTCTTTTTGCGTCGGGGGTTAAAAATAAACGAAATCTTCAATAAATATTTACAATTTATAATTATAAAACTTTTGGAGTCAGTGTATGCCTACGTCATAACATCGACCTGCATGCCTTTCAGCCCGATCCGTCCAGTGGTTTGGGCTATGCGTTGATAGATCACTATGTCAGTCACTCAGTCAGTCACCTTTGAGTTTTTTATCCTACTAATATTATAAAGGCGAAAGTTTGTATGTATGGATGTTTGTTACTCTTTCACGCAAAAACTACTGAATGGAATTTAATGAAACTTTACAATAATCTTGCTTATACATCAGAATAACACATAGGATACTTTTTATCCCAAAATTCCCACGGGAACGGGAACTACGCGGGTGAAGCCGCGGGGCGCTGCTAGTATTTAAATAACATAACTTAATCGTTCACTCCATCATCTCATTATAGTAACTGGTATATGACATTACGCTGCGACCAATAGGCAGTGTCGGATTAAGACTTCATGATGCCCTAAGCAATCCAAGCCTTTGGGCCCCAGGGCTGTAGCTAGAGTGGAATTTGAAGACGAAAAAAAAAACAGGTCAGCTAACACTGAGCTCGCTATGTTCAACAAGGTAGGGCATTTGTCATTTCAAGCATAGCTACGGGACACAGCTACTAGATAGATAGAAAACAAGAAATCCTTCAGATTGTTTTCAATTTGCATTTAGCTGAACCGGTTTTGATAATACTTGTTTATTTATATATTATCATTCATGATTTATGAGTAACCGCAAAGCTATACAGCGAATTATAATTATTAATTTATCATCTACTAGTAGCGCCCCGCGGTTTCACCCGCGTAGTTCCCGTTCCCGTAGGAATTTTCTAAAAAAAATCCCCGGACCATAAGCTACCCCTGTACCAAATTTCAAGTCAATCGGCTCAGTAGTTTAGCCGTGAAAAGGTAACAGACAGACAGAGTTACTTTCGCATTTATAATATTATATTAGTAGGGATTCCCTATCCCTATCTATATAGATCAAGTGACAAAGACAAAACTTGTGAGTACGTACTCGGAACTTTACTTGAAGATCGTGAAATAGGCCTTTATGCTAATGTATATTTTTAAATAATAATTACTTGTGAATAGAGAGGTATTCCTAACACAGATCATGGAGTCAGTTAAGGACATCCGTCCTAACTCCTAACTGGAAAATAAATGGAGACTGGTTCGAGGTGAGGGAAAAAGTATATCATTTTATGTGTTATAAAAATTACAAATATAAATATCTGACGTAATTTTCAAAAAATATTTATTATTCCCATTTCGGCACCTTCGATTGACTTGAAATTGAAAAACACGGCTATACCCGTACATATCCTACTAATATTATAAATGCGAAAGTTTGTATGTTTGTGAGTTTGGATGTTTGTTCCACTTTCACGAAAAAACTACTGTATCGATTTTGATTAAATTTGGTACAGATGTTCCTTATAACTAGGAATAACACATGGAATACTTTTTATCCCGAAATTACCATGGGATTACGTATAAGTAATCGTATGTTTTATTGTATCTTTTTGTAGTCACAAATCGTACCAATAGATGGCGCTGTTACTTAATTCTTTAACACACGATGGTGAATTGTGCCGAGATTGTATGATACTACGAGCTACGCATGCTCACGGGAGCGGGTACTACGCGGGTAAAACCGCGGGGCGCTGCTAGTTATACATAACTATCGGATACAACCAACAAAAAAATGCAAGAATTTTAAGTCACTTAAAATACAATTAAAATAACTATAAAATAAACCTTGTCGCTTATAATACAAATAAAACAACTATATTACTCTTTCAATATCAATATTAAAAAATATAAAAAGACAGACGACTTGTATTACCTTGTGAACATATAAAGATCACTACATAGTATAAAACAAAGTCGCTTCCCGCTGTCTGTCCCTATGTACGCTTACATCTTTAAAACTACGCGACGGATTGTGATGCGGTTTGTTTTAATAGATAGAGTGATTCAAGAGGAAGGTTTTTAGCATTTTATCCCCGCATTCTCACGGCAGCGGGAACTACGCGAGTGAAACCGCGGGGTGCTGCTAGTAAAGATATTAAAATAAAACAAAGAATCTTTCCTTACTTTTAATATTATAAATGCGAAAGTAACTCTGTCTGTCTGTCTGTCACCTTTTCACGGCTAAACTACTGAACCGATTGACTTGAAATTTGGTACCGGGGTAGCTTATGGTCCGGGGAAGGACATAGGCTATGTTTTATCCCGAAATTCACACGGAATCGGGAACTACGCGGTAGCTAGTAATATCTATAAAAGTAAAAGTTAGTCTGTCTATGTTTACACATAAATATACACATGCTCATGCACATGAGTAAATTATAATGCGTCCCGCTCGCACGGATGCAATGGCGAGCGGAATGCAATATAATGTACGCAGGTGCGACAGAGATAGATAGCTACAGGTCAACGTACGATATTCTCTGTGAATTACGACCGTGCTGGCGATGAGTGATGTGTTCAGATTGTATTATTAAACACTAGCGGCGCCCCGCGGTTTTACCCGCGTAGTTCCCGTTCCCGTAGGAATATGGGGATAAAGTTATGCTAAAAACCTTCCCACTGAATCACTCTATCTATTAAAACAAACTGCATCAAAATCCGTTGCGTAGTTTTAAAGATTTAAGCATACATAGGGACATAGGGACAGAGAAAGCGACTTTGTTTTATACTATGTAGTGATACTTAGATAAACTGTAACCTTTGATAGCGGTTGGGTCGCGATAATCTCAGGAACTACTGGTCCGATTTGCAAAAAACTTTCAGTGTTGGATAGCTCATTTATCGAGGAAGGCTATAGGCTATATAACATCACGCTAAGATCAATAGGGGCGGTGCAATAATGATCCTACTACTATTATAAAGCCGAATGTTTGTGAGTGTGGATGTTTAGATGTGTGGATGTTTGTTACTGTTTCACGCAAAAACTACTGAATGGATTATAATGTTATTTGGTACAGATGTTCCCCATACCTAGGAATAATACATAGGATTTCAATTTTATCCCAAAATTCCTACGGGATAAGGTTCCACGCGGGTAAAATAAACTATATGGGAAGGTTCATATCTGACGAAACATGCGTCGCGTATTATCGGTCGCGTAACGCCAGAACAGACAAATGTATAGAAAAACACTTGACCGTTCACACTCAACGCACTAATGTATAATCGCTCCCGTGAGAATGCGGGGATAAAATGATGCTCAAAACTTTCCTCTTGAATCACTTCTATTAAAACAAACCGCATCAAAATCCGATACGTAGTTTTAAAGATGTAAGCATACATAGGGACAGACAGTGACAGCGACATTGTTTTATACTATGTAGTGATATAGATCTACACTAATATAATATTATAAAGAGGAAAGATTTGAATTTTTGAATGTAACGAATAAACTCAAAACTACTGGACCGATTTTAATAATTCTTTTTTTATTAAAAAGCTACATTCACCCTGAGTAACATAGGCTTTATTTTATTCCCGTGCTCCCTAGGGAACGGGAATTAAGCGGGTGAAACCGCGAGACGCCGCTAGTGTTTTATAAAACCGCAAGCGAAACCGCAAAGCGTGTGTAGTGTAGATATAAATGTCATTAGAAGTTTTGTTTACTTATATTAGTTGTTATTCAATTAGCGCTGTGGACAGGAGGTACTCGAACATGAGGAAAATGGAAATATATTATATAATTGTGATATTACTAAGTGTATCAAGAGGACAAATACTAAATCTGCCTGAAGGTATGTAATAAACTTTAATTAACATAACATAATCATTCCCTCCATCATCTCATTACAGTAGCTGATCACTAAGTTCGTAACTTGTATCTAGGGTATCAGAAACTACGCACACACTCATTCACACACACCCAGACCGAGACAAACATTTGTGGTTCACACAAATATTCACCCCGCACGGGAATCGAACCCGCAACCTTACTTTCATTATGCCATCGTCATCATCAGCTCCTATATGTCCATGAAGTTGTAGGTAACAAATGGAGCCCAAACTTGGAACAACAGCTTGAGTCAACTACCTACGTCTCTGTGGGCCGATCTCTCTGTTTAGTCAGAATCTCTCTTTCTAGAGGTTACCTTAGTTAGAAAGAGAGAGCCTGCCCACAGAGACGCGATAGTGATACATATTGGTATGCTTCAAGTAGGTATTCGAAGTGTGGGCTCCATGCTTTACCTTCAACTTCATGTATATGTCCCCACCAAGGGGCTCATCCTACCCTGAATGAGAGCGATCAGGCTTTGTCAACCGATTCTCGCCACATAGGCATATATGTCTTTCGGATTTTCGAATTTATATGCAAGTTTTTTCAACGCTCTTACGGTGAAGGAAAACATCGTTCAGAAACCTGCACACACCTGGGAAGAAATTATAAGGTTGTGTGTGAAGTCGACCAACCCGGCCTTGGCCAGCGTGGTTGACTAAGGGCTGATGGCCTAATTCAGGGTAGGCTCGAGCCCCTCGGTGGGGACATACATAAAAGAGCTGAGTAGCTGTGCCCCGCGGTTTATCACAATCCCGTGGGAATCCTCTCTTAGCGGATGCCTACGTCATAACATCTACCTGCATGCCTTTCAGCCCGATCCGTCCAGTGGTTTGGACTGTGCGTTGATATATCACTATGTCAGTCAGTCAGTCACCTTTGAGTTATATATATTTAGATGATGATGAATTTTATTGAAAATTAGTGACCCGCCCCGGTTTCACACGGGTCCAAGTTTCCCGTTTGCTTTTCCAGATTTTTTTTACATAAGAACCTTCTCCTGACAATAACAAACACAACAAAAAAAGAATTAGGGAAATCGGTCCAGCCATTCACGCGTGATGCCGTGACCAAGGAAAACGGGTTTCATTTATATATGTATAGAATATAGATAAATAAAAACTATGATAAAAAATAATTATTCCACTCTGCCCCACCACCCACCAAAGCGCCTCATTGGTGGGTTAAAGTAGAATGCCTTAAATTATGTACTTAATGTAATCTGCTCAGTCTAAGTAGTTTTATTTCAAAGATTTTCTTATTTTAGGTAGTCCGTGCGAATTTGAAGAAAGAAGAGGAATTTGTCACAAATCTACATTATGCAAGACTTTCCTGGCGGACGGATTGGAGAGAAATTATCCACCGGTAAGTGAACTATACATATTTTAGGGGATAGGCGATCCCCATTGAGTCGCTCGGGTCCTCCGCCCAGACGGGTGTTATGTCTGGTGGGAGCTGCCCGACGGTTGTAGTCGGGCTCTCGTATTTATATACACCACTATTTTGAAATTACGGGACTTATTAAAATCAAAATATCTGTAGCAGTAACTGAATCCATATATCCAATAAAAATATCAAAAATGATAGTCGATTACTTATCTTTAAAAAATACTAAATAAATGCCGTATTACCAGACGGCACACTAGCTATCAAGTATTCTGTGACGGCTCGGGTCGATGACCGCGCTCAGCTGTGTATCGCAGCGTTCGCCTGTTGTTCGGTGTAGAATAACAATTAAATTGGGATTTTGTAAAACTTTGACTTATCGTAACTTTTTAAATAAAAGCAAAAGATAAAAACTAACTTCACTATTATATTGTCACCCGTCGTTTACATTAGCTGTGTGATTAAGTATCTCGAATTCAAAATAGGGGTGTATAGTCAATTGCTCTGTAAATTTCACTTGCGCGATTCAGGACTCTTCAGTTTAGTTCTTATAGTTGCGGATAGGTGTCGCTGTAAGTATTTAGTTCCTCATGTGGCGTGCAGATGTCGCCACAACATTCAATCTTATTTGCGTTAAGTTTTTAAACATAGTTTAACAAAAACGATTTTAAGGTTAATATTGGTTGTAGAAATTAGCGTTCCAAAACTAAAATTAGACAAAGAAATCCAAAAAACTTAAATTAGTTAATGGTTTTGTTCACTCAAGGAACCATATATAATCTGTGCTATCGTTCTTAATCATTCAGATTGACAGGTTGTAAAACCTGGTTTAGTGTTAAACCAGACTTCTTCTTCTTCGCGTGTCGACTCATATTTTTGAGGACCAGAACTCGGCCACCGATATGGCACTATCAGTGGCCTTGTAAAGGTCCTCGCGTGTGCAGGTGTAGGGACACGCACGGCAAGTTAGAAGATGGACCATTGTTTGGGGAGAAATGCCACATAGACATGCACTATCAGAGCTGTAGCCCCACCTGTGCATGTAAAAATACCAGACTAAAAATGCAACACTAATATTAACATAATCATTCCCTCCATCATCTCATTATAGTAACTGACCTCTAATTAAGTTCGTAACTTGTATTTAATAGGGATTATGTTTTAATTTTAAAAATAAACATTTATATTTGATGACCGCGTGGTGTAGTTGGTAGTGCCCTGCCTGCTATACCGAAGGTTACGGGTCCGATTCCCGCTCGAGACAAACATTTGTGTTTTCTATCTATTCTTAGCATGTATTCAAAAAAAGTAACTATTTTGACGACCTCGAAGGCAGAGTGGTCACCATGCGGGACTGCCATCCGTAAGGTTGCGGGTTCGATTCCCGTGCGGGGTGAATATTTGTGTGAACCACAAATGTTTATCTCGGTCTGGGTGTGTGTGACTGAGTGTGTGCGTAGTTTCTGATACCCTAGATACAAGTTACGGACTTAGTTAGGGGTCAGTTACTGTCATGAGATGACGTAATGATTATGTTGATGCTTATTTACTTAAGTATGTTTTATCCGTTGTCTAGTATCCATAGTACAAGCTGATGTAACACATTTGACGTCCATAATTGAGATCGCGGTGGCGCAGGGGTTAAGGCCGTTGACTGCCGATCGGAAGGTGCCTGGTTCGAACCCCGCTCGTCCTGCCACGTACTAATATGTTTCCAATTTTCGAATTCATAAGTACGTTCGTACAACCCGCACTCGGCCTGTGGTTGACTAAGGCCTAATCACCCTAATTCAGGGTAGGCTCGAGCCGCTCGGTGAGGACATCATATGAGCTGATGATGATGATGATGTTCATAAGTGCCTGAAGCCATAACGGAATAAGCGATTATTGAATTTTAATTTCAATTTGATGATGTTTTTTGTCACAATTCGTCGGGCAGACTCGCTTAACTTAAAGACATACTTATTATTTTTTCAGATATGTTCCAAAGATGAAAAAGGAGTCTACATTTGCTGCACCGCTTGCGAAAAGACTGAAGACATTCGGTAAGTTCCTTTGGTTCATTCACTCTATCGGCGACGGAGCAGTAGTGTAGACTCTGTACCACAGGTCACTGCTTCGATTCCCTCTTTAGACAAAGATTTTTGTGTGCATGAAGGTCTGTTGGTCTGTATATCTATACTAATATTATAAAGAAGTAAAGTTTGTGTCTTTGTATATTTGTTAAATTGTAAGGGGTAATCTCGGGATCTACTGAACCGATTTCAAAAATTCTCATTGAAAGCTAATTTATCAGTGCGTGACATAGGCTATTTTATTTTATCCCTGTATTCACACGGAAACGGGAGCTACGCGAGTGAAACCGCGGGGCGCTGCTAGTTATACATATAGTAGTAACCAAACTCCATGCATAAAAAACTACCGGAACTGACAACAGGAAAAGAAAAGAAAAATCAGACTCAAAAAAATCATTGAATGAGTGTGTACGTTTCTGATACCCTAGATCAGCGATACTCAAATTGTGCTCCGCGGAACCCTAGGGTTCTGCGATGCTCCTGTAAGGGTTCCGCAAGAATTTAGAAAAAAAAACGAAGCACCCCTCTCTGGTGGACCGTACTGACAAGGCGCGAGTAGCAGCAGCGTCTTTAGTTCCTAGCGTATGACACTTTATCATTCTGATTTATTTTTATGATTATTTAAATTGTTTATGAATGATATTTTTTAATAATAAACTTGTTTAATGGAAATTAATAAGATTGAAATAAGTAAGAAGTACTTCTTATATGAATTTTACAAAACTAAAGATTTTTTAAGGTCAAAAGTGTGGCCTCATGTCTGGTGATCTCGCTGGTCAGTCGATTTGGGTAATTTCTACTTCGTTTAAGTACTTACGTGCCACTTTAGCTGAATCCGTTATCATCAAAACGGTCGCCTATAAATGGGGCAAAAGGCATTTCATGGGGTTCCAAGACATCGGTTAAGTATCGCTGTGCAGTCAGTCCATTTTCGATCACGACTAGCCCCATGCGTGCTCCTGAACATATGCCACCCCATACCAGAACCTCCACTATAAACGACAGTTTCGGAGAAGTTCGTCTGGTTATAACATTATCCTGTCTCGTACCATTTACGAATTGCGGATAGTTCCAGAGGCTATCTCTTCTCCATATTGTTCAAAACAATTGAACAAGCAATTTCATTATTTCTTTTCGAAATATGTCTTCTGATATTACATCCGGTATTGTGGGCAGTTCATAATGCTGTCTCGTGCCATTTACGAGTGTAACTTCCCCATCTGACCAACTTCCCCATCTGACCAACTTCCCCATCTGACCAACTTCCCCATCTAACCAACTTCCCCATCTGACCCGTCTGACCAACTTCCCCATCTGACCAACTTCCCCATCTGACCGACTTCCCCATCTGACCAACTTCCCCATCTGACCAACTTCCCCATCTAACCAACTTACCCATCTGACCCGTCTGACCAACTTCCCCATCTGACCAACTTCCCCATCTGACCAACTTCCCCATCTGACCAACTTCCCCATCTGACCCGTCTGACCAACTTCCCCATCTGACCAACTTCCCCAACTAACCAACTTCCCGAACTGACCAACTTCCCCATCTGACCAACTTCCCCATCTGACCAACTTCCCCATCTGACCAACTTCCCCAACTAACCAACTTCCCCGTCTGACCAACTTACCCAACTGACCAACTTCCCCATCTGACCAACTTACCCAACTGACCAACTTCCCCATCTGACCAACTTACCCAACTTCCCCAACTGACCAACTTCCCCATCTGACCCGTCTGACCAACTTCCCCATCTGACCAATTTCCCATCTGACCAACTTCCCCATCTGACCAACTTCCCCATCTGACCAACTTCCCCATCTAACAAACTTCCCCATCTGACCCGTCTGACCAACTTCCCCATCTGACCAACTTCCCCATCTGACCAACTTCCCCATCTGACCAACTTCCCCATCTGACCAACTTCCCCAACTGACCAACTTCCCCATCTGACCAACTTCCCCATCTAACCAACTTCCCCATCTGACCCGTCTGACCAACTTCCCCATCTGACCAACTTCCCCATCTGACCAACTTCCCCATCTGACCAACTTCCCCAACTAACCAACTTCCCGAACTGACCAACTTCCCCATCTGACCAACTTCCCCATCTGACCAACTTCCCCATCTGACCAACTTCCCCAACTAACCAACTTCCCCGTCTGACCAACTTACCCAACTGACCAACTTCCCCATCTGACCAACTTACCCAACTGACCAACTTCCCCATCTGACCAACTTACCCAACTTCCCCAACTGACCAACTTCCCCATCTGACCCGTCTGACCAACTTCCCCATCTGACCAATTTCCCATCTGACCAACTTCCCCATCTGACCAACTTCCCCATCTGACCAACTTCCCCATCTGACCAACTTCCCCATCCAACAAACTTCCCCATCTGACCCGTCTGACCAACTTCCCCATCTGACCAACTTCCCCATCTGACCAACTTCCCCATCTGACCAACTTCCCCATCTGACCAACTTCCCCATCTGACCAACTTCCCCAACTGACCAACTTCCCCATCTGACCAACATCTTCGTCTGACCAACTTCCCCATCTGACCAACTTTCCCAACTCATCAATTTCCCCGTCTGACCAACTTCCCCAACTGACCAACTTCCCGTCTGACCAACTTCCCCAACTGACCAACTTCCCCGTCTGACCAACTTCCCCGTCTGACCAACTTACCCAACTGACCAACTTCCCCATCTGACCAACTTACCCAACTTCCCCAACTAACCAACTTCCCGAACTGACCAACTTCCCCATCTGACCAACTTCCCCATCTGACCAACTTCCCCATCTGACCAACTTCCCCGTCTGACCAACTTCCCCATCTGACCAACTTTCCCAACTGACCAACTTCCCCGTCTGACCAACTTCCCCATCTGACCAACTTCCCCGTCTGACCAACTTCCCCATCTGACCAACTTTCCCAACTGACCAACTTCCCCAACTGACCAACTTTCCCAACTGACCAACTTCCCCATCTGACCAACTTCCCCGTCTGTTACGAACTTAGATAAGGGTCAGTTACTGTAATGAGATGATGGAGTGAATGATTATGTTATGATATTTCAGAAATGCAGTCGTCACCAAGGCAGGCGATCTCGCTTATAGGACAGGAGAAAAAATACACGACAGTAAGTTTTTTATATTTTTCAACACACTTGCTCATAAAGGGGCTCTTATTTGTGCAAAAACAGTTGAATAATGACACGTTTTATTCACTAGTGAGGTATAGATTGTTTTTTTAAATTGATTTGTTTTTAAAAAAGTGTCGATACCAAAAAAAATGTGTCCATACATTTTAAAAACAAACATCAACTATGTTGCCTTACTTTTGGTAGGTCTATGGTCGGTTCCATTCATTCATTCATTAGATTTTTTTTTAATAAGTATATTCTTTTAGCCTTTGGCCGATCACCATTGTTGTGTTGGATGCGCGCGAATAGGAAAACTGTTCATTTATTAGCGAAAAATGATATTTTCTTCGCAAGTGTGTTGAAAAACGTTGTATGGTACGCGCGTGTATTGATGATTACTATCCTCGGCTATCTTCAGACCCTCGCCTGACGGCTCGGGCCTCAATAGCGCCTCGGAAGTAATCACCAACTTACCTCGCTTGTACCATAAATAACTATTATTTTGAAATATGTTTAAGAAAACATGTTGTCTATATTAATATAGTAGGTAATAATCGTGGGATATATTATTCCAGAATGCCTGGAAATAGCGAGGGATTCACCCCACGAGTGTATGAGCGAGGCATACGCTGAGAAGCAATGGGATGATTCCAAACAGTGCTTCGACCTGCTCTGGCACAAGAGCCAGGTCATTTACATCTCCAACCAATACGTGGATAGGAGGGATTTCTACAACTTGGTAAGTTGTTTAAGCGATAATAATGGACCAAGAGCCCGCTACTGCCTGACCTTCGTCATTTTATAAAAGCTGAAAGTTTGTCTACGTGTGTCCCTAGTACAGGTAAGAATGATCCCCACCCATGAAGCTGAGGCAGCGGTGGCTTTGGCAGATAACAGGTAACAAAGGTGTATGAAATTCCATCTCAATTTCGTCATAGTATAAAACTCTATTTTTTGATATTTGATGCATAATGATATCAAAAATCACGTTGCTCAATGCCGGACAGCTAGTATGGTTCCAACCCTCTGCCGGACACCCTTAAACTATGGTAATTTATAATTAAACTTACGTCATTTTATAAAACCTAAATTTTATATATAATTTTTAGGGGGCCTATTTATCTATGTTTCCATAATTGCCGGACAGCTACGACGGTTCCATCATCTTGCCAGACGCATTCAAAGTGATGAGCAATAGCCCGTGAGTGCCTAACTTTCGTTATTATATAAAAGCTGAAAGTTTGTCTACGTGTGTCCCTAGTACAGGTAAGAATGATCCCCACCCATGAAGCTGAGGCAGCGGTGGCTTTGGCAGATAACAGGTAACAAAGGTGTATGAAATTCCATCTCAATTTCGTCATAGTATAAAACTCTATTTTTTGATATTTGATGCATAATGATATCAAAAATCACGTTGCTCAATGCCGGACAGCTAGTATGGTTCCAACCCTCTGCCGGACACCCTTAAACTATGGTAATTTATAATTAAACTTACGTCATTTTATAAAACCTAAATTTTATATATAATTTTTAGGGGGCCTATTTATCTATGTTTCCATAATTGCCGGACAGCTACGACGGTTCCATCATCTTGCCAGACGCATTCAAAGTGATGAGCAATAGCCCGTGAGTGCCTAACTTTCGTTATTATATAAAAGCTGAAAGTTTGTCTACGTGTGTCCCTAGTACAGGTAAGAATGATCCCCACCCATGAAGCTGAGGCAGCGGTGGCTTTGGCAGATAACAGGTAACAAAGGTGTATGAAATTCCATCTCAATTTCGTCATAGTATAAAACTCTATTTTTTGATATTTGATGCATAATGATATCAAAAATCACGTTGCTCAATGCCGGACAGCTAGTATGGTTCCAACCCTCTGCCGGACACCCTTAAACTATGGTAATTTATAATTAAACTTACGTCATTTTATAAAACCTAAATTTTATATATAATTTTTAGGGGGCCTATTTATCTATGTTTCCATAATTGCCGGACAGCTACGACGGTTCCATCATCTTGCCAGACGCATTCAAAGTGATGAGCAATAGCCCGTGAGTGCCTAACTTTCGTTATTATATAAAAGCTGAAAGTTTGTCTACGTGTGTCCCTAGTACAGGTGAGAATGATCCCCACCCATGAAGCTGAGGCAGCGGTGGCTTTGGCAGATAACAGGTAACAAAGGTGTATGAAATTCCATCTCAATTTCGTCATAGTATAAAACTCTATTTTTTGATATTTGATGCATAATCATATTATAACTCACGTTGCTCAATGCCGGACAGCTAGTATGGTTCCAACCCTCTGCCGGACACCCTTAAACTATTATGGATGATGCCAGAATATGTTTGGACTCTGTTACCCTCTCCAATAGCTATGTGTAATATGTCGTTGGATAGCCATAGTTGAGCTGACAAAAGGTTCCTAAGGAGTCAAGGTCCAAATCTTAGTCCAAACAGAGTTATGCAGTACTAAACATATCAATTTATCATAATATCATCCACGTAGATTGTTAAAAAAAAACAGTGTAATGGTATAAGGTTATTTTAGGTTTTTTATTATTATGAACATTGCATTTCCTTCATTTTCTTTTTATTTAATATTGTGATTGTTTTATGTTCCCATTCCATTCCATCAAAATTGAAAAACCAATGAATTAAAGTAAATCAAAGGACATTTTTTGTTGTTAAATTTATTGTTTAGTTATTTTAATTAAATCTTTAAACATTTTCATCATTTTCGTCGTCGACGTCGTCGTCAATACATTCGTCTTCAATGTTTATAATAATAAAAAACCTAAAATAACCTTATACCATTACACTGTTTTGTTTTAACAATCTACGTGGATGATATTATGATAAATTGATATGTTTAGTACTGCATAACTCTGTTTGGACTAAGATTTGGACCTTGACTCCTTAGGAACCTTTTGTCAGCTCAACTATGGCTATCCAACGACATATTACACATAGCTATTGGAGAGGGTAACAGAGTCCAAACATATTCTGGCATCATCCATAATAGTTTAAGGGTGTCCGGCAGAGGGTTGGAACCATACTAGCTGTCCGGCATTGAGCAACGTGATTTTTGATATCATTATGCATCAAATATCAAAAAATAGAGTTTTATACTATGACGAAATTGAGATGGAATTTCATACACCTTTGTTACCTGTTATCTGCCAAAGCCACCGCTGCCTCAGCTTCATGGGTGGGGATCATTCTTACCTGTACTAGGGACACACGTAGACAAACTTTCAGCTTTTATATAGTAACGAAAGTTAGGCACTCACGGGCTATTGCTCATCACTTTGAATGCGTCTGGCAAGATGATGGAACCGTCGTAGCTGTCCGGCAATTATGGAAACATAGATAAATAGGCCCCCTAAAAATTATATATAAAATTTAGGTTTTATAAAATGACGTAAGTTTAATTATAAATTACCATAGTTTAAGGGTGTCCGGCAGAGGGTTGGAACCATACTAGCTGTCCGGCATTGAGCAACGTGATTTTTGATATCATTATGCATCAAATATCAAAAAATAGAGTTTTATACTATGACGAAATTGAGATGGAATTTCATACACCTTTGTTACCTGTTATCTGCCAAAGCCACCGCTGCCTCAGCTTCATGGGTGGGGATCATTCTTACCTGTACTAGGGACACACGTAGACAAACTTTCAGCTTTTATATAATAACGAAAGTTAGGCACTCACGGGCTATTGCTCATCACTTTGAATGCGTCTGGCAAGATGATGGAACCGTCGTAGCTGTCCGGCAATTATGGAAACATAGATAAATAGGCCCCCTAAAAATTATATATAAAATTTAGGTTTTATAAAATGACGTAAGTTTAATTATAAATTACCATAGTTTAAGGGTGTCCGGCAGAGGGTTGGAACCATACTAGCTGTCCGGCATTGAGCAACGTGATTTTTGATATCATTATGCATCAAATATCAAAAAATAGAGTTTTATACTATGACGAAATTGAGATGGAATTTCATACACCTTTGTTACCTGTTATCTGCCAAAGCCACCGCTGCCTCAGCTTCATGGGTGGGGATCATTCTTACCTTTACTAGGGACACACGTAGACAAACTTTCAGCTTTTATATAGTAACGAAAGTTAGGCACTCACGGGCTATTGCTCATCACTTTGAATGCGTCTGGCAAGATGATGGAACCGTCGTAGCTGTCCGGCAATTATGGAAACATAGATAAATAGGCCCCCTAAAAATTATATATAAAATTTAGGTTTTATAAAATGACGTAAGTTTAATTATAAATTACCATAGTTTAAGGGTGTCCGGCAGAGGGTTGGAACCATACTAGCTGTCCGGCATTGAGCAACGTGATTTTTGATATCATTATGCATCAAATATCAAAAAATAGAGTTTTATACTATGACGAAATTGAGATGGAATTTCATACACCTTTGTTACCTGTTATCTGCCAAAGCCACCGCTGCCTCAGCTTCATGGGTGGGGATCATTCTTACCTGTACTAGGGACACACGTAGACAAACTTTCAGCTTTTATATAATAACGAAAGTTAGGCACTCACGGGCTATTGCTCATCACTTTGAATGCGTCTGGCAAGATGATGGAACCGTCGTAGCTGTCCGGCAATTATGGAAACATAGATAAATAGGCCCCCTAAAAATTATATATAAAATTTAGGTTTTATAAAATGACGTAAGTTTAATTATAAATTACCATAGTTTAAGGGTGTCCGGCAGAGGGTTGGAACCATACTAGCTGTCCGGCATTGAGCAACGTGATTTTTGATATCATTATGCATCAAATATCAAAAAATAGAGTTTTATACTATGACGAAATTGAGATGGAATTTCATACACCTTTGTTACCTGTTATCTGCCAAAGCCACCGCTGCCTCAGCTTCATGGGTGGGGATCATTCTTACCTGTACTAGGGACACACGTAGACAAACTTTCAGCTTTTATAAAATGACGAAGGTCAGGCAGTAGCGGGCTCTTACTCCATAAGGCAGTTGACTAAAAATAAAATATTAGTCCATCTTATAGATTTCAAAAAAATATTGGACGCGTATTTTTTATTTTTCATGTAAACAAATAATTAAGACGATACAGTGCGTCGAAAACTCGTGAAATGTCACAGGTTGCTGCAATTTTAAGCAACAGTTGACGTCACAAGCCCCCACTCCTGGACTTTAATGCGTTATAACTAAGTCAGTTTTATTAATTTGATGAAACAAAAAAATACATGGCTTATATTTTTTTAAATCTATCTGACGGACTAATTAGAATTTTGAATTACAGTATTGATAACTAGCAGCTCCCCGCGGTTTCTCAAGAAGTAACATAGGCTATATTTAATCCCGGTATGCCCACGGGAAAGGCAATTACCAGCGCTGTGGACTACTTACTCCACAGCATTATGCTTTAGACCTTTTCTGGCAGCACTGTACACGGCGATCGCGTGATTGCGAGTTGTATGTTTTAGATACTTAATAGTTTTTTTAGACTACTATTAATGTAGGTAATTGTAACTAGTATTTTATTTATAGTAGCTAAGTATTGGCAAAATAAATACTCTTTTCCGAACCTTTATCCCATGTCTATTTGGGGTCGGTTTTCAGTTTAACCACATTTGGCGGAATGTCAGTATTTTACGTGAAGCGACTGCCATCAGACCTTCACAACCCAGAGGCCTATACGACATTTTTTGGTTTAACCAAATGTTAGACTTTTGAGGGCTTTAATTACCCGTGACGATTGTCGATGATGTTAGTACGACAGTCATTTTTAGTAATGACCCATCACAGTCATGATGGTGCCAGACGTTGCTAAACCGCACCGATCAGAAATTGGCAAAATGAATACTTTATCTATCTATCTAATAACGTGGGTGAAACTGCTATTTCTTTATACTTATTATATTCAGGCAATCCTCGGTAACGGCGATGTGTCTGCTAAGCAGTACCTGTGTGGGGGATCCATCATCAGCAATAAGTACGTCCTCACTGCTGCCAGCTGCTTCTTCAAACCTGAGTAAGTTATTAAACGGTCCAGCAGTTTCATTTTGACTTATTTAAACCACAGTGTGAACCACAAATTTTTGTCTCGGTGTGTGTGTGTGTGTGTGTGTGAATGAGTGTGTGCGTAGTTTCTGATACCCTAGATACAAGTTACGGACTTAGTTAGGGGTCAGTTACTGTAATTGAAAAAAATGTTCAATATGCAGACGATACGACAGTAGTTCTGTGCGAAGACAACATTGAAGACCTTACAGCCAATATAAAAAACACTTTATATAAATTGAGCGAATGGTTCAAAACTAACGGCCTAAAACTAAATACTGACAAAACCAACATAATGATTTTTAATGCAATGTCATCGAAGCAAAATCCCGTAACAGTTGTAATGCAAGATGACACAACCTGTCAATCTTCAAATCTTATTAAATTGCTAGGATTCCATATTGATGCAGCATTCAAGTGGAGTGGGCATATTAATGAGACCTGCAACAAAATGGCACGAGGGATATATGCGTTGAAACAACTTAAGTCGATAACAACACCTGACAACTTAAAAGAAACTTACTATGCTTATGTTCACTCCATATTATCATATGGCATCATCCTTTGGGGAAATTCAACTGACTACGAAAGGGTGCTTAAGATGCAGAAACGTGCAATAAGAATACTTGTTGGTGGTAAGTTTGACGAGTCTTGTAGAGAACATTTTAAAAATCTAGGAATATTGACTTCAGTATCAGTCTACATATATATATGAGATTCTAAAGTATGTGAAATCGAATATTAATCAGTGTAAGATGAAAATAGTGAAAAGTAATAGAACAATAAGAAACAATAAGATTTTAATTGAAGAAACTTACCCTAGACTTAACATGACAAAAAAGTTACCAATGACCATGGGTAAATCTTTGTTTAACAAATTACCTGAATTTATTAAGTCTATTACAAATGTAAACCAATTCTGCAGTTCGGTAAAAGTGCTTTTATTGGACAAATCTATTTACACAATCAAAGAGTTTTATGACAATAACTATGACCATTTCAAGCCTAACTAACTGTACATCCCTATTTATTTTATTTATGAATATCTTTTTAATTTAATTATATCTGGTAGCCCCTATACAGCCCAAAATGAATGAGGAATATTTATTATTTTAAGTTATTATTGAGTGAATTTCAACAAGTGCCCAAAAATCTTCATTTCCGTGGATTTTTTTGTTTTTAAGTTTTTTTCAAAAATAATTAGCGTTTATTATACTTCTTGATAATGTATGTATTCTTGCTTATTATCAAGCTGATTACTTAAAAAACTAACGAATAACACAAGTTTAAAAATTTCATGCCACGGCGATGAAACATGCGGGCACGGCAATGAAACAAGCTTCCACGGCAATGAAAGAACTGTCCCACGGTAATGAAAGAATCACCACGGAAATGAAAATCCATACATAAAACATTTTTTTTATATACTGACATGAGTATTATATTATCCTAACATACAATATATACACGCCTGTCTCCGAGAAGGAGAGGCATACTCCCCCAGACGGGTTATCTACGCCACATCGAATGATAATAATTGATCGAATTTCTTAATAAGATTAACATAAAACCCCTATGATATATGGCCTAAAGATTGGAAAGAATCGCTTTTGATCCCCCTGCTCAAGAAGGGGTCCACAAAATTACGTGCCTTATAAGCATGCTTTCATCATACGGTCTGCCTGTTAGTTTGTGTGGGTTTATATCGGACTTCTTGCAGGATCGATCGATACGGGTCGTTCTTGATGGATGCTCGTCCGATCAAATGGCGATTAATGCCGGTGTTCCCCAAGGGTTAGTACTCATTGCAACACTTTTCCTGTTGCATATCAATGATCTGCCAAAGCCCAGAACCTATGAGTATGGAAATGATTGCACAATTGTAGAGAATTACATATCCATCCCGCGTGCTAGTGCGGCCGAGACACAATATTTAAGAGAGGCTAGGTCGATCACACGAACTTTTTCCTTCGGGCAGTCGCATGCCAGTAAGATTATGTTGCATATCATCCCGGATGAGCAAGCTGAAAAAGAGTTCCTTTTTCTATTTAACATCTATGGCAAATACTATAGGATATACGAAATATAAGTAGGAGAGTTCATCTGTGATCATGGCGCTTGCAACAGCGTTGAAATATCGGAAACTCGAAATATTTCAACGCTGTATAATCATAATAATTTGAGTGCTAATAACCATGATAACTATAGAAACTATATGAGTAGCAGAGCCTTAAAAGGGTGGGAGGGAGTCATTACTGTTGGCAGGAACAAGATGAGCAACCTTCGATATGCAGATGACACTACTTTGGTCGCATCCTCTGAGCACGAACTTGCTGAAATGTTCAGCAGAGTAGAACGCAAAACCGAGACAGTAGGACTTTGGGTCAACAAGTCGAAGACAAAGGTTATGGTCACTGACCGAGCTGAACAGATCACACGCACAGGAGAATTGTCAGACCTGGAATTCATGAGCAAGTTTGTATACCTAGGCTGAACGATCAGTAATCAGAGAGGCTGCGAGAAAGAGATTCGAATTTGTGTGGAGATGGGCAAGCAATAAGCAAAATGTTGATAATCTGGAATGTCCAAACCATCTCCAAACGTAACAAAGATGAGACTAATTAGATCTCAGGTATTCTCGATATTTCTATACGGCTGTGAGTCCTGGTCTATCCACGCGCTGTAGATCGAAAAAAGATTAAGGCTTTCGAGATGTGGTGCTGGAGAATGATGCCACACATACCGTTAACAGCGAGACGTACGAATAAGTCTATTCTAGAACTACTTGACGTAAAAACAAGACTGTCTACGATATGTTACCTACGAGTCAAGCTGGTTGTGGCGGGAAATGTAGACCTACCCGACCTACCCGTTGGTCAAACCTGATCAAGGCAATAACAGGGCTCTCAATTACCAGCTCTGAGAAGAGCCAAAGACAGAGCGGAGTGGAACGGCTGGTACACGACTCAATTACAGTGCATCAGAACGGACACGATCTTAAGGAATCAAGAAAAAGAGCTAGAAGGAGTACAGTAAATACAAATGAGTTATTTACTGTACTTATAAGTCTTTACTTAAGTCTTTTGTCGTATTGCAGAGATATTACTTGACGAGTACTGTACTGTCAATATTCGGTACACTGTATCACAGGTAAATATGTTTTCCTTGCCTAATCATACCATGGCGATGAAAATATAAGTCACGGAAATGAAAGACCTGGCCACGGCGATGAAAGTAATTTGTTTTAAAAGACACGGCAATGAATTTTTTTTCATTCCCGTGTCTTTTTTTTCATTGCCATAGCAAATATTTGCTATGGAAACTACGGAAATGAAAGCATGGCGATGAGAAACGAGTCGAAAATTTAAAATTACATAAAATCTATTAGGTATCCTAAGAACTAAACAATTCACAAATAAACAGAAGAGTATGGGCATTCTATCGAATGCTCAATCAAGAGTATAAACTTGTTCCAATAGAAGGTATACCTATGCACGGCGATGAAAGAAAAAATGTCCTGTAACAAAAATGGGATACACTTACATTTATAGCTTGAAAACTCAGGCACGTGGACACGTCCTTCCACGTCGAGCACTGAGGCGGTACTATTGGGCAACGTTAAGCACACAGAGAAGGAGACGCAAGTCTTTAGTTGGAACAATATGTTTAAAAATGTTTTTGACATGGCGATGAAAGGAAGTTCTGGGACAAATGTTTTTCTAGTAACCATTCGTTGTATTGTTTAAATATTTGATTAAGTGTATTCCGTAACAATACCTTAACTATCCAAGTATCATATAAAACATTTTTTTCTGGAGTACCTATTAATCCCAGTAATGAAATATTTAGTGCCTCGCATAGGTCACTATTTCATCTAACCAAAAAAAAAGTTTTAAACATTATAACTATATTTTTTAGTACCGATTTCATAGTTGCCACGCAAATTTAGGGGCCGGGAAATTCACTCTATTGTTATTTCTTGACAAAATATACTGAGCACAGCTCTTACTATATATATATTATAATAAGATGTTGTAATCTTTATGTTAATAAATGATATTCTATTCTATTCTAATGAGATGGTGGAGGGAATGATTATGTTAAAACAGCTTTGTTACAATGTAAACTATAATTAGTTGTCCGAACGATATCGTCAATATTTTTTACAAAACTTTCCGTAATGTGCCACTAACATGCGATTAAATAAAAAAATATATAAGTAAAAAAAAAAAATGTTTTGTTCTTTTACAATAATAAAGGCCTATTCCACCATCTTCAAGTAACGTTCCGAGTACTTATTCACATGTTTTGTCTTTGTCACTTGATATAAAGTAAGAAAGAGACAAAACTAACTTTACTTGGTGAGTAACTTTACTTGAAAGTCGTGTTTTAGGCCCATAAGCTATTATTCTTATTGGTGCAATCAAAAGGTTTTTTCAATTTCAGAGGCTCAGTGACCTACGTTAGGGCCGGGATGTTATCAAGGTATGATGAGCCGAAGGTGGAGCACTACGCGGTCAAGAGGACTGTCCCTCACCCAGACTTCAAGACCACCTCCAAATACCACGACATTGGTCTGGTCGAAACTGAATTACCGTGAGTAAAATTGTTCTTATTTTCTTATTTATTTATTTCAATTACAACAGTAAAAACGAGTTGCAATCATTGAAAAATTATAGTGAGGCTCAAATTATTATAATTAACGGGATATTTAACATGTATATTACCATGATCACGGATGAACTGAAGAGTTCATTCGTGATCATGGCGCTTGCAACAGAGCGTCGAAATATCGGAAACTGGAAAAACAAATAATATCATGGTAAATATCCCGTTAATTAGAATAATTTGAGTGCTAATAACCATGATAACAATAAAAACTAAATAATAGTGAGAACTTCTTCCAAATCTTTCTCTTATTTCAAATTGGGGTCGGTTTTTAGTTTAACTAAAGCCATCAAACTATGGAATAAAATTTAAACTGCATATTTGTTTAAAGTTGTTTTATTTTAATGAATAGAACTATAGTTATAGTTTACGATCATTACATTAGACGAAATTATAGGTCATTCATTCAGTATTCAAATTGAAATATTCAACCAAACACATTATACAGGGTTATTGGTTAAGTCGACCTATTCCCGTCAAGGGCGTGTAGTTTACATCGTTTCCGACTGATTTCACCATGAAACACCCTACCCTAAACCTAACCGTTTAAGAGATATTTCAATTTATTTGTTTTTATAAAAATCACCGGATCTTCGGCTATAAGCTTGGATATTTTCAAATGCGTATGTCTTATTATTACTATTACTTGATTTTTACATTTATATTAAGGTGCTTTGTGACCCCAATAACCAATATTGTACCTAAAATAAATAAATAAGTAGTTGTAGACGATTAAAACTTTTAAAAAATAATAGCATTCGAAAAGTTTATTTTTCTTTCAAGGTTATCTAGAAAAAAAGATATGGCACCTGTTTGGCAGATTTGCCTAAAAATATCTACGTTTCATCGGCTATCCAACGAGCTATAACAACCTAGGGTTTTATCGAAATTTTGTACAAAACATGTAGTTTTATAGGCTACCGGGGAGCCCCCCCAGGGACGCCCACCTTGTCGTGGTGGGGGGGCTTAGTAGTCGCGGTTGCGCGTAGAACTGCGGCGAAGCTAAGGGGCGTCCAGGGCGGGCTGCCTGCGGGCAGAGGCTGCGGGGCCTGTCCGGGCTCCGCAGCTGTGAGGGGGCGCTGTTGCAGCGCTCGGAGGTGCGGGGCCGCGACAGGAGAGGAGTGTCGGTATCACGATGCGCCGCTCTCCCTATCTGTCGCAGCCCCGGCGGGGCCGGCACCGCTTGATGCCGGCCTCGGAGGGGTTGCCGGGGAACACCATCTTCGGCGGCCGTCAAGGCCCGCCTCTCCGTGTGTTCCTCTGACCAGCAGAGGACACCATGGATTTGAGGCGGGTGGAGGGTGGTGAAGCGGGTAGTGGTGTGGCGTGGCAGAGGGCCGTACACCGTGCTGCTTCCCGCACTACCAGAGCGACTTGGGAGGGGTTCGCTGGAGGGGGCCTGCGGGTCATACGCCTGGGCGTCGCAGTAGAATAACATCTGATCCTGCAGCGCCCGCTTAGAGGCGCGGAGGGAATGCGCTGAGTTTTTAGTGGGTAGGCCTCGCCCTTCTGGCGGGGAGAGCCTCACATAACCCCGGGAGTCCGCCTCCATTACTCGAGTCCGGGGTATGCAGTTCAATGCATTTTCTCAGCGAAGAAAAAAAAAAAAAAAAAAGGCTACCGGGGAGGTTAAATAAAACAATGGGTCAGCATACAGAACAAGTTACTAAACTTATTAAACTTTTAAGTACTACACATATCATTTTTGAGTCTAAATTTCATGTTCGACATGTCGGCCCCTGCATTGCACACATCTTCGCATTATTTTGCGAAGACCAGTTTTCACTACACCAGTAGTTAATTTTGTTCTTATTTCATTGGCCGCATTAATGATTCTGTCTCTCAGTACTTCAATTGATGAAATTGGGTTGAGCTCACTGTACATGAGACGCTTTATTTACCCCCACGCATAAAAATCCATGGGGGTTAAGTCCGGACTTCTGGCTGGCCAGGGTATAGGCCCACTTCGTCCAATCCATTTGTTTGGATAAAACTTCTCCTGAAATAGAGGGTAGTAACCCTGTATAAAATTGAGAAAAAAAAATTACTTGATTTTGAACTGATATACATTTTTCTACGATAAGAGACTCAGAGATAAGATTCTTCCAAATACTGATATACTGTATTATCTTTCCAGTATACAATTTATGCCATCCACAGCATGCCCTGCGTGTCTGTTCCGAGCTGATCTGATGGCTGAATATGCGACATTTGATGTAGCTGAATGGAATGGAACAACTTATGAACAAGTGTTCAATGTAAGTCCAGTTGTATTTTGGATGATATTGTAGTGTATGGATGTTATTAATCAAAACATTAGAAAATTATAAAGGTGCTCCTTCACCGGGAGCTTTCGCGTGTAATAAACGTTACAGATTTGTCTTAAAGCATTACATAACAATAATACCTCCCTGACTAACGAGCATTTGAGTGTAATAATTACAAATTGAAATTAATAAATTACAAGGTGCGCATTGTAATGCTCGGTTCTCCTCCTTCACTGATGTAATGCTCAAATCTGTAACGTTACATTACACGCGAATGCTCCCGGTGAAGGAGCACCTTAAGATACCCCAATGTTTATATGTTTCAATTAAAACTCAATGATGGTCCACTAGCATACATCGAACTTGGGACTTCAGACTTGGCAAGCAAGTGCTTGCCAAGTCTGAAGTCTCTACCTATTTCGAGCGATGGAGTATTCTCGGGTTTGACTTCATGTTGGTGAAAGCGGCATTTTTGAACGCGTATTCTTCTTCACGGAACTAATATCATCAGTAATATAGGAGTGAATTTCAACAAGTCTCCAAAAATCTTCATTTCCGTGGATTTTTTTGTTTTTAAGTTTTTTTCAAAAATAATTAGCGTTTATTATACTTCTTGATAATGTATGTATTCTTGCTTATTATCAAGCTGATTACTTAAAAAACTAACGAATAATACAATTTTAAAAATTTCATGCCATGGCGATGAAACATGCGTGCACGGCAATGAAACAAGCGTCCACGGCAATGAAAGAACTGTCCCACGGTAATGAAAGAATCACCACGGAAATGAAAATCCATACATAAAACATTTTTTTTATATACTGACATACGTATTATATTATCCTAACATACAATATATACACGCCTGTCTCCGAGAAGGAGAGGCATACTCCCCCAGACGGGTTATCTACGCCACATCGAATGATAATAATTGATCGAATTTGTTTATAAGATTAACATAAAACCCTTATGATATATGGCCTAAAGATTGGAAAGAATCGCTTTTGATCCCCCTGCTCAAAAAGGGGTCCACAAAATGACGTGCCTTATAAGCATGCTTTCATCATACGGTCTGCCTGTAAGTTTGTGTGGGTTGATATCGGACTTCTTGCGGGATCGATCGATACGGGTTAGGGTATCGAGAACCGGTATAGATTACAGAACCGGGATTTTCGGTACCAGTACTAATCGGAACCGGGATTTCCCGGGATTTTCGGTACTTTCGGGAATTTTTTCTTCTTTTTAGTTTTGGAGGTAAATATAGTCTAAAAAATATTATTTATATTAAATAACACATATTGCGCATTCTGGCATGGCAAGATAAGCATTGATTGCTTTAACACAATAAAATAGCATCACAACTGAGCCTCTTAGCAGTTTTACGATGTCATCCACTCCGGGAGAACTCCAAAAGCAAAGAACAGAAGCGTGATGGTGCTCTACTTGAAAAAAAGGGATAAAACCCTGCTGAAGAACTATAGACCCATCTCGCTTTTGAGCCATGTATACAAGCTGTTCTCGAGGGTTGTCTTAATTCGTCTATCAAGAAGACTCGACGAATTTCAACCCCTCGAACAGGCCGGCTTTCAAAGCGGTTATGGCACCACAGACCACATCCACACATTGAGGTAAATTATACAGATGATCTAAGAGAAGACTATGAGAAGGGTTGGGCTATTCTGGAATCTTTGCAGCGATGCCAGGTCGATACTCGTTATGTAGAGGTTTTGAGATGTCTGTATGATGCCGACCGTTCAAGTTCAGTGCCGACAGTTAAAGTCTATCCAACTGTGCAGAGGTGTAAGACAGGGTGACGTTATATCCCCGAAACTCTTCACCAACGCGCTGGAAGACGTATTTAAGACTTTGCCTTGGGCTGGATGGGGCATAAACCTAAATGGCGAGTACATCTCACACCTCCGGATTGCAGACGATATCGTACTAATGGTGAAAACGCCGCAAGAGCCACACTGGATGCTGAATGACCTAGCAGATGCCTCTCGTTGGGTCGGCCTCGGCGTGAACTTTGACAAGACCAAGGTCATGGTTAATAATAAATAATAGCCTTGTTATGCTGGAGCCGATCCTAGTACACGGTACCCCTTTCGAGATTGTTCAAAAATACAACTACCTCGGGTAAATAATGCCATTGGGTAGAAACAATCTGGAGAGTGAGGTTAAGAAGCGAATACAGCTCGGTTGGGCAGCGTTTGGTAAACTTCGACGAGTCTTCTCATCGCAAATTTCACAGTGTCTAAAAACAATAGTTTTCAATCAGTGCATCCTACCGGTGATGACCTACAATGCCGAGACGTGGACACTCACGTGGCTGTTCCACCAATTTAAAATCGCTCAAAAAGTTATGAAGAGGGTTATGCTCGGAGTTTCTCTGAAATATCGCATTCGCAATGAAGTGATCAGACAGAGAAGTCAATTCACCGACATAGCTCAAGGAATTAACTCTCTGAAGTGGCAGTGGGCTGGCCACATCTGTAGGAGAACCGATGGTTGTTGGAGCGGAAGAGTTCTCGAGTGGACACCGCGACTCGGCAAAAGTAGTGTTGGACGTCCTGTGGCTAGATAGAGCCATGATCTGCGCAGGGTAGCCGGGAGAGAGTGGATGCGACGTGCCGCCGACGGGCACATTGGATGGAGCAAGTTGGGAGAGGCCTAAGTCCAGTAGTGGACGTAAACAGGCTGTTGATGATTAAAATAAAGTTATAAATTCACTTTTGATAAAGTTGTACACATAAAACATCAACGTATATCGTAGGCCGATTCTCCTAAATAGTATCTCCATTTTGGTCCTTATAATTAAACTTTCTTGTTCTCTTGGTAATGTGTCTTCAAAAAGATCATTGCATCTAATGTTGCATCGAGATCTAATTTTGTTACAAAAAAGGCCAGCTGAGGAGAAAATTCTTTCTGGCTTCACGCTAGTAGTTGGAATCGTGGGAAGGTGTTCGTAAGCTTTTTAAGTACCACATTTTGTCTTATGATGGAATAATGATCTACCACGTATCTACAGATACAACATTTTAATGAGAATATGGTTTTAGCTTGAATATTTTGTATAAAAAGAATAAATGCTGTTAATAGAAGATTAAAATCAAACAAATGATTATATAGTTAACATGATTCGTTATTTCCCGAAAATACCGAAAATCCCGGTTCTTATTCATTGAGAACCGGTTCTTTGACTACTATTAAAGAACCGGGAAATCCCGGGATTTTCGGTTCCGGGATTTCCCGGTTCTGAACCCTAATACGGGTCGTTCTTGATGGATGCTCGTCCGATCAAATGGCGATTAATGCCGGTGTTTCCCAAGGGTTAGTACTTATTGCAACACTTTTCCTGTTGCATATCAATGATCTGCCAAAGCCCAGAACCTATGAGTATGCAAATGATTGCACAGTTGTAGAGAATTACATATCCATCCCGCGTGCTAGTGCGGCCGAGACACAGTATTTAAGAGAGGCTAGGTCGATCACACGAACTTTTCCCTTCGGGCAGCCTCCGATTGGAGCGATGGCAATCTGATCAAGTTCAATGCCTTGAAGACCCAGGCGTGACTTTTCTCCGCAAGGAAGACGCTGTTCGACGCTGTTCGAACTGGCTCCTATTTTCCGGAGTGTATCCTTACCTATAGTGGACCACCCTGACCTTCTTGGAATAACGCTGACCTCAACCCTCAATTTTGGTTCATACATTGAGTCAAAGGCTCAACTGGCTGCAAAAAAGCTAGGCGTCCTCTCAAGGGTGCGACGGTACTTCACGCCAGAACAGCTGCTCCAACTCTATTAAGCACAAGTTCGGTCGTGCATGGAGTACTGTTCGCACCCTTAGGATGGATCAGCTAAATATCAACTTGAGGGGTTGGAGTCCCTAGAGAAGCGTACCAAGAGTCTCATTTCGTTCAGTCCCTTGTTGACTCGAGACTCCAGAGTTTTGAGCACCGGCAAAAAGTTGCTTGCCTATAGGTTTTTTATCGGATACATTTTGGAGAGTGCGCATCGGAACTACAACGCTTAATTCCCCCATCTCCGTTCTGCCACAGAATCAGCAGAGAAACCGATAAACGTCACCCATACATGGTAGATGTTCCATAAGCTCGCACGAAGCGTTTCGCGTCCACCTTTGTAATGCGAATAGCGAGAGTGTGGAACTCCCTGCACAGCTTCTCTGTTCTGAAACTGGAACATACAAATTAAACATACAATCTGGGTCTTTTTAAGTCGCGAGTCAATAGGTACCTTCTAGGTGAGCACGTTCCATCTTAGACTGTATCATCGCTTTCCATCAGGTTAGTTACAGTCAAGTGCAAGCCTATTCTGGGTAAAAAAAAATGTGCACCCTACCGGACTGTGGCACTTATATCCCATGCCAGTAAGATTATGTTGCATATCATCCCGGATGAGCAGGCTGAAAAAGATTTCCTTTTTCTATTTAACATCTATGGCGAATACTTTAGGATATACGAAATATAAGTAGGAGAGTTCATCCGTGATCATGGCGCTTGCAACAGCGTTGAAATATCGGAAACTCAAAATATTTCAACGCTGTATAATCATAATAATTTGAGTGCTAATAACCATGATAACTATAGAAACTATATAAGTAGAAGAGCCTTAAAAGGGTGGGAGGGAGTCATTACTGTTAGCAGGAACAAGATCAGCAACCTTCGATATGCAGATGACACTACTTTGGCCGCATCCTCTGAGCACGAACTTGCTGAAATGTTCAGCAGAGTAGAACGCAAAACCGAGACAGTAGGACTTTGGGTCAACAAGTCGAAGACAAAGGTTATGGTCACTGACCGAGCTGAACAGATCACACGCACAGGAGAATTGTCAGACCTGGAATTCATGAGCAAGTTTGTATACCTAGGCTGAACGATCAGTAATCAGAGAGGCTGCGAGAAAGAGATTCGAATTTGTGTGGAGATGGGCAAGCAATAAGCAAAATGTTGATAATCTGGAATGTCCAAACCATCTCCAAACGTAACAAAGATGAGACTAATTAGATCTCAGGTATTCTCGATATTTCTATACGGCTGTGAGTCCTGGTCTATCCACGCGCTGTAGATCGAAAAAAGATTAAGGCTTTCGAGATGTGGTGCTGAAGAAGGATGCCACACATACCGTTAACAGCGAGACGTACGAATAAGTCTATTCTAGAACTACTTGACGTAAAAACAAGACTGTCTACGATATGTTACCTACGAGTCCTGACCTACTTTGGTCACATTTGGAGCTACAACGGTCATACAGCCTGGACAAGCTGGTTGTGGCGGGAAAGGTAGACCTACCCGACCTACCCGTTGCTCAAACCTGATCAAGGCAATAACAGGGCTCTCAATTACCAGCTCTGAGAAGAGCCGAAGACAGAGCGGAGTGGAACGGCTGGTACACAACTCCATTACAGTGCATCAGAACGGACACGATCTTAAGGAATCAAGAAAACGAGCTAGAAGGAGTACAGTAAATACAAATGAGTTATTTACTGTACTTATAAGTCTTTACTTAAGTCTTTTGTCGTATTGCAGAGATACTTGTAGAGTACTGTACTGTCAATATTCGGTACACTGTATCACAGGTAAATATGTTTTCCTTGCCTAATCATACCATGGCGATGAAAAAATAAGTCACGGAAATGAAAGACCTGGCCACGGCGATGAAAGTAATTTGTTTTAAAAGACACGGCAATGAATTTTTTTTCATTCCCGTGTCTTTTTTTTCATTGCCATAGCAAATATTTGCTATGGAAACTACGGAAATGAAAGCATGGCGATGAGAAACGAGTCGAAAATTTAAAATTACATAAAATCTATTAGGTATCCTAAGAACTAAACAATTCACAAATAAACAGAAGAGTATGGGCATTCTATCGAATGCTCAATCAAGAGTATAAACTTGTTCAAATAGAAGTTATACCTATGCACGGCGATGAAAGAAAAAATGTCCAGTAACGAAAAATGGGATACACTGACATTTATAGCTTGAAAACGCAGGCACGTGGACACGTCCTTCCACGTCGAGCACTGAGGCGGTACTATTGGGCAACGTTTAGCACACAGAGAAGGAGACGCAAGTCTTTAGGTGGAACAATATGTTTAAAAATGTTTTTGACATGGCGATGAAAGGAAGTTCTGGGACAAATGTGTTTCTAGTAACCGTTCGTTGTATTGTTTAAATATTTGATTAACTGTATTCCGTAACAATACCTTTACTATCCAAGTATCATATAAAACTAGGTTTCAATGTATTCAACCAATAGGTTTTCATCAAGGAGGTATAATACACATCAAGGTGAGTTGTGGACAGACACGGCGATGAAAGATTTCGAGGTTTAACATTTTTTTCTGGAATACCTATTAATCCCAGTAATGAAATATTTAGTACCTCACATAGGTGACTATTTCATCTAACCAAAAAAAAAGTTTTAAACATTATAAACTATATTTTTTAGTACCGATTTCATAGTTGCCACGCAAATTTAGGCGCCGGGAAATTCACTCATAGATGATATTGGGTTTCTGTAGCATTTTACAGGCAGACACTATATTAGTATTTTCTGCAGTCGGCCTTCGACAACTAAACACACTTCTTTCCTGCAGGTAACTTTGGACGAGGCTTCTCCAAACGAATGCATGGTTCGGTTCCCGGCTCAAGACATTTTGGAAAATGGTTTCAATGAGACGACTCAGTTGTGCTATAAGAGCAGGAGAGACCAAGGCGATAAGTGTGATAGTGTAAGGTTTCTGACATTATCGTTATTCTTACAAGTCCCCACGACAGAAGGAGCACCATGTCTTAAGGGACAGGTGGGAACATTGACCAAATGTATAACTTGGTAGCCGACTGCAGACAGCAGCAGACCACACGTCGCCGCGCCACTACTGGTTTGTATGTATTTCTATGAAATTACATTCGTAGTGGGCGACATGAAGCTAGCTTCGCGTCGCGAGCAATAGACGGCGAAGTGTCATGATGACGTTAGGCGGTGACGTGTGGTCTGCTGCTGCTGTCTGCAGTCGGCTACCAACTTATACCTTAAGCAGTAAAGTATAACTCAGAACCCCACTAAAATAACGCTAATAGCCAGTGACGTGAATGTAAGAATTAAACACGGAGTCAATTTTGACGACCTCGATGGCAGAGTGGTCACCATGCCGGACTGCCATCCTTAAGGTTGTTGGTTCGATTCCCGTGCAGGGTGAATATTTGTGTGAACCACAAATGTTTATCTCGGTCTGAGTGTGAATGAGTGTGTGCGTAGTTTCTGATACCCTAGATACAAGCTTCGAGTTTAGTAAGGGGTCAGTTACTGTAATGAGATAAAAAAAAACACCCTAATTTGGAATTGCACATTTTCTGTAAAATGTGAATTAAGCCTAGGATTGGTTCTATAGCAGCCGTTAGCATTCAAGGTTTTCAACAGCTTAGTTATGGTCTCGGGTCAGCATGTTACACTATATATTTTTAACCCCCGACGCAAAAAGAGGGGAGTTATAAGTTTGACGTGTCTCTGTGTGTGTGTGTGTGTGTATCTGTCTGTCTGTGGCATCATAGTTCCCGAACGGATGAACCGATTTCAATTTAGTTTTTTTTTTTGTATTAAAGGGGACTTACGTGCGAGTGTTCTTAGACATGTTTGATGAAAATCGGTTGACCCGTTTAAAAGTTATGGGGGTTTGAAAGTAATTGTGTTGGGGGTTTTTTTATTTATTAATTTAATTGTTATTAAGTACTAAAATAACTTGCTACGGGGCGGTACCGTCTTAATTTTCAACGGAATTTATCTCAACTTAGATCTTGCTCCGCCATAGACAGGGTAAATATATATCCCACCAAAAACATTCTGTAAAAAACTAGCCAAGTCTCGATGGAGCTGCTTGTTTATCTCTAAAAAGTAATGAAATCTAGACAAACTCGTGCCAAGTCTAAGGTTCCTTACTGCGATTTCTTTATTATTATAGTTAATGTTGTGTGACCTGGCCGTTGAAGGGTACACATGTATACAAAGGTACAAAACTAGGTGCTCCATGACACCATTGTACCAATTTGTCGCCAGAACCGCTACCCATTGACGATAGAAAATTACCACTTGAAAAACGTTGATTCAATATCCAGTCAATTGTAGGCTTGATGAAGCTGCGTATTTTAATAATGTAATAACATTACGTGTAAACAAAATTGACTTGTACCCACTACTAACGTTTTAAACAATGTTCAACGGCCAAGTCACACAACATTAACTATAATAATAAAGAAATCGCAGTAAGGAACCTTAGACTTGGCACGAGTTTGTCTAGATTTCATTACTTTTTAGAGATAAACAAGCAGCTCCATCGAGACTTGGCTAGTTTTTTACAGAATGTTTTTGGTGGGATTTCATTTATTTTTGTTGAAACGTGTTTATATTGATTTATTTTATTAGATTTTCTTATTTGACACATTTTTTTTCTTTTTAGGAGTAGTATTTTATTATTAAACGCCCCGCGGTTTCAACCGCGTAGTTCCCGTTCGCGTTTCCGTGGGAATTTCGGGATGAAAAGTATTCTATGTGCTTCTCCTGGTTCTAAGCTACCTCTCCACCAATTTTCAGCCAAATCAATTCAGCCGTTCTTGAGTTATAAATTCCCGTTCCCATTCCCGTGGGAATTTCGGGATTAAAAGTATTCTATGTTCTTTTCCTGGTTTTAAGCTACCTCTTCACCAATTTTCAGCCAAATCAGTTCAGTCGTTCTTGAGTTATAAATTCCCGTTCCCATTCCCGTGGGAATTTCGGGATTAAAAGTATTCTATGTTCTTCTAATAGTTTTAAGCTACCTCCCCACCAATTTTCAGCCAAATCAATTCAGCCGTTCTTGATTTTAAAATTCCCGATCCCAATCCCGTGGGAATTTCGGGATCAAAGGTATCCTATGTCCTTTTCCTGGTTCTAAGCTACGTCCTCACCAATTTTCAGCCAAATCAGTTCAGCCGTTCTTGAGTTACAATTCCCACTCCCGTTCCCGTATAATTCCCGTTCCCGTTCGATTATCCTAGTTTTTATAGTTTTCCCTTTATGTGGCCATTAAACCCTAACTCTGTACTAAATTTCAGCTCTCTAGGTTTATGGGAAGTACTAGTTCTATTTTGATGATCATGAGTGAGTGAGTGAGTGAGTGAGTGAGTGTCTGTCTAAAATGCGAAACTTTGCTTTCGCTTAACTTCGGAACTAAATGACCTACAGACTTGAAATTTTATTTTAAGTATGTGATTGTATAGCTTACTGGATGACGAAAATTTCAGCGTTCTGGTCTTATCCAGAGGTTGTCAAATAGGGGCCTGAAAATGCGGCGAAAGGGTTCCTGTAAAGGATGGTACGGCAGTGTTTGCTTCGCGCTCGACTTGGCGGGGGGCACTGCCGTGCCCCCAGATTTCTTTCTTTATAGGTGGAACTTGGAACTCCCCTCCAAGTGCTATCAAAGTACTGCAACCCCATAGTGGTTGGCGTCACCTCCTTCCCCCGTCCGTGTAGCCAGGCAGGTGGTGTCGCGGTGTTCACTAGAGTGGAACCATACGCGGAGTGGATAGCCAGTGTGGTGTGGCCTTGATGAGTGAGTGTAGTGGGAGAGTGTGAAGTTGATGATTTGGGAATTATTGAGTCACAATCGTTTCTGTGCCGGCGGCCAAAATTAGAAGCTTCTATTGTCATTGTGACTCTAATGTCATTTGGATACATTTTCAATAAACTGACAACCAAAAGATGCGATTACAGCGACGCTGGCACCGGCACAGGAAAGATTGTGACTCAATAAATATAATTGATTTTTTTGTTTAATCAAGAGATGACATGCTTTTGTATATTTTTTGAGATTTAAATAAAATAAGAAGCTTTTGTGTAAATTGTTTATTATCTTAAACGTATCGTGGTACATCCTTCAAACAATTGTTTCAACTAGATTTTGTTTTTAAACATTAGAAGAACACAAACACAGTTTTTGATTTGTATTGATCAATTTTATTTTATTTCTTTGTCTAACTAAAGAAACCATAAATCTTAGAACTAAGGCCTACGACCACACTACACTCTCGATCCAGGGCACATAGTACTGCACCCGGGTGTACATGCCCGCCTGCCCGTTCTGACCGCAGATCCTACCGTATGACGTCACTCCTATGACGTCATACATGCACCCGCCCTGCACTTGAAGTGGACCACCGCTGTCACCCTGAGAAATTTTTATTTTATTTTATTTTTTTATTTACTAGGAAAGCAAACAGTTGTCTTAACAAAAATAAGTAGGAGGAAATAATGGAGTTGTTGTATTAAGTTTGTGAGTGAGCAGGATTTTGATACCTACTAGACTTTAGACACTAGACAGACGGACTGCAATCCAGCCGCAAATTGCAGTTCAGATGTAATTTGAATCCAGTTGTTTTTTTTTTGTTCATAGTCCTCATAGTTCCCCAATATCCAGTCCATTAAACATCCCATTCCCATAACCCAGTCGTAGTTTTCCATATATTTGCAATAGTCCCAGCAGAACCGGGGACTGCCCTTGGATGCATTTTATAGTGTTATACAGGGATAGTCACCGGATTGTGCATCCTTTACACAAGATTAAATATGTCAAAGGGCTTCCGTGTGTTGGCTTTGGCCCCATACTAGCCTTCCAAAAGACCGGGTCTCCTTAATAGTCCCGTGAATGGAAAAGAAAAAAATCTAGTTGATTATTATTATGATAGATTAATTGCAGTCGTGACTGCATTCAAACTGCTTCTGAACTGCAATTTGCGGTTGGATTGCAGTCTAGAACTTTAGCTAGTTTGTGTAATGATGAGATGTGCATGTATTTTTGGTTAGACAAACTTTTGAGGGCTATAACTAAGTCACGATGTTAGTCCGACAACTGGGACATATTCTAATTTATGTGATTTCAAATCTGAGCAATTTGGTTTTGAGATTACCAACATGCATAAGGCAAGCGTGGTTTATAAAGCTTATTTCTCCTCATTTTCGTGTTTCATTATCATCATCCTAATCCTAACTAATATTATAAATGCGAAAGTAACTCTGTCTGTCTGTCTGTTACCTTTTCACGGCTAAACTACTTAACTGATTGACTTAAAATTTGGTACAGGGGTAGCTTATGGTCCGGGAAAGAACATAGGATACTTTTTATACCGAAATTCTCACGGGAACGGGAACTAAGCGGGTGAAACCGCGGGGCGCTGCTAGTTAGCTCATATTTATGTACCCACCGAGGGGCTCGAGCCTACTCTAAGCTTTTTTGTAGAAATATCTTCTTGCATATGAACACAAGAATAATGATGAAAATTACGTACAGTACAAGTATCCTTAGGCCCTCCCTTGTCCCCGTAGCAGATCTGTATGGTGGAGTTGAACCCTCTCTGCAGCAGGCGATGGGGCTGGTACAGGGTGGAACACTCTCTTTCGGTAAACTTCTGGATGTTCACCTGGGAAACAATATTTGGTGAACATGTGACGAAGTAAATAGTCTCCTTCTTGATTTATCAAAGGTTTTTCACTTGATAACATTTGTGCGAGAGAATATGAACAATATTTGTCTTGGTCTGGGTGCCTTTTATCTTTTTTAAGTCCATAAATGTATAAAGTTAAATGTAAAAAAGTTTTAAAGAAAACTGCGGACAAGCAGACATATCTACATGCGGGTCAATTTTGGAACCACATTTTTTATTAAGCTAAAAGTAAATAGCTTTTATACACTTATAAAAAAAATTAAAAAGTTTATAGAATTATTATGTAATTATGTCAGCCGAAAGGAAATTATTTTACAACGTGAAAAAGAGCATCTTGGTTCTAAATACCGGTTAGTTTAGTTTTTTTTTTTTTAGTTTTTTTAGTTTTTTTTTTAGGTTTAAATATTGTCATTTAATTATCTACCTTCTGCAGAACATTAGCCAGCTCTCTCCGGGGTCCCAGGGCGCCCCACCCCGCCGCCCACCCGTATTCATAGTCGGGGGTCTTCAAGTTAGGGAGGCACGCGGGCAGCACTTGTGTGTTGTATTGTATTCTGAAAAATCCATAATTCCTTACTAATATTATAAACGCGAAAGTAACTCTGTCTGCCTGTTACTTTTCACGGGTAAACTACTGAACCGATTAACATAATACACTACACTCCATCATCTCATTACAGTAACTGACCTCTAACTAAGTCCGTAACTTGTATCTAGGGTATCAGAAACTACGCACACACTCATTCACACACTCACCCAGACCGGGACAAACATTTGTGGTTCACACAAATATTTACCCCATTTGGTTGACTTGATATTTGGTATAGGGGTAGCTTATGGTCCGGAGAAGGACATAGGCTAAGGCTATGTTTTATTCCAAAATTCCCACGGGATCGTGATCTATTTCGGGACAGAGCTAGTGTATAAATAAAATGGTTTTTTTAAACTAGTATTTTCTCAATCGCGCTGGATGCCTATGGAGACATTTGGTTATTTAACCACATAAAAATCTAATTTACAGTTGGCAATTTAGTTTAGAAATACTATATCGTCTTTAATTAACAAGATATTTTTTTAAATTTCCACAAAATTAAGCGTTTTGGGCCTATAATCATAGTTCTTAATTCAAATTCAAACAAAAGAAAAAATTTGGAACGATTTTAATAAAATTAAAAAGTCCAATTTTCTGGACGACATACTAACCTTTTCTGTGTCTTCAGAAGAGCAATATCGTGATACTTAGCGGGCGCGTTGTAAAGAGGATGTTTAATAATTCTGCTTATTCTGTATTTCTGCCATATATTGTCAGGGTCTGTTCGTTTCAGTATACCTAAAGCTGCGTATGTCACTGGACCTCTGAAAACATATTACATTTTTAAAATACCTACTTAATTTTTTGTTTGTCAGAGGTGTCAATATACGGAATTGGTTATTCGCACACATATTATTATTCACTATGCTATGCTATGCCATTTCACTCAAGTGATTTTCGTTTTGTGAAATAATCGTTTGCGATGATATAACAATGAATCAATTGATTTTTGGACTCTTTTTAACCCCCGACGCAAAAAGAGCGGTGTTATAAGTTTGACGTGTCTGTGTGTGTCTGTGTGTGTGTATCTGTCTGTCTGTGGCATCATAGCTCCTGAACGGATGAACCAATTTCAATTTAGTTTTTTTATTGTATTGAAGGGGACTTACGTGCGAGTGTTCTTAGACATGTTTGATGAAACGGTTAACCCGTTTAAAAGTTATGGGGGTTTGAAAGTAATTGTGTTGGGGTTTTTTTTAATTTTAAATTTATTCAGTTTTTGACCAGAGTGTCATATATTTTATTTTTAAAATTGTGATAAATTAGTATAAACCTTACAAATTATTACTAGATATACAATGTCCCGCTGTCAGTATGTATCGATGGTGTATCAGGGACCCCCCGCAGAGCCACTGGATGCCGTTATTTAGATCACCATAGCCGAGCAACGCCTGGAACAAATATTACATTCGGGTATTAGCACTTCTGCTGACTGAGTGAGGTAGTCAAAAACGCTGCCTGCTGTGTCAAAGGTTACTGGTTTGAATTCCGCTTAAGACAAACTTGTGTAAGTCACATGTCTGTTTGTCTTGGTATCTTACTAATATTATAAATGCGAAAGTAACTCTGTCTGTCTGTCTGTTACCTTTTCACGGCTGCACTACTGAACCGATTGACTTATTTGGTACAAGGGTAACTTATGGTCCGGGGAAAGACATAGGCTAGACATAGGCTGTTTTATCTCGGAATTCCCACGGGATCGGGAACTATGCGGGCAAAACCGTGAGGGAATAGGGAATAATTTATCATTACGGTCTAGCAGTTTCGGAGCCTATTATGCAAACATATAATCAAATAATCGTTCCTACTTTATATAAGTATATGTATGATGATAATGATGATGATGATGATGATGCATTCCATGCCGATTTCGGCAACGGCGACCTTCTTCTGTATATGTATAACTCAAAGTTGACTGACATAGTGATCTATCAACGCACAGTCCAAACCACTGGACGGATCGGGCTGAAATTTGGCATGCACGTACATGTTATAACGCTAAGAAAGGATTCCCACGGGATTATAATATACGTGGGGCACCACTAGTTAGTATAGATAACCCACCATATGAGGAAACTCCCCTCTCTTGGCGTCCTCCCCGCCGGACGCGCCGACAGCTGTCATCCTGTTCTTGTGACACTGACGTTTCTCGTCCCAATCCTGCTTGATCTCGAACGAGAAGTGGTTCTTGCAATCGTAGGGGAGGGTTTTGAACGAGTTTAGGCAATCTGGAATAATAAAATAAATATCATCATTAAAGTCAAAAATCTTTTATTCAATAACTAGCGGCGCCCCGCGGTTTCACCCGCGTAGTTACCGTTCCCGTAGGAATATGGGGATAAAATTATGCTAAAAACCTTCCCACTGAATCACTCTGTCTATAAATATAAACTACATCAAAATCCGCTGCGTAGTTTTAAAGATCTATGCATACATAGGGACAGAGAAAGCGACTTTGTTTTATACTATGTAGTGATTTTGTATAGATGAAGTTGAATGACACCGTTTAATTTAAACTGCGCACAGATATATTTAATTAATAACAAATTCTTTATAAACCTGTACTGTAATCCAATATAGCAAATAAGCACGGAAACCATTATTTATTTGCCATTTTTTTTACATCTTAAACTCATAAATTACATTTTTTGTCCGTGTATTGATACAGACATTTTTTTAATTCCATAATCTGTTATGTGTAAAAAAAAACAAACGGTTTTAGAAGGTCAGAAATGTTAATATCACGAATGTACTTAATATTATTATGAAGTTTTCCTGTTAAAACCTGTTATAAATATAAGCAGATAAATTAATCAAATTTTATAAGTAACTAGCTACGCCCCGCGGTTTCACACGCGTAGTTTTAGGGAATTTCGAGATGAAAAATAGATGTTAGCCGATTCTCAGACCTACTGAATATGCTCACAAAATTTCATGAGAATCGGTCAAGCCGTTTCGGAGGAGTATGGCAACGAAAACTGTGACACGAGAATTTTATATATTAGATTATGATTATAATATATTAGATCCGATTTATTAAAGCCGTCGGTCCCGGCTGTCGTACTAACATCATCGACAGTCGTTACGGGTAGTTAGAGCCCTCAAAAGTCTAACATTTGGTTTAACCAAAAAATGTCGTATAGCCCTCTGGGTTGTGAAGGTCTGATGGCAGTCGCTTCACGTAAAATACTGTCATTCCGCCAAATCTGGTTAAACTGAAAACCGACCCCAAATAGACATGGGATAAAGGGTCGGAAAAGAGAGAAAGAGAGAGAGAGAGATTATAATTTATTAGAAACCTTCGGAATTCGTACTTTAACGCGTAATGTTAATAATCAATACCATATGGTTGGGATCGAAGATTGATTTCATTGCCAATAATAACTGCGGTTTTACCCTCGTAATTCCCGTTCCCGTGGGAATACGGGGACAAAATAGCCTATAGCCTTTCTCGATAAATGGGCTATGTAACAATGAAATAATTTCTCAAATCGGACCAGTAGTTCCTGAGATTAGCGCGCTCAAACAAACTCTTCAGCTTTATATATGCCCCGTGGTTTTACCCGCGTAGCTCCCGTTCCCGTGGGAATTTCTGGATAAAAAGATCGAAGATATCCTATGACCTTTTCCTGTTCTTAGCTACCTCTCCACCAATTTTCAGCCAAATCAGTTCGGCCGTTCTTGACTTATAAATAGTGTAAATAACACGACTTTCTTTTATATACATATATGTATAGACTAGCTGCGCCCCGCGGCTTTACCCGCGCAGTTCCCGATCCCGTGGGAATGTGAGGATGAAATGCTAAAAACCGTCCTCTTAAATCACTGTATCTATTACTGAAATCCGCATCAAAATCCGTTGCGTGATTTTAAAGATCTAAGCATACATAGGGACAGAGAAAGCGACTTTGTTTTATACTATGTAGTTAAGTATAGATATTATTATGAATGAAATCAATATGAAATCTCAATCATATGGATTAGGATTACATATTATTGGGCGGAGTCGGAGGTCTCAAGTTCAATTTCCCGTTTGAGCGATACTTGTTTTCTACCCAAACTTGGAATGGCAAGCCCGAGGTCCTAAGTTCAATGCTCGGGTGTGCTCGGGTGGAGCGGTTGCATGTTTGCATCCTAAACATGGATTTGATTTGAAATCACCAACATTCCGTGATGAGCAATGCACGTTTACATAATCATTCACTACATCATCTCATTACAGTAACTGACCCCTAACTAAGTCCGTAACTTGTATCTAGGGTATCACAAACTACGCACACACTCATTCACACACACACAGACTGAGACAAACATTTGTGGTTCACACAAATATTCACCCCGCACGGGAATCGAACCCGCAACCTTATGGATGGCAATCCGGCATGGTGACCACTCTGCCATCGAGGTCGTCGTTTTGTTTCCAAACATGACTTAAATTTGCGATCACCAACATGTAGTGATGTATTTATGTGTGTATAATGGGTAACCTAAAAGAGATGTCGACTGGGTAAACAAAATGAAATTCTAATTAGTCCGTCAGAGAGATTTCGAAAAAATATTAGACACGTATTTTTTTGTTTTATCAAGTTAATAAAACTGACGCATTAAAGTTCAGGAGTGGGGGCTTGTGACGATAATTCTTGGTAAAAAATGTATAATGTAGCTGTGACGTCACACGAGTTTTCTATGCACTTTATCGTCTTAATTATTTGTTTGTATCAAAAAAGAGAAAATACGTGTCTAATATTTTTGCGAAATATATCTGACGGACTAATTAGGTTTTTTTAGTCGACATCCCTATTGCTAGTGAGCTATTAAAATAAGTTTGATATCTTAAGTACTTACAGTCCCATGATTTTCGTCGGCCATCTTTGTAAAGCGGGCCTCTCTGTGCATCTATCACTATATTGCTGAAAATAAATAAATTTAAAGTTCAAAAAAAATTTTTGAACAAGCATTTGCCTCGCTCGTCTCGTCACTTATAAATAGTTATTTTCAACACACTCGCTCATAAAGTGGCTCTTATTTCTCCGCAATCAGGCACGTAATGACACCTATTATTCACTAGTGAGTTACATTTATTTAAGTTGCTTTGTTTTTAAAAAAGTTTCGGTACCAAAAAAATCGTGTCCATACATTTTGAATATTGTGCCTAATTGTGGAGAAATTAGAGCCACTTTATGAGCAAGTGTGTTGAAAAAAATATTTTCCAAATCGGGTGAAACATACATAAAAAAATGAGAAAAATGAGAATCTCCTTCTTGTTAAGTCGTTTACAAAAAATAGAGCTTTTCCTCGGGTGAAACCGTAGGCCGTTGCTAGAGATGAAAATAAATAAAAAGTGTAGTTAAGTACATACAAACTTAACATAAAATAATCATTCCCTCCATCATCTCATTACAGTAACTGACCCCTAACTAAGTTCGTAACTTGTATCTAGGGTATCAGAAACTACGCACACACTCATTCACACACACACCCAGACCGAGATAAACATTTGCTGCCTTATTTGCGTTACATTTTTAGTCTGGTATAACAAAACCTGGTAAGCATTTGACACCTTGTCAGTCAAATTTGAATACTGTCAAAGTGACAGATTTGACTGACAAGGTGTCAAATGCTTACCAGGTTTTGTTATACCAGACTAAAAATGCAACGCAAATAAGGCCGCTGTGGTTCACACATGATATTCATCCACTTACTTGATATCATCCACTAGATCACAATCTGTGCAGCACACGTACGCTTTGTCACCTTCTATGGAACAGATCTGAAACAAATATACACCTCTAATTTGAAATTACGGGACTTATTAAAATCAAAATATCTGTAGCAGTAACTGAATCCATATATCCAATAGAAATATCAAAAATGATAGTCGATTACTTATCTTTAAAAAATCACTACTAATATTATAAATGCGAAAGTAACTCTGTCTGTCTGTTACCTTTTCACGGCTAAACTACTGAACCGATTGACTTGAAATTTGGTACAGGGGTAGCTTATGATCCGGGGAAGAACATAGGATACTTTTTATCCCGAAATTCCCACGAGATCGGGAACTACGCGGGTGAAACCGCGGGGCACAGCTACTATTTTATAATTTTATCATAATAAAGGCATAAGTTGGTAGCCGACTACAGACAGCAGCAGACCACACGTCACCGCCTAACGTCATCATGACACTTCGCCGTCTGTTGCTCAGCGCTAAGCTAGCTTCATGTCGCCCACTACGAATGTAGTTTCATAGAAATACATACAAACCAGTAGTGGCGCGGCGACGTGTGGTCTGCTGCTGCTGTCTGCAGTCGGCTACCAACTTATACCGCGGATGTAGTTGGTTCTATTTATTAAATATTTTTTCAACACTTTTGTGCAAAAACAGTTGAATAATGACACGTTTTATTCACTAGTGAGTTATAGATTGTTTTTTTAAATTGCTTTCATTTTAAAAAAGTTTCGATACCAAAAAATATTTGTCCATACATTTTAAAAACAAACTTCAACTATGTTTCCTTACATTTGGTAGGTCTATGGTCGATTCCATTCATTCATTCATTCGATTTTCTTTTATTAGTATATTCTTTTAGTCTTTGGCCGATCACCATTGTTGTGTTGGATGCGCGAATAGAAAAACTATTTATTTATTAGCGCAAGATTATAATTTCTTCGCAAATGTGTTGAAAAACGTTGTATGGTACACGCGTGTATTGATGATTACTATCCTCGGCTATCTTCAGACCCTCGCCTGACGGCTCGGGCCTCAATAGCGCCTCGGAAGTAATCACCAACTTACCTCGCTTGTACCATAAATAACTATGTCTTGTGATGTTATAATCAAACCCTCACTGACCTGCGGCCGTTTCTCCTGCCGCTGTATCTCTATCATGTAGTAACATCTCTTCAGCTCCACGCACCGACCTCGCACGCCGTTATATGTACATGGCTCGCCTGAAAACATTTAAATAAAGATTTTTTTCCTAAATTTTTCTTTGATCCTGGTCTATATTTAAGCTTGTCACCTTAGGATCTATTTTCGTTTGCTCAGAAAGTCAGTATGACCGATAATAATCTGTTTTAACCGACATCCAAAAAGGAGGAGGTTCTCAATTCGGCACTGACTTCAGACTTATCAATAGGTAGCACATACACAAAGGTATTAGCATCGCATAAGATGTGTATTAAATTAAATAAGTATGTATTATGTATTTTATACTTTTCAGTTTTTGAAGTCGGTTTTTTTAATCGCTATTTTTTTATCGATTAATTACTACATAATAATATTGGAAGGTTCATATCTGACGGAACATGCGTCGCGTATTATTGGTCGCGTAACGCCAGAACAGACAAATGTATAGAAAAAAACACTCGACCGTTCACACTCAACGCACAATACGCGACGCATGTTCCGTCAGATGTGAACCTTTACACTATTTCTAACAGTTGTTATATGTTAGTGTGTATCTTATAGTATTTTTTTGTATGGAGAGGAGAAAATACGTCATATTTTCTTTAAATAAGGATGTGTGACATGGCACATAACCACCGTGAGTGTCTCGGCCTGTCTCGGCTCTCGGTGGTATGCAGCTCTATGCATTTTCACAGCGGAAAAAAAACATAGTAGGCCCAGACCACGGCCCAGACTCTATATTTTTTTTTGCTCTATCTAGAGCCATTATCCAGGGAGGATATACGAGGAATATTGGGATAAAAAGTATCCTATGTTAGAAGTCGGATGAAATAACATACCTTCGCGCCTGTCGAATGCCGCTCGCACGCTCACACAGTAAATAAATAATAATAAGTATTTTAAATACATTATTTTCTATTAAAACACAAGCAATATACTGAAAACTTAACTAATTTTACAAAATCACATACAAAAAGTGATTTTTAACAAAAAATAATATAGAAATCACCAACACGCTCCAAGCGTGGTGATTACGGCTATTCCTCTTCACTGAATTATTATCAATGTAATATACATTATATAGGTTTACACTAATGTCAACAAAAAACACGACGAAATTTTAATAAAAATAAAAACACGTGTGATGTCCACAAGCTTATGAGTTATACTAATTATTATTAATACAAAGCAGGTATTTTGTTGCTAAGTACCTATAAAAAATCCTACAACACAATAATGTAATGTAAACAAACAGGTTTAAATTATACGTACTTATCTTAGCTTATACATAATTATGTAGATATAATATTATGTTTATACTGTTTTCCAAACCTTTATCCCATGTCTATTTGGGGTCGGTTTTCAGTTAAACCAGATTTGGCGGAATGTCAGTATTTTACGTGAAGCGACTGCCATCAGACCTTCACAACCCAGAGCTATACGACATTTTTTGGTTAAACCAAATGTTAGACTTTTGAGGGCTCTAACTACCCGTAACGACTGTCGATGATGTTAGTACGACAGCCGGGACCGACGGCTTTAAGTGCTCTCCAAAGCACGAATATTATGTTTATTAATAAGAAGAATTGAACTTGATAAAACGACTCCGATATTATAGAGTCACAATCTTTTCTGTGCCGGTGCCAGCGTCGCTGTAATCGCATCTTTTGGTTGTCAGTTTATTGAAAACTAGTAGCTCCCCGCGGTTTCACTCGCGTAGTTCCCGTTCCCGTGGGATTACGGGGATAAAATATAGCCTATGTCACGCACTGATAAATTAGCTTTCCATTAGTGAAAGAATTTTTGAAATCGGTCCAGTAGTTTCGGAGCCTATTCATTACAAACAAACAAACAAATCTTTCCTCTTTATAATATTAGTATAGACTAGTTGTCCCCCGCGGTTTCACCCGCGTAGTTCCCGATCCCGTGGGAATTTCGGGATAAAACATAGCCTATGTACTTTCCCGGACCATAAGCTACCCCTGTACCAAATTTCAAGTCAATTGGTTCAGTAGTTTAGCCGTGAAAAGGTAACAGACAGAGTTACTTTCGCATTTATAATATTAGTTAGGATGTATCCAAATGGCATTAGAGTTAAAATGACAATAGTAGCTTACAATTTTGGCCGCCGGCACAGAAAAGATTGTGACTCAATACTCTACTTTTATAATACTAAGAGCAAAATACATTGTTGACATTGCTTTTCAGAAAATATTAGGCGTTAAAAAATTACAAAAGATGTTTAGGGAAAGCAGCGACATCTATTCTAGCTCTCCTTTTATAAAAGTTTAAGATGTTTTTAAAAATACTAATCTCAAGAATTACTAGTTCGATTTCAAAAAATCTTTCATTTATCGAGAAAAGCTGTGGGCTATATCCACTTATTCCCACTACTACGCGGGTGAAAACGCGTGCCACAGCTAGTTTAAGATGAAAGTAGTAACTCTTTGGTAGTAGTATCGTCTTGTAGAACTCGTAAAGGCCTCTCTCTGGTGATATTGGTACAGTGAGGAAGAATAGACGTATGGGGATATTGGAGATCCCCATTAAAAAGGGAGGATCCTCCGACCAGACGGGTGTTGTGTCTGGTGGGCAACTGCCCGACGGTTGTAGTCGGGCTCTCGTATACATAGTCAATTGCGCTGTAAATTTCGCTTGCGCGATTCAGGACTCTTCAGTTATTTCCCTCAGTTGCGGATAGATGTCGCTGTTAGTAATTAGTTCCTTATGTGGTGTGTAGATGTCGCCACAGACGTAATCTTTAATCGCCATGCTTGTATTGCGTGTTGGTGATCTCAAACTGAGCAAAAATGTCTATTGTTCAAACTATATATATGTAGTAATAATTAAAAATGAATTGTTTAAAATCAATACATACATAGCAGAGTGGTCACCATGCCGGACTGCCATCCGAAAGGTTGCGGGATCGATTCCCATGCGGGGTGAATATTTGTGTGAACCACAAATCTTTGTCTCGGTCTGTGTGTGTGAATGAGTGTGTGCGTATAGTTAGGGGACAGTTACTGTAATGAGATGATGGAGTGAATGATTATGTTATTTTATACATTACTTATGTTTGGAGTTTTACCATAGAGTATTCCGATTTCTTTGGTTAGAGTCTTCAATTAGACAAGGTTTTTCAATATTATTACATTTTACAATAGTTTTTACATCGTTTTACATTCCCGCCATTTAGAGTCTGTTCACTAGCGCCACCAAGCGGCGTCTTGTAGTAACAATATTCAAAGAGGTTGTATTACGAACTAAGGAGATTGATATTCAATCGATATTTATAAAAGCAAGCTAACACAATATAGTATTATACAAAGTCACTTCCCACTATCTGTCCGTATGTATGCTTAGATCTTTAAAACTACACAACGGATTGTAATGCGGTTTGTTTAATTAATAGATAGAGTTATTCAAGAAGAAGGTTTTGACGTGAAACCTCTTTAAAATCGCGCCGAAACATACGTGTACCAGGTTTAAAAAGTGGACCGTAACGAAAAGGTCTATATCATCGTACCTTAATAATTAAAAAACTATTAGTCTTATAAACAAAAATGTGGTGTTAATATTTCACTTATATAGTCAGCTCGCTGTAATGACATTGAATTTTCTTGTTTTCATTTCAACCTTTTACTTTAAAAGCGATTCGCTAACATAGACGTTTGACATTAAAACCAACGGCCGTGTGCCCCGGCACAGCCGCACCCGATTTTTTTAGTATAATTTTATCCCCACATTCCCACGGGAGCGGGAACTACGCGGGTAAAACCGCGGGGCACATATAGTATAATAATAAATCCAGTAAACGGTAAAAACCAGCTTAAAAAGCGCTTTATGCCACCCATCTTATAAATCAGTAAAAAGCGCTCTGCGCGTGACATTGACGTATGTGATGGACGAAATGTCAACAAAATGGAGGGAATACTGAGGAAATGGCGCGAAAAACTGGAACAAAACATTTGAGATTTATGGCGGTGCTTTTATCTATTTATTTAGGCTGTGCCCCGCGGTTTTGTTTGCGTTAAATCTATACATATTATAACGTGTATTCTCTACCTATTATAAACTAGCTGTGCCCCGCGGTTTCACCCGCGTAGTTCCCGATCCCGTGGGAATTTTGTGATAAAACATGGCCTATGGTCTTTCCTGGACCATAAGCTACCCCTGTACCAAATTTCAAGTCAATCGGTTCAGTAGTTTGGCCATGAAAATGTAACAGACAGACAGACAGAGTTACATTCGCATTTATAATATTAGTAGGGAAGAAGGAATATTAGTAGGGATAGCTGAAGAGTTTTTGGTTGACCGCGCTATTCTTTAGAACTATAGGTTGGAAATGAAAAAATATTAGCGTTAGCACGGATTATAAAATACTAACGTAAAGTACAATTGTCGAGGAGGATTTTCCTATTAATCGAGGAGGGCTATACTGTACATATCCTTACTAATATTATAAATGCGAAACTAACTCTGCCTGTCTGTTTGTTACCTTTTCACGGCTAAACTACTGAACCGATTAACTTGAAATTTGGTACCGGGGTAGCTTATGGTCCGGGGAAGGACATAGGTTATGTTTTATCCCGAAATTCCCATGGGAACGGGAACTACGCGGGTGAAACCACGGCACGCTGCTATATAAAATATATCACACGTCGCTATTATAGCCAACCAAAGTGAGCTTGTAACAAAGGATACTAGACCAAGGGCCTATTTCACGACCTTCAAGTAACGTTACTCACCAAGTAAAGTTAGTTCTCTCTTTCTTACTTTATATCAAGTGACAAAGACAAATCTTGTGAGTACGTACTCGGAACTTTACTTGAAGATGGTGAAATAGGCCCCAAATACATACATGAGTACTTTATTTATTTATTTATAATAATAATACTTATCTATACTAATATTATAAAGAGGAAAGATTTGTTTGTTTGTTTGTAATGAATAGGCTCCGAAATTACTGGACTGATTTCAAAAATTCTTTCACTAATGGAAAGCTAATTTATCAGTGCGTGACATAGACTATATTTTATCCCCGTAATTCCACGGGAACGGGAACCACGCGGGTGAATCCGCGGGGAGCTACTAGTTTGCAATAAATAGAAAACACCCAGAACGGGAATCGAACCCTAAGGCAGTGGTCTGACCGCGGGCGAGTGAGCGATGAGCTATCGGCGAGTTTCTCGCCCAAGAAAAGGACAGTGAATGTACATTCCGTGTGAACGAAAGAGATGCACATATTATTTATAGTTACTCGCCTGTTCACACCGCCAGCGAGTACTCGATAACTAGTTTTGTTGGTGAGCTACAAAAATTTACTCGCTCAGCGAGTTGGCGAGTACTCGCTCATCGTCCGCGGTCGGACTGCCTTAGGGATACATCATACATATTATCATAATCATTCACTACATTATCTCATTATAGTAACTGATCCCTACCCTAACTAAACTAAGCTCGAAGCTTGTATCTAGGGTATCACAAACTACGCACACACTCATTCACACACACACACAGATCGAGACAAACACTTGTGGATCACACAAATATTCACCCCGCACGGGAATTGTACCCGCAACCTTACGGATGGTAGTCCGGCATGGTGACCACTCTGCCATCGAGGTCGTCGAATCAGACAAGGTCAACTACACCAATCCAAAAATAAGATACAAATACGACCAAACCAATATCACACAACTAGTAAAACATATTTCAACGAAATACCACCGGGTTGGTCAAATTATTTAATCCTACTAATATTATAAAGCCGAATGTTTGTATGTGTGGATGTATGGATGTTTGTTCCTCTTTCACGCTAAAACTACTGAATGGATTTTAATGAAATTTGGTACAGATGTTCCTCATACATAGGAATAACACATAGGATACTTTTTATCCCAAAATTCCCACGGGATAAGGTTCCACGCGGGTATAACCGCGGGGCACAGCTAGTACCCTACACTGCAGCCATCTCTCTCTATTGTATGTGTGTGAGTGTAGCCCTTTCACGTACCACGAGCGCCGTGAAAGCACGTCTGTATGTGTGTGTAGACAGGTATTTAGTTTGGGGTTGCTAGCGTGGGAAATTACCCGAGATTTGGGGTAATTTTTCGTGGGTTTTTATGTTGGGTTTGGGGTAGTTGTTTTTTGTTATAGGAATACAAGACTTTAGTGTTAATGCATTTATTTATTAATTATTTTTTAATAAAATACTAGAGGCTATTATTAAAAGTGTACGCCGCCGTAACGTAATAAAATAATATGTAACTAGTTTAGTAAACGAAATATACTTAAGACTATTTTATGTTATTGTATACTTATGCGTATATAAGTACTTAATAGTTATTTATGGTACAAGCGAGTAATCATCAATACACGCGTGTACCATACAACGTTTTTCAACACACTTGCGAAAAAAATAATAATAAAATATCGTTTTCGCTAATAAATATACTGTTTTTTTATTCGCGCGCATCCAACACAACAATGGTGATCGTCTACTAATTAAAGAATATACTTATTAAAAAAAATCGAATGAATGAATGAATGGAATCAACCAGAGACCTACCAAAAGTAAGGCAACATAGTCGAAGTTTGTTTTTAAAATGTATTGACACGATTTTTTTTTGGTATCGAAACTTTTTTAAAACTAAACAATTTAAAAAAAATCTTTAACTCACTAGTGAATCAAGCGTGTCATTATTCAACTGTTTTTGCACAAATAAGAGCCCCTTTATGAGCAAGTGTGTTGAAAAGATATTTATGTTCTTCTTATATTTCTTCTTACATTAAAAAATATCAACATTTATTTATTTATTTATTTATTTATTTTAAAACAGGCACACCAACAGAAAAAACATTAATAAACCCATTGATGCATCTCTACCAATTTTTAACGAATTCAAAGAAAATGATACATAGAAATATATTATAACGATATCCTTTTAAATAAAAAAAAAGTTTTGAAAATTAACGTAACTTATTAAAATTCGCTTTTATTAATACCAAAAAATGTCGTATAGCCCTCTGGGTTGTGAAGGTCTGATGGCAGTCGCTTCACGTAAAATACTGACATTCCGCCAAATGTGGTTAAAACTGAAAACCAGCCCCAAAATAGACATGGGATAAAGGTTCGGAAAAGAAAAAAAAATACTTAGTGATTTAGGATTAAGCCTAAATTTAATGACCTCAATGTAAGACAAGGCAAAAAAAAACTAAATTAAAAATAAAGGCCTTAAATTGAACCCAAAACCTCAGGTTTGGCAGGCATTGGCAAGTGCCACATGCCAGCAGTCTGCTGAGGCTTAATAAAAATAAACATTTATATTTTTTCAACACACTTGCTCATAAAGGAGCTCTTATTTGTGCAAAAACAGATGAATTTTACGTTTTATTCACTAGTGAGAGAGAGAGAGAAATGAAAGTAAATTTTAAAATACTTTCGATACCAAAAAAATTGTGTCCATACATTTTAAAAACAAACTTCAACTATGTTTCCTTACTTTTCGTAGGTATATGGTCAATTCCATTCATTCATTCATTTTTTTTTTTAATAAGTATATTCTTTTATTATTTATTATTCGACAACACTTATTAAAATTCCATTAAAATTAAATAAGTATCTTAAATACAAACCAAACTTTCTAATACTTTCTAATTAACAAAACAAATTTATTCTCACTTTAAACTATATCGACACCACAAAAATCAAAATCAAACAAAAAAATATTCACAAAATCTCCCGAATTAGGGTATTTTTTTCGGGAAATTCATCTCCAAACTCCACAACACTGGGGACAACGACACAAACGGGTCCCAAACAGTGTTCATACCTACGTTCTTGCCTCAGTCCTACACCAACCCGCGTCCCGAACGCCGCATTTACGAATCTCCTGAAAATTCGGTAATTTTTCACAAAAGAACGTTTAAAAACCAGTGATTTTAAACCATAGAACTATTGTGTGTTATTGTGCTGTATTTTTGTGTGTGATTTCTGTGATTTTCTCCCGATTTTTGAGGTAAGTTAACGTTTTTTTGTACGTAGCTTGTTTGGTATGGGTTGTCAAATTAAATGTCATAATAAATTATTAGGTACCTATGTATAGTGATGATTAATTAGTGAAATATTGATTTTGCTGTGTCGTTGGTTCGATACGGGAAGAAAGAAAATACCTAATGTTATAAGTTTTTATTATTTTATAATTAAGTACCTATTTGTCTAGTAATTTATATGTTTATATCTTTATCCATTACTAGCAGCGCCCCGCGGTTTTACCCACGTAGTTCCCATTCCCGTGTGAATACGGGGATAAAATAGCCTATGTCACGCACTGATAAATTAGCTTTCCATTAGTGAAAGAGAATTTTAGAATTTTTGAAATCGGTTCAGTAGATCCCGAGATTACACCTTACAATTTAACAAACACACAAACATTACTTCTTTATAGGTACCTAATACCTATTAGTATAGAAGTATAGATTAGCTACGCCCCGTGGTTTTACCCACGTGAATCCCAATCCCATGGGAATTTCGGGATCAAAAGTATTCTATGTGTATTCTTAGTTATAAGGAACATCTGTACCAAATTTAATCGAAATCGATACAGTAGTTTTTGCGTGAAAGAGCAACAAACATCCAAACTCACAAACATACAAACTTTCGCATTTATAATATTAGTAGGATTTTGAGCTATTGGAATTTAAGTATACCTACCTAGGTATTTGATTTTTAAAAAGCTTATTTGAGGTACCTATACCTACCTAACTATTTTTTCTTTGTTTTTCTTTAATGTTGCTAGTTAAAAACAATTATTGATTTGTTAGTTGTAGAATTGCCTTTATTAACCGACGTCATAAAGAAGGTTTTCGATTCGGGTGATAGCTAAACAGTTACAATTTTCACAGATAATGTAATAAACTAGCTATCCCCGTGGTTTACCCTGCGTCAATCCCAATCTTTAATCTTTTTTTTCTCTTTTCCGAACCTTTATCCCATGTCTATTTGGGGTCGGTTTTCAGTTTAACGTTTCCGTGCTTCGGAGGGCACGTAAAGCCGTCGGTCCCGGTTGTCGTACTAACATCATCGACAGTCGTTACGGGTAGTTAGAGCACTCAAAAGTCTAACATTTGGTTTAGCCACAAAATGTCGTATAGATCTCTGGGTTGTGAAGGTCGCTTCACGTATAATACTGTCATTCCGCCAAATCTGGTTAAACTGAAAACCGACCCCAAATAGACATGGGATAAAGGTTCGGAAAAGAGAGTAGACTAGACAAGAATTACATACAAACTTACATAGGTACATACACATTTATAAATCATACCTAGGTAGGTACTAATGCATTATAACGGTGTTTGATATGCACACTAGCTAACTAAACTTAAGTTCGATTCCTGGGTCAAGTGATAGGTACCTAGATTGCTTTGTGATTTACCATGTTCGACGACCTCGAGAGTGCAGAGTGGTCACCATGCCGGACTACCATCCGTAAGGCTGCGGGTTCAATTCCCGTGCGGGGTGAATATTTGTGTGAACCACAAACGTTTATCTCGGTCTGGGTGTGCGTGTGTGAGTGTGTGCTTAGTTTCTGATACCCTAGATACAAGTTACGGACTTAGTTAGGGGTCAGTTACTGTAATGAGATGATGGAGTGAATGATTATGTCTACGGTTTGAAATCACCAACACGCTCCAAGCGTGGTGATTACGGCTATTCCTCCTCACTGTACTAATATCATCAGTGAGATATCTTACAGGACGATACTACTACTATATACTCGTGTTTGAGATTACCAACACGCTCCAAGCGTGGTGATTACGGCTATTCCTCCTCACTGTACTAATATCATCAGTAAGAGATCTTACAGGACGATACTACTACTATATACTCGTGTTTAAGATCACCAACACGCTCCAAGCGTGGTGATTACGACTATTCCTCCTCACTGTACTAATATCATCAGTGAGAGATCTTACAGGAAGATACTACTATTATATACTCGTGTTTGAGATTACCAACACGCTCCAAGCGTGGTGATTACGGCTATTCCTCCTCACTGTACTAATATCATCAGTGAGAGATCTTACAGGACGATACTACTACTATATACTCGCGTTTGAGATCACCAACACGCCCCAAGCGTGGTGATTACGACTATTCCTCCTCACTGTACTAATATCAAAATACAGTAATGAAGACAGAACATAATTAGAACCAGACCTTTGTTCCTGAGATTAACGCGTTAAAACTAAACAAGCTTTCTAATATTATTAGGAATAGATTGTTGTAATCAAACCTACATCTTGAATTACTTTACCTATTGCTTTAAACCTCATTAAAATCCGTTGCGTAATTATAAAGATCTTAGTGTATAAACAGCGAGAAGGTTTCACCCGCGTAGTTCCCGTTCCCGTAGGAATATGGGGATAAAATTAAGTTCGTGTCTTGTATCTAGGGTATCAGAAACTACGGACACACTCATTCACACACACATATTTATTTCATTATTTTTATTGTAAGCTTTTCACATTCATAAGTTCTCTTTTGAGGCCGAAACAGATGATTTTGAATTTAAAATTTACTGTTATACAACTAATTACCAATGTTCTTTGGCGCTCTATTTCTGGTTACATACGAGTACATACAAAACTTGGCAAAAACAAAATGTATAAATACTTCTTCTTCACTACATAGTATAAAACAAAGTCGCTTTCTCTGTCCCTATGTATGCTTAGATCTTTAAAACTACGCAACGGATTTTGATGCGGTTTGTTTTAAACGATAGAGTGATTCAGTGGGAAGGTTTATAGCATAATTTTATCCCAATATTCTTACGGGATCGGGAACTACGCGGCTAAAACCGCGGGGCGCCGCTAGTATCGTATAAATTTATGTAGATATTATAATAAGGGTTTCCCTTAAGATATGCGACACCCCGTTCCAACCCCTCAGAAGTTTAGAGTTACTTGTTAACTAAGGGTAGTAGCTCCTCGCTAATACACCCTGGTAATGTATACCGGAATTTGACGTACACACTAATAAGTAGTTTTTATTATGATATGACTAGCTGCGCCCCGCGGTTTCACACGCGTAGCTCCGTTCTCGTAGGAATTTCGGGATGAAAAATAGATGTTGGCCGATTCTCAGACTTACTGAATATGCTCACAAAATTTCATGAGAATCGGTCAAGCCGTTTCGGAGGAGTATGGCAACGAAAACTGTGACACGAGAATTTTATATATTAGATATGATATGCACTAAAATTATCATATTTGTCATCAACTAGCTGCGCCCCGCATTTTTACCGCGTGAATCCCAATCCCATGGGAATTTCGGGATAAAAAGTATCCTATGTGTAATTCCTAGTTATAAGGAACATCTGTACCAAATTTAATCTAAATCGATACAGTAGTTTTTGCGTGAAAAAGTAACAAACATCCAAACTCACAAACATACAAACTTTCGTATAATATTAGTAGGATATTAGCAATAAAGTTTTATATTTCATCCGTAATCATTTCTCTTCAAACAATAAATAAATTTTATTTAAAACTAGTAACGCTCCGCGGATTCACCCGCATAGTTCCCGTTCCCGTGGGAATACGGGGATAAAATATAGCATATATCCCGCACTGGTAAATTAGCTTACCATTAGTGAAAGAATTTTTGAAATCGGTTCAGTAGTTTTGGAGCCTATACTATTATTTTATCCCCGTATTCCCATGGGAACGGGAACTACGCGGGTGAAACCACGGGACATTGCTATTTTTATAAGCTTTTGACATTCATAGAGTGACAAACTGATTTTTTTTAATTTGACCACTTCATAGATAATTCTTATCATCTAAATATCGTTCAATATTTATTCGGATTTTTATCAATAAAGATTATTTTATATTTATTTTCCCACGTTTTTTATAACCTTTTAATATGGAAATTTGTAATCTGTTAATCTGTTTATGTAGAATGCAACCGTTAACTGACTGACTGATCTATATAAACACATGTCAAGTTACTGAACGCATTGCACAATATGACACGAAGCGCTCATGGCCCAGTGCTACCCGCGGATCACTTGTGATCCGTGCGGTTAAGCAACGTCTGGCACCGTCATGACTGTGATGGGTCATTACTAAAATTGACTTTTAATTTCATGAGCGTTTCCGTGCTTCGGAGGGCACGTAAAGCCGTCGGTCCCGGTTGTCGTACTAACATCACATGAATACGTTTCAACTAGTTGAAAAAACAAACAACAAAATATCGACTCTAACACAATACGTTTAAGGTTCAAATTGCTTTATTTCAACGAAGGAACGACACGTTCACGCGTCGTCGTCGACGCTCGTCGCGTTGACAGTAGATAAAAATGCCGTGGTCTAGTCTATGAATTCAACTAGTTGACGAATGAACTGTAGACCGTCGAAACGTTGATTGAACGTAGACCGTCTATTTAAACTGTTCGTTGATTCAACGCTTTTTGCTATAGGTAACCAATAGCTAACTCTTTGGAGTAGAAACTTTTGTAACTTTTTTTTAAAGGAACAATGTTCCATCCGGGTTTCCCTTGACAACACGCAAGTTTTTTTAGCAACATGCATTATGCAAGACTTTTGGATCCATTAACTTAACATTTTAATGTGTATTAGGCAGATTTTCTTTAAATAAAATGAAGTTTTAATTATTATTTTGGAGAGAGAGCGTTGGCGGGATGATCTTACCACCTTCGACAGTAGCTGGTGGGACACTGAGAAGGATAGGGATGGTTGGAGATGTTTGGGGGAGACCTTTGCCCAGCAGTGGGACACTATAGGTTGACAAAAAAAAAATATTATTTCAGATGACCAATACGCTAGACAAACATTATTTCTTATGCGTGAACACTAACTGCCTTATTTGCGTTGCATTTTTAGTCCGGTTTAACAAAACCTGGTAAGCATTTGACACCTTGTCAGTCAAATCTGTCACTTTGACAGTATTCAAAATTGATTGTAAAACCTGGTTTAGTGCTAAACCAGACTAAAAATGCAACGCAAATAAGGCAGCTTGGGTCTATTTCACGATCACGACACCACCTTAAAGTAAAGCTACTCACCAAGTAAAGTTAGTTTTGTCTCTTTCTTACTTTTTATATCAAGTGACAAAGACAAAACACGTGAGTACTCGGACCTTTACTTGAAAATCGTGATATAGGCCCTAAGTGTAATATTTTAAAATAAAACACTTAACGGATTTTTGTCGTGGTTGTATTTTGTTTTACATTTTCTGACGTTTAGGATTCTTTACAGAACCCGTGATCACAGAAGACTAAGATGGAATCGTTTAATTGTTTTATTTCAATGTGTAGTGTTCGTGTAAATCAAAGATATCAATATGTAAAATTTTAATACACAACCTTCCTTTTCCAGCCGTAGTCGAGTAAAAAAAGGTTAAGCCGCCAAGCGTGATCAGGTTTAAATATAAAAAAGTATAAAATACTTCGGTAACAAGATATTTTAAGAACCTATTCAAGAAAAAACTTCTCTGATTTTAATCCTATTAAAAGGTATAAAACTTTAATCCTCTTTAGACATATTTAGAATTGTCATCGGTACACAGAAACTAATAATACTTCTGGCCCAATGCTAACCAAGTATCACTTGTGATTTGTAATGTTAAGCTACGTGTGCCACAGTCAGTTTAGTGATGGGTGACCGTTACAAAAATAGCTTCCGTTTCCGCGCTTCGTGCACGTTAAGTAGGTCCCGCGGTTGTCGTACTAACATCATCGACAGTCGGACAGGGGAGTTAGAGCTAACACAAAAATCATTTAACTAATATTTGCCTAGCTGAGATTAGCAGAGAAAACAAACTATTCAGCTTTATAATATTATGTACTTAATATTATGAAACCGCGGGGCGCTGCTAGTAAAGCAGCGCCCCGCGGTTTCACTCGCATAGCTCCCGCTACCGTGAGAATGCGGAGATAAAATTATGTTAAAAACCTTCCTTTTGAATCACTCTATCTATTAAAGAAAACCGCTTCAAAATCCGTTGCGTAGTTTTAAGAGCCGTGATCTAGCGCGCGACAACTCAAATTTCACTCACACAGACGCGCACGCGTGTCCGCATGCACACTGTCTATGTGGTGACGGCGCGCTCGCTCTGAATACTCCGGCCGAACGGTTTTGATCCATTGGAAATTATAAATTGTGTTAAAGTTATTGACAAAAGTATAAATACGAGTATATTTTTTTTTACGATTCGTAGAAGGTAGTATATGATTAGATATAATTTACGTAATACCTTTCGATTCGATATTCCATTATTCACAACAAGGAATAATGAATAAAACAAATACTTAGTTTTTTGTTTTTAAAATAAGACATGATTTTTTTTTTGGTAAGTAACGAAACTTTTTAAAAACAAAGCAACATACGAGTAAAAAAAAATCTATAACTTACTTGTGAATAATATATTTTTTGCCATAATGGGGTATTGATTTTTCATATACTAATTGCAGTTTTAGTTTTTATTAAAATCGCTAGCAATTTTCGATATTCCTTTCCTTATAGTTTTGAATATCGTCATCCACGCCTACTTGAAAAATGCCTCGTCTGTATATGTACAACATATATTATCGGGACAACCTTTTAGCGCTAAAAGCAGGACTTTCTAAATTATTTCGTTTCCTTTTTTGTTAAAAAAAACCGACTTCAAAAACTAAAAAGTATAAAATAACAAATATGTATTGTAATACCTCTTATGCGATGTAGCACATAAATAAAATAAAAATGCGACCAATCCAAGCGGGCAAACGTTCGTTAACGGTCATCTCGAATTATAATTTTGTAGTTTATTTTTCTAATAGTTTTATTTCTTTGAGGCTTGGCACCGACTTCACACTTATCAATAGGTAACATACACACAAAAGTATAAATTAGCATCGCATAAAAGGTGTATTAAATTAAATATTTGTTATTTTATACTTTTCAGCTTTTAAAGTCTTTTTTTTTATTACTTTTGAGTGTCACAACCTATCTGGTTGTAAAGGTCTCATCGATACAAATTAATCAAGCCCAAACACGAGGTAACTGCTGTTAGTCGTTGAAGAGTTCCCTCGACTATCTTCCAGGTCTATCATCAGATCGACTCCAAACCTTCATTTAATTATAATGCTTTAAGATAATTATCGAAAAACTTAACAAATGCACTAATCACCCTACGATTTTCTAAAGTTCCTCTCAACTTCTCTAGAATGCCATCATTAGATCCTGGTTTCCTTGACATGGGAACAAACGGCAAGTCCATTCTTTTGAATAAAAAAAGAATTTTAGTAATCGGTACAGAATTGACGGAGATATCGTTGAACATATTCATAAAAAAAACATACCGGCCGAATTGAGAACCTCCTCCTTTTTGGAAGTCGGTTTAAAATAATGTTGTTTTATTGCTCATTATTTCTAAAACATTATTTGTTATCATAAATGTTAATATTTTTTTTAATAAATAATTCAAATTATAAAACAAAAATTATTATCGAGTATCAAAACATGTTGATGAGTTATCGCATAAAATTCGTACGCGCCGCAAAGGTCAAACGCTCGGTAGGAGCGATACGTCCTCTCTCTAAAAAGCCTCGCGGCAGACTGATTTGAATTGTTTCGTGCGTCCGATTTTATAGTAGTTTTATGATGATTTTAAAATATTTGTAGAAAAAAAGACAATTTGTTTTAGAGATTTTTTTTTAGTATAATTGTTGTAGAAAATATTCTTTTATTATTTGAGGTAATTTTAATAACGTTTTGAGCATCATTTATCAACGTAAATTACGATTTTCTTGAGTGTGATTTTTACAAATTCTAACTTTATATTTTTTTCGATTTCAATAATAATTATAATAACAATTAAATTTTCCTATGACTATTTCCTTAATAAGGATCTGGACTTTAAGTTTGTTTAATTTTTAGTGCTAAATTGGTCGAATTACTAGAATCCGAAGGCATGGAAGTTAATGCTAAAAGTGAAATTCAGAAAACATATGTTCAGTTTTCTTGATATATTTTATAAGTTTTCTGTATAATATTGTTTTTCTCTGAGTATTTTTTAGATGACAATATTTCCTTTAATTATTACCTAAAAGCATGTTTATAAAATACGCTTTTCATATAATATGACTAGATCAAAAAGTACAAAAACCGTCAATTATCGAGTTTCGGGTCTTAAAGATTTAAGCATACATTAGGGACAGAGAAAGCGACTTTGGTTTATACTATGTATTAGTGATAGTAAAGTCTTTCTTTTCCGAACCTTTATCCCATGTCTATTTGGGGTCGGTTTTCAGTTAAACCAAATTTGGCGGAATGTCAGTATTTTACGTGAAGCGACTGCCATCAGACCTTCACAACCCTGAGGGCTATACGACATTATTTGGTTAAACCAAATGTTAGACTTTTGAGGGCTCTAACTACCCATAACGACTGTCGATGATGTTAGTACGACAACCGGGACCGACGGCTTTACGTGCCCTCCGAAGCACGATTAGTTATAGTGAAGTAAGTAAGTAAATCTTATATATAAAATTCTCGTGTCACAGTTTTCGTTGCCATACTCCTCCGAAACGGCTTGACCGATTCTCATGAAATTTTGTGAGCATATTCAGTAGGTCTGAGAATCGGCCAACATCTATTTTTCATCCCGAAATTCCTACGGGAACGGGAACTACGCGTGTGAAACCGCGGGGCGCAGCTAGTATATGTATAGATATGTAAAATAATGATTTCACTAATTACATAATATAAAGCTGGTTTTAGATACATTATCATAAATGAAAGGCTAGATTTAAATTCAAAATAATTTATTTGAATCTCAAAATAATCACAAATGAACATAAAAAGTGCTTTTAAATGAAAGTAAAATTTACGTCTAGACACACCGGTTTAGACTGTGTGTTGTCAGTCAGTCAGTGTTAAATTCTTCCTCAGTACTACACCTACGTTACATAAGGAACTCCTGTACAATATTCCATACTTCTAGACACACCGGTTTAGACTGTGTGTTGTCAATGATTTTTATAGTTTAAAATATTTCCAAATCGATGCATTCATGTAAATTAGTTATTAATTTGTTACAATTTTATCGAAATCTGCTCAGCAGGAGATAAATCGATAATCATTAGTTTTTAAATTGCGTCAATTATTACAATATTTAATATACATGTGTTTTATGTCTGTTTATTTGTATTTATGATTTAATTTAAGTAAATAATCGAATATTATTAACAACCAAATGTACATATATACTTGGTAGTGACCCTGCCTGCTAAGGCATCACTATCACTACATAGTATAAAACAAAGTCGCTTTCTCTGTCCCTATATCTCTATGTATGCTTACATCTTTAAAACTACGCAACGGATTTTGATGCGGTTTGTTTTAATAGATAGAGTGATTCAGTGGGAAGGTTTTTAGCATAATTTTATCCCCATATTTCTACAGGAACGGGAACTACGCGGGTGAAACCGCGGGGCGCTGCTAGTTGGTCTATAAACTAAGTATGCATTGTCTTAGTCTGGGTGTTTTCTATCACGTAGTTCCCGCTCGTAAGAATGCGGGGATAACATTATAACAAAAACTTCCCTCTTGAATCACTCTATCAATTACAGGAAACCGCATCAAAATCCGTTGCGTAGTTTTAAAGATGTAAGCATACATAGGGACAGACAGCGGGAAGCGACTTTGTTTACTATGTAGTGATGATTACGATATTCAAGAGAATAAATTCGAATTCCCTATACACGGATATACATAAACAGACCATCCTCGAGATATATTGAATATAGCTGTACCCCGCAGTTTTAACCGCGTGGAACCGAATCCTGTCGAAATTTTAGGATAAAAAGTATCCTATGTGTTATTCTGATGTATAAGCTAAATTATTGTAAAGTTTCATTAAAATCCATTCAGTAGTTTTTGCGTGAAAGAGGAACAAACATCCACACATCTAAATATCCACACTCACAAACATTCGGCTTTATAATATTACTCGTAGTAGGATGTGATAATGTATGCAGATTGGATTCCACTCATCTCTATTTGCACGGGATATCGGTTCGGTGCAGCTACACACACACAGAAATGTTTGGGTGAACGTGGTGATAGATTCACGAAATGTTTATAGAAACGGTACTTTCCTGAAGTTAAGTTACTTATTGTATTTTTATTTTTAACCCCCGACGCAAAAAGAGGCGTGTTAAATTTTTATGGTTCATAAAAAAATTTACTTACTTTAAGTATACTTACTCTGTTTGATGAGATTAAAGAAAACTTCTACAAATTAGGTTCGTTCAAGTCAGAAGGTTGCCGGTTCGATTCTATTTCAATTTACTTATTTACCAGCTGTGCCTCGCGGTTTTACCCTCGTGGAACCTTATCCCGTGGGAATTTCGAGATATAAAGATATTCTATGTGGTATTCCTAGTTATAAGGGACATCTGTACCAAATCCCTATAAATATTAAAAATGCGAAAGTAACTCTGTCTATCTGTCTGTCTGTTACCTTTTCACGGCTAAACTACTGAAACGATTGATTTGAAATTTTGTACAGGGGTAGCTTATGGTCCGGGAAAGAACATAGGCTATGTTTTATCCCGAAATTCCCGGTTCTACGCGGGTGAAACCGCGGGGCACAGCTAGTTTCATATAAATCGCTCCAGACGTTTAGACGTGAAGAAGTAACAAACACACTCGCAAACATTCGTTTATAATATTAGTGGGAATCCGGGACAAGAAAATAATGTGATCAAGAAATGTTTATCTCATTTTAATATACTTAACTCAAAGGTGTCTGACTGACTGACTGACATAGTGATCTATCAACGCACAGCCCAAACCACTGGACGGATCGGGCTGAAAGGCATGCAGGTAGATGTTATGACGTAGGCATCCACTAAGAAAGGATTTTGATTAGTTCTACCCCCCAGGGGATAAAGTAGGGGATGAAAGTTTGACGGAAGTCATTATTCCACGCGGACGAAGTCGCGGGCAAAAGCTAGTTATAGTATACTAGCTGTGCCCCGCGGTTTCACCCGCGTAGTTCCCAATCCCGTGGGAATTCCGGGATAAAACAACCTATGTTCTTTCCCGGACCATAAGCTACCCCTGTACCATATTTCAAGTCAATCGGTTCAGTAGTTTGGCCGTGAAAAGGTAACAGACAGACAGACAGAGTTACTTTCGCATTTATAATATACTAGCAGCGCCCCGCGGCTTCACCCGCGTAGTTCCCGTTCCCGTGGGAATTTTGGGATAAAAAGTATCCTATGTGTTATTCTGATGTATAAGCAAGATTATTGTAAAGTTTCATTAAAATCCATTCAGTAGTTTTTGCGTGAAAGAGGAACAAACATCCATACATACAAACTTTCGCCTTTATAATATTAGTAGGAAGTAAAGATAAGGATTAGTCAGGATAGTAAGGATGTGTATTCGTAGTTTGTATAACATTGTGTACATAGTTAGGTGTCAGTTAATTTTTTTGTTTCGCCCAAACCATAAATTGAACTTGGGTCTCTCAGCTTAATCCTACTATTATTATAAATGCGAAAGTTTGTATGTTTGTTCCACTTTCACACAAAAACTACTGTATCGATTTTGATTAAATTTAGTACAGATGTTCTTTATAACTAGGAATAACACATAGGATACTTTTTATCTCGAAATTCCCATGGGATTGTGTATAAGTAATCGTATGTTTATTGTAACTTTTTGTAGTCACAAATCCTACCAATAGATGGCGCTGTTACTTAATTTTTTAACACACGATGGTGAATTGTGCCGAGATTGTATGATACTACGAGCTACGCATTCTCACGGGAGCGGGTACTACGCGGGTAAAACCGCGGGGCGCTGCTAGTACCGTAATAAAAACCATATAAATGAAACCAAACCCTAATATTTAAAACTCAATATCTATTTAAATATTTGAGTTAAACAAACAAATTAACATACAAACTCTATGTTTATGTTAATATTTAATTCGATCACAGGTTTAAACGATCTGAGTATCAAATTTTATGATTTTTATTACAGTTTTAAGAGAGTGAGATAGTATTTGTAAGACGGGGATGGAAGATACTTAGTTTTTTTAGCTCTTTTTGTTATTAACTTTAAAAACTTTTACTCAAGCTGGTATTTGAACCCAGGACTTATGGATCAGGGCTATTTTTTTTTTAAACCTTTGTGAATGAAACATAAAAAAATATATCGCTTACGCCCAATATTAATATACTTACAACTAGCTTCGTTCACACGGAATGTACATTCACTGTCCTTTTCTTGGACGAGAAAATCGCCGATAGTTCATCGCTCACTCGCCGTGTCTTAGGATTGAATAATATATTGAATAATTACGTTAGCTAATCACTACTTTATCAATTTTTCATCTTAATTAATCATATAGGATAGGTACATAAACAAAACTTGATTAAAATTTGAGGATAATCGCTTAAAAAATCAGTTGTGAAGACCCAAACACACTGCAAAATAAAGCTTATAAAAACAAATTAAATTGCTCCCTACCTTTAAAATCTCCGCCTAAAAAACTTGCTAAATAAGCAAAAAATTAAAATTTAAATATTCTAATACCGGTACCTATTAAACGCACTTAACTACCCTTAATTTAGGGAAAATTTTCCCCCAAAAAATTAAATCGTTCCGCCGGCGGCAGCCATTTTGGAACGGCCATTTTTTAATATAAATGTCAGAATAGAGCGGGAGAAATGTCTTGAGTCAGAGTAAAGACGAAATTTATTTCTTTTTTTATATAAATATCTGTGTCCCGCTGTTTCACCCGCGTAGTTCCTGTTCCCGTAGGAATATGGGGATAAAATTATGCTAAAACCTTCCCACTGAATCACTCTATCTATTAAAACAAACTGCATCAAAATCCGTTGCGTAGTTTTAAAGATTTAAGCATACATAGGGACAGAGAAAGCGACTTTGTTTTATACTATGTAGTGATGATGTATCAGGCCACATATCACACATCCACATCGAGTCCCAATGTAAGCAAAGCTTGTACTAAAGATACTAGACCACGCATATACTAATACTATATACCTACCTAAATATATTTATTTTCAACACACTTGCTCACAAAGGGGCTCTTATTTGTGCAAAAACAGTTGAATAATGACACGTTTTATTCACTAGTGAGTTATAGATTGTTTTTTTAAATTGCTTTCATTTTAAAAAAGTTTCGATACCAAAAAAATTGTGTCCATACATATTAAAAACAAACTTCATTTATGTTTCCTTACTTTTGGTAGATCTATGGTCAATTCCATTCATTCATTCATTCGTTTTTTTTTTAATAAGTATATTCTTTTAGTCTTTGTCCGATCACCATTGTTGTGTTGGATGCGCGCAAATAGAAAATCTGTTTATTTATTAGTGAAAAATTATAATTTCTTCGCAAATGTGTTGAAAAACGTTGTATGGTACACGCGTGTATTGATGATTACTATCCTCGGCTATCTTCCGACCCTCGCCTGACGGCTCGGGCCTCAATAGCGCCTCGGAAGTAATCACCAACTTACCTCGCTTGTACCATAAATAACTATTATTTATACTTAGATATACCAGACATTTTCAAATGTTCGTGCACACAAAAGCGGGAATTCAACCCGTAACCTAAGGGAAAGTTCATATCTGACGGAACATGACCGTTCGCACTCAACGCACTAACGTATAATCGGTTGAGTGTGAACAGTCAAGTGTTTTTCTATACATTTGTCTGTTCTGCCCCCATAGACAAGTGGCAAACGCTCCCAGTCTATTCCTTTTCTCCACAAACGAACGTCGTCTCTAGAACAGCGCTAACTTCTTTGATATCGTATAAGATAAATGACCACTTGTCTACCAGTTTAACGTTTCGTAACGCGGCAAAATTACAAATCGTAAGCAAATATCAATTTCATTCATAAAAAGGGACTTTCTGTTCTATACGTCTAACGTAATTGCCATTTGTCTAGGGCGGGCTGGCGTTGCGCGACCGATAATCCGCGACGCATGTTCCGTCAGATATGAACCTTCCCTAAAGCGTAGCAGGCATACACATTAGGGTTCACCAAAAACTTACTTTTAAATATGTCAGTTAAAAATAAAACCAAAACAACAGTTCTTTTATGGTCTAAATAAGTCACTTGACCATTAGAAATAAGTTCGTCTTCATATCTTATAGATACAAAATATATGTATGTTTAAATATATATAAAAAAGAAATATTGTCAGTGAGTGTTAATGTGTATGTCACGTTCGGCTTATTGCCTCTCTCAACTAGTGATGGGATGAGTTAATGTGGATAAAATGTAGTATGTTGATAAAAAATACGGTAATTATTGATTTGATACCGATCCGCATAGATTTTTTTATACACGTTCTTAGAGGAACTCATTAAATTTTAAAGTTTAATCCTATAGGTAGCATATGACATAGATGGTTAAAAATAAACGTGCACTTTTAATATATTTTTTTCATAAACATTCACTCCATCATCTCGTTATAGTAACTGACCCCTAACTAAGTTCGAAATTTGTATCTAGGGTATCACAAACTACGCACACACTCATTCACACACACACCCAGAACTTATATTATATTTTAGATTTTATCACAAAATGTTGCGTGTATTTTATTTTTTTAGCGACGAACTAAATTGGATAATCCCTTTTTGGTATATTCATTCAGATTCGTTTTGAAAGAAAAGTTCAGAATCCACGAGAAAATTACACTTGTACAAAGGCTGAATTGGCAGCTTAATGTCATTAAAATGAAATCAGTGCTTTGCCACTAACTAATCATCAAAAATCATTAGCAGTCGTTATTTTTATTTATTTATTTTATTTAGAAGGATTATAACTAAAATGTTTTATAATCTAGATAACATACAGCCAATAACAAGCCACCACCAGTTAAATAAAATTATTATATTACTTGAAGTTAAAAATTTGTTACTCTTAAGTTAACTTTTGTGATTAATGAACTCATTACCTATGTTTCATGTTAAGTTTTATTGTAAACTTTTAATATATTGCATGCCCGTGACGGGTAAAAACTGCTGTTCAATTGAACTAAGTAATTTTAAGACCTAAATGTACCAGTTTTTTGACCAATAAATGATTTATTCTTATCGATAAAACACTCTATATTATCGATAAACCGCACCTATCGACAGTACCCCATCCCTAGCACTACAAATATTGACAGATCGATCCCTGTGAGTGCCGGTCAACACAGCGCTACAATTTGTTACTCAAGTGACGTACCCTAATTTGGGACCACAACTCTTGGTTTTAAGTAGCTTCATTAACGAACCGGTTTGGTATCACTTTTAACGGTCCAACGTTTAGTATTCGTCTATTTGGAGGAAGAGGGAATATCTAACGAGGAATATGTAGATTTATAAAGAGTAGAGCGTCAATTGACGACCTCGATAGCAGAGTGGTCACCATGCCGGACTGCCATCCGTAAGGTTGCGGGTTCGATTCCCGTGCGGGGTGAATATTTGTGTGAACCACAAACGTTCGTCTCGGTCTGTGTGTGTGTGTGTGTAGTTTCTGATACCCTAGATACAAGTTTCGGACTTAGTTAGGGGTCAGTTACTGTAATGAGATGATGGAGGGAATGATTAAGTTATGTTTTGATTGCATAGCGGTCAAGGCCTTTAACTTCCATTAGGAAGGTGTCTGGTTCTATCTTAGTGTTTTCGAGTTTCGAACGTTTATTTGACGAAAAAGAAATAGATCATAAAACGACGCACTTGTATTTGTCATTATGAATATTACTAGTATCATGAATATCCTACACTACTACACACACCCAAACTGATTTAAACATTTGACACATAAATATTTACCACAGACGAGACTTGAACCCGCAACCTTGTTTTTATTAAAGTGTTGTATATTACTTTTCAACACACTTGCTCATAAAGGGGGTCTTATTTGTGCAAAAACAGTTGAATAATGACACGCTTGATTCACTAGTGAGTTATAGATTTTAATTGTCTAGTTTTAAAACAGTTTCGATACCAAAAAAAATCGTGTCCATACATTTTAAAAACAAACTTCAACTATGTTGCCTTATTTTTGGTAGGTCTGTGGTCGATTCCATTCATTCATTCGTTTTTTTTTAATAAGTATATTCTTTTAATCTATGGCCGATCACCATTGTTGTGTTGGATGTGCGCGAATAGAAAAACTGTTTATTTATTAGCGAAAAATGATAATTTCTTCGCAAATGTGTTGAAAAACGTTGTATGGTACACGCGTGTATTGATGATTACTATCCTCGGCTATCTTCAGACCCTCGCCTGACGGCTCGGGCCTCAATAGCGCCTCGGAAGTAATCACCAACTTACCTCGCTTGTACCATAAGTAACTATTATCGATAAACGTTTATCGACAAGTAACATCACTAATCGTAATATTGATACACGCCTGTCAAGTCGATGACAGCTCGAGAGATAAGCGCAGGTATTTATTGACATTAGCTTCGGTTCGTTAGTTCTATATTCATGGATTTAGTTTCGTATATTCTTGTCCTTGTATTATTAACTAGCAGTGTCCCGCGGTTTCACCCGCATAGTTCCCGCTCCAGTGGGAATTCAAGGATAAAATTATGCTGAAAACCTTCCTCTTGAATCATTCTTTCTATTAAAGACACCGCATCATAATCAAACATAGTAGGAAGCTGCCCACCCGTCTAGTCGGAGGATCCTGAATTTCCATTTTAATAATCTTTTAATTTAATTCCCGTTTCCGTGGTTCGTACACGTTAAGTCGGTCCCGGTTGTCGTACTAACATCATCGACAGTCGGACAGGGGCGTTAGAGCCCTGCTAGCACTCAAAAGTCAATTTAGTTTAACCAAAAAGGTCGTACTACCCTCTGTGTTGTGTATATTTGATGGCAGTCGCTCCACGTACAATACTGACATTCAATAAGTTATAATTATGTTTTCCTTGTAATGTGGCTTTAAATGTTTTTTTATTTAAGTATTTATAAGTTAAAGCAAACTGACCTCAATTAGATTTGGGATAAAGTTGGGATTCTTAAAGAACTTCATTATCATATGAGCTGTTGCTCTTGTCATTGTAACAGGTGCAACTCCCTCCACCTGCCCCTATCTAAGGCGGCCTCCTTCACCTCCTTATACGACACGACACCGACCTTATCCTTTATCTGGCTCATGTAACTTATTCTTGGCCCTTTCCTCTTCTTCCTTCTACTTTTCCCTCTAAGATGTTCTATATGAATCTGTACTTATATGCATAAAAATGGAAATTGAACTTGTCACCATAACAGCCACATACTAAGGTGTTTAATTAAATTAAAGTAACGGGATGTTCGTACATTCTTATTTAAGTCGAGTCGAAGATACTACCAACTACACCACTCAGTCATTTAACTTATCATAATCACTCTTTATCCAAACTAATTTAAAAAAGGAACAATTAACATCAAATTTCTCACATAAAAGCGCTCCCTAACCAATAAATATATCATAAATAACATAATCATCTATTTAGATCCTTACATGATAATTTTCAAACAAATCATGTCTTTGATGTATAATTAGAAAAGCATGGGCCTCAATAGCGCACCTTGCGGGAACCCCGCTACATAAATCATAAGAAATGGCCTTTTTTTTGGCGTTCCGTACACAAACGTTATAAACCTATTATTAGGCCGTTCCCAAAATTCAATATATCTATGATCCTTCTTGTCAAAGGATACAAAACTCTGTCTGTCATTTTGCCGTCTCATAATCATTCCCTCCATCATCTCATTACAGTAACTGACCCCTAACTAAGTCCGTAACTTGTATCTAGGGTATCAGAAACTACGCACTCATTCACACACACCCAGACCGAGACAAACATTTGTGGTTCACACAAATATTCACCCCGCACGGATCGAACCTATACTACTAAATAACCCTGTACCAAATTTCAAGTCAATCGGTTCAGTAGTTTAGCCGTGAAAAGGTAACAGACAGACAGATAGACAGACAGAGTTACTTTCGCAGTAGGGGTTGTTTATTATTGTATAGATAACTAGCAGCGCCCCGCGGTCTCACCCGCGTAGTTCCCGCTGTGAAAATGCGGGGATAAAATAATGCTAAAAACCTTCCCCTTGAATCACTATATCTATTAAAAAAACGTTTAAAAATCCGTTGCGAAGTTTTAAAGATTTAAGCATACATATAGGAAGGAACGAACAGTCAGAGACATTATTGATATCATTGATTTACACGAACACTACACATTGAAATAAAACACTTAAACGGATTTTTGTCGTGGTTGTATTTTGTTTAACATTTTCTAACGTTTCGGATTCTTTACAGAACCCGTGATCACAGAAGACTAAGATGGAAGACGTCTGTACAAAGTAATGTAAAAAGATTACTACCTTCAATATTTTGAATATAATTTTAAATACTTTGTGAATTTACCACAGATTCGGGTTCTGTAAAGAATCCGAAACGTCAGAAAATGTAAAATTAAATATGACCACGACAAAAATCCGTTTAAGTGTTTTATTTCAAAGTCAGCGACATTGTTTCATACTATGTAGTGATAGTACGGAACCCTTCATACTCGTCCGACTCCCACTTGGCCAGTCTTTTATATTATTCCATAGTTATGATGCTCTTCGATAAAAGGTTACTCATAAATTTTATTTAAGTATAAATAGTTTTATAGCTTTGTTACGTAGTAAATACATCATTAAAATTATACAATGTTTTATGGGCGATACTGACGAAAGCTTTAGCTAATCTTCTAATATATAAAATTCTCGTGTCACAGTTTTCGTTGCCATACTCCTCCGAAACGGCTTGACCGATTCTCATGAAATTTTGTGAGCATATTCAGTAGGTCTGAGAATCGGCCAACATCTATTTTTCATCCCGAAATTCCTACGGGAACGGGAACTACGCGTGTGAAACCGCGGGGCGCCGCTGGTTTTTTTTAAAGTTGTCTAGTGATAATACTTTGTATTTAGATACTATCTACCCGGTACTGACTGACTGATCAATCAACACAGGTATCCTCACTTCCATTATCCTAACTAATATTATAAATGCGAAAGTAACTCTGTCTGTTACCTTTTCACGGCTAAACTACTGAACCGATTGACTTGAAATTTGGAACAGGGGTAGCTTATGGTCCGGGAAAGAACATAGGCTACGTTTTATCCCGAAATTCCCACGGGATCGGGAGCTACGCGGGTGAAACCGCGGGGCACAGGTATTAATATATAAAATCGGAAATCTTGTTACATAATCACGCCTAAATTACTAAACCGATTTAAATGACATTTGGTGATGAGCAAATATTACATATATTATTTTTAATGTCAATTAAAATATTCGTTTAACAGAAGACAAAATAAGGATACACAACAATGATGTTTCTGAACAATACGTGCTTACAAAACACACGCACACAATACTGGTGGACTAACAACACGATAAGATAATTATATAAACAATATATAAGACACTAGCTGTGCCTCGCAGTTTTACCCGATCCCGTAGGAATTTCGGGATAAAACATAGCCTATGTCCTCCCCCTCGGACCATAAGCTACCCCTGTACCAAATTTCAAGTCAATCGGTTCAATAGTTTAGCCATGAAAAGGTAACAGACAGACAGAGTTACTTTCGCATTTATAATATTAGTAACGTTATAATGTTGTAGTGTGTAATAATTAAGATGAACATATCACCTAAAAGACCTCACTACATCATCTCATTACAGTAACTGACCCCTAACTAAGTTCATGACTTGTATCTAGCTAGGGTATCAGAAACTACGCACACACTCATTCACACACACACCCAGACCGAGACAAACATTTGTGGTTCACACAAATATTCACTCCGCACGGGAATCTAACCCGCAACCTTGCAGATGGCAGTCCGGCATGGTGACCACTCTGCCATCGAGCTCGTCTTTACACCTCTAAAATCATTTTAATCGGTTCAGCAGTTCTTAAATTACAAACAGTACAAAACCAACTTTGTTTTATGAATATTCTGTTATTTTTCAGTTCAAACAAAGCCATTGTCTTTTAATTTCCGAGATCTTATTTTAATTTGAAATGGTAAACAGGAAATCTTCTTAAAACATCGAAATGTATAAATCTGTTCGCGCCAAAGTTTGGTTTGACAGATCATTGACAGATAAAGTAAGATGGCCGCCGGTATTAATAGAAATACATTTGAACGTTTACGAAGACTGCTCTTTTGTCAGTAATTTTAGCTCTTGGTTTTACCCGTGTTAAAAATCATTTATTTTCTACACAATTTTTAATCTACTACAAGTTTAAATTTTTCGGTGTGTGTGTGAATGTGTGTGTGCGTAGTTTCTGATACCCTAGATACAAGTTACGAACTTAGTTAGGGGTCAGTTACTGTAATGAGATGATGGAGGGAATGATTATGTTATGATTCAAGAGGAAAGTCTATATCTTAACTATAGCTTTTGCCCGTGACTTTTCTCCCTCTAGAGGGGAGAATTTCCAAAAATCCTCTCTTGGTGGTAGCCCCCAACAAACACACGTGCCTTTCAGCTCTCTACGGCCAGTAGTTTCGGCTGTGCGTTGTCTGTCTGTACTGTAATGAGATGATGGAGGGAATGATTATGTTCTGTTATGTTCATTTTAGTGTTATCGCATTTCCTTATCCTGACAATATGTATTTTAATTTACTATTTACACTTCTACTACTATTTTTGTGCCTGCTATTGCTATGCTAAAGATATGAGATTCGATTTCTGCTCAAGACAAACATTTGTGTGTCACATATCTATTTGTGTTAGGGCCTATTTCACGACCTTCAAGTAAAGTTACTCACCAAGTAAAGTTAGTTTTGTCTCTTTCTTACTTTATATCAAGTGACAAAGACAAAACATGTGAGTAATTACTCGGAACGTTATTTGAAGATGGTGAAATAGGCCCTTACTCTGGGTGTTTTTGCTATATATTATACTAGCCCGCCGTTTCACCCGCGTAGTTCCCGTTCCCGTAGGAATATAGGGAAAAAATAATGCTAAAAACCTACCCACTGAATCACTCTATCTATTAAAACAAACCGCTTCAAAATCCGTTGCGTAGTTTTAAAGATCTAAGCATACATAGGAACATAGAGACAGAGAAAGCGACTTTGTTTTATACTATGTAGTGATAAGTATGTATTTCCAGTATATAAGTACTAGCGGTGCCTCGCGGTTTCACACGCGTAGTTCCCGTTCCCGTGAGAATTTCGGGATGAAAAATAGATGTTGGCCGATTCTCAGACCTACTGAATATGCTCACAAAATTTCATGAGAATCGGTCAAGCCGTTTCGGAGGAGTATGGGAACGAAAACTGTGACACGAGAATTTGATATATTAGATATATATCCAATCCTGTCTAGTATCCATCCATACAAGTTTTTCTAAATTTGGGACTAGATGGTTATGTGAATCCGGATATAATCATTATTTAAAACTGCCTCTTCATAACATCAGATCGCATATCAAACACATCATACTCTTTCCCACGGTCGGCTAAGGTCATTAGCACTGTACTTAAGACGCTGTTTGTTTCGTTTGCTAATGTTTGTTAATCTCATTAGCAAGTGCTTGATGTCTTTTTCACTGGAGAAAGAATTGTACTAAGTAGTACGACTTCGATGGCAGAGTGGTCGGACTGCTATCCGTAAGGTTGCGGGTTCGATTCCCGTGCGGGGTGAATATTTGTGTGAACCACTAATGTTTGTCTCGGTCTGGGTGTGTGTGTGAATGAGTGTGTGCGTAGTTTCTGATACCCTAGATACAAGTTACGGACTTAGTTAGGGGTCAGTTACTGTAATGAGATGATGGAGGGAATGATTATGTTATGTTATTTAACTAGTTAACGCCTAACGTTTAACTACGATTTGGGTTTAAGATCACCAACACGTTTTTGATAACAAAAATTAAAAATTAAAAAAACCCCCAACACAATTACTTTCAAACCCCCATAACTTTTAAACGGGTCAACCGATTTTCATCAAACATGTCTAAGAACACTCGCACGTAAGTCCCCTTTAATACAAAAAAAAAACCAAATCGAAATCGGTTCATCCGTTCGGGAGCTATGATGCCACAGACACACAGATACACACACACACAGGCACGTCAAACTTATAACACCCCTCTTTTTGCGTCGGGGGTTAAAAATGAATTCAGACTATATGTTACTCACCAAGTAAAGTTAGTTTTGTCTCTTTCTTACTTTATATCAAGTGACAAAGACAAAACATGGGAGTAACTCGGTACGTGAATTTTTTCAACGAATTTCTATATGTATCCTGTATATTATTATTCCTGATTTTAAAGAGCATATTAAAATTAAAATAAGTTTAGTATTTCTTTCAAAAAGTTCTATGTAATTATGTACATACTGATCACTACATAGTATAAAACAAAGTCGCTTTCTCTGTCCCTATGTCCCTATGTATGCTTTAAAACTACGCAACGGATTTTGATGCGGTTTGTTTTAATAGATAGAGTGATTCCGTGGGAAGGTTTTTAGCATATTTTATCCCCATATTCCAACGGGAACGGGAACTACGTGGGTGAAACCGCGGGGCGATGCTTGTTTTGTATAAAAAATACAACGAACTACACAATGTAAAATGTAAATTTATTGAATCACATTTAATTTTAATATAAACTATGTACTTACTTATGTAAATTGAAATCCTTCAAATTACTGAACCATATTTGATGAAACTCGCCACGTAGAGTAATAAAGTAGACGATAACATTACCCATTGTCTCTGGTCGGCTGTCGATGCGCGCGCAACTAAATGTCGCTAAATATTTATTTAGTAAGACTACATTGTTTTTACAACATTGTAAAAAGAATAAAAAGATTTACATATTTATTAATTAGCATCAAAGACCCGCGGTTTCACCCGCGTAGTTCCCGATCCCGTAAGAATATGGGGATAAAATTATGCTAAAAACCTTCCCACTGAATCACTCTATCTATTAAAATAAACCGCATCAAAATCCGTTGCGTAGTTTTAAAGATCTAAGCATACATAGGAACTTAGGGACAGAGAAAGCGACTTTGTTTTATACCATGTAGTGATGAAGATTACATTATTTTTACAACATTATAAAAAGAATAAAAAGATTAATATAATTATTAAAACTAAACTTCTGCCAGTCAATTATATTATTATTAAACAAAGTCATCTATTTATAATCTCTTTTAAACCTTAAAAAAAAATTATCCTATATCATATTTCTGGTTTTGTGGAATATTTGTGTCAAAATTCATCTAAATAGATTTGTAGTTTCGAAGTTTATTAAATACAAATAAATCTTGTAAAAAAAAACGTATATAAATACGTATTAATAAAAATTACTAGCTGTGCCCAGCGGTTTCACCCGCGTAGTTCCCGAACCCGAGAGAATTTCGGGATAAAACATAGCCTATGTTCTTTCCCGGACCATAAACTACCCCTGTACCAAATTTCAAGTCAATCGGTTCAGTAGTTTAGCCGTGAAAAGGTAACAGACAGACAGACTTACTTTCGCGTTTATAATTTTAGTAGGGATTAGTAGGGATAATATTCACCGGTCATGAAGTCAGTTAATCCGTCTTGTGATAATATTAGCATCACAATCACAAGATTCTCTCAGTAATCTTACTAAACTAATATATTACAATTTTACTTACCGTTAATATTCCAATCTCGTAAAATACATAGAAACTTGTCTCATAAATCACTCTATCAATTGCTGAACTGCACTACAATCCATTCGTAGTTTAAAGATGTAGCGTCAAAGTAATTTAGTGTCATACATCAGTGTGCATTCCGTGACAGCGGCCATCCCTCCCTCGGGATCACGAGGGAACGACGCACGTGTGCACACAGTGAGCATGAATTAAGGAGAAAAATGGACAAAGGAATTACGGAAATAATTGTAACTAGGATTTTGAAACATGCTTTCAAAATTTTCGCCCTAGCCAAGACTTAAACCCGGAACCATGGTGAAGCGTAGCACCGCTCTTTCCAATTGAACTACCGAGGCTTCAAGGTGACACTGGTCGAAAATCTTGGACGCTTTTTATTGCGGTCTTAGAGCAGCCGCGTGTTCTTAGACATGTTTGATGAAAATCGGTTGACCCGTTTAAAAGTTATGGGGGTTTGAAAGTAACTGTGTTGGGGGTTTTTTAAATTTTTAATTTTGATTTTAACTCTTTTTTTCAAATGTATTGTTTGTAAAATGGGGTGAATTTTTATAAAATAGAATGTAATGTCACCCTACAGTGAATGCAAATACTTAGGGGATGCAAAATGCAAATCAGGGGTCAGCTTAACTAAGTGTGCCCTGCAGCTTTGCTCGCAGTTGTTCACTATTTTAATTGTTCCTGCAAACTAGTTTTTGCGCCGGACATTTTTTATTTTTTTTATCCTTTTTAGCATGTTTTATTTATTATCATTCAGATACAATATATTTTTCTAGCATAAATAACATAACATAATCATTCCCTCCATCATCTCATTACAGTAACTGAACCCTAAGTCCGTAACTTGTATCTAGGGTATCAGAAACTACGCACACACTCATTCACACACACACAGATCGAGACAAACATTTGTGGTTCACACAAATATTCAACTCAAATAATTTTCAAATTCAAATATTCACCCCGCACGGGAATCGAACCCGCAACCTTACGGATGGCAGTCCGGCATGGTGACCACTCTGCCATCGAGGTCGTCGTAGCATAAATCTACTTGACTGCCAAATTACCGGTCCTAGGTTGAGTTCTCGGTACAAGCAATGTGTATGTATTTTTCAAACCTGGGCCATATTTCTAATCACTAGTACATAATAGTCAAGCGCCTTGCAAAAGTTCCTAGTTTTTTCTGATTTTATGAAATCTATAGCAAATTTCATCTAAGTCCACTAGTTTTTGAATTTATTCGTTACTAGTAGCACCCCGCGTGGTTCCCTTTCCCGTGGGAATACGGGGATAAAATATAGCCTATGTCACGCACTGATAAATTAGCTTTACATTAGTGAAAGAATTTTTGAAATCGGTTCAGTAGTTTCGGAGCCTATTCGTTACAAACAAACAAACAAATACTTCCTCAAATAATTATGATTAACGGGATATTTACCATGTATATTATTTATTTCTAAATCTTTCCTCTTTCTAATATTAAAATGTACTTATAGACAAACAAACAAATATTCTCTCTTTAAAGTGTAGTGGATAAATCTTCTAATATATAAAATTCTCGTGTCACAGTTTTCGTTGCCATACTCCTCCGAAACGGCTTGACCGATTCTCATGAAATTTTGTGAGCATATTCAGTAGGTCTGAGAATCGGCCAACATCTATTTTTCATCCCGAAATTCCTACGGGAACGGGAACTACGCGTGTGAAACCGCGGGGCGGAGCTAGTTTATTTCTAAATCTGTCATCTTTATAATATTAAAATGTACTTATAGACAAACATACAAATATTTTCTCTTTAAAGTGTAGTGGATAAATAAATAATAATATACCAACCCATGTCTATCATTTTGAAGACCACCTACTGAGGAAGCGCCCGACACAAAAAATACCACAAAATTATTGTGAACAAAAAACTGAGGTCAGCGGGGTTTGAACCTTTAATTTTTTGCTAAACGTTATTCGATATTAATTTAAACCGACTTTTTAAAGGAGGTTTTTAATTACATTTTTTGTTTGTTACTTCATAATTATACTTATAGTCATCACTACTTCCCTACTAATATTTTAATGCGAAAGTAACTCTTGTCTGTCTGTCTGTTACCTTTTCACGGCTAAACTACTGAACCGATTGAGTTGAAATTTGGTACAGGGGTAGCTTATGGTCCGGGAAAGGACATAGGATACTTTTTATCCCGAAATTCCCACGGGAACGGGAACTACGCTGGTGAAACCGCGGGGCGTTGCTAGTAATAAATAAAATAACTTCGTCTTTTATGAACTAACTAGCTGTGGCCCGCGGTTTCACCCGCGTAGTTCCCGTTCTCGTAGGAATTTCGGGACAAAACATATCCTATATTCTTTCCCGGACCATAAGCTACCCCTGTACCAAATTTCAAGTCAATCGGTTCAGTAGTTTAGCCGTGAAAAGGTAACAGACAGACAGACAGAGTTACTTTCGCATTTATAATATTAGTGGGGATTTGCCTCGATTTTTTTCTTTTCTCTATCTAGAATTAAGAATCTTCCCAGGTGTGTGCAGGTTTCCTCACGATGTTTTCCTTTACCGTAAGAGCGTCGAATAAACGTACATACGAATTCAAAAATTTAAAAATGTTCTAAGCATTGATAGCATAACATAATCATTCCCTCCATCATCTCATTACAGTAACTGACCCTTAACTAAGTCCGTAACTTATATCTAGGGTATCAGAAACTACGCACACACTCATTCACACACACACACAGACCGAGATAAACATTTGTTGCACAAATAGGTATTCACCCCGCGCGGGAATCGATCCCGCAAACTTACAGTCCGGCATGATGCGTATCGGGGATCGAACCAGGTACCTTCCAATAGAAAGTCGAAGCCACTATTCTATTAAAGCTTAAACTACTCAAAATCTATCAATACAATACAATACACATCCAAATTTAATGACCAATCACCAAGACCCATAAAACTTAAACATTTCAACCTTATCTAGTTATAATAAGATTTAAATTCCCTTGCACAATAGGTCTGTATAGAGTTCATATAATTGTGGTACCTGTGTTCCCATGGGATCTTATTGTGATTCCCCTTCGTAATTTGTGATGTTCTGGGAGCAATGAACTTTGGTATGAATATTTGATGAATTAATGAATAAATTATAATTATTGGTATTTATTTCTAAACTACCAGCGCCCCGCGGTTTCACCCGCGTAGTTCCCGATCCCGTGGGAATTTCGAGATAAAACATAGCCTATGTTCTTTCCCGGATCATAAGCTACCCCTGTACAAAATTTCAAGTCAATCGGTTCAATAGTTTAGCCGTGAAAAGACAGACAGATTTTTTGTTTCATTAAATTAATAAAACTGACTTAGTTACCTATAACGCATTAAAGTTTAGTAGAGGGGGCTTGTGACGTCAACTGTTGGTGAAAATTGCAGCAATCTGTGACGTGTCACGAGTTTTCGATGCACTATATCGTCTTAATTATTTGTTTACATGTAAGAGACATTATTATCGATTTGACTAAGCCAATTTCGATACTGTTGTTCTCAAAAGATAGACACAGTATGAAACATTGAATGGTGTGCCATCGCAGTCAGTGAAACCAATATATATTCAAATTCCTCCATTCGGTACAATCAATGTCAAAAGACAATTGTATTAACGTACAGTCGCGTCGTCAAGTGGTTCAATTAAAAATACATTTGTTAGTTGGACGGTACAAATTCAAAACTAGGTATTAAGTGACAATATTTTCTGTGCCGGTGGCCAAAATTGGAAGCTACTATTGTCATTGTGACTCTAATGTCATTTGGATACATTTTCAATAAACTGACAACCAAAAGATGCGATTACAGCGACGCTGGCACCGGCACAGACAAGATTGTGACTCAATACACTAATATTATTTTGTTTAACCAAACAAAGGTACTTACTTCTATCATGAGCTACGAGTTTGAATAGAAAAATACTTTTACTTTTATATTAAAAATTAAATAGAAACTAAGCAAGTGATTTTGAAAGGTAATTTGTAAGGAAAGAGTTAAAAACTACTACTTCTTTTGAACCAAAGCATAACCCATATTTAATTATTGTGGTAGGTGTCTTAATGTCATCATTGTACGTGAAGCTACTGCCATCAGACCTCCACAAAACAGAGGGCTATACCACCTTCTTGGTCAAACAAATTAATTAACTTTTGCTCTCTCTCCCCGTAACGACTGTCGATGATGTTATACAACAAAACATTAAATTAAAAATTTAAAAACCCCCAACACAATTACTTTCAAACCCCCATAACTTTTAAACGGGTCAACCGATTTTCATCAAACATGTCTAAGAACACTCGCACGTAAGTCCCCTTTAATACAAAACTAAATTGAAATCGATTCATCGGTAGGTAGCTATGATGCGACAGACAGATACACACACACACACACACACAGACACGTCAAACTTTTAACACCCCTCTTTTTGCGTCGGGGGTTAAACATTAAAACTAGAGAGGTGTCATGGGAAGATCGGATGGAATGAAGTTCCTTTAAAAAAAAGTTTTTACTCGAAAAAGTTAGCCATAGGTTACCTACCTTTTTAATATTATAAAATAAACGCGCTGTTCGAAATTTGAATTAAATTAAATAAACACGATGTTCGAAATTTGGGAAACTTCGTTCCATAATCAAATATTTTTAATATACAAATATGATTTGACTTATTTGACAACAACCGGACGAAAGGATTAAGGTACAAACCCACCGAAGTACACGCACACGCTACGCACGAACACGACGTCATTGATACCTTCGTGGCTGACTCGGCTATAGCTCAACGTAGCTGAGCTGCGTGGCCGTGTACCGTGGGTGTAGCATGCGTGGCGGTGGGTCCAAAGTCAAAGTCAAAGTCAAAAATCCTTTATTCAGTTAAGGCCTCAATGAGGCACTTATGAACGTCAGGTTCGCGGCTTTAAAGTGCAATCCGAAGGACTGTTAAAATATTAAAAACTAATATTATTTAGTTATTTATGGTACCACTTGTGTGTTCGCGTGTACCGGCACGCATGCGCGTGTCGTGTGTCCCTCTCACTTAGCCACCCTCTCGCACCAATTACAGTCAATTTGGGACGTTACATACTAGCGATACACGCGGGTTTGGGCGCATTTGTTGTAGTAGTATTTGTACTATTAGTTAGCTCAAAGTGACGACCTCGATGGCAGAGTGGTCACCATGCCGGACTGCCATCCGTAAGGTTGCGGGTTCGATTCCCGTGTGGGGTAAATATTTGTGTGAACCACAAATGTTTGTCTCGGTGTGTGTGTGTGAATGAGTATGTGTGCTGATACCCTAGATACAAGTTACGGACTTAGTTAGGGGTCAGTTACTGTAATGAGATGATGGAGGGAATGATTATGATATGTTATGTCTTTGTGAGAGCTCGCAAGATTTTTAAACAATTCCCAAAAATCCCATGGGATTGCCTCGAAATTTTTTTATCCCAAAATTCCCACGGGATCAAAAACCTGGTACTAATATAAACTGTGTTGTATTGTCTGTATGTCATCGTATCAAACATTCTGAACGCGTTTTAATATAAAAATAATAAAAGTCGTTAAAACCAACTGATTTTATCTGACATGGGTTGGGTTACAGCCAGGGGTGGTCAACTGTTGGTTGTGAGTGTAGAGTCACAAAATACTTTCTTATTAAGAACACATCATGGATGTAACTTAGTTACCTAGGTATACATAAGTAAAAAAAAGACCGAGTGTGGTGTCGTGGTAAGAACGAAGTTACTTAAAAAAGTATTATTTTCAGCGGTCAAAATAAGAAGAAAATAAATCATTATGATTTTCAAAAAAGTTTCTACTCAAAAGAGTTAGCCATAGGTTACCTACCTTTTAATAATTAAAAAATAAACGTACGCCGCGCTGTTCGAAATTTGAAAAAAGTGTCGTGACAACTTTTCATAAGATTTTTTTCCGTCTAGCCCCCTTTCACAACACGCGATAAGGAACTTCGTTCCAATAGTTTACTTGATTACCAAACCCGGCAAACGTTTAGCCATTTTTTTATGCTTGGTTATCCTTATTACTTTCTAGCCCGCGGTCTGACCCGCGTAGTTCCCGCTCCCGTAACACTGCGGGGATAAAATTCTAAACTTCCTCTTCTATCAAAGACGGTATCTATTAAAGAAAAACACATCAAAATCAGGCAAGCTTTTTCGGATGAGTTTTGATTTTTTTTAAACAATATAATCATGACATATACATTGATTTTGTATTATTTGTTCGATCTCAAGTCTCTTTTTACAAGAATTCTTAATCCATACAATTTTATCAAAGTACGATTACACTAAAAAAATTAAATAAATTACTTAAACGGATTTTTGTCGTGGTTGTATTTTGTTTTAAATGTTCTGACGTTTCGGATTCTTTACAGAACCCGTGATCACAGAAGACTAAGATGGAAGACGTTTGTACAAAGTAATGTAAAAAGTTTACTACCTTCAATATTTTGAATATAATTTTAAATACAATGTAAATTTACAAACGTCAGAAAATGTAAAACAAAATACAACCACGACAAAAATCCGTTTAAGTGTTTTATTTCAATGTGTAGTGTTCGTGTAAATCAAAGATATCAATACTTACACTTTAAAATGTGTTGCACCCCTGACTGTTATGGGAATGGTATGCAGTTAATTTTACTACTTCATGTTGAACGCACACAAACGAATATACTTACTTACTTCTGTAATACTCAACAATACGCTGACTATAAGTACCGCTGTTATATTGGTGTCTAAGGGGGCGTCCATGAGTTACGTGAGGTGTTCTAGGGGGGGAGGGGGTCAAGCTAAATCTTTCCAAATCTCACTTAGGGGAGAGGGGGGGGGGTCTTGGCAAATATCACGTAATTTTTTTTATAATATAAAAAAAAATTTTTTTTTGTGTGATTATTAATTATTAATTTATTTTGTTTGATTGATTGTAATTTAAAATTACGTTAATATTCGCAAATACTAGTTTTTGCTAGTCTTCAAAAGTATCTAAAAGAACAAGTTTTTTTTTTCTCAATAATCCAACACGTTTACTGTTCAAATAGAAGTTTTCAAGAATCTCGCGTGAGATTAGGGGAGGGGGGAGGGAGTTAAGGAAAATCTTACGATATCTCACCAAGGGGGGAGAGTGGGTCGAAAAATTGACAAAAACGACTCACGTAATTAATGGACGCCCCTTAAGGACCTAGGTATTTCACCATCTTCAAGTAACGTTCGCGCGTTCCAAGTAACACGTTTCTTAACCTAGAAGAAGCTCATCCTAAGATTAGAACCTGGAACCACCGAAAGAAGTTACTAGAAAGTGCTTATCCCAAGTATCAAACCCGGAACCTCCAACAAAATACTTACGGCCTATTTCACGATCTTCAAGTAACGTTCCGAGTGCGTACTCACACGTTTTGTCTTTGTCACTTGATATAAAGTAAGAAAGAGACAAAACTCACTTTACTTGGTGAGTAAATTTACTTGAAGGTCGTGTTATAGGCCCTAAGTGTAAAATACTAGTATAAAAACTTGTGTCTTGTTTCAATAGAACATTTCCAGCTTGATTGTGACTTACTTAATTATTTGTAACTAGCGGCGCCCCGCGGTTTCACCCGCATAGTTCCCGTTCCCGTTGGAATATGGGGATAAAATTATGCTAAATACCTTCCCACTGAATCATTCTATCTATTAAAACAAATCGCTTCAAAATCAGTTGCGTAGTTTTAAAGATCTAAGCATACATAGGGACAGAGAAAGCGACTTTGTTTTATACTATGTAGTTTTAAGGGCCTATTTCACGACCTTCAAGTACAGTTACTCACCAAGTAAAGTTAGTTTTGTCTCTTTCTTACTTTATATCAAGTGACAAAGACAAAACATGTGAGTACGTACTTGGAACTTTACTTGAAGAAGGCGAAATAAGCCCTAAGTATAGAAAGTATAAAATAGCATAAATAGAATGTTTATAATTATTTCCTTAATAAAATTCACCTCCACAGCATAAGCCTCATAAAGGAGAAGAACAAATAAGTGAATATCACCAAGTCCCCAAAAATCCTCATTTCCGTGGAATTTTTTGTCAGTAAGTTTTTTTCAAAAATAATTAGCGTTTATTCTCCTTCTTGATAATGTATGTATTCTTGCTTATTATCAAGCTGATTACTTAAAAAACTAACGAATAACACAAGTTTAAAAATTTCATGCCACGGCAATGAAACAAGCGTCCACGGCAATGAAACAAGCGTCCACGGCAATGAAAGAACTTTGCCACGGTAATGAAAGAATCACCACGGAAATGAAAATCCATACATCAAACATTATTTTAAATACTGATATGAGTATTATATTATACTAACAAATACATCGCTCAAACCGGGTATCGAACCCCTATCCTCAAGTTTAGCAGGCAGGTGTACACCCCACTACCCAGCTAAGGCGTTAAGTATTTTCAAAATTGATTAACCACTTGAAAACAACAAAAGAAATTAAAGTACAATCCAATTTATAAAAAAAAACTACTACTCCCGCCATTTTGTTGAAAGCTATTGAAAAAAAAATGAATTCTCTAGATTTGTAGCTTGTCGATGAGGTTTAGAAAAATATAATTGGTTGTCTATTGGTTGTTAGATATGGCGGGTCGATTTTACAAATGGGTTCTGTAGGTTATTTAATTTATTTGTATTTTTTTTTGTATGTTAATTATTATGGAATTCTAAGTACGTTGTAAGGAGTGTAAACTATAATCCTAACTAATATTATAAATGCGAAAGTAACTCTGTCTGTTACCTTTTCACGGCTAAACTACTGAACCGATTGACTTGAAAAATACAGGGGTTCCTCATGGTCCGGGGAAAGATATAGACTATGTTTTATCCCGAAATTCCCACGGGACCGGGAACTACGCGGGTGAAACAGCGGGGCACAGCTAGTGTTCAATATTTTTATCGCGATTTTTGCTGTTGACGTTTTAATAAAAATATTAAAAGATTTACTAACCAAAAATATCGTATATTATCGTAGTACGCATAAACGTTAATTAGACTTACTAGGCTGGATGTAATGTGAAGATGTTTTCCTTACGCTTTATACAAAATACATACTGTTCTAGACCAATTTTGGTTGATTTTTTGTATTAATATGTATTATGTTCCTATAACAGAATTATAAATCCACCCGGGCTAGCATGACTTCGAAAATGCGATAGATAAAGCGATTTATTGACATCCAACTGTCAAAATATGATAAAAATACCCGCCATATTTAATTTTACCACGTGATTAATTTTACATGACATTTGGTCATGCACGCGAAATCGATATAGCTATTTATCGACATTCAACTGTCAAAATATAATAAATATGGCCACCATATTTCAATTTATCATATCGTAGCACGCCATAATTCATTTGGTCATGCTCGCGAAATCGGTATTACATATTTCGTGGTGTCGATATTCTTTTATCACGCACAGTCATGCTACGGGGTCTGACCCATTAAAATCCAAAAAGTCAAAGATTCTTATTAGTTGCTATACTATACTAATGACTTCTTTTCGTTACAAACTCAAACTTTTTCTCTTTCAAACCGTCTCCTAATGATGTGTACAATCAGATAATGACTAATGTAGCACACCCGGAAGTACTCGGTCAAACTTTGACGAGATTTGAGATAAAACACGATGAAAATAAACAGAGATCGTATCGAATGTGGTCCAGTAATTTGGGTTATGACTCTTTTGTTTTGAATTAGACTTAAATTGACGTCAATGTGGTATACTTAGGTACTTATTTTATGCTAAGTCGATGTAAAAAGCAAACTTTGAATTAATAAACGATCCACAGATGAGAGGAGACTCTCCTAACACAAGTAAATAATACTTAAAAGAAGAGTTCCCACACAACCTTGTATATTTTTATGTGTGTTTTTTACAATAAATATTTTTGATTTTGATTTTGATAAAAATCTCAAAATACTTAACATAATCATTCACTCCATCATCTCATTATAGTAACTGACCCCTAACTAAGTTCGTGACTTGAATCTAGGGTATCAGAAACTACACACACACCCAGACAGAGACAGTTCACACAAATTATCACCCCGCACGGGAATCGAACCTGCAACCATACGGATCTTTTTGATTTATGGATCGTTTGTTTTTTAAAACAAACTTCAACTATATTGCCTTGCTTTTGGTAGATCTATGGTCGATTCCATTCATTCATTCATTCGATTTTTTTTTAATAAGTATATTCTTTTAGTCTTTGGCCGATCACCATTGTTGTGTTGGATGCGCGCGAATAGAAAAACTGTTTACTTATAAGCGAAAAATGATAATTTCTTCGCAAATGTGTTGAAAAACGTTGTATGGTACACGCGTGTATTGATGATTACCTCCGCTTGTACCATAAATAACTATTTTACGGGATAAACTAGTCGAGGGATTCGACTTATAGGTACGTGTAAATATCCCGTAAAAAGATATTAATTTGTGAACCAACCGAGATAAAAATCTCTTAAAGTATTAGTTTTACTTCAATCCATACAAATATTGAACAAGATTAAGATTTTGTTCGGTTGAACGCGCTAATCTCAGTAATTTATCACAAGAAACTTGCAGATAAAGTTTCAAATCTAATATATAAAATTCTCGTGTCACAGTTTTCGTTGCCATACTCCTCCGAAACGGCTTGACCGATTCTCATGAAATTTTGTGAGCATATTCAGTAGGTCTGAGAATCGGCCAACATCTATTTTTCATCCCGAAATTCCTACGGGAACGGGAACTACGAGTGTAAAACCGCGGGGCGCAGCTAGTATTTCTATGAAAAAATGTCAGCGGTTTCATTTATTATCTTACTTAGTGTCCCGTGGTTCTACCCGCGTTTATCCAGTACCCGAGGGAATTTCAGGATAAACATAATATAAATATTTCGTAGCCTAAGTTATTCCTTAAAATATTAGCTATCTGTGAGTGATTGTTTCGTCAAAATTGGTTCAGACAGATAAAATTTAAAAAACTTGATTTCTTTATGTTCTTATACACAGCATTTATATTTTCGTAGACATTTTGTGAAAAATTGTCAATTTTAAATTACAAAGAAAAACTTCAATTTTATTGAGTCACAATCTTTTCTGTGCCGTCATTGTGACTCTAATGTCATTTGGATACATTTTCAATAAACTGACAACCAAAAGCTGCGATTACAGCGAACGCTGTCACCGGCACAGAAAACTTGGTGCCTCTATACTTGTAATACTTATTTGTATTGATGTCTAAATTGTCGTTGCCACCTTGAAGCAAGATTAAACTTTCTAAATTAGACAAAGAAACACAGTAGTAACATTCAACCATGAAAAAAACATAAAAATAAATCCTTTTGACTCTAAAATTGAATTATAATAAAAAAATATTCTAACAATCGTTTTCTTAAACCACAAAGGAACCCTACAGAGCTGCAACCGTTTTAAATTTCGAACACAAAAGCGCGCGAGGTGTCAATTCATTTTGACAATTGAACAATAACTTTGACAGCTCAATTCTTTTTTCAAACCACTCGGTAGCCCTTTCTGCCTCTTTTATTTTTAATTATTCAACAAGTGATTTTTGAGAAATGATTTATTAGATTTCACAGTTCTTTTTGTTTTAATTTATTCGTTTATAGTTTTAATTTGCGTGTGAAAGTTGGTTTTTAAATATGTATTTGTAGAGAACTACTTAATTGAACGCCTGAAAAAATAATTATAGCAAACACTGTTATTGTTTTTCTATCACCTTTCAAAGGGCAACTTATGTTTTATCCCGAAATTCCCATGAAATCATCGGGAACTATGCGGGTAAAACCGCAGAGCACAGCTAGATTTAATAATTTAAATTAATAGTTTTTAAAGAAATAATACCCGAAAGTTGGGCAGTTGTTTGACATCAAAATTTGGGTTTTTTGTATATGCCACGATTTTGTGACTTAGATTTTGTTACTTAGATTTTGTGACTTAGATTTTCGACTCCCCGTAACGACTGTCGTCGGTAGAGTAATTTATACATTACAAGCTATGCCCCGCGGTTTCACACGCGTAGTTCCCGTTCCCGTAGGAATTTCGGGATGAAAAATAGATGTTGGCAGATTCTCAGACCTACTGAATATGCTCACAAAACTTCATGAGAATCGGTCAAGCCGTTTCGGAGGAGTACGGGAACGAACATATAAGAATACTAGCAGCGCCCCGCGGCTTCACCCGCGTAGTTCCCGTTCCCGTGGGAATTTTGGGATAAAAAGTATCCTATGTGTTATTCTGATGTATAAGCAAGATTATTGTAAAGTTTCATTAAAATCCATTCAGTAGTTTTTGCGTGAAAGAGTAACAAACATCCATACATACAAACTTTCGCCTTTATAATATTAGTAGGATTTTGGAATGCTCAAGTTATATTATAGTTAGCTTCATTTGTTCTTATATTGACCAATCATCTTGTACTCGTACAAAAGTTATCTTAAACATGTATTTAAGGTCGATGCTGGTGCGTAATAAGTATCCAATTGACCTGCAGCCAGTGAACTCGTAACTCAATTTGGATGTAATTGTAACAACACTGGACACTGGACAGTCCACCGCTCAATTGGATTTTTATTAGGGAATGTTTAACTAACATACCATGGAGTTTGTGGTGAACTTATTATACTAACTGGGCCCTAACTACTTACTACTTCTTGAATGTATTAGGTTTAATTATAATGTGTAATAGTTTTTATGGTACAAGCGAGGTAAGTTGGTGATTACTTCCGAGGCGCTATCTGGGGGCACGGCAGTGACCCCCGCCAAGTCGAGCGCGAAGCAAACACTGCCGTACCATCCTTTACAGGAACCCTTTCGCCGCATTTTCAGGCCCCTATTTGACAACCTCTGGATAAGCCCAGAACGCTGAAATTTTCGTCATCCAGTAAGCTATACAATCACATACTTAAAATAAAATTTCAAGTCTGTAGGTCATTTAGTTCCGAAGTTAAGCGAATGCAAAGTTTCGTATTTATGACAGACACTCACTCACTCACTCACTCACTCACTCACTCACTCATGATCATCAAAATAGAACTAGTACTTCCCATAAACCTAGAGAGCTGAAATTCGGTACAGAGTTAGGGTTTAATGGCCACATAAAGGGAAAACTATAAAAACTAGGATAATCGAACGGGAACGGGAATTATAAGGGAACGGGAACGGGAATTGTAACTCAAGAACGGCTGAACTGATTTGGCTGAAAATTGGTGGTGAGGTAGCTTAGAACCAGGAAACGGACATAGGATACCTTTAATCCCGAAATTCCCACGGGATTGGGAACGGGAATTTAAAAATCAAGAACGGCTAAATTGATTTGGCTGAAAATTGGTGGGGAGGTAGCTTAAAACCAGGAGAAGAATATAGAATACTTTTGATCCCGAAATTCCCACGGGAATGGGAACGGGAATTTATAACTCAAGAATGGCTGAAATGATTTGGCTGAAAATTGGTGGGGAGGTAGCTTAGAATTAGGAGAAGAATATAGAATACTTTTGATCCCGAAATTCCTACGGGAATGGGAACGGGAATTTATAACTCAAGAATGGCTGAAATGATTTGGCTGAAAATTGGTGGGGAGGTAGCTTAAAACCAGGAGAAGAACATAGAATACTTTTGATCCCGAAATTCCCACGGGAATGGGAACGGGAATTTATAACTCAAGAATGGCTGAATTGATTTGGCTGAAAATTGGTGGGGAGGTAGCTTAAAACCAGGAGAAGAACATAGAATACTTTTAATGCCGAAATTCCCACGGGATTGGGAACGGGAATTTATAACTCAAGAACGGCTGAATTGATTTGGCTGAAAATCGGTGGGGAGGTAGCTTAGAACCAGGAAAAGCATATAGGATACTTTTTATCCCGAAATTCCCACAGAAACGCGAACGGGAACTACGCGGGTGAAACCGCGGGGCGCTTAATAATAAAATACTACTCCTAAAAAGAAAAAAATGTGTCAAATAAGAAAATCTAATAAAATAAATCAATATAAACACGTTTCAACAAAAATAAATGAAATCCCACCAAAAACATTCTGTAAAAAACTAGCCAAGTCTCGATGGAGCTGCTTGTTTATCACTAAAAAGTAATGAAATCTAGACAAACTCGTACCAAGTCTAAGGTTCCTTACTGCGATTTCTTTCTTATTATAGTTAATGTTGTGTGACTTGGCCGTTGAACATTGTTTATAACGTTAGTAGTGGGTACAAGTCAATTTTGTTTACACGTAATGTTACAACATTATTAAAATACGCAGCTTTATCGAGCCTACAATTGACTGGATATTGAATCAACGTTTTTCAAGTGGCAATTTTCTATCGTCAATGGGTAGCGGTTCTGGCGACAGATTGGTGCAATAGTGTCATGGAGCACCTAGTTTTGTACTCTTGAGTACATGTGTACCCTTCAACGGCCAAGTCACACAACATTAACTATAATAAGAAAGAAATCGCGGTAAGGAACCTTAGACTTGGTACGAGTTTGTCTAGATTTCATTACTTTTTAGTGATAAACAAGCAGCTCCATCGAGACTTGGCTAGTTTTTTACAGAATGTTTTTGGTGGGATTGAATTATCTAAAGATAGCCGAGAATAGTAATTTAAGAAAAAAAAACATAACTCACTAGTGAATAAAACATGTCATTATTCAACTGTTTTTGCACAAATAAGAGCCCTTTTATGAGCAAGTGTGTTGAAAAAACATTATGTATTGCTGCTTAATCTGGGGGCACGGCAGTGCCCCCCGCCAAGTCGAGCGCGAAGCAAACACTGCCGTACCATCCTTTACAGGAACCCTTTCGCCGCATTTTCAGGCCCCTATTTGAGAACCTCTGGATAAACCCAGAGCACTGAAATTTTTGTCATCCAGTAAGCTATACAATCACATACTTAAAATAAAATTTCAAGTCTGTAGGTCATTTAGTTCCGAAGTTAAGCGAATGCAAAGTTTCGTATTTAAGACACTCACTCACTCACTCATGATCATCAAAATAGAACTAGTACTTCCCATAAACCTAGAGAGCTGAAATTTGGTACAGAGTTAGGGTTTAATGGCCACATAAAGGGAAAACTATAAAAACTAGGATAATCGAACGGGAACGGGAATTATACAGGAACGGGAACGGGAATTGTAACTCAAGAACGGCTGAACTGATTTAGCTGAAAATTGGTGGAGAGGTAGCTTAGAACCAGGAAAAGGACATAAGATACCTTTAATCTCGAAATTCCCACGGGATTGGGAACGGGAATTTAAAAATCAAGAACGGCTGAATTGATTTGGCTGAAAATTGGTGGGGTGGTAGCTTAGAACCAGGAAAAGGACGTAGGATACCTTTAATCTCGAAATTCCCACGGGATTGGGAACGGGAATTTATAACTCAAGAACGGCTCAACTGATTTGGCTAAAAATTGGTGAGGTGGTAGCTTAGAACCAGGAAAAGGACGTAGGATACCTTTAATCTCGAAATTCCCACGGGATTGGGAACGGGAATTTATAACTCAAGAACGGCTCAACTGATTTGGCTGAAAATTGGTGGGGAGGTAGCTTAAAACCTTGAGAAGAACATAGAATACTTTTAAACCCGAAATTCCCACGGGATTGGGAACGGGAATTTATAGCTCAAGAACAGCTGAATTGATTTGGCTGAAAATTGGTGGGGAGGTAGCTTAGAATCAGGAAAAGCACATAGGATACTTTTTATCCCGAAATTCCCACGGAAACGTGAACGGGAACTACGCGGGTGAAATTGCGGGGCGCTTAGTAATAAAATACTACTCCTAAAAAGAAAAAAATGTGTCAAATAAGAAAATCTAAGAAAAAAAACAATATAAACACGTTTCAACAAAAATAAATGAAATCCCACCAAAAACATTATGTAAAAAACTAGCCAAGTCTCGATGGAGCTGCTTGTTTATCTCTAAAAAGTAATGAAATCTAGACAAAGTCGTGCCAAGTGTAAGGTTCCTTACCGCGATTTCTTTATTATTATAGTTATTGTTGTGTGACTTGGCCGTTGAACATTGTTTAAAACGTTAGTAGTGGGTACAAGTCAATTTTGTTTACACGTAATGTTGTAACATTATTAAATATATATAGCTGTAAACCTTATTTTCAAAAATATAAAATTCTAACCCTACCGTGTCTGTACATATTAGAGATAGCTATATTTGTTAAAACTAATCCAGTATTATTTCCTCGAACTACAGAAAAAAATCACAATTTACGACATAAAAATAGATTATGTATACATCCATCAAGTACTTCTCTATTACATAAGAGCATATATTGTTTGGCTCCCAAAATATTCAATAAATTACCACAGAACATTAAAGAACTAAATAATACTAAATTTAAGAAATATGTTACAAATTTGTTATTAGAAAAAATATACTATAATATAGATGAGTTCCTAAATGATAAAACTTTAGCTCTAGCTTAAGTATTTAATTTCATATAAATGTTTAACTTACTCAATATATTTGTACGCCACCCTGGCATAACATGTTGAAACTATTTTAATGTAATAAACACCTAATAATTGAATAATTGTACACATGTTATAACAAATAAATTTATCTTTTATCTTTTATCTAAAATACGCAGCTTTATCAAGCCTACAATTGACTGGATATTGAATCAACGTTTTTCAAGTGGCAATTTTCTATCGTCAATGGGTAGCGGTTCTGGCGACAGATTGGTGCAATAGTGTCATGGAGCACCTAGTTTTGTACCCTTGTGTATATGTGTACCCTTCAACGGCCAAATCACACAACATTAACTATAATAATAAAGAAATCGCAGTAAGGAACCTTACACTTGGCACGACTTTGTCTAGATTTCATTACTTTTTAGAGATAAACAAGCAGCTCCATCGAGACTTGGCTAGTTTTTTACATAATGTTTTTGGTGGGATTAATGTTGTCTTGTCTCACTGTGTTTGGTGTCAGAAGGGTCGCTGCCAGGGTTCTGTCGGAAGAACAGCGCTCCATCGTGACTTAACACGATGGAGCTATAGCTGAGACAGAACCATTTCAGCACACCATTTATTTTGATTCCTTTTTATTTTTTCTCCGATTTTTTTTTCTCTGTATTGGTGTCTGAATAAATGTTTTCTTTCTTTCTTTCTTTCTAACTGCTTGTGGTCAATAGCTTTTGCTCGCGACTTCATCTGCGTAGAATAATGACTTCCATCATACAAACTATCATCCCCTATTTTATCCCCTTGGGAGTAGAATTAATCAAAATCCTTTCTCAGCGGATGCCTATGTCATAACATCTACCTGCATGCTAAATTTCAGCCCGATCCGTCCAGTGGTTTGGGCTGTGCGTTGGTAGATCACTATGTCAGTCAGTCAGTCATCTTATAGTTCCCGTTCCCTTGATTATTCGGGGATAAAATTATAAAAATTTGGGGCTAAAAACTTTCCCCTGTAATCACTCTATCTATTAAAACAAACCGCATTACAATCCGTTGCGTAGTTTCAAAGATGTAAGCATACATAGGGACAGACAGCGGGAAGCGACTTTGTTTTATACTACGAGTATGTGGTGATGAATGTAATTAGTAGAAATTGATGGCAGAGTGGTCACCATGCCGGGCTGCAATCCGTAAGGTTGCCCGTTCTTTCTTTTTCCGAACCTTTATTCCATCCATATTTATTTGGGGTCGGTTTTCAGTTTAACCAGATTTGGCGGAATGCCAGTATTTTACGTGAAGCGACTGCCATCAGACCTTCACAACCCAGAGGGCTATACGACATTTTTTGGTTAAACCAAATGTTAGACTTTTGAGGGCTCTAATTACCCGTAACGATTGTCGATGACGTTAGTACGACAACCGGGACCGACGGCTTTACGTGCCCTCCGAAGCACGGAAACGCTCATGAAATTAAAAGTCATTTTTAATAATGACCCATCACAGTCATGACGGTGCCAGACGTTGCTTAACCGCACAGAATTGCGGACCCGACCCCCTGTAAGATTCTATCACCAAAAAACTCTATCGCTGATGATCTTAGGACAATAGGAATACACATATTCACCATGCTTGCTCAATACGTATCGATTTCAACAAAAACACACTACATTTGAAAAATAACATAACATAACATAATCATTCACTCCATCATCTCATTACAGTAACTGACCCCTAACTAAGTTCGACACTTGTATCTAGGGTATCAGAAACTACGCACACACTCATTCACACACACACCCAGACCGAGACAAACATTTGTGGTTCACACAAATATTCACCCCGCACGGGAATCGAACCCGCAACCTTACGGATGGCAGTCCGGCATGGCGACCACTCTGCCATCGAGGTCGTCGAAATAGCAATCATGCAACGCACAGGGATTGAACCCGCGTTCAATATAATAATTATTATTGTATGTTGTAATGTTATTTTAAAGCTAAGTGGATCCATTAGCTTCCCAGATATCTGAGTCAGCGGTTGCATACAAAAACAGATGTTACTTTAAAAATAACGTTCATTTGAGTGATGAGTTTATCGAAAATGAATAAGCATTATGGAGAATTATTTCTTATCTAATAATTTAACTTGCATTGGGCAACCGTCGTGATTGCGGCTGTTACTTCTCACTGTATGGGATTACATATGGCATCATGTTAATGAATAGAAATTACTTAGTATATTCATTACTTTAAGTTGGAAGGCAGGAGCCCTAACCAAATAGAACCTAGTTGCTAGTGCCACGCTAGATCTCATGGCCTCCATTTAATACCAAGGTCTCTATTCCCGTGAGAAAACGGGGATCAAATACATACCTACAGTGTGTCTACAACCCTGGCTTTTTTAAAGGAGGTTAATATAAAGTATATTTATAATGTAACCATGATATTAATTTAATTTATAAACTAAATTTCAGACTTTGTTAATTTTCTAACAACATTTTAATTGCCAGCAATGTAAAGCACAGTAATTTGACAAATACCTATGTGTAAATATCAGTCAATTCGCATTGACAAGGACGACAATACATTCTACGCTAGCTATCATAGTTTTCACCCCCGTACCACGACATGCCTTGTACCAAGTGAATAAACGACAATTACACAGTACGTCTACTACATTTAAGTTGCGGATTTAGAAAATTTAATTGTGGCGTTAATTAACATAATTATGATTTACTAACGTGCAAACCATTGTTAACGAAGCATATTATCATCAGTCTTTATAAAAGCCCGGGTCGTAGACACACACTTAAACAGTATACGCTGACAATACAGTATGTACCATTCCATTAATCCTGTTTATAATGTACTTGCGGTGGACTCGCGTGAAAATTTGGGATAAAATATAGCCTTTTTTTTTTTTTTTTGTTTACCCGGGGGAAATGCATTGACGCATCCCCGCCGACGGATCAGCGGGGTATGTGGGACTCTCCCTCCAGAGTGGAGGTCCTACCCACTAAAACCCCCGGGGGCGATTTCGCCTCCGCGCATAAGCGCCGGCGCAGCGGTAAACAGCGTATTATTCCGCTACGCCGGCAGAGGGATAAAATATAGCCTTAGCCTGACTTTTCCTAAGCTCTAGTTTGTGTCTGTACGTACTAAGTTAATGTCATAAAATCAATACACATATTTTATACATTTTTTTATATATTTTAACACATTGCCTTTAAAACTAATAACACCATTTTTCCTATCTTTCCAGAAAAAATGACGTAATCAACCCCCACGATGTCAGCCCTCCCCCTGCACGTGCTCGCGTCCTTACTGCTGGCGGCGTCCGTGCAGACCTCGTGCCCGTGGGCGTGCACGTGTCGGTCTACCACGGCCGATTGCGCGCATACAGGGCTACTTCATGTACCGAAGCGGTTAGCCCCCGACACCCATCGATTGTAAGTATTTAGATATTAAGTTTATAAGATTCAGTATTAATTAGTTTTAGTGGTTACTGAGTGAGAGTTCATTTGGGTGGATTGAAAACGGCTTGAAAGGTTTCTATTACAATTCTGCAAAGTCATCATCATTGCGTACGGCATTCTGCGAGGATCAGATTTCTATGTCCAGATTATTTAGCCAGCTTATAGCGGCAGGTGTAAGCTTATGGACTTCCGATATTCCGCCGGGGAAACACCGAAGCGGGCATTCGTTTACCACAGGGGACAGGGTCTGCAAAGTAAATTCTAGGATCACAGAATCTGAGTACTTATATTTGAGGATATTGTTACGAAATTCGTTTCCGCATGTTATGTAAATATTCTTTTGTATAGGTACTAGACGCGGTTTCACCCGCGTAGTTTCCGTTCCCGTAGGAATATGGGGATAAAATTCTATCTATTAAAACAAACCGCATCACAATCCGTTGCGTAGTTTTAAAGATCTAAGCATACATAGGGACATAGAGAAAGCGACTTTGTTTTATACTATGTAGTGATGATGTGATTACAGTCATTCCTTCGGGTGCGCCAAAGTTCACCTAAAATTTCAACTCCGATAATTGGAAATCCGAAAATTTTCTTCCTAACATTTTTTATCCTAACAATCGCAACTCCTAAAATCTTTGTCACTAATGTTTTAATTCCGAAACATTTGTTTTCCTATATTTTCTCAACATAACCATCGTTCATACTATTATTCAAAGTCATATCTTTTTTGTTTAGATTTATTTTTATTTATTATAATCAATATTATATTCATAAATTTTTCGTAACTTTGTTTTTACATAACATGTAGGTATAACATATAACGCACGAGCCGAGCGAGCAAAACCAGAGTCCTGCTCCAATCATTCAGTCAAGTTCCAGTAACGAATCGGTCCTATTCCTAATTATTGGTTTAGGTTATGTTAGAACTGCGACCCCAACGCACGAGCCGAGCGAGCGTAGCGAGCGTGCCGCGGCAGCGGCCGGCGAAGTGCCAGAACCGAATTGGTCCTTTAGTTATGGTTATGGTAAACTCCCAGGCCATAAGCATAACCGTAAACGAGTCGTATAATAATCATTAAAACTATAAATATTATCTTCTACCCACATATATTCTTTATTACACTTGGTAAATGTTTCTTTCTGAGCATGAGTGAAAATATTATGGTAAGTATGTTTAGGGATAAAAGCGTTGCATGATAAAAAACAGTAGGAGTTTAAATATATTTACATTAAAGATGTTATGAATTAAAATTTTCGGAAAAATTAGTGTTATGAGCATCGTCGGTAGCACTACAAATAGTATGAATTAAAACTTTAGGATGAAAAATTTTAGGAAGAATGATCATTCGGACTACAAATAGTTAGGAAAAACATTTTCGGGTAAAGAACTTTAGGTGAGCCAATATGGACCCCATTCCTTCACATCAAGTTAAACTAAAAACTGACTCCAATTACCATATCTAATTGGACAAAGGTTCGGAAGAAGAATTATATAACATACATCATTATATACACACGTTTTTTTTTAATTAAACGTAATGTTGTTAGTAGCCTATGTATATTTATGTATTGGGCTACGTCTATGAAAGAAGAAAAAAACATGTGCCCCATTTTTTTAAATAAGTACCTCAATATAAAAGTAAAAAAAAAACCCAATCACAGCATAAACCATCATCTAAAAACATATACCTCCATTATAAAATACCAAAAAACCCCCACCACCAAAAGTGCACTCACATAAAACAGATATTTTATCCAAAAACTTCGCACAGAAAGTTTAAAAACCCGGAAAATTGTACAATATTTCAATACACATGCAATAGGGGTGGGTTTCGTATTTTCTTTGACACCCTTATATTATGAATGCTTTCAAATTCACTGTGTATTACCCCCATAAAAGTCATTTTCGGGTATTCCATTCTCCATCCCCCAAATTTGGGGAAAACGGTTTTTTTCAATAACAATAAAGGACTCACGCTTCGGTAGAGGTATGTACCTGTTATAATAGAGGTTCGGAGGTCGATTCCTGTTTGATACAAAACCTTTAAAAAAAATTGCATAATAAAAATAAAAAATCACATAATATTTTTGACGACTTAATGCCTGGTTAAAGTTTATGGGTTCGATTCCCGTTTTAAGCAAATGTTTATGTGTCATTATTTTTTTTTTCTATTATAAGCATTTATTTGTTTATTTCAAACCTTTGCACAATTTTTGGAAAGCAAACATACATAGCTCGGTCCGGGAATCGAACCTCGAACATTACATAATGTAATGTCCGAAGATAATGTAATCACGTAGGAAGGATCAGTTTAAATAAAACTTATCCCGGAATCGAACCCTGGAAAGCGCAAATGCCACCAACACAACTCAGTTTTTTTAAATTATTTTTAAACAATTACCAATAATCTTCACTAAAAACCAAAAATTTCATAGCCGACTCCCTCACCACTTAACCTAAGCAGCTTCAATATATTGCTCCCAATATTAAGAGTTATTTGTACCAAAAGAAAACACACGTGTCTCGCCAATAAAATGGTAATATAGTCGCCCTAACCAGAAAATAATATACTGGCGCACTGGGAATAATATTAGGGTTGGTATTCACGGGAAAATATTTGTCTTGTCTGAGTCAGATAAGAAAAGTATGTATATACTCAACACGGACATAATTTGACGACCTCGATGGCAGAGTGGTCACCATGCCGGCCATTCGTAAAGTTGCGGGTTCAATTCCCGTGCGGGGTGAATATTTGTGTGAATCACAAATGTTTGTCTCGGTTTGGGTGTGGTGTGTCCGTAGTTTCTGATACCCTAGATACAAGTTACGGACTTAGTTAGGGGTCAGTTACTGTAATGAGATGATGGAGGGAATGATTATGTTATATTATGATGCTAAAAAGAACAAAACCTGTTAAGTTAGTGTAGTGATAGTGAATAGTGAAAAAGTGCGGTGTATGTACTATGGTAAAGAACACATGAACAATATCTTCGCCTTAATAAAAACAATAAGAAATAGTGCTGATAGACACATTCTTAACACAAACATTATTTCACGATCTTCAAGTAAGATTCCGAGTACGTACTCACAAGTTTTGTCTTTGTCACTTGATATAAAGTAAGAAAGAGACAACACTAACTTTACTTGCTGAGTAACTTTACTTGAAGGTCGTGAAATAGACCCTAAGTTAAATTAAAATTACTTTTTAGCCTCATTACGGCTAGATCGTAATTTATTAAAATACACAAAGTAGTGCATCAAGGACATAAAAAATTATACACTAGATTTTTTCTTGGCCGAAACAGAGAAGATATTTTCAACACCTTGCTCATAAAGGGGCTCTTATTTGTGCAAAAACAGTTGAATAATAACACGCTTGATTCACTGAGTGAGTTATAGATTTTTTTTAAATTGTTTAGTTTTAAAAGAGTTTCGATACCAAAAAAAAATCGTGTCCATACATTTTAAAAACAAACTCCAACTATGTTTCCTTACTTTTGGTAGGTGTATGGTCGATTCCATTTATTCATTCATTCGATTTTTTTTTAATATGAATATTCTTTTAATCTATGGCCGATTTCCACTGTTGTGTTGGATGCGCGCGAATAGAAAAACTGTTTATTTATTAGCGAAAAATGATAATTTTTTCGCAAATGTGTTGAAAAACGTTGTATGGTACACGCGTGTATTGATGATTACCTCGCTTGTACCATAAATAACTATTTCTAACTCGACAAAATTCTTCTCATTTACATGAACATTTTGTCTTATTTGAACCAGACAAGACAAACTTACCGTATACACGCGGCCTTACAAGAAACAATACACTCGCACAGTGGGAATAATATAATATTAGGGATGTGTGCCTGACTGCGCGGGGAAATAAGAAGTTATGAGTTTGGTGGGAAAAGTATTAAATGGTGGCTGTGTTTTGCGGGTTCAAATAGGTATTTTCGTGGAAATTGCGATAATAAGTATCCCATGTGATGTTCTTATGGGTAAGTATATCTTATATATAAAATTCTCGTGTCACGATGTTCGTTCCCGTACTCCTCCGAAACGGCTTGACCGATTCTCATGAAATTTTGTGAGCATATTCAGTAGGTCTGAGAATCGGCCTTCATCTATTTTTCATCCCGAATTCCCACGGGAACGGGAACGGGAACTACGCGTGTAAAACCGCGGAGCACAGCCTGTAAACTATAAATGACCTCTTTTTAAGTATACATCACATTAACATTTTTTAAAGAAATAATAAAAGAAGTACTTTAGTACTTATTTATTTTTACACAAAAACAACTACAATTCTTCCGACCAAACCCACCCGTCACCACTAGTGTCACCCATCTCGTAATATCATCTGGGCTCAAAGGGCTCTCCTTGTAATGGAACAGTTTATTAAAGAAAGAGCCCTCGGGGACCCGGGACTAGGAACCCCATGATACGGGACGATGCACGGATAATTTTGTAGAATTTTGGATAACGTCATCATGACAGTTCGCTGTCTGCTGCTCGGCGTCGCGAAGCTAGTTTCATTTCTTTTTTTATTATAAATCCTCCTGATGAAGGCCACCGAATGTGGCAGAAACTAGTCGAGGGATTCGACTTATAAATATACATATAAAGAATCCGAAACGTCAGAAAATGTAAAACAAAATACAACCACGACAGAAATCCGTTTAAGTATTTTATTTAAATTTGATAGTTTAATCATTATTTTTTCAATAAAGAAGCGTTCAAAATCGATCCAGTAGTTATTATCTCGCGTTTTTATTATTGCACATATTTAAATCCCGATCCCGTGGTAATTTTAAGATTAAAAGAAAGAATAGCCTACATCTATATAAACTTTCGCATTTGCAATGAATATTTATCCATTACTAGCTGTGCCCCGCGGTTTCTCTCGCGTGGTTCCCGTTCCCGTTCCCGTGGGAATTTCGAGATAAAAAGTATCCTATGTCCTTTTCCTGGTTCATAACTACCTCTCCACCAATTTTCAGCCAAATCGGTCCAGCCGTTCTTGAGTTATAAGTGGCGTAACTAACACGACTTTCTTTTATATATACACCCCTATTTTGAAAATATGGGACTTATTAAAATCAGAATATCTGTAGCAGTAACTGAATCCATATATCCAATAAAAATATCAAAAATGATAGTCGATTACTTATCTTTAAAAAATACCAAATAAATGTCGTATTACCAGACGGCACACTAGCTATCAAGTATTCTGTGACGGCTCGGGTCGATGACCGCGCTCAGCTGTGTATCGCAGCGTTCGGTGTAGAATAACAATAAAATTCGGCGGGATTTTGAAAATCTTTGACTTATCATAACTTTTTAAATAAAAGCAAGAGAAAAAAACTAACTTCACTATTATATTGTCAGCCGTCGTTTACATTAGCTGTGAGATAAGGTATCGCAATTTCAAAATAAGGGTGTATAGATTAATAATTGAAATTCTGTAAAATATGACCCAGAAAAACCTCAAACCATATCCCCCCTACACCGGAAGTCTCAATACCGCCATAGATAGACCGATCACTTCCGTCAATATCGTCTCTTTAACTCAAATGAACTCGAGTAATGAACGCTATAGCTAACGCCCGCGGCTTCCAATGGAACGTGCCCAAATGAATGTTCTTTATGTTTTTTCTTTGGAACGATTTGGAAAAGAGGTTATATTTCTTTTTCTTTTTTTTTTAAGAAAATTAAAAGACTTTGAAACAGGTTTTATTATTTTTATTTTTTTAAACGAAAGAGGTTGTTCTATCTTTTGTATGTTTTTGGAAAAAGAGGTTTTATTTCTTTTTTTTAAGAAAATTATGTGATTTGGAAAAGGAGGTTTTATGTCTTATTTTAAAGAAATGAGATAGTCAATTCTATTGTTTTTTATATCCTTGAAAATGCATCACGACGAGATTCTCTCTGGTCTCTGTTTTATCTTTATCTTTTGGAAAAGAGGTTTAATTTCTTTTTAAGCAATAATGTTGTCTAAGTGTTGTCTATTTGTTTATTTTTAGAGTTTTTACGGATTTCGAAAAAAGAGGTTCATATTTGAGGCTCACTATCAAAACGTGGAACATTTATGTTGCTAAAATCAGAATGAAACAAATAATTAAGTTTAGTTTAGTTGGATATCCCATATTAATGTGATTTTCTTGCCATTTTTTATACTATTAAATTTTCCAATGATAATTTTAAAGAAATTACGTAGAAACAAAAAATTGGACATATCATTTTTATTACAAGCTTGTATTTAGTGTCACCTGTCCCGTTGTCTGTAATCAAATCTTGCCATTTTTCGACCACTTCTGGTTATCCGATTGAGCTGGAATTTGGCATACTTATGTAAGTCCCATGACAATACAATAAAAGATAAAAAAAAATTGTTTTTAATTTTTTTTTATTGTTCGAACGTTATATCATTGAACGATTCAAAAACATGTCAGGATTAAAATCCCTCGTTAATTACCCCCATTAAATAAATCCCTTAATACCCTAATTATAATCCCTTTACGATTGGGGTGGTAAAACCCTCATTTAAGGGCTTTCAACCCTTTTAAAGAATAATTTAAATTTTATTATTTACACTAGCTGTTTCATATGGTTTTCGTCGTAATAATCTCACGCTTCGGTAGGGTTGAGATATTTGTCTGGTTGCTAAGTGAGAGGTCGGGAGATCAATTCTTAGGATAGGCAAATCTAGATATGTAAGAAGCCTTAATTAAATAAAAACTAAATATGCAGCTGTATGCTTTGATATCTAATAAAGCTATAGGTAAAGATTTAATAATAATGCAATTTTCGTAACTAAAGAGGAAATATTCTTAACAGTTTAGTAATTTGGAGGTTGCGGGGTCGATTCTCATGTAAGGCAATTCTAAAAATGTTACTGATTGGTAAGTCGGAAGTTGTGGGTACGATTCTGGGTTAGGCTTTTTGACAAAACATGTCTTCAGTTTGGAATCACCAACATGTAGCAAGCGTGTTGATAACGTCAATATCTTCTTGCTATCTACTTAATATCAGCGAGAGAGACCTTAAGTTTGCAGTGATATCTTACAACATGATATAAGATTGTTTCAAAATTGGAATAAAACATATCCCGAGAACTTTACAGTGCATTTATTTTCAGAATCTATAATTTTTTAATGTACCTATTTATTAATGTAAAAATTCACTATTATGTATGACATAACATAAAATCATTCAATTCATTTATTTTAAAACAGGCACACCAACAGTTCACCATCTTATAAACTCAAAGGTCACTGACTGACTGACTGACATAGTGATCTATAAACCCAAATTCTGCTGGAAATGATTATTCCACGTGAACGAAGGCGAAGGGCGCTGCTAGTCTCATTACAGTAACTGACCCCTAAGTTCGTAACTTGTATCTAGATTATCAGAAACTACGGACACACAAACACACACACACCCGGACCGATTCGTATGTACTACGTAAAAATAATACAAAAAGAAACCTCATTCTAGTTTTCGCCATTCAGCTGTACCCAAAACACATAACTCACATTTCGCTGCGTTGCAATCGGTTAACACTTGAGTAATAATCCTGCACTGCAGTTTGGCGAAGTTCCAAGATAAATACAGTTGGATTATAGACTTTATGTGTATACATACATGAGTCATTTTAGCGTGAAGATTTAATTTAATTTTCGGATTTATAAAGTAAATATTTTCTTGTGTACGATTTATAGAGTGCTAGGTTTGTAACGCGGTTTTGTTCGGGTTTATTTGGATAAAATATAGCCTATGTTACTCGCTGATAAATGTAGCTTTAGTGAAAAACAAACAAAAAAATCAAATCTTTTTACATAATAATATTAAGTAGCTTTTGCTCGCGCCTTCGTCCGCGTAGAATAATGACTTCCGGCAGAATTTCTTCTTCTCTAGGGGAGGAATTCCAAAAATCCTCTCTTAGTGGTAGCCTACTCCCCCCAACAAACACACGTGCCAAATTTCAGCTCTCTACGACCAGTAGTTTCGGCTGTGCGTTGTCTGTCAGTCAGTCAGTACATCACTCAGTAACGGAAGAGTTTTATATATACCTATAGATGTTGCTAAAATAACTTCTTAAACTTTATTAATAAATTATAAAAAGCTTGAAATATAATAATTATGTAAACATTATGCTCGTATTCCTTACTTGTAAACAATATGTAAACTATTTCTATTTATGTAGTTACAGTTAGTCAAAACTTAAACTTGAACGTATTATTTACACTAGTTTACTAACTGCTTGCTGCGTATTTACTTGCATGAGAGAATATATGTTCTTCTTCTTCTTCTTCAGCCTATTGCCACCCAATGCTGAGTGTAGGCCTCTTGCATTGCACGCCATTCACTTCGATGTTGAGCTTTCTGCATCCAATGTCTACCTGCTATGCGAACCAGATCGTCCGTCCACCGCATCGGTTGCCTGCCCACGCTTCTCCGCCCAGTCCTTGGTCTCCATTCTAAGACGGCTTTCCCCCAACGGCTGTCTGTAGTTCGACAGATGTGCCCAGCCCACTTCCACTTTCTTTGAGCTATTGTCGTGGCAATGTCGGTCAACTTAGTTCTTCTTCGGATCTCCGTATTACGTATTCTATCTCGAAGAGAAACACCCAACATTGCTCTTTCCATAGCTCTCTGGGCAACCTGTAATTTGTTAATAACCTGTTGTGTAAGAGTCCAGGTTTCTGCTCCATAGGTCATTACAGGCAGAACACATTGTTGAAATGCTCTTCGCTTCAGGTTGATTGGTACATTTCCTTTGAGCACTTCGGATAAATTACTGAAAGCACCCCAACCTAGTCTAATTCGGCGTATAATTTCTTTATCCAATGTGTTCTTTTCTAGGCTTAGGATCCTAAGAATATATGTAAGTATAATAAACTATAATATTCTTACTAATAGTTTATAGATGCGAAAGTAACTCTGTCTGTCTGTTACCATTTCACGGCTAAACTACTGAACCGATTGACTTGAAATTTGGTACAGGGCTAGCTTATGGTCCGGGAAAGAAATGTTTTATCAGGAAATTCCCACGGGATCGGGAACTATACGGGTAAAACCGCGGGGCAAAAACTAGTAAAGCAAAAGAGTTTGCCTTTGTTAAATGCATTAATCTCAAGAACTATTGATTTGTTTTTTATTATTGAATAGATTTTTTTTTTAACATTAATCAAAGAAAGCTAAGTATAGGTAGATGTAGAATACTAGCTGTGCCCCGCAATTTTACCCGCTCTTGTGAGAATGCAGAGATAAAATAATACTAAAAACCTTCCCCTTGAATCACTCTATCTATTAAAACAAACCGCATCAAAATCCGTTGCGTAGTTTTAAAGATCTAAGCATACATAGGGACAGAGAAAGCGACTTTGTTTTATACTACATATGTAGTGACTTGATGGACCAAAGAAAAATAGACAATATCTATAGTTAGACTGTAAAAACTCTTAAAATTTAAACAAACATACAGACTAACTAATAATAAAGTTTTGGAGTTCTTTTAAACAAAACTCATCAGTTTACTTTAACTTGGAGTTCAAACTCCGGAATTTAAGACAACCGAAGTTATAATTAGTTTTGAACTTTCAGTTAATTAAAAATTAAATGTTGTTCAAGATTTTTTATCGATTTTGTAAAAGGATTTTGTTGAAGTCTAAGGGCATATTTCACGACCTTCAAGTAAAGTTAGTTTTGTCTCTTTCTTACTTTATATCAAGTGACAAAGACAAAATATGTGAGTACCTACTCGGAACGTTACTTGAAGATGGTGAAATAGGCCGTAAGTATTTTGTTGGAGGTTCCGTGTTTGATACTTGGGTTAAGCGCGTATTTAAGTAGCTTTTTTCGGTGGTTCTGGGTTTGAATCTTAGGATAGGATCTTTTTTATAGGTTTAGAAAAGAGACTTGCTTGTCATAGGTCCCAAGTTCGAATCTTGAGATAAGATTTTTATTATTTTTTTATATTTTTACTGTGTCCCGTGGTTTTACTCGCATTAATCCTGATCCCATGAAAATGTTCCGTGAACGACGTTATTATTCTCAGATTTACAGAATATGCATAAAAAACCATTAAAATCTGCCAAGTCGTTTCGAAAGACGGGTTAGAAACACGAGAATTTTATATAACTTACTTACATTATATCAGTTTAATTTCATTTCCCGTTCCCGTAGGAATACTGGGATAAAAAGCCTATGTTACTCAGGGTAAATGTAGCTTTCTAATGGTGAAAGAATTTTTGAAATCGGTTCAGTAGTTTTGGAGCCTATTCGTTACAAACAAACAAATCTTTCCCCTTTATGTAAGTAGTGTAGATAATTAGTAACCTGAACATTATTTATACCTATGTATTTTAATATAGTCCGTTAATTAAGGATATAAGGATGTAATAAACACGAGTAAACCCGCGGTATACGGCACTACAAAATGACTTAATTGTTGATTTTACAATGCAATAAAAACTAGACGTATTAACTGCCAGCTATGGACGTAGGGATGGGGTACAGTCGATGAAATATATCGATAAACATTGGATAAAATATCGATAATTTATTTTGGTCCGCGGTATTTACAATAGTAAAATTAAAGGTGCTCCTTCACCGGGAGCATTCGCGTGTAATGTAACGTTACAGATTTGAGCATTACATCAGTGAAGGAGGAGAACCGAGCATTACAATGCGCACCTTGTAATTTATTAATTGTAATTTGTAATTATTACACGCGAATGCTCGTTAGTCAGGGAGGTATTATTGTAATGTAAAAAAACGAAGTAACAAAGACGAATCTGTAACGTTACAATACACACGAATGCTCCAAGTGAAGGAGCACCTTTAGACACTAAAAATTAAAAAAACCCCCTACACAATTACTTTCAAACCCCCACAACTTTTAAACGGGTCAACCGATTTTCATCAAACATGTCTAAGAACACTCGCACGTAAGTCCCCTTTAATACAAAAAACTAAATTGAAATCGGTTCATCCGTTCGGGAGCTATAATGCCACAGACAGACAGATACACACACAGACACGTCAAACTTATAACACCCCTCTTTTTGCGTCGGGGGTTAAAAATGTTGTCGTAATTAAATGGTTGAAAGTTGATGCAAATTAGAACAAAAAATGCAATAGGTACACATCGGTGGTCTATGGCATGTGCACCTGCCTGGCAAGCATGAGTTCAATTACGGATTAGAGCGATGCATGTTTTCTAAAATATGGTTTAGGTCTGAGATCACTAACACGCAGCATGGTAATTTAACTTAAATAAGTTAGATTTCTAGATTACTTATAGTCTAATATATAAAATTTTCGTGTCACAGTTTTCGTTGCCATACTCCTCCGAAACTGCTTGACCGATTCTCATTAAATTTTGTGAGCATATTCAGTAGGTCTGAGAATCGGCCAACATCTATTTTTCATCCCGAAATTCCTACGGGAACGGGAACGGGAACTACGCGTGTGAAACCGCGAGGCGCAGCTAATAAACTATAAAAAAACTCATTTCAGTTTTAATAAAGAACTAGACACATTTATTCAGCTCCATTCAGCGCTTTTCCATACAAAACAACGATTTAATTGAAGAGGTTTATTTATTTCTATAATAAAAGTTAATAATATTGTTATCGCGGGACACAGAATTACAACTAAGTCCCAAGCTGGCTTAGTATGGTGTTACTCAATACTCAATTTTTATTGCTCACCACAATTACAAGATAGTACAAGTTATTGTGGACCCTGTTAGGGCACACGCAAATATGAAGAACACAATTTAGTTACAAATTTACAAAATGAAAAAAGTACTAAAGTAAATAGAAAAATAGTTAAATAATTTTGTATGGAGACGCGTACGCATCCATTCAGCTGTATCGTCTCCATACAAAATCGTTGTTTTGTATGGACAAACGCTGAATGGAGCTGAATAACTGTGTGTAGTCCTTTAAAGTATTTTTACTTAGGTTATAACTGTTATAAGGGACATCAACACTTAAATCGGTTCACTAGTTTCGGATCTTATTAATTACAAACAGACAGACAGGTTAAATCAAATGCTTAGCTTATATTTTAACCCCTAAGCAAAACCACGGAACACAACTACTTGGCAATATTTTATTGTATTTAAATTGAATTTGAAGATATAAGTAAGTAAGGGAGGTAAGGTCTCAATAATTACGTAAAAAATATAATTTATTGTAACAAAATTAAATAAATTAAATTGAATTGAATAAATAAATAAATTTGAAAATAAATAAATTTAAATTTAAGTAGGTATTTCCAATTCAACCACAAAACTCAGTACACCCTTTTACACAGTTGAGTAATTGGAAGCCATTACTGTCCCAATAACATGCAACGTTTAATCTTATGCAAATTGAATGTCGAACCCGTGATTAATGCGTTCTGTGGTCACTACGCTATAGTAGTTACGGTTGAAGGCTGGAGTGGCTTAGTGGTTATGTTGGGCTAGAATATGGAGGGTTTGGGGTCGATTTTCGTGCGAGGTTATATTCATGATAGTTTTTTTAACCCCCGACGCAAAAAGAGGGGTGTTATAAGTTTGACGTGTCTGTGTGTGTGTGTGTATCTGTCTGTCTGTGGCATCATAGCTCCCGAACGGATGAACCGATTTTAATTTATTTTTTATATTAAAGGGGACTTACGTGCGAGTGTTCTTAGACTTGTTTGATGAAAATCGGTTGACCCGTTTAAAAGTTAGGGGGGTTTGAAAGTAGAAGTTGGGGTGTTTTAAATTTTTAATTTAACGTTTTGTAATTTAGCGTTTTAGTTACACGTGTAACTTTTAAAAATGTGTTCATTTTTTGTGATTTTGTTAGCAAGTGTATTTTATTGATTCTATGAGTACTTATGTATTCTGTCTGGTTAGGATTTTGTCTTTAACAATATTCAATAATTTCGTTTTAGTGTTCATCAACATCGTATTTAATTCCTTTGATGATTTTTTGCTTTTCCTCATAGTTCAGATTTTGAAGTTTTTAAAATTTGAATACTAGATTTCCTTTACGGCAGTCACTAGCGACATCTATGTAGACAAATGCAGTTTTCTAAACATCTGGAAATAACATAACATAATCATTCCCTCCATCATCTCATTACAGTAACTGACCCCTAACTAAGTCCGTAACTTGTATCTAGGGTATCAGAAACTACGCACACAACAATTTCGTTTTCCATTATAGACTTAACTTGACATAGGCTACATATTATCCCGGAATTCCTACGGGAACTATTTGTGTGAAACCACAAGGCACTGTTGTATAATAGAAATCACATACATACCTTCCATTTGCGTATGTTTTCTTATAACGACCATTTTCAGATCTTGGTATTGAAGAACTATAAAAAAATATTTATTAGGTATCGTATCTTTGTATACCTTTCTAGCATAGTTAGTGATAATAAAAAATAAATATCAGGACATATTTAACCACCATTAGTTATCCCCAAAAAGCTTATGGGTACTAACACATACAGATATTGAAATATTGACATAATTATATATATCAATATATATAGACATTGACATACATAACATATTTTATTTATATACTTACATGTTGTAATACAACGACTACAGCCAACCAATATGCTCATCTCACAAATGTTGACTGTACCGGGAATTGAACCCGGGACCCTCTCATGTGCAGTCCGGCATAGCGACCTTTACGCTACTGGATGATATTAGGTCGTTTTTTACCTACTACACTCATACCTCGTACACGTTATACTGTGGCTCTTTGTCAATAGTCATCTCGACCTAGTCCATTATATATATTATCTATATATATAAATAAAATTGGAGTGTCAGTTTGTAATATTGAATTCATAATGAAAAATCATAATGGCGGGACCAACTTTATCTTACATTGTTGCTAATATAACAAGAAATAAATAAACTTACCTTATTCTTTTTGTGTTACATCGAATTTTTAATTTTGATTTCCTTTTCACTCTATTTGTTTTATTTGCCATGTCCAATAATTATTTTACAACACAATCCACTAATTAAATCCAATCGTAACAAAAATATTTACACTGAAAGTACAAACCTAACTAATAAACACGAAACACGCGTATTTTTACGCAGCGAGCCGGAAAAAATCACACAGGTCCTACCTTCTTGACGCCAAACGGCGGACTGCGGAGGAACTCACTCGCCGCGTGGTTATATAAATTGAAATATTGTGTTATTGTTAGATTATATTATTAATTTTAGATATTTTTTCGGTTTTTTTATATTCTAAATGTCATTGTCTATAATTTGACGCAATTTTTACGAATATAAGTTTAATATTATCCAGATGAAATGGAAATTACGATCGCAAAATTTGAAAAATTGGACTATTTCAAAATATTTTATGATCGAGCGAAGTTGTTTAATTCGTGTTTCCAGCCGTTTTATCAAAAAGCTGGATTATTAAACTATAACATATATTTTTATTTATACAAAATTAATAATATTTGATTATTTACTATTGAATCTAAGCGAGGTCGATTCTGAATTTTGCGGAACTTCCTCGGCTTAAGTTCGTAACTTGTATCGGAAACTACGCACACACTCATTCACACACACACCCAGACCGAGACAAACATTTGTGGTTCACACAAATTCTAAGTTACATTAGATGAATTCGGATAGAGATACACTTTTGCCTTTTTCTCAGGGTAACATTTTTATCGCACAGTCTGTTTACATCCCTATCCTACTATCCTACTAATATTATAAAGGCGAAAGTTTGTATGTATGGATGTTTGTTACTCTTTCACGCAAAAACTACTGAATGGATTTTAATGAAACTTTACAATAATCTTGCTTATACATCAGAATAACACATAGGATACTTTTTATCCCAAAATTCCCACGGGAACGGGAACTACGCGGGTGAAGCCGCGGGGCGCTGCTAGTTAATATTATAAATGCGAAAGTAACTCTGTCTGTTACCTTTTCACGGCTAAGCTACTGAACCGATTGACTTGAAATTTTGTACAGGGGTAGCTTATGATCCGGGAAAGAACATAGGCTATGTTTTATCCCGAAATTCCCACGGGATCGGGAACTACGCAGGTGAAACCGCGGGGCACAGCTAGTGGTCTAATAAGGCAGCCATTAGTGAATATGCTTCCAACTGAAAACATTTCAAATAATTAACACAAATTACAGCAATATCTATAATCAACTTATTATAATAAATATTAATTACCAATACGGATGCAACATACATTAAATTAAATTGATTTTATCGATAAATTTTAATCGTATAATAGCTGCGCCCCGCGGTTTCACACGCGTAGTTCCCGTTCCCGTGGGAATTTCGGGATGAAAAATAGATGTTGGCCGATTCTCAGACCTACTGAATATGCTCACAAAATTTCATGAGAATCGGTCAAGCCGTTTCGGAGGAGTATGGCAACGAAAACTGTGACACGAGAATTTTATATATAAGATTACGTATAGTACGCGGTTTCACCGGCGTAGTTCTCGTTTTCGTGGGAATATTGGAATAAAATATAGCCTATGTCACTCAGTATAGCTTTTCATTAGTGAAAGATTTTTTAATATCGGTTTAGTAGTTTTTAAGTTATGTAAATCGTAACAAAAAAAAAACAAGCAAATCTTTGTTCTTTTTAATATTAGTATACGAGCAGCGTCCCGCATTTCATTTTTGTAGTACTCGTTTCCGTTAGAATGCGGAGATCAAAATTATACTAAAATCCTTCCTCTTGAATCACTCTATCTATTAAAGAAAACCGCATCAAAATCCGTTGCGTAGTTTTAAAGATCTAAGCATACATAGGGACATAGAGACAGAGAAAGCGACTTTGTTTTATAGTATGTAGTTAATGATATTTTTATTAATAATTTTATCGATAAAACTAATTAATATTTTTATCGACACTGTCCCATCACTAGCACAGCGATCGGCTCTGTTTGTTAATCGAGTAATTGCAGCAATTAACAGTCATCTCGATTATTCGTAAACAGACATTTTTAATCGATATTTTTTTTGTTTTTTTTTTGTAAGTAATCAATGTTTGTTTTTTGTTAAGGGAAATAATAATTAGTCTGGACTTGCAGATTTTGTTTGAACGTATTATATTAATATTTTGTATCTGAATTTATTAAAAATACGTTTTGTTTTTATCTAATTATGAATTACCGACGGCTTTACGTGCCCTCCGAAGCACGGAAACGCTCATGAAATTAAAAATAATTTTCCAAGCCTTATGGTATTGATTTTCAAAAATTCAATTGTAGCAGTTTTAGTTTTTATTACAAACGGCCTCGAGACTCCATTAGCATTATTGGAATCCCTTATAACTTTAGATTTTTTTTCAAACTCTTGAAAAATGTACCCTGTAATACAAAAATATCTTTGACTGCAAAATACTTTCTTTCAGTAACCACTACGACTTGAATTACTCATGAATTAATTAAATCAAACATTTAAAAAACCCCCAACACAATTACTTTCAAACCCCCATAACTTTTAAACGGGTCAACCGATTTTCATCAAACATGTCTAAGAACACTCGCACGTCCTCTTTAATACAAAAAAAAACTAAATTGAAATCGGTTCATCCGTTCGGGAGCTATGATGCCACAGACAGACAGATACACACACACACAGACACAAGACACGTCAAACTTATAACACCCCTCTTTTTGCGTCGGGGGTTAAAAAGAAGCTTTGAAATACTTTAATTCAGTAACCTCTACGACTTGAACTACTCATGAATTAAAAAGCTCTCTGACGTAATAACTTAATTAAAATCAACGCTCTAAGTGGTCGCGGTGGAGCTTAATAGAGCTTTGAGTGAGTTCAGTTACGAGTGGAGTGGAGTCACATTACTAGCTTAGGTAATTTGTGTTTAAGTTTTGCGGGCTTATTCACCAAAGGATATTACTTATTCCTATTGGAGCTGTGTTTCTTATAACATGATTGGCTGATGTGCAGAGTTGAGAGAATTAGAGAGAGAGAGAGAGAGTACCAAACATAACATAATCATTCCCTCCATCATCTCATTACAGTAACTGACCCCTAAGTCCGTAACTTGTATCTAGGGTATCAGAAACTACGCACACACTCATTCACACACACACATACACACACCGAAAAACATTTGTTGTTCGTACAAATATTCACCCCGCGCGGGAATCGAACCCGCAACCTTACGGATGGGAGTCTGACATGGTAACCACTCTGCCATCGAGGTCGTCATCTATCCATACAAATTCGTATTTATAATACTAATAGCAGCGCCATGTTGTTTTTTCCGCGTTAAATTAAATACGTAAACCTTCCATAAGGTTGCGGGTCCGATTCCCGTGCGGGGTGAATATTTGTGTGAACCACAAATGTTTGTCTCGATCTGGGTGTGTGTGTGAATCAGTGTGCGTAGTTTCTGACACCCTAGATACAAGTTTCGAACTTAGTTAGGGGTCAGTTACTATAAGGAGATGATGTAGTGAATGATTATGTTATGTTCCTTTTGTATTATTAAAATGGCTATTGCTAGCCGTCCGCTAGAATGGACGTTTAATATAATGACATTCGTTCGCTAGTCGGATGAATAAGATTATATTAGTCGTCCGAATTACTGGACGACTAGACACTTCGTATCAAAATTGTGTCTATCGCTGAAACTTGAAAACTGCATTAAAATCCGTTGCATATGAAGTACGCAACAAAGTCTTTGCATACAGAGGATATGACTTTACAGATATACTATAGTTGGAAATAGTTATCATCAGCTCGTTAATGGCTCGAGAATATCATCATTGCATAATTTACAGGTCTTAATCGCGTAAAACATAATTATTATTTACCTCGACGAAGACTTCTCTCTCTCTTCGTCTTCTAGTGACCACGATCGGTGTAACTCGGTCGAAACGTCGAGGAAATTATTATAATTATGTTATACGCGATTAAGACCTGTAAATTATGCAATGATGAATTCCGATCGCGAAAGTTTAAAAAGGCTCGAGAATACCCTTAATATTAAGAAATATCAGTACGATATTCATATTATTTTTCTTTTATTTCCAGAGACCTTCAAGGCAACAACATCACGATCATATTTCAAAGCGATTTTCAAACTTTGAAGGAGTTGAAATCATTGTAAGTAAAAATTTTCAAATTAATTGTCTTAGAGAATAGTCTAGCTACAATATACACCCCTATTCTGAAATGATGGGACTTATCAAAATCAGAATATCTGTAGCAGTAACTGAATCCATATATCCAATAAAAATATCAAAAATGATAGTCGATTACTTATCTTCTAAAAATACTGCATAAATGTCGTATTACCAGACGGCACACTAGCTATCAAGTATTCTGTGACGGCTCGGCTCGGGTCGATGACCGCGCTCAGCTGTGTATCGCAGCGTTCGCCTGCTGTTCGGTGTAGAATAACAATAAAATTCGGCGGGATTTTGAAAAACTTTGTCTTATCGTAACTTTTTAAATAAAAGTAAAAGAAAAAACTACTTCACTATTATATTGTCACCCGTCGTTTACATTAGCTGTGTGATTAAGTATCTCGAATTCAAAATAGGGGTGTATAATAGTTTCTAGAGGTTCCGTAGTCATAATAGGAAACCTCTTATAGTTTCTCCAATGCTGCAGACTTTGAGGACGATGAAAAAAACCATAACAATAATTCAGGGATTAAATTATTAAAACAATCATTAACTTATTTTTTTGTTTCCACAGACAACTTTACGAGAACCAATTACACACGATCGAGCGAGACGCTTTCTCCGAGCTAACAACGTTAGAACGACTGTAAGTACAAAGTCACAGCGCACAGAAACACAGCATATTCAAATACCGAACCGACCAATTAGAGCGCGCGGTATGCAACCGTTCAAATTGAGCGACCAATCAGCGCGCGCTGTCACAAACGTGTCATTGAATTGACCAATCAGAGCGCGCGCGGTTGCAAACGTTCCGCGCGCCATAACATTGTCACGACGTATTTGAGTATTTAATTATTTTATGAATTTAAAATTTGCGATTTCAGGAAAATGAACAATAATAAACTGGGACATTTGCCAGATGGTTTGTTTGTCAGATTGAGGCACCTACAGAGACTGTGAGTAGTGGTGGGACTTTATACCTAACTTCGGTGTGGTCCAATCCAACCCTACGCTAAACTATCATCAAAACTTGTTGTTGATAACGAATCAGTATTTATTTTTATTGTTAATAAGTGTGAGAGAGAGAGACAAAGTGGATGGGGGATGTTAAAGAAGATATAAGACAACGTGTTTATGCTATGAGTACATAATATTGATTTCTTTCATTTAGTTTTATTTCTATGTGTGTCTTTGTGTCCGTGACCGTAGCTCCAAAATGAATGAACTGATTATATTTGTATTGTTTGAAAGGTGACATGCATGAGAGTATTAATACCCGCGTAGTTCCCGTTCCCGTAGGAATATGGGGATAAAAAATGCTAAAAACCTTCCCACTGAATCACTCTATCTAGTAAAGCATCAAAATCCGTTGCGTAGTTTTAAAGATCTAAGCATACATAGGGACAGAGAAAGCGACTTTGACTATGTAGTGATTTGGGCTAGATGGAGATGGTGTGATATGTGTCCAAATATTTATTAATTCACTTAGAATGTTAGTTGGTGTAATATGGTGATGGAATGATTATGAATTTTACTTATGATTGAGACCATAATGAATACTGATTCTCTATCAACAAACCAGTGTAACATCGGTTGTTGGTGCGTTCGTATCTGCTTCGCCACCTAATGGGTCCCCTGTTGTCATGGCTTCTCGAGCGTCCACTAGAAATCCCTAAGGACTTTGGAAATGTATGTTAAGCGTAATAGAGGAACAGAATAGTAGTACATATGTCTCTTTTCTTCCCAAGCCGAAGTTTCACGAGCGTTCCCGAACAAAGGTATTTTTGAACAAAGATCACAGTTACTTCCTATTGAATGGAGATGTTTGGCATTCGTGACTTCGGGTAAAGCTTGAAAATAAGTAATCATGACACAATAATTAAGCATAATAATCACTCCTCTTTATAAAAAAGAAATAATCTTTATTTGCATTAAATACAAGCTTACAGAAGATGCTAAAATGACATCGATACGCTTAATAAATAAAGAATAAGAACCATAAATTCTTTGAGAATAGAATTCATATTTGTTTGCATAATATACAGGCTTACAAAAGATGCTAAAATAATATGGCTGGTACATATTTGGCCTCAGTAAGCATGTCAAAATATAATACAGTGACACCGACATAAGTAAGACCTGAATATGTTATGAAACTTGTCCACTTTATAACCCTTATTACAAATAAAACAGAGTTCAAAATTGCGCTTAACTTACGTGGCAGTCCTTCTATCAAACAGCCCCCTACTTACAGCTAAGGTACAAGGCTTCCCCCACAGCCCTTTCCGTTGAGAAATAACTACTTTATCTGCTATATCACTCTCACGGAGCGTCTTGTGTGAGCTAACGCGCAGCGGTGCGTAAATGAAAAATATTTTTATTTGACCAAACGCATAATAACGAAACAATCGGTTTCTTATTGTGTCCAACCACGTCCTACGCCAAAGACAGGCGAAGCGAAGCGAACGCTAACCTACTTAATGTTTTTGCGGGTAGTGAAACGTCATATGTGTAATCGTGCTGAATACCCGGATCCACACCGGACGCGCCATCGCGCTCCAAACGCGCGCGGCAACAACGTGATCCAAAAATGCGCGTTAGATCGTTTGGTCTGGAACCAGCTGATGCGCGATTTCGTACGCACATACGACAAACCTGAACAATTAAATTACTCCGCGTCGCATCCATAGAGATAGTACACATAGAGCAGGGAAGGCATATCTGTAAGTGGAAACGTTCTATGGTTAGAAAGAGAGAGAAGATCGCAGTACCCTATCTGTCCCTCTCTGCTGACGCATCAATCATCCAATCACAACAAATAACCGTCGAATCTTTCTGCTGTGCTGATTTTCCGCGCCAACTGCGCATGCGTGAGTAGAGAGAGACAGATAGGGTACCGTGATCGTCTCTCTCTTTCTAAACGTGGGACAACTGGAGACCTGGCTCCGCTGCTCTATGTGTACTATCTCTATGGTCGCATCGCCTGTCACTAAATTCACGTATAATAATCATCGCTTCGGATCGCAATCGCGTTCGCTCACACATAACGCCCGGTAACATCTCACAAATCACTGGTGGCAGAAAGAGATACAACTAAAGTAGTTATTAAGACCCCTTACAAAGAAATAATGCTAAAACCCATCGCTTTACGTGTAACATAATGCTACAATTAGAATAAGAATTTATTTTGTTTAAAATTTAAAAAAGAATACTTTTTCAAATTAAGTCGTTAAAATACTGGACTGTGATTGGTGGAGCTAAGAGTACACTGAACTGTGATTTTTAAATGCTGATCGCTGATTGGTGGAATTTGGAGCTGCAGTAAATTGCTCTCTTTTGATTGGTTGAGAGCTAATTTAGCAGCGTGGTTATTAATTTAAAAATTTAATTATCATCCAAGTCTTGCTTATTATTATCATAGAGACGGATGGACAATCTTAGTTCTAAAATTTTAGCAAGAAAATGTAAGAGAGAGAAACTGTCCAAAAACCGATTTTGATAACCCTTTTAAATGTTTCAAGCTTGTTCGTTATAACAATTGCAAAAATCTTAGCTTAAAAACAGAAGAACAATGAGTTTAATAGAAAAAAAATACATAAGCCAGGATTTGAACTCAGATACGCGCGAATTGTAGAGGACAGCTTAACGATACTTTAAAATATGATCTTGTTATTAGGATATTTTGACTGTTTTCATTTCTAGCTACGATGCTCCTTCTAAGCCACTGAGCTAATTAGGCCATATTTCAATTATTTTCCAATACAATGTTTGTAATCTTGAATACTCATCCTCATCAGCTCAATACATTGTCCCCACCGAGGGGCACGAGCCTACCCTGAATTAGGGTGATTAGGCCTTAGTCTACCACAGGCCGAGTGCGGGTTGGTCGACTTCACACACAACCTTAGAATTTCTTCCCAGGTGTGTGCAGGTTTCCTCACGAAGTTTTCCTTCACCGTAAGAGCGTCGAAATCTTGAATACTAGATCGTTTAAATACATAGTTAGCAGGAGGTTTTTAAACTTAAGTGTTTACGGAAAGTGAATAATGTGAAAACTGAACACTTCGCTGGTTTTTGTATATCTTACGTAATTAATTTATTTTTATATACTTAAATACAATGTACTGTTTTTCCTAAACAAAACAAATAAAGAAGGCACAAGTTTAAGAATTTTAGAATAGGGATGTCGACTAATAGTTATTTATGGTACAAGCGAGGTAAGTTGGTGATTACTTCCGAGGCGCTATTGAGGCCCGCACCGTTAGGCGAGGGTCTGAAGATAGCCGAGGATAGTAATCATCAATACACGCGTGTATCATACAACGTTTTTCAACACATTTGCGAAGAAATTATCATTTTTTGCTAATAAATAAACAGTTTTTCTATTCGCGCGCATCCAACACAACAATGGTGATCGGCCAAAGACTAAAAAACTACTTATTAAAAAAAATCGAATGAATGAATGAATGCAATCGACCATAGACCTACCAAAAGTAAGGAAACATAGTTGAAGTTTGTTTTTAAAATGTATGGACACAATTTTTTTGGTATCGAAACTTTTTTAAATTGAAAGCAATTTAAAAAAACAATCTATAACTCACTAGTGAGTAAAACGTGTCATTATTCAACTGTTTTTGCACAAATAAGAGCCCCTTTATGAGCAAGTGTGTTGAAAAAACATTTAATTAGTCCGTCAGATAGATTTCTTAAAAATATTGGACACGTATTTTCTCTTTTTTGATACAAACAAATAATTAAGACGATATAGTGCATGGAAAACTCGTGTGACGTCACAGCTACATACATTTTTACCAAGAATTATCGTCACCAGCCCCCACTCCTGAACTTTATTGCGTTATAACTAAGTCAGTTTTATTAATTTGATAAAACAAAAAAATACGTGTCTAATATTTTTTCGAAATCTATCTGACGGACTAATTAGAATTTCATTTTGTTTACCCAGTCGACATCCCTATTCTCGAGATTAACTTGTAATAAAATAAACCTGACTTTTTTTGAGCCTACTTTTTTTTAATATCTAAGTATATTAGTTCTTCTTTGAGAAAAAAAATACTGATTTTTAAAATTCGAATTAGCACTCCAGCGGTTTTTTTATTGTTATACTCGTATATTACTACATTAGAATTCCATCATTAATACTATATAAAATAGTTGTCCGTCTGTATATCCTGCCGTAGTTCACATGGATATATATCATCGGCTGTCATGAGGCGAAAGATTCGGTGACAGATTAGTGGTGGGACACGAGTCACGATATTAGGAAATTGTATCGATAGATTTTTTTTCTCTATGATGCCGATGTTTTGTTATTTTTATTTGATTTGTTGAGTAAATAAATGGGAAAGTTTATTAATTGGTATTAATTGGTATATACTCATTTAGAATTCACTTTTCTTAGTTGAAAACGTGTACTTACTATACAGGGTGTCCCGTTAGTAGTGGATCAACGGGATATGGGGGATAGGGGAGACCGTCACCTACCAGAATCACCAAAATTTATTGTCCTAGGCCTCATAGTTTTGAAGTTATAACGTTTTTTAGTAAGTAGGTGAAATTATCGTACTATGTGCACATTTTACTTAATTCTACAAAATCTATTACTTATTTTGATGTTATTTTTATTCAAGGGCGTTAAGAATACATAGGTTTTTCTAATTTAAATCATTTTTTAGTGTAGTTATCAATAACATTAAAATTAATCAACAAAACAAGTGCAATTGTTAAATTTCAAAATACTTTAAGTGGTATTTGAGCTGAGCTTGTGTAAAAAAAATGTATTGTAGCCTTGTGGCACTTTATTTTAAAAACATCTACATATCATAAGGATTACAAAAACGTATAACATTAAAATTAAAAAAATAAAAAATAAAAATAAAAAATATAAAATTCTCGTGCCTCGTAGTGATTGTCACCAAATTCTTCCGAAACGATTTTCCGATTTATATGAGTTTTGTGCTTATTGCGAATATGGTGCAAATATTTTCAGACCCCTAACTAATAATAAGTTAACCGTTAAGAAAAACCGTTGGTAAAATCACGATTCATAGCTATTACGACAATAAAAATATCACCACGCATTTTCCTCACTACGTTTTTATTAACAACAAAGAAACAAGTCCTTACAAACCAAATTCAATAAAAAGCTAATCCTTACCATACAAATATAATTAAAGCAAACGCACAAAAGCTAAGCATTTTTCATTCACAGCCTCACGTACGTACCACCATTCAACTCGACTCTTTACTAAGTATAAATCATTAGTTTATCGAGTAGTTTCTATCGACATTGTGTATCGATATAATCCCCGCACTAGCTGTGTGATCACGTATGTATATTCTTATTGTGTTCTTTATTCCTGACTTCCTGCTCTAGTACAACAGATTATGTTGCAACCTTTGATTTATATAGCTGGTGAACGTAGTTTTAAGTAGGTACTAGTGGTAGTAAGTAGGTAGATTTTCTAATTTTGGGTTAGGCTAAATCTTACTACTTACAAAGGTGTTTGCGCCTGTATCACTTTTTGTGTCAATTCCGGACTAGAAAACACATGATTTTCCTTGAATCAAAAAATCTTTTTTTCGATTAGGTGAAAAATGGGGGAAGAAAATGTTATAATTATTAGATACTAGCTGTGTAGTTCCCGATCCCGTGAGAATGCGGGGATAAAATTATGCTAAGAACCTTCCCACTGAATCACTCTATCTATTAAAACCGCATCAAAATCCGTTCCGTAGTTTTAAAGATCTAAGCATACATAGGGACAGAGAAAGCGACTTTGTTTTATACTATGTAGTGATTGGTGTGGCATCAACAATAAGTGTGGAAAAAAAACTTTTAATAGTAGTAGTATAGTAGGATTACGCGAGTAAACTCATATATTAAAAACTAGCTGTGCCCCTCGGTTTTACCCGCGTGGTACCTTACCCCGTGGGAATTTTGGGATAAAAGTATCCTATGTGTATAGGTATGAGGAACATAACATAATTTCATTAAAATCCATTCAGTAGTTTTAGCGTGAAAGAGGAACAAACATCCACACTCACAAACATTCGGCTTTATAATATTAGTAGGAATTTCTCTAGTTTTAAACTATCAAAGAAAGCACTATTTTACGTATTTTATTCATCTTTTCAATCCTTTAGAGACGTGAATTTATTCTTTTTATCTCGTCTACGGTTGGGTAGGTCTGAAAGGGCGAATTCTTTCAGAGATTCTTTCATGAAACGTAAGTAAGTGTTAATAATATGCTGAAAGAGAGCTTCTTAAATTGGGTTATACTGAAAAAACGGTGTTTTACAGTGGTGTTTTTGTAAATTTTGAGGCAAATAATGTTTGAAAAACCGCGGTTTCACCCGCGTAGTTCCCGTTCCCGTGGGATTACGGGGATAAAATATAGCCTATGTCACGCACTGATAAATTAGCTTTCCATTAGTGAAATATTTTTTGAAATCGGTTCAGTAGTTTCGGAGCCTATTCATTACAAACAAACAAACAAATCTTTTCTCTTTATAATATTAGTATAGATGAAACCCGTTTTCGGTACGGCATCACGCGTGAATGGCTGGACCGATTTCACTAATTATTTTTTTGTTGTATTTGTTATTATTGTCTTATATAAAAAAACACGGAAAATTTACGGGAAACTTGGACCCGTGCGAAGCCGGGGCGGGCCACTAGTATTATGATATTTGCTGTTAGAAAATATTTTGGATTTTTATTTACCTAATAGTGTTTTTTTTAATCGTTCTTTTATTAATAGAGTTCTCATTTTTGGCGGTCTAGTAGTATTTGTACCTGTTATTTATAAGGTCGCGGGTTCAATTTCTACGTTGAGCATTTATTTTCAAAACGTGGCTTCTCGTGGGTCTATTAAGACTCATAAAAAAGCTTCACTAAGCTTTTTTTAAACTTTTATTGCATTGTTATGGGACTTACATAAGTATGCCAAAAATCAGCTCAATCGGATAACCAGAAGTGGTCGAAAAATGGCAAGATTTGATTACAGACAACGGGACAGATGACACTAAATAAAAGCTTGTAAAAAGTCGTGAAATTGTCAAACAATAGTTATTTATGGTACAAGCGAGGTAAGTTGGTGATTACTTCCGAGGCGCTATTGAGGCCCGAGCCGTCAGGCGAGGGTCTGAAGATAGCCGAGGATAGTAATCACCAGTACACGCGTGTACCATACAACGTTTTTCAACACATTTGCGAAGAAATTATCATTTTTCGCTAATAAACAAACAGTTTTTCTATTCGCGCGCATCCAACACAACAATGGTCATCGGCCATAGATTAAAAGAAAATACTCATTAAAAAAAATTCGAATGAATGAATGAATGGAATCGACCATAGACCTACCAAAAGTAAGGCAACATAGTTGAAGTTTGTTTTTAAAATGTATGGACACGATTTTATTTGGTATCGAAACTTTTTTAAAACTAAACAATAAAAAAAAAATCTATAACTCACTAGTGAATCAAGCGTGTCATTATTCAACTGTTTTTGCACAAATAAGAGCCCTTTATGAGCAAGTGTGTTGAAAATAGTATTAAAAACCCCGAAGTTTACCGAAGTATTCCCGAAAACGCCCGAAGCCATTGAATAGTTCGTAAAACCCCGAAGTCATCCGAAGTATTCCCGAAAACGCCCGAAGCCATTGAATAGTTCGTAAAGCTATGTGTAAATTTCTTTAGAATTCTTCCCGTCGGTGCGGAAAGTCCCGTGGGATGAGATGCATATTGTATTGCAGGGATGTTTTAGGGGTGGTACTAGACAAGTGAAAATGTTGAAATAGTAGTATTTTAACGGGTTTTTCGAAGTGAAAACTTCTTTAGCGGCGCTGAGCACTTTTTTTTGTATGGGTAAAAACTTTCAAACTCGCGTCAGGGTCACGTGATGCTGATCGAAAAAGCGTAAGATCGAGGGGAAGGGAGAGGAACTAGTATCTCCCACTCTTTCTACCGTGCCTGAGTGTGCTGCTCTGTTTAGGCGGCAAAAATAACAACATATAAATTGTCATATTTGTGTACGATAGCGCAATAAATAAACATTGTATTCTACCTAATAAATGATAGTACTTTTATGCTTATAAAAACACAACGTTAATATTGAAGTTTTCACTTCTGCCGGCACTCCCGGAGTGCTACCTTTTTTTTTATTTCTAACGTTTTGGAATCTAACACCACATTGGGATCCTTACCTATCAATGTTTCAAAATCCTTTAAAATCAATACACACACAAATAAAAAGATGTATTTTTGTATTGATATCTTTGATTTACACGAACACTACACATTGAAATAAAACACTTAAACGGATTTTTGTCGTGGTTATATTTTGTTTTACATTTTCTGACGTTTCGGATTCTTTACAGAACCCGTGATCACAGAAGACTAAGATGGAAGACGTCTGTACAAAGTAATGTAAAAAGATTACTACCTTCAATAATTTGAATATAATTTTAAATACATTGTGAATTTACCACAGATTCGGAAATACATCAGCCGAGAAGAATCTGCAAGAAACTCGGTCTGGAATTATTTTTTTTTATATCATTTTTTAAATAAAATAAATTACAATGCACTTTAAAATCAATACAAAAATTTTTTCTTCAATTTGAAACGTTCCTATTCACGCATACAGAACTGACAGTATCTTGCGGTCTTGCAGTTGTTGGAAACGTCAGAAAATGTAAATCAAAATATAACCACGACAAAAATCCGTTTAAGTGTTATATTTCAAGATGTATTTTTGGTTTACATTCTTTTATATATTTTTTTAATACTTTTATCATCATCAGCTCATATCCACCCCTATTTTGAAAATATGGGACTTATTAAAATCAGAATATCTGTAGCAGTAGCTGAATCCATATATCCAATAAAAATATCAAAAATGATAGTCGATTACTTATCTTTAAAAAATACAAAATAAATGTCGTATTACCAGACGGCACACTAGCTATCAAGTATTCTGTGACGGCTCGGGTCGATGACCGCGCTCAGCTGTGTATCGCAGCGTTCGCCGGTTGTTCGGTGTAGAATAACAATAAAATTCGGCGGGATTTTGAAAATCTTTGACTTATCATAACTTTTTAAATAAAAGCAAAAGAAAAAAACTAACTTCACTATTATATTGTCACCCGTCGTTTACATTAGCTGTGAGATAAGGTATCGCAATTTCAAAATAAGGGTGTATAATGTCCCCACCGAGGGGCTCTCCCTACCCTGAATAAGGGTGATTAGGCCTTAGTCAACCACAGGCTGAGTGCGGGTTGTTCACTTCACACACAACCTTAGAATTTCTTCCCAGGTGTGTGCAGGTTTCCTCACGATGTTTTCCTTCACCGTAAGAGCGTCGAAATTAACGTACTTATGAATTCGTAAATTGAAAACACATTGGTACGTGGCGGGACTGTTGGGGTTCGAACCAGGCACCTTCCGATCGGAAGTCAACGGCCTAAACCCCTGCGCCACCGACGCTCTCAGTAATACTTTTATATCTACAAATAATTGAGATAAAAGGAGAGAAGTCGAATTAGAGAGGTTTAATTGCGAAAAACTGTCCAAACAGACCAAGATAGACATCAAATACATTTTAATATTTATCTCGCTCAAGAATCGAACCGACTACCATCCATTCACCAACAAAACCTCTCAAAATCTTTCACTACACACCCCTAAACTTTCATACACACACACACACACACATACATATCATATCTATGTATACACTTTCTTACTTTCATTTGTAAGTGACGAAATTTCGTCGTCCCCCTCGTCACCTTTTCGTCCTACTAGTCCCGTGGGATAACTGGGACTCGTGTTTGGGAATGGTAGCTTTGTATACCAATAAAAGAATATAAAGAAGTATAGTGTGTTTTAAGAGGCCATTGTAGAGTAAAAGCTTCTCTTATTCACACACACACCCAGATAAACATTTGTGGTTCACACAAATATTTACCCCGCACGGGAATCGAACCCGCAACCTTACGGATGGCAGTCTGGCATGTGATTATGTGTAATTTTTGGAAATTAATAATATTATCTCCTAGCAATAAAATATTATCACAAATTTCTACACAAAACCATACTCTACAATATATCTTCACAGAGCTCAAAGCTTTCCGCTCCAAAGTTCCGCTCCGGCGACTCGTTTCCGCTCTGACTCTGTCTGAAGGACTTCCGGACTTATTAGCCGACTTACTGAAGATAAGTTATGAGTTTTCATTGTGTGGCTTTTGGTTTTTAATTGATTGAATATTTTGGATGACTTTGATTATGTTCTTAAATAACTTTTATTACCTATACTAGCGCGCCCCGCGATTTCACCCGTAGTTCCGGTTCCCGTAGGAATATGGGGATAAAATTATGCTAAAAACCTTCCCATAGAATTACTCTTTTTATTAAAACAAACCGCATCAAAAATCCGTTGCGTAGTTTTAAAGATCTAAGCATACATAGGGACAGAGAAAGCGACTTTGTTTTATACTATGTAGTGATAAGTAGCTGTGCCCGCGATCTATTCCGATCCAATACCAACATCTAATACCAATGGTATTTGTTTTAAAACTTTATCATTTTCTATTCCGAACGGATACCACTCTTTAAACGAATACCAAAACAACTTTGTAGATATAAAGTACAGTCAATGAAAAAACTTTTAGTTGCGAAAATACTTTTTTGTTTATTTAACAAACTCAATTTAACCAACAAATTTAAGTAAATGTTTAATTCAAATATAAAATATTACAGACAATCAACTTTTAATATTAAAATCTAGGAAGTACACGTTTGGGAAATAGATAACATTTCCAACAGGATCAGAGCAGTTATTAGATATAATAATAATTATGCGCACCGGCAGCACTAACAAATAATTAGAAGAAAAACGGACCTTATTCTATTGAGCCATATCGACACAATAAAACGTTTAAAAAAACTTCGTTTGCAACTGTCTCTGATTGGTTGCTTCGGATTTGCCAAAACAATGTCGTAAACTCACCCTTTTTCGCAGGTATTATTTTTTAACAAAAGCTTTTGAAATTTTTCGATAAGTTGTATGTGTAAAAATATTGGATTAAAGTTAATATAGAGTTTTAGCATAATCTAGTACTATTAAGTATTGTGTGGCATTGTATTACCATCGTATCATAATTAAAAATAAAAACATTTTTCTAGCTGACTGTAAGAAGATTCATGTTTTGGTATTAGTTCGGAATAAATCGTACATTTATTAAAATTAATTTAAAGAGTGGTATCCGATCGGAATAGAAAATAAAAAAGGATAAAAACAAATACCATTGGTATTAGATAATGGTATTGGATCGGAATAGATCGTGCCCGCGGTGTTTTTTTAACGATTGGGCTTTGTGTTGATCAGTCAGTCAGTTACGGTTGCCTTCTATAGATATACTTACAAGTTAGCTGTGCCCTGCGGTGTTACTCACGTTTTTTTTCTTAGCGGAAAGCTACGTCATCTGCGTGGCAAGTCAATTTTATATTACAAGCTCGGACGCACACCGATGCAACTGTTTCCAGTTGAAAAATGTATCCAAGCAACATTTTCCCCATACATTTGTCGAGAAACAAATATGTCTTGTGTGAGCGGCACATGTAGGTACATGTATGGGGGGCAATAATTGTTTCCCGCCACATTTGTTATTTGTTGCCTTTTTTTTTTTTTCCCGCTGTGAAAATGCATGAGAGTTGCATACCACCGTGAGCCGATAACGGGAGGACTCCCGGTGGTTATGTGGGGCTCTCCTAGCCAGAAGGGCTGAGCCTACCCACTAAAAACACAGCGACTTCCGTCCGCGTTACATTGGGGTACCGTAGGATCCCGAGGGGGATTACTACCACGACACCCCAACGCCGGGCCCGCACTAAAGGCGGCGCCCCCCTCCCTGAAAGGACGTCTCCGGAAGTGAAGACGACCCCACGACCGGTACCGAGGGCGAGCGTCCTTCCCGACGCTCGCCCTTGCCACATTTGTTGCCTGGAAACAATTTGCTGCTTCGGTGTGCAGTCTGGGTAAAGTAACGAATTTTTTTTAGAATAAAGTTTCCTTCTTTAAACCGAATTTCGTCTATCACGCCCACTTGAAAAATTAATCCTGTGTATTATTTATTGGTCGTAGACAAGCGAGTTCATAATTGACTCAAAAATAACAAATTATGGTACAATCGATAGTCCTTGGCTTACTTCTTTCACACACGTAAGCTAGTGACTAACGCCCAATATTAATATACAATCCTAATCCGTATGATTGCTATTATGAGGATTTATATCATTCATATTTTTTTCAACACACTTGCTCATAAAGGGGCTCTTATTTGTGCAAAAACCGTTGAATAATGACATGTTTTATTCACAAGTGAGTTATAGATTATTATTTTAAATTGTTTTGCTTTTAAAAAAGTTTCGATTCCAAAAATATCGTGTCCATACATTTTAAAAACAAACTTCAACTATGTTGCCTTACTTTTGATAGGTCTATGGTCGATTCCATACATTCGTTTTTTTTTAAATAAGTATATTCTTTTAGTCTATGGCCGATCACCATTGTAGTGTTGGATGCGCGCCAATAGAAAAACTGTTTATTTATTAGCGAAAAATGATATTTTCTTCGCAAATGTGTTGAAAAACGTTGTATGGTACACGCGTGTATTGATGATTACTATCCTCGGCTATCTTCAGACCCTCGCCTGACGGCTCGGGCCTCAATAGCGCCTCGGAAGTATTCACCTAAATTTTACTCGCTTGTACCATAAATAACTATTACGTTATGTTGCCAATAATAAGTACTTACGTCAAAAAATATGAATGGAATCAAAATCAATCGTATGGATGGATTTGGGCGTATGTTTGGTTTGGTAAAGGCGACTTTGTATCCCAGAATTACGAAATTGGGATTTATGCGATTAAACCCGCGGGTTACAGCCAATCAAAACTAAAATCTCTATAACTTAAGACATTCTCCATCATTAAATACTTAGTAGTAATAGTTAAGTAAGTGCCTCTCAGTCAACTTGGAGTTTCCTTTGAAGTTAAATATAATTAATTAGTACGAAGTGGTGTCCCTAATTTACGGAAGCGACGCCATCTTGGAATGCCGCGGAATGGCGGGCGGAAGTAGCTTAGGTACTTTATTAATTTTGGTGGTTCATTATATTATTTAAACTTAATTATGCTGTGGTTTTGATTGAGATATATTTTATTATAAAGGGAAGGTTTAGTCTTGAATAACTCCGAGGATGGAAATTGCATTAATAGTTATTTATGGTACAAGCGAGGTAAGTTGGTGATTACTTCCGAGGAGCTATTGAGGCCCGAGCCGTCAGGCGAGGGTCTGAAGATAGCCGAGGATAGTAATCATCAATACACGCGTGTACCATACAACGTTTTTCAACACATTTGCTAGGAAATTATCATTTTTTGCTAATAAATAAACAGTTTTTCTATTCGCACGCATCCAACACAACAATGGTGATCGGCCATAGATTAAAAGAATATACTTTAAAAAAAAAAACGAATGAATGAATGGAATCGACCATAGACCTACCAAAAGTAAGGAAACATAGGTGAAGTTTGTTTTTAAAATGTATGGACACGATTTTTTTTGGTATCGAAACTTTTTTAAAAATGGCTGCCGAAACAATGGCGCGAAATGGAGCTTTCAAGTGTAACTTATGAAGGCACTTAGCGACAATAGTTTGAACTTTGAGCTCGCATTGACGGGAGCAAAGCTTTGGGCACAGCTTTTAAGGGTTAATGAGGGCTTCAAAAATTGTGTTTTTATTTGAAACTGTTCTTGTAACGTTTGTAAACTTTTATGATTATCGAAACGTATGTTATAGACATTTTTTTAGTCAAGAAATGCGTCTCAATTCGCTACGTACGCATAATCGGTATAAAATTATGAAATTGTTTGCAAACGAATTACAATAATACTTGTATTTAGAAGAGTCGCTGTGTCTCGCGGTTTTACTCGCATTTAATAAGTGTCTTAGGTAATAGCGTTATGTAATAGCCTATAAGTATCCTTCCTCGATAATTGGGCTATGAAAATGTCTTAATAGCGAGTTCTAACAAACAAACTGTTTTTCTTTGGTAATTAAATATTTTACTATTCAACTTTCTAATTTAAATTAATCTTTTGTAACCTCTTTCACATTTATAAGAGCTTTTTCAATTCACACAGATATATATTTTTTTAACCTGAATTATACTTGAGTAAATAAAGACGATTATTGTCCAAACACACAAGAGAAAACAAAAATACATACAGACGTTTGACTCAAAATTATAATTTTGACAAAGGGTGGTCAGCTCAGCTGTAGCCGTCCCAGTATTGAGTCACAATTATATCTGTGCCGGTGTCAGCGTCGCTGTAATCGCATCTTTTGGTTGTCAGTTTATTGAAAACGTATCCAAATGACATTAGAGTCACAATGACAATAGGAGCTTCCATAGAATAAGGTTCACGACCAGGATTCTCTCTCGTCTCTGAGCTTCCAATTCTGGCCACCGGCACAGAAAATATTATGGCCGTTAATAGTTATTTCCCTACTATAAATTAGGATTCAAATAAAAGTAAAACACAACACCTCCCTCCCCCACAGTCGGGTAAGAACAAAGAATATAATCCTCGCCCCGCCCGTGCTGGCTGCGTCTCGTATCTCGTGATCATATATTATTTACGAACAACCACCCCCCTGCAACTCTTAGGTAGAATAGCGAGGATACGACTCTGAAAATTATGTATAGGTACATAGTTTTCTTTAAGATGTCTTTTTTAATTTTTCAATATATTATGTAAGTTTTAGAAAATAAAGAGTGTCGGTGGCGCAGGGGTTAAGGCCGTTGACTTCCGATCGGAAGGTGCCTGGTTCGAACCCCGCCAGTCCCACCACGTACTAATGTTTTCAATTATCGAATTCATAAGTACGTTAATTTCGACGCTCTTACGGTGAAGGAAAACATCGTTCAGAAACCGGCACACACCTGGGAAGAAATTCTAAGGTTGTGTGTGAAGTCGACCAACCCGCACTCGGCTTGTGGTGGACTAAGGCCTAATCACCCTAATTCAGGGTAGGGAGAGCCCCTCGGTGGGGACATTATATGATCTGATGATGATATGTAAGTTTTAATATTAATTGTTGACCGCGTGGTGTAGTTGGTAGTGCCCCCGCCTGCAATGCCGAAGGTTACGGGTCCGATTCCCGCTCGAGACAAACATTAAAATTTGTGTATCACATGTCTGTTGGTCTTGGTCTGGTCTGTTATATCTATTTTAAGTTTAAGCACTTAAGTTTAGTATTAAAAAAAACTTGACCCAGGAATTGAACCGGAGACCGCAGGACTTGAATGCGTATTGGTGATCTCAATCCTGAGACATTTCTACAAAACCAAACACCAGACACAAGAATTGAAGGCGGTACCCAAAGTAATACATGCCATTAAACATAGTCGAGTATTCAACTTAAAAAAAATTAAAATTTAAAAAACCCCCAACACAATTACTTTCAAACCCCATAACTTTTAAACGGGTCAACCGATTTTCATCAAACATGTCTAAGAACACTCGCACGTAAGTCCCCTTTAGTACAAAAAAAAAACTAAATTGAAATCGGTTCATCCGTTCGGGAGCTATGATGCCACAGACAGACAGATACACACACACACACACACACACACACACACACACGTCAAACTTATAACACCCCTCTTTTTGCGTCGGGGGTTAAAAATGACAAATAACATAAAAAGAAACGTCCACCATTTTGTTTTCACGTCATCATAATGGCTTCTTCTTTAATGATTAATATGTAATATAAGATGGCGCCAGAAACGACGATTTATAGTACAATACAGTAAATAAATAAACAGATTTTTGTACAATGAGCTCGTACACCGTTCGTGCGATTGGGATTAAATTTAATATCTCAAAAAAGATACGGGTATGATAAAAAGATGTAAGTAAGTAATAATTTAAAAGATATTTTTTATTCATTTCATAAAAAAATCTTTTTCAACACACTTGCTCATAAAGGGGCTCTTATTTGTGCAAAAACAGTTGAATAATGACACGCTTGATTCACTAGTGAGTTATAGATTTTTTTTTAAATTGTTTAGTTTTAAAAAAGTTTCGATACCAAAAAAAATCGTGTCCATACATTTTAAAAACAAACTTCAACTATGTTGCCTTACTTTTGGTAGGTCTATGGTCGATTCCATTCATTCATTCATTCGATTTTTTTTAATAAGTATATTCTTTTAGTCTTTGGCAGATCACCATTGTTGTGTTGGATGCGCGCGAATAGAAAAACTGTTTGTTTATTAGCGAAAAATGATAATTTCTTCGCAAATGTGTTGAAAAACGTTGTATGGTACACGCGTGTATTGATGATTACTATCCTCGGCTATCTTCAGACCCTCGCCTGACGGCTCGGGCCTCAATAGCGGAAAGTAATCTCGGAAGTAATCACCAACTTACCTCGCTTGTACCATAAATAACTATTAAATTATTACTTACAGCTAAACTTGCAAATCGTGAAATAAGTAAGTGAATAATTTTTTGTAACTACCATTTTTCCATAAATATTTTATTTCAGAATACGCTCGTTTGAAAAATTCACGCCGTGTTACCTTATACGTGTATTTCTTTTTTTTTACTAGCGCCTATTAAAATATTATTAGCAACACGTACGAACGCCAAAAAGCAGCGGTGATAACAGTAGGGGTCGGATAAGAACATTCTACATTATTAGGTACAAATTATGTTAAAACATTCTTTTATTACAACGAGTAACTAAAAATTTAATAAGTAAAGTACATATGTGGAGCTCTAGTCGCTTATATGTAGAGTCACAATCCTTTCTGTGCCGGTGACAGCGTCGCTGTAATCGCATCTTTTGGTTTTCAGTTTATTGAAAACTAGTAGCGCTCCGCGGTTTCACCCGCGTAGTTCCTGTTCCCGTAGGAATACGGGGATAAAATATAGCCTATAGCACGCACTGATAAATTAGCTTTCCATTAGTGAAAGAATTTTTGAAATCGGACCAGTAGTTTCGGAGCCTATTTGTTACAAACAAACAATCAAATCTTTCCTCTTTATAATATTAGTTTAGATGTATCCAAATTACATTTAAGAAATAAGATTTCGATGTACCCATCCTAACCATAAGTTGTAAAATTGATGAAATACAGATTTATTTGTTTAAACATTGAGTTAAAATGACAATAGGAGCTTCCAATTTTGGCCGCCGGCACAGAAACCTTGGTGACTCTATACTAACAATTAGGACGGAAGATCTGTGCTTACAATATTGTTATTTCGCCTAATGAGACATAAGTTTGGAAGAAGAAAAAATCTATTCAACATGTTGACAGTTGACATAATGGCCTCGTTAGTTCAGTTAGGGTTTAGGCTAGCACTACGGCGCGGTCTAGAGTTCAAATTCCAGCTGAAGTGAAACATTTAGACCTCGAGAAAGTCGTAAGCGTATTAAACACGAAAAATATACCAATACTCAATACTCAATTTTTATTGCTCTCCACAACTACAAGATACAAGGTACAAGTTACTGTGGACCCTGTTAGGGCACACGCAAATAGAAAACAATTTAGTTAGAAATTTACAAAAGGTACTAAAGTATAAATAGAAAAAAACTTAAATGTTACACAATAAAATGAATACATAGACAAAATAAAATGTTGAAATTAAATAATTTAAATATTTGGTTTTAATAGTACTTTTGTTGCAGGCAAATAATTCATCCCCCAGACCGACTTTTTTTGATAATCCTCAACGTTTCCAGGGACCTAAGTCGTAATGAGCTAACAGCCATCAGCCGGAGAACCTTTCGCGGGCTAACGGCCTTGAAGAGTCTACATCTCGATGGAAACCAGCTCAAGTGCATCGACGAGAAGGCGCTGGAGAATTTGAAGAGTTTAGAAGTACTGTAAGTAGTTAGCAATAGTTATTTTTATGTTTAATTGTTTTAAAAACATTAGCAATCATTATTTTGCAATTTTTTGTCTGTCATAGTTGTCATATTACATTTTAAAAACAGTCATATTTTTCATCGTTATAACAGTGAAATCATTTTAAAACTACTTAAAATGTTAAATCTTAACTTTAAGTATTATAAATGCGAAAGTAACTCTGTCTGTCTGTCCGTCTGTTACCTTTTCACGGCTAAACTACTGAACCGATTGACTTGAAATTTGATACAGGGGTAGCTTATGGTCCGGGGAAGAACATAGGCTACGTTTTAACCCGAAATTCCCACGGGGTCGGGAACTACGCGGGTGAAACCGCGGGGCACAGCTAGTTAGTCTATAAATACCTTCTCATATGTACTAGAAAAAGCTATAACTATAACTATGAAAAGCTACACACGCAGTATGGCTGAGCAACGTTGACTTTGATTCAGGCTAGTGTACGCTGAGACGCAGGTGACGCATGTCCACGCAGGGCAGAGCAGATTTTGTAAACTTCAACTACGTACGCTGCGGCGCAGGCACGTGCGACGCAGACATGTGTCTGTCCTGCTCTCTCTCGCGACGTTCCATGCTTTACAAAATCTGCTCTGCTCTGTTCTGTGCGGCCTGCGTCGCCTGCGTCTCAGCATACGCCTAGTTTTTATGCAGGGAACCGATTATTGTGGCACAAACTAGTAGTAAATATAAATTACGCTTAACATCAATAAATATTTTCTTTCTTTCCAGTACTCTGAACAACAACAACCTGACGTACTTGTCTCTGGAGCCGGCCACTGTGACCCGTTTGAAGACCCTGCGTCTCACCGACAACCCGGTGGTGTGCGACTGCCGCGTCACTAGGCTCGCCACCGCCGTGAAAGCCGCCGGCATTGTCGGCCTCGGGGCCAGGTATGCTTCTCTTTTCCGAAACTTTATCTTATATCTATTTGGGGTCGGTTTTCAGTTTAACCAGATTTAGCGGAATATCAGTATTTTATGTGAAGCGACTGCCATCAGACCTTCACAACCCAGAGGGCTATACGAAATAATTTGGTTAAACCAAATGTTTGACTTTTGAGGGCTCTAACTACCCGTAACGACTGTCGATGATGTTAGTACGACAGCCGGGACCGACGGCTTTACGTGCCCTCCGAAGCACGGAAACGCTCATGAAATTACAAGTCATTTTTAGTAACGACCCATCACAGTGATGACGGTGCCAGACGTGACTGTGAGATTTGTACCGTATTTATTCCATAATATTGTGTACTAGCAGCGCCCCGCAATTTCACCCGCGTAATTCCCGTTTCCGTGGGAATTTCAGGATAAAAAGTATTCTATGTTCTTTCCCGGACCATAAGCTACCCCTGTACCAAATTTCAAGTCAATCGGTTCAGTAGTTTAGCCGTGAAAAGGTATCAGACAGACAGAGTTACTTTCGCATTTATAATATTACTTAGGATTTATCTAGTGACTAGTGAACATAATGTAACTCATAAACACTCAGTCACAAACACACAGGGTTAGTGTCAATATAACATAACATACAATCAATGAGTGTATCAATTTATTATTGTAACTGACTCATTACAAAGTTTATCACTATCAACTTCATAGTCAATGTCCGTCCTTATGTATGCTTACATCTTTAAAACTACGCAACGGATTTTGATGCTGTTTGTTTTAATAGATAGAATGCAATAATATAGATAAACAGCTAGTAGTTAAATATTCGTTTGACTTTTGCAGATATATCATATCCAAAATTAGCCAAATCGGACCAAATTCGAAACTATATATTAGGAACTATCTGTGCCCCGCGGTTATACACGCATAGTTCCAGATCCCGTAGACATTTCGGGATAAAACATAGCCTATGTCCTTCCCCGGACCATAAGCTACCCCTGTACCAAATTTCAAGTCAATCGGTTCAGTAGTTTAGCCGTGAAAAGGTAACAGACAGACAGAGTTACTTTCGCATCCTACATTATAAAGCCGAATGTTTGTGAGTGTGGATGTTTGTTCCTCTTTCACGCAAAAACTACTAAATAGATTTTAATGAAATTTGGTACAGATGTTTCTCATACCTAGGAATAACATATACGATACTTTTTATCCCAAAATTCCCACGGGATAAGGTTCCACACGGGTAAAACCGCGGGGCACAGCTAAGTAGTTTATAATATTACTAAGGATTTTCTACGACCCATGCGTTCATACTAATTGCCTCGACTAGTTTCAGCCACATACTACAGACAACCATCATCAGTCTTTTATAAATATTTCGTACTTAATTGTTTAGCAAAACAGAATAGATTTATCATAATTATAAAATAGGACAATAGTTTTTTAAATATTTTCTTTGTTCAATTAAATAACTTACCATTGTTTCAAAAATTAAATATTATCAGTAACGGCTTAGCTTTTGACGAGATTGGACGTGTTGTGTTTTTTGGAAAATGTTAGATAATAAAAAAATATTGTTTTTTATAGTGATAAATGATTGTTAAAAATGTGGTGAATTGAAATATCCCGTTTTTTGAAGTTGATCCTGGATTTTGGGATATAAATTATCCTATAGATATTAGAAATATGAGATGTGTTTTTTTTTGTGGGAATGGCAGACCAAAACAGACTGGCAAAGCTGCTTTTGATTAAAACTAAATCTGTCTGCGTCATTTGGTATTTTATAGATTAAATATTACTAGCGGCGCTCTGCGGTTTCACCCGCGTAGTTCTCCTTCCCGTAGGAATATGGGAATAAAATTATGCTAAAAACCTTCCCACTGAATTACTCTATCTATTAAAACAAACCGCATCAAAATCCGTTGCGTAGTTTTAGAGGTCTAAGCATACATAAGGACATAGGGACAGAGAAAGCAACTTTGTTTTATACTATGTAGTGATTTAGTTTTTATGCAGTACGTAATTACGTATTACTTAATTCTATAATCGATTTTGTAAACATTTTCATCGATCTTAATCGATTTTTATAAAATTTGGCACAAATATCAGCAAATAGGATACTTTTTATCCCAAAATTCCAACGCGATCAGCTCGAACGGGAATCAAAGTGCGGGGTATTTATCCCTCTTTTATATCTATCCTACAGGAAATCTTCGTATCAGATATTAATAATATTGGTGACTATAAAAATACATAGGTAATTAACATTAATCGAGTGTGATTTTTAATCGACTTCAAAAACAGAAGCAGGATTTATACATCATATTCGAGTCCCATGCGGGGTGTATATTCGTGTGAACCACAAATGTTTGTGTGTGTGTGTGAATGAGTGTGTGTGTAGTTTCTGATACCTTAGATACAAGTTACGAACTTAGTTAGGGGTCAGTTACTGTAATGAGATGATGGAGTGAGTGATTATGTTATGCATAGTATTACTTTCGACCGAGCGAGCGAAGCGAGCATTTTGATAAGTTAGTCCGATTTTGCTGTTGTCTGTGAGGAGGTATGTATGTATGTCTGTGTTGCTTTATGTCAGTTCCGGGATAGAGGACACATTTTTAACCGATCCTGACGAAACTTGGCACTCGGATTTCTTATTTTAAAATATTTTTTGTCAATATTTTTTTTTCCGTTTGGAGAAAAATGGGGGTAAATGAGGGACAAACAATTGTGATAAACTAGGCCTATAGTTACTTTTTCTCTTTTCAAACAAAAACAAATAATAGAGTCGTCACCATGCGTGACTGCCAACAGAGAATTGCGGGTTCAATTCCCGTGTGAGGTTGATTGTGACGTCCACACACACTAGATATAATATGAAGATGATAAATTGATGTTATTTTCCAGATGCCAGGCCCCAGCCGCTCTGAGAGGCTCACTGCTGAACGACCTGGATGTTCACGAACTGATATGTACCGGTAAGTTCAGTTCAATAAATCATTACTTACATTAAAAGTCCTGTCCCAAACTCTACCTCTTCGCGCCACCAACATATCTGACTCGGTGGTAGCGTCGCTGTAATCACATTTTTGGTTGTCAGTAATAGTAGTTATTTATGGTACAAGCGAGTAAAGTTGGTAATTACTTCCGAGGTGCTATTGAGGCCCGAGCCGTCAGGCGAGGGTCTGAAGATAGCCGAGGATAGTAATCATCAATACACGCGCGTACCATACAACGTTTTTCAACACACTTGCGAAGAAATTATCATTTTTCGCTAATAAATAAACAGTTTTTCTATTCGCGCGCATCCAACACAACAATGGTGATCGGCCAAAGACTAAAAGAATATACTTATTAAAAAAAATCGAATGAATGAATGAATGGAATCGACCATAGACCTACCAAAAGTAAGGAAACATAGTTGAAGTTTGTTTTTAAAATTTATGGACACAATTTTTTTGGTATCGAAACTTTTTTAAAATGAAAGCAATTTAAAAAAAAACAATCTATAACTCACTAGTGAATAAAACGTGTCATTATTCAACTGTTTTTGCACAAATAAGAGCCCCTTTATGAGCAAGTGTGTTGAAAAAAATAATGTTTTTAATACTCGTATATACTACGTAACATGCATATGTATGCTTCCGGTTATAAAACTCATCCGTGATAGTACGAGATACAGCTGCAGGATTACTGCGCTTATATGTTTTTTTTTTTCTGGAAACCAATTTTTTATGTATATTTATTAACAACTAGCAGCGCCCCGCGGTTTCACCCGCGTAGTTTCCGTTCTCGTGGGAATTTCGGAATAAAAAGTATCCTATGTTCTTCCCCGGACCATAAGCTACCCCTGTACCAAATTTCAAGTCAATCGGTTCAGTAGTTTAGCCGTGAAAAGGTAACAGACAGACGACAGACAGACAGAGTTACTTTCGCATTTATAATATTAGTTAGGATTAGGAAAATATATATATTTTCTAGGTAGCCTACCAAAATTTGGCCGCAAGTACTGAATAATATTTGTGTGAACCACAATTAATGTTTATCTCGATCTGTGTGTGTGTGTGTGTGAATGAGTGTGTGCGTAGTTTCTGATACCCTCGATACAAGACACGAACTTAGTAAGGGACCAGTTACTGTAATGAGATGATGGAGGGAATGATTATGTTATGTTATGTCCCCAGGCCCAGTAACCACAGCCCCGGCGGAGTGCTCGGTGGAGCCGCGCTGCCCGCCGCCCTGCCGCTGCACCGCTGAAGGCACCGTCGACTGCCGGGAGAAGCTGCTCGCTGAACTACCCAGCAGTATACCGCATAAGGCCACTGAGATGTGAGTGGGGTCTTAATTAGAATTAAATTAGGCTACACTTACGGTATTTTGAAAATAAATTCAATTTTATTCTGAACTGACGAGATTTTTAATGTATTTTTCTAATACTTCGTCACTCAAAAGCGGATATGTTTTTAAAACTTTTAATTATTTAAGCTTACATATTTACATATTATTAACCTGAGTCGATGTCTACACACCATAACTGTGTGAAATAAACTGAAGAGTCCTGAATTGCGCAAGCGAAATTTACAGCGCAATTGACTATGTATACGAGAGCCCGACTACAACCGTCGGGCAGCTCCCACCAGACATAACACCCGTCTGGTCGGAGGATCCTCCCGACTCAATGGGGATCTCCCATCCCCATAAACCTAAGTAAGCTGGAGTGGGATGGGATTACATTGGTGATGGGCATAAAAGTCATGAACTCTCTCTCGCCAAGCAGACATCGTAGCCATTGTGCTATTCCATATTCATCGTGCATTTTCTGGCTATTTCAAAACAAAAAGTTATTTAAATATTTTGAGTTTTCACTTCTGTTAAACGTGTTTTATTCCAGTCGTCTAGAACAGAACGAGATAACGGAAGTGGGTCCCGGGGCGTTCTCGGCGGTCAGTAAGGTAGCCAGGATTGACCTGTCCAACAACAAGATCACCAAGCTAGCGGCGGACGCCTTCACCGGCCTCACCCATCTCACTTCTTTGTAAGTATCATCTCCTTACTAGTGTGTCCTCATCATTACTCGTACAACAATTAAATTAAAATAAAATAAAAACGATTTTTATCAAACATTTCTAAAAACACTCGCACGTAAGTCCCCTTTAATACAAAAAAAACTAAATTGAAATCGGTTCATCCGTTCGGGAGCTATGATGCCACAGACAGACAGACACACACACGTCAAACTTATAACACCCCTCTTTTTGCGTCGGGGGTTAAAAATGACGGCGACATTTACTTATAAAGGTGGCAGTCAGTTGAACCGATCAGTCCAGACATAAAACTGTGGCAGCACTCCAAAAGTTATAAGCCAACTAGATTTTCCCATTGGAATCTGGTATTGCTCCAGATTGATGACCATTTTTGTATGGACGCCAGTTCAACTGATCGATTCAACCGACTCATCAATGGCCACCTTAACATAATCTAAACGCATCTGCAATCCCACTTGAACTTTTAACTGTAAACAGTAAGTGCAAATTTTAATCTCTTTTTTATTTCTACACACCCTCCCACGCTCATACAATCATAATAATTCACTCACTCACAGAGGATACATTCAAACACATTTTAATATTTAATATGTTCATAGTTTATGTAGTAGATAGTAAAATTATGTTTGTAACAGGACGGAATGCGTTGATGTCTCAAACACAAGCTATTAAAGCTTAGCTCAGACACAGAGGGTACTTCCAATTCTACCAATTCTTACTTTTTCAAATTCAATGTTTTATTTACAGAGTACTTTACGGGAACAAGATCAAAGACCTTCCGATTGGTATCTTCAACGGCCTCAAGTCACTGCAGTTACTGTAAGTTACGTCAATGATTATTATTTACTAGCACCCCGCGGTTTCACCCGCGTAGTTCCCGTTCCTGCAGGAATTTCGGGATAAAACATAGCCTATGTTCTTTCCCGGATCATAAACTACCCCTTTACCAAATTTCAAGTCAATCGGTTCAGTAGTTTAGCCGTGAAAAGGTAACAGACAGACAGACTGACTGACAGACAGAGTTGCTTTCGCATTTATAATATTAGTAGGGATTAGTAAGGATAGTGTAAAAGTGCAGTGTATCTACTATGGTAAAGAACCCTTTGGTCCACTATGTGGTTTTACTTAATGAAAACAATAAGAAATAGTGCTGATGTACACACTCTTAACACTGTATTGAGCCAATAACAATCTTTCCTGTGGCGGTGAGAGCGTCGTTGTAATCGCATCTGATGTAATTCCGAATCGGTGGTAGATTCATTGACCTTCATAAGTGCCTCATTGAGGACATAACTGAATAAATGATTTTTGATTTCATTTGATTTGATTGATTTTGATTTGGTTTTCATTTTATTGAAAAATCCAAATGACATTAGAGTCACAATGACAATAGGAGCTTCCAATTTTGGCCGCCGGCACAGACAAGATTGTGACTCACTAAGTGTTATAGGGTGGGGAAGGGGTACAAAAATATGGACTTTACAGAACTTTTTTAGAATTAGCGTGCTCTAAAAAAGATATTTCTTTTCTAAATATAGGTAATGGTGTAATTTTCTAATATTTTCAGATTACTAAATTCGAATGAAATAACGTGCGTCAGAAAAGACACTTTCAGAGATTTGGAAAACTTGAAGTTGTTGTAAGTACCTATATTATTATTTATTTTCATAAGTATGCTACCATAATCCGAGTGCGGGTTGGTCGACTTCACACACAACCTTAGAATTTCTTCCCAGGTGTGTGAAGGTTTCTGAACGATGTTTTCCTTCACCGTAAGGCCGCGTGAGTTTGTCTTGTCTGATGCAGATAAGAAAAAAAAATCATGTACTTAAATGAGAATGATCTCACCACCTTCGACAGTAGTTGGTGGGACACTGCGAAGGATAGGAATGGTTGGAGGTGTTTGGGGGAGACCTTTGCCCAGCTGTGGGACATTATCATTATCATTCCATATTTCGATGTCAGGTTTATGTCACTAAGGCTGAAATAAAATTTATTATATACCTAATAACAATCATATAAGTATAAATACATAATAATATTTATATATAATATTCATAAATTTCATTCATTTACTATCACATCTTAAAATATTTATTCGTATATGTAATTTTGTCTGACTGTTTTATCATATTCTACAATTGTCTTATCTTAATCTTTTGTCTTCTTTTGTCTAATACAATGGAGCATTTGTTTCAAGTAAATGCAGCTCTATTGCAGTGTAATACGGTTGAACGGCATGAGATTCTTACCTCGCCGTAACACAGTCGTTGACTAGCACGGGAGGTAATGAATATTGCATTGTATACCGCCACTTTAAAAAAAAAAAAAATGTTGGATCAAAATTGTCATTTGTTTTTAAATTGTTATTTTGGTTGAAGGATTTGATCATAGATTTAATAACTTTGTTGATAAAATATTGTATTAGGTTGGTGTACATTAGTTATAAGTTTTATCAGAATAAATATATATTTCATATTTCATTTCATTTCATTATAGGTTGACAAAAAAAAAATGAGAAGAATTTTGTCGAGTCTACGTTAGAATAATTACTTGTCTGTTTCAGACAAGACAAATCTAGTAATTACATGGAAATTTTATCTTATCTGCATCAGACAAAACACATATTTTTTTATGCAGCCTATACACGTTGGCCGAGCGAACGCAAATACCAACGTGTGGACAGTATATTAGCATTGTCTTGCCATCACTCGGCTCGTTTATAGGCAGTAACACTTGCCTTGTATTCATTTGCCTTCGCTCGCGTTGGCCTCAACTCGGCCAACGTGTAGTATAGGCCGCCGTGGACACGTGGACTAAGAGCGTCGAATAAACGTACATAATTAAGAAAAACCTATCAGGACGACACTGGACAACCTTCCACATTCTCGCCTAAGCTCAAGGTCTCCAATCTGGACAGACGAGCGAATTAAAAACCAGTGCGATCTTAACGAATCGTGGCGAGCAGAATGGGGCAATTTTGACCACGTCAACAAGAATCTCGTTTCAGACCCCACTAAAAAGTTGCCCGGTTTAGATCGTAAATGTTGGACCTGACTGAACAGATTTCGTTCCAACCACGGAAAAACCAACCACCACCTCCATAAATGGGGTTTAAGGGAGTCACCACAGTGCGATTGCGGAGCACCAGACCCTGTCCCACGTGGTAAACGAATGCCCGCTTCGCTGTTTCCCCGGCGGAATATCGGAAGTCCATAAGCTTACACCTGCCGCTATAAGCTGGATTCATAACCTGGACATTCAAATTTAATCCTCGCAGGATTGATGCCATACGCAATGATGATTACGAAGAACACTCTTAGACATTTATAATTGCGTCTTAAAGGGTAATTCAAAGAAATAATTGTTTTTGTTTCAGATCCCTGTACGACAACAATATTAGATCTCTACCTAATGGAACCTTTGCTTCGTTGACGGGAATTCAGACCTTGTGAGTATTGTAATAAAGCTTATTTTCGATTGCAGTTTGATTATTGAAATTCCCGAAATTGACACACAATTGTTATATCTTAAATATTAATTTTATTCAGTTTTAAGCAACAGAAATACATCATCTGTAAAAATGTCAACTGTCTACCTATTCATGAGATACATTGTGGTGATAGACAGACGGACAGACAGTGAATATCTTACTTCTGTGTCGGTGCCAGCGTCGCTGTAATCGCATCTTTTGGTTGTCAGTTTATTGAACATGTATCCAAATGACATTAGAGTCAAAATGGCAACAGAAGCTTCCAATTTTGGCCGCCGGCACAGACAAGATTGCGACTCAATAATGCGGTTTTTAACCTTCGGTTACGGAACCCTAACAAAGTTACTTATCTTGATAATCCAATTTCAACTCTATTCCACAGGCATTTAGGTCGAAATCCGTTCGTATGCGACTGCAGTCTGAGATGGCTGGCCGCGTATCTCCGGAAAAACCCGATCGAGACTTCGGGCGCGAAGTGCGAATCGCCGAAACGAATGAGTAGGAAAAGGATAGATACACTTCGAGAGGAATACTTTAAGTGCAAACGTGAGTGTGATTACTTTCTGTAGTTGCTGTGCCCCGCGGTTTTACCCGCATAGTTCCCGATCCCGTGGGAATTTATTATGTCTAATAGTAATATTTACTGCTTAAGACAGAGTTACACAATCGATTTCTAGATAGAAATAATGTACGTTTTAACCAAACTTCCGGGTTCAATTTCCGTAGCGAGTAATAACGTTTTTTAAAATCTATGAATGTAGTTTTGTTCGAACAAAAATCTACATTTTTAAAATAGCTACTTGCCTACATTTTTTATCTAGAATTATCGTCACTAGCCCCCACTTCACAACTTTAATGCGTTACAACTAAGTCTTTATTAATTTGATAAAATAAAAATACGTGTCATAATTGTGTTGATCAGACTTACGGTCAAAATAGAATTTCATTTTCATGACTTAGTCTTCATCCCTATTTCAGAATACTTAAATGTATGAAACACTATAAAATCATTAAATGTACAATTGCAAGTCGGGCCGCAGACCGCAAACTGCAAGCGACGACAATTGTTTCTATGAACGAACGTCTATGAAATTGATTCCGAGCGCGGCTACACTGCTGCCTGCAGTCGCGACGCGCTCTTTCATAGATGTTGATAGAAAACAGTGTTGTCGCTTGCAGTTTGCGGTTGCAGTTTGTGGTTGGCGGCCCGTCTTGGAACTGCACCTTTATGATAATATCCGTTCCAGCGGGCGAGGAGCCGACGTCGTCGTGCGGCGGCGCGGGGTTCTGCCCGTCGCCGTGCGCGTGCGAGTTCGCGGCGCGCGCCGTCAACGTGCAATGCGCGCGCGCGCTGCTGCAGCACGTGCCGCGCGACCTGCCGCTCAATACCAGGGAATTGTACGACAAACTAACAATTTATTTCTACTAATGTAGTTATAGTTCGATCAGCATCAGATTAAGGGTAACCTCCCTTTGTTGTCATACCAAAGTCAGCATGAGTGTATCCCTACATTGTGTGATACATTAAGATAATATAAACTATACATCCCGGGATAGATAGATAGATAGAATTCTTTATTGTACAACATCAAATTACAATATAACATAAATCTTAAATCTACTTAAGTTTATAAAGTTGTACAATGGGCGGCCTTATTGCTGAAAGCAATTTCTTCCAGGCAACCTTTGGATGGAAAACACAGTATGAAGGTTAAGATAGGTAGCGTAAGAATATGTACAACAATTTCTTAATAATAAGCAAATAGAAGTACTTATAATAAATATAGATAATAAATAAAAAATAAAATAAAATACTAAATAATAAAACATCATCATACATCCCGGGAAGTAATGTACATTAATATACATTATAGCTGCTGTGTGTGAAGCCCATAAGGGTTTCCGCACATATATCGACGCATCGGCTTAAGCCGGTCAAAAAAGCCTTTATGCCGTCGACATAAAGGTGTTACTAATACCATTCCCATCGGCTGGGCTCGGACGACGCGACGCGACGCCGGCCGACGGCGAACACCTTTATTTCGTACACATTAAGGCGTTTTTGACTGGCTTAAGACGCTTTCGTGTCGATAGATGTGGAGAGACCGTTACCTAGGGAAGGCACGTTTTATCTGACGCTGACTGCACCACAATATTTTATTACAATTATTAGGGCTGACTCGAAAGAGTTGCATAAAAATAATTTTCAGAAATTCAACCCATAAGGGATGAAATAGGGGTTGAAATTTTCTATGTTAATCTGTTTTTAACCCCCGACTCAAAAAGAGGGGTGTTATAAGTGTGTGTGTATCTGTCTGTCTGTGGCATCATAGCTCCCGAACGGATGAACCGATTTCAATTTAGTTTTTTGTATTAAAGGGGACTTACGTGCGAGTGTTCTTAGACATGTTTGATGAAAATCGGTTGACCCGTTTAAAAGTTATGGGGGTTTGAAAGTAATTGTGTTGGGGGTTTTTTAAATTTTTAATTTTTTAAGATATATTGTGGATATACTTAGGTATATGAAATTTTATTCAAATATAATGTCTGTTTTCAGAATAATGCCTGAAAACAATTTGGGCCAGATCAAGTCTGATGGCCTGTTTGGGAGACTGCCCGATCTCACCAAACTGGATTTCAGGAATAATGGTAAGAACTAAGTGATAGATGTGAAAAACACTTTTAATTTTTTTTCTACACTTGCTCATAAAGGGGCTCTTATTTGTGCAAAAACAGTTGAATAATGACACGTTTTATTCACTAGTGAGTTATAGATTGTTTTTTGAAGTGAAAACTTCTTTAGCGGCGCTGAGCACTTTTTTTGTATGGGTAAAAACTTTCAAACTCGCGTCAGGGTCACGTGATGCTGATCGAAAAAGCGTAAGATCCATATATAAATAACGATAAAATATTATAAATAACAACATATAAATTGTCATATTTGTGTACGATAGCGCAATAAATAAACATTGTATTCTACCTCATAAATGATAGTACTTTTATACTTATAATTAAACACAACGTTAATATTGAAGTTTTCACTTCTGCCGGCACTCCCGGAGTGCTACCTTTTTTTTTAAATTGCTTTCATTTTAAAAAGTTTCGATACCAAAAAAATTGCGTCTATACATTTTAAAAACAAACTTCAACTATGTTTCCTTACTTTTGGTAGGTCTATGGTCGATTCCATTCATTCATTCATTTTTTTTTTTTAAATTTGTTTATTCTTTTAGTCTTGTGTCGATCACCATTGTTGTGTTGGATGCGCGCGAATAGAAAAACTGTTTATTTATTAGCGAAAAATGATAATTTCTTCGCAAATGTGTTGAAAAACGTTGTATGGTACACGCGTGTATCATAAATAACTATTATCGCATCTGGGATTTGAACCCAGGAACATGCTGAACCTTAACACCACTTTACACTAAGCTACTGAGATAATAGTTCAGTTTTGGAAAAATCTTCAATGTCAATATTCCTATACGGCAATAATGATTTTCTGCTTAATTGGCAGATAGAGCAATGCCTTGATTCAGCACGGTCCTGGGTTCATTTCCCAGCCGAGGTGTTTTCGAATAAAATATAACGTTTATTACTCCGGGTAATAAAAAGTAATTCACCCGCACTTGACCAGCGTGGTTGTCAAAGGCCTTATCGCCCTTTATCAGGGTGCTTGTTTTGGGTATATCCCATTCGTCCCCAGTGGGGACAAACTTGGTGGGGACGAATGTGATGTACCCCTGGTTTTCTTTGATGATTGTCTGAGTCATACCATTTAATGAAATAATTACTTAACCCATTTACTCCCCCAGGTATAACCGTAATAGAGGACAACGCGTTCGACGGCGCTGCCAACATACAGGAGTTGTTACTGGACGGAAACCAGATGGTCACCATCACCGACAAGATGTTCTTTGGACTCTATAGTCTGGGGACGCTGTGAGTACTCTATGGGCCTATTTCACGACCTTCAAGTAAAGTTATTCACCAAGAGTTAGTTTTGTCTCTCTCTTACTTTATGTCAAGTGACAAAGACAAAACTTGTGAGTAGCTACTCGGAATGTTACTTAAAGATGGTGAAATACTAATATTATAAAGAGCAAAGATTTTATTATATGTTTGTTTGTGACAAATAGGCTCCGATACTACTGAACCGATTTCAAAAATTCTTTTACTAATTGAAAACAAAATCAAGTAGTGACTTAGGCTACATTTTGTCCCTGTATTCCCACGGGAATGGGAACTACGCGAGTGAAACTGCGGATCGTTGCTAGTTCATAATTTTCATCCCCTATTTAACCCCCTAAAGGGATGATTTTTTTGGTAACTCGTGTACGATATTCCATACTTCTAAACGCCTCTTACTTAAACTATCATCACTACATAGTATAAAACAAAGTCGCTTTCTCTGTCCCTATGTATGCTTAGATCTTTAAAACTACGCAACGGATTTTGATGCGGTTTGTTTTAATAGATAGTGTGATTCAGTGGGAAGGTTTTTAGCCATAATTTTATCCCCATATTCCTACGGGAACGGGAACTACGCGGGTGAAACCGCTAGTAAAATATATTTTGATGTATTTTGTTTCAGATCGTTGGACAGTAATAAGATAACCTGCATCACACCGGGAGCGTTCGATCACCTCACTATGTTATCTACCCTGTAAGTCAAGTCAAGTCAAAGTCAAAAATTCTTTATTCAGTTAAGACCTCAATGAGGCACTTATGAACGTCAGAATTGATTCTACCACCGATTCGGAATTACATCAGCCGAGAAGAATCGGCAAGAAACTCGGGCTGGTATTTTTTTTTAAATAAAATTAAATACAAATGTCACTTATAACTAATGTCAACAATAAAAAACATGTCAAAAGGTATATAAAAAAAAAATCTATAAATATAGAAGTAAAATAATGATATTGGTCAAAAACTAAAAATAGCATACTGAGGTTGCGTGTGCAGAAATTTAATGCCAAACCTCCCGGTCATTAATGTAGTCAGTAACCTTATAGTATGCTTTGCTTATAAGAATGTTTTTAACGTGTGATCGGAACCTTCCATCAGTGAGCCCAGTCACTTCCCGGGGGATTTAATTATAAAATTGAATACATCTATAGATGAAGGACTTTTTAGTCCTAGCTAACCTACATCCTGAGATGGCGATTTTATGCCTATTCCTAGTATTAAAATTATGAAAATCGCCATTAACTTTAAAATTAATACGATGTTTCCGGGCATACAATATATTTTCAAATATGTACAAAGAAGGAACAGTAAGAATCTGAAATGTTTTAAAACGTTCCCTTAATGACTCTTGCGACCCCAAATTATAAATAGCCCGAATTGCTCGTTTTTGTAATATAAATACTGAATCTAAATCCGCGGCACACCCCCATAGTAAAATGCCATAAGACAAAATACTGTGAAAGTAAGCAAAATAAACAATTCTTGCCGTTCCTACATCTGTTAGTTCCCTAATTTTACGAACAGCATACGCAGCAGAACTCAGCCTCCCTGAAAGACCGTCAATGTGGGATCCCCATTGTAACTTAGAATCTAACACTATTCCTACAAACTTGGTACTACTTTCTATTTTAAGTTTCGTTCCTTCCAAAAAAACATTGGATTCAATGGCTCGGACATTGGGTAGCGAAAATTTAATACACTTAGTTTTAGACGCATTGAGGAGCAAATTATTGGCAGAAAACCAGTCCGAAACTAGAGCCAAACACCTATTTACTTCTACCAAATCCTTATCCTTCCTATTCACTTTAAATAACAAAGAAGTATCATCTGCGAATAAAACCATATTACATAGGTCATCCATCATATAAGGGAGGTCGTTAATATACGACAAGAACAGGAATGGACCTAAAATTGAGCCCTGCGGCACGCCCATTTCTAGCAATGATCCCTTTGATAAAACATCGTGGATCTTAACCTTCTGTTGCCGACCTCCTAGATACGATTTGACAAGACCTAGAGCAGGACCCCGAATACCATAACAGTCAAGTTTAGAAAGCAGCGTCGAGTGATCAACGCAGTCGAAAGCTTTCGAAAGGTCGCAAAATACACCTAGAGCATCATGTGAATCTTCCCATGCGTCAAAGATGTGAGTCAAAAGTTTAGTCCCAGCGTCCGTAGTCGACTTGCCCTTCGTAAAACCAAACTGATTTTTATGTAGTATATTGTGGTCACTAAAGTGAGAAAGTAACTGGTCTAGTATGATCTTTTCGAAAATCTTGCTAAGAGCAGGAAGAACAGAAACCGGCCTATAATTATTGGGATCCTCCTTACAACCTGACTTAAAAATAGGAGTAATTCGACTCTGCTTCATCACATCAGGGAAAATACTATGATCTAGACACAGGTTCAATAACGCTGTGAGGTGAGGAGCTATGGTCTCAATAACAGAATTCAGTAACTTAACTGACATACCCCATAAATCTTCTGTGGACTTCATGTTAAGTGATCGAAAGGTTTTTATAACCTGAACTATGGAAACAGGCTTAAAAGTAAAACTGGGAATACTTTCTCTGAAGTTATTCCTAAGAAGTATCTCGGCTCTAGCCGTAGAAGACGTAAGGTTTTTAGTGGTTTCCTTAGGAATATTACTAAAGAAGTCTTCAAAATGATTAGCTACAGAGATTGGGTCCGTAATGGAAGAATGCTTAGTTCTCAATGTGAATGTAGTATCCCTCGGAGTAGTCCTACCTGTCTCTTTGTTGACGGTTTTCCAAACAGCTTTGATTTTATCATTAGATTGACGAATAAACCTACTAGTATGTTTGGCCTTAGCCAAAAGACAAACCCTTTTAAAAACCTTGGAATAGTTCCTAACATACTCATGGAAGGTTTCATCGCTGGTACACGACTTTCTAAAATACAGTTCAAACAAAACATCCCTGCTTTTCCTAATACCCTTAGTAGCCCAATCACTAAAACAAGACTTACCGCTTACCACAATATTTTTCCGAGGACAAATTTGATTAATGTTGCTGCTTATGACTGAAAAAATATGAGTACAAATATCATGCGGGTTATTTGAAGAGAACTGACTACAACCTAGGTCCAAATCTATCTGAAAGTCTAACTTTTGTAACCTATACTCAGAGAGAGGTCGATGATTAATAATAAAAGGCTTAGGTGTTAGTATTTTATTAATTTTAATATGTAAACCTAGATGATCTGACCTAACACCGCTGATACAACCCTTGTCGAGAATATTACAATTTGAAAATATGTTGTCAATGCATGTCTTCGTACAATAAGTGACTCGGGTAGGCTCACTGAAACAGAAGGTCAAACCAAACGATTCAAACAAGGAAACTAAATTTAACTTATCCGAAGAATAAACTAATAAATCTATATTAAAGTCCCCACATACTATAAGTGACTTTTTACTACTAGATAATTTACTCAACATCCCCTCCATGTTACACAAAAAAGCTAAAAAGTTAGATGAAGGAGGCCGATAAACACAAACTAAAACATAACCATCAATTTCTGCACAAGCTATCTCACAAGTGCGTTCAATAGAGCATTTTGTTATATCGACCCTTTCTTTAAATTTAATATTATTCTTTAACAAAATCAAACACCCACCCCCTTCCGCGGATACTCTATTGAAAGCACTAGCTATCTTAAAATTATTAACATTAAATTGCATCCTATCTGCCTTTAACCAAGTTTCACAAAAGCATAATATGTCAAAATTAAATTTATCTAATAACAATTCAATGTCAAGTACTTTGCCAGAGAAGCGATTAATATTCTGATAATAAAAAGATAAACTACTAAGTGCAAACTGCTTCTCTTTTGTCACATCTAACAGTTTAAAGACACAGTATTATCGTTAGTGCATGTACTAACTACTGTGCGGTCAGTAGAAAATGTTATACTATTTATAACACTATCAATACAATAAGCTACTAGAGTAGCAATCAAATGTCTACATTTCCTTGGAACATGTAAAGTGTCCTGTGTCAACTTACAACTATTAATAAATTTATTATTATCAAAGTATAATAATTTGTCACTATGACGGCATGTCAAATTATACATAATATTGTTTAATGAGTAAATGTGCTTATTTTCTAGTTCTGTAAGAGAACTAGAATAAGGAAAAGCACCTAACATTATCTTACTAACTTTCAACCCCAAAAGTTTATCTACGCTGTCCACCATCTCCTTCCTACTAACACCTATGCTATTTCCCACCATAATAATAACTATGGATGAGCTACTTAACTTACTATGCAAAACCTTATCTATTATATGTTTATAGGATGCATTGGGCATGCAATAATTTACCACTTTACAATTTAACTTAAAAGACAATAAGGATCCAAAATCAAGGCCCAATTGATCTGAATAAACATAAACAGGTGAGGTCTGAATATCCAGCTGCGGCATGAGCTGAGCAGAGTTGGTTGAGGGCGTGGGATCAACACATACTCTCGCGTTAGGGGGAGGTTTATTAAATAAAAATAAAATAAATAAAAAGACGTTTATTGTCAAAAAAAAAAAGAAATACAAGAGGAAATTATAAATACTTAAAATTATAATTTTGACAACAGGTGGTCAGCTCAGCTGTAGCTGTACCAGTACAGAGTACTGGACAGCGCTGGTTTTCAGCTGCCACCTTCTCCCTAAGTAAAAAGGCGGGAGTTGTAGTAGACATTTTTTTTCCGCCGCGCCACTCCAAACATTGAATTTCTACATTACTAACAAAAAAAAAACTATATAAATAAAAAAAAAAAAAAAAAAAAAATTAAAAATGTTTAACATAGGTAGGTACCAAAATCATACTAAAACACAATTAACATAGATAATATTCTTCTCTGATAAAATGTGTGGAAGGTGGGTGCGTATGTGTGTGTGTGTGTGTGTGTGTGTGTGTGTGTGTGAGAGAGAGAGAAGGGTGTGTGTGTATGTATATGTGCATGTATGTGTATAAAAGTGTTAAATAAATAAACCATGGCTCAATAGGGGGATTGTTGTTTCACAAAAAATAATCTCTAAGGTTTAATGTTTTTTGGTAAGCATGCCTAAGATTCTCCGCAGCCACTTGTCGTCTGAGCAAAGCCTTCGTGTATTTAACTTTAAAACTGTAGGTGCTTATTTTGTTTCTCATCGGTGGCGGAAGGTTATTCCATATTTTGGCTGCGGTAAACTTGAAGCATCCTTTATAACGTGACGTTTTGTGAAATGGTATCTTCAGTAAATTTTGCATCCTAGATCGTTGTATTTTAAAAGATGAGTGTGAGATCCAGATGATCTTCTCGAAAAGATATTCGGGTTTTTTATTCCAGATCACTTTATGAACCAGACAGGCATAATGTAGGTGTCTTCGAGCATTCATATTGAGAATTCCTTTTTCATTCAGATAAGGAGTTATGTAAGCCCTCCTAGGCACATTGAAACAATAACGAACACAAGCGTTTTGCACTCTCTGAATTGATCTCTCTGTATTGCTATTTAATCTTGGACCATAAACCGAACTACAATAGTTAAACTGTGAAAGAACTAATAGGTCTGTCAAAAGAAGTCGTAACTCTAATTTTATGTAAGATCTAATTTTATATAATGCTTTTAACCTAAAAAATGCGTTTCGAATTTTGGTGTTAACATGTTCTGTGTATTTCTGTTCCCCATCTATAATGACTCCCAAATTTCGTGCCGCTGTAACTTGTTCGAGAACGATATTATTAATTTTGATTTTGTCATTACACATTTGCACTCGTTTTATTTGAGATTTAGTACCTAGTGTCAATACCTGAGATTTTGTCGGGTTGAGGACAAGAGAATTTTTCTTTGACCAGTCTGTAATGCGGCTCAGATCATTATTTATTTTCGCGATAGCCTCTGCAGTGTTTTTACTATCAAATGAGTAGTAAAGCTGGGTATCATCGCATATAGGTGATATTGGCAATGTTGAATATGAACCGGTAGGTCTGCTGTAAAAATTGCGAACAATATTGGACTGAGTAAGGAGCCTTGTGGGACTCCTCGCTGCATAGTTTTAATTGCCGATACATTCGTTTCTCCGTTTTGATTTTCAATACCAACATATTGTTCCCTGTCTAATAAAAAAGTAGAAAACCACTGACAAGCATTGGCAGAGAATCCGTAGTATTGTAACTTGGCTAAAAGGAGTTTAGGAGACAAACAGTCAAATGCCCTCGAGTAATCTAACAGAACCATTATGCTACTCAAACCCTTGTCGGACGCTTCAGTTAGATCATCGGTTACATGAATAAGTGCAGTTTCAGTTCCGTGTCCCCTTCTAAAACCTGATTGAAGTTTCGGTATAATTCTCTTCATTTCCACATAGCTAAGCATTTGATTCAAGACTACTTTTTCTAAAATTTTTGACAAAACTGGAAGTATAGAGATGGGCCTTAAATCTTTTAGTTCATTAACAATATTTTTCTTGGGTATTGGTCGGACTAGAGCTCTTTTCCAACAAGATGGAAAAGTATTTGATGTTATCGAAAAGTTTACAATGTGGGTTACAATCGGAAGTGTCACATCTAACGTTAATTTTATCATTTCTATATTAATTCTATCATGTCCAGCAGCTTTAGTGGAAATATTGTTTATTATTTTAGATACATCAGTCTCATTAGTGGACGTTAGTTCGAAATAATCATGAGCATTATATTGATTTATACCAGAAGGCATCGTTTGCAAGTCTTCGTCTTTATAAGGGGGTAGGTCTAGGAAATGGTCATTGATCACATTAGGGTCATTAAGGAAATCAGGAATCTTACTAGGAATATTCTTAGGCATAACTGTATTTCGTAGATTTTTCCACAGCATAGACGGTTTTTTAATATTTTTATTAATTGAACTGTTGAAATAAGCTACTTTCTCGCGTTCAGTTGTAGCTGTAACCAGATTCTTGAGCTTGCGGTAGTAATCTTTAGAACTATCCGTTTTTGAAATTTGTGCTTTGATAAGTGCATCATCCTGTAACTTCATCATGAATTTCATCATATCAGTAATCCATGGTTTTGGTTTGTCTCTAAGGTATAACTTTCTAATAGGTGCATGGATATCAAAGAGGGCAAGAATATATGTATTAAATGTATCCACCATATCATTTACGTTAGTCATAGCCTTAATAATATGCCAGGGAATGGAAGCTAGGTCATTGTAAAAGGATTCGAGGTCAATGCGATGTAAGGATCTTTTAAACTTAATAGGATTGAGTGACTTTGGTTTTTTGATGTCAAAATCTATTAATACTAACGCATGGTCACTTAAACATCTGTTATGTACGACAGTAACATTTTGACATTTTGATAAAGTATCCGTCATGACTATATCTATAAGGGTTTCGGAGTGATCGGTAATTCGAGTTGGTTCTTTAACAACTTGGTCTAAGTTATGTTGTAAACAAAAATCTACTAGCGCCTGTGCTTTTAACGACATTAAATTACCCAAATCAATATTAAGGTCTCCCAGAAAACATGTGAATTCACATTTACCCATCAAGTTCAAAGATTCACTAATTGCGTCAAGTGCCTCATGAACACCAACAGACTCTGGCCTGTAAGCTGTGCCGAGGCCCATTTTACCACACGGTAATTGAATTTCTACCCAAAGTTGTTCCAGTACTGTGGCAGGGGTTTTGCGGATTCGCGTAGTTATTCCCTCCCTGACATAAAAACCCACACCTCCACCTCTAGCTTTACTTTGTCGTGCTCTGTGTAAAAAACTGTAATTCGGTATATTTGGTGCCAATTTTTCTTCCCCTTCCTTTAGCCAAGTTTCATTAATTGCCAAAATATCCGGTTTGTATTTCATAAATGATACAAGAAGCTCATCAGTACCCGTGTTCAACGATCTAGCATTCAGCAACCCCAATCTCAAACTTTTTTTACATTTATTAACCATTTTTATAGTCATAAAGATAATTAAAATGTAATACTCGACGGTCAGAGGTTAATTGTTTAATGTATGAGTGGGTAGTTTTTTTAATGAGTGTAATATGGTATGTTGAATGAGTGTGTAATGTTGAGTGTGTGATGTGTTCTTCATAATGTATGTAAGTTAAATCTTTAAAGATACCACAGTGAGTCAAAAAGTTAGTCAGTATCATTGAGTTCATATATCCATGACAGTAAACATCAATTCCCACGCATCTTAGTAACAGTAGTATACAAAAGTTATTTAAAAAAAAATATTTATTAGAATTTACATTAATACGAGCATAAATTAAGAATAGAATTGTATTATTATATAAAAATATAGGACGACGAATATAAACTATATTTGAATTGGAATTATTATACACAGGACATCTTAAAAAATGAAAAAACTCTAAAATACAGCTGACAAAGCACATACCTTGAAATATAATGTGAAAATGATTAAATAGATCCAAAAAAACACAAAATATAATACGAGTGTAAGATTTTAAACAAAATATGAAATAATGAATATGTGTTTGAATGTACAGTGTAACACATTTTGTATAAACTAGGTAGGGTAAATTGTGTGTAATGTATTTGTCCAACTGAAAATAATATATGTCATCTTGTACCTTGTGTGGTGTATAAATATGTAGTTTGTATGTATATAACATTAGAAATCCATTATCTATGCAAGCATTATCTAAACAAAAAATATAACAAGAAAACAATGAAAGTAGCGGTAAATTAAAAACGTTAATTATTCTTATCTTTATATTTAAAAAAAAAGTTAATAAGTAATTTATTTTTTTCTTATTGACTCGTATAAAGCTAAAATTAGTGTATGTATACAATAATAATATCTTCAATCCATAATCCATGCAAGCAATAACCAAACTTAAGCTTAAATTACAATAATAAAAAAAAAGCAGCGGTATGATAAAATAGCAACATACAATTAATTAAAAAAAGTAACATATGTTGCCAATGTTGACTCGTTCAAAATCACTGCATACATACTCCAAACTTATAAAACAATAAAATGCTAGTAATGTTTGTGCAAAACAATACCTTGCTCTACACAATGACACTGATCTTAAAAAATAAATTATGTTAGTTATAAATCTACACAAACTTTTTATTAGATTACATAGAATACAGATAAGCCAATTGAAAACCAAAACAGTGAAATTAATTGTTGTTCCCAGTACGAAAGGTAAAAATTTTACTAAAGTCATTATCACTACGTATACGAAACGATGGTTTTCCATCCCCCTCTCTAATTAGTATTTTACCCTCCCGGGTCCATGCGAATTTCCATTTACATTGCTTGCACAGTTCGCGAGCTCTATTAAAAAGTAATCTATTTTCTCTAGTAAGCCGTTCATTGACGTAGATAGGCCTCGGCGCACCCGCCACCTCGATGTCTGACGTTGAGAGGTTTCGACGTGTTCTCGCGCAGCGTAGTATCCGCTCGTGCAGGGCGTGCCGCGTGACTCGCACTACTATGGGTCGCGGCCGCTGCTTGCCATCCTCTCCCAGGCGTGCCGGGCCCAGCCGCCGGGCGTCGACAATGTCATTCTCTTCAATGTTTGAATTTATTTTATTCATGACCAACAGGGCGATGTGCATAATGTTTTCGCCGTGGGACTCGGTTACACCTGCGATCTGAATGTCATTCTGCAGTGTTAGCTGTTCTTTAGTATTGAGCTCCTGTTTCAGATCTTGCACATGCTTTTTGAGTTCGTTTTCTTCGCCCATAGTAGTTTCTAAAGCGGCAAGTCTAGCTTCTTGCTTGTCCTGACGCTCCGACAGTATATCGATTCTACTGTGGGCATGTTGTAGCATGTCCCTTACTTCACTCATTTCCTTCCGAAATATTCCAAATTCCTCGCGAAATTTTGTCATTTCGTTCCTGAAGACACGCAGCTCCTCTATTATTAGCGAGGTGTGCTCACTTGCGGACGTTGTGGTTTGAGGGCTTTCCAATGTACACAGACCAACTGGTTCTTTAAGCGGTGTATTGGTATTATCCTTACGTGGTACATTTATCATACACCCCGGGCATAGCCAGTCTTTTGGAGTTTGATTTGATGTAAGATTAACGCATTGTCGATGAAATGTTAATTTACATTTGGTACAGGCAGCGCCACCTGACAGAAACTTCCCGCAACCGCCACACTTGTTCATCTTCGTGAGATAACTTAGTTATTGGTAATACAATTTAGTTAGGTGCGATACCAATAGATGTCGCTTCAAAGTATATTGGTTTTACTTGGAGATCGCGATAGATGGCGCTTTCTAAGATCGATTAAAAATATATTTTTATTTAAACTAATTATTCGTAAGAAATTAGCTCACTAACCAGCAAAGCAACCTGCAGACGCATGGGAGTCTATTTCACATTGATTTTGTTGGTTTTTGCCTTTATTTTCTCCGTGAAGATGAAGGAAAAAGTCCGTTTCACTGTTTTATATTTTTCACCCACTAAATAGATCTCAATTTGTAAGATAACACTTGTGCACCAAAAACACACGATTACTATTTATTTCCACTACAATATTACTGACTTTCTTATTTTATAATATTATTAAAATCAAAATATTCGAACAACTTATTGTTTACGCGAACTACCCGACGAGCGGAAAAAAAATTATTAACATAATAAAGTATAAAGTACTTTTATAAACACCTTTTCTCATCCTCCAAACCAATACAACTCAAAACCTATTTGTACCTATAATTTCAACTCTTTCATCAAAACAATTAAATTAAAAATTTAAAAAATCCCCAACACAATTACTTTCAAACCCCCTTAAATTATACGGGTCAACCGATTTTCATCAAACATGTCTACGATCACTCGCACGTAAGTCCCCTATAATACAAAACTAACTATGCGTTCGGGAGCTATAATGCCACAGACAGACAGATACACACACACACACACACACACACACAGACACGTCAAACTTATAACACCCCTTTTTGCGTCGGGGGTTGAACATTAAAACTATAATAACAAACGTATTCTACTACAACACACAGAATATTAAAAAAAATAGCATCAAATAACTTAACCCCCCTCTTCCCCCCAATAACCTGGACAACAACCCCCAGGCCTGTACCTGTCACCTCACCTGTGCGGGGACTAGCTCTCACTGCCACACATACTTACTTAATATTTATAAAATTTCACATTACAAATACTTTATCGCTCAGAAATTTTAACAATAATCACTTAATATACATATTTTCACCCCTTTTTAACCCCCTTTTCACCCCTTCAACCATAATACAACACTATTTATCAACCATATCCTACTAATTACACACCTAATATTTACTCAAAACACTTACCCCCTTCTTCCCCCCCAGTAACCTGGACAACAACCCCCTGGCGTGCACGTGCCACCTCTCGTGGCTGGGCGGCTGGCTGTCGGTGCGCGGGCTGGCGCTCACGGCCGCCTGCGGGTACCCCCTGGCGCTGGCCTCCAGGCCGCTGGTCCAGGTGGAGATGCAGCAGTTTAAGTGTGGCCGTAAGTGTTACTGTTTTTATAGTTATCACGGTTATTAGCACTCAAATTATTATCATTAACGGGATATTTACCATGTATATTAGTTCATCCGTGATCATGGCGCTTGCAACAGCGTCGAAATATCGGAAACTCTAAACAAATAATATACATGGTAAATATCCGGTTAATGATAATAATTTGAGTGTTATTGTATTTGTATCTCTTACTAATTAATTCCAAGACGGGCCGCAGACCGCAAACTGCAACCGCAAACTGCAAGCGAATCAACATCTATGAAATTGATTCCGAGCGCGTCGCGACTTCAGGCAGCAGTGTAGCCGAGCTCGGAATCAATTTCATAGCATAGTGATCATGGTGACCACTCTGCCATCGAGGTCGTCAATACTTACCAAACCATGTTTTCCCCCAGCGGAAGACAAAGGCTGCCTATCTCCGGACTACTGTCCCTCTTCGTGTGCGTGTACCGGCACAGTGGTGCGCTGTGCGCGGGCGCAGCTACAAGAACTACCCAGCAATATACCCAAGCAGACTACCGAGTTGTGAGTGATGGATTGTTTTATTTATGCGAAGATATTGAAATAAAACTACTGTAAACTACTGTGTTGTTTCTTTTCTTTTCTTTTCTTTTCTTTTCTTTTCTTTTCTTTTCTTTTCTTTTCTTTTCTTTTCTTTTCTTTTCTTTTCTTTTCTTTTCTTTTCTTTTCTTTTCTTTTCTTTTCTTTTCTTTTCTTTTCTTTTCTTTTCTTTTCTTTTCTTTTCTTTTCTTTTCTTTTCTTTTCTTTTCTTTTCTTTTCTTTTCTTTTCTTTTCTTTTCTTTTCTTTTCTTTTCTTTTCTTTTCTTTTCTTTTCTTTTCTTTTCTTTTCTTTTCTTTTCTTTTCTTTTCTTTTCTTTTCTTTTCTTTTCTTTTCTTTTCTTTTCTTTTCTTTTCTTTTCTTTTCTTTTCTTTTCTTTTCTTTTCTTTTCTTTTCTTTTCTTTTCTTTTCTTTTCTTTTCTTTTCTTTTCTTTTCTTTTCTTTTCTTTTCTTTTCTTTTCTTTTCTTTTCTTTTCTTTTCTTTTCTTTTCTTTTCTTTTCTTTTCTTTTCTTTCTTTTGATCATTAGTCCGCAGAACACCGATGAATTTCGTGCCTTTAGTGCTTCAATTGAACTAACCAAACATATTTTTCCAGGTACCTAGAATCCAACGAGATCTCAAGCATACTGCCCGAGCAGATCCGTCACCTGACCCAGCTCACGCGCCTGGACTTGTCCAACAATAAGATCACCGTACTGGGGAATAACACGTTCAATGGACTGACCAAACTGTCCACTTTGATTGTCAGTTATAATAGACTGAGATGTGTGCAGGTTGGTGTATAATTTCAAAGTGATTATTTCTGTCTGATGTCTCTAAAAAATAAATAAATTATTTAAAAATCCCTACCACAAAAAATAAAAGCGACCATTTCAAAAGTAAAAAGCTCGTTTAAATGGTGTTTAAGCCCCCTACTCATCCCTCTTTTTACGTCGGGGGTTAAAAAAAAAATTATAAGTTGTTGAGAAGTCGAATAGGAAATATTTGCGATGCAAAAGTTTTTAGACCTCAAATATCTGTAGTTGTGTTTTTTATAGCTGGCTATTTCCTGAAAGTCTAAAATCAATTACACGCTCAACAATTTTCGGATTTTTAAACTCAATGAAACTTGTGTTCTTTGTACCTTAACTTTAATAATGTTTTTATTATTTCTCTAAGGTATGATTTTTCCATCGCTAGATGACTTAATTCGACGAATAATTTTGAAATTTTAAGTTATTTCATACAAAAACTGTCAAACGTCAATTTTATTTGACGAATAAAAGTTATCTGGCGAAGGAAAATTAGCCCTGAAGGAAAGTTTGCCGTCCGTCTTGTGTCTTTCTTATTAATCCGCTAAAACTGACGACTATTTGTTTCAGCGCGACGCACTGAAAGGCTTGACACAACTACGAGTTCTCTCTTTACACGGGAACAACATATCAATGTTAGCTGAAGGAGTGTTCCGGGATTTAGTGTCGATATCGCATGTGTAAGTTATGATTTTCAGTCAGTTTCTGGGTGTCGTACTAAGTTTATCGACAGTTGTTTGACGACCTCGATGGCAGAGTGGTCACCATGCCGGACTGCCATCCGTAAGGTTCCGGGTTCGATTCCCGCGCGGGGCGAATATTTGTGTGAACCACAAATGTTTGTCTCGGTCTGGGTGTGTGTGTGAATGAGTGTGTGCGTAGTTTCTGATACCCTAGATACAAGCTTCTAGCTTAGTTAGGGGTCAGTTACTATAATGAGATGATGTAGTAAATGAATGATTATTATTAGTTGTATAAATAGCCTTCAAAAAAAAGTTGATGGAGTATCAATATCATACATATTTACACTTTTTTCCGGTTGTCGTACTAAAAAACTTAAAAATACATTAATTGAAAAATGTTACTTTAGTCTTCAAGAATATTTAGAGGACAAATTATATATATAATAACTTAATATTGTTTAAAGATAAATAAGACGTGTATAATGTCAATGTAAGTTTAAGTATAAAAGGACGTGTCCTCTCTACATAAAATTTCTTAGGTTTTAAATATTGTAATACCCAACAGGGTCCATAATTGATACTTTAATTATATTATCTCCTTTGTACAACATTATGTTAACAATAAATATTTGAATTTGAATACTAACATCATCGACATAAGTCACAGGTCTATGGTACCTAGTAACTATCAAAATTAGCTGCTAAAGAAATCCTTGACAGTCACATTATGTAAACTCACTATTTCACAGTTGTCGTACTAACTTCATCGACATTTACAAATACAATTGGAAAGAGCGGTGCTACGATTCAGCATGGTTCCGGGTTCAAGTCCTGGCTGTGGCGAAAATTTTGAATGCATTTTTCAAAAACTTACAAATACATACTTTACTAATCACATTTTATACCTATGTTTTTTTGTTTCCAACCTGTCACACTCCAATTTGTTCACAATCTGTCACACTCCAATTTGTTCACAATCTGTCACACTCCAATTTGTTCACAATCTGTCACACTCCAATTTGTTCACAATCTGTCATACTCCAATTTGTTCACAACCTGTCACACTCTGCCTTATTTGCGTTGCATTTTTAGTCCGGTTTAACAAAACCTGATCAGCATTTGACACCTTGTCAGTCAAATCTGTCACTTTGACAGTATTCAAAATTGTTGGTAAAATCTGGTTTAGTGCTAAACTGGACTAAAAATTCAACGCAAATGTGACAGATTTCATAAAATCTAAAAATCTCCTTTTTCACAGCGCTCTAGGCTCGAACCCACTATACTGCGATTGCAACACGTACTGGCTCTCTGAGTGGGTGAAGTCTGCAGGGGAGTACGTTGAAGCTGGCATAGCTAAATGTGCTGCACCGCCCAGCATGAAGGACAAGCTGTTACTGAGCACGCATTCTAGTGCTTTCATTTGTACAGGTAGATTTTCAAGCTGTTTCATTATTAAGCTGGGAGTAACTTTTACCCTGGTTAAAAAGATTAGTTAGTTTCTTCCATTTTTACCCTGGTCAGAAAAAGTAAATACAGCTTCTATCTGCCCTTGTATGACCTGGGCGGGGATCGAACCCAATTCTTTTGTTGAAAGATGAATTATTTTTAGATGTACTCATTAAAAAATGACAGTGCTAGTTGAGCATGGTCTCGGGTTCAAGTTCAAAACTGGTAAAAGTGTGTAAAACACAATAAAATTCAATTCTAATATTTTTTCTCTTTTAATTGGCTACAAAAAAAAAACATCAGTAATCATACCTTACAGGGTACACTGTCATAATCTCCAGGGTACACTGTCATAATCTCCAGGGTACACTTTCATAATCTCCAGGGTACACTGTCATACACTGTCGTAATCTCCAGGGTACACTTTCATAATCTCCAGGGTACACTGTCATAATCTCCAGGGTACACTGTCATAATCTCCAGGGTACACTGTCATAATCTCCAGGGTACACTGTCATAATCTCCAGGGTACACTGTCATAATCTCCAGGGTACACTGTCATAATCTCCAGGGTACACTGTCATAATCTCCAGGGTACACTGTCATAATCTCCAGGGTACACATTCATAATCTCCAGGGTACACTGTCATAATCTCCAGGGTACACTGTCATAATCTCCAGGGTACACTTTCATAATCTCCAGGGTACACTGTCATAATCTCCAGGGTACACTGTCATAATCTCCAGGGTACACTGTCATAATCTCCAGGGTACACTGTCATACATTGTCGTAATCTCCAGGGTACACTTTCATAATCTCCAGGGTACACTCATAATCTCCAGAGTACACTGTCATAATCTCCAGGGTACACATTCATAATCTCCAGGGTACACTGTCATAATCTCCAGGGTACACTTTCATAATCTCCAGGGTACACTGTCATAATCTCCAGGGTACACTGTCATAATCTCCAGGGTACACTGTCATAATCTCCAGGGTACACTGTCATAATCTCCAGGGTACACATTCATAATCTCCAGGGTACACTGTCATAATCTCCAGGGTACACTGTCATAATCTCCAGGGTACACTACACTGTCATAATCTCCAGGGTACACTGCCATAATCTCCAGGGTACACATTCATAATCTCCAGGGTACACTTTCATAATCTCCAGGGTACACTGTCATAATCTCCAGGGTACACTGCCATAATCTCCAGGGTACACATTCATAATCTCCAGGGTACACTTTCATAATCTCGAGGGTACACTGTCATAATCTCCAGGGTACACTGTCATAATCTCCAGGGTACACTGTCATAATCTTCAGGGTACACATTCATAATCTCCAGGGTACACTGTCATAATCTCCAGGGTACACTGTCATAATCTCCAGGGTACACTCATAATCTCCAGGGTACACCTTCATAATCTCCAGGGTACACTGTCATAATCTCCAGGGTACAATTACAATCACTCCTATTTTGTCGACAGAGAACCCTCCCTCGGACATAATAGCGAAATGCGACCGGTGCTACAGCAAGCCGTGCCTGAACGGCGGCGCGTGCACCGCGACCCCGGGCGGCGGGTTCGAGTGCCGCTGTGCGCGGGGCTTCCACGGGGACACGTGCCAGCACCAGATCGACGCGTGCTACGGCTCGCCGTGCGCCAACGGCCGCTGCGAGGTGCTGGAGGAGGGGCGCTTCCAGTGAGTATTGACAATTGGTAGCCTTTATGGCAGGGAACAATTGTCATAAGAAACACGCTCCGAAATATGACAGGGTAATAACAAAATATATATTTTTTTCATCACCTTGCTCATAAAGGGGCTCTTATTTGTGCAAAAACAGTTAAATAATGACACGTTTTATTCACTAGTGAGTTATGGATTGTTTTTTTAAAGAGCTTTGTTTTAAAAAAAGTTTTGAAACCAAAAAATTGTCCATACATTTTAAAAACAAACTTTAACTATGTTGCCTTACTTTTGGTAGGTCTATGGTCGATTCCATTCATTCATTCATTCGATATTTTTTTAATAAGTATATTCTTTTAGTCTTTGGCCGATCACCATTGTTGTGTTGGATGCGCGCGAATAGAAAAACTGTTTATTTATTAGCGAAAAATGATAATTTCTTCGCAAATGTGTTGAAAAACGTTGTATGGTACACGCGTGTATTGATGATCACTATCCTCGCCTATCTTCAGACCCTCGCCTAACGGCTCGGGCCTCAATAGTGCCTCGGAAGTATTCATCAACTTTACTCGCTTGTACCATAAATAACTATTATTGAATTGGACACTCCTTGGTAATGCTCACTTTAGTATGACAACCAAGAAGCGGTACCTTTTATCTGACGACTGTCAGAGTCTATCTAATAACACGCTCAGAGCTTAGAAAGGGTATTAACAAAATGCCGCCGGGGCGTAGCGGATGTGCGGCCCGCTTACCGTTGCGCCGGCACTCAGCGCCCAGGCGATCTCGCCCCCGGGGGTTTAGTGGGGAGGACCTCCACCGCTCCATCTTGGTGGAGGGTGAGTCCCACATACCCCACTGCTTCGGCGCAGGGATGCGTCAACGCATTTCCCCCGAGACAGCAAAAAAAAGGGTATTAACAATATCCTTACTAATATATTATAAATGAGAAAATAACTCTGTCTGACTTGTATTGGTACAGGGGTAGCTTATGGTCCGGGGAAGGACATAGGCTATGTTTTATCCCGAAATTCCCAGGAGATCGGGAACTATGCGTGTAAAACAGCTCAGCGCGGGGCACAACTAGTATGTATACATTTTTTAATTAGCCAGGTGAATAACAAAACTAAGGCTAAGAATGAGTTACATGAGCCAGATAAAGGATAGGGTCGGTGTCGTGTCGTATAAGGAGATGAAGGAGGCCTTAGTTAGGGGCAGGTGGAGGGAGTTGTATCTATTACACACACAAGATTGATGTGCCGCGGATTTAGATTCAGTATTTATATTACAAAAACGAGCAATTCGGGCTATTTATAATTTGGTGTCGCAAGAGTGGTGTCATTAAGGGAACGTTTTAAAACATATCAGATTCTTACTGTTCCCTCTTTGTACATTTTTGAAAATATATTGTATGCTCGGAAACATCGTTTTAATTTTAAAGTTAATGGCGATCTTCATAATTTTAATACTAGGAATAGGCATAAAATCGCCATCTCAGGATGTAGGTCAGCTAGGACTAAAAAGTCCTTCATTCATAGATGTATTCAATTTTATAATAAAATCCCCCGGGAAGTGACTGGGGCTGATGTAATTTCCGAATCGGTGGTAGAATTAATTTCGACGTTCATAAAAGCCTTAACTGAATAAATGATTTTTTCAACACACTTGCTCATAAAGGGGCTCTTATTTGTGCAAAAACAGTTGAATGTTTTGTTCATGTTTTATTCACTCATTCATTCATTCGTTTTTTTTTTAATAAGTATATTTTTTTAGTCTTTGGCCGATCACCATTGTTGTGTTGGATGCGCGCGAATAGATAAACTGTTTATTTATTAGCGAAAAATGATATTTTATTATTTATTTCTTCGCAAGTGTGTTGAAAAACGTTGTATGGTACACGCGCGTGTATTGATGATTACTATCCTCGGCTATCTTCAGACCCTCGCCTGACGGCTCGGGCCTCAATAGCGCCTCGGAAGTAATCACCAACTTACCTCGCTTGTACCATAAATAACTATTGACTTTGACTTTGATGATGATGAATAACAAAACACTTTCGTCTACAGCTGTTCCTGCCAAGCGGGGTATACGGGACTGCGTTGCGAGATTAACATTGACGATTGCTTCCAACACAATTGTAGAAATAACGCGACGTGCATCGACCATCTAGAGGGGTATACATGCAAATGTTCCCCTGGGTATATGGGTGAGTGATTCAACTAATATTATTAATGCGAAAGTTAATTTATCGACCATTCATCCATCTACACCCCTATTTTGAATTCGAGATACTTAATCACACAGCTAATGTAAACGACGGGTGACAATATAATAGTGAAGTTAGTTTTTCTTTTGCTTTTATTTAAAAAGTTATGTTAAGTCAAAGTTTTTCAAAATCCCGCCGAATTTTATGGTTATTCTACACCGAACAACCGGCGAACGCTGCGATACACAGCTGAGCGCGGTCATCGACCCGAGCCGTCACAGAATACTTGATAGCTAGTGTGCCGTCTGGTAATACGGCATTTATTTAGTATTTTTTAAAGATAAGTAATCGACTATCATTTTTGTTATTTTTATTGGATATATGGATTCAGTTACTGCTACAGATATTCTGATTTTAATAAGTCCCGTAATTTCAAATACGGGTGTATATACACAATGTATAGTATACACCCTTATTTTGAAATTGCGATACCTTATCTCACAGCTAATGTAAACGACGGGTGACAATATAATAGTGAAGTTAGTTTTTTTCTTTTGCTTTTATTTAAAAAGTTATGATAAGTCAAAGATTTTCAAAATCCCGCCGAATTTTATTGTTATTCTACACCGAACGCTGCGATACACAGCTGAGCGCGGTCATCGACCCGAGCCGTCACAGAATACTTGATAGCTAGTGTGCCGTCTGGTAATACGACATTTATTTAGTATTTTTTAAAGATAAATAATCGACTATCATTTTTGTTATTTTTATTGGATATATGGATTCAGTTACTGCTACAGATATTCTGATTTTAATAAGTCCTATATTTTCAAAATAGGGGTGTAGATCCATGAATGGTCGATAAATGATTAGATGTATGGATACATGGATGGTTGAATAGATGAATATACAGATGGTTGGAAAGGAGGATTAATAGATATGAATAGATGTATGTTTGTTACTCTCTCACATAAAAACTACTGAACCGATTTACATTTTGGTACAGATGTTCTTTATAACCAGGAATTTTATTTTAATCACAAAATTTTCACTGTTATTTACGCGCTGGTATAAATAGCTAAAAAGTTTGTTTCTTTGATTTGTGTTAATCTCAGGATCTACTGATTACTGGCTCATACAGATATTTACCTCGCACGGGAATCGAACCCGCTACCTTTTACTTGACAGTCCGATCACTCTGCCACTTGTCTGTCTGGTCATAAATTCATTATTGTTATTTTTTTATAAGTAAGGTATTTAATATAAAAATTTGATTCGTTTTACTTCCAGGCGAATTCTGCGAAACGAAAATCCCGTTTTGCACGAACGCGTTCAACCCGTGCGCTAACGGCGGCGTGTGTACCGACCACACCAGCCACTATACATGCTCCTGCCCCAAGGGGTACTCGGGCCAGAACTGTACTGTCAACGCGGACGACTGCATCAACCATATGTGTCAGGTGAGCTGTCATGTCAGATGTTGACAGATGTGACTTTGACAGTTAGATTATAGGAGGAGATATTAGAATAGAAATATCTAAAATGACATAACATATAGGGCCACAATATTTTCTGTGCCGGCAGCCAAAATTGGAAGCTACTATTGTCATTTTGACTCTAATGTCATTTGGATACAAGTTCAATAAACTGACAACCAAAAGATGCGATTACAGCGACGCTGGCACCGGCACAGACAAGATTGTGACTCCATACAGCCTATCTATAGATCCACTTTTAATAATCGACGGGTTCAATCGATGATAGTCCCTATTTTAGTGGCCCCGCGCATTTAGGCGGCCAGGCCAACTAATTACTCCAAGATATTATTATATGGAAGTGCACGCGTTATGCGGCCAGCCCTTTAGCGGCCATGTACAGACCGCGCGACCGACAAAAACATCGCGATCCAACAGGCAGCCAATGGGATACGCCATTTCGTATAGCTGGGTCCACACCGGACGATCCACCGCGTTCCGTTGATGCGCGCGCGGCCCATACAACGCCACCTGTCACATTTGGAGCGCGCTCCTGCCGCGCGCGATCGGAGCGCGTTGGATCGTCCAGTTATCGCGCATTTGTTGCAGCGGCCGAAGGGGTATCGACTGTATATTTCACTCAACTGACGTATTCGGTCGCTTGACATGGCCGCTGGATTAAATGAGCTGCACGGTTTGGCCGCATGGCCAGCGGCCAGACCGTGGGGACACTTTTCTTTAAGAAAACTTTGTGTAAAGAGACTGGATGAAATTCAGTTCTGACATGAATATTTTGTTCGTCAGAACGGCGCGACGTGCGTGGACGGGCTGGACGAGTACCGCTGCGCGTGCGCCGCCGGCTACGCGGGCCGGTACTGCGAGGCGGCGCCGCACGCCGCGCTCGGCACCTCGCCCTGCGCGCACCACGACTGTGTGCACGGAGTGTGCTACCTGCCGCCGCCGCACCACGCCACCTTACAGGTCAGTCAGTCAGTCAGGGGGCCGGGACTGTGTGCACGGAGTGTGCTACCTGCCGCCGCCGCACCACGCCACCTTACAGGTCAGTCAGTCAGTCAGGGGGCCGGGACTGTGTGCACGGAGTGTGCTACCTGCCGCCGCCGCACCACGCCACCTTACAGGTCAGTCAGTCAGTCAGGGGGCCGGGACTGTGTGCACGGAGTGTGCTACCTGCCGCCGCCGCACCACGCCACCTTACAGGTCAGTCAGTCAGTCAGGGGGCCGGGACTGTGTGCACGGAGTGTGCTACCTGCCGCCGCCGCACCACGCCACCTTACAGGTCAGTCAGTCAGTCAGGGGGCCGGGACTGTGTGCACGGAGTGTGCTACCTGCCGCCGCCGCACCACGCCACCTTACAGGTCAGTCAGTCAGTCAGTCAGGGGGCCGGGACTGTGTGCACGGAGTGTGCTACCTGCCGCCGCCGCACCACGCCACCTTACAGGTCAGTCAGTCAGTCAGGGGGCCGGGACTGTGTGCACGGAGTGTGCTACCTGCCGCCGCCGCACCACGCCACCTTACAGGTCAGTCAGTCAGTCAGTCAGGGGGCCGGGACTGTGTGCACGGAGTGTGCTACCTGCCGCCGCCGCACCACGCCACCTTACAGGTCAGTCAGTCAGTCAGTCAGGGGGCCGGGACTGTGTGCACGGAGTGTGCTACCTGCCGCCGCCGCACCACGCCACCTTACAGGTCAGTCAGTCAGTCAGGGGGCCGGGACTGTGTGCACGGAGTGTGCTACCTGCCGCCGCCGCACCACGCCACCTTACAGGTCAGTCAGTCAGTCAGTCAGGGGGCCGGGACTGTGTGCACGGAGTGTGCTACCCGCCGCCGCCGCACCACGCCACCTTACAGGTCAGTCAGTCAGTCAGGGGGCCGGGACTGTGTGCACGGAGTGTGCTACCTGCCGCCGCCGCACCACGCCACCTTACAGGTCAGTCAGGGGGCCGGGACTGTGTGCACGGAGTGTGCTACCTGCCGCCGCCGCACCACGCCACCTTACAGGTCAGTCAGTCAGTCAGTCAGGGGGCCGGGACTGTGTGCACGGAGTGTGCTACCTGCCGCCGCCGCACCACGCCACCTTACAGGTCAGTCAGTCAGTCAGTCAGGGGGCCGGGACTGTGTGCACGGAGTGTGCTACCTGCCGCCGCCGCACCACGCCACCTTACAGGTCAGTCAGTCAGTCAGTCAGGGGGCCGGGACTGTGTGCACGGAGTGTGCTACCTGCCGCCGCCGCACCACGCCACCTTACAGGTCAGTCAGTCAGTCAGTCAGGGGGCCGGGACTGTGTGCACGGAGTGTGCTACCTGCCGCCGCCGCACCACGCCACCTTACAGGTCAGTCAGTCAGTCAGTCAGGGGGCCGGGACTGTGTGCACGGAGTGTGCTACCTGCCGCCGCCGCACCACGCCACCTTACAGGTCAGTCAGTCAGTCAGGGGGCCGGGACTGTGTGCACGGAGTGTGCTACCTGCCGCCGCCGCACCACGCCACCTTACAGGTCAGTCAGTCAGTCAGGGGGCCGGGACTGTGTGCACGGAGTGTGCTACCTGCCGCCGCCGCACCACGCCACCTTACAGGTCAGTCAGTCAGTCAGTCAGGGGGCCGGGACTGTGTGCACGGAGTGTGCTACCTGCCGCCGCCGCACCACGCCACCTTACAGGTCAGTCAGTCAGTCAGGGGGCCGGGACTGTGTGCACGGAGTGTGCTACCTGCCGCCGCCGCACCACGCCACCTTACAGGTCAGTCAGTCAGTCAGGGGGCCGGGACTGTGTGCACGGAGTGTGCTACCTGCCGCCGCCGCACCACGCCACCTTACAGGTCAGTCAGTCAGTCAGTCAGGGGGCCGGGACTGTGTGCACGGAGTGTGCTACCTGCCGCCGCCGCACCACGCCACCTTACAGGTCAGTCAGTCAGTCAGTCAGGGGGCCGGGACTGTGTGCACGGAGTGTGCTACCTGCCGCCGCCGCACCACGCCACCTTACAGGTCAGTCAGTCAGTCAGTCAGGGGGCCGGGACTGTGTGCACGGAGTGTGCTACCTGCCGCCGCCGCACCACGCCACCTTACAGGTCAGTCAGTCAGTCAGTCAGGGGGCCGGGACTGTGTGCACGGAGTGTGCTACCTGCCGCCGCCGCACCACGCCACCTTACAGGTCAGTCAGTCAGTCAGTCAGGGGGCCGGGACTGTGTGCACGGAGTGTGCTACCTGCCGCCGCCGCACCACGCCACCTTACAGGTCAGTCAGTCAGTCAGGGGGCCGGGACTGTGTGCACGGAGTGTGCTACCTGCCGCCGCCGCACCACGCCACCTTACAGGTCAGTCAGTCAGTCAGGGGGCCGGGACTGTGTGCACGGAGTGTGCTACCTGCCGCCGCCGCACCACGCCACCTTACAGGTCAGTCAGTCAGTCAGGGGGCCGGGACTGTGTGCACGGAGTGTGCTACCTGCCGCCGCCGCACCACGCCACCTTACAGGTCAGTCAGTCAGTCAGTCAGGGGGCCGGGACTGTGTGCACGGAGTGTGCTACCTGCCGCCGCCGCACCACGCCACCTTACAGGTCAGTCAGTCAGTCAGTCAGGGGGCCGGGACTGTGTGCACGGAGTGTGCTACCTGCCGCCGCCGCACCACGCCACCTTACAGGTCAGTCAGTCAGTCAGGGGGCCGGGACTGTGTGCACGGAGTGTGCTACCTGCCGCCGCCGCACCACGCCACCTTACAGGTCAGTCAGTCAGTCAGGGGGCCGGGACTGTGTGCACGGAGTGTGCTACCTGCCGCCGCCGCACCACGCCACCTTACAGGTCAGTCAGTCAGTCAGGGGGCCGGGACTGTGTGCACGGAGTGTGCTACCTGCCGCCGCCGCACCACGCCACCTTACAGGTCAGTCAGTCAGTCAGGGGGCCGGGACTGTGTGCACGGAGTGTGCTACCTGCCGCCGCCGCACCACGCCACCTTACAGGTCAGTCAGTCAGTCAGTCAGGGGGCCGGGACTGTGTGCACGGAGTGTGCTACCTGCCGCCGCCGCACCACGCCACCTTACAGGTCAGTCAGTCAGTCAGGGGGCCGGGACTGTGTGCACGGAGTGTGCTACCTGCCGCCGCCGCACCACGCCACCTTACAGGTCAGTCAGTCAGTCAGTCAGGGGGCCGGGACTGTGTGCACGGAGTGTGCTACCTGCCGCCGCCGCACCACGCCACCTTACAGGTCAGTCAGTCAGTCAGTCAGGGGGCCGGGACTGTGTGCACGGAGTGTGCTACCTGCCGCCGCCGCACCACGCCACCTTACAGGTCAGTCAGTCAGTCAGGGGGCCGGGACTGTGTGCACGGAGTGTGCTACCTGCCGCCGCCGCACCACGCCACCTTACAGGTCAGTCAGTCAGTCAGTCAGGGGGCCGGGACTGTGTGCACGGAGTGTGCTACCTGCCGCCGCCGCACCACGCCACCTTACAGGTCAGTCAGTCAGTCAGGGGGCCGGGACTGTGTGCACGGAGTGTGCTACCTGCCGCCGCCGCACCACGCCACCTTACAGGTCAGTCAGTCAGTCAGTCAGGGGGCCGGGACTGTGTGCACGGAGTGTGCTACCTGCCGCCGCCGCACCACGCCACCTTACAGGTCAGTCAGTCAGTCAGTCAGGGGGCCGGGACTGTGTGCACGGAGTGTGCTACCTGCCGCCGCCGCACCACGCCACCTTACAGGTCAGTCAGTCAGTCAGTCAGGGGGCCGGGACTGTGTGCACGGAGTGTGCTACCTGCCGCCGCCGCACCACGCCACCTTACAGGTCAGTCAGTCAGTCAGTCAGGGGGCCGGGACTGTGTGCACGGAGTGTGCTACCTGCCGCCGCCGCACCACGCCACCTTACAGGTCAGTCAGTCAGTCAGTCAGGGGGCCGGGACTGTGTGCACGGAGTGTGCTACCTGCCGCCGCCGCACCACGCCACCTTACAGGTCAGTCAGTCAGTCAGTCAGGGGGCCGGGACTGTGTGCACGGAGTGTGCTACCTGCCGCCGCCGCACCACGCCACCTTACAGGTCAGTCAGTCAGTCAGGGGGCCGGGACTGTGTGCACGGAGTGTGCTACCTGCCGCCGCCGCACCACGCCACCTTACAGGTCAGTCAGTCAGTCAGGGGGCCGGGACTGTGTGCACGGAGTGTGCTACCTGCCGCCGCCGCACCACGCCACCTTACAGGTCAGTCAGTCAGTCAGTCAGGGGGCCGGGACTGTGTGCACGGAGTGTGCTACCTGCCGCCGCCGCACCACGCCACCTTACAGGTCAGTCAGTCAGTCAGGGGGCCGGGACTGTGTGCACGGAGTGTGCTACCTGCCGCCGCCGCACCACGCCACCTTACAGGTCAGTCAGTCAGTCAGGGGGCCGGGACTGTGTGCACGGAGTGTGCTACCTGCCGCCGCCGCACCACGCCACCTTACAGGTCAGTCAGTCAGTCAGTCAGGGGGCCGGGACTGTGTGCACGGAGTGTGCTACCTGCCGCCGCCGCACCACGCCACCTTACAGGTCAGTCAGTCAGTCAGTCAGGGGGCCGGGACTGTGTGCACGGAGTGTGCTACCTGCCGCCGCCGCACCACGCCACCTTACAGGTCAGTCAGTCAGTCAGTCAGGGGGCCGGGACTGTGTGCACGGAGTGTGCTACCTGCCGCCGCCGCACCACGCCACCTTACAGGTCAGTCAGTCAGTCAGTCAGGGGGCCGGGACTGTGTGCACGGAGTGTGCTACCTGCCGCCGCCGCACCACGCCACCTTACAGGTCAGTCAGTCAGTCAGTCAGGGGGCCGGGACTGTGTGCACGGAGTGTGCTACCTGCCGCCGCCGCACCACGCCACCTTACAGGTCAGTCAGTCAGTCAGTCAGGGGGCCGGGACTGTGTGCACGGAGTGTGCTACCTGCCGCCGCCGCACCACGCCACCTTACAGGTCAGTCAGTCAGTCAGGGGGCCGGGACTGTGTGCACGGAGTGTGCTACCTGCCGCCGCCGCACCACGCCACCTTACAGGTCAGTCAGTCAGTCAGGGGGCCGGGACTGTGTGCACGGAGTGTGCTACCTGCCGCCGCCGCACCACGCCACCTTACAGGTCAGTCAGTCAGTCAGGGGGCCGGGACTGTGTGCACGGAGTGTGCTACCTGCCGCCGCCGCACCACGCCACCTTACAGGTCAGTCAGTCAGTCAGTCAGGGGGCCGGGACTGTGTGCACGGAGTGTGCTACCTGCCGCCGCCGCACCACGCCACCTTACAGGTCAGTCAGTCAGTCAGTCAGGGGGCCGGGACTGTGTGCACGGAGTGTGCTACCTGCCGCCGCCGCACCACGCCACCTTACAGGTCAGTCAGTCAGTCAGTCAGGGGGCCGGGACTGTGTGCACGGAGTGTGCTACCTGCCGCCGCCGCACCACGCCACCTTACAGGTCAGTCAGTCAGTCAGGGGGCCGGGACTGTGTGCACGGAGTGTGCTACCTGCCGCCGCCGCACCACGCCACCTTACAGGTCAGTCAGTCAGTCAGGGGGCCGGGACTGTGTGCACGGAGTGTGCTACCTGCCGCCGCCGCACCACGCCACCTTACAGGTCAGTCAGTCAGTCAGGGGGCCGGGACTGTGTGCACGGAGTGTGCTACCTGCCGCCGCCGCACCACGCCACCTTACAGGTCAGTCAGTCAGTCAGGGGGCCGGGACTGTGTGCACGGAGTGTGCTACCTGCCGCCGCCGCACCACGCCACCTTACAGGTCAGTCAGTCAGTCAGGGGGCCGGGACTGGCAGTCAGTCAGTAAGGGGGCCGGTACTGGCAGTCAGTCAGTCAGGGAGCCGGTACTGTCAGTCAGTCAGTCAGTACTAGGGCAAAGAGGGTAACACAGTGACACAATCAAGGGAAACGGCGAGCCGATTTAGAAGCAAACTCCTGATATATGTGAATGATATACTTATCCTACTTAATATTATAAATGCGAAAGTTTGGATGTTTGTGAGTTTGGATGTTTGTCCCACTTTCACGCAAAAACTACTGTATCGATTTTGAATTAATTTGGCACAGATGTTCCTTACAACTAGGAATAACACATAGGATACTTTTTATCCCAAAATTGTCATGGAACTGTGTATAAGTAATCGTATGTTTTATTGTAACTTTTTGTAGTCGCAAATAGTACCAATAGATGGCGCTGTTACTTAATTTTTTAACACACGATGGTGAATTGTGCCGAGATTGTATGATACTACGAGCTACGTATGCGCACGGGAGCGGGAACTACGCGGGTAAAACCGCGGGGCGCTGCTAGTATGAAATATTAATGAGGTGTATCTCTGTTGCAGGATGACATCATTATGGAGAGACCTCTGATATCGACGCCTCACGACTACCTCTGTAAATGTGCGCCTGGATACTCTGGTCAGTGTTTTGTAATATGTTGTTAGCAGTAACATATACATCATCTGTGAATATCTATAACCTATCCTAACCTATCCTAAACCTATCCTATCCTATCCTAATAGCTATAACCATCACGGTTCATGAGAAAGTTTGGTGACAAGCAGCGGTGTCTTGGTAAGAATCCTGTTTTTACCCTTTGGGATGTCGACTGGGTAAAGAAAATGAAATTCTAATTAGTCCGTCAGATAGATTTCGTAAAAATATATACACGTATTTTTAACCCCTGACGCAAAAAGAGGGGTGTTATAAGTTTGACGTGTCTGTGTGTGTGTGTATCTGTCTATCTGTGGATGAACCGATTTTAATTTAAGTAGTTGTTTTGTATTAAAGGGGACTTACGTGCGAGTGTTCTTAGACATGTTTGATGAAAATCGGTTGACCCGTTTAAAAGTTATGGGGGTTTGAAAGTAATTGTGTTGGGGGTTTTTTATTAATTTTTAATTTAATGTTATTTGTTTCATCAAATTAATAAAACTGACTTAGTTATAACGCATTAATGTTTAGGAGTGGGGGCTTGTGGGTCCCGTACGTTGTAGCGAATGACGTTGTAGCGAATGGTCGCTGTGGCGAAATTTTTTTGGCGTGGTACGTTGGAGCGAAAGTACGTTGAAGCGAATGTCACCAGAGCGAATGACACTGGAGCGAAGAACGTTGTAGCGAATGACGTTGTTGTAGTGACAGGTCGCAGTGACAGGTCGGTGAAAAAATTTTCGCCACAGCGACCATTCGCTACAACGTCATTCGCTACAACGTACGGGACCCGGGGCTTGTGACGTCAACTGTTGCTTGAAATTGCAGCAACCTGTGACGTTTCACGAGTTTTCGACGTACTGTATCGTTTTAATTATTTGTTTTAAATAAAAAATACGTGTCCAATATATTTTGGAAATCTATAAGATGGACTAATATTTTTTTTAGCCAATCCTATTAGCCAGTGTAACACAATAATGTGGGATGCAATAAAGACTTGAATTGAATTGAAACCTATTTTTGTTATTATTATAATCTTAATAAACCATTATTCCCACAGGTCGGCTCTGCGAGTACCTGACTTCTCTCACCTTCAGTCACAACGACTCATTGGTGGAACTGGAACCGCTCAGGACTATGCCACAGGCTAATGTTACTATTGGTAAGGAACTTTCATAGTTACTTATTAGGCATGGGTCGTTGACGTATTTTTCGTCAACGAAACTAGACGGTCCATGAGCGTCCGTCGACTAGTCGATCAACTATAGTTCATTCATTTAGCCGTGAGACAAAATGTAAACAAAGAAATACTGGTTGTCAAACTTTTAGCTCTTTTAGGCGAAAAATATATTGTTTTTTTAGAGTTATAAATATGAAAGTAAAATAAGACTAAGTAGGCATCTTTGATAAGTCGTCTATAAGTAATTTAGTTTAGTGTAAAAATCAATAAAAAGGTAATAAACAGGATGAGTTGAGTACAAGTAAAAACAATTCATGTAAGCACCTGAATTGTTTTACTACAAAATAAATAAACAACTATTTATTGGTGATCCTCAGAAAAAGAAGAGCTCCAACATGGATTTTCCTTTTTTCTTTTAGAAATCGGTAAACGGAGGCTCGTGAAGTCGTTATATACAATATATTTTTTGTAGGGATACGAATCTTTGGCCAAGTCTCTTCTACGTATTTAAATACATTAATAACACCTTGGTGTATGTTTTGATCTTCGGCGAAGTAAAAGTGCAAGCGCTGTTTGAACCAGGTTCACTTATTTTCATCAAAATCAACGTTCAAATAACAGAAATTTGACGATAACTGAATATAAAACATAATACAATAATTACTTTAAACAAAGAATTATCAAAAATTTACAATATACTTTACTATATAATCGGGAAGAAAACACTCACGTCAACAAGTTGATCAAGAGTAAAAATGACGGGTACAATCCGGCTAAATACGAAAACTATTAATTTTACTTTCATTACTTAAAATGACTGTTCACCTTCATTTAGTAGTATTAAAATGTATCCATAGTTTGAGATTCACAGCGTTTTTAGGTTTTAGTAATGTCAATTATCATCGTCATTACTATTACTACCTTAGATGAAGAATTGGTTTCGCTGTGTTTGGTAGGTATCGCCGACGTAGTCAAATGCGGCAACAAATACTACACGTACATACTCGGCGTATCCAAGCCAGTCACACTGCAAGTTGTCTGTGAGGCGTATGTTCCTAATGTTTTATTAAATTTTGAACATAATACGTATAGTCTAGTCAACAAAACGTGAAAAATAGAGATAAAGGTCCTAAAAATATGAGCGATGGCTCATTCGATTCGGAATCACCTCTAGAAAAATGTTTTTGAAGGATTTTGGTGCAGGTTAAAAATTGCAATTGTTATTAACAAAATAAGATGAAAAAAAAATGACATTTCATTTTTTGTTAATAACTAGAAAAATATTAACATTTAAGCAATTTTGAAAAAAGCTTGTTAAAGAGGAGGAAATTTAGTAGTAAAATGTCAGTTTGCGTGGTGAAACTGTGTAAAAATAATACTTCAAGAAACAAATTTCGTGTAATCATCAAAAACAGTATACAACAAAGTAGCTTTCTATGTCCCTATGTCCTGATGTCCCTATGTATGCTTAGATCTTTATAACTATGCAACGGATATTGATGCGGTTTATTTTAATAGATAGAGTGATTCAGTGGGAAGGTCTTTAGCATATTTTATCCTGCGGGTGAAACCGCAGGGCGCCGCTAGTCTATATATATAAAAATGAAACCCGTTTGCCGTTATCACGTCATAACTTGCGAACGGCTAGACCGATTTGGCTTTTTCTTTTGTAGTTTTCTAAGACTCTGTAGAATGTTCTTACGCAAAAAAAATAAGAAAATATCTCAGTTAGATTATAAAAAAATACATTTAATTTTGCATATTTTAAAAAACGCGCGTAACGTATGTCAATCATTTGATTCGGGCTGTTGTATATCCTTCGACAAAAAATCTCCGAGACGCATTATCGGTATTTCATTAAATTTCCAGGTATTTTATGGCCAAAGTGTCTTATTCCCTACCAATTGCTCAAAGGTAGTGATTTCGAGTTTCCAATATTTCTACGCTGTTGCAAGCGCCATGATCACGGATGAACTGAAATGTTCATCCGTGATCATAATAGTTACTCGCTGGCAGTGTGAACATGCGAGTAACTATTAATAATATATGCATCTCATCAGGTATCGCGGTATCTAACCAATCTTTCATCTATGGTTACTCAATAGTACTTATAAAACAAAGTCGCTGTCGCTGTCTGTCCGTCCCTATATATGCTTATATCTTTAAAACTACGCAACGGATTTTGAAGCGGTTTTTTTAATAGAGTGATACCAGAGGAAAGTTTATATGTATAATACATGCATGATATTGTAGAGAAACACCGATAAATCTAGGGGTTTCTAATGTGATGTCGTAAAAACACATTTTTTGCGCTTACATTGCAAAAGTATTTAATCTAAAAGACATTTGCCTTTTACATGATTTGATTTCAATAAGTATCTTAGAAGATATCTTAGTTTTAAAATAACATTACAGCAAAATTATGATCAAGGCCACAGATTACTAAATAGTTACTACGACAAGGCGACCCGGCTAGTGCACGGCGGCACAGAATAACTATTTTTTCACCTTCTACATAAATGAAGTCGCGTGTTAAAATAATTATTACACGCGAACGAAGTTGAGGGCTAAAGCTGGTATGTTATATATTCTATATTTCAAAGATTAATTAAATATCAAGTAGTCAGTAGGGAGAAGTATATGTATTATTGATAAAACATGACATACAAAATAACCTTTTTCATGGTTTGTTTACATTTTGTCTCACCGTCAAATGAATGTACTATAGTTGAATTCGTCGACTAGTTAACACAATAACGGCAGACGTTTAATCGACTAAGCGCGCGGTCTAAAAAACAAACAACAAAATATCGACTCTAACGCAATACATTTAAGGTCAAAATTGCTTTATTTCAACGAAAGAACGATACGTTCACGCGTCGTCGTCGACGCTCGTCGCGTTGTCAGTAGATACAAACGCCGTGGACTAGTCTATGAATTCAACTAGTTGAATGAACTGTAGACCGTCGAAACGTTGATTGAACGTAGACCGTCTATTTAAACCGTTCGTTGATTTAACGCTCATCGCTTTTATTTATGGTACAAGTTTGTAAAGTTGGTGCTTCCCCTGGGTGTCAAATCTGCAATTTGACATAATTTTGAGCAGCCTTGGCCTTGACCCAACACAATAACAAGACTATAGTCCCAGCAGAACCGGGGACTGTCCTTGGATGCATTTTAAAGTGTTATACAGGGATAGTCGCCGGATTGTGCATCGTTTACACAAGATTAAATATGTCAAAGGGCTTCCGTGTGTTGGCTTTGGCCCCATACTAGCCTTCCAAAAGACCGGGACTCCTTAATAGTCCCGTGAATGGAAAAGACTATTGTAAATGTAGGGACAAATTGTAGCTTCAAGCAACAATATGTTTCGATGATTAATCCTACTTCCTACTAATATTATAAATGCGAAAGTTTGTATGTGTGTGAGTTTGGATGTTTGTTACTCTTTCACGCGAAAACTACTGTATGGATTTAGATTCAATTTGGTACAGATTTTCCTTATAACTAGGAATAACACATAGGATACCCTTTTTAACCCGAAATTCCCAAGGTGTATAAGTAATCGTATGTTTTATTGTAACTTTTTGTAGTCACAAATAGTACCAATAGATGGCGCTGTTACTTAATTGTTTAACACACGATGGTGAATTGTGCCGAGATTGTATGAAACTACGAGCTATATAGATTCACTGGCGTAGCTAGTATTGCATTTCAATGAACAATTTGTAAGGAACTTCCTTCGATGAGTGGCCGAGTTTAATCTACTCGTATTTATTTATTTAAATCATAACTTACAACTATTATTCAAGGTTTCCCCAATGCAATAGTGTAATTAATTCATTATTATTATAAATTTAATTAATTATATAATATTAGTAATATTACCCATAACATAAAACAAACAATATCGCTCTTGTGAATTCAGTCAACGAACAACAGAATACGTCAACTGTGGTGGCCACTTTATTGAGTGTACGTATTATAATGAGTGTCTGTCTGTCTGTCCCAGTGTTCAGCACGACCCAGCACCACGGCGTGCTGATGTATTACGGTGATAACGAGCACTTGGCAGTGGAGCTGTTCAACGGACGGATACGGATCAGCTACGACGTAGGAAACCACCCCACTTCTACTATGTACAGGTGAGCAAGAGGGTTTTGGAACGAAGTTCCTTATCGCGCGTTGCAAATGGAGTAAAACCCGCGAGTGCCTTTTTACCTTTGTTACCTGTTATCTGCCAAAGCCACCGCTGCCTCAGCTTCATGGGTGGGGATCATTCTCACCTGTACTAGGGACACACGTAGACAAACTTTCAGCTCTTATAAAATAACGAAGGTCAGGCACTCGCGGGCTCTTGGTCCAAAAAGCTAGACGGAATAAAATTAAGACCAAAATTTTTTCTTCAAATTTCGAACATCGCGTTTATTTTATAACTAGCTGTGCCCCGTTTCACACGCGTAGTTCCCGAACCCGTGGGAGTTTCGGGATAAAACATAGCCTATGTTCTTTCCCGGATCATAAGCTACCCCTGTACAAAATTTCAAGTCAATCGGTTCAGTAGTTTAGCCGTGAAAAGGAAACAGACAGACAGAGTTACTTTCGCATTTATAATAATAGTAGGGATTATTAAAAAGGTAGGTAACCTATGGCTAACTCTTTCGAGTAGAATTTTTTTTTTATATCATAATGAATTATTTTTTTCTTACTTTGACCATTGAAATTAATACATATAGAGTCACTAAGTTTTCCATGCCGGTGCCAGCGTCGCTGTAATCACATCTTTTGGTTGTCAGTTTATTGAAAATGTATCCAAATGACATTAGAGTCACAATGACAATAGGAGCTTACAATTTTGGCCGCCGGCACAGAAAACTGTGACTCTATATGTTACAGTAAAATTAATACTTAATTTTTTTTCACAGCTTTGAAATGGTGTCCGATGGCAAGTACCACAAGGCAGAACTGCTCGCTATTAAGAAGAACTTCACGCTGAAGGTCGACGATGGACCCGCTAGGTCTATTATCAATGAAGGTAATTCACACCACATTACTTAACAAATAGCACCTGGGCCCCGATTTTCTAAACTATTAAGCTGTGATAATGCTACTCAAATGTACTTTAATATCACCATTATGGCCCTTTTTTTGACATTTGTTGTCATTTTGGTATTCTCTTAGTGAAAACTACTCCGCTGACTCAATAGCTCCATAAAACTTAGATGGTTGTCATGGAAACAGTATTCTGACGTTTATTTCACAAAAAAAAAATATGCGACAAAGACCACTGAGACACCATAGCCATATGAATAAATTTTAGCAGAATACCAAATTTCTGACACTCTCGTTATGGTGCCACAATATCACCATATTGTCTGATCAATAATGTCAAATTGCAGACTTAGGGCCCTGTTTACAACTGAGAACATTAGCGTCTTTCATTAAAAGACCATAAGAAGAGCGTCGGTGGCGAAGGGGTTAAGGCCGTTGACTTCCGATCGGAAGGTGCCTGGTTCGAACCCCACCAGTCCCGCCACGTACCAACGTGTTTTCAATTTACGAATTAATTATGTACGTTAATTTCGACGCTCTTACGGTGAAGGAAAACATCGTGAGGAAACCTGCACACACCTGGGAAGAAATTCTAAGGTTGTGTGCTCCGTGACCAACCCGCACTCGGCCTGTGGTTGACTAAGGCCTAACCACCCTAATTCAGGGTAGGCTCGTGCCCCTCGGTGGGGACATACTATATATGAGCTGATGATGATGATTTAATACTTTGTTAAGCTAAACGCGCTAATGTTTCTACTGGTTCCATTTTAAAATATCATTGTTGGATAGCCCATTTATGTAGAAATGTGGATTTTTAGATATTTTCTATGTTTTTTGTACAAAATTGTTCACTGCTTTTTTAACCCCCGACGCAAAAAGAGGGGTGTTATAAGTTTGACGTGTCTGTGTGTGTGTGTGTTTGTGTGTATATGTCTGTCTGTGGCATCATAGCTCCCGAATGGATGAACCGATTTCAATTTAGTTTTTTTTTGTATTAAAGGGGACTTACGTGCGAGTGTTCTTAGACATGTTTGATGAAAATCGGTTGACACGTTTAAAAGTTATGGGGATTTGAAAGTAATTGCGTTGGGCGTTTTTTAAATTTTTAATTTTCGTATAAGAATCTACTACCGATTCAAAAATAACATCACACAAGTGTATTACAATTTGAACCCTATTTCCAGGTCCCAAAGAGTACTTACGGCTCGAAAGGCCGATGTTCATCGGGGGAGTCACGCAGAACATAGCCAAGGAGGCGTTCACCAAGTGGCATCTCAGGAATATCACTAGTTTCAAAGGTAAATAATAGCAGTAACAGGGCTGGTAATTAATAATTTAATTTAATAGTAATATTTTTATTGAAATGTTGGCAACACTTACTTTATCTTGTCATGTTCACATAATAGGATTATCAATCTAGCTTCTTTTGTTATTAATTTATATTATTTGTAATTATTATGATTGTAATCTGATTTGTGAATTTAAATAAATAAATACGTACCAGTAGTTCTTGAGGTAGTCTATAGTACACGTTCCGTAGAACATTTATTTTCAATTTACTACTATCAAGCAAATTTTCCGTAAGTAGCTTCATTTGGAAAACTTATTTTTACTGTTGCTTAGTTAAAATGTATCTGCTTACATAATTTATCTTGTCCTACAAATTGAGCGGTAGGTTATTCCAGTCTTACGTCAATAGCTTTATATCCCTGCTATCCCAGTTAGCTACCACAATCGGGAATTTTTGAAAATCAAATGTTGGGCGCCTCATCAAAATTAAGCTACTTACGGAAAATTAGCTTGAATAGTCAATTAAAATAAAATGTTCTACGGAACCTGAACTATACTTAAGGCCTTATGATCATTGATTCTTTTAAATTATGATTTTAAATTATCAAAGGGGTGCCTCAAAACCCTTCCCTTAGGCCATTAGTCACCTAACCCCCCTTTTTCGCTGTGAAAATGCATAGATTCCAGGGTGCCTCAAAACCCTTTCCTTGGGCCTTTAGTTACCCCCCTTTTATGGCTGTATAATCCATAATTGCAAACTTTTAAACTAATATTAAGAAATAATAACACAATTTAGGCCTTAAAAACTTTAAACAAATTTCTTCTATACTTTAACAAATTGCTATCAAATATGTCTATTGTATGTTATAGATGTTTTATAGATGTTGTTTTATTGATGCCTATTTATCGAGAATAGTTGTATAACATCAAGCTACGTCACTACAAGCTTTATTCGATAACCACACCCACCCCGTTTCCTCGCAGGCTGCCTAAAGGAGGTGTGGATCAACCACAAGCGCGTGGACTTCACGAACGCGGCGCGTGTGCAGCGCGCAGTGGCGGGCTGCGGCGAGGAGGAGCCCCCCGCCCCCGCCCCCGGCGTCCGCGCCGTGCAGGAGGACGGGGGACACCATCAGGTACGGGGGGCTTACGTGGTTTCTTACCACGGGTTCTCACTACGAAACTTGTAGCAATGGGGGTCTTTACACTTGGATACTTGTAGGAATGGGGGTCTTAGTTGGTTGTCTCACCCCCCGTTTTCACTAGGAAACATGTTTGCTACAAGTGTTGTAGTTGAATAATTGTGTGGGTAGTTTGTGATACCCTAGATACAAGTTACGAACTTATTTAGGGGTCAGTTACTGTAATGAGATGATGGAGGGAATGATTATGTATGTTGTATCCTAATCACAAGGAGGGGTTACGGCCGGCAAATAACGACACCGCTTTTAGATGTTACAATGTCAAACACTCCACACACATAACATAACATAATCATTCCCTCCATCATCTCATTACAGTAACTGACCCCTAACTAAGTCCGTAACTTGTATCTAGGGTATCAGAAACTACGCACACACTCATTCACACACACCCAGGCCGAGACAAACATTTGTGGTTCACACAAATATTCACCCCGCACGGGAATCGAACCCGCAACCTTTAGGATGGCAGTCCGGCATGGTGACCACTCTGCCATCGAGGTCGTCCACATGTCGCCGCACTAGTGACTCTCATGTCATAAGCGCACCCGGTAGTCACTTACTATCAGGTGACTTGTGTCCCCGATTGTCCCCATAAACCCCCCTTCCGTGACATCTGACTACACGAGTCCCCCACCCCACTAACCCCCGTCCCCAGGACCCTTGCGTGCCCAACCCGTGCGGCGCGGGGCGCTGCGTGCGCTCGGAGGGCTCGCGCTCCGACTACACGTGCCGCTGTCCCCCGCACACCACCGGCGCGCAGTGCGAGTCCAGGGTGTCGCTGGGTGAGTTCAATACTAATATTGTATTGTATTTCTTAACAAGCACAGTCACGGAATGAAAAGATTCGTCGAGTCGGTTTTCACTTGCACTAGTATTGCAAGAAACAATTATACCAACATACAAGTGAAAGAAACAGTGATGCTAACATTTAAATAAATAGAATGACGTTTGTTATCGAATAAGGTTTTGCTTGATTTTTCTATCCTTTTTTTAAACACTGCCTTGTGCGCGCGGCATATAAAAACCTCTTTGATATTTTGCAATGATGACATTGACTTGACAATAGTTTTAACAAAAATAAAAATGACAGTTTGATCCAACAAGAAGGTTTTAGTTAATCAAAAATGTTGTTGACATGATATTTATCCTGTCAAACAACACTGATCTGAATAATTTTGAACTTTATTATCGAGCAGTAGAACATTATTTTCCCTAACCCGAGTCTATTCTTTACCATAGTATCAAAAGGTAATATGTTTTCGTGACACATTATACGAATCAATTTGAAAATTGACAAACCTTTTCATTCCGAGACTGTACAATAAAGTAAGCGCTCAGCACTAAAAAATCTTAAAATATCTGAAATTATCAGGCATCTTGCGTGGGCGAACGCGATTGCAATGTGATCCGAGGCGATGTCACGCACCGCGACGTCTTACGCGCGTAAGGCCGTGTCCCCAGTAGGCCAACTGAATTTGCGGTGTATCGGTTTATTGCGCCCTTCTATATATTTGAAATGAAATGTCCTGTCATTTGCTAGTTTTGCGCTCACCATACGAATTTGCAACAAACAGACACCCCGCAAGCTCAGTCGGTCGCTAACAGTTTACCTACTGGGGACACAGTCTCAGTCTCACGTCACATTCGCGTTCGCTCGCGCAGAACACCCGATCTAATTGTTACGTTATTAAACGAAACGTACGACATTATATAGGTATAAGTATGTGAAACAACGGGATGTTAGTACGTACTTATTTAAGTGGAATCCCTCGACTAGTTTCAGCCACGTCCGGTGGCCGTCATCAGGAAGATGAGTGCGATACGCCCGCGCCGAACCGTTGTTTACCATACTTGTATTACTGTTACGTGCCTGCACTACGCATTACTAAAGCGTGCTACTAAGTAATAAAGAAATGTTTAATTTGAAAAGTCTTCAGGGTCTGTGACATGTGAAATTCCCAAACTGACTCAGACCGATCGCTTCGTAAATGTTTTCCTTTTCGCATTTGCAATCACCAACAGACACTAGTCAAACGTTGTGAATACGATTATTCCCTCCCCACTGTACAGTCAGCGTCAGATGAAATAAAAAAAAAAATCAATTTATTGCTTATACATACAATACAAAAGATATATAAACATGTTTTTTTTGTTATACATCCCTATTTTGAAATTACGGGATTTATTAAAATCAGAATATATGTAGCAGTAACTGAATTCATTTATCCAATAAAAATATCAAAAATGATAGTCGATTACTTATCTTTAAAAAATACTAAATAAATGCCGTATTACCAGACGGCACACTAGCTATCAAGTATTCTGTGACAATCACTATGACGGCTCGGGTCGATGACCGCGCTCAGCTGTGTATCGCAGCGTTCGCTGGTTGTTCGGTGTAGAATAACATTAAAATTCGGCGGAATTTTGAAAACTTTGACTTATCATAACTTTTTAAATAAAAGCAAAAGATAAAAACTAACTTCACTATTATATTGTCACCCGTCGTTTACATTAGCTGTGTGATTAAGTATCTCGAATTCAAAATAGGGGTGTATAAGCAAAAGGTGATGGCTCAGCTTTGGTGTACTCCGAGTTGCGCTGGTTTTCAGCCACCCCCGTGATCCCTTAGCTGTGGGATATGGTACAGTCTATTTTAAAAAAGCACCACCTGGTAATGCTCACTTTGGTATGACAACCGAGGGACGGACCTTTTATCTAACGCTGATTGTACAGTGGGGTCATCAGTGAGAGAGGCGTCTGCAGAGAGGATAGTAAAATATCTAATAAATACATTACATTTCCAGCGGGCTCTCCCGTCATTGCCCAGCCCAAGATCCACTCGAGGAAGTCTCAATTCAGCAACGTGCAAGCTTCACCAGGTAACAATACATTAAAATATAGGAAATCCTAATTCATGGTTTTTCATTAAGTTCCCTTCTTCTAGGTCTATCACTCCTACCTTTAAGTAAACAAAATTTCGCTTAAAACAGGTTTCACTGCCTGATGTGTTGTGTCTTATAGCGCCAAGACAGACTGCTGACTAATATAGGCAACATGGTCTGCAAATGTCACTAAAAATTGAATTGAATTGGCGTGTTCCAAATCAATGGTCTTTCTTCATTATATTTATTTATTGTTCCAGCCGCTCCCGCCAGTAAGCCACCCTCTACTGAGTATTCTCCTATTAATTCTAACGGAGGCTGCAGGAAGGTAAGTTCTATTAGTTAGAACTACATAGTTGTGCCACTTATGTTTTTTGGGGGAAGGAAATATTTCTTTTTTTAATTGGGAGGATGTATACCGTGCATGTAACATCTGTTTGGGCTTCCATCTCCTCAATATAATTAAATACCTACCTTTTTTTTTAACCTTTTTATTTTTGTCGACCTAGATGGCAGTGTATGGTCATCTGCCATGTTAACTGATCCGTAAGGCTGCGGGTTCGATTCCCATGCGGTGTGAATATTTGTGTGCGTAGTTTCTAATACCCTAGATACAAGTTACGGACTTAAGGGTCAGTTATTATAATGAGATGATGGAGGGAATGATTATGTAATTTTTTTTGTGCTTGTAACATCTTCTTTATTAAGTTGGGGGGCGCCCCCCCCCCAACATTGTAGGCATGTTCCTCTCACGCCTCGAATCCCCCAGGAGGTGACCCGCGAGCTGGTGTCGGAGGGCGCGTGCCGGTCGCGGCGCGCGGTGCGCGGGGCGCGCTGCGTGCGCGGCGCCGTCTGCCCACACGCGCGCTGCTGTGCGCCACGGAACACCAAGAAGAGGAAGGTATGATACACTCACTAACTTACGAAGTTGGAATACCACAAAACTTACCTTCCTACACCGACTTCCGAGGTCGGCCTGTGGCCTCTCATCCTGTATTAATTCACAGGAATACCCATGAAAGAGAAAGAGGTGTGAGCATTCATTAATTACGTGATACCTTTAGAGCGCGCAGAGGGTCAACTCACGAATAAGAGTCGACGAGAAAGTCGAAAATTTGACTATTGCATCAAATAATTGATATATATCAGGGTATACTCCTGGTAGGCTCGAGCCCCTCAGTAGTGGGGACATAAATTATTATGAGTGTTATTTTGCAGGGTATATTTCTCAAGGTATGTTGCAGGATATTTTCTTTATACTTAAGTACTCTTGTTTTTTAATTTCAGATTCGCCTCGTCTGCCCGGACGGCAGGAGATACACCAAAGAAATTGAAATTATAAGAAAATGTGCTTGCAGTAAAAAATGCGGCCATTCCAATCCATTTTTCCATTAAAATATCATCAAAAACCTTTAGAAAGGTTTAACATACCATAATCTAGACATTCGTAGTCTTTAATACAAGTTCTGATAGCTAAAATATTTGTTATCAGCGCTGATAGTGCCACAATCTTTCCTGTGCCGGCGGCCAAAATTGTAAGCTCCTATTGTCATTGTGACTCTAATGTCATTTGGATACATTTTCAATAAACTGACAACCAAAAGATGTGATTACAGCGACGCTGTCACCGGCACAGACAAGATTGTGGGATTATACATGCTATAGTTTGTAGTCATTACTGATGTTGTGTTTTCACTACGGATCATATTTATTAAATGTATTCATTATTGAAAAAAAGTCTAACATTCAGTTTAACCAAAAATGTAGTATAGCCCTCTGGGTTGTGAAGGTCTGATGGCAGTCGCTTCACGTAAAATACTGACATTCCGCCAAATCTGGTTAAACTGAAAACCGACCCCAAATATACATGGGATAAAGGTTCGGAAAAGAGGAAAAGAGATTGAAAAAAATTGATGGTCTATGTTTTAAAATTTCTGATATGTAGGAGTGAGTAAATAATAATAAAAAAGCAATTAGAACTTGTATTAATGATTTTAAGAGTTAAATATATAAATATATATAGTTACTGGTCCTATGTATACATAAATATAAGAGAAATAAGTTATTTATCAATATATAATAAGAAATATCTCATTTAAAATTAAAATATAGTTAAAAAACACTTCTAAATGTCATAAAAATAAAATATACCTGTCAAAAAGAACTGTCACTTTTGACAGTTTTAGACAGCTTAAAAATTTTGGCGGGAATTTGTTTTTTTATTCAAATCAAAGTAAAAAGGTTTTAATAGGAAGTATTATTTTATAAACTTAATTCAAGTAGTTTAAACTCTAGTTATTTCATTTCGGCCTATACTCATATCGCCTAATTAGACTCTCATATTTAAACCTATGCATTATGAAAATAGCAAGGTTTATAAGATATGTAACTGTGACTTATATACACTTATAAAAGTCATCTATAAGTCATCTATATAAATTTGGTTCAAATAAAGCCACTGAAATTAAATAATATGGAATAAAAAGAACAGAAAAGTAACTTACAGATCTCTACAAGTCATCTAAAAATCATCATTATTACATAGAATCCTCTTTAAGTCATCTATTATAAATCAGGTTTCACTATAGACGTCCCATAATCGAAATAGGATAAACGTTTGGAGATAATAGCGATATAGAATCTCTAAATGTCATCATTGTTACTTAAAAATCCGTATGAGTCATCTATAAGTCACAATCTTTTCTGTGCCGGCGGCCAAAATTGTAAGCTCCTATTGTCATTGTGACTCTAATGTCATTTGTACACATTATCAATACACTGACAACCAAAAGATGCGATTACAGCGACGCGGTCACCGGCACAGACAAGATTGTGACTCAATACATACTTACACAAGTCATCCATAAGTCATCATGATTGCTTAAAAACATAACAATTGAACAATAAAAAGAAACGAATTTAGTAAAAGAATATGAATTTAAATCCACGGCCTACGTAGAAACCATTTTTGAATATTGTTTTTTGTACCTAAACCCTTTTTGATGAGATTTAATGAGAACAGTCACAAAGATAGATTTAAAACTAAGATAATCAAAATATGACGTTTATAAAAAAGTTTAATATAAGTAAAGTATAATCGTTTTTGACATAATTAGCAATTATTAAGAGATGAGGCTTCTAATAACATAAAATATCATAAAAATCAACTTATTATAAAAGTTATTATTATAAATTTTGAAATCACCAACACGCCTCAAGCGTGGTGATTACGGCTATTCCTCCTCACTGTACTAATACCATCACAGTGAGAACGAGAGATATTTGCTTAAAAGTGTATGAAATTAAACATATTTGAAGAAAAAAGAACTTATTTTATTTTGTTTAAATGGAAAAATAATCATAAAAAAATTCTAACTGTATTTATCAGTTTTAAAATAAATCAATAATTTGGTTTAAAAATTGCCATTTTTAGATTATGAATTTGTGTTCATTATAATTAAATTTATTTATTTATTTTTATAATATAAGTCAAATTAATGTAGATATAAGAATTTGCTGCCTTGTACCTTATTTTCTTGCCTATAGAGACTATAATTAAATAACGTTATTTTTATTTTTCAGTATTACTTTTAAAAAAGATTATGACAAAATAAGTACTTACTAACGATGTTTCTCTGAAAACCATATTTATACTCATCTTGAAGTGCGTGTAGAATGAAATGTTATAAAACTTATGTTACATAACGTAAACATGTTAAATAACTATGTTATATAATATATTTTGTTATTTTTCTAGACGCATTTTTACAGACATACCTCTTAAAACAAGCTTTTCATTATGACCTATGTCACTCGCCGATAATACAGCTTTCCATTAGTGAAAGAATTATTGAAATCTGTTCAGTAGTTTTTTAGTTAAATGGTAATAAACAAATAAATATTTCCTCTTTATAATGTTATTAGCGGCGCCCCGCGGTTTCACCCGCGTAGTTCCCGTTCCCGTAGGAATATGGGGATAAAGTTATGCTAAAAACCTTCCCACTGAATCACTCTATCTATTAAACAAACCACATCAAAATCTGTTGCGTGGTTTTAAAGATCTAAGCATACATAGGGACAGAGAAAGCGACTTTGTTTTATACTATGTAGTGATTATTAAGTATAGATAAACTTTGATGGATCAATGGTATATAGTCTTGTCTCATGATTGTGTCCACCATTGACAAGGTTATTGGGACGGTAACATGACAGATATTGAGTCACAATCTTGTCTGTGCCGGCGGCCAAAATTGTAAGCTCGTATTGTCATTGTGACTCTAATATCATTTGGATACATTTTCAATAAACTGACAACCAAAACATGCGATTACAGCATGATGTTAAAGGTAAAAATGGAGTCGACACTTCGAATACCTACTTGAAGCATTCCTATATGTATCACTATCGCGTCTCTGTGGGCAGGCTCTCTCTTTCTAAGGTAACCTCTAGAAAGAGAAGGTCTGACTAAAAAGAGAGATCGTCCCACAGAGACGTAGGTATTTGCCTCAAGCTGTTGTTCCAAGTGTGAGCTCCATTTTTTACCTACAACTTCATGGATTACAGCGACGCTGTCACCGGCACAGACAAGATTGTGGCTCAATATACTGTTTTGTATCCGTCGACAAGCGAGATCATAGAGATTGAATATTGGGAACGGGCGTTAATGGAAAGCTCCTTATATTACTAAAATATCATTTTAAAAACCATTTTTTTTTTACTCTGAACCTCAAGAAAGGCTTATTTGTAAAATAAATAGTTATAAGTGTATATGAACATTATTTTAGTCGAGTTTTTTAAGCATTCCTCGTTTTTCATAGAGTTATTTATTGTATTATAATATCTAGACGGATATGTACATCGCATTATGACCTAGTTATAAATTGTAACAGTATTAATTATACATTATGATTGTAATTATGAGAAACTGTTTAAACCTAACGGCCACAACTAAATCCGCCGCCACTGGAGGCCGTTAGCACTAAACTATTAATTTTATTGTCAACGACCACAACAGGGGCCCATGACACTAACAACTGGTAATTTTACTATTTAGATTCAGGGGGAATAAGGGAAGGGACCCTCTTTTATTACTCAAAAGCATTTAAGTATTTTTTCTGTGACATATCTTAATATTTAAACTAGATTCAGGAGAAAAATAAGAGATTAAGTAATTCTCTTCATCCCCTTAAAAGCATTTGTTTTATTTCAAACTTGCTGTGCCCCGCGGTTTTACCCGCATAGCTTCCGATCCCGTGGGAATTTCGGGATAAAACATAAGCTATTCCTGTACCGAATTTCAAGTCAATCGGTCCAGGACTAAGGGAAATAGGGATTCATTTTTATATATGTATAGAGATTATATCAAAATAAATTATTACTTTCATTTGTATAATACATAATTTCATGTATATTTTTTTGTGTGACATATCTTAAAGTTTTAACTTATATTTTTTCTGTCATCACTGAAATATTAGTGTAAGAATTTTGTGATAAAAAGTATCCTTGATCGATCGATGCAGGTTTTCTTTTTCAAACATGACAGGAATTTGAAATCACTAACACGCTTCAAGCGTAGTAATTACAACTATTTCTCTTCACTGTACTAATATCATCTTTAGTATGAAAAAGGAACTTAATTTGAACTCAAATATTTACCTTGCACGGGCATCGAACCCGCAACCCCTTTGGTATGCAGTGGGATATTACAGGATGAGCTATTCTACAATTTCAAACAGCAACCACGCGTGTCGGTGACTCCAAATCCTTGGCATATTCCCGAAACATGGTCGAGTTTCTCATAATTATAAATATGATATCTAGATGTAGGCTCTAAGTTGTATCCTAGGTTAAGGCTTCAGTACTCTGAACGGGCAAACGCTTCATACAATTAATATTATTTATTAATAAAAATGTTAGATATAAACAGAAACGTTATTTTATTTCCCTTTTATAAGTACCTAAATTTCGAAAAATATCGGTTATTAAATAACCACCAATGTTTGTCTCGGTCTGTGTGTGTGTGTGTGTGTGTGAATGAGTGTGTGCGTAGTTTCTACCCTAGATACAAGTTACGGACTTAGTTAGGGGTCAGTTACTGTAATGAGGTGATGGAGGGAATGATTATGTAATGTATGATTCATCAAACATCGCCATCTAGTATCAAACTAATGAAACTTGTACTATGGATACCGGACAACAGATAAATATACCAACTTATAATGGATAACACAGAGTCCACACAAATGTTTGTCTTGAACGGGAATCGAACCCGTTACGTTCGGCAATACGCCTGGTATTAAGAAGTTGGTAATGTGCTAATCATTTTGTTAAAGCCATCTCAAAAACTACACTTCTTTAGGTATGTGTGACTAAAAAATAAAACAACACATTTTCAAAACCAAATATATTTGTATCCTTATGTTAAAAAAACTATGTACTTTAAAATAAACATCAGATAATAACATACAACCCTAAGAACAGCCATAAGTATATAACCGCAGTGTAAGTGACATATTCTATAGTTATTGAGTCACCAAGTTTTCTGTGCCGGCGGTCAAAATTGGAAGCTACTATTGTCATTGTGACTCTAATGTCATTTGGATACATTTTCAATAAACTGACAACCAAAAGATGCGATTACAGCGACGCTGTGACCCTTCGGCCACACTATCGCGATAACGCGAACATTTGCGTTGTCGTGACACGTCTGTCAAAGAATTCGTCCTATCGCGAATCAGTTCCGCGCACTCGAATGCCCTTAAACCATTGACATAATGCCTTAAACTCGCTGTCGGTCAATTGGCGCACAATCAAAGGATTTTGTCGCGACAGTTTCGCACGACAGTGTGGCCGTAGCATTATCGGCACAGACAAGATTGTGACTCAATAATCGCATCTTTTGGTTGTCAGTTTATTGAAAATGTATCCAAATGACATTAGAGTCACAATGACAATAGGAGCTTCCAATTTTGGGTACCGGAACAGGAAAGATTGTGGCACAATAGCTTAACTATTACAATTCTGTGGCATATCTGTGTCCTACAAATTCAAGGAAGTTAAAAAGAGCACACCATCTTAAGTAGTCCATACAGTCAAACTTGCTTGACAAGCGTATAAATTTTGACAAGCAATTATGGCAGTTTGAAATGAAGCTCGTTGATTGACAAGCAAACTGAAGGTATAAGTTGGTAGCCGACTGCAGACAGCAGCAGACCACACGTCGCCGCCTAACGTCATCATGACACTTCGCCGTCTGCTGCTCGGCGACGCGAAGCTAGCTTCATGTCGCCCACTACGAATGTAATTTCATAGAAATACATACAAACCAGTAGTGGCGCGGCGACGTGTGGTCTGCTGCTGTCTGCAGTCGGCTACCAACTTATACCTTCAGTTTGCTTGTCAATCAACGAGCTTCGTTTCAAACTGCCATAATTGCTTGTCAAAATTTATACGCTTTAGTTTTTAGTTAGTTACCGAAAATGCTTGATGAAAATTTATTTTCCTGTAATGCTTGTCAAGTATGCTTGATTGTCAAGTAACACATTGACGGCCGTTCCCAATATTAAATCTATCTATGATCCTGCTTGTCGACAGATACAAAACTCTGTATATCCTAACTAATATTATAAATGCGAAAGTAACTCTGTCTGTCTGTTACCTTTTTACGGCTAAACTACTGAACCGATCGACTTGAAATTTGGAACAGGGGTAGCTTATGATCCGGGAAAGAACATAGGCTATGTTTTATCCCGAAATTCCCACGGGAACGGGAACTACGCGGGTGAAACCGCGGGGCACAGCTAGTCTGTCATAAATGTATGTCAAATGACAGATTATTCAGAGTTTTGTATCGACAAACATATATATGAATATTGGGAACGGCTGTTAGTGTACTTTGTCATGGCAGTTATAATGATATGAGAGCAGATACTTGACAAGTAAATAAATAATTATTGATTGTTAAGCCATTGTAGTTTGCCTCTCAAGCTTCGATTTAAAAGGTTATGAACTTTAACAATCAATCAAAATTCACACGTTCTCCTTTGTCAATACTGGTAAAATGAAATAAGTGCTAATATTTGTGCTACGACAATAAGACGCGGTATACCCTAAGTATAGAGTCATCAATCTTGTCTGTGCCGGCGGCCAAAATTGTAAGCTCCTATTGTCATTGTGACTCTAATGTCATTTGGATACATTTTCAATAAACTGACAACCAAAAGATGCGATTACAGCGACGCTGGCACCGGCACAGGCAAGATTGTGACGCAATACCTATTATAGTGCCACAATCATATCTGTGCCGGTGACAGCGTCGTTGTAATCGCATCTTTTGGTTGTCAGATGCATGAAGTCAAAGGTAACAATGGAGTCCACACTTCGAATACCTACTTGAAGCATACCTATATGTATCACTATCGCGTCTCTGTGGGCAGGCTCTCTCTTTCTAACTAAGGTAACCTCTAGAGAGAGAAGGTCTGACTAAAAAGAGAGATCGGCCCACAGAGACGTGTAGGTATTTGACTCAAGCTGTTGTACCAAGTGTGAGCTCCATTTTTTACCTACAACTTCATGGTCAGCTGATTGTCAGTGTAATTAAATTAAAGTCACAATGACAATAGGAGCTTACAATTTTGCCGCCGGCACAGAAAAGATTATGGCACTGTATTATAAAATTCTCGTGTCACAGTGATTGTAACCAAAAATCTTTCCTGATTTTTATGATATTTTTGACTAATTCAGTATGTCTGAGAATTAGTAAATTATTTTTATACCCCTAAGTGAAGGGTGGCCTACCCTAAACAAATGTTTAATTTGCCATATAAATATATGGCAAAAAAAGTCTAAGTTCTTTAGACCAACGATTTTAACGTTAAGTTCTTTAGGCCAAATATTTTTGCTAAAATTTATTAAAAGATTTAAAATTGAATGAAAATTATTTAATACATTTTATCTAAGTATTTTTATAGCAGCAATTGATCTATGTAACGCCCAATATTAATATTCAATCCTAATCCTTACGATTGAAGATTGATTTATCATATTTCTTAGGTTGCCAATAATAGCTAAACGTCAAAAAATATGAATCAAATAAATCTTCAATTTCAATCTTATGGATTAGGATTGAATATTGGGCGTAAATAATTTCCTATCTAAAACTTATTTATCTAAGAAAAGTACAACTAAGTTTATTACAACAAAAAAGTTAATAATTTGCTAAAAGAACAAGTTTAAGAAGTAATTATTTTACAATTTAATAAGTCCATCTATAGCTCGATTCATGTAAAAGAACTTAAGCTAAAGTTCTTTTTACAACGAAGTTTTTCAGTCAAATATTGACAAGTTCTTTTGACTAAGGGCCTATTTCACTATCTTCAAGTAACGTTCCGAGTAACTACTCACATGTTATGTTTTCTCACTTGATATAAAGTAAGAAAGAGACAAAACTAGCTTTACTTGGTGATTAAATTTACTTGAAGGTCGTGAAATAGGCCCTAATACTAGTTGTCCTTAGTATTTAGACGTAATGTTCTTTGAAGTTCTTAAGTCAAACAATACGTTAAGTTCGTTTGATCAAAACTTAAGTTAAAATGTTATTTATACCAATATATGTTTGCACAATTTTCGTCAAATAAATCGGACAACAAAGGCATAGTCTGAAACTCTTGCTAGTCCAAACCCAGCTCATTTTTGGGACCATTTTGACATTTAGACACTGACCGTCTTATTTGCGTTGCAGTTTTAGTCTGGTTAGCACTAAACCAGGTTTTACAATCTGATTTAAGTACAATTTTGAATACTGTCAAAAGATTAAAGTGACAGATTTGACTGACAAGGTGTCAAATCGTTGCATCATGGCGGGCGTCGTCTCCATCGGGCACAAACACTAACTACCCGCACTTTTTTGTTCGAAAATTGTTATAATTATGTTTTTAATCAAGAACTGTAAATTGTGCAACGATGAATGCCGATCGCGAAAGTTTAAAAAGTGTAAGGTGTCAAATGCTTACCAGGTTTTGTTAAACTAGGTTTAAAAACGCAAATAAGACGATGAATGTGAGATATATATCTTGAGACTTTCTGTCCATCAATGTTGTCATGTTATTTAGTTGAACTTCCTACCATTTATGGTACTATATTAAAGTTTACAATGCGCCCCCTTGCGAGGTATGTTGACGAACGGCGCCGGGTGCGGGTATAAGTGTCGGCTGTCCTTGAAGTCTACCAGGTCGGTTATTAGGGTAGGCTGGAACGAAGATAACAAAAAATTAAAAATTTAAAAAACCCCCAACACAATTACTTTCAAACCTCCATAACTTTTAAACGGGTCAACCGATTTTCATCAAACATGTCTAAGAACACTCGCACGTAAGTCCCATTTAAACAAAAAAAACTAAATTGAAATCGGTTCATCCGTTCGGGAGCTATGATGTCACAGACAGACAGATACACACACACACATAAACACACACACACACAGACACGTCAAACTTATAACACCCCTCTTTTTGCGTCGGGGGTTAAAAATGAATATTAGTTTAGTTAACGTCAACTTTGAATAATAGGGTAGTTTCCTGGGTAAGCAAAATGAAATTCTAATTAGTCCGTCAGATAGATTTCGAAAAAATATTAGACACGTATTTTTTTGTTTCATCAAATTAATAAAACTGACTTAGTTATAACGCATTAAAGTTTAGGAGTGGGGGCTTGTGACGTCAACTGTTTAAAATTGCAGCAACCTGTGACGTTTAAAGAGTTTTCGATGCACTGTATCGTCTCAATTGAAAAATTGTCCGTGTACATACCTGTCTCTTGTTCTCGCTGTCCGTCTGTTTGTCCGCGGGCGAGTCTGTCTGTTCGGCCCCCGCGCCCCCCGCGCCCCCCGCGGCCGTCGACACCACGTGCACGGACAGCTTCTGGCGCTCGGGGGACGACGCGCTTATGTACTTCTGTAGGGAAGTAAATACACACATCAAAAGTGTCTAGGGATCAAGCATTTTTATGCGGATTTCTTGAGATTGAGATGTGGCTTTGTAATAAATTTATGATTTTATAAATTTATATGGATCCTTTTTGGTGCATTTCATAATTTGAATCAGGAACTGTGAATCAAATTCGAGTAAAAGATGAAAATCAGCTGTCAATATTTTCCCTATAAAAACATATAACGCATTGAAGACATTATTAGTGCTACTGTTTCCCTACTACTGATTAAAACCAACGTTATTATGGAGCGGCGACGTCATTTAAGCAGGGAAGAAATGCTCAGAGCCGTGGGAATGATAGAAGCTGGTTCCCGGCAACGTACTGTGGCTTTAGCTCTGAATACAAGTCAGAGTGTTATCAGTCGACTTTGGACACGTTACCGAAGCACTGGTACCGTGGCTGAGCGCCATGGAGGACGGTATCGCTGCACCACACGGAGACAAGACCGATACATTCAAATCTTAACTCGAAGAGCTCCAACAATAACCGCCATGATGTTAGCCGTGCGGCTTCATCACTCTTCAGGGAACTTAATTAGCGACCAAACAGTCAGAAACCGCTTGCATGAAGTGAACCTTCATTCCCGAAGACCGCTACGGGTACCACCTATAGCAATGCACAATCGTAGGATTCGATATCAATGGGCTCTTGAACACAGAAATTGGGCAGAAGAACAATGGCGTTTCGTGTGCTTTTCTGATGAGTCTCGTTTTGGTATGAGACCGGATACAAGACGTATACGACACTGGAGAACCCCTGGACGCCAACAGCGATTAAAATCCTGCCAGGAAGTCCATCCTTATAGTGGTGGAACCATCATGGTATGGGCGGGTATTTGGATCGGCGGAAGAACTGAGTTGATTTGGATCACAGGCAACCTCAACGCTCAAATTTATGCTGAGACGATTGTATCAGACGTCATCGTTCCTCTACAAGTGCAAATCGGTCCCTTATTTCAGTTAATGCATGATAATGCACGACCGCACACCGCAAGAGTTGTAAGACAGACTCTCGCCGCAGCTAACATCAATGTCCTGCCCTGGCCTGCTCAGTCGCCAGACTTGAACCCGATTGAGCATGCATGGGATATGCTACAGAGAAGAGCTCTGCCGAATATGGAGGGTATCCAGTCGCAAGAAGACCTTTTTTTGTTGTTGCAACGAACATGGGCGGCCATTCCACAGCGTGATTTGGATGAACTCATTTTGAGTATGCCAAACCGATGTTCTTGTGTTGTTAGTGTTCGCGGTAGAAACACGGATTATTAATTGTTTAAGTTACCCAATAAAATTTTAAAGAAAACTGTTATTTCAGTCTTTTTTTCGAACTTTAATGTTAGTGGTTCAAATGTCAAAAATCCCTTTATTAGGAAAATGGCAAATTTCTTTATTAATGCAAAGGTGACTTGGTTTATCGTTACTGTGACAAACGAAAACACTTTATTTGATGAATCCTTAAAGAAAATTTTAATTAATATCAATCAGGAGAAAAGTTATTGCAAAAATATATGTTGATCCCTAGACACTTTTGATGTGTGTAGGTTGAGTGTAGTGTACAAGATTTGGATTGAAGCCGCGATGACCCACCGCCACGCACGCTACGCCCACGGTCCACGGCCACGCAGCTCAGCTACGTTGAGCTATAGCCGAGTCTGCCACGAATGTATCAATGACGTCATTTTCGTGCGTAGCGTGTGCGTGTACTTCGGTGGGTTTGTATAACTAATATGAATAGCCTTTACACGACCGCTCATTCCGCTGAGGAAAACAAACACGAGTAACCGCGCGAGAAAGAACGGGGAAGCGTAAAAACCTTACAAATATAATCGCGTGCGAATGAGCGTGCAGGCCTTCCCGCGCGCAATCCTGTACGTTCCGAAGCACGCGCGATAGAGAGTGTGTGTAAAGGCCGCTATTGTCCTTATACACTCGAGCCCGCCTACACCCTGCGGGCCCCCCACCCCCGGCGGGGCCGAGACACGAGGTGGGGATGAGGAACGCAACACCCCGTTCCATCCCATCCCCAAAATTTGGATACACAATACACATCGCTATCTAGTCGCAGAGACCACCTCGATGGCAGACCACTCTGCCATCGAGGTCGTCTGTCGGACTGCCATCCGCAAAGTTGCGGGCTCGATTCCCATGCGGGGGTTTGTGAACCACAAAGATTTGTCTCGGTACGGTGTCTGCGTAAATTATAATGCGTCCCGCTTGCTCGGATGCAATGGCGAGCGGGACGCATTATAATGTACGCAGGTGCGACAGAGATAGATAGCTACAGGTCAACGTACGATATTTCATGTGATTTACAACCGGACTATATACAAAAATACTATAAATATCAACATAACTTACTTTAAAGAACTCGATGAGTTCTTGTTTCGTGATGGTGTTCAATTGTTCTACTTCGAGACGTTGTCTGTCGAAATTGTACACCTGGGAAATAATATGCGTTTTAGAGAGAGGACTTTGGGTCGCAGTGGTATTAAAATAAAAAATCATTCAATCAGTTTGAGATGCAAGCGCCATGATCGCTGATGAACAGTTCATCCGTGATCATGGCGCTTGTGTAAGCGTTTCTTTTAACAAAAAATACAAAAAATCGTGTGGCACTCGGGGACTGCCGGGGTAAAGCATAGCAATTTTATCAACTAATTGGTTTTTTTAATTTTGTATTGCAATCCTAACCTTAGAAATTTTGATGTCGTACTTGGGACTTCATACAATAAAAACTTTGTCTACATTACTATAAAAACTTTTTGGAAAATTTACAAAAAAAAAGTTTTCGATAAAAATATAATAAAAACGTGAGGTTTTTTTTTCGTTACGGAATTTCTGGATTCGGTCCCCGCGCTCAAGGCCCGCGATAGAAGCTATGCAATAGCTTAAAATTTCGACAAAGAAATTCGTGCAAATTTCAGCTAAATCTATTCAGTAGTTTTATGTCGTCAAAACGAAACAATAACAAACAACTATCTTCGCAAACTTTCGCATTTATTAATAATAGCAGGATTTATTAATATTGATATCTTTGATTTACACGAACACTACACATTGAAATAAAACACTTAAACGGATTTTTGTCGTGGTTGTAGAAGAACAAAACCCGTGATCACTTCAAGTCTTCTGTGATCACGGGTTCTGTAAAGAATCCGAAACGTCAGAGAATGTAAAACAAAATACAACCACGACAAAAATCCGTTTAAGTGTTTTATTTCAAGGATTTATTAATGTTAGAGTCTATGAGAAAAAACCTAGATATTTTTTTTGTTATCTTATTTAGAACTTTTGAACTGTGCAACGGATTTTGATACAACTTTCAATAACAAATAAAGTGATTCAAGATGATGGTTTTTATCATAACTAGCAGCGCCCCGTGGTTTCACTCGTCCTTTTCTTCCCCTATGGGGAGGGGGGGGATTACCAAAAATCCTCTCTTAGTGGTAGCCTACTCCCCCAACAAACACACGTGCCAAATTTCAGCTCTCTACGACCAGTAGTTTCGGCTGTGCGTTGTCTGTCAGTCAGTCAGTACATCACTCAGTAACGGAAGAGTTTTATACACCGCTATTTTAAAATGAGGGGACAAAATCACACAGCTAATGTAAACGACGGGTGACAATATAATAGTGAAGTTAGTTTTTATCTTTTGCTTTTATTTAAAAAGGTATGATAAGTCAAAGTTTTTCAAAATCCCGCCGAATTTTATTGTTATTCTACACCGAACAACAGGCGAACGCTGCGATACACAGCTGAGCGCGGTCATCGACCCGAGCCGTCACAGAATACTTGATAACTAGTGTGCCGTCTGGGGTGTATATAGAACCGCGATCCAAAAGTAGTTTGAATTAAAATCCCATCTTCCCTGTACCCTTTTACCCCTATATACCTGCGCGGCGATCTCGGCCCACATCTGCCCGGCCCTGTTGGACATCCGTTTGGGTTTCTCCAGCTTCTGCGCGACCAGCGCCGACCGGTGCTTCAAGAACTCCTCGTCTGACATGTTTTCTAGGATTTCCTGTAAAATAATATATTAAATTATTATTTGTTTGGTTTGGGTTTGGCAATATTCAAATGGCAAATATTCACCCCGCACGGGAATCGAACCCGCAACCTTACGGATGGCAGTCCGGCATGTATGCTTACAACTTTGAAACTACGAACGGATTTTGATGCGGTTTGTTTTAATAGATAGAGCGATTCAAAGGGTAGATATTTAGCACAATTGTGCGCTGTTAGTTAGTAATAATTTTACTATCCGGTGTGCTGTGTGAGATTCTTAGATTATACCAACTATGAATTTTTTGATTGCCTCCCGTAACAACTGTCGATGATGTTAGTACGACAACCGACTACATAATATTATACCACAGTTTGTCTCGGTCTGTGTGTGTGTGAATGAGTGTGTGCGTCGTTTCTGATACTCTAGACTAGATACAAGCTTCGAGCTTAGTTAGGGGTCAATTACTATAGTGAGATGATGGAGTGAGTGACTATGTGACGTCGTTCCTACCTCCGCCACGACCAGGAAGGCCTCTATCCTGTCCTCCAGGTACCGCGGGTGTCGGTCGCTCTGCACGATGAACCGGAGTCCCTGGACGCCGTTGGAGCGCCGCACGCCGCTAAACACTATGTAGCCTAGTTGTTCCTGCAATAAAATGTGGGTGTTAATTGATCGAGCGAGCAAAGCGAGCAACTTTTAGTATATAGCAAAGTACAATTTTGTACAATCAGCGTATATACTAGCTTTGCTCCGTGGTTTTACCCGCATAGTTCCCGATCCCGTGGGAATTTTGGGATAAAAGCCTATGTCCTTCCCGGGACTGTAAGCTACCCCTGTATCAAATTTCATGTCAATCGGTTCAGTAGTTTAGCCGTGAAAAGGTAACAGACGGACAGAGTTACTTTCGCATTTATAATATTATTAGTAAGGATTTAAGAATGTTGCTTTCTTGCTTGTGAAGGTCTGATGGAAGCAGAAAAAAAACTAGTTTTTCAGTTAAATCGCGACAAACTAACAAACAATAAAATCTTTCTACTTTAGTTGGCCAAGCAAGCGAAGCGAGCAAAGCGTGAACGTTTCGACAAAAAAGAGATGACTAATCTGTGTGGACTATATACATATCGCGGGCTTCAAACCAAAGGGGCGTATACGCAAAAATCCAAAAAAAAATTTATTACGTCAATGTATTCTAATTATATCGACACATCTACTGACTTTATTTCATAATTATCGGTTAAATATTTTTTAAGATAATAAACAAAATAATATTAGACGTATGTCTCTGAGTAAAATATTTTTCCGAACCAGAAAGGCGTACTAAAGACGAATCACGAATCGTTTGTGTTTATTTTCATTTTTTCTTTTTATTATTGTTTAACTTTTATGTTGAACTTAAAAAAAATATTTGAGAATATTATTTGTTTTATTTTCACCTTCACAAACGTGAAATTGATATACTTACGTCTGTATTGGAATAATGTTATTTTCCTATTTTTGACAAGCCAAATGGACGTATAATGAACGAAAATGGTGGTGAAATAGAGGACTTTTTTAAATAATAAATGACTGTAATAAAATATTTCTCATCATTTATATAAACTTCATTTGGTTTTTTTTATTTTGCGTTACAAATAAAAAAAATGTTTTATACGTCCATTCCTTGAAAGCATTTTCTTGGAAAAAATAACAATCAGTTTATCTAATACTGTCGAACCATATAGACGTAAGCGCGATATTATGGGTAACAAATTATATTTTTCAATAAATAAGCCTTTCACATAATAAAGAACGTAAATTTATGAAACACGTAAAAAAATTCAAAAATGTAGGTATGTTACAAAAAAAGTTATTAAGTTTTTTGGCTCTCCTGAAAAGTGAGGGTTTTGCTTATACGCCCCTTTGGTTTGAAGCCCGCGATATGTTTGTATCACTTTATGTCAGTTCCGGGATAGAGGACACATTTTGTAACTTGAAAATTTAAGTAGGTATTCTTTGATTTTTTTTTTGTATTATGTGAAAAGTGGGAGTGACAATTATGCCTTTCCATAGAGTTATGGTATGCTATCTTGCTATGCTATTGCTAATGTTATGCTATAAGGACCAATGGACATGATTGGTGGACAAACGCATTCATGGCAAAGTAGTATAGCATATAGCTTATATTTTATATTTTCTGATTCCCTACCCAAATTTAAGCATAAAATAATCAACTATTTAAAGTATAGCACTTTGTAATAATAATAATCCTTTTTTAATTATGTTTTAAGTTTTAATTTTTAGTAAATTCTTTTTATTGTATCCAAATTTTTGTGAACGTTGTACTCGTCTATAATTGGTATGCATATCAGAACGAATTTTGTAATATTTTTATGTTAATGTGTAATATGTAATACTGTTGACGTGTCATTTGTATAAATAAATAGCTTTATGTATACCTTAGTCCGTAGCACGTTGAAGCACGGCTCCCCGAGCGCCTGCGCCAACAGCTCGAGCACGGCGTTGTGTCTGGCAGCGCGCACGCCCACGGCGCAGTACAGCAGCGTGCACGACGACTTGTGCACGCTGTTCGTGCTCGAGCGCAGGTACCACGACCCTGGGGGGAGAGGGGGTGAGGGAATGTAGGGTAGTTGATTCAATATAATTAAAAACACTTCTTAATTTTATTGTAATTTTTGAATGGAACGCTATGTTTAGAGGTGGGCGTTCGTGTCTGCGACACAGTTTTCCTTAACTTCTGCAGGTACCATCGTTTATTATTTTTTAAACTATATGTGTTTCTGGTTCCTCAATAAAGATTTTTATTATTATTGTAATGTAAAAGACATTACTTTTCACGGGATACCTTTCACGGAACTATTCACCCCTATTTTGAATTCGAGAAGTTAGGTTTTATCTTTTGCTTTTATTTAAAAAGTTATGATAAGTCAAAGTTTTTCAAAATCCCGCCGAATTTTATTGATATTCTACACGGAACAACAGGCGAACGCTGCGATACACAGCTGAGCGCGGTCATCGACCCGAGCCGTCACAGAATACTTGATAGCTAGTGTGCCGTCTGGTAATACGACATTTATTTAGTATTTTTTAAAGATAAGTAATCGACTATCATTTTCGATATTTTTATTGGATATATGGATTCAGTTACTGCTACAGATATTCTGATTTTAATAAGTCCCGTAATTTCAAAATAGGGGTGTATAAGAGTCCCGGTCTTTTGGAAGGCCATCCATGGGGCCAAAGCCAACACACGGAAGCCCTTTAACATATTTTTCAACACACTCATAAAGGGGCTCTTATTTGTGCAAAAACAGTTGAATAATGACACGTTTTATTCACTAGTGAGTTATAGATTGTTTTTTTTTAAATTGCTTTGTTTTTTAAAAAGTTTCGAAACCAAAAAAATTGTGTCCATACATTTTAAAAACAAACTTCAACTATGTTGCCTTACTTTTGGTAGGTCTATGGTCGATTCCATTCATTCATTCATTCGTTTTTTTTTTAATAAGTATATTCTTTTAGTCTTTGGCCGATCACCATTGTTGTGTTGGATGCGCGCGAATAGAAAAACTGTTTATTTATTAGCGAAAAATGATATATTATTATGAATTTCTTCGCAAATGTGTTGAAAAACGATGTATAGTACTCGCTTGTATTGATGATCACTATCCTCGGCTATCTTCAGACCCTCGCCTGACGGCTCGGGCCTCAATAGCGCCTCGGAAGTAATCACCAACTTACCTCGCTTGTACCATAAATAACTATTATTCTTATTGTAATATCCTTTCACTGGACTATTAAGAAGTCCCGGTCTTTTGGAAGGCTAGTATGGGGCCAAAGCCAACACACGGAAGCCCTTTGACATATTTAATCTTGTGTAAAGGATGCACATATTATTAATATTGCAGAGAAAACTATAAAATTTGAAATTAAAAACAAATAAATCGTTGGACATATGAATTTCTATCAAGCACGGTGAAGGAAAACATCGTTCAGAAACCTGCACACACCTGCGAAAAAATTCTGAAGATATATAGCACCTGCGTATATTATAATGCGTCCCGCTCGCACGGATGTAATGTAAGCGGGACGCATTACACATAGACGAGTAAGGGTGAGGCCAAACGGGCGTAATTTTGTGAGTTGTGAGTCGCGTAAAATGAGTCGCGAAAACGTTAAACTGAAATTCGGTTAGACTGCCACGCGGACGGACGTATTTTCAGTTGTAATCCGATACATTTGTACGGATACTTGTATCGTGCGTATTTATAGCGTATTTATAGATATTTTTTTATATACTTTTTGACATGTTTTTTATTGTTGACATTAGTTATAAGTGATATTTGTATTTCATTTTATTAAAAAAAAAAATACCAGCCCGAATTTCTTGCCGATTCTTCTCGGCTGATGTAATTCCGAATCGGTGATAGATTCAGTGACGTTCATAAGTGCCTCAGGCCTTAATTGAATAAATAATTTTTGAATTTTTAATTTTTGCAAGCTCCCCACCTCACCCCGACCGAAATTCAGTTGATATTATGCGTGTGAGTCGGCAGACAACTCATTTTGCGTCGCCGTGTGAATCAAATAGGACTTTTATATGAAACTGAATGCAGCAGAATTTCTGCGAACGAAATTCTGCGACTCACGACTCACAAAATTACGCTCGTTTGGCCTCACCCGATAGCTACAGGTCAACGTACGATATTTCATGTGAATTACGACCGTGTTTTAGTGTGTGAAGTCGACCAACCCGCACTTTGCCAGCGTGGTCGACTACCGGCCAACGATTAACTCATTATTTATTACAAAGTTTATAGTTTTCTCTGCAATGTTAGATTGACATTTTATTTTATTAAATATCTTCTATTCTATTTAAAAAAGTATCATCATTTGATATCCATATTGAGGAAAGGGCTTATTCCAATCTGTCAGACAGTTAGTTCGATCATCTAACTACTTGGACAAAAATATTCAAAATAGTCCGACAGCAGTGAAGTACAGTCAAATAAAAAAGAAATAACGAAATTCCTCTGTTCAAAATAAATTACTTATGTATTAAGAAATTGAACAATAATCTATTTTAAAATACCAGGAGAACAGAAATGTAGAGGAAGTATTTTCAATAAATAAACTTAGTTAAATTAATTCACAAAATTAAATTAAGTTGATCGAACTATTTGTCGGACAGATTGGAATAAGCCGAGAAAAGTCGTGATACAATATGTGATCTATTTATTTATTTATTTTAGGAACATCAACAACATGTATATTGAGCATTGATAGGTTACAGAGGATATAGTAGAGAAAGTTCTGATACACATGTAGATTATAGATTTCCACAACATTTAGTGATCCGCCATTTTGTGGTGGCGGCCATCTTGAATTAACAATGACACCAAATGTATTTAATTGTATTGTCATCAAAACTAAAGGTGTACCTTTCAGATCAAAGAGGGTCTCATTTAATTAGATTAGACCCAAATAAACAGCACCTAAATATATCATTAAATTTAAAAAACCCCCAACACAATTACTTTCAAATCCCCATAACTTTTAAACGGGTCAACCAATTTTCATCAAACATGTCTAAATGTCGCAGGTAAGTAAGTCCCCTTTAATACAAAAAAAACTAAATTGAAATCGGTTCATCCGTTCGGGAGCTATGATGCCACAGACAGACAGATACACACACACACACAGACACGTTAAACTTATAACACCCCTCTTTTTGCGTCGGGGGTTAAAAACCGTTTAAAACATACCTTTTTCTAATTCGACTTCTCTGTACAGCATCAACTGTTGTGCCAGCAACGGAATACCGTCCTTAGGTAGTCTGTAATAGAGATCAAAATCAATTATCAGTGTTTGTAACCAAAGTTCTTTGAAACGGCTTGACTGATTTTGATAAAACTCTTCGACATGTTTGTGATTAGTTCGGATTTTTTTCAAAATTTGTTTTTTCATCCAATCAGTCCCCTTTGTTTCTGAAAATTAATTTAATCCCCCTGTGTTCTAGGATCGCTTTGATAGAGTCGAAAAACAGGGTTAATATCACTTGACAGTTTATTTTTCTTTATTTAAGGAAAACAACAGAATGTAATACATAGAAAAAACATTAATTAATTAATTCAGTTATAAAGGATATTGGGCAAAACGTCCCAAGTTCTGTGTAGTACTTAGTGTAGTACATCGTGTGATACATCATTCGATAGGTATCGTTAAGAGAAACAAATGATTCTAGGCATATTTTTTTCAAAATGGCTGTAACTTTTTTCTGCCGGGGAATTCGGCTTCACTCCCGTAGAATCATTTGTTCCTCTTAACGATAGCTATTGAATGATGTATCACACGAAGTGCTACAGCACTTGGGACACACTCCATACAAATCTGCCCATTGTCCTTTGGTATGCAGGTAGATGTTATGACGTAGGCATCCACTAAGAAAGGATTTTCATTAATTCTACCCCGAGGGGATAAAAGGGGGGAAAATCCAAATTCTGGAAGCCGTTATTCCACACGGAAAAAGTCGCGGGGCGCTGCTAGCAGTACTATAAGCTCCTGACCTCCCCTCCACGCGCTGCGCCATGTCGAGCGCGCGCTGGCGGGAGATGTTCCCGTAGATGAGCGCCTCCACGTGCACGCGCCGCAGGACGCGGGACGCGAACTCGTCCAGCTGCGCTGCTGTCATGTCTGAAACAGACAAATATAACCTTTTTTTAAGATTTCCCCACATTTATCGACTTAGAATCGTTAGAATCGGCTTAAGCCGATCAAAAAACGTCTACGAACTAAGGGTGTTACCATAGTTTGTAAAATTTAGGATGATCTCTGTGACAGCTGTCAGTGAAATCCCGCCTATATAGTTCTGAATTTCTTAGTACTACAGTCAGTACATGTTAATGTCATACTTTATGGGCATGTCAACCTGTTTAGTGATGGGCGATGTATCATCGTGACCACGGACTATAAACTATCGATATTTTAAATACAACTCTATTTAAAGTGAAAGTATATTTTAGTTTTATCGTATTTTTTAATATCAAAAACATTATTTACATTTGATATTAAATAATAGTGAGTAAGTAAAATCCAATTTCTCACTTACTCTTGTAATATTCCATCAGAAACTGATTCAGATATGGATTGGGTGTACCCCTATGATTGTTTTTTGTAATTAAAATATTCGTTTAATTTAGTACCTAGCATTTAATCTCAATATAATTTAACATTATCATCTTTAATAGTCAGAAACATCGATAATTTCTATCGACATAGATTTAGATCCTGCCAACCCTATGAACGAAAGTTTGACTTATGTCACAGAGATCATCTTAGATTTTACAAACTATTATACCATTCCCATCGGACGACGCGACGCGACGCCGACGGCGAACACCCTTATTTCGAAGACATTAAGGCGTTTTTGACCGGCTTAAGCCGATTCTGCGTTGATAAATGTGGAGAAACCCTAAATATCCTGTTATCCCATATATAAAAATGTATACAAATGACATTATGGTCACAATGGCAATAGTATTGAGTCACAATCTTTTCTGTGGCGGCGGCTAATATTGGAAGCTCCTATTGTCATTGTGACTCTAATGTCATTTGGATACATTTTCAATGAACTGACAACCAAAAGATGCGATTACAGCGACGCTGACACCGGCACAGAAAATATTGTGGCACTATACGTCAATTGACAGACTTCAGATGTCATACGTCATCACATCACACACACAAAACTGTCACGTCGCATCACTTGTCCTTCAATTCAATTCACGTTCATGTCTGCTAATGTCGTTGCGTGACGTTATACACCCTTATTTTGAAATTACGGGACTTATTAAAATCAGAATATGTGTAGCAGTAACTGAATCCATAAATCCAATAAAAATATCAAAAATGATAGTCGATTACTTATCTTTAAAAATACCAAAATAAATGCCGTATTACCAGACGACACACTAGCTATCAAGTATTCTGTGACGGCTCGGGTCGATGACCGCGCTCAGCTGTGTATCGCAGCGTTCGCCTGTTGTTCGGTGTAGAATAACAATAAAATTCGGCGGGATTTTGAAAACTTTGACTTATCATAACTTTTTAAATAAAAGCAAAAGATAAAAACTAACTTCACTATTATATTGTCACCCGTCGTTTACATTAGCTGTGTGATTAAGTATCTCGAATTCAAAATAGGGGTGTATAGCCTTCCTCGATAAATTCTCAAATCGAATCAATAAATCCTAAGATTATCGCGTTTAAACAAACAAACTCTTCAGCTTTATAATATTTGTACAGTCACTGTCAGATAAAAGCAATATTAACGTTTATAAAAATAAAATTAAGGATATCCTCCATAAGAAAACATAACATTATCATATTCTAAATTAATGCGCTTTGTTTTTGTTTTGTTATCTGTATAAGTACTTATAATATATGTATATAAGTATAATATTTTTCTCTTGTATGTAAGTAACGTTTTGTTTTGCCAATGAAGGGCATACACGCTCAGTACTACTGAAGGGTGCGTAATAGATCTTAGGTACAAAATTTTTTTTGACAGATATCCTCAATAGACTGAACAATTCAAAGATGAACTGAACAATAGATTGAGTTGTCAAATAATACATAGACAAAATTAGGTCAACATTTTGGTTAGGTTATGTTAGAACTGCGACCACACAACGCGCGAGCCGAGCGAGCGAAGCGAGCGTGCCGCGGCAGCGGCCGGCGAAGCGCTAAAAATTATATTTACGGAGTTATTTAAGAAATTTAGAGAAAATTGAGTGGCTGAACGGTGTAAATCGAAAGGCTCTATATTCTGTGGTCTCTATGATTTGACGACATAATCTGTGATCTATGGCAATATCTGTCAAAATTACTTGATTTTTCATGTATTTCCATACCATTTTATTTTTGTCGTAATTAATTTATAATGCGTTTCTTTACTATAAAACAGTTTATATGGGTTATAATGAGCCCCTAGAACACCCCCAAATAAACAGCAACATTAAATTCAGGTACCGGAGATCTATAGTCTTACCCTACTGAATATTATATCATTATGTTAGCACATATATTTGAATTATAATCTAGGACTGTAACACTACTTATTTTATATTGCTTTTTAATGATTGTAATTTGTTTTGTGTTTGAAAAAAAAAAAAAAAGGTCCCCCCTTGGTATTACAACCAAGGGACGTACTTTTTATCTGACGCAAGGCTGTTGTATAAGCTATAGGATAGAGATTTTGCGATAACATAACATAATCATTCCCTCCATCATCTCATTACAGTAACTGACCCCTAACTAAGTCCGTAACTTGTATCTAGGGTGTCAGACACTACGCACACACGCGCTATGTAGTGAATTTGTAGGTACATACCCTCGGCTGCTTCCAACAGTTGGCATCTCGTCCAAACGACGTCGGAGAGGCATAATGCTTGTTGGTACACTGCGTGCTGAAATTAAATTAGGTTAGTTACGTGACCAACGAAGGTATTGCTCCTTTAAAAATCTACGACACTTTTGTAAATCATTGAATTAAATTTAATGAAAACCGACTTCAGTTTTATAATAAACCCACTTCAATTTAATATTAAGAAACTCAATAACCCAATTTAATAAAATCTACTTCAGGTCAATTTAATTAAAACCTACTTCAGCTTAATAAAAAAAGACTTCAGTTTAATAAAAATCCAAGTTCAATTTACATATTAAAAACCATTTTCAAAGTAATTTGAAAATTGATCCCACTTAGGGAGAGGCCAAACGGGCGTAATTTTGTGAGTTGTGAGTCGCGTAAAATGAGTCGCGAAATTTACGTTAAACTGAAATTCGGTTAGACTGCCACACGGACGGACGTATTTTCAGTTATAATCCGAAACATTTGTACGGATCCTTGTATCGTGCAAGCTCCCCACCTCACCCCGACCGAAATTCAGTTGATATTATGCGTGTGAGTCGGCAGACAACTCATTTTGCGTCGCCGTGTGAATCAAATAGGACTTATTGAAATTCTGCGAATTACGACTCACAAAATTACGCTCGTTTGGCTTCACCCTTAATGTATCAATTGATATATAATTTATATAGATAAACACTTTATTGGCACCATATTTGGATATAAAAGATTGGCGTTCTCTTCCAGACAACTATTGGATGGAGAGTCATAAATATTGAATTAGTCAGGAGGTAAGTACTTAAAATTTAATAAATAATCTAATCTATTATTAATATCATTGATTTACACGACACTACACATTGAAATACTTAATACTATTTTCACGAATTTTTGACGTAGTTAAATTTTCTGACATTTCGGATTAAGAGAAAATGTAAAATGAAATTAAAATCTGTTAAAATGAGGGTTTCACTCGCGTAGTACCCGTTCCCGTGTTCCCGGCAATTATTCGTTTTTTTTCTCACCTTTAAAACCTTCCCTAGACCTCCACGAACATTTAAAGACCAAGATAAGATAAATCCGTTCAGTTCAGCCGTTCTCGAATTTTAGCGAGACAAACGAACAGCAATTGATATTTATATATAAATATAATCTAGCTATACCTGATAAGGCTGCTCCGAGTCGAAGTTCTTGATGGACCGGATGTGGTTCTCCTTCATGATCTCGAACCTCTGAGGGTCGGCCTTGAAGCCGGCCAAGTGCTCCATTATCTTGTCCAGGAGGACGTGCTGCTTGTCGTCGTAACCCTCTATTGTTACCTAAAGGAGGGGGTAAAAGCACGGTTGTAATTCACATGAAATCTCGTACGTTGACCTGTAGCTATCTATCTCTGTCGCACCTGCGTACATTATAATGCGTCCCGCTCGCCATTGCATCCGTGCGAGCGGGACGCATTATAATGTACGTAGGTGCGACAGAGATAGATAGCTACAGGTCAACGTACGAGATTTCGTGTGAATTACGAACCGTGCTAAATCATCTGACAACTTTATTCGAGAAATAATTATGAAATGTTGACAGTTATTGCATACAAAAACAGTCAAACGTCAATTTAATGGCGTGTAGTGTCGTGTCATGTCGTGTCATGTCATGTCGTGTCATGTCGTGTCATGTCGTGTCATGTCGTGTCATGTCGTGTCATGTCGTGTCATGTCGTGTCATGTCGTGTCATGTCGTGTCATGTCGATTCATGTCGTGTCATGTCGTGTCATGTCATGTCGTGTCATGTCATGTCGTGTCATGTCATGTCGTGTCATGTCATGTCGTGTCATGTCATGTCGTGTCATGTCATGTCGTGTCATGTCGTGTCATGTCGTGTCGTGTCATGTCGTGACTTGTCGTGTCATGCCGTGTCATGTCGTGTCGTGTCATGTCATGTCGTGTCATGTCGTGTCATGTCGTGTCATGCCGTGTCATGCCGTGTCATGCCGTGTCATGCCGTGTCATGCCGTGTCATGTCGTGTCATGTCGTGTCATGTCGTGTCATGTCGTGTCATGTCGTGTTATGTCGTGTTATGTCGTTTCATGTCGTGTCATGCCGTGTCATGCCGTGTCATGTCGTGTCATGTCGTGTCATGTCGTGTCATGTCATGTCGTGTCATGTCGTGTCATGTCGTGTCATGTCGTGTCATATCGTGTCATGCCGTGTCATGCCGTGTCATGTCGTGTCATGCCGTGTCATGTCGTGTCATGCCGTGTCATGCCGTGTCATGCCGTGTCATGTCGTGTCATGTCGTGTCATGTCGTGTCATATCGTGTCATGCCGTGTCATGCCGTGTCATGTCATGTCATGTCATGTCGTGTCGTGTCGTGTCATGTCGTGTCGTGTCTTGTCGTGTCGTGTCATGTCGTGTCGTGTCGTGTCATGTCGTGTCATGTCGTGTCATGTCGTGTCATGTCGTGTCATGTCGTGTCATGTCGTGTCATGTCGTGTCATGTCGTGTCATGTCGTATCATGTCGTGTCATGTCCCTCCCCACTCACATTGAGTCCGTACTTGGCGTTGCCGACGCTCCAGCGCAGGCCGGCGAGCTCGGCCGCGTACGCGAACTGCTGCAGCGAGTCGCGCAGCAGCAGCACCCACACCGTCGACAGGTTGCACGACAGCGGGTCCGAGTACGGCAGCGTGCTGGGGGGACTCATATTATAGGGCATTTCTCCAAAGTTGGCGCGAGCAACACATAGACATTTTACACACGTATAGTGTCTGTGAATGTCACTCAAAGTGATTATACCTATAAAGGCAATCGATTATTACCCCATTTACACTCAGCTCCTGCCTGCTCCTCGCGCTGCCGGAGATATGTCCCTAAATACATCCGCGGCAGTATCCACGCGAGTGAGTGTGTACTGTGTAACTACATTCCCGCTCGCGCTGCCTCCCTTTGCCTCCCGCACTCTGACACTCGCAAGAGTCGAGGGACCAATTTACATTTAGTCATTGCCCACCTCCCTGGTATTATGCTACAATCTTCTCCGTGCCGGCGGCCAAAATTGTAAGCTCCTATTGTCATTGTGACTCTAATGTCATTTGGATACATTTTCAATAAACTGACAACCAAAAGATGTGATTACAGCGACGCTGGCACCGACACAGACGAGATTGTGACTCAATACTTAACAAGTTTGCAGCATGTTAACTCAATTTCCGCGGCGAAACCTTTTTAACCCCCGACGCAAAAAGAGGGGTGTTATAAGTTTGACGTGTCTGTGTGTGTGTGTGTGTGTGTATCTGTCTGTCTGTGGCATCATAGCTCCCGAACGGATGAACCGATTTTAATTTAGTTCTTTTTGTATTAAAGGGGACTTACGTGCGAGTGTTCTTAGACATGTTTGATGAAAATCAGTTGACCCGTTTAAAAGTTATGGGGGTTTGAAAATAATTGTGTTGGGGGTTTTTAAAATTTTTAATTTAATGTTATTACTGGACCATTACGGCAGCTATTATTTAACTTACCTAACAAAGTCGAATGTGAGTACTGCTTTGGGCAGTGCGAACTCGTTGTCCTTCTTGAACCAGAGTCGCATAAGGGGTGTGTCCTGAAAACAAATACAATTTTAAAGTACCCTGAATAAAGCTTCCGCACTCGTCTAACAATAGTTATTTATGGTACAAGCGAGGTAAGTTGGTGATTACTACCCAGGCGCTATTGAGGCCCGAGCCGTCAGGCGAGGGTCTGAAGACACGATTTTTTTTGGTATCGAAACTTTTTTAAAACTAAACAATTAAAAAAAATCTATAACTCACTAGTGAATCAAGCGTGTCATTATTCAACTGATTTTGCACAAAAAAAGCTTCTTTATGAGCAAGTGTGTTGAAAAATGATTTGTATACATTTTCATTACACTGACAATTTCTTTTTCATTGTATCGATAGACAAGACGTTTTTTAGTTAATCTAAACATATATAACTCTGTGTCTGTCTGACTGACTGACTGACATAGTGATCTATCAACGCACAGCCCAAACACTAGACAAATCGGGCTGAAATTTGGCGTACAGGTAGATGTTATGACGCAAGCATCCCCTAAGGATTTTGATTAATTCTACCCCCAGGGGGAGAAAAGGGGGAAAAACCCAAATTCTGCCGGAAGTCATTATTCCACGCGAATGAAATCGCGGGCAAAAGGTAGTTAAAAATATGACTGGTCCAGTGTAGTCTCCTTGATGGCGTTGGGCGGGCGACGAGAGGTCATCCAGGGCGCTAGACAACTAAAATGCGATTACTGCGACGCTGTCACCAAACAGATTTGTTCGTGGGACAATACGTTGATCATATTATTATGCTAATTACTACACGACGACCTGGATGGCAGAGTGGTCACCATGCCGGACTGCCATCCGTTAGGTTTCGGGTACAATTCCCGTGCGGGGTGAATATTTGTGTGAACCACAAATGTTTGTATCGATCTGTGTGTGTGTGAATGTGTGTGTGCGTAGTTTCTGATACCCTAGATACAAGTTACGAACTTAGTTAGGGGTCAGTTACTGTAATGAGATGATGGAGGGAATGATCGAATTCGCGTTCGATCAGTCAACACGAGCAGTCGTGTCGCAACGGCTGCTTCGATGTATTGACTGAATCATCGTTTTTGCACTTCTATTAAAATGGCGAGTGCAAAGCGATTTGAAACTCTTTCCTCCGAGGACCAGGGTGGATTTGACCTCAAGACCTTACTGCAAGACTTCTCGCTGTTGAAGGCTGAAGTTACCGCCTTGAAAACTAAGCTGGAGGTATCAGAGCGCGTGGTTGCCGAACTGAAGACCGAGCTCGTGGCATTGTGCAACAAGCCAGTGACGTCGATTTCACCGCGGTCAGCGCATAACGTGTGTGTGCGGCGCGGTGCAAGGAATACTAATACTTCGCTAGTCAGCATTTTTACGAATGCATGCGCGACTGACAACAGCGTTGCACAGGTTAATGAACGCCCGGCCCCGATGACCTCGATCGCCGCGGCGTGTGCACCGACACCCGTGCCAGCTGCGTCCTCTTCTGCAACACGTGTCCCAAAGCAGAAGAGCTACGCGCAAGTGTCTCGTCCGCCACCCGAGGTTAAGTGCGTGGCGGCTCCAACGAAACCGGTCAACAAAGCGAGGAAAGTCGACGTGGATGGCTTCACCCTGGTGGAGAAAAAACGTCGACCGAAGCCGTCTCGTAACCGACGTGGTACCGCCGACGCCACAGCCACAGAGAGTACCCTCCGTGTTGTGGAGCCCACCGTATCGTTGTACATATCGCGGTTAGACCCCAACACCACTGGTGAAGAGGTCCTGCGGTATGTAAAACAGAGAATATGTTTTTGGACGAAGGACTCTATAGGACTCAATCTGAGGCGCCTCGAGTCGACGAGGGACACGTCCTTTAAATCGTATGTACTTCAAGTACCTGCGAAGTATAGGGACATGTTCCTCAATGCCGACTTTTGGCCTACAGGAGTCGTATACCGACGCTATTGGGAAGCGTTCATGAAGAAATTACCCTAAACTGTAGTTTTAGTTTATATAAATTATATGCATGTTAGTTTTTAAGGTATTTGTGTTAATTATTATATACAGGGTTATTGGTTAAGTCGACCTATTCCCGTCAAGGGCGTGTACTTTACATCGTTTCCGACTGATTTCACCATGAAACACCCTACCCTAAACCTTACCGTTTAAGAGATATTTCAATTTATTTGTTTTTATAAAAATCACCGGATCTTCGGCTATAAGCTTGGATATTTTCAACTGCGCATGTCTTATTATTACTATTACTTGATTTTTACGTTTATAATAAGGTGCTTTGTGACCCCAATAACCAATATTGTACCTAAAATAAATAAATAAGTAGTTGTAGACGATTAAAACTTTAAAAAAATAATAACGATCGGAAAGTTTATTTTTCTTTCAAGGATATCTAGAAAAAAAGATATGGCACCTGTTTGGCAGATATGCCTAAAAATATCTACGTTTCATCGGCTATCTAACGAGCTATAACAACCTAGGGTTTTATCGAAATTTTGTACAAAACATGTAGTTTTATAGGCTACCGGGGAGGTTAAATAAAACAATAGGTCAGCATACAGAACAAGTTACTAAACTTATTAAACTTTTAAGTACTACACACACAATTTTTGAGTCTAAATTTCATGTTCGACATGTCGGCCCCTGCCTTGCACACATCTTCGCATTATTTTGCGAAGACCAGTTTTCACTACACCAGTAGTAATTTTGTTCTTATTTCATTGGCTGCATTAATGATTCTGTCTCTCAGTACTTCAATTGATGAAATTGGGTTGAGCTCACTGTACATGAGACTCTTTATTTACTCCCACGCATAAAAATCCATGGGGGTTAAGTCCGGACTTCTGGCTTGCCAGGGTATAGGCCCACTTCCTCCAATCGATTTGTTTGGATAAAACTTCTCCTGAAATGGGCATGGCAGCCATCATGCTGAAACCACATGTCTTGAATAAGATTGAGTGGCAAATCATCAAATAGGTCATTTAAGTCTTCTCGCAGGAAATTTTCATAGTTTTTCCCATTTAAATTGTCGGGGAGAAAGTAAGGCCCAATTGAATGATTGGAAATAATGCCCATCCACACATTCAGGCAAATCGATTGGACGAAGTGGGCCCATATCCTGGTCAGCCAGAAGTCTGGACTTAACCCTCATGGATTTTTATGCGTGGGGGTACATAAAGAGTCTCGTGTACAGTGAGCCCAACCCAATTTCATCAATTGAAGTTCTGAGAGACAGAATCATTAATGCGGCCAATGAAATAAGAACAAAATTAACTACTGGTGTAGTGAAAACTGGCCTTCGCAAGATAATGCGAAGATGTGTGCAATGCAGGAGCCGACATGTCGAACATGAAATTTAGACTCAAAAATGGTGTGTGTAGTACTTAAAAGTTTAATAAGTTTAGTAACTTGTTCTGTATGCTGACCTATTGTTTTATTTAACCTCCCCGGTAGCCTATAAAACTACATGTTTTGTACAAAATTTCGATAAAACCCTAGGTTGTTATAGCTCGTTGGATAGCCGATGAAACGTAGATATTTTTAGGCATGTCTGCCAAACAGGTGCCATATCTTTTTTTCTAGATATCATTGAAAGAAAAATAAACTTTCCGATCGTTATTATTTTTTAAAAGTTTTAATCGTCTACAACTACTTATTTATTTATTTTAGGTACAATATTGGTTATTAGGGTCACAAAGCACCTTATTATAAACGTAAAAATCAAGTAATAGTAATAATAAGACATACGCATTTGAAAATATCCAAGCTTATAGCCGAAGATCCGGTGATTTTTATAAAAACAAATAAATTGAAATATCTCTTAAACGGTAAGGTTTAGGGTAGGGTGTTTCATGGTGAAATCAGTCGGAAACAATGTAAAGTACACGCCCTTGACGGGAATAGGTCGACTTAACCAATAACCCTGTATATGTATTTACGTGTTTGTTATGATATTTTATATGTGCGGTAATTTGAGAGGCCTTACCTTGCCGTAACACAGTTTCTAACTAGCACGGGAGGTAATGTCTCGATAATTGCTCAAATGTACTTATTGTAACAAAAACTTCATAAATAAATTGATTTGATTTGATTTGATTTGATTATGTTATGATATTCCTGTACCGACTATACCTTGATAATAGTAGGTCCGATGTCGTCCCCGGCGGGCTCCGTCTCCAGCGCCAGGCGCGTGGGGATGAACTCGTTGGGGGGCGGCAGGTGCAGCTCGGGGGGCGCCTGCACCGACCCCCACTCCTGGGACAAATAAACAGACATATATTACTTGATAGTTTTAGTAAAAAAAAAGACCAGAGAAAGCTAACATTATTATTAAACGAAACATGTTAATCTCAATTATACTACAACTTTTTAAAATCATATTTATTTTTTTATTTGTTGCACGTCACACGACAATAATTAATAAGGACTTTAAATACATGCACATGTGACACCCTGTGGTGGTCCGACCGCGGGCGAGTGAGCGATGAACTATCGGCGAGTTTCTCGCCCAAGAAAAGGACAGTGAATGTACATTCCGTGTGAACGAAAGAGATGGTTAGATTAATAGTTACTCGCTGGCGGTGTGAACAGGCGAGTAACTATAAATAATATGTGCATCTCTTTCGTTCACACGGAATGTACAGTCTCGGAATAAAAAGGTTCGTCAATTTTCAAATTGATTCGTATAATGTGTCGCGAAAACATATTACCTTTTGAAACTATGGTACAGAATAGACTCGGGTTAGGGAAAATAATGTTCTACTGCTCGATAATAAAGTTCAAAATTATTCAGATCAGTGTTGTTTGACAGGATAAATATCTTGTCAACAAGATTTTTGATAAACTAAAACCTTCTTGTTGGTTCAACCTGCCATTATTATTTCTGTAAAAACTATTGTCAATGTCATCATTGCAAAATATCAAAGAGGTTTTTATATGCCGCGCGCACAAGGCAGTGTTTAAAAAAAGGATAGAAAAATCAAGCAAAACCTTATTCGATAGCAAACGTCATTCTATTTATTTAAATGTTAGCATCACTGTTTCTTACTTCTTGTATGTTGGTATAATTGTTTCTTGCAATACTAGTGCAAGTGAAAACCGACTCTAAGGTGACGAACCTTTTCATTCCGTGACTGTACTTTCACTGTCCTTTTCTCTCGCTGATAGTTCATCGCTCACTCGCCCGCGGTCGGACCACTGCATAAGACTGTTTACAAGCAGAGGACTTATTACCTTAATTTTCGATTCGGCTATATCTTCCTGTAAATACTTAGTGCCATACCACGGCTCCACTTGCGTGCACTTGTCAGCGAAACATCTGAAAATAAATAGTTATTTGTTATACAAGAGTGCAAAGTTGGATTCAAAATAAGAATCCTGAGCGTTAGCGAGGGACTCAAAGGAGCACAAGGTTAAAAATTGTTTGCACTCGAGTGCAACACATTATTTTTCATCCCCCCTCAGCGAGGAAATTACTAAATGAAAACATAAAACAATCACAATATTAAGTGAAAAGCAAAAATATCACGCGCAAAGCAAATTAAAAATAAAAGTAAGTACACAGCGACCCCGATACTTTCCACTCTTGAGATTAAAATCGACTTTTACCCCCAGATATCGAGGATTAAAAACATACTTTCCGAGCTAGTGGGATGAAAACGTTTTTTAACAAGTTCATAATGTGATGTTTTATCTATAGAGTCACAATCTTTCCTGTGCCGGCGGCCAAAATTAGATGCTCCTATTGTCATTATAACTCTAATGCATTTTCAATAAACTGACAACCAAAAGATGCGATTACAGCGACGCTGGCACCGGCACAGAAAACATGGTGACTCAATAAATCGGTTCAGTGCCAATCGCTGTTGTGTGGCGTCTGACATAAGTCATAACATAACTGTCAGTCGGACAATGACATAAGTCATTATTGTCAAACAAACAGGACAATGTCTTCCGGTTTTACCCGCGCGGAATCTTATGCAGGAATTTTGGAATAAAAAGTATTCTACGTGTTATTCCTAGTAATAAGGGACATCTGCCCCCCTAGCATGACTGTGCGTGATAAAATATATAGACGCCACGAAATAATATCGATTTAGCGAGCATGACCAAATGAATATGGCGTGGTACGATATGATAACATTAAATATGGCGGCTATATTTATTATATTTTGACAGTTGGATGTCAATAAATAGCTATATAGATTTCGCGAGCATGACCAAATGTCATAAAATTAATCACGTGGTAAACTTCAATATGGCGGGTATTTTTATCAAATGTTGACAGTTGGATGTCAATAAATCGCTGTATCTATCGCGTTTTCGAAGTCATGCTAGCCTAGCTGTACTGAATTTCATGTAAATCGCTCCAGCTCCAGACGTGAAGGAGTAACAAACGTACACACTCACTCACAAACTTCCGCCATTATAATACTATTATTAAACGAAACGTACGTCATCGTATATAATTATTTAACAAACGGGATGTTCGTACGTACTTATTTAAGTCGAAATCCTCGACTAGTTTCAGCCACGTCCGGTGGCCTTCATCAGGAGGAGTGCGATACGCCCGCACCGTCGGCGTCTCGCTCTGCAGTGCAGAGCGCATTAAATAATCCTACTAATATTATAAAGGCGAAAGTTTGTAAGTATGGATGTATGGATGTTTGTTACTCTTTCACGTAAAAACTACTGAATGGATTTGAATGAAACTTTACCACAATATAGCTTATACATCAGAATAACACATAGGATAGTTTTTATCCCGAAATTCCCACGGGAACGGGAACTACGCGGGTGAAACCGCGGGGCGCCGCTATTATATTATAATACTAGTATGATAAGACACGTACTTGGCCACAATCCCGACCCTCACGTTTTCCGGCGTGAGCAGGGCGAGCAACTCGTCTATGAGTTCAGGGCGCCATTCAGACATTATGTAGTACGCGCTCAGCACGTCCTCCATCGGGAACTCCTGGGGAAAGAAGGGATTTGTAGTTTAGGTAATAGAATCATCATTGCGTATGGCATTCTGCGACGATCAGATTTCCAAGTGTAGGTTAATTAGCCAGCTTATATTCGCATTTATATTTTTTCTCGAGCGAGCAAAGCGAGCAAAATGGTACATTTCGACAAGATAGATGTATGTGTCACTTTGTATGTCAATCCCAGGAAACTTTGCACACTTGTTTCTTGATATATTTTTTGTTAGTTTTATATAATTACTAGCTGCGCCCCGCGGTTTCACACGCGTAGTTCCCGTTTGAATTTCGGGATGAAAAATAGATGTTGGCCGATTCTCAGACCTACTGAATATGTTCACAAAATTTCATGAGAATCGGTCAAGCCGTTTCGGAGGAGTATGACAACGAAAAATGTGACACGAGAATTTTATATATTAGATTTATCACAGGACCACTATTGTCATTGTGTACAGTCAACACCAGTATTACAGTATTATATCTATTTTTGATATACCGTATGTGTGTGTGTGTGTGTGTGTACCTGCAGTATGTGCACGTGCGAGGTGACCAGACTGCGCGGTTCCTGCACGTCCTTGAAGCGGAACTCGAGCGCCATGAGGTCGCGCTGCTCCTCCCACACCCAGCGCTGGGCGCCCACCGCCTTCAGCATGCTGATGTACTGGAGGAAATATATGGAGATCAGGCTAATTACAGAGTCGCCAAGTTTTCTGTGCCGGTGCCAGCGTCGCTGTAATGGCATCTTTTGGTTGTCAGTTTATTGAAAATGTATCCAAATCAATATAACAATAGGAGCTTCTGAGACAACTGTCAAAGTAACGTCATCGCATGTCAGTGTCAAAGTAATGTCACAATACTTTGACAGTTATGTCACAGCTTTACTTTGATGCAGGGTGTTTTCATAGAAAAAAATCTTCCTAGTCTAAGTTTGATGGTCTAAATGAGTTTAAACAGTATCGGCCGGGACACGCTACCTAACTTAACCTGTCATAAATCTATTGTTTATCTGTCAGAATTGACAAAACAAAATTTAATATATTGACAGAAAGTCGAACGTAACGTTGAAGAATATGTCATAACTTAAAACTTGACAGACTTTGGAAGACTTCTTGTCTCTGAAAACACCCATTATTAACATGACACTGACACTGACACCTGTCAACTGTCACTCACCTGGAACACGAGCGAGATGATGTCGTCTATATGCTCGACGCCGTCCTCAGTCAAGTCGACTTGCACGCCAAAGAAACCGAACCCGCGAGCGCCGATACGCGTGCCACCCACTAAACTATAATACACGTTTTTGTATTCTATACTAATATTATAAAGAGGAAAGATTTGTTTGTTTGTTTGTTTGTTTGTAATGAATAGGCTCCGAAACTACTGAACCGATTTCAAAAATTCTTTCACTAATGGAAAGCTAATTTATCAGTGCGTGACATAGGCTATATTTTATCCCCGTAATCCCACGGGAACGGGAACTACGCGGGTGAAACCGCGGGGAGCTACTAGTATGGATATATATATTAAATAGACTTAAGTCCGGTCGTAATTCACAGAGAATATCGTACGTTGACCTGTAGCTATCTATCTCTGTCGCACCTGTGTAAATTATAATGCGTCCCGCTCGCACGGATGCAATGGCGATAGCTGTAACGGTTTCAACAGCGCAAATCCTACTAGTCCCGCGTCTGCATCATGGCATCTGCCAATGAAAGTTTTATCAAAATCGGCCCAGCCGTTTCAGAAGCGGAACTCACAAGCACCAATAGGCATGACACATAAGTATATGTATTTTTATTATCATAACCAGTACAGTAGTTTTGAAGAATATGACATTTTATATTATGCTGATTAGCTGTGCCGGTTTAACCAAAAAGTAACGTCACTGAATCTACCACCGATTCGGAATTACATCAGCCGAGAAGAATCGGCAAGAAACTCGGGCTGGTATTTTTTTTAAAATAAAATGTAATAGCCTAAGTTACACCTTTTAATCACAGCTTTCTGCGAGCTTATTGTGAGCATTCTATCGAAGTATGTATGTGTGTGTGTGTGTGTGTGTATATCACCTGTTGCACCATCCGCGGGCCTTCAGCGCCGACAGCAGACTGCCGGGACCCTCGTGACCGAGCAGGTGGGATAAGTAGTGGCCGGGCTAATAAGTATACCGTTTAGGTTAATGAACATTTATATCTCAAAAAACAAATAAAATACAATATCAATAGCAATAAATAACAAACTAAAAAAGTTTGGAGAGCAATTGACAGACAGGCTTAATTTGACATTTCGCTGTCACAGCGAAATGTCAAATTAAGCCTAAATCAGTGGAAAATTTACAGTTATTGTAATCGTCCTGGATCTCACTCCTCTTGAAACTTTCAAACCAAATACGAAAATGCCTTCTTAATAAACCATACTAATAACAATTAAATTAAAAATTTAAAAAACCCCCAACACAATTACTTTCAAACCCCCATAACTTATACGGGTCAACCGATTTTCATGAAACATGTCTCAGAACACTCGCACGTAAGTCCCCTTTAATACAAAAAAAACTAAACTGAAATCGGTTCATCCGTTCGGGAGCTATGATGCCACAGACAGACAGATACACACACACACAGACACGTCAAACTTATAACACCCCTCTTTTTGCGTCGGGGGTTAAAAATAAATAACATAATGTCACTCACCCCACTCTTATAATGCTGCCTCGTGTCGGGTATGGGGAAGTCTATGGACAGCGACCTCAAGTCCTTGACGGGGAGGCAGTAGGCGCGCTTGCGGCGCCGCGCCGGCCCGAACGGCGCCTCCGGCCAGCGAGGGGACACCACGCCGCGGTCTTTGACACCCGAGAATAGGTCTACTACCAGGGATTCTAACTCTTCGAGGGATTCTGGAGAATAGGTATTTATCATTATCTTCTCACCTCATCTCGCACAAAAGCAAAGATTCAAACTCGAGGGGATGGCAGAGTGGTCACCATGCCGGACTGCCATCCGTACGGTTGCGGGTTCGATTCCCGTGCGGGGTTAATGTTTGTGTGAACCACAAACGTTTGTCTCGGTCTGTGTGTGTGTGTGAATGAGTGTGTGCGTAGTTTCTGATACCCTATATATAAGTTTCGAACTTTGTTAGGGGTCAGTTACTGTAATGAGATGATGGAGGGAATGATTATGTTATGTTATTTTATTTCGGAGGAAACCTGTCTAGTAACACCTACAAGTACAAGTTATACCCTATTCTTCCCAAAAACCTTCCCACTGAATCACTCTATTAAAGAAAACCGCATCAAAATCCGTTGCGTAGTTTCAAAGATCTAAGCATACATAGGAACATAGGGACAGAGAAAGCGACTTTGTTTTATACTGTGTAGTGATATTGACAGTGATAGTAATTAAAGTCCGTTCGTAATTCACAGAGAATATTGTACGTTGACCTGGAGCTATCTTACGCACGGACGCAACGTCGAGCGGGACGCATTATAATGTACGCAGGAGCGACAGAGATAGATAGCTACAGGTCAACGTACGATATTTCATGTGAATTACAACGGGATTATAGTAGTAATTAAGATCATACCTTTCCCAAAGACGACGAGCGTCATGATGTTTGCCGAGTACCACTGTTCGTGGAACTTGAGGAGTTCCTTTCTGACGTCAATGCCTTTGGACTTGGGGATCTTGTCCAGGGTGTCTTTGTTACCTGGGGGGATGGGTTTAGGGTTAAAGTATTGAATTTGTACTCCTTAAACATGTGTACTTGAATTTTATGAACCATTTAGAGTTGATTTTTCCATCGCCAGATAACTTTATTCGAGTAATAATTTTGAAATTTTGACAGTTATCTAATATATAAAATTCTCGTGTCACAGTTTTCGTTGCCATACTCCTCCGAAACGGCTTGACCGATTCTCATGAAATTTTGTGAGCATATTGAGTAGGTCTGAGAATCGGCCAACATCTATTTTTCATCCCGAAATTCACACGGGAACGGGTACGGGAACTACGCGTGTGAAATCGCGGGGCGCAGCTAGTATATGTATACAGGGTTATTGGTTAAGTCGACCTATTCCCGTCAAGGGCGTGTAGTTTACATCGTTTCTGACTGATTTCACCATGAAACACCCTACCCTAAACCTAACCGTTTAAGAGATATTTCAATTTATTTGTTTTTCTAAAAATCACCGGATCTTCGGCTATAAGCTTGGATATTTTCAAATGCGTGTGTCTTATTAGTTGGGCCTATACCCCTGGCCAGTCGGAAGTCCGGACTTAACCCCCATGGATTTTGATGTGTGGGGGTACATGAAGAGTCTCGTGTATAGTGCGCCCAATCCAATTTCATCAATTGAAGTACTGAGAGACAGAATTATTAATGCGGTCAATTAAATAAGAACAAAATTAACTACTGGTGTAGTGAAAACTGGTCTTCGCAAAAGAATGCAAGGACGTGTGCAACGCAGGGTCGGACATGTCGAACAAGAAATTTAGACTCAAAAATGGTGTGTGTAGAACTTAAAAGTTTAATAAGTTTAGTATCTTGCTCTGTATGCTGACCTATTGTTTTATTTATCCTCCCCAGTAGCCTATAAAACTAAATGTTTTGTACAAAATGTCGATAAAACCCTAGGTTGTTATACCTCGTTGGATAGCTGATGAAATGTAGATATTTTTAAGCATTAGTGCCAAACATGTGCCATATATTTTTTTCTAGATATCCTTGAACGAAAAATAAACTTTCTGATGCATATTATTTTTTATAAGTTTTAATCGTCTACAACTACTTATTTATTCATTTTAGGTACAATAATTGTTATTGGGGTCACAAAGCACCTTATTATAAACGTAAAAATCAAGTAATATTAATAATAAGACACACGCATTTGAAAATATCCAAGCTTATAGCCGAAGATCCGGTGATTTTTAGAAAAACAAATAAATTGAAATATCTCTTAAACGGTAAGGTTTAGGGTAGGGTGTTTCATGGTGAAATCAGTCAGAAACGATGTAAACTACACGCCCTTGACGGGAATAGGTCGACTTAACCAATAACCCTGTATAAATGAAACCTGTTTCCCGTTGTCACGCCATAACTTGAGAACGGCTAGACCGATTTGGCGAATTCTTTTATTGCTGTGTTTGATATTGTCAGGAGAAGGTTCTTATGTAAAAAAAACTGGAAAAGCAAACGGGAAACTTAGACCCATGCGAAGCTGGGGCGGGCCACTAGTTTTATATAAAAACTGTCAAACGTCAATTCAACTTGAATAAAAATTATCTGGCGATGAAAAAATCGGCCCTTAATCAAATAGATACACCCTTATTTTGAAATGATGGGACTTATTAAAATCAGAATATCTGTAGCAGTAACTGAATCCATATATCCAATAAAAATATTAGAAATAATAGTCGATTACTTATCTTTAAAAAATACTAAATAAATGTCGTATTACCAGACGGCACACTAGCTATCAAGTATTCTGTGACGGCTCGGGTCGATGACCGCGCTCAGCTGTGTATCGCAGCGTTCGCCTGTTGTTCGGTGTAGAATAACAATAAAATTTGGCGGGATTTTGAAAAACTTTGACTTATCATAACTTTTTAAATAAAAGCAAAAGATAAAAACTAACTTCACTATTGTATTGTCACCCGTCGTTTACATTAGCTGTGTGATTAAGTATCTAGAATTCAAAATAAGGGTGTATAAGTAAGTGGGTATACCTGTTCCAAACTTGTGATAGGGATGGCTGGGGTCGGCGGTGCTCTTGTTGAGCTGGTCGAGCCTCCAGGCGTCCGAGCTGAGGTTCTTCTCGTGCTCCGAGTGCACGGCGCTCAGCTCGCGCTCCGTCGCCGACTCCGAGAACAGCGGCGAGATGAAGAACTGCCCGAAACTGGACGATAGGGAGCATAGTGAGCCACATCATCGACAGTCGTTACGGGTAGTTAGAGCCCTCGAAAGTCTAACATTTAGTTTAACCACAAAATGTCGTATAGCCCTCTGGGTTGTGAAGGTCTGATGGCAGTCGCTTCACGTAAAATACTGACATTCCGCCAAATCTGGTTAAACTGAAAACCGACCCCAAATAGACATGGGATAAAGGTTCGGAAAAAAGAGAGATTAAGTCACAATCTTGTCTGTGCCGGCGGCCAAAATTGGAAGCTCCTATTGTCATTGTGACTCTAATGTCATTTGGATACATTTTCAATAAACTGACAACCAAAAGATGGGATTACAGCGACGCTGACACCGGGGCAGGAAAGATTGTAACTCAATAGATAGTCAATGATCAGTCAATCAGCCGTTTAAGGGACTATAGTCTGACCAAGGAGCTTTTATAGGAGCGTCGGTGGCGCAGTAGCTGTTGACTTCCGACCGGAAGGTGCCTGGTTCAAACCCCACCAGTCCCGCCACGTACCAATGTGTTTTCAATTTACGAATTCATAAGTACGTTAATTTCGACGCTCTTACGGTGAAGGAAAACATCGTGAGGAAACCTGCACACACCTGGGAAGAAATTCTAGGGATGTGTGTGAAGTGAACAACCCGCACTATTTAATCCTGAAATTCCCACGGGATCGGGATCTATGCGGGTGAAACCGCGAGGCACATCTATACTAATATTATAAAGAGGAAAGATTTGTTTGTTTGTTTGTAACGAATAGGCTCCGAAACTACTGAACAGATTTCAACAATTCTTTTACCATTAGAAAGCTACATTCACCCTGAATAACATAGGGTATACACTATATTTTATCCCCGTATTCCCACGGGATCGTGATCTATGAGGGTGAAACTTCGAGGCACATTATGAAGAAGACTTACATATCCAAAGCTTGCGGCAGATGTTCTGGTAGTACGTCGAAGTAGTACGTCGTGTGATCCGATGAAGTGGACGCGTTCGAACTGCCGCCATGCTCCGATAGGAACTTGCTGTATTCGTTTTCCTGGAACGGAAAAAACAAGATTTTAAGCTATTGCATAGCTTCTATCGAGGGCCTTGAGCGCGGGGACCGAATCCAGAAATACCGTAACGAAAAAAACCCCACGTTTTTATTATTTTTCTATCGAAAACTTTTTTTTTGTAAATTTTCCAAAAGGTTTTTATAGTATGTTATTAAAATGTTTTTATTGTATGAAGTCCCAAGTACGACATCAAAATTTCTAAGGTTAGGATTGCAATACAAAAATAAAAAAAACAATTAGTTGATAAAATTGCTATGCAATAGCTTTACCGCGCTTTAAAATCGACTTTTATCGACTTTATGCATAAATAAAAGAAACATGAATAAATTATCAAAAAAACCTTTTAAAAAACAAGCCTTTTTTATCTTTTATTGCATTGTCATGGGACTTACATAAGTACTACTACAGAGACGGGAAATCTTGATTTGGGAGCAATATCTTCCTGTACTTGAGATTGACGATTTTACTTGTTTCGAGACAAATTAAAAAAATACAATTTTGGCAATTTTTTTTTTATTTTAACAACTAGAAATTTTTGGCCAAATGGTATCTCCCAAATAGGCTCAGGTACACGCCCAAGCCCTTTGGTCAACCCTCTACCAAACACCCGGTATAATCTGTTTCATCTGTAACTAGCAGCGCCGCGCGGTTTCACCCGCGTAGTCTCGCTCCTGTGAGAATGCGAGGATGAAATTACACTAAAAACCTTTCTCTTAAATCGCTCTATCTACTTATTAAAACAAACCGCATCACAATCCGTTGCGTAGTTTCAAAGATGTAAGCATACATAGGGACGGACGCGGGAAGCGACTTTGTTTTATACTTTTTAGTGACTAGAATTAAAAAGAAAAATAAACAGTTATGACAAAATTTTAAAATTTAATAACCACAATTACTTTAAACCCCCATAACTTTTAAACGGGTCAACCGATTTTCAACTAAATTGAAATCGGTTCATCCGTTCGGGAGCTATGATGCCACAGACAGACAGATACACACACACAGACACACAGACACGTCAAACTTATAACACCCCTCTTTTTGCGTCGGGGGTTAAAAAACATGACTCACCTCTGGATACTTGGCGGTGCCGAGAAACAGCATGTGTTCGCAGAAGTGGGCCAGTCCCGGCAACTCGTCCGGGTCACTCAGGTACCCTGGAAGGAGGGGGATAGGTTAGTATTGTGTATGAATTATGAGCATTTTTCATTTCTTAACCATTATGGCTGGCGTTTGAGATCAGCAACACGTGTGAGTAGTTTTTTTATTTATGCTTCTATTAAATACTAGTAGCTCCCCGCGGTTTCACCCGCGTAGTTCCCGTTCCCGTGGGATTACGGGGATAAAATATAGCCTATGTCACGCATTGATAAATTAGCTTTCCATTAGTGAAAGAATTTTTGAAATCGGTCCAGTAGTTTCGGAGCCTATTCATTACAAACAAACAAACAAATCTTTCCTCTTTATAATATTAGTTAAATTAAATATAAGTAAATGGAGGGCTTAATGTAATTATTTTACTTCTATATTTAGATTTTTTTATATACCTTTTGACATGTTTTTTATTTTTGACATTAGTTATAAGTGACATTTTTATTTTATTTTATTTAAAAAAATACCAGCCCGAGTTTGTTGCCGATTCTTCTCGGCTGATGTAATTCCGAATCGGTGGTAGATTCAGTGACGTTCATAAGTGCCTCATCTCAATGAGGCACTTATGAACGTCATTAAGGCCTCAGCCTTAATTGAATAAATAATTTGTGAATTTTAATGCTAGCATAGCAACCGGGGCAGATGGGATACAGCCGCATTTTCTACCAGCCAACCAAGGAGTGCAGAATAATGGTGATGATTTATGAGATTAATTGCATATCTATGTACAGGGTGTTGCATATAATCTTCTTCCGAACCTTTATCCCATAGCAGATTGGGGTCAGTTTTCAGTTTAACCACATTTAGCGGAATGTCAGTATTTTACTTTTAATCAAATTAGGGCCAAGTAGTTATTCATTAAATGAATTCACTAATATCTAATATATAAAATTCTCGTGTCACAGTTTTCGTTGCCATACTCCTCCGAAACGGCTTGACCGATTCTCATGAAATTTTGTGAGCATATTCAGTAGGTCTGAGAATCGGCCAACATCTATTTTTCATCCCAAAATTCCCACGGGAACGGGAACTACGCGTATGAAACCGCGGGGCGCAGCTAGTCTCTGTACAATAATGTAATTTGTTGTGCAAAATTAACTCGCAAAGTAAAAAGTAAAAAAAAAGTACCCACAAACAATGTCACCCCCCAAAATCTCTCCATATACATCCCCCCCCCCTAAATTTAAGGAAAGTCCCCGTAGTATCACTGGGTGGTAACTCACCGACATTGACATCTAGAGCGGCGGCCGACTTGTCCGTCGTTGGATCGCTAACTAGCAGGACTTTGAGACGATTTGACAGGACTAGACCTCTGAAATTATAATAAAGAGAATATTACATTAACTAACCAGGGTACCTAGTGCGAGTTTTATTTTCGAAAAGTTAACGTTACGATAACGCAGATTTGTTTGGGATCTAATCAGCGCCATCTTCTGGTGGCGTGTTAAAACTCGCACTAGGCACACAGATAACTTTTTAAATAAATATCGGGACACATATCACAGATGGACATCTAGTCCTAAACTAAGCAAACCTTGTACTATGGATACTAGACATAGGATACACATACTTACATACATTTGTAAATACATACTTAGAGTAGATAGGAATCACCCAGACCAAGACAAACAGACATATGGCACACAAATGTTTGTGTTGAGCGAAAATTGAAAGTGTGACCCTGCCTGCTATGCCAAAGATTACGGGACCTTTGGCATATCGGTTGGATTGAATAGCTACAATATAATAGTTATTTATGGTACAAGCGAGGTAAGTTGGTGATTACTTCCGAGGCGCTATTGAGGCCCGAGCCGTCAGGCGAGGGTCTGAAGATAGCCGAGGATAGTAATCATCAATACACGCGTGTACCATACAACGTTTTTCAACACATTTGCGAAGAAATTATCATTTTTCGCTAATAAATATTTTATATTAAACAGTTTTTCTATTCGCGCGCATCCAACACAACAATGGTGATCGGCCAAAGACTAAAAGAATATACTTATTAAAAAAAATCGAATGAATGAATGAATGGAATCGACCATAGACCTACCAAAAGTAAGGAAACATAGTTGAAGTTTGTTTTTAAAATGTATGGACATAATTTTTTTGGTACCGAAACTTTTTTAAAATGAAAGCAATTTAAAAAAACAATCTATAACTCACTAGCGAATAAAACGTGTCATTATTCAACTGTTTTTGCACAAATAAGAGCACCTTTATGAGCAAGTGTGTTGAAAATATACTGGCACTTAAGACTCGAGTGTTCTAATAATACACTTAGAGATTGTGAGTTTGTAGGGGGTAATTTGGATTTATTGCACCGACTTTGAAAAAAAAAATCTTATCTTTGGCTTAGCAGGCAGTAATATGCATAATTATAACTTTATCTACTAGCGGGGCCCCGCGGTTTTTTCCACTCCTATTGGTTGTAGCGTGATATTATGTAGCCTACTAGCTGTGCCCCGCGGTTTCACCCGCGAAGTTCCCGATCTCTTGGGAATTTCGGGATAAAACATAGCCTATGTCCTTCTCCGGACCATAAGCTACCCCTGTACCAAATTTCAAGTCAATCGGTTCAGTAGTTTACCCGTGAAAAGGTAACAGACAGAGTTACTTATTTATAATATTAGCAAGGACTATACTCTTCCTAGATAAATGGGCTGATTAACACTGAAATATTTTTAAAGTTGACCAGTAGTTCCTGAGATTAGCGCGTTTAAACAAACCAAATCTTCAGCTTTATGATATATAGCAGCGCCCCGCTGTTTTACCCGCGTAGTACCCGCTCCCGTGAGAATACGTAGCTCGTAGTATCATACAATATCGGCACAATTCACCATCGTGTGTTAAAAAATTAAGTAACAGCGCCATCTATTGGTAGGATTTGTGACTACAAAAAGTTACAATAAAACATACGATTACTTATACACAATCTCATGGGAATTTCAGGATAAAAAGTATCCTATGTGTTATTCCTAGTTATAAGGAACATCTGTACCAAATTTAATCAAAATCGATACTGTAGTTTTTGCGTGAAAGTGGAACAAACATCCAAACTCACAAACATACAAACTTTCGCATTTATAATATTAGTAGGAAAGTATAGATGAATGCAACCCTTACCGATACTCCCGTTTATCCTCCTGGGACTTGATAATGTTATCATATCGTTTGATGACCCCCCCGTCGACGAGGTCTGCCCCCGGGCCGGGGGGCCGTCCGCGCGGGGGCGAGGGCGGCTGGCGGGGGCTGTACGACGTAGACATCGAGGATTGACGGCGGGCTTGGAGGAGGCTGGAAGTGAAGGAATTACAGATGGGCTGAGATAGATATTTAGAAAATAAATAATAGAAAGTGTGAGTGTTACATATGTACATGTACCTACATATTCGTACTTTTTATATAACATACTAGCTGCGCCCCGCGGTTTCACACGCGTAGTTCCCGTTCCCGTTCCCGTAGGAATTTCGGGATGAAAAATAGATGTTGGCCGATTCTCAGACCTACTGAATATGCTCACAAAATTTCATGTGAATCGGTCAAGCCGTTTCGGAGGAGTATGGCAACGAAAACTGTGACAGGAGAATTTTATATATTAGATTTATTTTTAGATAAACTGCTCAGATGAATGAACCAATCATCTTCAATCTGTACCGCTCATTCAAATTTACCTTTTATTGGTTTGGCATTGACTTGACATTGGCAGAGTTGTGGCTTGACGCCCTCCAGGAGCCAAAAATCAAGAATTGAATTAAAAAAAAATACTAAGAAATGTGTGGATATTTGTTATTCTGTATTATTTGCCCAGTGCTCTGAAGGGGGAAGGACACTTCAGGCATACTTTGAATTTTTACTACATTTTCAAGAATATTGTATGACACAATTATGACTAAATTAATTAATGAAAATGTACGTTCTGAATAATGAATTGCCACATTGCATACATTAGTAAGGCTGACGAATATTAATTAATTAAGTACTTACATATAGCAAATTATAATTTTTAGTTACAGTTCTAAAAAACAAAGGAAATTAATATACGATACGAGCAATCTCACAAACGTAATACTAGAAATATTAAAACAAACCTTTTACAATATGTTACAACTTAAATAATGTTAAATTCATGACGTAAATAAATTGATATAAATTTAACGAATATTATTTTGCATACTAAATACTAGTTCTAAGTTAAAGTGCGAAAGCACTACTACGACACAAATACACAAAACGTTAATTTGAAGCAGGAAAACGATAGAAAAACAACACATTTATTTACAAAAATACAATATTGCTTAGATAATCCTTTCTAACCTATTTGGTGTTTTTCGATATAATATCGGTGGAGAAAAACTGTGGATACCCACAAATAATAATCTTCTAGATGCCAGCTTGACCAATTGAACTTATTTATATGAATAATTAATTAATTTACTTAAATAAATCGATTTTTATTAGTACAATATGAAATAATCAATCCATATGATTTGACAACAAATCGAAGGTCAACATTCAAACTTTTGATTGTCAAAAAATTCAAAATTGTCATGTCTACAAATATAATACAGCCAAGTTAAGATAGTTTCAAACATACAAATACTTCTATGAAAATAGGAACTTTTTAATCTTGTTGGTTTATAATGTTTGACAATGACAATTAATAGACTATGTCACAAACATGAAGTTGTAGGTAAAAATGGAGTCCATACTTCGAATACCTTCCTTATTCGGAAACAGTCAGATGCGCAGGAGATATTTAAGTGCACAAGTGTACGCGCAAACACAAGTGCACTCTTTCGTCCGTATCCCTCTTAATCCAATAGAACGGTGAACCGCTACGATCGGAGAGGGGTGGGATGTAGTAGTCTGGCGAGCAATAACAAGACGAATATTCGAATACCTACTTGAAGCATAACCTATGTATCACTATCGCGCTCTCTGTGGGCAGGCTCTGTCTTTCTAACTAAGGTACTACTACTACGGCCCACACAGACGTAGGTATTTGCCTCAAGCTGTTGTTCTAAGTGTGGGCTCCATTTTTACCTACATCTTCATGGTCACAAAGTGAAAACCGTTTCGTGGTACAAAAAATAAATAAAATCAAAAAAGCATGAATATAAAATTGTGTTTTGAAAATACATACCTTGAACTTCGGATTTCACTAAGCTTTTTTTGAATTTTTACTAATACGTCTTTAGAAGCATTTCGTATAAACATTCGTAGATTGGAAACGGAATCCCATAGAAATATTGATATCATATTTTTCAATAAATTTCAGATCATTCAACATGATTCATTAATTATTAGGAATGTAAAACATTTGAAGATATGTTCCTATAATTTAACACTGAATTTTGAGCATTTAATTTTAATATTTTGGTTTATCGTTTTTTGTTATTTTTTTATAAACGTTTCGATTTTGTTTTATTTTTAAGGCAGTCTAAATTTTGTTATTATAGTGTTGTATTTTTTTTTCAAACTATCGATTAAGTATATCGATTAATCGTAGACTAAGGATTCTTTTTTATTCACTGATTACAGCACATAGCTAAAATTCAGTGTTGCCAGATGAATATTATAAATTCCCTCCAAATCTTTTACAAAAACCCCCCAAAATATGGATATTTTAAGAAAAATCCCCCAATGTTAAAAAAAAAAAATATTATGACAAAAACATAAAAATACGTAAGTAAATATTTTTTTCAACACACTTGCTCATAAAGGGGCTCTTATTTGCGCAAAAACAGTTGAATAATGACACGTTTTATTCACTAGTGAGTAGATTGTCTTTTTTTTAAATTGCTTTGTTTTAAAAAAGTTTCAATACCAAAAAAAATTTGTGTCCATACATTTTAAAAACAAACTTCAACTATGTTTCCTTACTTTTGGTAGGTCTATGGTCGATTCCATTCATTCATTCGATTTTTTTTTAATAAGTATATTTTTTTAGTCTTTGGCCGATCACCATTGTTGTGTTGGATGCGCGCGAATAGAAAAACAGTTTATTTATTAGCGAAAAATGATAATTTCTTCGCAAATGTGTTGAGAAACGTTGTATGGTACACGCGTGTATTGATGATTATTATCCTCGGCTATCTTCAGACCCTCGCCTGACGGCTCGGGCCTCAATAGCGCCTCGGAAGTAATCACCAACTTACCTCGCTTGTACCATAAATAACTATTATTTCGGAAAGTGCTTCCATTATTGCATCTGTATCTCCACATGCCTCATCGGTGCCATACATTTTTTCAAAATGAATTTCTCAGCATCTATGCGCACACACAGTAGTTGGCGGTACAAATAATCTTGGGGCTCTATTCTCTAGCTATTAAGCTGTGATAATGCTACTCCAATGTATTGTAATGTCAACATCATAGCCGTTTTTTTTATCTTTTTATAAATCGTATGTTCGTTTGTACTCAAACCACACTAACACATCGTTGTGCGTATGCATGTGCTGATTATGTAATAAAATAAATTCTTTAAATCGCACTCAGTTCTAAAAAAGAATATTTCATTGTTTTTCAAAAAAGCCCCCATTCCCCCCAAGCCCATTTTAGTTCCCCCCGCATAATCCCCCAAAGAATTTGTCCCCCCGAAATTGCCCCCAAGGGCTTAAAATACCCCCAAATTTGGGGGGAATTCCCCCAATCTGGCATCAGTGCTAAAATTAGGGGGAAAGACGTAATCAGTATCGAGATTACGATATAAACCCGATTCAACTTTAAAAAACACTTAAATATTTTCCTTAGAATTGAATTTGGAATAAACTAGCTGAAAGCGTGGATTTGTGTGGGCTTTTTCTTAGTAATTCTATGTTATAAAGTAGTATTTATTTGGTGTATTGACTGTAGGTAGACTATGGTTCCTCAAGAATAATATGTATAAGTCTGAGCCAGAGTTGTTAATCCTTGTAATGTTTTAAAAACAAATCACACCACATACACATACCTGTGTTAGACCAACAGAAGTTTCTTTATCTCCAATGTTCACTACAACTTTATCTAATGTCAAGACTTGTGACTTGTGTATTGTGATTGTGAAAACTTATTATAATAATTCCTAAAACAATTAGTATTTCCACTTTTCCAATGTTTCAGTCCCATAGTCAGACGCCCTCGATGGCAGAGTGGTCACAGTGCCGGACTGCCATCTGAAATATTGCGGGTTCGATTCCCATGCGGGGTGAATATTTGTGTGAACCCCAAATGTTTGTCTCGGTCTAGGTGTGTATGTGTGCTTAGTTTTTGATGCCCTAGATACAAGTTTCGAACTTAGAGGTACTTAGGGGAACTTAGGGGTCAGTAATGGTTTAGATAATGAGATGGTTTAGCGAATGATTATGTTATGTTAAATTAAGGAAATCAATCAAGTACCTAAATTAAAGAAATAATTTAAAATATTTACGGTATTTCAAGGTTTTTCTTGATTATGGAGTATTGGGAGAGTCTGGTCAACTCTTACGAGGATCCTGGAGACTTGAGAAGCTTCAGTAAAGCGTTACAAACTGCTGAAAGTGTTTTGAAAGAGGACTTGGCTGTTTTTGAAATTGGTAAGTTGATTTCATCAATTTATCTTATTACAGTTGTTAAAAGTTCTTACAAACAAATTTTATCCCTCGCTCCCTCTTCCTACTAACTCCTAAAGCTGACAAGATTGTACAAAATGTTCTGCACATTATACCTAGACATCTTTATACTTACATAGTATAAAACAAAGTTTGCTTCCTTTTGTGTCCTGTGAACAACGCACCGACTTTTAATGCTGCTTGCGATTTAAGAGGAAGGTTTTTACGTACAAGCATAGCTAGTAAACACCATATTGGTGTTACTTATTAAATAAAACAAATCGTGTGGCACTCGGGGACTGCCGCGTTAAAGCTATTGCATAGCAATTTTATCAACTAATTGTTTTTTTTATTTTTGTATTGCAATCCTAACCTTAGAAATTTTGATGTCGTACTTGGGACTTCGTAAAATAAAAACTTTGTCTACATTACTATAAAAACTTTTTGGAAAATTTACAAAAAAATGTTTTCGATAAAAAAATAATAAAAATGTGAGGTTTTTTTCGTTACGGAATTTCTGGATTCGGTCCCCGCGCTCAAGGCCCTCGATAGAAGCTATGCAATAGGTTAAACAAGATCAAGTCATTTAAAATGTTGCGTATCTGAAATCTGAAAATAAAATCTGTTTCAAATATTTCCTTATGTTAAAGACATGTAATTTCCAGACTGGTACATCCAAACCCTTCTCCACAAGCCAGTTAACATACTGCACACCATACAAGACAAACACCGCGATGACTCCTGGTCGAAGCCCCTCGGAGACTCATTCAAGTTAATGGCCGATATTGTCAACAAGTACCCGGAGAGGATCGAAAATTGGATCGTTAAAATTGTTGAGGTAATAATTCAAAAATATTATTAACTATTATACTATATTGTTAGAAATATCAAGCGAGAAGGCGGGGCCTAGCAGCGCGTCATCGTGACGTCAGAAGGTGAACGGCGCAAGACACCAGTCGAACGGTGCAGCGAAGAGGGCGCTCACTTTACGTTTGGCGGTTGGATGTAACGGACGTGTCTCGTAGCTATAATATTGTGCATAGGTTACCTAGGTTCTTATTTAGTTCTATCGGTCTTTATTTTTAAAAACTCAACCCCACTTATGGTTTCTAAGAATATATTATTAGAAAAACCAAGAATATAGGCAAACCATATAAAAATAACAAAAATCTTTAGCCTAGAACTAAGGGATACTGATCCAAAAATACAGTATCACTCATTTTGCCATGCTAAGGTGACATACCAATGCACAATGTGTTTGACTCTTTCACTTATGAACCTTTACAAGGCCACTGATAGTGCCATATCGGTGGCCGAGTTCTGGTCCTCAAAATTATTAGTCAACACGCTAAGAAGAAGACTTAAGAACCAATTTAGTTTCAATTTGGTGCTTTTTAACCCCCGACGCAAAAAGAGGGGTGTTATAAGTTTGACGTGTCTGTGTGTGTGTATCTGTCTGTCTGTGGCATCATAGCTCCCGAACGGATGAACCGATTTTAATTTAGTTTTTTTGTGTTAAAGGGGACTTACGTGCGAGTGTTCTTAGATATGTTTGATGAAAATCGGTTGACCCGATTAAAAGTTATGGGGGTGTGAAAGTAATTGTGTTGGGGGTTTTTTTAATTTTTAATTTAATGTTATTTTATGCAAAAATCCTATAGATTTGGGATACACTAATTAAACTGCTGAGCTAGTCCTGTATATCATACATAACAATTGCAACCCCACCCCTCTCATTTATTACTAAACTACATATTACCAAAAATAAACCCCCTATTTCCCCCCCAGCTATGCTCAATCCAACTGGACGCGCGCACTCGCACGCACTCACTGCACTGTCTAAACGCCTGTGCGCGCACGCAGACGTTCGGCGCGTTAATAGGAGATGACAGCGACGGGCGGAGACGGGTGCGGCAGTATGTAGGGGGGCTGGAGGAGGGGGCGGCTTGCAGGGCGCCGATGGCTGTGTTTGTTGGTGAGTCTGACCATATTTTTTTCAACACACTTGCTCATAAAGGGGCTCTTATTTGTGCAAAAACAGTTGAATAATGGCACGTTTTATTCACTAGTGAGTTATAGATTGTTTTTTTAAATTGCTTTGTTTTTAAAAAAGTTTCGATACCAAAAAAATTGTGTTCATACATTTTAAAAACAAACTTAAACTATGTTGCCTTACTCTTGGTAGGTCTATGGTCGATTCCATTAATTCATTCATTCGATTTTTTTTTCGGGCCGATTTTTCCATCGCCAGATAACTTTTATTCAATGAATAAAATTGACATTTGACAGTTTTTGTATAATATATCAGTAGGATATTATTGGGCATTCTACCCCACCTGCCGTTCCTACGTCTCACTCCGTTCGCCTTCGTCACTTTCGGTGTGGTAAAATGCCCAATAATATCGTATGGAGTAGGAGCCGTTCAACATTTCCGTTTTATTGATTTACTTACTTTTTTATTACAATAACAACAATAACTGCGGCTCATGCTGACGATATGCTTCACTTTATAAATGCTGATGTAATTGATATATTACCTCATTATTAAACATACACATGCACAGTCGCCATGAAATTTGTAAAACAACCACAATCGTTACATGTAAACAAACTCTGTGTTCAGTCTCAGGAGACTGGTTTTCGTCATGGAAAATTATTACCTAATTCGGTACGATGCATTATATGTGGACCGTCAAATTGCGGAAAAACCAATTTATTGATTGGTCTTCTTATTCACCAGAATGGTTTAATATTTCAAAATGTATATGTTTATTCAAAAACCTTGCAACAACCCAAGTACGTCTTTTTAGAAAAAGTTTTGCATCGAGTACCAGGCATGTCATTTCAGAAATATCATGAAAATGAGCAAGTACTGAGTGTTCAGGACGCAAAACCGAATTCTGTGATTGTATTTGATGATGTTGCTTGTGAAAATCAAAGTAGCATGCGTGATTATTTTGCAATGGGAAGACACAAGTTCATCGATTGTTTTTATTTAAATCAGACTTATAGTAAAATTCCTAAGCAGTTAGTAAGAGACAACGCGAATCTAATCATACTTTTTAAACAAGATGAAAGAAATATGAGACATGTTTATGAAGAACACGTCAATACTGATATGACATGGTCTGAATTTCGTGAAATGTGTTCAAAAATATGGAGTGTACCTTTCAACTATGTTGTAATTAATAAAGATTGTTCCAAAAACAAACGATGTTATAGAAGTAAATTTGATACGTTTGTAGTATTTGACTAAGACGTGTACATATATAAGACCATTGCATGCGAGACATTATTATTCTTCTTACGACACTAAACCGATTACGATCTATTTATCAATATGGAAAAATCATTGAAAAGACAAATTGTTGAGGCGGCAGAAGCTGTAAAGAAAAAAGTACGAAAAATGAAAGATGCTGAGATTGACAACAAACAAGCACTGGAATCTGTTTTCAAGCCTGTAACTGAACCTCTCAACCTAATTGCTAACACTAGGAAGCAATTTTCACCCCTGCGTGCTAGTGAAGATTTTGTTGAGGTTCCGTTTGTGGACGAAACTTCACAAGAAGAAAAAACTGGTAGTTGTAATAATAATAGCGATGAAGATGAATCCGATATCAGCAGTGACTCTTTTCAATCAATAGTTGACAGCAAACAAGGTTGTGATACATCATCCTGGTCAGTATCTTCAGAAGCGTTAGTAGACATTCCATTCGGTGTTAGAGCAGAACGTGGGAAACTGATGTTAGGTTCCGCTAGTATATCGATCAACGATCAATACATTACCGTGGCTGGAAGTAAATACCGAAGTACACCTGGTTTGAAACAATTGCTGCTTAAGAAAGTCGTAGACATAAGCTTGGTTACAGAAAGCGATATGAAACATTATAAGTCTATGCTACTTGATACAAATGCACATCGTCGAGACTACGATTCAAATAAGCCAATAAAAAGTAACAAAGGACAAAAATATTTGCAAGTTATTAAGCCTCTTTTTAAACTGAAGAATTCAGTTCAGGGAAGGGGTCTACCGTTAAGAAAAGAGTGGAAAGAAGATGTAGATTTTGTGTACTGGGATGATCCTAATGAATTGGTTGAAAGATTGAAATTATTAATTGCGTCTAGAGATGCTGGTAACACAGGATTGGACAGTGAAATTATATCTATTATTGAAGAATTGCGTGAAAGTAAAATTATAAATAAATAAAATTAAAATTTAAAGGTTTCATTTTATCATCAGACTTTCAATACAGTACACCTTCAATATGAATATAGATAAATTCGGTCATTATGTTCATAAAAGAATGCGATTATCAGACCTGTTTGATTTTAATGAAAATGCATTAATTAAATCAGAAAATGGCGATTTTGACTTAAAAACGTTGAGATTGAGAGGAATTAGAACTCCTATAGAAGCAGATGATACTGTGAACAAGGACTATGTAGATCATTTGAATGCTAATACGATAAAAGAACTAAATAAACTCATTGGATCATTGCGTTCTCGAATCATAACAGATGCTCGAACTACTGTTCAATCAACTTTAAATGTAAAGGTACCTGAAGTTTTAACTCATTTGCAAGATAAGTTTTATACCAAAGCAGATGTCGATAAGTTACTTCAAAAAACAACATCTCCGTAATGGCAAAACAGCAAATCGTAAATGAAATACACAAAGCAGCTCGTAAAAATTTCCTTCGACGTCATGTCATTTTAAAAGGAATCCACGACTTATGGCAAGCAGATTTAATGGATATGCAAAACCTGAGAAAGTACAACAAGGGTTATAACTATATTTTAGCGGTGATTGACTGCTTTTCAAAATATGCCTGGGCTGAACCATTAAAATCAAAAAATAAAATTGATGTTGCTCGTGCATTTCAACATATACTGCTTAGCAGCCGTACTAATCCTGTTAACTTACAAACTGATATGGGGACAGAATTTTATAATAACACTTTTCAATCCCTAATGAAGAAGCACAACATTAATCATTACTCATCGTTCTCTACTAAAAAAGCATCTATTGTAGAGAGATTGATTAGAACTGTAAAAAATAAATTATATAAATATTTTAGTCTCAGTGGAAACTATAAGTGGTTAGGTCTACCATTGGATGATATAATGAAGAGTTATAACAACAGTAAACATCGCACTACCAAATTTAAACCGATTGATGTGAATAAATCGAATGAACCAGTAATAAAAGAAAATATAAAAAAAATAAAGAAACATGATTTATTTCAGTGGAAGCCTAAATTCAAAGTTGGTGATTGTGTTCGTATAAGTAAATACAAACATAATTTTGAGAAAGGTTACACTCCTAATTGGTCGACTGAGTTATTTAATGTAAAAAAGATTAATAAAACCTTACCAGTGACATATTACATAGAAGATCAACGAAAGCAGAACATATTAGGAGCTTTTTATGAGCAAGAACTTCAAAAGTCTAACTATCCTGACGTTTATTTGATAGAAAAAGTGTTGAAAAAGAAAGGAAATAAATTATTTGTCAAATGGTTAGGTTTAAGTAGTGCAGAAAACAGTTGGATTGACAAAGCGGCAATTATATGTTAAGATATTATATAATCATTATTTTTTTAAATTCTTTCATTATACTTTAAGTAATGCAAGGTGGAGGACTAGTTAATAACATTATTAATAATCTACCATTTGAAGTTCATTTGCCTGGATACAATTATTGCGGACCAGGAACCAAACTTCACGAACGGTTAGCGCGAGGCGATCGAGGTGTAAATAAGACGAAGCTTGTATGCAACACGACATTGCGTACGCAAACTACACAGATTTATCAAATCGTCACAAAGCTGATTTACAACTACTTAACATGGCCAAACAAAGACTTAAATCAAAAGATGCAGGGAAAGGTGAAAAACTAAGCTCATGGCTAGTGAGCAAAGTCATGAAAGCTAAACTTAAGTCAGGATCCGGCGTCAAAACATTTAAAAGCTTAGTTTCAAAAATAAAATCAAAAGTTAAGAAACTCAGACACAAAGATAATAAGTCTTTAATAAAAGCAGCTTACTTAGTTGCAAAAAAGTTATTGCCAAACATCCATCATCGAATTCGGGTACCACGAGTAATACCCGTACCAAAGACTGGAGGAGTTCTTCCTTTAATCCCAATTTTCGCTGGTTTATCAGCTTTAGGAGCTCTAGCTGGTGGTGCAGCTGGCATTGCGAAAACCGTTAATGATTACAAAGCAGGCAATCGAAATTTGCAAGAAACAGAACGACACAATAAAGCTATGGAAGCTTTAGTATTGGGCAAGGGTTTATACATTAAACCGTATAAAAATGGTAAAGGATTGTTTGTAACATCTCCAAAAAACTGAAAAATATGCTACCCAGCCGCCCTCTAACTAATGTAGACATCTTAAAATATTCAAGAAATATACCTCATTTTCGTGGGGTCTACATGAAGGATCGATTACCTAGGAAGCCGAAACAGATTGAATGTGCTATTGTTAACTTAGATGATTCTAAGAACGAAGGAACGCATTGGGTAGCCTATGTTAAAATATATGACTATTGTGAATATTTTGATAGCTATGGAAATTTAAAACCTCCATTGGAACTGTTGCAATATTTTAAGAACTGTAAAGTTTTTTATAACTATACTAGATATCAAAATTTCAACACAGTAAATTGTGGTCATTTATGTTTAAAATATTTGTGGACATTTTGGAATAAAACTATATAAAATATACACTTTTATTTTATTTCTATCATTTGCAAGATGTCCCTCACTTTGTCGATAACTGGGAACTCATCAACTTTATCTACGTACTATCCTAATACGTTGCAATTAAATGGAGAGTATGAGTGTGCTTTATTGCATTTTTCAACATATAACTCTATTCCAAACATTGACAAAGGTAATAACAAGTTCTATTATGGCTCCAACGATGTTATTGAAATACCGGAAGGTACTTATGAATTGCAGGATATAAGTGAGTATTTAAAATCTGAAATAAAAGATGCATCAATTAAACTACAGTGTAATAATAATACTTTAAAAGCTAGTATATACTGTTCAAAAGACGTTAATTTTGAGAAAGAAAACTCTTTCAGAGCACTGTTAGGGTTTAATAAGCAGGTCTTGAAAGCAAATAAATGGCATCTGTCACAGTCTCCAGTCAACATTTTACCTACGACCGTAGTCAGGATTGAATGTGATATTGTAAGCGGATCATATATAAACGGTGAACCAAGTCACATTATTCACGAATTTGCACTCAATGTACCACCTGGATACAGGATCATAGAAATCCCGAAGAACTCAATATACTTTCCAATTAATCAAAACAACATAAGCTGTATACATATCAGGCTATTAGATAAAAACAATCGATTAATCAATCTACGCGGTGAAGAAGTGCAGCTATATTTACATCTTAGAAGAAAAACATGATTGACTACAATAAAAATGTGTCTCAACAAATTAAGAATATCAGTTCTACTCGGACCACCTGTCAAATAAGACCACGCTCTAAGAAAAAAAATAAATTAACTGAAGACAATAAAGCGTTCCTTAGAGCGATCGGATTGGTAAAATGAATATCTTAGACGTTTTATCCGCTCCAACTTACGATAACACTATAGAAGGAATCGAATTTCATTCCTACAAGCCCTACGTAACAAGTTTCAACAGGAACGATGAAATCCGCATACCTATCAACCAACAAGACTTGTACGTACTACCATCAGCTAGCACGCTATATTTGGAAGGAACTGTTATCGTTAGTAAAAAAGACACGAAAGAAAAAGCTACTAGTGTTAATTTTACGAACAATGCGCTAATGTACTTATTCCAAGATATTAGATATGAGCTTAATGGAGTGGAGATTGATAAAATAAAAAATGCAGGTGTAACTACTACAATGAAATCACTAATATCAATGAATGAAAGTGAATCAAAAATATCTAATGCTTGGGGATGGAATATTGATGGTATAAAAAATATCAATGGAGGAAGATTTTCAGCTTCTATACCACTATGTCATATTCTCGGATTTGCTGAAGATTTTAAAAAAGTCGTGATAAACTGTAGACATGAACTGATATTGTTACGAAGTAACACCAATGTGAACGCTGTAAAACTGAGCACTGGTGAAACGGTGGATGATGTTCAGATTAACAAAATTATATGGCGCGTACCGCATGTTAAAGTATCAGATAAAGAAAAAATTGGATTGTTAAAACTATTAGAAAAAGATCGACCACTTCAAATGATATACAGGAATTGGGACCTGTACGAATATCCAGCTTTACCTAAAACTACAAAACATACCTGGTCTATCAAAACTTCATCTCAAATAGAAAAACCAAGATACATCATACTTGGGTTACAAACAAATAGAAAGAACAATGCAAGTTCAGACATGTCTCAATTCGATCACTGTCATGTTCGTGACGTAAGAGTGTATCTCAATTCTACGTATTTCCCGTATGAAAACCTAAATGTAAATTTTGCTGACAACAGAATTGCTTTATTATACGAGCAGTACACCAGATTTCAACAGTCATATTACGGACGTCGTCCAGAGCCCATATTAAGCGAGAAACAGTTTAGAGACTTAGCACCGCTGTTTGTTATTGATTGCTCTAGACAAGCGGATAACTTAAAGACAGGTCCAGTTGTGGATGTGAGAGTTGAAATAGAGAGTAATTCGGAAATACCAGATCAAACTTCAGCCTACTGTCTGATTCTCAACGATTGTGTAATAGAATACAAACCATTAAGCAGCATCGTGAAGAAGCTATCATGAATCCGGATACCATCATCGTAGAAATCCAAGGATTTAAAGATTCTATAAATAATTTTATTGTGAAAGAAGTGGCTATCGTAAGTCAGGAGCATGCACAAACGTTCCTGGTTAAACCACCATATTCGTTCCATTACCTAACACAAGAAGAAAAAAAGCAAGTGAGATGGTTGGAAAAAAATAGGGGAATTTACTGGAGTGAGGGCTACATAGACTACAAGGAGTTTAAACGTGCAATAGTGCCATATTTAGAAAATAAAAAAATTATTACCAAGGGTTTGGAAAAGATAAAGTGGATTAAAGACTTATGTGCGAACTGTGAAGTAATTGATATAGGTGAGAAGGGATGTCCTAATTTTTCAGTTTTAAAAACTAAATATTGTAAAAATAAAACTGAATTTAATTGTGTGAATCATAAATTGAATTGTGCACTTAATAATGCTGTGTGTATTAAAAAATGGTATTTTGATAATAATATGTCTGTATTCAAATTATTTTGTTGTTGTTAAGTTATATTTAATAAAAATATCTAAGTAACTATTTATGGTTTTTTATTTGATCCAATTAATTTAATTATAAATTTTAAATTAGCTGTACCTATGATTAAGTTATTTGAAGTTAACATACAATAATTGTACATGAATACTGTAATACTGTAAATAATAACAAACCTGCAAATCTAGTCTTATTTTACAGCTAATTTGAAATTTATTAATTTAAAATAAAACACAAAATTACATTAAAATATAGCATTTATTACTTCATATATTTATTTACAATTTAACTAGAGCTAATATTCTATTTATTTTACCATCTTAACTTACAAAGCAAAACTTATTTTTATTTAATATTTATAATCAGTACATTCATCATTAATCACATTTAAAAAATACATTATTAATTTTATATTATATAAACAAAGTTCAAACTACATTACTTACTAATAACAATTGTCCCCACAAAGTTTTTTAGAAATTTTATTTATTAATGTTAGTGTCTCTTCCATAACATAGTCCACAGGTTCACTCACTATGTATTGCGCACTCATAACTACCAAGTCTTCATTATCACTTGCAGTTGTAGATTCTTGTTGCTCACTTATGTCCAAAACTTGTATTTGGATCAGTCGCAGACCTTTTCTCTTCTCATTATTTATAACGTATGACTGGCAAAGAGGCAGCTTCCGCTTTTGACAATCCCTTTTCGATCTTGGTTTCTTATTGGATAGTCTTTGTTGTTCAGATAATTGTCGTTGCTCGGGTACATGCCAGCTCAAACTTGGAGTCGGGAAACCTTGACCGTATTGCGAAAAGATAAGGTCAGGGGAATCACACATTTTTGATGATCTGAAACAAACAAAATAACAGTTAATATAAGTAATGGGAATTAATATCAACCTAAGTATAATATAAAATGATTTAAAATAAACTACTTACTGTTTTCGATTCAATGATGAGAAACTGAGAAGTCCAACCAGTACGGTCAATATCAGCGAAATGAGACGGAGGACTAATATTATTATGTTTACGTAATGTAACAGTACTCCAGAAAGCATTGCGCACGTTTTTATAACAAGTTTGAACTTGATTCTTATGTGCGCACGGCACAGTACGTCACTTGGGAGCACCTGATCGGTGTTAATTTACACAAACCAGTCAGCGCAATGCGCTTTGTCATCAAGAACGGAAATGAAACAGATTTATGAACATAAAATATTATTTATTTAAGTATATATTTATAGTAGGTACAAAGTACACTTAAAAGCTAACTATATCAGAGGTCGTATAGTTACACCTCTGCTCTAAATAGTACAAGGACACCAAGAATACACATTGTAGAATTGTTTACATAATAAAGTTAGGTTCAAAAGAAACTTCAAAACATACAACTATTCGTTCCATACGGGAATCGAATCATGACACGCAGCGCAGCAATCGATTGACTGCTTAACCACTACGTCAACAGTGCTGTCAACATGTCACATTACTAGACAATAAGTACATTTCACATTATTAAAAGAGTAACAAACTACATATTCATAATAGTAAGGTTTTTAAAATAAAATACATGTTAAAAATGTAACTACTGTAATTACGTTTAAATCGTGGTAATGCATTACATAAATATAGTTGCGTTACCCCAGGCTAAAGTACAAACTTTATCAAACGATAGCAATCGTTTATCATCATTGCTTGAAAGTGCTATTTTATTTACGTCCTGAGTGAATATTTCATGTTTTATTGACCTAAACAATACATTTTTTTTGTGAATAACATTGCAATTGTATAAAACATTTTTATAATCTAACATATTTAAATTTTTGGTAATACATTTTTTTGTACCTTTTGCCTTTTTAATTGTTTTATTTAAAGTTTTAATACAATAAAGCTTTGAGCGCAGTCCCACGAATTCTTTGATAATGTTGCCACCCATTTCATCCTTAAACAGTCCTGGAACCTTTTTATTCATAATTGGTAAGTTAAAGTCGTTGTTACAGTCATAATTGCTGGTATCGAAATATTTTAGAAAATGGAGCTTGAAATCTCTATAAACGTCATTAGTCTGTACATCATATACTAGGCTATCTGTGTCAGTATAACACAATTCAATCCGGTTACCATAAAAAGGTTTTATGATGGAATAATGAAAATCATACATGTGACTCTTAGATAATTCTAATACAGTAAACCCTATGTATATTGGTTTATTAAGAAGTACGCGCGAAGGTTTCATTTGAATTGCTACTAGATCATCAGAAAATACAGAGGCGCTATGAAAATATGGGCTGGCTATCAATTTTTCAGCACAAGCAGTCTTTTTTGTTTTATTGTTCGAGTCACACCACTTGTTTACTAACTTAACGTCTATTCGATGTTCATTATTTTCCAGGGTTTTTCCAAAAATACTATTGTTCAATAATTTGAAAAAGTCTTGTTCAAACATAGACTCTGCTTTTTGACGTAACTGGGTGTTAATATCAATATATTGTTTTAAAAAACAACTTTGCTTAAATGTAATAGCGCGATGGACCCTTCTCAATATTAAACCGTGGTGTAAACACTTTTTTAAATGTATGTAATGAATAACATAGTGATATTTATCGTACAAATTAGGTATTAGCTTTTTATTCTTACCACCAGGTGGTAAACATTTTTCTGGACAAAAAGGAAAGTCATTGTGTTCCATGTGCAAATTCTCCGGATATATTAAATCAACTTCAAGAATGTAACCGTTTTCCGCAGTATCACTGATGCCTGCTAAGTTCAATTGTAAAAAATCAATTTCTTGTCTATTCATAAATCTAAAACCAGAATAGGGTAGGGATTGACACATGCTATAACCGTATAAATTATTACAATCTAAGTAAATGATAAATGAATCTGGACGGTTTGGATCGTATGTATCTAAATATTTATTATTGGCTTTGGCATGTCTTTTGGAACACATACAAACACCTCCCCGAATACCTTTTTGTATCATTCTAAAAATTTCAACATCACTAATCAATTCTAATTGAACCCCTGTTTGTAAAAGCATTGCATCAAAAGATAGACTTGGTGCTGTAAGATAAAACGCGGGATCGAGCTTGTAATGTAGTTTACAAGTTTTTCGAAAATTTTCAAATACATCTGTTAACAAAAGAACATCTGTTTTAAGATATAAATCTGTGTACATACCCATGTTTTGAATATTAAATACTGACCAAACAGACTGAGCGTGTTCATAGTCTTCATCGGTAATTGCTTCATTGGTTAAAGAGTTAAAAAAATGTTTTTTAGAGGGTAAACACGTATCCTCATAACGTTCCCATTGAGACATATAGTCATATGGATACACTCCTTTACGGGTGAGTAAGTTTAATTGTTTTATATTGGGAAAATAAAATTTTAAATGTTTAAAGTCTTGTTTTTGTATTGTACTAACTAACTTTTCTAAGCTAGTTCCTAAAAACTTGAAAGAATCTACAAACCTAACCTGGATGCTTTCCCCGGTAGAAATGGGAATAAACTTAGTGAATGAAATATAGTTTTCTTTTGTTTTCGGTATCACTTTAATAGATCCAGGAGCTTCACCTAATTCTTTTATGAAAAGGTGGCAATCGTATCCGGATAAATTATGAAAAAATACTGGCAAAAATGTTGGCAGTTTGTATTGTATGTTACAGTAACTATGGGCTGCACCACGATATTTACCAGTCAAGTGACAATGATCGCGAACCCTATCACCCAACAAGAAGTGTTCACAAATATGACATGTCATCGCGTTTTCAAAGTCACGAGCATTATCATTTGAGTAAATCATAGGAACATTATTTTTTAAAATATCGTAAATTTTTTGTGCATCTTTATAGATAGACTTCACAAAATTTGACACACAATCCGCACCGCGATAAGAAACGTAACGATTGTGGGTATCGTCTAGCGTACATGTGATATGATAAGCGAAAGCTACAGGCACATGTCGCTGTCGCGTTACAGTACTCGCCTTAGTGGGGTCAGGGTCACAAGATTCATAGCGTTCTAGCATTGTTTCAAAATCGGCGTATACAACAAATGGTACAATTTGCTTTCTATTATAATTTTTAAACTGAATGAAAGAACCCCTTGGAGGTAGTTCAGTGGCGACACCTCCACAACTATGTGAACTAAGGTCATCGCATGAATTAAAAAACATTAAACAAGCGTCACAAAAGTACAGTTTACTGTGGTGTTTTGTTATTTGATTTTTAACAAGTCGCGGCAAGTCTTTAATGAGACAGTAATGTGATAAATCATCTCTTTCTAAATAAAGTAAATGAATCACCTTTCCGTTTAAGGCTTTTGGTTTGTAAAGCGGTCCTATGACAGTATTATTTTTTAAACCATAAATGTAAATGCAAATTTCAGGGTTATTCACTTCGAACCGCGCAATATCTGAGAAATTCACTGGAAATGACATGTCCTTTACCTTTAAAACGTTACGAAAATCAGGGTAAGAAGATACCCTTTCAGGATGAATCTTAGCTGGATATAAAGCAGCAACAACAGACCATAAAAAACAATACTCGTCATTATTGCGGATATTAACACATGCTTTTTTCGATTTTATTGCAGGAGGTAATTCGATAAAGCCTGAACCGCGCAACGGTTGATATTTGTTAATATTGACTTCCAAATGAGAACTACTCAAGAACGTCCATCCACTGTCTCGGTCCTGAAATTCTTCTATCTTTTTTGTTAAAGTATTTTTTATCTGAGACATTAATGAATCAAATTCATAATTCTGATGCAGAGTAACGTTTTTTGTGGCAAATGATTTCATATCCTGAGAATCATTTTTAAACATTAAAAACAAAGCAAAATATTCGAAATTAACTTTTAGGCAAGCATGTTCTTTAAGAGATATGTCAATTAAAGTTTTAATTTTGTCCCAATTATTATTAAGAAATGTTTCTAGAGAACAATTCTCAGACGGATCGATAACTCTATAAGAAGCTATACGATTACGAAATGCAGAATGTATTATTTCAACACCTTCGCAAAAATGCGAAATAGTTTTGTTTTTATGATTATTACTACGTAGGTGACCTGTCCAGTGACTGCGCTCAACAGATGTGTTACAAACAGTACAGAAAGGCATTTTAAATTAAATTAGTTTTAAACTTACTATTAGATGTTGCAATATAATTTATTATTATTGCAATTATAATGTACGGTCGCAAAATACAATAACAAGGTACCTGGTGCCTATTCTATCAACTTAAATATTTAGTTAAAATGTGTTATCGCTATAGAAGACGGGCTCCGAATCATTGAACATCTCATGTGTCCGTCTCATGAACACTTGAAGCCCGTCCCACTGCGGCGTGTCTCGGTCCAGCTGGACCTTAAGAGCGACCGAGGCTTTCTTCCACCGATGCTCTTTAGGGGTGGAGACAACCTCAGCCTTATTATACACCCTTACCTCCACATAAAAGTCCCCTTGGATGTCCGCCGTTCGCCGCACTTTGCCGTTGGCAACACGGCTCGTCAGGCTCGAACCGAAGTCGGTTGAGGTCGGTGATGATAATTTATTTATTTCCTCGAAACCAAAGAGGTCCGAGCCCGTAGTGTGTCTTTTACTGTAAACAATTTAACATATTCTTTATAATCATTTACACAACACATTACATAACATTAGTTTTTAATTAACGAATTGAGGGTGTATTATATAAGTACTTCTCTGTCAAACCCTACGAAGATAGAAAGCATGATGTTATGTTATATAATAACAAATAATATTTAATGGAAATTGATTTCAACGCTCTCTGCGTTACAGTTTTAAATATACTAACCAACGTTTAACTGTGTATATCATTTTAATTGACATAACATACACACCAAGGACCTATAGGTACAAGCAGTAATACAAAATTACCTTGATTTAGATTCCGATGACCTTGTCGCGGATGCTTTGCGCTTCGACACCTTCTTTTTAGGCTGCACCTCGGCTACAGCTGTCGGTCGGGACTGATATACATCGGAGTCAGACCTGCAATGGAACACATAATGATTAACTTTGGAACTAATAACTATGTCTTAATTAAGACTACCGATACACCAGCCGGCAGGCAGAAACCAGGTCCGTAGCTGAGTAGCGATATACTACCGATACACCAGCCGGCAGGCAGAAACCAGGTCCGTAGCTGAGTAGCGATATACTACCGATACACCAGCCGGCAGGCAAAAACCAGGTCCGTAGCTGGGTAGCGATTAAATGCAAATTCAATAAATTTAATAGTACTTACTTACATTTTATAAGTTGGAGGTTGCGGAAGTAACTGGTGTATAACACTGGAAGATACTGGAGCGAATGTTATATTGTGATCAAAATTGATTGGTTTTATTCATAAAAAATACCATTTCAGCAATATTTATTCCAAAAGAAAATTAAACCTTAATTGTATGGTCTTACAGTTGTATGGCTAATTTATGTTACTTACGTTCAATTAAATCGTAGTGATTGAATTCACACACAAGACAAAGATGAAGACGATACCTACATGACACTCTTGATTACATTATAAAATTGTAATAAAGTAAGTATGTTTGTTTAATAAACCTTGATGTAAAACTTTACCTGACATCACACATGTGAAATAAAGAATTAAAAAAACATTTTTTCATAGATGCAAATAAAAACGAACTGAAAGAAAAAATCGTGGAAACATTTTTTGTGCAGACTAATCCATGAAACGAACTCGCGTCAAAAAGTTAGTTCATATGTTGCAGTAAAACTTGTCATTAGTCGGAATTTATGATTGATTTGAACCTCCGATCAACACGTATAAACCTGTTTATACTTGTCGCATAGGGAATCTCTCAAATTTGACAATCGAACGTGAACCTTCCAGCTTTGTGGTAAAGTTGAAAATCTTTTGCAGAAATTTGACAGATTGCAATTACAATTACAATACATAATTATTTTATTAAAATAATGATTGATTTTATAACGCCTCGGTTGGCGTTCTATTGTTTGTATTTGAAATTAAAAAGACTGATTAGCAATGTAGGTATTATTTTATTTCATTAATTTAATCCTACTTTGTCACACATTCTCTTCTTCAGCATCCGATTCTGATTCCAGTTCCGATATCATCTACTTAACGACTTAAACGAACTTTCATAATCATTTCATCTAAAGGCTTAGTAGGTACTGTTATTATGATTCATCTTTCAAGTAATTCCTAGATTGATAGAACTAACAATTTATTATGAAACATTAAGTATAAAATAATATGCAAAGTTATCAAAACTGGTTTAGGAACATCTTCTATTTAAATTAATTGCATTGATTAGGAACTCCCCTAAAAAACAAATTTAATCAGAGACTGTAACATGCACAATTATCATCTTACATGCTGAGTAATTCTTGAATACATGGAAATAACTCATACATACAGGTGGTCGTATAATAAAGTTCGGATATCGCAAATTTACCTATAATGCAATTTTGCAGTCTTTGAGACTCTAAAGAATCATTTACACTATACATATTGATATTTTATTCAATTTTCTTATCATATTTATTTAGAGCAAGTAGTCAAATCTATTGATATAGATGTGTTTAATACTTCTTTGACTAAACTCAAGCGAATCTTAAATGATATGTTTTTAATTAAATTTATGTGTTATAGCTAGATAACAAAACATGTGTTTTTATATGTAAGTACTGTCTACGGGAATCATATTTGCAACTGTTCATAATTTAATATTTATTTGTGGAAACTAGTTAATTTCTGTTTGTAACCGCTTTTTCATTTTTATATACTTCCATGAATCTAGCCGTAAGTTTACCTAAGATTGTATAAGTGTGAAAGCATCTTAATAAAACGAAATCTCATACATACAGGTGGTCGTATAATAAAGTTCGGATATCGCAAATTTACCTATAATGCAATTTTGCAGTCTTTGAGACTCTAAAGATTCATTTACACTATACATATTGATATCTTATTTAATTTTCTTATCATATTTATTTAGAGCAAGTAGTTAAATCTATTGATATAGATGTGTTTAATACTTCTTTGACTAAACTCAAGCGAATCTTAAATGATATGTTTTTAATTAAATTTATGTGTTGTAGCTAGATAACAAAACATGTGTTTTTATTTGTGGAAACTAGTAAATTTCTGTTTGTAACCGCTTTTTCATTTTTATATACATGAATCTAGCCGTAAGTTTACCTAAGATTAATAAAATAAAATACTGCGCCACGTGCGAGCACGGGATGGTGGCGGCGCACGAACCGTTTCGAAGGCGATTGTATGAGTGTGAAAGTATCTTAATAAAACAACGCAACAAGTAAGTAACAGCAGAGCAACCAGTAGGTAGTTGTTTGTTCACGTCTAAGGTAGTGTTAGTTGAATGAATTAATTAAATTAATATTTGGATGTCATTGGTGTCCAATCTGGGACCATAGAAAGAGAATGTGTGTGTGCCTTTGGGTGTACCTATTTCTTGCTCTGTGAAGAGACATGAGACAATCTGTCCCAAATGTTAGTTTAATGTTTACGGTATCCTAAAGTTCAGATGTCCTTGGTGCGCAATCTGGCGTCATAGAAATAGAATGTGCATGTGTCTGTAGGTGCATGCTATTTCTTGCTCTGTGAAGAGACATGAGACAATCTGTCCTGAATTTTAGGTTAGCGGTTCAAGCAGCAAGCACCCTTATTTGTTAACATGTAAGCTAGTGTCGACTGTATGAGTTAATTACATTAAAATTTGGATGTCCTTGGTGCGCAATCTGGCGTCATAGAAATAGAATGTGCATGTGTCTGTAGGTGCATGCTATTTCTTGCTCTGTGAAGAGACATGAGACAATCTGTCCTGAATTTTAGTTTATTATGCTCGTATAGTTCCATTAGTAGAAGAAATATGTGCGATAAGTTATATGTGTTGTGTGATGTGTTGTTTTATATTATAAGAAGAAGGCGAGCGGAGTACAACAAGTAAGTAAATCAAGTTTTAAAACGGAAATATTGAACGGCTCCTACTCCATACGATATTATTGGGCATTTTACCACACCGAAAGTGACGAAGGCGAACGGAGTGAGACGTAGGAACGGCAGGTGGGGTAGAATGCCCAATAATATCCTACTTATATCTGTCAAAATTTCAAAGTTATTCCTCGAATAATGTTATCTGACGATGGAAAAATCAGGCCTTAATAAGTATATTCTTTTAGTCTTTGGCCGATAACCATTGTTGTGTTGGATGCGCGCGAATAGAAAACTGTTTATTTTTTAGCGAAAAATGTTATTTTATTATGAATTTCTTCACAAGTGTGTTGAAAAACGTTGTATGGTACTCGCGTGTATTGATGATTACCTCGCTTGTACCATAAATAACTATAATTCACATAACTTGCAGATCTGAGGAGGTCTGGACCGATTTGGCTAATTTTTACTTGATGAATGGAGGCTTAAAAGGAGTGAGAAAAAAAAGTACATGACTTTTTAAATACTAAATTAAAATGTCAAATATAATTACTTCCTAGAATTTGATCCTTACTATTACATGGTGTGATTGTTTTTGCAAAATCAACTGGTTCGATTTCTGGTTAGGAGTAGAGAATAGGGTAGTTTCCTGGGTAAGCAAAATGAAATTCTAATTAGTCCGTCAGATAGATTTCGAAAAAATAATAGACACGTATTTTTTGTGTTATCAAATTAATAAAACTGACTTAGTTATAACGCATTAAAGTTCAGGAGTGGGGGCGTGTGACGTCAAATGTTGCTTTAAAGTGCAGCAACCTGTGACGTTTCACGAGTTTTCGATGCACTGTATCGTTTTAATTATTTTTTTACTTAGTTAAAAAAATACGTGTCCAATATTTTTTTGAAATCTATATGACGGACTAATAAAAATTTTTTAGCCAACTACCATATTGATTTATCAAAATCTAATGGTGCAGTTTCAGTTTTTAACAAAATAGGCCTTGAGCTTTCTTTCATTTTTCGATATTCCATACAGTTTCGAAATTAGTCTACCAGCTAGGCTAGCATGTCTTCGAAAACGTGATAGATATAGCAATTTATCAACATCCAACTGTCAAAATATGATGAAAATATCCTCCATATTTAATTTGACTACGTAATAAATTTTATGACATTTGGTTATGCTCGCGAAATCGATATAGCTGTTTATCGACATCCAACTGTCAAAATATAATAAATATGGCCGCCATATTTAATTTTATCAAATCGTACTACGCGATATTCATTGGTCATGCTCGTGAGGAAACCTGCACACACCTGCGATGAAATTCTAAGGTTGTGTGCTCCGTGACCAACCCGCACTCGGCTTGTGGTTAACTAAGGCCTAATCACCCTAATTCAGGGTAGGCTCGTGCCCCTCGGTGGGGACTTATATGAGCTGATGATGATGGATTCACATACACTGTTCACAGGTACAATATGCGAGTGTCACCCGGAGGCGGTGGCTGACGAGGCAGTCAGGATCTGGAGGATATACCTCAACATGTTGGATTCTAATAAGAATACCGTGAGTAGTATACTACTAATATTTTGAATGAAAAAGTAACTCTGTGTGTCTGTTACCTTTGCTCAACTAATTTAAATGATGTAATGAATGAATGAATGAAAATGAATGAAATTATTATTATTTAATTTACAGATTGTACACTCTCTGATTTTCAAAAAATACTTAATTGTTATATTTACTTTAAAATATTTTAAGGCGTCATGGTATTTGAACGTTCAATGTTTCTGTACAAAAAACTTATTTACTGCGGGTAAAACCGCGGGGCACAGTAATGTTATAAACGTTAAAGATTTTGTAATAAATGGATGTTTTTTAGTATTAATTTAAATGTTTGATACAGATATTCCTTAAAACCATTAATAACATGTAAGATACTTTTTGTACAAAATTATAAATAATAGTTATTTTCAACACATTTACTCATAAAGGGGCTCTTATTTGTGCAAAAACAGTTGAATAATGACACGTTTTATTCACTATAGACCTACCAAAAGAAAGGCAACATAGTTGAAGTTTGTTTTTAAAATATATGGACACAATTTTTTTGGTATCGAAACTTTTAAAAACAAAGCAATTAAAAAAACAATCAATAACTCACTAGTGAATAAAACGTGTCATTATTCAACTGTTTTTGCACAAATAAGAGTCCCTTTATGAGCAAGTGTGTTGAAAATAAGTTTTTTTTTTTCAAATTCTTTTAAAAGTGTATTTTTGCTTTCTTTTTGTACGTAGGACACAGTAATCAGTGCAGTGCTCCAAGGTATAAACGGGCTCCTAAAGAACTTCGGTTCAGACCTCCCCATAGTCGAGCTGAGCAAGTTTTTCGAAAAACTATCCACGGAGTATATTCGGATATCCAAATGTGAACCAGGTAAGTTTATTTACTTCCAAATATTATACTATTACTAGCTGCGCCCCGCGGTTTCACACGCGTAGTTCCCGTTCCCGTAGGAATTTCGGGATGAAAAATAGATGTTGGCCGATTTTCAGACCTACTGAATATGCTCACAAAATTTCATGAGAATCGGTCAAGCCGTTTCGGAGGAGTATGGCAACGAAAACTGTGACACGAGAATTTTATATATTAGATTAATTTTATACACCCTTATTTTGAAATTGCGATACCTTATCTCACAGCTAATGTAAATCAAAGTTTTTGTAAATTTCGTCAAAATCTATTCACGTCCTACAATAGCGGAGCCAACACACAACGCAAAGTTCACGCGAGTTCAGCGATGAACAGCTGATGCTAGCAAGACATCAAACCGGCTATACCTTTGTTTTTAAAATTGGTTTTCTATTCTACCTAGTTAGCTATTTATTAGTAGGATTATGTTGGAATAATACAAATAAAACATAAAAGAAAGGTTCATTAATAAGTAAATACCCACGTACAATTCTACATTTCTAACTTTCTTCATTCTTTACGGGCTTAGAACCGGCTAAATGATGTAGGTATAACTATCGAAGAAATCGGCCGCGGTCGAACACTTTGTAACATAACATTAGGGACTTATGCGAAAATCACCTCCTGGACCACCGTATTGGCTAGGTAGGTATTTACTAGGTATTTACAATAATTTGGGTGTGTTTAATTAAGAAGTTAGTGTTCATTTTTACTACGATTGATATTACGTACCTAACATGACCTGTTCCGTCATATCGTAATACCTATTCAATAATAATTGCCTATTATTATTACGATTTGTTACGTAGTAAGGTAAGTACACGTAATAATAATTATTATTAGGTACTAGAATATTAATCGTATTAAAAATAAAAACCTAACTTTTAAGTTACGTAAAAAATACTGTAAGTTAATACTTAGGTAGGTATTATTATTTACCTTTAGTTTTCACCGAAGTTCTAAATGGTTATTGATCCCAGGCCAGAGCCAGGTCGCTAGGAGTCCTAGCCTAGGACTAGCCCTGGGAACAGTCGCATTCCATTTTCCGAATCACACATTAACAACACACAAACACTCACTACATACCATGTATGTGCTCACGAGAAGTAAATTGATAGGTAAAACTGGTAATTTTAATTAAACATGGCGTTACATTTGCGTACAACCTCGCGGCACGTGAGCGGTGAACGAACTGGTGAAGCTAGCTGAGCGGCCGCGGCGCTTGCGACGAAGATGGGCGCGGGGGCGGGGGAGGCGGGGAGGTCGAGCGACCGGGAATTAATTATTAAATAATTTTACTTTGTAGTCTGTACCTACGATGATGCCGCGAGCCGCGCGCAGTTAGCAACTATGTACTAATGTACTTAGGTATACATTATTTTGGTATTCCTATGGCTGCCAAATTGATCATCCTCTTTTGTTTTATCGCGATAAAACAAAAGAGGACATTAGTACATAGTTGCTAACTGCGCGCGGCTCGCGGCGGTTCAGTTAATGCTACTGATATCGTCAAATTAATAAGTATCCTAATTTCGAAATAGGGGTGTATATGTATAAGATTGATGAGCATTTAGTTCATAATGAGCATCTTACTAAGTTTACCACATATAAATACTTCCCAGAACTTTTATTTATTTATTATACTCTTTTGAATGAGTATGTTATGTTCATTATATCATTATTCTTTGCCCCTATTGCAGTGATCCTCTCCCTAATATCTTCCCACGTGGACCTATTCCGCGAGTCTGTCTGTTCGTCCCGCGGGGCCCGCGCCGCGCTGTGGGCGGCGGGGGACGGGGCGGCGCTCGCGGCCGCGTATCGAGCGGTGGCGGACGGGATGAGTCGGGGGGACTGTGAGGTGAGTCACAGGGGGTGAAGTATTACTGTATTTAACCCCGCTTTTGATTAAAAATCTAGTTTTTAAAATCATGTATGGGATCCAGGTTGGCGCCAGAAGATGGCGCGATGGCGATTAGATCCCATACAAATCTGCGTTTTCGTAAAGTTAACTTTTCGAAAATGAAACTCGCACTAGGCACTCTGGACGTACTTATATTATAAATACGTCATCACAGAAACTTTAAATGTTAATCCTGTTTTTGATCCCTTTAGGGGATGAAATATAAAAACATGTTAGATGAAAAAATATGATACCCCTCTTGAGGAGGGAGGAAGGGGGTCTTTGTGTTTACTTTTTATTGCTTTTTGGCTAAAATCCTTAAGATATAAAGACATAATAGTGATCATAAATTTTTTAACCCCTTTAAAAATATTTTTGGTAACGCAAAAACTACTGTATCGATTTTGATTAAATTTGGTACAGATGTTCCTTATAACTTGTAATAACACATACACTTTTTATCCCGAAATTCCCATGGGATTGTGTATAAGTAATCGTTTGTTTTATTGTAACTTTTTGTAGTCACAAATCGTACCAATAGATGGCGTTGTTACTTAATTTTTTAACACACGATGGTGAATTGTGCCGAGATTGTATGATACTACGAGATACGGATTCTCACGAGAGCGGGTACTACGCGGGCGTAGTATTACATAATGTATTATTTTTCAGAAAATAATAACCCAAGAAATTCTGCCATATACAAAACATAACAGATCTGACATTAAATACACAGCCCTCAGGCTCGTCAAGTATATACAAGAGGTACATAATATACAAGTGGATCTAGTGTACGACCATGACGTGTATACTCTGGAGTTTGAACTGAGGAACCCTGTATCGTACGATGTTGCTGAAGCTGTAAGTATATAACTTTATTTACTACCTTCCCAATCTTTCTATATACACCCCTATTTTGAAATTACGGGACTTATTAAAATCAGAATATCTGTAGCAGTAACTGAATCCATATATCCAATAAAAATATCAAAAATGATAGTCGATTACTTATCTTTAAAAAATACTAAATAAATGTCGTATTACCAGACGGCACACTAGCTATCAAGTATTCTGTGACGGCTCGGGTCGATGACCGCGCTCAGCTGTGTATCGCAGCGTTCGCCTGTTGTTCGGTGTAGAATAACAATAAAATTCGGCGGGATTTTGAAAAACTTTGACTTATCATAACTTTTTAAATAAAAGCAAAAGATAAAAAACAACTTCAGTATTATATTGTCACCCGTCGTTTAGCTGTGTGATTAAGTATCTCGAATTCAAAATAGGGGTGTATATATAAAAATGAAACCCGTTTCCCGTTGTCACGCCATAACTTGAGAACGGCTAGACCGATTTGACTGATGTTTTCTTTTATAGTTTTCTAATACTCTGTAGAAGGTTCTTATGTAAAAAAGACTGGAAAATCAACGGGAAAATTGGACCCGTGCGAAGCCGGGGCGGGCCGCTAATACTAATATATTATACATATAAAGCTGAAGAGTTTGTTTGGTTGAACGCGCTAATCTCAAGAACTACTGTTCCGATTTGAAAAATTGTTTCGGTGTTAGATAGCCCATTTATCGAGGAAGGCTTATTTTATCCCCGTATTCCCACGGGAACGGGAACCACGCGGGTGAAACCGCGAGACGCCCGTAGTAAGTTATAATTATGTTTCCTTTATAATATATGATTTGATTATTATTTATTACAGATATCTTTCTGCATAGAATGTAACTTACCGAACAGTGAGAAAGTACTGCAGTCGGCCATTTTGTTTTACCACAACATACCGGAGAATAAACGAAAGGATATAGTTGTTAATGGTATATTTAATTCATCGCCTGATATCATGATGGTACGTAACTTATTTTTCAACACACTTGCTCATAAAGGGGCTCTTATTTGTGCAAAAACAGTTGAATAATGACACGTTTTATTCACTAGTGAGTTATAGATTGTTTTTTAAATTGCTTTGTTTTTAAAAAAGTTTCGATACCAAAAAAATTGTGTCTGTACAAAGTAATGTAAAAAGTTTACTACCTTCAATATTTTCTTGTTTATTTCTTAGAATACCTTTGTGTGTGTGTTTTAATAGTTATTTATGGTACAAGCGAGGTAAGTTGGTTCCGAGGTGCTATTGAGGCCCGAGCCGTCAGGCGAGGGTCTGAAGATAGCCGAGGATAGTAATCATCAATACACGCGTGTACCATACAACGTTTTTCAACACATTTGCGAAGAAATTATCATTTTTCGCTAATAAATAATTAATTTTTCTATTCGCGCGCATCCAACACAACAATGGTGATCGGCCAAAGACTAAAAGAATAACTTATAAAAAAAAATCGAATGAATGAATGAATGGAATCGACCATAGACCTACCGAAAGTAAGGCAACATAGTTGAAGTTTGTTTTTAAAATGTATGAAAACAATTTTTTTGGTATTGCAACTTTTTTAAAATGAAAGCAATTTAAAAAAACAATCTGTAACTCACTAGTGAATAAAACGTGTCATTATTCAACTGTTTTTGCACAAATAAGAGCCCCTTTATGAGCAAGTGCGTTGAAAAAGTTATTTTTAGTAATGACCCATCACAGTCATGACGGTGCCAGACGTTGCTTAACCGCACGGATCACAAGAGATCCGCGGGTAGCACTGGGCCATAAGAGACTTTTATTAATAACTAGCGGTCCGCCCCGGCTTCGCACGGGTCCAAGTTTCCCGTTTGCTTTTCCATTTTTTTTTTTACATAAGAACCTTCTCCTGGCAATAACAAACACAACAAAAAAAGAATTAGTGAAATCGGTCCAGCCATTCACGCGTGATGCCGTGACCAAGGAAAACGGGTTTCATTTTTATATATAGATAGATTTCTTTGTTCCAGGCCCACATAACCTGTCTAATCGAGGAGTCGTGTCTCCCAGACATGGTGTCTCCTCACCTCCCTCTGTGGAGAGACATACTACAAGCGAGAGACGTCGCGCACAAACAGACGGTCGTACAGATGTACGTCACCTATCTAGTGGATGTACTCGATGTTTGTATCGATGGTTGTGGACACGTACCGGTCAGTTGTATTGCTATTTATACTGTTACTAGCTGCGTCCCGCGGTTTCACACGCGTAGTTCCCGTTCCTGTGATAATTTCGGGATGAAAAATAGACGTTGGCCGATTCTCAGACCTACTGAATATGCTCACAAAATTTCATGAGAATCGGTCAAGCCGTTTCGGAGGAGTATGGCAACGAAAACTGTGACACGAGAATTTTATATATTAGATTAGCTGTGCGCGGTGGTTTTACTCGTACAATTTTCAATTCTGTGGAAATTTTAGGATAAAATGTATCATATGTCGTTCTCCTGGTTTTAAGCTAAACTACCACAACTTTGACACACACAATTGAACATTCTTTCAAATAAATAACATTTTTTTTTTAAATTTTACCAAAAATTATACCAAAATATTTTTATTTTTAACCCCCGACGCAAAACGAGGGGTGTTATAAGTTTGACGTGTCTGTGTGTGTGTGTATCTGTCTGTCTGTGGCATCATAGCTCCCGAACGGATGAACCGATTTCAATTTAGTTTTTGTATTAAAGGGGACTTAGGTGCGAGTGTTCTTAGACATGTTTGATGAAAATCGGTTGACCCGTTTAAAAGTTATGGGGGTTTGAAAGTAATTGTGTTGGGGGTTTTTTTTAATTTTTATTTTTTTCCTACAGAAACTTCCAGAGAAACTCCAAAACCTGCTGACGTTAACATCTCACGTGTTCACCCTACTCCCACCCGAGGACTATACCAACGCACTATGTTCTATAGTTTTATCAAAATTGGTCGAGCTGACCCGTTTGTGCGGCGTGCAGGCGAGCTGCGTCGCTGGAGTGAGGAGTCTACTGGAACATGTCGAAAATGAGGGGAGTTTTAAGGAGATTTATGATGTGAGTAACTTATAGTATTTATACGTAAGGTTGCGGGTTCGATTCCCGTGCGGGGTGAATATTTATGCAACAAATGTTTGTCTCGGTCTGGATGTGTGTGAATGAGTGTGTGCGTAGTTTCTGATACCCTAGATACAAGTTACGGACTTAGTTAGGGGTCAGTTACTGTAATGAGATGATGTAGTGAATGATTATGATGATTATTATTATTTCAGATGTTATCCCTAGACCACTGTAAGGACGAGAGTCTGCTGTGTGAGTTGTGTCTGGCGGTGGTACACTCGCCAGACTATGTCTGTTCGTTACATAATGTGATCATGGCTTTAGAGGTACGTATATCTGTCTGTATTTTATATTAATAACTAAATGAATTTTATTTTATAGTGTATTCACACAATTTTTAGGTTCAGCATGGTTCCGAGTTCAAGTCCTGGCTGAGGCGAAAATTTTAAATGCATTTTTCCAACTAACTTACTGTGTTTTACGGTTTTACCCGAGTAAGAACTGATCCCGTGGGAATTTGGGATAATATGTATCCTATATACCTATCATTAAGATAATCTACATCTACATTAATATTATAAAGAGGAAAGATTTGTTTGTTTGTAACGAATAAGCTCCAAGACTACACAACCGAATTCAAAAATTCTTTCACTAATGGGAAGCTAATTTATCAGTGCGTGATATAGGCTATATTTTATCTCCGTATTCCCGCGGGAACGGGAACCACGCGGGTGAAACCGCGAGACGCCGCTATTTCTAAATATTTTTTTCATCCCACTAGCTCGGAAAGTATGTTCTTAATCCTCGATATCTGGGGGTAAAGGGAGGGGGCGCTGTGACAGCCCGTGCAGGACCCAAGGCAATTTTGCTAACTGGGAGTAAAAGTCGTTTTTGCGCTCTAGAGGTTAAAGTAAATTTGAATTTAGAACGTCGTGTGCACCAAGTGTGATGATGATTTGGATTCACAAACTGTCATACAACTTTTTTTTTTATTTCAAATTCAAACTCGGAACCTCCTTGGTGTAGTTACTTATTTTTTTATTTGCTTTGCTCGTGATATTTTTGCTTTTCACTTAATATTGTGATTGTTTTATGTTTTCATTTAGTAATTTCCTCGCTTAGGGGGGATGAAAAATAATGTGTTGCACTCGAGTGCAAACAATTTTTAACCTTGTGCTCCTTCTCCTCCCTCGCTAACGCTCAGGATTCTTATTTTGAATCCCTCGCTGCGCTCGTGATTCAATTTTAGAATCCTTCGCTGGCTCGGTCCTCAACTGGAGCCCCGGTTAAAAAGCAACTTTGCACTCTTGTATAACAAATAACTATTTTATTTAATCTGCGAGCTTTATTATTTGTTCTTGTATAATTTATTTTTTATTTATTTATTTCAGATAATATTCACAAGAAAAGACGCGGAACCCAAAACACTATTAAAAGCGTTAAAGAAATTGGAAAGAATAATTAATAACGAACAAGAACGATATTTAGTTGACGAAAATAAATTAAATAATGTAAGTATTAAAATAATTCGTCGGTCCCGGCTGTCGTACTAACATCTTCGACAGTCGTTACGGGTAGTTAGAGCCCCCAAAAGTCTAACATTTGGTTTGACCAAAAAATGTCGTATAGCCCTCTGGGTTGTGAAGGTCTGATGGCAGTCGCTTCACGTAAAATACTGACATTCCGCCAAATCTGCTAGGCTAGCATAACTTCGAAAACGCGATTTATTGACATCCAACTGTCAAAATTTTATAAAAATACCCGCCATATTGAAATTTACCACGTGATTAATTTTATGACATTTGGTAATACTCGTGAAATCGATATTATTTCGTGGTGTCTATATATTTTATCACGCACAGTCATGCTAGGGGGGCTGATTAAACTGAAAACCGACCCCTAATAGACATGGGATAAAGATTCGGAAAAGAGAAGTATTCAAATAATTAATCGAGCGAGCAGAGCGAGCATTTCTACAAGATAGGCTGATTTCGCTTTCGTTCGTCTAGAGTCACAATCTTGTCTGTGCCGGCGGCCAAAATTGTAAGCTCCTATTGTCATTGTGACTCTAATGTCATTTGTATACATTTCCAATAAACTGACAACCAAAAGATGCGATTACAGCGACGCGTCACCGGCACAGAAAGGATTTGACTCAATATGTATGTGTGTGTCACATTATGTCAGTTTCGGGATAGAGGACACATATTTTAACCGATCTTGATGAAACTTGGCACTCTTGTTATTTATTTAAAAAATATATTTTGTAAAAGGATTTTTCGATTGACTTAAAAACATTGAAATAATTAAAAATTTGTGACAATGTTTCAGATAATGAAACATATAGAAAAGTTGAGAAACAGAAAAGGTTTGGTCGGTAAAGAAGCGCGAGTACTGCAGCGGGAACTCACTATATTTACTGGTAACTATATATTTTTCAACACACTTGCTCATAAAGGGGCTCTTATTTGTGCAAAAACAGTTGAATAATGACACGTTTTATTCACTAGTGAGTTATAGATTGATTTTTTTTTAAATTGCTTTCACTTTAAAAACGTTTCGATACCAAAAAAAATTGTGTCCATACATTTTAAAAACAAACTTCAACTATGTTTCCTTACTTTTGGTAGGTCTATGGTCGATTCCATTCATTCATTCGTTTTTTTTTAATACGTATATTCTTTTAGTCTTTGGCCGATCACCATTGTTGTGTTGGAAGCGCGCGAATAGAAAAACTGTTTATTTATTAGCGAAAACTGATAATTTCTTCGCAAATGTGTTGAAAAACGTTGTATGGTACACGCGAGTATTGATGATTACTATCCTCGGCTATCTTCAGACCCTCGCCTGACGGCTCGGGCCTCAATAGCGCCTCGGAAATAATCACCAACTTACCTCGCTTGTACCATAAATAACTATTTTCCAATTAGGGCTGTTTTTTCCATCGCCAGATAACTTTATTCGAGGAATTATTTTGAAATTTTGACATTTATTTCATAAAAAAACTCAAACGTCAATTTTATTCCTCGAGTAAAAGTTATCCCATGTTTCATCTTAGTTTTAATTTTCCTGTTCTTTATCTTATCTTTCCATTTATCCCCTTAACATTTTAAATTATTATATACACCCCTATTTTGAAAATATGGGACTTATTAAAATCAGAATATCTGTAGCAGTAACTGAATCCATATATCCAATAAAAATATCAAAAATGATAGTCGATTACTTATCTTTAAAAAATACTAAATAAATGCCGTATTACCAGACGGCACACTAGCTATCAAGTATTCTGTGACGGCTCGGGTCGATGACCGCGCTCAGCTGTGTATCGCAGCGTTCGTTGTAGAATAACAATAAAATTTGGCGGGATTTTGAATATCTTTGACTTATCATAACTTTTTAAATAAAAGCAAAAGAAAAAAACTACCTTCACTATTATATTGTCACCCGTCGTTTACATTAGCTGTGTGATAAGGTATCGCAATTTCAAAATAAGGATGTATACTTACCATAAACAGTTTTCCATTTAAAATTATTCCCAAATGTTTTTAAAAATATTCGTCTCTTATCCCATTCTTATTCCCGCAAAATCAGGATAAAATATATCCTTTTTAATAAATCCTTATTTGAACTATGAACTACTACCAACGCCCCGCGGTTTCATCCGCGTAGTTCCTGTTCCCGTGGGAATACGGGGATAAAATAATATAGCCTATAAATAAGCTTTCCACTAGTGAAAGAATTATTGAAATCGGTTCAGTAGTTTCGGAGCCTATTCGTTACAAATAAATCTTTCCTCTTTATAATATTAGTGTAGATAAGAACTCATTCTGACGCTACCGTACTCTAAAACGATTATATTTTTTTTCAGGTAAATACGTAAACAGCGATCTGAACAACAACATACAGACGTACAACTCCAAACTCGCTGAGGTTAACCTTTATTTCGATATACCTAACACTCTACAGGGGGATTGTTATAAGGTGAGGACACATCACTTGAAATTGTACTTACAGCTGTGCCCCGCGTAGTTCCCGATCCCGTGGAAATTTCGAGATAAAACATACCCTATGTCCTCCCCCGGACCATAAGCTACCCCTGTACAAAATTTCAAGTTAATCGGTTCAGTAGTTTAGCCGTGAAAAGGTAACAGACAGAAAGAGTTACTTTCGCATTTATAATATAACTAGCAGCGCCCCGCGGTTTTACCCGCGTAGTCCCCGTTCCTGTAGGAATATGAGGATAAAATTATGCTAAAACCTTCCGACTGAATCACTCTATCTATTAAAACAAACCGCATCAAAATCCGTTCCGTAGTTTTAAAGATCTAAGCATACATAGGGACAGACGGCGGGAAGCGACTTTGTTTTATACTATGTAGTGATTAATCTATACTCCATACTAATATTATAAAGAGGAAAGATTTGTTTGTTTGTTTGTAATGAATAGGCACCGAAACTACTGAACCGATTTCAAAAATTCTTTCACTAATGGAAAGCTAATTTGTCAGTGCGTGACATAGGCTATATTTTATCCCCGTAATCCCACGGGAACGGGAACTACGCGGGTGAAATCGCAGGGCACAGCTAGTATCATATAACTCTTGCTTTAAAATTAGATACACATTGAAACTTGTACATTGTAATGTTGTTATTTCGTATTTTCAGATAAATCTTTCAAGAATATTAGATCTAGCGATTATTCATGAAGAGGAAGACAGTTTGAAAATGCTTTTGACTATAGTGAACGCACACCGTGAGTATAATGTGACGACCTCGATGGCAGAGTGGTCACCATGCCGGACTGACATCCGTAAGGTTGCGGGTTCGATTCCCGTGCGGGGTGAATATTTGTGTGAACCACAAATGTTTGTCTCGGTCTGGGTGTGTGTGAATGAGCGTGTCCGTAGTTTCTGATACCCTAGATACAAGTTACGGACTTAGAGGTCAGTTATTGTAATGAGATGATGGAGGGAATGATTATGTTATGTTAAGCAAAAAGTTGGTTTTTAAATGCAGTTTCTCTATATCACAGTGGACGCAATGTCGCCATCGTTACAGCGTGTGACGTCACTGGTGTGGTGTGTGTGCGCGCGTGTGAGTGTGCGCTCGGGGGTGTGTGCCGCTCACATCGCGGGGGACACGCTCGGGGAGGTGGTGGAGGTGAGTGACACGAACACGGATCATGACGCTGGTCTGATTGGGTTATTGGGAACTTTTCATATCCCATATTGTTCCATCAAATATTTTTTCAACACACTTGCTCATAAAGGGGCTCTTATTTGTGCAAAAACAGTTGAATAATGACACGCTTGATTCACTAGTGAGTTATAGATTTTTTTTTTTAAATTGCTTTGGTTTTAAAAAGTTTCGATACCAAAAAAAATTGTGTATATACATTTTAAAAACAAACTTCAACTATGTTGCCTTACTTTTGGTAGGTCTATGGTCGATTCCATTCATTCATTCATTCGATTTTTTTTTTTAATAAGTATATTTTTTTAGTCTTTGGTTGATCACCATTGTTGTGTTGAATGCGCGCGAATAGAAAAACTGTTTATTTATTAGCGTAAAATGATATTTTATTATTAATTTCTTCGCAAGTGTGTTGAAAAACGTTGTATGGTACACGCGTGTATTGATGATTACTATCCTCGGCTATCTTCAGACCCTCGCCTGACGGCTCGGGCCTCAATATCGCCTCGGAAGTAATCACCAACTTACCTCGCTTGTACCATAAATAACTATGGTCACCGCGCAATAGCACGAGCCAGCTGCTTTATACAATAGTGGCAGAGCGGCAACACGGTTACTAGTGAGAGCGGCAACGTCGCGCGACGCGGTCACTAGTGAGAGCGGCAACGTCGCGCGACGCGGTCACTAGTGAGAGCGGCAACGTCGCGCGACGCGGTCACTAGTGAGAGCGGCAACGTCGCGCGACGCGGTCACTAGTGAGAGCGGCAACGTCGCGCGACGCGGTCACTAGTGAGAGCGGCAACGTCGCGCGACGCGGTCACTAGTGAGAGCGGCAACGTCGCGCGACGCGGTCACTAGTGAGAGCGGCAACGTCGCGCGACGCGGTCACTAGTGAGAGCGGCAACGTCGCGCGACGCGGTCACTAGTGAGAGCGGCAACGTCGCGCGACGCGGTCACTAGTGAGAGCGGCAACGTCGCGCGACGCGGTCACTAGTGAGAGCGGCAACGTCGCGCGACGCGGTCACTAGTGAGAGCGGCAACGTCGCGCGACGCGGTCACTAGTGAGAGCGGCAACGTCGCGCGACGCGGTCACTAGTGAGAGCGGCAACGTCGCGCGACGCGGTCACTAGTGAGAGCGGCAACGTCGCGCGACGCGGTCACTAGTGAGAGCGGCAACGTCGCGCGACGCGGTCACTAGTGAGAGCGGCAACGTCGCGCGACGCGGTCACTAGTGAGAGCGGCAACGTCGCGCGACGCGGTCACTAGTGAGAGCGGCAACGTCGCGCGACGCGGTCACTAGTGAGAGCGGCAACGTCGCGCGACGCGGTCACTAGTGAGAGCGGCAACGTCGCGCGACGCGGTCACTAGTGAGAGCGGCAACGTCGCGCGACGCGGTCACTAGTGAGAGCGGCAACGTCGCGCGACGCGGTCACTAGTGAGAGCGGCAACGTCGCGCGACGCGGTCACTAGTGAGAGCGGCAACGTCGCGCGACGCGGTCACTAGTGAGAGCGGCAACGTCGCGCGACGCGGTCACTAGTGAGAGCGGCAACGTCGCGCGACGCGGTCACTAGTGAGAGCGGCAACGTCGCGCGACGCGGTCACTAGTGAGAGCGGCAACGTCGCGCGACGCGGTCACTAGTGAGAGCGGCAACGTCGCGCGACGCGGTCACTAGTGAGAGCGGCAACGTCGCGCGACGCGGTCACTAGTGAGAGCGGCAACGTCGCGCGACGCGGTCACTAGTGAGAGCGGCAACGTCGCGCGACGCGGTCACTAGTGAGAGCGGCAACGTCGCGCGACGCGGTCACTAGTGAGAGCGGCAACGTCGCGCGACGCGGTCACTAGTGAGAGCGGCAACGTCGCGCGACGCGGTCACTAGTGAGAGCGGCAACGTCGCGCGACGCGGTCACTAGTGAGAGCGGCAACGTCGCGCGACGCGGTCACTAGTGAGAGCGGCAACGTCGCGCGACGCGGTCACTAGTGAGAGCGGCAACGTCGCGCGACGCGGTCACTAGTGAGAGCGGCAACGTCGCGCGACGCGGTCACTAGTGAGAGCGGCAACGTCGCGCGACGCGGTCACGAGTGAATACAAACTCATGGAGCCCCGCATCATAGGGCGGGCGGCGCGGCAGAACCGCTCCACATACCGTAATGGAGGCCTTACTGACATCTATTGAGACAGCGGTGGTGGTTTATACCGGTACTGCAGTTCAGCACAGTCCTGAATTCAAATCCCAGCAGTAAAAAATCAGACTGTCTTAAATGTTTCGTCTCATTTTCCTTTTCAGCACATAATCCAAGAATCGTCTCCGGGAGTGCGCCGTCTACTGTCCGACCTGATTGAGGGTGTACTGATGAGGGAGACAGCTTGTAATGAGGAGCTGCTCAACACACTCAGTGAGAAGGTGCTCTCACTAATGAGGAGGGAGGATTGTGAGTGCGATTGTATTGCGATTGTATATGACACAACATGACACGACACGTCTCGACACGACACTACGTGAAATGAGATGACACGGCACGACACGACATGACATGACATAGCACAGCACGAAACGACTCGACATGACATGACACGATACGACACGACACGACTCGACATGACATGACACGTCACGGCACGGCACGACTCGATATGACATGAGAAGACACGGCACGACACGACTCGATATGACATGACACAACATAATGAGTTACTACATCATATTCATTATAGTAAATGAGATGAAAAATATTATCTTGTCGAAATCTTGATCGGTCAATTACTATAGGGACTAACGACGTCTAATATGTAAGCTGCGCTGAAACTTATCCCATAGGAAAATCAGGATAAAAAATAGGTCTTATCCCCGGAAAATAGGATAGATTTCGGGGTTGCGGGTTCAATTCCCGTGCGGTTGAATATTTATGTGAACCACAAATGTTTGTCTCGATCTGGGTGTGTGTGAATGAGTGTGTGCGTAGTTTGTGATACCCTAGATACAAGTTACGGACTTAGTTAGGGGTCAGTTACTGTAATGAGATGATGGAGGGAATGATTGTTATGTTATGTTTTTTTTTCAGCCAAATCAAAACTAGCCGGTCTGGACATAACCGAAGCCTTCCTACCCTCATTAAACGAGAAAAATATACTATCACGAGAAGTATTACCTAATATACTAGTGACTATTGCAAAGACAAACGAATTAGAATCTTATTTGGTATTCGATAAGGTCGCAAATCAACTGATGGACAAAATTGAATTATTTACCTCAGAAGTATTGGATAAAACAGTTGAAGATCTCCTCAAAATATTACTCGAAAATCAAAATCTTATCAAAAATGATATAGCTGCAAGAACTCATAGAAATGTACTGAAATCAACTTTAAATTTAATTAAAAATATGTACGAATACAAAGATGAAACAGCATCGAAAGTTGTGCAGCAATTTCTTGACATCTGTCAGAGTAACGACGTTGACACCGTCAAGTGTCTAAATGTCATGTCAGAGATGACAGTGACGTTTGATTTGACAGAGAAATGTCAGGAGATATTGGAGTGCTGTGATAGTATGATGTTGGATAAATTGTTTTCGGTTGCCATGTCATGGGAGGTCGATGATTATAAAATGGCTGCCGTGTTGACGTTTTTGACAGCTTTCTCAGACGCGTTACTGAAGTGTCAATGTCAGGTGAGTTTTTAAAGTTATTTTTGATGCCCTAAAGTTTTTTTTTTACATAATCTGAACTTACTTTACGAGTAAAGAAAGTAAAGTCATATTCATCATCATCATCAGCTCATATAATGTCCCCACCGAGGGGCTCTCCCTACCTTGAATTAGGGTGATTAGGCCTTAGACAACCACTGGCCGAGTGCGGGTTGTTCACTTCACACACAACCTTAGAATTTCTTCCCAGGTGTGTGCAGGTTTCTGAACGATGTTTTCCTTCACCGTAAGAGCGTCGAAATTAACGTACTTATGAATTCGTAAATTGAAAACACATTGGTACGTGACGGGACTGGCGGGGTTCGAACCAGGCACCTTCCGATTGGAAGTCAACTGCCTCATCCCCTGCGCCAGCGACGCTCTTGTCTTGAAAGTCATATTATCAATTTATTTTTCAGAAAACACTAAAGTACATCTTCGACATAATAAATAACCTAAAACCGACATCTGTCAAAAAGTTAAAACGTCAACTGTCAGATTGTGTGTCCAAGTATAAAAAGTTGATTGACGTTAGCTGTCTAGAAATGTGGTCTGACAGATTGCCTTTAAAGGAAATGACGGAGAGTATAGATAGAAATAATTATCTATCGAAACACTTTTCACAAGTCGAAGCTTTAAAAATAATATTAGACATATTCGATTTGACAAATCCAAGTCTAATTTTGACAACACTAAACATTTACGCCACAAAATGGACCAAAATTATCTTAAAAACTTACGCCACAGGCTACATTAAACACTTGAAAGCTGAAATGTCATATCTGACAGATCTCCTGTCAGTGTCACTGAGATTTTTGACAGTGACAGAAATTAAGTATATTTTGAAAGAAGGTCACGGGTTAAGAGGGGTTGAAAATGAAAAAGTTGGGGTTGATTTTGGAAGTTTTTTTATGACAGTTTTTGACAGGTATTTAGTGTCAAAACCGTTCCTTTTATTAAGTGATGATATGACAGATTGCTGTCATGTAATTAATAGTGTTGTCAAAATGAGTGTTAGAAAGAGATGCGACGATTTGTACAGCGATAGACTGCTAGAGTTGGTTGATCAAGTAAGTGTTTTTTTGTCTCTTTTTTTACTTATCTAAGACTAGTAGAGTCCCGCGGTTTTGGATGCGTCAATCCCAATCTTGTGGGAATCTTATATACACCCCTATTTTGAAATTACGGGACTTATTAAAATCAGAATATCTGTAGCAGTAACTGAATCCATATATCCAATAAAAATATCAAAAATGATAGTCGATTACTTATCTTTAAAAATATCAAAATAAATGCCGTATTACCAGACGGCACACTAGCTATCAAGTATTCTGTGACGGCTCGGGTCGATGACCGCGCTCAGCTGTGTATCGCAGCGTTCGGTGTAGAATAACAATAAAATTCGGCGGGATTTTGAAAATTTTGACTTATCATAACTTTTTAAATAAAAGCAAAAGATAAAAACTAACTTCACTATTATATTGTCACCCGTCGTTTACATTAGCTGTGTGATTAAGTATCTCGAATTCAAAATAGGGGTGTATATGTATAAAATTCTCGTGTCACAGTTTTCGCTGCCATACTCCTCCGCAATTGCTTGACCGATTCTCATGAAATTTTGTGAGCATATTCAGTAGGTCTGAGAATCGGCCAACATGTATTTGTCATCCCGAAATTCCCATGGGAACGGGAACTGCGCGTGTGAAACCGCGGGGCACAGCTAGTTTCTATATAAAAATATTCTATGTGCTGTATCCCATGGTTAGAGCAGCAGTTTTACGGTTCAGCAAGGTTCTAGGTTCAAAACCCAGTTGAGGTCAAAATTTTGGATGTATTTTCCAAGTATCCTATGTGTGGAATAAAAAAAACAAGGTATCTTGGAATTCCCACAAGATTGGAATAAACGCGGGCAAAACCGCGGGTTACACCTAGTACAAACATATATTATTTCCAGTTATGGCCAACATACGTCACAAGAACAACGAACAAACAGAAACACAGTTTATTATTAGATTTGACGTTCTTACCAAAAAAGCTTCCGCCGGAATCGAACCCTATGAAGTGGGTAGTATCGGAGTTGTTTTCTGAAAGTGTCAGTATTGAAGATAAAGTGGTTTTAATAGGAGTGTTGCCTGGAGGAGAAAGTTATGGGTAAGTTTGCTTTTTAAATAAGTTGAAAAAATTGCATTTATTGGTGTTTTTTCTGAATTTAACATTAAATTAAAAATTTAAAAACCCCCAACACAATTACTTTCAAACCCCCATAACTTTTAAACGGGTCAACCGATTTTCATCAAACATGTCTAAGAACACTCGCACGTAAGTCCCCTTTAATACAAACAAAACTAAATTGAAATCGGTTCATCCGTTCGGGAGCTATGATGCCACAGACAGACAGATACACACACGCACAGACACGTCAAACTTATAACACCCCTCTTTTTGCGTCGGGGGTTAATAACTATTAGTTATGAAAATCTATGACCAACGGCTTATACACAGTCCCTTTATCTATTAATACAACTGGGCAAGTGCGAGTCGGTCTCGCGCACGAAGGGTTCCGTATAAAAAACGACAAAAACACGTTTGTTGTATGGGAGCCCCCCTTGAATATTTATTTTGATTTGTTTTTAGTATCTGTTGTTATAGCGGCAATAGAAATACATAATCTGTGAAAACTTCAACTGCCTTATTTGCGTTGCATTTTTAGTCCGGTTTAACAAAACCTGGTAAGCATTTGACACCTTGACAGTCAAATCTGTCACTTTGACAGTATTCAAAATTGATTGTAAAACCTGGTTTAGTGCTGAACCAGACTAAAAATGCAACGCAAATAAGGCAGCAGCTAGCTATCACCGTTCTTGAGATACAGCCTGGTGATGGTGACAGACAGACGGACAGCGAAGTCTTAGCTATCTAGCTCTTAAAATAAATGTTACAAGACTTGATTACCGGGGATTCCCGTGGTTATGAAAGACTAACAACGTTCCTAGAAATCCCCTCTTCTTTATTTTTCAAATAATATCCTTAGCGCCGCCTACCGCCACGTGTCGTCGTCGATCCCGCCGCGCCTGTCGGAGGTGACGGGTTCGAGTCGCGGCCTGCTGCGCGCGGTATTGGACGCCGCAGCCAACACCGCGGACGACACACTCATTGATATTATATGTTGTTTTGCATCGGGTAAGTGGGTTTTTATTATATTAATATAACATAATCATTCACTCCATCATCTCATTACATTAACTGACCCCTAAGTTCGTAACTTGTATCTAGGGTATCACAAACTACGCACACACTCATTCACACACACCCAGACCGAGACAAACATTTGTGGTTCACACAAATATTCACCCCGCACGGGAATCAAACCCTACTTACGGATGGCAGTCCAGCATGGCGACCACTCTGCCATCTAGGTCATTGAATTCTTCCAGTTATTACTGGTAATGTTTTGGGGATGGAGTGTAGGACAGGTTGGTAAGTTCCTCATCCCCATTGAGTCGCTCGGATCCTCCTCTCAGAATGGCGTTGTGTCTGGCGGGAGCTGCCCGACACATCGTAGAAATTCTAAGGTTCCGTGACCAACCCGCGCTCGGCCAGCGTGGTTGACTGAGGCCCGATCGCTCTCATTAGCTGGTGATGGAAGTGACGCATACATTCCGTTCATTTTATAAAAGTATACGCTGTTAGTTCCTTTTTAACCCCCGACGCAAAAAGAGGGGTGTTATAAGTTTGACGTGTCTGTGTGTGTGTGTATCTGTCTGTCTGTGGCATCATAGCTCCCGAACGGATGAACCGATTTCAATTTAGTTTTTTGTATTAAAGGGGACTTACGTGCGAGTGTTCTTAGACATGTTTGATGAAAATCGGTTGACCCGTTTAAAAGTTATGAGGGTTTGAAAGTAATTGTGTTGGGGGTTTTTTTAAATGTTTAATTATATTTTGTTGGAAGTGGCATACATATTTAGATTTTTTCATATCTATATGTATATAAAAATCAATTGCTATTTGTTAGTCTCGCTAAAACCCGAGAACGGCTGAACGGATTTATCTTATCTTGGTCTTGAAATGTTCGTGGAGGTCTAGGGAAGGTTTAAAAGGTGAGAAAAAATCGAATAATTGCCGGGAACACGGGAACGGGTACTACACGGGGCACAACTAGTATTTAATAATAGTTATTTATGGTACAAGCGAGGTAAGTTGGTGATTACTTCTGAGGCGCTATTGAGGCCCGAGCCGTCAGGCGAGGGTCTGAAGATAGCCGAGGATAGTAATCATTTTGCGCGTGATATTTTATTTTCATTTAATATTGTGATTGTTTTATGTTTCCATTTAGTAATTTCCTCGCTGAGGGGGGATGAAAAATAATGTGTTGCACTCGAGTGCAAACAATTTTTAACCTTGTGCTCCTTCTCCTCCCTCGCTAACGCTCAGGATTCTTATTTTGAATCCCTCGCTGCGCTCGTGATTCAATTTTAGAATCCTTCGCTGGCTCGGTCCTCAACTGGAGCCCCGGTTAAAAAGCAACTTTGCACTCTTGTATAACAAATAACTATTTTCTCTGCTTATAATATCTCTATCCCCCCCCAGCCGACGCCCCGTGCCCGTGGTGGCAGTCCGCCTTATCATGCGCGGCGGCCACTCTCTCGTCCCGTCCGGCCGCGCCGCGGGTACTGGATACAGTGTACGCCCGCGCCTGTGACGGGATCGGTATTGGGGTCACTAGGCAACTGTTGGTGCCACTGCTCAGGTGAGTGGTCAGCAAGGAGCACAGGTGGGGTTACAGCTAATTCAGCGCATGTCTATGTGGAGTTACCCCTAGACAATGGTACATCTCCTGACTTGACATGCGTGTCCCTACACCAACACACGCGAGATTCTTACAAGGCCACTGATAGCGCTATATCGGTGGCTGAGTTCTGGTCTTCTAAAATATGAGTTGGCACGCAAAGAACAAGAAAAAGTATTTAGTTATTTTAATAGGATGAGCGAAGCTGCTCATTCAGCAATCTATACAGGGTGAATTTTCAAGTGGGTGTGGTAGGCCAAATCTAAAACTATAAAACATATCGAAAACGTCTGAAAGGACTTTGGGGTCCAATTTTCATAAAAACTAAAACTGCATCATTAGATTTTTAAAAACTCCATACTCTTAGCCAAAAATCGGACCAACTGTCTATGCCAGTTTCACGAGGACTAAGGCACTACAAATGTCACAAAGTGTGTCGTGGATAATGATAATGATGTTCACGAACTACTGTACAGATTGAAGTAGTAATAACAGTGGTGGATAGAGCGTTTATTGAGGAAGGTTTGACTAAGGCTGAGGCCAAACGAGCGTAATTTTGTGAGTCGTGAGTCGCAGAATTTCGTTCGCAGAAATTTTGCTGCATTCAGTTTCTTATAAAAGTCCTACTTGATTCACACGGCGACGCAAAATGAGTTGTCTGCTGGCTCACACGCATAATATCTACTGAATTTCGGTCGGGGTGAGGTGGGGAGCTTGCACGATACAAGGATCCGTACAAATGTTTCGGATTACAACTGAAAATACATCCGTCCGTGTGGCAGTCTAACCGAATTTCAGTTGAATGTAAATTTCGCGACTCATTTTAGGCGACTCACAACTCACAAAATTACGCCCGTTTGGCCTCACCCTTAGAACGTCACGCTACGACCAATAGGATCGGAGTAATCGCGTTGTGAAATTTTTTATAGATGGATGTTTGTCACTCTTTCAAGCAAAAATACTGAACCGATTTCCAAAATTTACATTATCATATCAGAGAGTGACATGGGCTATTTTTTATCCCATAAATCCCACGGGATTTTATTAATCACGAGTTAAAACACAGGCCACTACTAGATATTATCACAATATTGATAAATAGAAAATTTGAAATATACTAAACTATTATTATAATTAATTATTTTGGTCCCTTTGATGAGCTCTTATATGGCTCGCTAGACCGAACTTCGTCTTAAATACCCTGTCGCAAGCGTTACAATAGAGTTGGCCCTCTGGGTTGTAGGTGTAATTTTAGGAGGGCTTGGGTCGCTCTTTAAGCTTTTGGCGTTTTGAGTCAAGCGTTTGTTTTTTTTTTTTCAAGGGGGTCGCCGTCATCGAAATCCATGAGGAGGACTATATATATGTATATATATTATCACAATGCCTTCCTAATCTTCAGGATTCTACTAGTAACTAATACCCTGGGAGTTATTGGTGTAGTTATTGATAGTGATTAATTATCAAAATGACTTCCAAGCTACACCCCATATCTTAATAAAACTATAAGAGATTCAAAGATTTGTTCTTAGGAACCATGTCATCGATTTTAGTAAAAATAAAAACTGCATTCATAGATTTTAACCTTTTAATCTACTCACTCCGGGAATCGAACCCGGAAATTTTGAAAAAAATAATGTTCGTTATTTTTATCTAGAAATCGTTTGTATATGTCTTGAGATGTTGATGGTTGATTTGCCCTCCTAGGTACTCCCCCGCCCCCGCCCTGCTCCCCTTCCTGTCCCCCCGCGTGCCCCCCCTCCTGGACCGCCTGCGCTCGGGCCAGCGCCCGCCCGCGCCGCACTACCGCTACCAGCAGGCGGTGGTCAACAACACACGGGCGCTGGAGATACTGCACGTTGTGTTTGAAAAGGTCAGTCATACTATTATTTTCTTTATTTCGCTGTCATTCAGGGTAGTGCCTGTGGTCGAATTCGGATTCGAGATCCTATGGCACCTCTTAAGACGTGGACGGACGTCGCTGTGTTTTTAGTGGGTAGGCCACCGCCCTTCTGGCTGGGAGGGCCCCACATAACGATTCAAGGCATTTTCACACCGTTAAATAAAAAGATCGAGTTCCTCGGTGGGGACATAATATGATCTGATGATATTTTATTTATTTATTTATTTACCTACGTTGTCCCACTGCAGAGCAAAGGTCTCCCCCATATGTTTCCAGCTATGGGGATGGGAGTATCCCCATTTGAAAGGGAGGATCCTCCGACCAGACGGGTGTTATGTCTGGTGGGAGCTGCCCGACGGTTGTAGTCGGGCCCGCGTATACATAGTCAATTGCGCTGTAAATTTCGCTTGCGCGATTCAGGATTCTTCAGTTTATTTCACTTAGTTGCAGATAGATGGCGCTGTTAGTAATTAGTTCCTTATGTGATGTGTAGATGTCGCAACACAGCTTTCTCTTTCTGATGCCACCTGTGGCCAATCGTTTTGGTACGCGTCAAGTTCGTCTTGCCACCTTTTTCTGGGCCGACCTCGTGCACGGCGTCCATAGGTATGTAGCCACTGAGATCTGATGATAACGATGACCTTTTTCTTATTATATTTTTGAATTGAAAAAATGCGTGATCGCATACCCCCTGTGACGTAGGAGGTGATGTCTTCACATGAGCTGGAATTTCAGTGATTTTCAGAACAATGCTAGTGCTTTCATATCTTAACCGCTGAGACATGAGGCGGTAGCTTTGTAGCTTAGAACTATGTTACAGTTCATCACGGTCCAGGGTTCAAGTCCCAACTGAAACAACATATTTCAATTTATGGGGATGGGAATCCCCATTTGAAAAGGGAGGATCCTCCGTCCAGACGGGTGTTATGTCTGGTGGGAGCTGTCTATTGTTAGTCTAGTCAATTGTGCTGTAAATTTCGCTTGCGCGATTCAGGACTCTTCAGTTTATTTCCCTCAGTTGCGGATAGATGTCGCTGTTAGTATGTAGTTCCTATGTGGCGTGTAGATGTCGCCACAAATCAATAAAACAATTTTGAATAAATTATCTATTTTTAGGTTCTTCCTGTGCATTCTTTTTTGTACTTACTATTAAATTATTATATGTGTTTCTCCACAGATCCCCCCTCCCCTCCTAGAGTCGCCCACCTCCCCCCTGTACACCGACATGCCGACAGACAAGTCGTGGCAGTTGGTGCGTGACGTGTGCAAGCTGTGCGTCACGCTACGAGACCGAGTGACCACGCCGGAGGGCGCTAGTGAGCAACTTGTTAGGGATGTCAGGTGAGTGGCCTAAATTAACTTAATTTGGATGCAGATGTTGATTAATTATTTTAAAACATATTTCTGAAATCGCGCTATTTTTATTAAAATACTAGCTGCGCCCCGCGGTTTCACACGCGTAGTTCCCGATCCCGTTCCCGTAGGAATTTCGGGATGAAAAATAGATGTTGGCCGATTCTCAGACCTACTGAATATGCTCACAAAATTTCATGAGAATCGGTCAAGCCGTTTCGGAGGAGTATGGCAACGAAAACTGTGACACGAGAATTTTATATATTAGATAATTTAATTATTTTGGTTATCTGTATGTTTAAATCGTACATAACATTAGCACCTAAACAAATGGTGCGATTGATTTAGTTTTGAATGAACTACTAAGTACTATCAGGAATTATTCAAGAAATATCTAATATTAATTCCAGATCATTCCACTGCGCCGCATACAACTGCATGTGTGCGTGTATATCTGTATGGAAACCGGACGACAAGATATACCAGACGATATTGGACCTTAGCGCCTGGCCGCAGGTCATAGATTGCAATGAACAGTATGAACTGCCTATTAGAGCTCATTGGGTAAGCATTAGATACAAGTTACGGACTTAGTTAGGGGTCAGTTACTGTAATGAGATGATGGAGGGAATGATTGTGTTATGTTATTGGAACGAAGTTCCCTTTCGTTCGTTGCGAAAGGGAGCTAGACGGAAAAAAATAAGACGAAAAAATGTAACGACTTTTAATTCAAATTTCGAACAGCGCGTTTATTTAATTTAATTCAAATTTCTAACAGCGTGTTTATTTAATTTAGTTCAAATTTCTAACAGCGCGTTTATTTTATAATAATAAAAAGTTAGGTAACCTATGGCTACTCTTTGGAATAAAAGCTTTTTTTTACTTTTTTTTTGATCTTCGTTCCATCCGGGTGTCACTTGACACCTCTCAAGTTTTTATGATATTTATTGTCCTCAGAACACCCGGACAATAACCGCCCCGGTTTCAATAGACCTACCACAGTCGAGCAGTTGTACTACTAGTAGGTCCCGGATGTTCCTCAGGACGCTGTCTGAGAACCCGCTACTCTTCGACCTCATTGATGGAGAGGAGAGTGAACAGGTGAGTCAGTAGTTCCCATTCCCGTGGGAATACCGTGGGATAAAATATAGCTTCCCATTTCTTTTTTTTTTTATTTTACCCACATTGTCCCACTGCTTGGCAAAGGTCTCCCCCAAACATCTCCAACCATCCCTATCCTTAGCAGCCTCCCACCAGCTACTGTCGAAGGCGACGAGATCATCCCGCTAGCTTTCCATGAGTGAAAGAATTTTTGAAATCGGTTCAGTAGATCCCGAGATTACCCCTTACAATTTAACAAACACACAAACTTTACTTCTTTATAATATTAGTACTTATAGATATAATGTGCATCTCTTTCGTTCACACGGAATGTACATTCACTGTCCTTTAATTGGTCGAGAAACTCGCCGATAGTTCATCGCTCACTCGCCCGCGGTCGGACCACTGCCTATGTCTTGTAATGTCGGGTGGTGTTTATTTATTTATTTATTTATTTAGGACATAAGTGAAAATTACATTTTTGCTTACAATAAGTAACTAAAACTAAAATTAAAAGTAAATGCATTTTCGATTATATGCCACAGCATGCACAAAAATATTAAAAGGGAAAAAATAAAATTTTAAAAAAATACAGTGTTTTATCATAATCTGAATAAAAAACAAACACTAACAAAAAGCATTAAAATTGAGAAACAGTAAATTAAAAAGATAATTACAAATTAATAAACAACCAGTAAATAAAAATTGAAATTTAAAAATAAAAACAATCAATTAAAATTCAAAAATAAAATTAAAATTAAGTATTGGAAACAATTGAAAATTAAAATATTAAAATACAGTCAATCAAATAAAATAAAAATTAAATTGGTGATGAAGTAAACACGGGGTTTCAATTATGACTAACTGTTTATTTAAAAGTAACTCCTTTTTATAGGAGCTAAAGTGGTTACAATGTAGTAGGGTGTATGACGGGCTGTGTGACATAGAATGTTATCTGTAATCCATATTAGGATATAAGAAATAGGTTGTTTACATTAGGAGTCCAATGCTCATTTCCTTATCTGTAAATCGACGTCACGCGTGTCTTCACAGATTCTTAAACGTAATAGCTCGGCCATACACTACAGTCTACCTATTTTTTTGAAGTGAAAACTTCTTTAGCGGCGCTGAGCACTTTTTTTTGTATGGGTAAAAACGTTCAAACTCGCGTCAGGGTCACGTGATGCTGATCGAAAAAGCATAAGATCGAGGGGAAGGGAGAGGAACATATAAATTGTCATATTTGTGTACGATAGCGCAATAAATAAACATTGTATTCTACCTCATAAATGATAGTACTTTTATACTTATAATTAAACACAACGTTAATATTGAAGTTTTCACTTCTGCCGGCACTCCCGGAGTGCTACCTTTTTTATATTTGTATTTCCTTCCCAGGTAGAAACCCAGGACATCTCCCTACCTTCCACCCCGCTGAACACCCACCCGTGCGCCGTCACGCTGAGCGCGTTGCTCCGTCACGTCGCGCAGTACGCGCGCCGCGACGTCACGGGGGTGACACGAGCCCTCGGCCAAGGGGGGACATATATACGGTGGATGGTGACGCAGGTAGGGTGTAGTGTATAGTGTGGTTACAGGATATGACATGACGTGATATGTAATGACGTGATATGTAATGACATGATATGACATGACTTGATATGACACGACTTGATATGACATGACGTGATATGTAATGACATGACATGACGTGATATGTAATGACGTGATATGCAATGATGTGCTATGACATGACGTGATATGTAATGACGTGATATGTAATGACGCGATATGACATGACGTGATATGACATGACGTGATATGTAATGATGTGATATAACATGACGTGATTTGTAGTGACGTGATATGACATGGCGTGATATGTAATGACGTGATATGTAATGACGTGATATGTAATGACGTGATATGTAATGACGTGATATGACATGACGTGATATGACATGACATGACGTGATATGACATGACATGACGTGGTGTGAAATGACGTGATATGACATGTCATGACGTGATATGACATGTCATGACGTGATATGACATGACATCACGTGATATGACATGACACGACGTGATATGACATGACATTACGTGATATGTAATGACGTGGTATGACATGACGTGATATGACATGACAGGACGTGATATGACATGACATCACGTGATATGACATGTCATGACATGATATGACATGACATGACTAGATATGACATGACAAGACTAGATATGACATGACATCACGTGATATGACTTGATATGACATGACAAGACGTGATATGAAATGACATCACGTGATATGACATGACATTACTTGATATGACATGACAAGACGTGATATGACATGACATGATATGACATGACGTCATATGACATGACATGACGTGATATGACATGACATGATATGACATGACGTCATATGACATGACATGACGTGATATGACATGACATGATATGACATGACGTGATATGACATGACATGACGTGATATGACATGACATGACGTGGTGTGACATGACGTGATATGTAATGATTGATATGACATGACATGACGTGATATGACATGTCATGACGTGATATGACATGACATCACGTGATATGACATGACACGACGTGATATGACATGACATGACTAGATATGACATGACATCACGTGATATGACATGACATGACTAGATATGACTTGACTTGACATGACATGACATGACTAGATATGACACGACATCACGTGATATGACTTGATATGACATGACGTTACGTGATATGACATGACATTACTTGATATGACATGACAAGACGTGATATGTAATGACATGATATGACATGACGTGATATGTAATGACGTGACATGATATGACATGACGTGATATGACATGACATGACGTGATATGACATGACATGATATGACATGACGTGATATGACATGACATGACGTGATATGTAATGACATGTTATGTCATGACGTGATATGACATGACGTGATATGTAATGACGTGATATGACACGACGTGATATGTAATGACGTGACATGATATGACATGACATGACGTGATATGACATGACGTGATATGACATGACATGATATGACATGACATGACGTGATATGACATGACATGATATGACATGACGTCTTATGACATGACATGATATGACATGACGTGATATGACATGACATGACGTGATATGACATGACATGACGTGGTGTGACATGACGTGATATGTAATGATTGATATGACATGACATGACGTGATATGACATGTCATGACGTGATATGACATGACATCACGTGATATGACATGACACGACGTGATATGACATGACATGACTAGATATGACATGACATCACGTGATATGACATGACATGACTAGATATGACTTGACATGACATGACATGACTAGATATGACATGACATCACGTGATATGACTTGATATGACATGACGTTACGTGATATGTAATGACGTAATATGACATGACATGATATGACATGACGTGATATGACATGACATGATATGACATGACGTGATACGACATGACGTGATATGACATGACATGATATGACATGACGTGATATGACATGACATGACGTGATATGACATGACATGATATGACATGACGTGATATGACATGACATGACGTGATATGACATGTCATGACGTGATATGACATGACATGACTAGATATGACATGACATCACGTGATATGACATGACATGACGTGATATGAAATGACATCACGTGATATTTAATGACGTGATATGACATGACGTCATATGACATGACGTGATATGACATGACATGATATGACATGACGTGATATGACATGACATGATATGACATGACGTGATATGACATGACATGACGTGATATGACATGACATGACGTGATATGGCATGACGTGATATGACATGACGTGATATGACATGACATGACGTGATATGACATGACGTGATATGACATGACATGACGTGATATGGCATGACGTGATATGACATGACATGACGTGATATGACATGACATGACGTGATATGAAATGACATCACGTGATATGTAATGACGTGATATAACATGACATGATATGACATGACGTTATATGACATGACGTGATATGACATGACATGATATGACATGACGTGATATAACATGACATGACGTGATATGACATGACATGACGTGATATGTAATGATGTGATATGACATGGCATGACGTGATATGACATGACTTGACGTGATATGACATGACATGACATGACGTGATATAACATGTCATGACGTGATATGAAATGACATCACGTCATATGTAATGACGTGATATGACATGACATGACGTGATATGACATGACATGACATGACATCACGTGATATGACTTGATATGACATGACATTACGTGATATGACATGACGTGATATGACATGAAATAACATGACGTGATATGTAGGGTTCAGAACCGGGAAATCCCGGAACCGAAAATCCCGGGATTTCCCGGTTCTTTAATAGTAGTCAAAGAACCGGTTCTCAATGAATAAGAACCGGGATTTTCGGTATTTTCGGGAAATAACGAATCATGTTAACTATATAATCATTTGTTTGATTTTAATCTTCTAATAACAGCATTTATTCTTTTTATACAAAATATTCAAGCTAAAACCATATTCTCATTCAAATGTTGTATCTGTAGGTACGTGGTAGATCATTATTCCATCATAAGACAAAATGTGGTACTTAAAAAGCTTACGAACACCTTCTCACAATTGCAACTACTAGTGTAGAGCCAGAAAAAAAGATCTCCTCAGCTGGCCTTTTTTGTAACAGAATTAGATCTCGATTAGGTGATGCAACGATAGATGCAATGATCTTTTTGAAGACACATTACCAAGAGAACAAGAAAGTTTAATTATAAGGTCTTATGTGTACAACTTTATGACTGTATTTTAATCATCAACAGCCTGTTTACGTCCACTTAGGCCTCTCCCAACTTGCGCCAATGTGCCCGTCGGCGGCACGTCGCATCCACTCTCTCCCGGCTACCCTGCGCAGATCATCGCTCCATCTAGCCACAGGACGTCCAACACTACTTTTGCCGAGCCGCGGTGTCCACTCGAGAACTCTTCTGCTCCAACAACCATCGGTTCTCCTACAGATGTGGTCAGCCCACTGCCATTTCAGAGAGCTAATTTTTTGAGCTATGTTGGTGACTTTAGTTCTCTGTCTGATCACTTCATTGCGAATGCGATATTTCAGAGAAACTCCGAGCATAACCCTCTTCAGAACTCTTTGAGTGAATTTAATTGGTGGTCCAGCCACGTGAGTGTCCACGTCTCGGCACCGTAGGTCATCATTGCTAGGACGCACTGATTGAAAACTATTGTTTTTAGGCACTGTGAATATGAGATGAGAAAACAAATTCGAAACCCGGCCTGTTCGAGGGGCTGAAATTCGTCGAGTCTTCTTGATAGACGAATTGAGACAACCTTCGAGAACAGCTTGTAAACATGGCTCAAAAGTGAGATGGGTCTATAGTTCGTCAGCAGGGTTTTATCCCTTTTTTTGAAGTAGAGCACCATCACGCTTCTGTTCCATGCTTTTGGAGTTCTCCCGTAGAGATGACATCGTAAAACAGCTTTTGCAGTTTCCGCTGGCCTGTCTCCTGCTTTAAGAGGCTCAGTCGTGATGCTATTTTAATGCGTTAAAGCAATCAATGCTTATATTGTCATGCCAGAATGCCCTATATGTGTTATTTAATATAAATAATATTTTAAGACTATATTTACCTCCAAAACTAAAGAGAAGAAAAAAATCCCGAAAGTACCGAAAATCCCGGGAAATCCCGGTTCTGATTAGTACTAGTACCGAAAATCCCGGTTCTGATATTTATACCGGTTCTCGATACCCTAGTGATATGTAATGACATGATATGACATGACATGACGTGATATGAAATGACATGATATGACATGACGTGATATGACATGACATGACGTGATATGAAATGACATCACGTGATATGTAATGACGTGATATGACATGACATGATATGACATCACGTGATATGTAATGACGTGATATGACATGACATGATATGACATGACGTCATATGACATGACGTGATATGACATGACATGACGTCATATGACATGATATGACATGACGTGATATAACATGTCATGACGTGATATGAAATGACATCACGTGATATGTAATGACGTGATATGACATGACATGACGTGATATGACATGACATGACTAGATTTGACATGACATCACGTGATATGACTTGATATGACATGACATCACGTGATATGACATGACATTACTTGATATGACATGACAAGACGTGATATGGCATGACGTGATATGACATGAAATAACATGACGTGATATGTAATGACATGACATGACGTGATATGTAATGACGTGATATGCAATGATGTGCTATGACATGACGTGATATGTAATGACGTGATATGTAATGACGTGATATGACATGACGTGATATGACATGACGTGATATGACATGACGTGATATGTAATGATGTGATATAACATGACGTGATTTGTAGTGACGTGATATGACATTGCGTGATATGTAATGACGTGATATGTAATGACGTGATATGTAATGACGTGATATGTAATGACGTGATATGACATGACGTGATATGACATGACATGACGTGATATGACATGACATGACGTGGTGTGAAATGACGTGATATGACATGTCATGACGTGATATGACATGTCATGACGTGATATGACATGACATCACGTGATATGACATGACACGACGTGATATGACATGACATTACGTGATATGTAATGACGTGATATGACATGACGTGATATGACATGACAGGACGTGATATGACATGACATCACGTGATATGACATTTCATGACATGATATGACATGACATGACTAGATATGACATGACAAGACTTGATATGACATGACAAGACGTGATATGAAATGACATCACGTGATATGACATGACATTACTTGATATGACATGACAAGACGTGATATAAAATGACATCACGTGATATGTAATGACGTGATATGACATGACATGATATGACATGACGTCATATGACATGACATGACGTGATATGACATGACATGATATGACATGACGTCATATGACATGACATGACGTGATATGACATGACATGATATGACATGACGTGATATGACATGACATGATATGACATGACGTGATATGACGTGACATTACGTGATATGACATGACATGACGTGATATGGCATGACGTGATATGACATGACATGACGTGATATAACATGTCATGACGTGATATGACATGTCATGACGTGATATGACATGACATGACTAGATATGACATGACATCACGTGATATGACATGACATGACTAGAAATGATATGACATGACGTGATATGTCATGACATGACGTGATATGACTTGACATGACATGACTAGATATGACATGACATCACGTGATATGACTTGATATGACATGACGTTACGTGATATGACATGACAGTACTTGATATGACATGACAAGACGTGATATGTAATGACATGATATGACATGACGTGATATGTAATGACGTGACATGATATGACATGACGTGATATGACATGACATGAGGTGATATGACATGACATGATATGACATGACGTGATATGACATGACATGACGTGATATGTAATGACATGTTATGTCATGACGTGATATGACATGGCGTGATATGACATGACGTGATATGACATGACATGACGTGATATGTAATGACATGTTATGTCATGACGTGATATGACATGACTTGATATGTAATGATGTGATATGACATGACGTGATATGTAATGACGTGACATTACGTGATATGACATGACATGACGTGATATGGCATGACGTGATATGACATGACATGACGTGATATAACATGTCATGACGTGATATGACATGTCATGTTATGTCATGACGTGATATGACATGACTTGATATGTAATGATGTGATATGACATGACGTGATATAACATGTCATGACGTGATATGACATGTCATGTTATGTCATGACGTGATATGACATGACTTGATATGTAATGATGTGATATGACATGACGTGATATGTAATGACGTGATATGACACGACGTGATATGACATGACGTGATATGTAATGACGTGATATGTAATGACGTGATATGTAAAGACGTGATATGACACGACGTGATATGACATGACGTGATATGTAATGACGTGATATGTAATGACGTGATATGTAAAGACGTGATATGACATGACGTGATATGTAATGACGTGATATGACATGACGTGATATGACATGACATGACGTGATATGACATGACGTGGTGTGACATGACGTGATATGTAATGACGTGATATGACATGTCATGACGTGGTATGGCATTACATCACGTGATATGACATGGCATGACGTGACATGATATGACATGACGTGATATGACATGACATGACGTGATATGACATGATATGACATGACGTGATATGACATGACATGACGTGATATGACATGTCATGACGTGATATGACATGACATGATATGACATGACGTGATATGACATGACATGACGTGATATGACATGACATGACGTGATATGACATGACATGACGTGATATGAAATGACATCACGTGATAAGTAATGACGTGATATGACATGACATGATATGACATGACGTTATATGACATGACGTGATATGACATGACATGATATGACATGACGTGATATGACATGACATGACGTGATATGACATGACATGATATGACATGACATGACGTGATATGACATGACATGACGTGGTGTGACATGACGTGATATGTAATGACGTGATATGACATGTCATGACGTGATATGGCATGGCATCGCGTGATATGACATGGCATGACGTGACATGATATGACATGACGTGATATGACATGACATGACGTGATATGACATGACATGATATGACATGACGTGATATGACATGACATGACGTGATATGACATGACATGACGTGATATGACATGACATGATATGACATGACGTGATATGACATGACATGACGTGATATGGCATGACGTGATATGACATGACATGACGTGATATGACATGACATGACGTGATATGAAATGACATCACGTGATATGTAATGACGTGATATGACATGACATGATATGACATGACGTGATATGACATGTCATGACGTGATATGACATGACGTGATAAGACATGACATGACGTGATATGACATGACATGACGTGATATGAAATGACATCATCATCATCATCATCAAAGGCCTTTACATCTGTAACAGATGATTTAAGCAGTGTGTGGTGATATTGAGCGACATCTTCTCCGGTGACTAGTTAAACCGATGCGGGAACGGCAACAGCGTCCACACCTTGTGCAGGCGAAAAAAATAGTGAAATGACATCACGTGATATGTAATGACGTGATATGACATGACATGATATGACATGACGTTATATGACATGACGTGATATGACATGACATGATATGACATGACGTGATATAACATGACATGACGTGATATGTAATGATGTGAAATGACGTGATATGACATGTCATGACGTGATATGACATGACATCACGTGATATGACATTACACGACGTGATATGACATGGCATTACGTGATATGACATGACGTGATATGACATGACATGACGTGATATGACATGACATGACGTGATATAACATGTCATGACGTGATATGACATGACATGACGTGATATGAAATGAAATCACGTGATATGTAATGACGTGATATGACATGACATGATATGACATGACGTCATTTGACATGACGTGATATGACATGACATGATATGACATGACGTGATATGACATGACATGACGTGATATGACATGACATGACGTGATATGACATGACATGATATGACATGACGTGATATGACATGACATGACGTGATATGACATGACATGACATGACATGACGTGATATGACATGTCATGACGTGATATGACATGACATGACTAGATATGACATGACATCACGTGATATGGCATGACGTGATATGACATGAAATAACATGACGTGATATGTAATGACATGATATGACATTAAATGACGTGATATATCTGTAGCAGTAACTGAATCCATATATCCAATAAAAATATCAAAAATGATAGTCGATTACTTATCTTTAAAAAATACAAAATAAATGTCGTATTACCAGACGGCACACTAGCTATCAAGTATTCTGTGACGGTTCGGGTCGATGACCGCGCTCAGCTGTGTATCGCAGCGTTCGCCTGTTTTTCGGTGTAGAATAACAATAAAATTCGGCGGGATTTTGAAACTTATCATAACTTTTTAAATAAAAGCAAAAGATAAAAACTAACTTCACTATTATATTGTCACCCGTCGTTTACATTAGCTGTGTGATTAAGTATCTCGAATTCAAAATAGGGGTGTATACTAGATAATCATTGTTTCAGGCCATATGTAACAGCAAAGAAGAGTTAATAGTATACGCTAGTGAATTCGCCCCGGGTTTGGTCGCGGTAGTCGCGGATACAGCGATAGAGGAAAATGGAAAACGCGTACTGAACGGTCTACATGTTGATATTGTATGTATATATTTTTCTGGGATAATGTTTAGCATAAATATAATTGGGATATTAAAAAGCCTAGACTTGGGATGTTTCTACATTTTGATACCTATTGTATGTACATTATGCTTATATATGTTATTGTATAAAATACGTATCTAATATTTTTTAATAATATTTTATCTGATGGATAAGTAATCACTACATAGTATAAAACAAAGTCGCTTTCTCTGTCCCTATGTCCCCATGTGTGCTTAGATCTTTAAAACTACGCAACGGATTTGGATGCGGTTTGTTTTAATAGATAGAGTGATTCAGTGGGAAGGTTTTTAGCATAATTTTATTCCCATATTCCTACGGGAACAGGAACTACGCGGGATTATGTATTAAGTTCTCACAATATATTGTATTTCAGTTCAACACACTATCTCAATGGGGTACCGACTCGCGCTTGACCAGTTCACCACAACTGAACCAAGCCACAGAATATCTAATAACTACATGTCTTGTGAACAGTCACAGACAATCTATATATAGAACACTTATAGATGTGATTGGAAAGTTTGTCGAGAAGTTCGCATCAATATTGAGTGTATCGTGGAGTATTTTTGAAGATTTCACGAAAGGTAAGTAGTATTTAGCGCGAGCGAAGCGAAGCCCTCCTAATTCAACAGTTTTTACAGTTTTGTGGTACATATTACGGAAAAAAAACGTGTGGCACTCGGGGACTGCCGCGGTAAAGCTATTGCATAGCAATTTTATCAACTAATTGTCTTTTTTATTTTTGTATTGCAATCCTAACCTTAGAAATTTTGATGTCGTACTTGGGACTTCATACAAAAAAAACTTTGTCTACATTACTATAAAAACTTTTTGGAAAATTTACAAAAAAAAAGTTTTCGATAAAAAAATAATAAAAACGTGAGGTTTTTTTTCGTTACGGAATTTCTGGATTCGGTCCCCGCGCTCAAGGCCCGCGATAGAAGCTATGCAATAGCTTATAAAACTGTTCCATTGACCAAAATTGTAAGCTCCTATTGTCATTGTGACTCTAATGTCATTTGGATACATTTTCAATAAACTGACAACCAAAAGATGCGATTACAGCGACGCGTCACCGGCACAGACAAGATTGTGGCACGCTTTATACCTTTTGCTGTCATAACCTAACCTATTGTTTATGTGTCAGAATTGACAGAAAACAACAAAATGGCGAAAACTCAGAAAGTCAGGCCATCTAACATAGATACTCAGAACTTTTGTCGGTTGAACCCACCAAATTATAACTACACTAATATTATAAAGAGGAAAGATTTGATTGTTTGTTTGTAACGAATAGGCTCCGAAACTACTGGACCGATTTCAGAAATTCTTTCACTAATGGAAAGCTATATTATCAGTGCGTGACATAGGCTATATTTTATCCCCGTATTCCCACGGGGGCGGGAACTACGCGGGTGAAATCGCGGGGCGCTACTAGTATAAGATATGTACTTAATTACATTTTTCTTTTTCAGATCCATCTACATCAAAATCGACATTTACAATTTTACAAAAATTAACGAAAAGTAACATCTTCATACCCGAATTGATACCTCAGTTGATAGTCATACTATCTAGAAACTATCACGGATATCAACTGTCAAAATTAGCCGAGCTTTTTGGATTGGCTTTAAAATGTTTAGATAGTCGGGGAGATAGTGCAAATATCACCATAGATAGTCGTGATAGTCGAAGAGATAATCCAAATATCAACATAGATAGTTATATGGTGGAATTTAAAAAGGTTTTGAACAAGTTGAAGAAGACGAACGTTAGTGATTATATCAAACTGGTACATTATTCTGGATGCTGTGATGAATCGCAGTTTAGGTAAGTTTTTTTTTAACCCCCGACGCAAAAAGAGGGGTGTTATAAGTGTGTGTGTATCTGTCTGTCTGTGGCATCATAGCTCCCGAACGGATGAACCGATTTCAATTTAGTTTTTTTAGGGTTCCGTACCTCAAAAGGAAAAAACGGAACCCTTATAGGATCACTTTGTTGTCCGTCTGTCCGTCCGTCTGTCAAGACCCTTTTTCTCAGGAACGCGTGGAGGTATGAAGCTGAAATTTATATCAATTACTCAGGTCTACTGTCCCTTGAAGCTGTGAAAAAATCAAACTTCTAAGCCAACGCAATCAAAAGATACAGCCGTTTATGCCGCAAATTTTCGACACTTGCAAGGGAATCAAAACCTACAGGGTGCTTCCCGTGAACTCAGAATCTTGAAATTTGGTACGAAGCAACGTCTTATAGCATAGATAAAGGAAAAATTACGAAAACCATAAATTTTTAGTTACATCACATAATATATTTTTTTTAATAATTTTAACCTTACTACCCATTTCCTCATAAACGCGTAGAGGTATTAAATTGAAATTCATACCAAATACTCAGGTCTATAATACCTTTAAGCTGTAACAAAATCAAACTTCTATGTCAACGCAATCAAAAGAAACAGCAATTTAAGCTGCATATTTTGAAACTCGCAAGTACTCGCAAGGGAATCAAAACCTAAAGGGTACTTCCAGTCGACCTAGAATCTTGAAATTTGGCATGAAGCAACGTTTTATAGCACACATAAAGGAAAAATTCCGAAAACCTTAAATTTTTTGTTACATTACAAAATATATATTTTTTTATAAATATATATATAACTTTGTAAACCTTGCAGGTTTGTACGGAACCCTCGGTGCGCGAGTCCGACTCGCACTTGGCCGGTTTTTTTGTATCAAAGGGGACTTACGTGCGAGTGTTCTTAGACATGTTTGATGAAAATCGGCTGACCCGTTTAAAAGTTATGGGGGTTTGAAAGTAATTGTGTTGGGGGTTTTTTAAATTTTTAATTTAATACTTTTTTTACTATTGTGTGGTGGGGTTTTATTCGTATTTCACTCGATTTTTCTGTTCTGTTTTGAGATGAAACATATAAGATATTATTATAAGATAAGATTATTTTATTGAAGTGAAAACTTCTTTAGCGGCGCTGAGCACTTTTTTTGTATGGGTAAAAACTTTCAAACTCGCGTCAGGGTCACGTGATGCTGATCGAAAAAGCGTAAGATCAGCATCACGTGACGTTTATGATAACTGAAGTAAGAAACAAACATTGTATTCTACCTCATAAATGATAGTACTTTTATACTTATAATTAAACACAACGTTAATATTGAAGTTTTCACTTCTGCCGGCACTCCCGGAGTGCTACCTTTTTTTTTTAGTTATACATATATTCTGATTTGACATGACATTTGACATATCTAAAGGCATATTTGACGACCTCGATGGCAGAGTCACCATGCCGAACTACCATCCGTAAGGTTGCGGGTTCGATTCCCATGCCGGGTGCTCTGATACCCTAGATACAAGTTACGGACTTAGCAAGGGGTCAGTTACTGTAATGAGATGATGGAGGGAATGATTATGTTATGTTATATTTAAGAGAACTGACGAGGCACACAGTCTTTCAGCCACTGCGTTTTAATTGAAATGACAACCCCCCCCCCCCCCCCCCTTTTCCCAGGTCCATAGTAGACCTAACCCAGAAACTGCCGCAGTCGGAGCGTAACAAGTGTATAGAGATACTCTCCACGTACATAGCGCGCCACCCGGACGCGCCCGTCATCGACGAGATGCCGCACGACTTGAGGGAGATTGTGGACGATCGGTCTAGTGGACGGGTGTTTGATGGTAACACTTAGTTTTTTAAATAATTATGATACATATACACCCCTATTTTGAATTCGAGATACTTAATCACACAGCTAATGTAAACGACAGGTGACAATATAATAGTGAAGTTAGTTTTTATCTTTTGCTTTTATTTAAAAGTTATGATAAGTTTTTCAAAATCCCGCCGAATTTTATTGTTATTCTACACCGAACAACAGGCGAACGCTGCGATACACAGCTGAGCGCGGTCATCGACCCGAGCCGTCACAGAATACTTGATAGCTAGTGTGCCATCTGGTAATACGGCATTTATTTGGTATTTTTTAAAGATAAGTAATCGACTATCATTTTTGATATTCTTATTGGATATATGGATTCAGTTACTTGTTCAGATATTCTGATTTTAATAAGTTCCGTAATTTCAAAATAGGGGTGTATATATGATATATCTATTCACCAAAAATGTTATAAGGATAACGTGGGAAAAAGTCTGGGAACACTTTCATTCACTCACCTAAATATTGAGATCCACTAAGGGAATGGCGCCATATCTGCAGTGCTCCACCGGGACGCGCCACGACACGCCGCGCGGCGTCATGCCCGGTGCCATCATACATATAACAGCTTTTTCAACACACTTGCTCATAAAGGGGCTCTTATTTGTGCAAAAACAGTTTAATAATGACACGCTTGATTCACTAGTGAGTCTCGATACCAAAAAAAATCGTGTCCATACATTTTAAAAACAAACTTCAACTATGTTTCCTTACTTTTGGTAGGTCGATTCCGTTCATTCATTCATTCGTTATTTTTTTTCATTAAGTATATTCTTTTAGTCTTTGGCCGATCATCATTGTTGTGTTGGATGCACGCGAATAGAAAAACTGTTTATTTATTAGCGAAAAATGATAATTTCTTCGCAAATGTGTTGAAAAACGTTGTATGGTACACGCGTGTATTGATGATTACTATCCTCGGCTATCTTCAGACCCTCGCCTGACGGCTCGGGCCTCAATAGCGCCGGAAGTAATCACCAACTTACCTCGCTTGTACCATAAATAACTATTAATTTACAGAATTCTTCGCCAGCTCGTCCCGGAATACTTTAGAGCCTTTGGCCAAACGACCTAAGCTAACTACACACTCTGAAATACTGAGCACTATGGGACACAGCGAGAGGAGTTTCAGCAACGTTTTGGCTAAATTAGCCAAAAAACAAATGCATAAATTGGCTGAAAAGTTGTGTAAAAGTGATATGGCTGTTAGGTAAGTACTATTAAGATTATAGTTCTACTTAGAACCTATTTCTGAATCTTCGAGTAAAGTTCCGAGTAATTACTCACAAGTTTTGTCTTTGTCACTTGATATAAAGTAAGAAAGAGACAAAACTTAGTTTACTTGGTAGGTAACTTTACTTGAAAATCGTGAAATATAATAATTATAAGAAATGCTGTACCCTTTCGTTTTACTCACGTGAATCCCGATCCCACGGGAATTTCGGGACAAAATCTCTGACCTGAGTTATCTATACTTCTATACTAATATTATAAAGAAGTAAAGTTTGTGTGTTTGTTAAATTGTAAGGGGTAATCTCGGGATCTACTGAACCGATTTCAAAAATTCTTTCACTCATGGAAAGCTAATTTATCAGTGCGTGACATAGGCTATATTTTATCCCTGTATTCATACGGGAACGGGAACTACGCGGGTGAAACCGCGGTGTGCTGCTAGTTTCTTATAAGAACACGCTACGAAACTCCCGATCCCATGGGAATTTTGGCATTAAAAGTTACTTCTTCTAACATAAGCTATCTGCATGTTAAAATCTCGTCAAAATAGGCCCAGCCTTTAGACAAACTGACAGACAGACAAAAACGCTCATATATAGTATTGTATACCGCCCCGCAGTTTCACCCATATGTATATCTGTTTCACTTTCGTAAATTATAATGCGTCCTGCTCGCACGGATGCAATGGCGACCGGACGCATTATAATGTACACAGGTGTGACAGAGATAGATAGCTACAGGTCAACGTACGATATTTCGTGTGAATTACAACGGGATTATAGTAGCTTTAACGTGAAAGAGTAACAACCATACATCATCATCAGCTCATATAATGTCCCCACCGAGGGGATCGAGCCTACCCTGAATTAGGGTGATTAGGCCTTAGTCAACCACAGGCTGAGTGCGGGTTGGTCACGGAGCACACAACCTTAGAATTTCTTCCCAGGTGTGTGCAGCTAGGCTAGCATGACTTCGAAAACGCGATAGATACAGCGATTTATTGACATCCAACTGTCAACATTTTATAAACTAGCTGTGCCCGGTTTCACCCGCGTGGTTCCCGTTCCCGTGGGAATACGGGGATAAAATATAGCCTATGTTATTCAGGGTGAATGTAGCTTTCTAATGGTGAAAGAATTATTGAAATCGGTTCAGTAGTTTCGGAGCCTATTCGTTACAAACAAACAAACAAATCTTTCCTCATTATAATATTAGTATAGATATAACCGCCATATTTAATTTTATCGAATCGTACTACGCCATATTCATTTGGTCATGCTCGCGAAATCGATATAGCTATTTATTGACATCCAACTGTCAAAATATAATAAATATAGCCGCCATATTTAATTTTATCAAATCGTACCACGCCGCCATATTCATTTGGTCATGCTTGGCTTAGGTGGCTACTCAACCACTAAAAACTCACCTATTGGTGAGTAGCCACCTTGTGATTTTTGCTCGCGAAATCGATATTATTTCGTGGTGTCTATATCATTTATCACGCACAGTCATGCTAGGGGGGCTGGTTTCCTCACGATGTTTTCCTTTACCAACCATACATCTTCCTAATATTTTTATACTATTCATACATTATCATCTTTTTTTCAGACTAACAGAATGTTTCTACGCGTATATATACATACCGATGTTATATACAACAGACAAGTATGTAGATATGTCTGTCTGTTTGTCACAGTTCTTTGACGCCTTATTTAGCCACCTGAAGTCACAGGAAAAGTTTATAGAGGCTAAATTGAGAGATAAACCTTTGGAAATGTAAGTAAACTAGGGAGTTAAAGCTAGCTAGACTTTGGGTGGCTCAAGATTATTAAACACTGCCTTGTGCGCGCGGCATATAGTAATAGTTATTTATGGTACAAGCGAGGTAAGTTGGTGATTACTTCCGAGGCGCTATTGAGGCCCGAGCCGTCAGGCGAGGGTCTGAAGATAGCCGAGGATAGTAATCATCAATACACGCGTGTACCATACAACGTTTTTCAACACATTTGCGAAGAAATTATCATTTTTCGCTAATAAATAAACAGTTTTTCTATTCGCGCGCATCCAACACAACAATGGTGATCGCTAAAGACTAAAAGAATATACTTATTAAAAAAAAAAACGAATGAATGAATGAATGGAATCAACCATAGACCTACCAAAAGTAAGGCAGCAAACTGTACAATATTCCATACTTCTAAGAAAACTGTTTTTTTTCAGCGAAACCGAAACGGTATTTTCCAAAATTTTGACAAATACTAAAAGTTATGCGGGTACTTTGAGAAGTTATTCGTATAGTACGACCAACAGAAAAAGTCGTCAGAATAAAGGTAATTTAAACTGTTGAGCCACAATCTTTTCTGTGCCGGCGGCCATAATTGTAAGCTCCTATTGTCATTGTGACTCTAATGTCATTTGGATACATTTTCAATAAACTGACAACCAAAAGATGCGATTACAGCGACGCTGGCACCGGCACAGACAAGATTGTGGTACTATACTACACTACATATACTGTCTAACTTTATTTTATCATATTTTTTGTGTTAGGCCACCCTTATCACAGATACTTTTACAACCTACTACCTGTGCCCTAATTTTACTCGCATGGTCCTCGATCCCGTGGGAATTTCGGGAAGAAACAGTCTATGTCCTCCCCCGGATCATAAGCTACCCCTGTACCACATTTCAAGTCAATCGGTTCAGTAGTTTAGCCGTGAAAAGGTATCAGACAGACAGACAGACAGAGTTACTTTCGCATTTATAACCCTACCTATTAAGTCATCAGTATAGCATTAATAAAAGTAGAAGTAGCTTATGGTCCGGGGGAGGACAAAGGCTATGTTTATTCCCGAAATTCACACGGGATCGGGAACTATGCGGGAATAACCGCGGGCTAGTTATAAATTACATTAAATTAATTGAAAATGCATATTTATCATTTGTTTCACAGATACAATCCCAGTGGTAGATGTCCAAGTACCAGTACACAAAATACTGGACACATTTCTACAATTCGCAAAGGTGAGTAATAAAGATAGATCATAGCTTAGGCATAATATACCATTTTTTTAATTTCTAGTAATTCTAGTAACTCAAGCTTACGACGCGATACGACACGAGTTGTCACGACTTGACTGGACATAATTATAATTATTTAACAAACGGGATGTTCGTACGTACTTATTAAAGTCGAAATCCTCGACTAGTTTCTGGACATGACACGACCCGACATGTCACGACCCGACACGACCCGACAGACACGACACGACTAAAAACGACATTCGCATATTTTTCTACATTAAGAAAACTCTCCTATATTATTTAATTATCTTCTTTTTAACCCCCGACGCAAAAAGAGGGGTGTTATAAGTTTGACGTGTCTGTGTGTGTGTATCTGTCTGTCTGTGGAATCATAGCTCCCGAACGGATGAACCGATTTCAATTTAGTTTTTTTTTTATTAAAGGGGACTTACGTGCGAGTGTTCTTAGACATGTTTGCTGAAAATCGGTTGACCCGTTTAAAAGTTATGGGTGTTTGAATGTAATTGTGTTGGGGTATTTTAAATTTTTAATATAATGTTATATTTCTTTCAGTCCACACCAGACATGTCAATAGAGTTGCTAATCCAATTAATAAACTCCATCAAGAGTCCAGACTTCGATTCCCGGCCGGTGATAGCGACGATGTTGTCGAAATTGGTCACAAAGTGTCCAATTTTGATTGAACTCTGTCGATTTGTGGTCGATGATCTGTGTCAAGTTGACGGGTGAGTTTGGTTAATAGTGGTATGGGTGGGAGTTGAACTGACGACCAAGACGCCTTAGAGTTTGAATTTTTTTTAATATTTAAATCTAATATATAAAATTCTCGTGTCACAGTTTTCGTTGCCATACTCCTCCGAAACTGCTTGACCGATTCTCATGAAATTTCGTGAGCATATTCAGTAGGTCTGAGAATCGGCCAACATCTATTTTTCATCCCGAAATTCCTACGGGAACGGGAACGGGAACTACGCGTGTGAAACCGCGGGGCGCAGCTAGTTACTTATAAACTTTCTTTTTATAACTAACTTTCCTTATAACTAGGAATAACACATAGGATACTTTTTATCCCAAAATTACCACAGGATTGAGATTAAAGGTCTCCCCACATTTATTGACGCGGAATCGACTTAAGCCGGTGAAAAAAGCCTTTATGCCGTCGACATAAAGGTGTTACTAATACCATTCCCATCGGCTGGGCTCGGACGACGCGACGCGACGCCGGCCGACGGCGAACACCCTTATTTCGTAAACATTAAGGCGTTCCGATTCCGTGTCGATAAATGTGGGGAGACCTTTAATCTCAATCCTGTGGTAATTTTGGGATAAAAAGTATCCTATGTGTTATTCCTAGTTATAAGGAAAGTGGCTTAGACCGCGTGGCATAGCTCATATTTTTTCACAAAAATGTTTCATACACACTCTTTTTCAATTAATTTCATATGTAGTATAACAACCACAATCGGTGAGCTGAACGAGTCACTACGCGGCACTGAAGCTGAAGACATCATGGGGTTACTTCATGAGGAGGTGCTTCTCAGGACTGGAGGAGACCAGATATTTGTACTGGGGTAAGGGAGCTACTATTTTTAAATTACTGAACATATTAGTAATTCGAAGTTTTATTTATTTTCTCTCACTTTCGAACCATTTGATATTTCAAACATTCGATCATTCGTAATATTTTAAGAGTCCCTCAAGTTTCGAATTAACGAGAGTCGACTGTATTATATTATCACCCGTCGTTGCTTACATTAGCTGTGTGATTTTGTCCCGTCATTTTCAAATAGCTGCGTAAATGAGCATCTTCCCTTAGTTTGTCATATGTCATTACTTCCCAGGATTTGATCCTTATTAGCAACACTTTAAGGTGGAGTATTAAAACTTTTTTTAAATCAACTGGTTTTATTCCCGGGTGTATTAATTTTTCAAAAAGCTATGTATATTCAGATTCACACACAGACCGAGATAAACATTTCTGGATGACACAGATATTTACCTCACACGGGAGTCGAACTCGCAAGCCTTTAATTATTTCCATATTTTCAGATCTGATGATGATCAATCGTTGCACTACGATAGTTCAATGCAAGATGAAGAATTCTCTATAGAAGGTATATTATATTCTTATCCTACGAATATTATAAAGCCAAATGTTTGTGAGTGTGGATGTTTAGATGTGTGGATGTTTGTTCCTCTTTCACGCAAAAACTACTGAATGGATTTTAATGAAAATAGGTACAGATGTCCCTTACAACTAGGAATAACACATAGGTTACTTTTTATCCCAAAATTCCTACGGGATAAGGTTCCGCGTGGGTAAAAACCCCGGGACACCGCTAGTTTATAATATTAGCAGAATCCTAAATTATAAAGCCGAATGTTTGTGAGTTTGGATGTTTGTTCCTCTTTCACGCAAAAACTACCGAATAGATTTTAATGAAACTTTACAACAATTTAGCTTATACATCAGAATAACACATAGGATACTTTTATCCCGAAATTCCCATGGGAACGGGAACTACGCGTGCGAAACCGCAGGGCGCAGCTAGTAAGAAAATTATTCCTTTTTTTTCATTTCAGACCTAGTATCGTCTTTCAAGAAGCTATCCTCATGGGATTGTCTGACTTTCCAACAGAGGAAGCTCATCGAGTCCACCGGGATACCGGCCTTGTGGACTGACGGGGAGGGACTTACGGCACTGTTGGAGGGGTATACAGGTGAGGGACATCATCAACACCATCAGCTTATATCACCATCATCAGCGCATATCTGTTCCCACCGAGGGGCTCGAGCCTACCCAGAATTAGGGTGATGCGATACGGGCGACATTCATAAGTGCTTCAAAGCCCTTACCTGAATAATAGTTATTTATGTTACAAGCGAGGTAAGTTGGTGATTACTTCCGAGGCGCTATTGAGGCCCGAGCCGTAAGGCGAGGGTCAGAAGATAGCCGAGGATAGTAATCATCAATACACGCGTGTACCATACAACGTTTTTCAACACATTTGCGAAGAAATTATAATTTTTCGCTAATAAATAAACAGTTTTTCTATTCGCGCGCATCCAACACAACAGTGGCGATCGGCCAAAGATTAAAAAAATATACTTATAAAAAAAAAATCGAATGAATGAATGAATGCAATCGACCATAGACCTACCAAAAGTAAGGAAACATAGTTGAAGTTTGTTTTTAAAATGTATGGACACGATTTTTTTTGGTATCGAAACTTTTTTAAAACTAAACAATTTAAAAAAAAATCTATAACTCACTAGTGAATCAAGCGTGTCATTATTCAACTGTTTTTGCAGAAATAAGAGCCCCTTTATGAGCAAGTGTGTTGAAAATTATTATATATATGAATGTTGAATAGTTATCATGGTTTTCAACACTTAATTATTACGAATATTCGAATAAATGTGTATTATTTATTTCTAAAGTAACTTACAATATTGCTATCCTTATTTATCATTTGTTTGAAGAAAGAGACAACAAGCTTTTACGTCTTGATAGTGCCCCTGCCTGCTATGCCGAAGGTTGCGGGTTCGATTCCCGTACAACGTTACTAATACTATTGTTCTTTTACTAATAATAATACACATGTCTGTTTGTCTGCGTGTTTTCTATCTATTCTAAGTATGTATTTACAAAAGTGTATTATAGTTTAATGACGACCTCGATGGCAGAGTGGTCACCATGCCGGACTGCCATCCATAAGGTTGCGGGTTCGATTCCCGTGCGGGGTGAATATTTGTGTGAACCACAAATGTTTGTCTCGATCTGGGTGTGTGTGAATGAGTGTGTGCGTAGTTTCTGATACCCTAAATAAAAAAAAAAGTAAGTTTATTCGGAACAATAAACACTTGTACTAAAACAGTTGTGACGTTCCAACTGCGAAAGTTTAGATATAAACTGTGTTGCAGAGAGAGCGCCCACCTCATAATTTTTACATAAAACATTGGTTGTAGTGTTATAATAGGAACGCAATACATTGAATAAGTAACTATACATTTCAATTAAAATTAAAATAATAATTAAGACTAATTCAAGTTCAAGTGTTTTATTACTATAACATATGTGTGTGTGTGTGTGTGTGTGTGTGTGTGTGTGTGCGTGCGTGCGTGCGTGCGTGCGTGCGTGCGTGCGTGCGTGCGTGCGTGCGTGCGTGCGTGCGTGCGTGCGTGTGTGTGTGTGTGTGTGTGTAAGAGTGAGGAGGGGGAAAGTGTATGTGTATGTGCGAAAGAGCGACAAAATGCAATTTATTTAAGACATCTTAGTATTTCTTCAGACTGTTTATACGGCATATTAATAAGCCAAGTGAAAAGTCTAGCTCTACAGGAGACACGGGTCAGAGGGAATATATCCAATTCCTTGTTGGCAAGGTTATAGAGCTGGTTGCTAAGGTTGATATAATGTCAAATACAAGTTTCGAACTTAGTTATGAGATGATGGAGGGAATGATTATGTTATGCTATGTAATGTTATGTTTAATTGTCATTGTTTTACTATAGACACGACAAGCTGGTTCGGTAAGATGGTGGAGTTATACAAGAACAACAAACAGGAGAGCGTGCGGTGGGTGAGGGAGACGGACAGACACCCGCGCAGGCACTTCGACATGTCGGCCGTGAGTGGACCTCACTTACAGAGTCACCAAGTTTCTGTGTCGGTGACAGCGTCGCTGTAATCGCATCTTTTGGTTGTCAGTTTATTGAAAATGTATCCAAATGACATTAGAGTCACAATGACAATAGAAGCTTACAATTTTGGCCGCCGGCACAGAAAACTTGGTGACTCTATACTGGTTTTTCAATCATCTGATAACTTTATTCGAGAAATAATTTAAAAAAATTGACAGTTGAAATAAAACACTTAAACGGATTTTTGTCGTGGTTGTATTTTGTTTTACATTTTGTGACGTTTCGGATTCTTTACAGAACCCGTGATCACAGAAGACTAAAATGGAAGACGTCTGTACAAAGTAATGTAAAAAGTTTACTACCTTCAATATTTTGAATTTTAAATACATTGTGAATTTACCACTACACGAAAATGTAAAACAAAATACAACCACGACAAAAATCCGTTTAAGTGTTTTATTTCAATGTGTAGTGTTCGTGTAAATCAAAGATATCATTTTGACAGTTCATAACAAAACGTCATTTTAATTCCTCGAATAAAAGTTATCTGGCGATGGAAAACCAGCAAAGAAATAAAATTCGGCTACAGATAACGCTCTAAAAACATCATTATAAAATTAAAAAAATAAAAAACCCCCAACACAATTACTTTCAAACCCCCATAACTTTTAAACGGGTCAACCGATTTTCATCAAACATGTCTAAGAACACTCGCACGTAAGTCCCCTTTAATATAAAAAAAAACTAAATTGAAATCGGTTCATCCGTTCGGAGGCTATGATGCCACAGACAGACAGATACACACACACAGACACGTCAAACTTATAACACCCCTCTTTTTGCATCGGGGGTTAATGAAATTCGACTACAGATTAAAATAACGCTCTAAATAGGTAGCACATACACAAAGGTATTAGCATCGCATAACAGGTGTTTTAAATTAAACCTTCATTATACTTTTCAGTTTTTGAAGTCGGTTTTTTTAAACGCATTTTTTTCTGACCTCGTGTGCGTGTGCCCACACGGCGTTAGAAAAAAAATTGACAAATTCTATGTACTAATTTCAGTCCCCCTAGCATGACTGTGCGTGATAAAATATATAGACACCACGAAATATCGATTTCGCGAGCATGACCAAATGAATTATGGCGTGGTACGATATGAAAAATTAAATATGGCGGCTATATTTATTATATTTTGACAGTTGGTGTCAATAAATCGCTGTATCTATCGCGTTTTCGAAGTCATGCTAGCCTAGCAGCAAGTCTCTCCCTTTGCAGATAACGGAAGCTCTCCAATGGCACGACTCGGAGTGCAGTATCGACAACATACAGCTGCCTTTCAATATGAGGAGGAACGACTGTATGGCCGAATGGGCGGCGCGGCTTATGATACGGTAAATATCATTTTCAACACACTTGCTCATAAAGGGGCTCTTATTTGTGCAAAAACAGTTGAATAATGACACGTTTTATTCACTAGTAAGTTATAGATTGTTTTTTTAAATTGCTTTGTTTTTAAAAAAGTTTCGTTACCAAAAAAATTGTGTCCATACATTTTAAAAACAAACTTCAACTTTGTTTCCTTACTTTTGGTAGGTCTATGGTCGATTCCATTCATTCATTCATTCGATTTTTTTTTAAATAAGTATATTCTTTTAGTCTATGGCCAAAACGTTACTCCATCTAATATAAGCCAAATAATAGGGGTTATTCCTCAAATCTCCATTGGAAATCCCGTTAAAATTGGTCACTTGAGATTAGCCGGGACAATAGGGTAGTTTCCTGGGTAAACAAATTGAAATTCTAATTAGTCCGTTAGGTAGATTTCGAAATAATATTAGACACGTATTTTTTTGTGTTATCAAATTAATAAAACTGACTTAGTTATAACGCATTAAAGTTCAGGAGTGGGGGCTTGTGACGATAATTCTTGGTAATAAATGTATGTAGCTGTGACGTCACGCGAGTTTTCTATACACTATCAGCCTTACTAATAAAAAATACCCACTGTGTATATTCTTGATATAACGAGTGTGAAGCATATTAATAATCGTTATATCAAGAATATACACAGTGGGTATTTTGTATTGGTAAGGCTGTTAATCTTAATTGTTTGTTTGTATCAAAAAAGAGAAAATACGTGTCCAATATTTTTGTAAAATCTATCTGACGGACTAATTAGATTGTTTTAGTCAACATCCCTATTATGTAACTGGCAATAAGCCGTTGATAGATCGTTTATTACGAGCCGATTGAGTTGTCGTTCTATCGAATTCCGTTTATGGAGTAGTAGCAGCGCCCCGCGGTTTCACCCGCGTGGTTCCCATTCCCGTGGGAATTTCGGGATAAAAAGTATCCTATGTTCTTTCCCGGACCATAAGCCCCCCCTGTACCAAATTTCAAGTCAATCGGTTCAGTAGTTTAGCCGTGAAAAGGTAACAGACAGACAGACAGACAGACAGACAGACAAACAGACAAACAGACAGACAGACAGACAGACAGAGTTACTTTCGCATTTATAATATTAGTTAGGATGTGAATACCTATTTTGAATAGGACTGCGATCGAGCGACTATCGAACTTCAACGCTATTCAGCTTGTTTGATTTTACTTGAATCAGGCTACATCTGGGAAGAAATTCTAAGGTTGTGTGTGAAGTCGACCGACCCGCACTTGGCCAGCGTGGTCGACTAAGGCCTAATCACCCTAATTTAGGGTAGGCTCGTGCCCCTCAGTGGGGACAATATTTGAGCTGATGATGATGACAGGCTACAAGTATTAACAATTTACTAGACTGTATCCTGCGGTATGTTGTAGAAAAAATTGAACACTGCCCCTATCCCAAGTACTTAGGTATTACATTGGACCGATCTCTGACCATTAAAACTCATTGCCTTAACATATTAAATTAAAAATTTAAAAAACCCCCAACACAATTACTTTCAAACCCCCATAACTTTTAAACGGGTCAACCGATTTTCATCAAACATGTCTAAGAACACTCGCACGTAAGTCACTTTTAATAGGAAAAAAACTAAATTAAAATCCGTTCATCCGTTCGGAGGCTATGATGCCACAGACAGACAGATACACACACACACAGACACGTCAAACTTATAACACCCCTCTTTTTGCGTCGGGGGTTAAAAACCAAGCAGAAAGTTTTCTCCAGAAACAATTTGCTTCGCCGTCTTACAACCACGAAATGGGGAGCAAAGCCGCACGTACCACAGCAACGGCCTTATGTTTCTCTGCTGGCGAATATGCTTATCCTGTGTGGTGTACTGTATGACCGAGCTATTACGTATAAAGAATGTGTGAAGACACGCGTGACGTTGATTTACAGATAAGGAAATGAGCATTGGACTCCTAATCTAAACAACCTATTTCTTAAATCCTAATATGGATTACAGATAACATTCTATGTCACACAGCCCGTCATACAACCTACTACATTGTAACCACTTTAGCTCCTATAAAAAGGAGTTATTTTTAAATAAACAGTCAGTCATAATTGGAATCCCGTGTTTTACTTTATCACCAACACCACCCAACATTACAGTGGCATAACTCCGCTCACGCCAAACAGGTTGACATAGCATTGAACGACACCTTTTTTTTTAACGCAGTGAAAATGCATAGAACTGCATACCACCGTGAGCCGATATTGGGAGGACCCCGGGGCATGTAGGGCTCTCCCAGCCAGAAGGTCTGGGCCTACCCACTAAAAACACAGCGAATTCCGTCCGCGTTACATTGAGGTGCCGTAGGATCCCGAGGGGGATTTCTACTACGGCACTCCAACGCCGGGCCCACACTAAAGGCGGCGCCCCCCTCCTTGAGAGGACCTCTCCGGAAGTGAAGACGTCCCCGATTGAACGACACCTACCGCATCATAGCTGGATGCCTAAAACCAACCCCAATTAACAAACCCTGCGGTTTTACGCAATCCCGTGGGAAGCCGGGAAAGTTACTCTACAACATAAGCCAGAGAAATTCCCGTCAAAATCGGTCCAGCCGATTTAGATTTTAGCCGAAACAAACAGTCAGAGATACAAATAAATAAATATTTAAAATTTAAAAACCCCCAACACAATTACTTTCAAACCCCCATAACTTTTAAACGGGTCAACCGATTTTCATCAAACATGTCTAAGAACACTCGCACGTAAGTCCCCTTTAATATAAAACTAAATTGAAATCGGTTCATCCGTTCGGGAGCTATGATGCCACAGACAGACAGATACACACACACACACACACACACACAGACACGTCAAACTTATAACACCCCTCATTTTGCGTCGGGGGTTAAAAACCAAGCAGAAAGTTTTCTCCAGAAACAATTTGCTAAGTTTGGAAAGTTACTCTACAACATAAGCCAGAGAAATTTCCGTCAAAATCGGTTCAGCCTATTTAGATTTTAGCCGAAACAAACAATCAGAGATAAATTAAACAGAGAGATTATAGTAAACTAGCAGCGGCCCGCGGTTTCACCCGCGTAAATATAATATAGCCTATGACACTCCGGGATAATGTGGCTTTCCAATAGTGAAAGAATTTTTGAAATCGGTCCAGTAGTTTCGGAGCCTATTCGTTACAAACAAACAAACAAATCTTTCCTCTTAATAATATTTGTTTAGATTTATTTTTAACTAGTAGCTCCCCGCGGTTTCGCCCGCGTAGTTCCCGTTCCCGTGGGATTACGGGGATAAAATATAGCCTATGTCACGCACTGATAAATTAGCTTTCCATTAGTGAAAGAATTTTTGCAATCGGTCCAGTAGTTTCGGAGCCTATTCATTACAAACAAACAAATCTTTCCTCTTTATAATATTTTTAATACCAAAATATTGTGTTTTTACAGATCAGCATACTTAACCAATGCTTCAGACCGTGAAAACGAGAAGATAGTTCTGTCTCGCTCGCACGAAAGCGTTTGGTGCGAAAGAGTGACAGAGATGGCGTTACCTACCTTAGCTTTGCAATGCATTAAGAAACGTACTATGTAAGTATATACTTGCAGCGCCTCACAGTTTCACCTGGAGTTTCCGTTCCCGTGGGAATATGGGGATAAAATATAGCCTTATGTCACTCGGTGATAATGTAGCTTCCCATTAGTGGAAGAATTTTTGGAATCGGTTCAGTAGTTTTTGAGTTAAAACTTAACAAAAATAATCAATCAAATCTTTCCATTAGCTGTTCCCCGCGGTTTCACCCGCGTATATCACAATCCCGTGGGAATCCTTTCTTAGCGGATCTACGTCATAACATCTACCAACATGCTTTTCAGCCCGATCCGTCCAGTGGTTTGGGCTGTGCGTTGATAGATCACTAACACTATGTCAGTCAGTCAGTCCTTTGAGTAGTAGAGTTGATATATATTTAGGTATTAAGTATGGAAAGCGGTATCTCCGCGCCTACTGACCTCAGCATGACGTCATATAGCCTATAGCCTTCCTCGATAAATGGGCTATCAAACACTATATGAGCTTTTTGATTCAAACTACTATTTCTTAAGATTATTGCGTTCAAAGAAACATATTTTTGCACTCAAATTATTATTATTAAGGGGATATTTACCATGTATATTATTTATTTCAAGTTTCCGATATTTCGACGCCGTTGCAAGCGCCATGATCACGGATAAACTCGGTTCGGAACAGTTCATCCGTTAATCATAATAATTTGAGTGCTTATAACCATGATAACTATAAAAACAACATATTCTTGATTAGATTTTTAAGTGCCCTAACTCTCCGTAACGTCTGACAACCGCCCTGACATTTTTTTAAATAGTGGTTTTCCAATAAACTGACAACCAAAAGATGCGATTACAGCGACGCTGTCACCGGCACAGAAAAAAATGTGGAATCTTGTCTGTGCCGGTGACAGCGTCGCTGTAATCGCATCTTTTGGTTGTCAGATGATTGTCAGTGTAATAAAAATGTATCCAAATGACATTAGAGTCACAATGACAATAGGAGCTTACAATTTCTAATTAATTAATTTCATTTCAGGAATCTCAATAACGACGAAGTACTTCCCTGGTTAGAACAAAAAGTATTCGCTCTAAGAACGATGGGAATTATACAAAATAATAGTGATTTGTTGACAACAGCGTTAGAAGAAGCAGGTATGTACCTTAAAAATATAATTTAAAATAAACTGAAAATTAAAATGTCCCTCGACACTACCGCTTGATATTAATGCTATTATAAATAAGTTATCAATACTCACACTCCCAATCACACACACAAAAACACTCACACTCAATCACACACATACACACACACACACACACTATCACACACACACTATCACACACACACACACACACACTATCACACACACACACACACTATCACACACACACACACACACTCTATCACACTCACGCACACACACACACACACACTCAATCACACACACACATTCACTCACAGCATCGATACAGGCTATGTGCCTAGTGATGCAATTATTGTCATTTCCAAATAATTTTAAAATGTGACACTAAAAATAAATTTTCTTTATTATTTATATTTCAGAGAAATATACATCAATGTTCTACAACCAGTCGTCGCCTGAATCTATATTTGGTATCAACACTTTGATGCTGCAATTGAATTACGACCTTAAATGTGAGTACATAGAGTTCATATTGTATGACGGATTTTTATGTAAATTGTCTTTTCTTCTTTGCGTGTCGACTCATATTTTTAACCTCCGACGCAAAAAGAGGGGTGTTATAAGTTTGACGTGTCTGTGTGTCTGTGTCTGTGGCATCATAGCTCCCGAACGGATGAACCGATTTCAATTTAGTTTTTTTTTTATTAAAGGGGACTTACGTGCGAGTGTTCTTAGACATGTTTGATGAAAATCGGTTGACCCGTTTAAAAGTTATGGGGGTTTGAAAGTAATTGTGTTGGGGGTTTTTTAAATTTTTTATTTAATTGTTTTGAGGAGCAGAACTCTGCCACCGATTTAGCGCTATCAGTGGCCTTGTAAAGGTGTAGATTTTAACCCTTTTTAACTATTTTATAGTGCCATATTGGTAGCTGAAATCTGGTCCTCAAAAATATAGTTTGAATCAATTAAAACAATGTCTGTTTTTTATTATACCTACATTTATTTATTTTTTGTCGATACGCTAAGAAGAAGAAGAACTACTTTGTGGGTTAAATTACTTAAAAACTTGTATAACATAATCATTCACTACATCATCTCATTACAGTAACTGACCCCTAACTAAGCTCGAAGCTTGTATCTAGGGTATCAGAAACTACGCACACACTCATTCACACACACCCAGACCGAGACAAACATTTGTGGTTCACACAAATATTCACCCCGCGCGGGAATCAAACCCGCAACCTTACGGATGGCAGTCCGGCATGGTAACCACTCTGCCATTGAGGTCGTAAAACGTATTAGTAACCTGTTTATATTTCAGCCCTATCCCCCACAAAAATAGATACATTATACAAGGAGATTGTCACCCAATACCGTCGGATCGCGACCGATGACAGGATCTCGTCGAGAGTGCGGCAGACGGTGACGCGCGCGCACGACGCTATCATGGTCTATTACGATGATTTATATACTGAAGGTAAGGTCTATCCAGTGACGGATTAAGACTTCATTGAGGCCTTAACTGAATAAAGGATTTTTGACTTTGACTTTGACTTTGAATCCAGGCTTTTGGACCCCCCAGCCCCCCTAGCATGACTGTGCGTAATAAAATATATCGACACCACGAAATAACATCGATTTCGCGAGCATGACCAAATGAATATGGCGTAGTACGATTTGATAAAATTAAATATGGCGGCTATATTTATTATATTTTGACAGTTGGATGTCAATAAATAGCTATTTCGATTTCGCGAGCATGACCAAATGTGATAAAATTAATCACGTGGTAAAATTAAATATGGCGGGTATTTTTATCATATTTTGACAGTTGGATGTCTATAAATGGCTTTATCTATCGCGTTTTAGTCATGCTAGCCCGGCAGAGCTGTAGCTACAGTGGAATTTGACGGTGAAAAAAAAAGCTTAGCTAACACTGACCTGCTCGTGTGCCAAGTTTCCTCAGGATCGGGACGTGTCCTCTATCCCGGAACTCACATAAAGTGACGCAGACATACACTGCCTTATTGGGTTGCATTTTTAGTCCGGTTTAACAAAACCTGGTAAGCATTTGACACCTTGTCAGTCAAATCTGTCTCTTTGACAGTATTCAAAATTGATTATAAAACCTGGTTTAGTGCTAAACCAGACTAAAAATGCAACGCAAATAAGGCAGACATAGTCCACACATACGAAAGAAAAATCGGCCATCTTGTCGAAATGCTCGCTACGCTCGCTCGGCCATCTAATGTGATTTATGAAACTTTATATAGAATGTATGTTTGTTACTATTTCACGCAAAAACTATTAAATCGATTGAGGGGAAATTTGGTACAGATGTTCCTTATAACCAGGAATACTGGAGATACTACTTTGTATCCCAAAATTCCCACGGGATTGGGATTTACGGGTAAAAATGCGAAGTACAGCTAGTTTTTAGCTAAACCGGTTAACGTTCTTATGTATGTACCTACCGGCTGCGACGAAGGTCTTCAGTTCGATTCCTGCTTTGGTCACTTCACAGTATTTAATTATTTCCAGAGGAACCAGTTCCCATTGACACGTTGGCGCGCCTCGTGTCGGCCGCCCGCGGCGCGCTGTCGCTGGACACAGCCCGCCGCGCCGCCTACATCGCGCTCGTACTGAACAGGGCACGCAGTCACGATATGGATGATGAATTGTACGGAGAATTGGTTGGAATGGTGAGTCAAAATATTATTTATTTATTTAGACACATCAACAGAATATAATATTCAACATTTGCATAGTAAAATTTAAAAATATAGTTCCCAATAATAGGTGTTTTGTACATACTTGTGAAACTTGTATAAAACTTTTGACAAGTATACAGTTTCACAATCTTGTCTGTGCCTGTGTGACGCGTCGCTGTAATCGTATCTTTTGGTTGTCAGTTTATTGAAAATGTATCCAAATGACATTAGAGTCACAATGACAATAGGAGCTTACAATTTTGGCCGCCGGCACAGGAAAGATTGTGACTATACATTCCTTGTTCCATTTTCAGATAAAGCTCTCCCTACCCAAACTGCCCGTATACTTCGCATCCCAAATTCGGGCCAAATTAAATACAATCAGCCCCACGCGTGGGCAAACAATGTGGGAACAAGACAGTGAGATGTATAAAGTGAGGAAATGTTTAAAACTAGTTTGTGATCCCGACTACACGCTACTGACGTACTGCTGTGACTTGGACAGGGCACTCACTGACGAAGGTGATATATACATAGTAATATTATAAATCTAAGAAGCGCTCATGGCCCAGTGCTACCCGCGGATCACTAGTGATCTGCGCGGTTAAGCAACGTCTGGCACCGTCATGACTGTGATGGGTCATTACTAAAAATGACTTGTAATTTCATGAGCGTTTCCGTGCTTCGGAGGGCACGTAAAGCCGTCGGTCCCGGCTGTCGTACTAATATCATCGACAGTCGTTATGGGTAGTTAGAGCCCTCAAAAGTCTAACATTTGGTTTAACCAAAAAATGTCGTATAGCCCTCTGGGCTGTGAAGGTCTGATGGCAATCGCTTCACGTAAAATACTGACATTCTATGCTGTATATTTTGAATTTTATATTATTGAAAAAATATACCAGCCGAGTTTCTGGCCGATTCTTCTCGGCTAATGTAATTCCGAATTACATTCGACCTTCATAAGTGTCTCATTGAGGCCTTGAGTAACTGAATAAATTATTTTTGACTTTGAAACCTCATATAAATATATTGATGTTCTCCAATTACTATATCTCATATTTTTTATACTTTTTCAGACGAATCGGAATGGCGAAAAACATTTGACCGTATGAAGGATGTGTTTTTCGAAAATGAGTATTTGGGATCCGATTTTCTGCCGTTATTGAAATACAAGAAGAGACTGTACGCGATGCAGGAGTATGGTGAGATACACCAAATAATCTATCTATATATATAAAAACTAGCTGTGCCCCGCGGTTTCACACGCGTAGTTCCCGTTCCCGTGGGAATTTCGGGATGAAAAATAGATGTTGGCCGATTCTCAGACCTACTGAATATGCTCACAAATTTTCATGAGAATCGGTCAAGCCGTTTCGGAGGAGTATGGCAACGAAAACTGTGACACGAGAATTTTATATATTAGATAGATGAAACCCGTTTTCCTTGGTCACGGCATCACGCGTGAATGGTTGGACCGATTTCACTAATTCTTTTTTTGTTGTATTTGTTATTATTAGGAGAAGATTCTTATGTAAAAAAAAAACACGGAAAATCAACGGGAAAATTGGACCCGTGCGAAGCCGGGGCGGGCCGCTAGTATTTAAAAAAAAATGGGGTTTTAAAGACTAGAAGAGTGGAGGGCCTTTCTTCTTTTTAAAATCCCATTTTTACCCCCATAATTATTTCTAATGTTTATTTGATAGCGTGTATAAACAGTTTTTGTTCGTTTAAATATATTTTTTTGAACACGATTTTTTTATTGTAACTTTTTTAAAAACAAAGCTACTTAAAAAAACTGTAACTCACTTGTGAATACCGAGTGTCATTATGTGCCTGATTGCGGAGAAATAAGAGCCACTTTATGAACAACATTTCCATTCCTATTCTTTCTTTCCCAGACATATCCGACAAGGCGTCCCGTCAGTCCGTGCTACACGACATGTCCCGCTCGCTCCGCTCGGCGCGCTCGCTCGCGTCGCGCCGCGTGACGTCACTGTGCCCCGCGCTCGCTCATATTACGTCACTCCCGGGCGGCGAGCGAGTCGCGAGCGTGTTTGAAGAGGTACGCTTTACAAATTATACTATACTATATCCTTCTTAGCCGATTTCGGCCTCAGCGACTGTTTATTGGTTACTGTAATATCAATTCGAGCTTGGTTGTTCAGCTCGTCGCAGGTGTGCCCGATGGTGACTTGCGTACCAGATTTTAGTAGCAAATGTTCTGCCACATGTCGGACACGTCAACACACCGTTCACAATATTATAAGATATGACTGCTGGTGGTCGGGCCTTAATTGCGTCTCGTTTAGTGTCCAAATCATCTCGTCGTTTAGATTCAAAATCGTTGACGTGCTCAACTAACAACTAGATACAAGCTTCGAGCTTAGTTAGGGGTCAGTTACTGTAATGAGATGATGGAGGGAATGATTATGTTAAAAAAAATATAGCTGCTCCCCGCGGTTTTACTCGCGTGAATCACGACCCCATGGGAATTTCGGGATAAAAAGTATCCTATGTGTTATTCCTAGTTATAAGGACATATATTATATTATAAGGATATATATTATTATAAGGAACATCTGTACCAAATTTAATCAAAATCGATACAGTAGTTTTTGCGTGAAAGTGGAACAAACATCCAAAGTAAAAAACCTGATCTGCCATCTTTGAGAGTCCGCCATTTTATTATGACGTAGTGATTAACCACACCTGTAGTAAACTAAGGGCCGATTTTTCCATCGCCAGATAACTTTTATTCGACGAATAAAATTGACGTTTTACAGTTTAAAAAAAAAACGTGTGGCACTCGGGGACTGCCGCGGTAAAGCTATTGCATAGCAATTTTATCAACTAATTGTTTTGTTTATTTTTGTATTGCAATCCTAACCTTAGAAATTTTGATGTCGTACTTGGGACTTCATACAATAAAAACTTTGTCTACATTACTATAAAAACTTTTTGGAAAATTTACAAAAAAAAGTTTTCGATAAAAAAATAATAAAAAATATCAATGTAAATATGAGCTTTAGAGCTCTTAAAATAGAGTTCAAAATTACTATAGCAAACTAAAAACGTGAGGTTTTTTTCGTTACGGAATTTCTGTATTCGGTCCCCGCGCTCAAGGCCCGCGATAGAAGCTATGCAATAGCTTAAAAAATCGAAATTATTCGTCCAATAAAGTTATCTGGCGACGGAAGAAACAGCCCTAATTAAAGTATAACATGGTCTAACTTTCAGAGCACACCTTGTCTCGTCCTGGACACTCGTATCCTTTGCTTGACATGACATGACAGGATACTAAAGACAATGCTGACAACTTAACTCAGTCCAAAAGTATTTATTTATTTAGTAATTTATTTATTTATTTATTTTAAGAAAGCTTACGGATTAATAACGACATATGTATAAATAAAGGTTTAAAAAAAAGAGTGTGTGTACTTATGTACACGCGTTAGAAGTTATATATTATATACTTCTTTGGCATATGGAAATAAATTCACTCTCACCATTTTTCTCCATCGCGCCAAAATTTCATACCACCTAGAACTAACTTCATGCTGTTAAATTTAGGTGTCGGTGTGCGCGCGCATCGTAAAAATTCACTCTCATCATTTTTCTCCATCGCGCCAAAAGAAGTATAACTTCAATAACAAAAAATGCCTATGACAAGCTTGCACAAATTAATAAAAACATAAGAAATTGTACTGAGAAATTAGCTACATGGAAAGTTTATTTTTTTATAACGACGACCTCAATGGCAGAGTGGTCACCATGCCGGACTGCCATCCGTAAGGTTGCGGGTTCGATTCCCGTGCGGGGTGAATATTTGTGTGAACCACAAATGTTTGTCTCGGTCTGAGTGTGTGTGTGAATGAGTGTGTGCGTAGTTTCTGATACCCTAGATACAAGCTTCGAGCTTAGTTAGGGGTCAGTTACTATAATGAGATGATGTAGTGAATGATTATGTTATGTTATGTTATGTTATAAAGTATGGGTGTACTTGTACAGTCTCGGAATGAAAAGGTTCGTCAATTTTCAAATTGATTCGTATAATGTGTCGCGAAAACATATTGCCTTTTGAAACTATGGTAAAGAATAGACTCGAGTTAGGGAAAATAACGTTTTTTGAAACTATGGTAAAGAATAGACTCGAGTTAGAGAAAATAACGTTCTACTGTTCGATATTAACGTTTAAAATTATTCAAATCAGTGTTGTTTGACAGGATAAATATCTTGTCAACATGATTTTTGATAAACTAAAACCTTCTTGTTGGTTCAACCTGCCAATATTATTTCTGTTAAACTATTGTCAATCGGTCAATGTCATCATTGCAAAATATCAAAGAGGTTTTATATGCCGCCCGTACAAGGTAGTGTTTAAAAATAGCATAGAAAAATCAAGTAAAACCTTATTCGATAGCAAACGTCATTCTATTTATTTAAATGTTAGCATCACTGTTTCTTACTTCTTGTATGTTGGCATAATTGTTTCTTGCAATACTAGTGCAAGTGAGAACTCTAAGGTGACGAACCTTTTCATTCCGTGACTGTACATTGTAAGCGGGCTATTTTCCGCACCTAGACCTCTCAGGTTGGGTCCCTTGTGCATGCTGCTTCTTGTGTTGTTAGAACCATCCCAGTTCCTCCAGGAAGTTCGCCAGCCTGTGTGGTTTAAGGAACATTCCTGGGTATGTTTCGTGCGGTTAGAGGAATTTGTTCCTAATATCCGCCACCGCCTCAATTCATTATGACGTGTGCGGCTGTTTCCTCTTCTTCCATGCATGCCCGGCATAGCGGGCTATCTGTGACTCCAATATAGTCGCCTGCTGCCTTATTTGCGTTGCATTTTTAGTCCGGTTTAACACTAAACCAGGTTTTACAATCAATTTTGAATACTGTCAAAGTGACAGATTTGACTGACAAGTTGTCAAATGCTTACCAGGTTTTGTTAAACCAGACTAAAAATGCAACGCAAATAAGGCAGCTGGTGTTTGGTTTGGGTAGTGCTGCTTTGGCTTGCCTGCACTCCTCCATTGTTTCCCATATCTGTGTGTGCTTTTCTTTTGTGTGTTCCTTAATCCAGGATCTTTGCTGGCTGGGAGGGATGGTATGGGTGTTAGTAGACGAATAATAATTGATATTGGCAGAGTTGTGCCTTGACGCCTTCACAAGAATTGAATAGATCCTTACTAAAGGTATAAGTTGGTAGCCGACTGCAGACAGCAGCAGACCACACGTCGCCGCGCCACTACTGGTTTGTATGTATTTCTATGAAATTACATTCGTAGTGGGCGACATGAAGCTAGCTTCGCGTCGCCGAGCAGCAGACGGCGAAGTGTCGTGATGACGTTAGGCGGCGACGTGTGGTCTGCTGTTGTCTGCAGTCGGCTATCAACTTATAGCTTTACAAATTAAATTCAGAAAATTAAACGAATAAAGACAAAAGTTTGGTCTAAAATTTCATGATTTCTATTACCAAAAAATCTTGAATAACGTTAACACCGAAGTCAAAAATCATCAAATCAATTAAGGCCTCAATGAGGCACTTATGAACGGCACGGTCCGCGAAGCAGACTTTGTTCAGCTAGTATCCAATAAAAATATCAAAAATGATAGTCGATTACTTATCTTTAAAAATTACTAAATAAATGCCGTATTACCAGACGACACACTAGCTATCAAGTATTCTGTGACGGCTCGGGTCGATGACCGCGCTCAGCTGTGTATCGCAGCGTTCGCCGGTTGTTCGGTGTAGAATAACAATAAAATTCGGCGGGATTTTGAAAAACTTTGACGTATCATAACTTTTTAAATGAAAGCAAAAGAAAAAAACTAACTTCACTATTATATTGTCACCCGTCGTTTACATTAGCTGTGTGATTAAGTATCTCGAATTCAAAATAGGGGTGTATATATATATACCTTTTGGTTTAAAATCTCATCATTTCTATTGCCAAAAAATTCACCATATATTTATATTTTCTCCAGATACAGGTATACACGGACTCCGTGGCCCGTCCGTGCGTGCTGTCCGTGCGCGCCCCGTGCGGGTCCACACGACGCTTCATTATCAAACGCGAGCGGCCGGCGAGCGCTGCCGCCGCGCAGTGTGGAGCCGCGCTAATGGGGTTGAGCACGGACTGTATGGTTCGTAATATGTTACATAACATAATCATCTCCATCATCTCATTACAGTAACTGACTCCTAACTAAGTTCGTAACTTGTATCTAGGGCATCAGAAACTACGCACACACTCATTGAAAGATTTTTTGAGTCCGATTTTTCTTTAGTTTCGCTGGTGTTAGTTCCGGTAGTTTTTTATGCATGGAGTTTGGTTACTACTACAGACAGACCAACAAACTTTCATGCACACAAAAATCTGACAGAACTGACAGTCATTTTAATACTCTTGCTACATAATATTCTACAAATTATCCCATATACACCCCTTGTATCCCACGGTATAATCACCAAACATTATATTGTATTTCAGACGATACCGCTGAGCGACGATTGCGCGATTATAACCTATTTAGAGGACCACACCCGACTGAGGGACATGGTCTCCGCGGTCTGCAAGTTAGATGGTAAGTAACGAGTTCTCTATTCAATATACGAGAATGCATATGTACAATGTACAAGATTTGTTTTGTCTTTTGCGTTTTTAACCCCCGACGCAAAAAGAGGGGGTTATAAGTTTGACGTGTCTGTGTGTGTGTGTGTGTATCTGTATGTCTGTGGCATCATAGCTCCCGAACGGATGAACCGATTTCAATTTAGTTTTTTTTTTGTATTAAAGGGGACTTACGTGCGAATGTTTGATGAAAATCTGTTGACCCGTTTAAAAGTTATGGGGGTTTGAAAGTAATTGTGTTGGGGGTTTTTTAAATTTTTAATTTAATGTTATTTTAATCTTTGGTCAGTGACGGATGAAGACTTCATGATGCCCTTAGCAATCCAAGCCTTTGGGCCCCCAGGGCTGCTAGATAGAGTAGAATTTGACGACGAAAAAAAAAGATCAGCTAACACTGAGCTCGCTATGTTCTATGTTTGGGCATTTGTCATTTCAAGCATAGCTACGGACCTGGGGGCCCCCTATCCTTGTGTTCTGGTGCCCCTACTGTTGTTTTCCAGTGCCCCCCCAGACGGGGTGCCCTAGGCAATTGCTTGATTTGATTAAGGGTTAATCCGGGACTGTCTTTGGTCTCCGAAACCTTCACACATTGTTTTGTATTATTAACACTATAAATCATACAAAAAAACAGAGTCGTTGGTAAATAGTATAAAATAATAAAAAAAAGAACAGTGTTGCGGCCTGCTATGCAGGTTGTAACGTTTGCTGAACACTGCCCCTGCCATACTTTATAACATGTTGTAAAATTAAGTTGCATTGTTTTTTTTTATGAAAAATAAAGATTTTTATTATTATTTTTTATTATAAATTATGTTTTCAGTCCTTATTTGACTGCACTAGTGCCCATAGGCTACTTTTAACTGATACTTTTTGACCTTAAATTTTATTTGACAAGTCAAATTTTTTTGCTGTGGTCAGCGATTTCCGACACGTATATCGTCTATAGCCGCGGAACCCTATACTAAACTCCAAATGTACTCCCGTAGATATAGAGGTGGTGCGAGTGAGCCGTAAGGACGATGAGCTGGTGCTTGCTCCTCCGCTCGCCGCGCTCGCTCACCACGAGGCCATGTGCGGGAAAGTGCCCGCTTATTCGCTCAGGTGAGTTGCGATATATTTTTTTCTGTGACATTATGAAATAAAGTCCAATACCAAATAACTAAATATTATTTATGATGCTGTAAGTTAAATTGAAAGCAAGTTGTCTGTTTGTCTTTTCAAATCAACAGTTCACTAAATTCATATAAAAACATCAATTTTTACATTGTGTTTCGGAGTTACCGCGGGTAAAACCGCGTGGCATACACAATTACAAGTGACAGACTTACTATTAGGTTTATTAAGCTATTGCATAGCTTCTATCGCGGGCCTTGAGCGCGGGGACCGAATCCAGAAATTCCGTAACGAAAAAAAACCTCACGTTTTTATTATTTTTTTATCGAAAACTTTTTTTTTTGTAAATTTTCCAAAAAGTTTTTATAGTAATGTAGACAAAGTTTTTATTGTATGAACTCCCAAGTACGACATCAAAATTTCTAAGGTTAGGATTGCAATACAAAAATTATAAAAACAATTAGTTGATAAAATTGCTATGCAATAGCTTTACCGCGGCAGTCCCCGAGTGCCACACGTTTTTCCATGTTTTCCTGTCCCTAAATATGAATTTACCAAAAACAAATGGGAAAACTTTTAATGTTCACGTCACCTAATGTCTCTGTCCATTTCCCGTAGGAACGCCATAATGAGTACATGCGGGAGTACTCAGGAGTTTATCAATAAGAAGAGACGGTTCGAGGAGACTTTGGCCGCCATGACCGTACTCTGTTGGCTGTTTGGTACGTAACACAACATAACATAGTCATTCACTACATCATCTCATTACAGTAACTGACCCCTAAGTTCGTAGCCTGTATCTAGGGTATCAGAAACTACGCACACACACAGACCGAGACAAACATTGGATAGTCACTGATTGAGTTTAGTTTTTAGGGCGAGCGAAGCGAAGTCCTTCTAATTCAACAATTTATACAGTTTTGTGGTCCATATTACGGAAACACTACAACACCTACAGATTTGATATTGGACAGAGTTATTTAAGTACTTATGTGATCGCAGGCCTCGGCGACCGCCACCTGAACAACCTCCTGTACTCGTCGCGAGATGGCGCCGTGCGCTGCATCGACTGGGGCGCCATCTTGGAATATGGCGCCGGCGAACTACCCGCCGCCAGACTCACCAGGAACTTGTTAGCTGTGTGTGATGTCAGAGGTACTGTTACAGGTTGGGTCTGGAGTTGGTTTTAAAAAAACAAGTTCTACTAAGACTGAAAGGAAATTTATTAGAATTATTTAAAATAAACAATAAACCTAGTGCCCACGATGAAATCTAGAATGATTGTGTTAAATCATACTTGAACAAACAATAGTTTCGTATGTCCGATGACGCTTGCATGGGAATGCAAGCGGTGCATTAATATTTTTCAACACACTTGCTCATAAAGGGGCTCTTATTTGTGCAAAAACAGTTGAATAATGACACGCTTGATTCACTAGTGAGTCATAGTTTTTTTTTAAATTGTTTAGTTTTAGAAAAGTTTCGATACCAAAAAAAAATCGTGTCCATACATTTTAAAAACAAACTTCAACTATGTTGCCTTACTTTTGGTAGGTCTATGGTCGATTCCATTCATTCATTCATTCGTTTTTTTTTTAATAAGTATATTTTTTTTAGTCTTTGGCCGATCACCATTGTTGTGTTGGATGCGCGCGAATAGAAAAACTGTTTATTTATTAGCGAAAAATGATAATTTCTTCGCAAATGTGTTGAAAAACGTTGTATGGTACACGCGTGTATTGATGATTACTATCCTCGGCTATCTTCAGACCCTCGCCTGACGGCTCGGGCCTCAATAGCGCCTCGGAAGTAATCACCAACTTACCTCGCTTGTACCATAAATAACTATTATTATAAAGTTGAGAATTACGTATTATAACAGTATGTTGTATCGAGTCGCCATCTTGCAATATGTACCCACTGTTGTGTTCCAGTGTTGGAGTGCCGGCTGCAGACAGTGCTGTCGGCGGTTCGAGCCTCGCGCCGCCTGCACCTACCGATCATCAAGTTGTGTTTCGAAAACACGGACACAGACAGTCACATAGTTAGTATTACCACACTGTACTATACACCCCTATTTTGAAATGATGGGACTTATTAAAATCAGAATATCTGTAGCAGTAACTGAATCCATATATCCAATAAAAATATCAAAAATGATAGTCGATTACTTATCTTTAAAAAATACCAAATAAATGTCGTATTACCAGACGGCACACTAGCTATCAAGTATTCTGTGACGGCTCGGGTCGATGACCGCACTCAGCTGTGTATCGCAGCGTTCGCCTGTTGTTCGGTGTAGAATAACAATAAAATTCGCCGGGATTTTGAAAAACTTTGACTTATCATAACTTTTTAAATAAAAGCAAAAGATTAAAACTAACTTCCCTATTATATTGTCACCCGTCGTTTACATTAGCTGTGTGATTAAGTATCTCGAATTCAAAATAGCGGTGTAGATCCGGAAGTTTGTCAGTGAGTGTGATGTCCGTTATAACTAGGAATAACACATAGGATACATTTTGTAGCAAATTCCCACGGGATAAGGTTCCTTGCGGGTAAAACCTGGGAGCACAGGTAGTAGCATTATAAAGAGGAAAGATTTGTTAGTTACGATTTAACTCAAAAACTACTGAACCGATTTCAATTATTATTTCACTATTTTAAAGCTACTTTATCAGCAACCAACATAGACTCTATTTCATCCCCGTATTCCCGCGGGAACGGGAACTATGTGCGAGAAACAGCGACGCACAGCCAGTTATTAACCCCCGACGCAAAAAGAGGGGTGTTATAAGTTTGACGTGTCTGTGTGTGTATGTATCTGTCTGTCTGTGGCATCATAGCTCCCGAACGGATGAACCGATTTCAATTTAGTTATATTTGTATTAAAGGGGACTTACGTGCGAGTGTTCTGAGACATGTTTGATGAAAATCGGTTGACCCGTTTAAAAGTTATGGAGGTTTGAAAGTAATTGTGTTGGGGGTTTTTTTAATTTAATAACATCTATTTCCTTTCTCTTCCAGATAAACTACATGGAAAGTCTGATCAGAGGGAGTACCACGTCCTGCGGGATAACACGCGATGTACTCAACAGGTCGAACAAGTTGTACAAACAGAAATACCTACAAATGTTGGACACTGTTTGTGAACATCACGCGCAAAGAGAACTGTACACTGTGGAGGAACAAGTCAGTTGATTACATTTAGCTACTGTGAGAGAATGTATCTGTGTGCGTAGTTTGTGATACCCTAGATACAAGTGACGGACTTGGGGGGGGACCGTGATATAATATCGATATCGCGAGCATGACCAAATGAATTATCACGTGCTATGATATGATAAAATTAAACATGGCGGCTTTTTTTGACAGACATTTTGACAGTTGGATGTCGATAAATCGATCGATTATAATCTATGGCCGATCACCATTGTTGTGTTGGATGCGCGCGAATAGGAAAACTGTTTGTTTATTAGCGAAAAGTGATATTTTATTATTTCTTCGCAAGTGTGTTGAAAAACGTTGTATGGTACACGCGTGTATTGATGATTACTATCCTCGGCTATCTTCGCCTCGGAAGTATTCACCAACTTGTACTTGTACGCTTGCTATAAATAACTGTGGCGACATCTGCACGCCACATAGGAACTAAGTACTAACAGCGACATGTATCCGCGACTGTGGGAAATAACTGAAGAGTCCTGAATCGCGCAAGCGAAATTTACAGCGCAATTGACTATGTATACGAGAGCCCGACTACAACCGTCGGGCAGCTCCCACCAGACATAACACCCGTCTGGGCGGAGGATCCGAGCGACTCAATGGGGATCTCTCATCCCTATATAACTATTAATGTATTGCGTTGTTGTTTCAGGTGTCCTGTCTGTTGACAATGAGTACGGATCCAAGAATTTTGAGTGTTGTGAGGTCTGGGTGGGAGCCGTGGGTCTGATGACGTCATATATCTATATATATAAAAATGAAACCCGTTTTCCTTGGTCACGGCATCACGCGTGAATGGCTGGACCGATTTCACTAATTCTTTTTTTGTTGTATTTGTTATTATTAGGAGAAGGTTCTTATGTAAAAAAAAAACAAAATCAACGGGAAAATTGGACCCGTGCGAAGCCGGGGCGGGCCGCTAGTATACAATAAATACATGTGTTAGTCTGGGCATCGAACCCCTCACCTTTGGTATACCACTACACATTATTACAACCATTGTGTTAGACTAAGGCCCTAATTCACCATCTTCAAGTAAAGTTCCGAGTAAGTACTCACAAGTTTTGATCTTTGTCACTTGATATAAAGTAAGAAAGAGACAAAACTAACTTTACTTGGTGAGTAACTTTACTTGAAGGTCGTGAAATAGGCATTGTATAAAGGTTTGGGATTAAAATAAAAAATTAAAATAATAAATATTTGTTTTATTATATTTTTTAAATATGTACTTACATTTAAACCTTACTTAATATTATAAATGCGAAAGTAACTCTGTCTGTCACCAAGGCCCCGATTCTCTAAACTATTAAGCTGTGATAATGCTACTCAGAAGTATTTTAATATCAACATTATGACCGTTTTTTGTCATTTTGGTACTCCCTTTTTGAAAACTACTCCTAGACTCAATAGCTCCATAAAACTTAGATGGTTGTCATGGAAACAGTATTCTGACGTTTATTTGACAAAAAAACATGAATTTTGATATGCAACAAAGACCACTGAGACACCATAGCCATATGAATAAATTTTAGAGAGCAGAATACTAAATTTCTGACACTCTCGTTATGGTGCCTCAATATCACCATATTGTCTGATCAATAATGTCAAATTGCAGACTTAGGCCCCTGTTCACGGCTAAACTACTGAACCGACTGACTTGAAATTTGACACAGGGGTAGCTTATGGTCTGGGGAAGGACATAGACTGTTTTATCCTGAAATTCCCACGGGATCGGGGACTACGCGGGTAAAACCACGGGACGGAGCTGGTGAGCTGGTAATGATGAAATATGTAATTTCACAATCTAGACTGGCAAAATGGTCACACAAATAAAACAGTATCTCGTGTGTTTTATGAATTTATTGAGACTTGAAAACATTACAAAATACTGAAATCCTTTATTACAAGAAAGAAGGTTTAAGTTGGTAGCCGACTGCAGACAGCAGCGTCGTCGCCGCGCCGATACTGGTTTGTATGTCTAATATATAAAATTCTCGTGTCACAGTTTTCGTTGCCATACTCCTCCGAAACGGCTTGACCGATTCTCATGAAATTTTGTGAGCATATTCAGTAGGTCTGAGAATCGGCCAACATCTATTTTTAATCCCGAAATTCCTACGGGAACGGGAACGGGAACTACGCGTGTGAAACCGCGGGGCATAGCTAGTATTTCTATGCAACTACATTCGTAGTGGGCGACATGAAGCTAGCTTCGCGTCGCCGAGCAGCAGACGGCGAAGTGTCATGATGACGTTAGGCGGCGACGTGTGGTCTGCTGCTGCTGTCTGCAGTCGGCTACCAACTTATGCCATATTATAGACGCGACAGCTTGTGTAGATGGCTGTTTGTTACTCTTCCGCGCAAACACTAAGTGGGCAGATTTAGATAAAAAATGCTACGGATGTTGTTTATAACTAGGAATAACACATAGAATTTAGAATACTTTGTATCCCAAAATTCCCACGGGATTAGGATAATACAAATGTATAAAATGCTATAAAAAATGCTAAAATGCTAAATAAACTGATTCCTAAGGCCACACCGTGTCCTCGATCCAGTCGAGGTAGTGGCTGACCCTGGTGTATACCCCGGCTTGGCCCGCGAGGCCGCACGCCCGGCCGTATGACGTCACTCCCAGCACCACGTACATACATAGGGACTTGTGTTCTATTTGGAGGGGACCGCCGCTGTCGCCCTGGAACAAAAAAGATATAACATTAAAATTTAAAAAACCCCCAACACAATTACTTTCAAACCCCCATAACTTTTAAACGGGTTAACCGATTTTCGTCAAACATGTCTAAGAACACTCGCACGTAAGTCCCCTTTAATACAAAAACTAAATTGAAATCGGTACATCCGTTCGGGAGCTATGATGCCACAGACAGACAGATACACACACACAAAGACACGTCAAACTTATAACACCCCTCTTTTTGCGTCGGGGGTTAAAAATAGAGCGAATCTGTCAAGTGAGCGAGCGCGGTAATTATAAGGAATTCTGAAAAATAGGCGGATAATAAATAGAGAGGTATAATTCCATTGGTGCTGGCGGCCGATGCCGCGGCATGCTCATTTCGCTCGCTCATTTGCAGAAATCTGTAATCACAACGTCGTCGTACTGACGTGGGTCAGTGGCAAACCTATCCTAAGCAAAAAAAAAAAGTGTTCTTTATTATTTTTGTGTTCTAACGAGCATCTATCCCAAAATAGGTCAGAGCCAGCTCTAACACAAGTATAGTAATATTACTTAATAGAACTGCCTATATGCCCTTTAATTTCATAATAGTTTAGGAGCCTATTGAACACAACTGTTTTCATGCGCCTACTACTGCAAAATTAGGACAAAAAATGTACATAAGTAGTAATGTATATTATAATATTGAGTGGTCTGACCTCGCACGTGTCCACCGGCTTCCTCCTGTCCCCGAAACACATCTGGGTGTTGCTGTCGAACCCCTCTTCCAGGTTCCTGTGGATAGAGTACTGGTCGCGGCACTCCTTGTTGTTAAACGCTTCGAATCTCGCCTGGAAATATAATTAATCACTACATAGTATAAAACAAAGTCGCTTTCTCTGTCCCTATGTATGCTTAGATCTTTAAAACTACGCAACGGATTTTGATGCGGTTTGTTTTAATAGATAGAGTGATTCAGTGGGAAGGTTTTAGCATATTTTTATCCCCATATTCTTACGGGAACGGGAACTACGCGGGTGAAACCGCGGGACACCGCTAGTAATCTATATAACAAAGGATATGTTCTAGCAAATAAATCCACTGCAGCGAATGGTACGTAACGACATTTTTCATTTTAAACACATATGGCAACTACCCTATTGAATTTATAGTGTTCACACTTTAAGAATTTTGAAAAATGCTTCCACAATGTTTGCCTTTACCGTGACTTGAACCCGGAACCAAGCTGAACCGTAGCACTGTTTTATCTAATTGAGCTACCGAGGCTTCAAGGTGGGTGGTCGAAAAACTATTATTTCAGTTAGTATTACCACTTGTAGTGTATCGGCGACCTTCGTCTTGTATCCCGTGGCGCCCCAGCCCGTGGCCGTGACCGGGTACCGCCGCTCCTCGTCCGCCTCCATCGCCTGGAGACACGCCGGGAACACGCCCGGCGAGAACTGGATCCTGGAGATAAGGAGAAAGTATATCATCAGCTCATAGGTAGGTCTGCCATAAGGAAGGAGAGTACGACCGCTTCAGGATACCCAGAGCAGCGTATTATAATAATAATAATAATCATTCACTACATCATCTCATTATAGTAACTGACCCCTAACTAAGCTTGGAGCTTGTATCTAAGGTATCAGAAACTACGCACACACTCATTCACACACACACCCAGACCGAGACAAACATTTGTGGTTCACACAAATATTCACCCCGCACGGGAATCGAACCCGCAACCTTAGGGATGGCAGTCCGGCATGGTGACCACTCTACCATCGAGTTCGTCGTCAGGTATGTTTCAATAACTCACTGTGTGTCCGTTTGGAGCAGCGCTATGTCGTTGTACTTGGAGGGGGGACGGTAGTCGGGGTGGTTGATGATGGAGAGCACCCGGTAGGTCTGCCACAGGGAAGGGGGGTCCGACCGCTTCAGGATACCCAGGGCTACGTAGGTCACGGCACCGCTGGAAAGGAAATGAAAGTAAAGATTATTAAAACAAGAAAAAGTATTGATACCAGCTTGGATTCCGGACTGATACCATGATTGGTGGTTATTTAAGTAGGCTTTTAAAGACCAAGTTCTGAACTAGCAGCGCCCCGTGGTTGCACCTGCGTAGTTCCCGTTCCTAATAATTTTCGTGTGTGTGTATGAGTGTGTGCGTAGTTTCTGATACCCTAGATACAAGTTACGGACTTAGTTAGGGGTCAGTTACTGTAATGAGATGATGTAGTGAATGATTATGTTATGTTAATACGGTCTGTACCAAATACATAAACTAACTAGTACTCACAGCCTGGTATGCTCGGAGCAGTGTGCGGCGGTGAGGATGTACCGGTCGCTGACCAGAGACCCTCCGCACAGCCACTGGGCGGAGTTCACTGTCCCACCGTAACCTAATAGGGCCTGTAACAATAATAATGTAAGTATTTGTAATATGATAACACCACCACATATCCTTATTTTGGGTGGAAGAACCCCCCCTGCTACACGGCATGAGTTGTTGAGAATCATCATCAGCTCTTAAAATGACCCCACCGAGAGGCTCTCCCTACCCTGAATTAGGGTGATTAGGCCTTAGTCAACCACAGGCCGAGTGCGGGTTGGTCGACTTCACACACAACCTTAGAATTTCTTCCCAGGTGTGTGCAGGTTTCTGAACGATGTTTTCCTTCACCGTAAGAGCGTCGAAATTAACGTACTTATGAATTCGATAATTGAAAACACATTGGTTTGGTTCGTGGCGGAACTGGTGGGGTTCGAACCAGGCACCTTCCGATCGGAAGTCAACGGCCTTAACCCCTGCGCCACCGACGCTTTTAGACTCTCGACTCTCTTGTTGAGAATAAGAAAAAGGTATTTTTATGTTTGGAGCTCTATCTGTCTCGACCGGGGCTGTACTACACTCTGGCAGAATTTCGGCGTCAAGTAGTAGACCAAGCTAAGCTAATAAGTAGTAGACATAGCATGGTGAGTGAGAGGTCCGGGGGGGCAAACTCCTACTCTTCGTAATGCTTTTCATCTTCCTCCTCCTACTATCCATCAACGCACCTTCGCACTTGTAACATTCGACTATCAGATTTATTAAAAACTAGTGGCCCGCCCCGGCTTCGCACTTTGATTTTCCAGATTTTTTTACATAAGAACCTTCTCCTAATTATAACAAATACAACAAAAAAAGAATTAGTGAAATCGGTCCAGCCATTCACGCGGGATGCCGTGACCAAGGAAAACGGGTTTTCTTTTTTATATATATAGACTAGGCCGAGGTTTTACCCTCGTGGAACCTTATCCCGTGAGAATTTTGGGATAAAAAGTATCCTATGTATTATTCCTAGGTATGAGAAACATCTGTACCAAATTTTATTAAAATCCATTCAGTAGTTTTTGCGTGAAAGAGGAACGAACATCCATACGCCTAAACATCCACACTCACAAACATTCGGCTTTATAAATTAGTAGGATATATTCAAAATTTTCACCTCTTGGTACTTGAACTGGACCATGCTTTAGCTTATTACCCCTATAACACCAAAGAGACATACCATATGCGGGAACTCCTTCCTCCAAGCGTTCCGCCCCCTCACGACGGACTTAGTGCTGTAGTGCACGAGGCGCGAGCACTGCCTCGCCGCGTCCCACTGGTTGTAGACGCCGGCGGTCTTACGGCACCGCCCCGCCGCGTACTTACTGTAATCTAGGCAGTCTGAAACACACACATTTAGTCATACTTGAGCGAGAAGCGAGTACTCGCGCCACTCGCCGAGATGTTTCGAAATGATCATGAATAAATAGTTATTTATGGTACAAGCGAGGTAAGTTGGTGATTAGTTCCGAGGCGCTATTGAGGCCCGAGCCGCCAGGCGAGGGTCTGAAGATAGCCGAGGATAGTAATCATCAATACACGCGTGTACCATACAACGTTTTTCAACACATTTGCGAAGAAATTATCATTTTTCGCTAATAAATAAACAGTTTTTCTATTCGCGCGCATCCAACCGGCCATAGATTAAAAGTATATACTTATTAAAAAAAAACGAATGAATGCGAAACTTTTTTAAAACCAAACAATAAAAAAAAAAACTAAAACTCACTAGTGAATCAAGCGTGTCATTATTCAACTGTTTTTGCACAAATAAGAGCCCCTTTATGAGCAAGTGTGTTGAAAAAATTATTAAAAACTAGTAAAGCGAGTACTCGCTGGCGGCAGTGCAAGCGAGTAACTTTTACTATAATTATGCATCTCTATCGTTTACGCGGAATGTACATTCACTGTCCTTTTCTTGGGCGAAAAATTCGCCGATAGTTCATCGCTCACTCGCCCCTTGGGACCACTGCATATTAGGTTACCTAGATAGATATTTTTGGGACATTGTCTTCAAGCGATATCTACCTACGTACTTATACACCCCTATTTTGAAATTACGATACTTATTAAAATCAGAATATCTGTAGCAGTAACTGAATCCATATATCCAATAAAAATATCAAAAATGATAGTCGATTACTTATCTTTAAAAAATACTAAATAAATGTCGTATTACCAGACGGCACACTAGCTATCAAGTATTCTGTGACGGCTCGGGTCGATGACCGCGCTCAGCTGTGTATCGCAGCGTTCGCCTGTTGTTCGGTGTAGAATAACAATAAAATTCGGCGGGATTTTGAAAAACTTTGACTTATCATAACTTTTTAAATAAAACCAAAAGATAAAAACTACTTTCACTATTATATTGTCACCCGTCGTTTACATTAGCTGTGTGATTAAGTATCTCGAATTCAAAATAAGGGTGTATAAGCTAGGTTCAGCTGAAAATCAGCACTATTGTCATAACTTCAAGATAAGCTTTTTTCTTACGCAAATGAAACTGTGTCAAAGGATTACTCACTGTCATAACTCCTACTGCCCGTCTTCCACACCATAGCTCCCGTGGGAAGGAAAACTGCATCACTGAAAGGAAAATACTCCTGTCGATTATGTATCAGCCCCCTTAAACAAGTGGCAAACGCTCCCAGTCTATTCGTTTTCTCCACAAACGAACGTCGTCTCTAGAACAGCACTAACTTCTTTGATTTCGTTGGTGCACGTCATTTTATACAATTACTAGCTGCGCCCCGCGGTTTCACACGCGTAGTTCCCGTTCCCGTAGGAATTTCGGGATGAAAAATAGATGTTGGCCGATTCTCAGACCTACTAAATATGCTCACAAAACGTCATCAAAATCGGTCAAGCCGTTTCGGAGGAGTATGGCAATGAAAACTGTGACACGAGAATTTGATATATTAGAAGATTAAACAGCCATTTTGAATGGAAAATGTACTACTGTGGCATTTCCTTGCGACGAAACATGACGAATAGATAAATGACCACTTGTCTTCCAACTTCACGTTTCGTAACGCGGCAAAATTACAAGTCGTAAGCAAATATCAATTTCATTCACAAAAAGGATTTTTCTGTTCTATACGTCTTACGTAATAGCCATTTGTCTAGGGGGGCTGGACAAATTATATCACACACTAGCGGCATCTCGCGGTTTCACCCGCGTGGTTCCCGTTCCCGTGGGAATACGGGTATAAAATATAGCCTATGTCAGGGTGAATATAACTTTCTAATGGTGGAAGAATTTTTGAAATCGGTCCAGTACTTTTTGAGTTTATTCGTTACGTCTTTATAATATTAGTGTAGAAGTGTTGTAGGTGGATTACCTTATATTGTGGACCATAGAGCAGCTGTCACAGCAGACAATAGGAGTACTACCCTCCGTCGTGCAAAGCTGAAAATATAAACATTAAAGATATACACTTTAGTTAAATATATTTTTCTCCTATAGAATTTATGTATAGAAGAATTTCCTCAAAGAAACATGAACGTCAAAAAGCTTACAATAGAAAACAGCTGTGCGAAAACATGACTGTGTTCCAGTTTCAAGGGCAATGAAAAATGACTGGAGTTGCGGGTTGCGGGTTCGATTCCCGTGCGGGGTGAATATTTTTGTGAACCACAAATGTGTATCTCGGTCTGTGTGTGTGTGAATGAGTGTGTGCGTAGTTTCTGATACCCTAGATACAAGTTACGGACTTAGTTAGGGGTCAGTTACTGTAATGAGATGATGGAGTGATTATGTTATGTTATATTTAAGGGAACTGATGACTGACTAACGCAAGATTTATCAATCAATAACGTTTCAAGTTTGAATGACTATGTTATAATCATTCACTCCATCATCTCATTACAGTCCACACGGCAATCGAACCCGCAACCTTACGGATGGCAGTCCGGCAACGTGACCACTCTGCCATCGAGGTCGTCCTATCTAGGGTATCACAAAGTTTAAAGCAAAGCATTAACTTATTGTATTAGTTTGTGTAACACAAATTGTTTGTCAAATTAAGAAATTTCATCCCGAAACTGACCCCCGGGAACCTTCTATTCTGCATGTCACCGATGACGGTGGGACAACGGTAGAAGTTGACACAAATACCGGCGCCATTTTGGGTCTCGCATCTGCTGCCTGCAACAAAAATATAACATTAAATTAAAAAATATCAAAAACCCCCCAACACAATTACTTTCAAACCCCATAACTTTTAAACGGGTCTACCGATTTTCATCAAACATGTCTAAGAACACTCGCACGTAAGTCCCCTTTAATACAAAACTAAATTGAAATCGGTTCATCCGTTCGGGAGCTATGATGCCACAGACAGACAGATACACACACACACACAGACACGTCAAACTTATAACATCCCTCTTTTTGCGTCGGGGGTTATATTTAAGTAAAGTCTGTATATCTTTAATGTTTATATTTTCAAACTTGGGTTACATTATTGAAGTTTTAATGAGGATCCCTATGACACTCTTGGATAATATTCGTTACAAATAAACAAACAATCAAATCTTTCCACTTTATAATCCCTATCCCTACTAATCCCTACTTCCCTACTATATTATCGCAATGCCAATAAAACGAATCTCTTCTCTCTACAGGTATATAGAAACAATATCTCTTATTATATTCCCTTAACAAGAATGGCGCGATTATACAATGAATTAGCCTTAAACAACTGTGAGCTAGATATTTTCGAGACTAAACGTAGGAAATTCGTTGTTAATGTCAAATCTATTTTATACTCATCAAGACAAATATAATATGATTTAATGGCTGTTTCTTTATTGTGATTAACATTATGTTTTTATTAGTTTATTTAGATTTTGACTTTTGTATTTAATTTTATTTACGTTCACTCTAGGTTAGAATTTAAATTATTTAAAGTAACTGTAAACACATATGTATGTTTTATGTTGCAATCAACAATCTGTATTTATTTACTAAGCTATATTAGTTCTAAAGTGGTTGTAATGTGTTTTGTGTGTTAAATAAATAAATAAATAAAAATTATCCCTACTATATCCTAACTAATATTATAAATGCGAAAGTAACTCTGTCTGATACCTTTTCACGGCTAAACTACTGAACCGATTGACTGGAAATTTGGTACAGGGGTAGCTTATGGTCCGGGAAAGAACATAGGCTATGTTTTATTCCGAAATTCCCACGGGAACGGGAACTACGCGGGGCACAGCTAGTAATATATTATAGTTTAGAAGACATCTTACCAGCACGTAATTTACAAAATACCGAACTAATTGTAATAAATGACAATATTAATACACTTTTAAAATACATTTTGATAGCAACACGAGCTCTCATAACAGTATGAACAACAATGTCCCTCGATGCATATATACATAGGTACATATAAGTATATAAGTAGCTATTTTAAGAACAATATAAGGATATGAACGGGTTTCCCGTTTCTGATAAAACTTTATTAAATATTACTCCTGACTTCACTTCTTTATATTAATTTAATTGTAACTCGTACAACAATTTTTTTAACCCCCGACGAAAAAAGAGGGTTGTTATAAGTTATAAGTTGGACGTGTCTGTGTGTGTGTGTGTATCTGTCTGTCTGTGGCATCATAGCTCCCGAACGGATGAACCGATTTCAATTTAGTTTTTTTTTTGTATTAAAGGGGACTTACGTGCAAGTGTTCTTAAACATGTTTGATGAAAATCGGTTGGCCTGTTTAAAAGTTATGGGGGTTTGAAAGTAATTGTGTTGGGGGTTTTTTTAATTTTTAATTTAATGTTATTATAATTACTTAATAGAAAAAACGGCAGAATTAGCAGTAAATAATTATATACATACATATACTTACATTATTTAAAACGCTTCCGTTACTGAATGATGTGGTCGTAGAGAGCTGTTTGGCACGTGTGTTTGTTGGGGGGAGTAGGCTACCACCAAGAGAGGATTTTTGGAATTTCGCACCCTAGGCGGAGAAAAGTCGCGGGTAAAAGCTATAGTTAAGATATAAACTTTCCTCTTGAGTCATAACATAATCATTCCCTCCATCATCTCATTATAGTAACTGCCCCGTAACTAATTTCGTAACTTGTATCTAGGGTATCAGAAACTACGCACACACTCATTCACACACACCCAGACCGAGATAAACATTTTTTGAGACAGTAATTCTATATCTATTATTACCGAAAACTGCATTAAAATCGGTAGTTTATAGATCTATTTGTACATACAGATGGAATGTGAACCGACTTTTTATGACATGTTAAAATTATCTCTTGTTTTTTTAAACCTTTGACCCATACCAACGATTGGACTTTTTGGTTGAAACAGATATAACATTAATATCAGAATTTCACTTGAATTGATTCAAGTAAAATTCTCAGACCCTTTGTTAGGGTTCCGTACCCAAAGGGAAAAACGGGACCCTATTACTGAGACTTCGCTGTCCGTCCGTCTGTCCGTCTGTCACCAGGGGCCTAATTCCGCTATTCGACGTTATTTGATCAGTCAATGTGGTGATATTGAGCCACCATAACGACATTGTAAAAAATTTGGTATTCTGCTAATTATCTGGCTGTATCTCAAGAACGGTGATAGCTAGACAGTTGAAATGTTTACAGATAATGTATTTCTATTGCCGCTATAACAACAAATACTAAAAACAAAAATACTTAAGTACATATTTCTTTGAGAGTGGCTCCCAAAAGGGCTCCCATTCAACTATAGTTATTTATGATACAAGCGAGGTAATCATCAATACACGCGTGTACCATACAACGTTTTTCAACACATTTGCGAAGAAATTATCATTTTTCGCTAATAAATAAACAGTTTTTCTATTCGCGCGCATCAAACACAACAATGGTGATTGGCCATAGATTAAAAGAATATACTTTTAAAAAAAATCGAATGAATGGAATCGACCATAGCTTACCTAGACCTACCAAAAGTAAGGCAACATAGTTGAAGTTTGTTTTTAAAATGTATGGAAACAATTTTTTTGGTATCGTAACTTTTTTAAAATGAAAGCAATTTAAAAAAAAACAATCTATAACTCACTTGTGAATCAAGCGTGTCATTATTCAACTGTTTTTGCACAAATAAGAGCCCCTTTATGAGCAAGTGTGTTGAAAAAATACTTACATATTTCTTTGAGGGTGGCATTACAACAAAGTTTTTTTTTGTCGGCAGATTCACGTGGTGCCCTAGGCAATTGCTTAATTTGATTAAGGGTTAATCCGGAACTGGTTAGGTGTTGCTTAATTACTTAGGTGAAACGGCAGGACATAACTAGCTATCCTCGAAAACGGCTTTAACTATTTTGATAATATTTTTTTTCTTGTGTTCTTAATTAATGCAACATAACATAATCATTCACTCCATTAAGTATGTCATTACAGTAACTGACCCCTAACTAAGTTCGTAACTTTGTATCTAGGGGAAATTAATTGTCAGGATTTAATGTGTGAAGTCGAGGCAGGTCGCTAGTTTGGTTATAATTATGAGAGTTCAAAATACGAAGTGATGTAGTTGGTAGTGACCCAGCCTGCCACGTCAAACGTTACGGTCGATTCTAAAAATGTCTTTAGGTAGTGGTCTTACCGCGGGCGAGTGAGCGATGAACTATCGGCGATTTTCTCGCCCAAGAAAAGGATAGTGAACATACTTTCCGTGTGAACGAAAGAGATGTATATATTATTTATAGTTTCTAAGAAAGAAAGTACTAAAAAACTTTTTAGTACTAAAAAAGTACTAAAAAGTACTTGGCGAGTACTCGCTGCACTAATTTTGTCGCTGAGCTACAAAAAATTACCCTCCGAATCGCTGGACGAGTTGGCGAGTGATTTTTACTCGCTCAGCGAGTTGGCTAGTTAATTTTTACTCGCTCAGCGAGTCGGCGAATAATTTTTTGTAGCTCAGCGAGTTGGCGAGTACTCACTCACTCGCTGATCGTTTACTCGCACACTCGCCCGGCAGGTACTCGCTACTCGCTCATCGCCCGCGGTGGGACCACATTCAAAACAATGTCTGCTTATCATGCTGCAGACAATGAGCGGAATTACCGGGATAAATACAATTCAATCAGTTTTATAAATAGGAATGCGTCATTGGAATTTCAATGTATTCATATTTATTTGTGTGTTTCAGAAATATAACATAACATAATCATTCCCTCCATCATCTCATTACAGTAACTGACCCCTAACTAAGTTCGTAACTTGTATCTAGGGTATCACAAACTACGGACACACTCATTCACACACACACCCAGACCGAGACAAACATTTGTGGTTCACACAAATATTCACCCCGCACGGGAATCGAATGTGTACTTAAGTACTATCTATCACTTACATTGTCCTGATGACCATGTGGTCTAGTAGTGAATTTGACCCCCTGTCTGTTACGTAGGATCCTATGATCACGGGTTCGATTTACATTATGTTTTACATTTTTAGGGTTCCGTACCCAAAGGGTAAAAACGGGACCCTATTACTGAGACTTCGCTGTCCGTCCGTCTGTCACCAGGCTGTATCTCAAGAACGGTGATAGCTAGACAGTTGACATTTTCACAGATGATTTATTTCTATTGCCATTTTACGATAAATACCGATCTATGTACCTATCTATAAACTAGTTTTAATTAATGAATGCTGATTGCACCTATGGGGATGAGGGAAACCCCATTGAAAAGGGAGGATCCTCCGCCCAGACGGGTGTTATGTCTGGTGGGAGCTGCCCGACGGTTGTAGTCGGGCTCTCGTATACATAGTCAATTGCGCTGTAAATTTCACTTGCGCGATTCAGGACTCTTCAGTTATTTCCCACAGTTGCGGATAGATGTCGCTGTTAGTACTTAGTTCCTATGTGGCGTGCAGATGTCGCCACACACCTTTAAAAGTATTGCATACTGTATAAGACTTGAAGTGTTATTTAATTTTGTTAATGTTATGTGTTAATGCTGTTGGTGTCTATACTAATATTATAAAGAGGAAAGATTTGTTTGTTTGTTTGTAATGAATAGGCTCCGAAACTACTGGACCGATTTCAAAAATTCTTTCACTAATGGAAAGCTAATTTATCAGTGCGTGACATAGGCTATATTTTATCCCCGTAATCCCACGGGAACGGGAACTACGCGGGTGAAACCGCGGAGAGCTACTATAACTTATAAACGTCAAGATGGCGGGATCAACTTTAACTTACATTGTTGCTTAACCTAAGCAGGTACAAAATCTAAAGGTATAAATTGGTGGCCGACCGCAGACCACACGAAGCCGCGCCACTACTGGTTTGTATGAATCTCTATGAAATAACATTCGAAGTGGGCTTCATGAAGCTAGCTTCGCGTCGCCGAGCAGCAGATGTGAGTGTCGCCCGACCGCGGATCAGTAGTGAAGCTGACCATAGATATATATATCCGACCATAGATTAAATCAGCGGTCCCACAGTGAGCGATGAACTATCGGCGAATTTCTCGCCCAAGAAAAGGACAGTGAATGTACATTCCATGTTAACGAAAGATTAAATTAAAATTAATTATGGATAAATTAAATTGAATAGAATAATTGTTAATTGAAGAAACAGTACACTAATTACTCGATATTTTCATTTTCAAGAACATTTTATCCGTAAACGAAACCTTTTTTGAATTGAATTTTGATCGAACGTTGTCTCAGTTGTCTGACAGACTCATGTCATGTCTGACTATTTTATTCGCTCGACGTTATATTTATTTTTTTTATTTTCGTACAATTTTAAATAGTAAAAACACGGATACGTAGAAAAGTAGAAATCACTACTATTAACAAAGGCGAGTGCGAAACGAACAGATACACCGACCCCCGTGCCAACTGCGCCCTCTTCTGCTACACGTGCCCCTTAGCAGAAGAGTTACGCGCAGGTATCCCGCCAGCCGCTCCGCAAACCAAGCAACCAACAAGCCTCATCTGGTGCGTACTATCCAGGTTAAGAGCGTAGCTGCACCTAAGAAACAGCAAGTAGCAGTAAGTGCAGCGGAGAAAGTCGACGTGGATGGCTTCACCCTGGTAGAGAGGAAACTTCGACCGAATCCGTCCCGTAACCGACGTGGTACCGCCCCTTCTACAGTAACAGAGGTCACTCTACGTGTTGTGGAGATGGAGCCCACCGTATCGGTGACTTCAAGTACCTACGAACGAAGTACAGGGACATGTTCCTCATATTATTATATGTGCGCGTGGTTTGGAAGACTGTGTGCTTAAAACAAATAGGTTTACAGAAAGTTAACATTAAAAAATATGCTTTGTTAATAAATTATTTGTGTTAGTTGATTTAAAATTAAAAATATTTGTGTGAAAATCTTTTGCAGTTTTTATTTACTATACTTATATATTAAACACAACGAACGCTATGCTATCTATGCCTTGTTTATTATACCTATAATATTCCTTGAGAATCGATGATTTCAGAAATATCTACATACATTTTTCACCTAGATAGATGTGTATTATAAGATTTACGAGTCAAATTTCACCCGAGCGAAGCCGGGATTTCATCTTGTAATTACATAATATGTGCATCTCTTTTGTTTACACGGAATGTATGTTCACTGTCTTTTTCTTGGGCGAGAAACTCGCCGATAGTTCATCGCTCACTCAACGTCAGACATCTTATTACACGAAGCACCCATAACTTAGAGTAGAAAGCCAAACGGAGCGAAAACTGGGAGGCCTTCCCCTCTGTCAAAGGTTTAAGAATGCAGAATGCCCATGGGCTTATGGTTTTATAAAAACTAATCGCCTCGCGTTCCGCGCATGTTCCGCGTCATTCAGCAAATGACAGTGCGCGTCGAATAATACCCAACAAAAATGCCAAATTGCTGTGTATTTTTATGTATAAAAAGCGATCAGAATCATCAAGTATACAAAAGGATAATACCACTTATCACTTGTAAGTATTATTTAATATTGTTAAATAATGCACTAAATTACAAAAACAAAAAAAATATATGTTCTGTTCGAAATCTAAGTCAGTCCGCTTTTTCATAATAGGTATACGAATATATAGCTTTTTTACTTAATAGTCAAAAATCATTGACAGCAAATTTATCGTTAGTATCAAGCACTAGTGTCGCTTACTTTAAATTGACGTCATCTCTTGCACGTATAGGTACGGCCCTGTGTAAGAATGTACAAGTGTGCGTAAATTGCAACTAGTGTTTGATAATTTTGGTCGTGTGCGTTCGTAGCTACGTCACCTCCAGTTGCATTGGTGTGAAATTGTCTGTGTGTGCGTTACCGCACTCTCCACGCCGAAATTGACTGACTTTTTTATTATCAAATTTGTTCTCTTATTGTCTCCGTTTGGCTTTCTACTCTAAGACTCGGAACGAACGAACTGGATGTCATCATCTGTTGCCATCTGCAGTTGTCGCCTGCAGTCGGGTTCGAAATCAAGACCGCAGCTACGTGAAGCTACGAAGTGTCATGATGACATTAGCCGGCTTCGTGTGGTCGGCTTCGTGTGGTCTGCGGTCGGCCACCAATTTATACCTTAAGATTCTAGGTATCAAATGGTACCAAATGAGTACTATATAGGGATAGTAGAGTATGTTTAAAACATAGTGTGATCCCGCCATCTTGACGTTTATTGTAACTTATTAAATAAATAAATATCTTACTTGCCGATGGATAGAACACTTCTGTAGGTAAGTAGATATATCTGTCATGTTACCGTCCCAATATCCATATCAATGGTTTGTCTTGTCCTATGATTGTGTCCACCATTGACACGGTTCTTGGGACGGTATACCTTTTTTTTTTACGCAGTGAAAATGCATAGAACTGCACCACCGTGAGCCGAGATTGGGAGGACCCACGGGGCATGTAGGGCTCTCCCAGCCAGAAGGGCTGGGCCTACCCACTAAAAACACAGCGACTTCCGTCCGCGTTACATTGGGGTACCGTAGGATCCCGAGGGGGATTTCTATCACGGCACTCCAACGCCGGGCCCGCACTAAAGGCAGCGCCCCCCTCCTTGAGAGGACCTCTCCGGAAGTGAAGACGTCCCCGACTACTGGTACCGAGGGCGAGCGTCCTCCCCGACGAGAGCCCTTTTTACCAGAGCTCAGGAAAATCCCAGCCTTCCTCACTGACCCCCTCACATTAACGGGCACAGCCAACTGCGTCCGAAATGTGGGGGGCATGACAGATATACCTACTTAACAGAAGTGTTCTATCCGTCGGCAAGTCATAGATAAATCGGTATTTTTTGTAAAACGGCAATAGAAATAAATCATCTGTGAAAATTTCAACTGTCTAGCTATCACCGTTCTTGAGATACAGCCAGGGGCCTAAGTCTGCAATTTGACATTATTGATCAGACAATATGGTGATGTGGCACCATAACGAGAGTGTCAGAAATTTGGTATTCTGCTAACATTTATTCATATGGCTATGGTGTCTCAGTGGTCTTTGAGGCATATAAAAATTTTGACAAATAAACGTCAGAATACTGTTTCCATGACAACCATCTAAGTTTTATGGAGCTATTGAGTCAGCGGAATACATAGAAACAAATGCCAAAAAAACGGTCATAATGTCGATATTAAAACACATTTGAGTAGCATTATCACAGCTTAATAGTTTAGAGAATCAGGGCCCTGGTGACAGACGGACGGACAGCGCAGTCTCAATGTCAGATATACAGAGTTTTCTATCCGTCGAAAAGCAAGTCACAGATAGATCGAATATTGCCGGCCTTCCTTATTCTTATTATTAGAGGCACAATATCCTACTTAATATTATAAAGCCGAATGTTTGTGAGTGTGGATGTTTAGACGTCTGGATGTTTGTTCCTCTTTCACGCAAAAACTACTGAATGGATTTTAATGAAATTTGGTACAGATGTTCCTCATACCTAGGAATAATACATAGGATACTTTTTATCCCAAAATTCCCACGGGATAAGGTTCCACGCGGGTAAAAACGCGGGGCACTAGTATTTAATACAGAGAGAGACAGAGCCTATGTTTTTCAGTTAGATAAAAAACAGGAACATTGCAAAATGTACTGACGTTCATAATCCTAACTTCCTAACTAATATTATAAATGCGAAAGTAACTCTGTCTGTCTGTCTGTTACCTTTTCAGGCTAAACTACTGAACCGATTGACTTGAAATTTGGTACAGGGGTAGCTTATGGTCCGGGAAAGAACATAGGATACTTTTCATCCCGAAATTCCTACGGGAAAGGGAACTACGCGGGTGAAACCGCGGGGCGCTGCTTGTTTTAGTTAATAAAGTTTTTTTTAACACACTTGCTCATAAAGGGGCTCTTATTTGTGCAAAAACAGTTGAATAATGACACGCTTGATTCACTAGTGAGTTATAGATTGTTATTTTAAATTGCTTTGTTTTTAAAAAGTTTCGACACCAAAAAAATGGTGTCCATACATTTTAAAAACAAACTTCAACTATATTGCCTTACTTTTGGTAGGTCTATGGTCGATTCCATTCATTCATTCATTCGATTTTTTTTTAATAAGTATATTCTTTTAGTCTTTGGCGATCACCATTGTTGTGTTGGATGCGCGCGAATAGAAAAACTGTTTATTTATTAGCGAAAAATTATAATTTATTCGCAAATGTGTTGAAAAACGTTGTATGGTACACGCGTGTATTGATGATTACTATCCTCGGCTATCTTCAGACCCTCGCCTGACGGCTCGGGCCTCAATAGCGCCTCGGAAGTAATCACCAACTTACCTCGCTTGTACCATAAATAACTATTATTTAATAAAGGGTTTTTTGATAATTACTTAATCTCACAGTAATCATAATTCATCTTTTGTAAACTCTTTGACATTAATAACATAACATAAACATTAATTCCATCATCTCATTACAGTAACTGACCCCTAACTAAGTCCGTAACTTGTATCTAGGGTATCAGAAACTACGCACACACTCATTCACACACACAGACCGAGATAAACATTTGTGGTTCACACAAATATACACCCCGCGCGGGAATCGAACCCGAAACCTTACGGATGGCAGTCACGCATGGCGACTACTCTGTCATTTCAAACATAATAAAGGCTTAATTAATGGCCAAATTGGGGCCAGAGGTCCTGGAGAAGAAAAAATACTAGGTCCGTACACTTACAACAACAAAAAGAGAAGTAGAAATGGAGAATTTATCACACAATTTGCACTTGAAAACAATTTAACCATACTAAATACCATGTATAAGAAAAACAAGAAAAACATGTGGACCTGGATTTCACCAGATGGAAAAACAAAAAACCAAATTGATTTCATAATGACCAACAGGAACAGCTGCTTCACCAACTTTTCTGTAATCAACAAATTGAACTTCAACACCAATCATAGACTAATAAGAAAAGAACTGGTAGCAAATCAACCAAAAATGTACAGACCAAGACGAGAACTAGGGAATGTAAAACTCGGGCATAACCAGCTGGAACAAATAGCAACTGCTCTGACGGATAAATTAACCAATTTTCAAGATACCACAATGGATTTAGACACACAAGGAAAATACAACTGGATTGAAAATATCATAAAAACACAAATACAACTAACAATAAAGAACACCACAGAGGAACCAAGAAAATGGCTATCAACCAATACCACGAAACTGTTGACAGAAAGAAATTATATTATTAGTGCAAAAGATATACCAGACAGAAGAAAACACCTAGCAAGAATTAGCAAAGAAATTAAAGATAATATGAGAAAGGATAAGAAGCAGAATAGAATGGAAATCATAGAAAGGTATATAAATAAAACAGGTGGAGTTAGAAAAGCATACAAGGAACTAAAGAATTCAACAGATTGGATCGTTAAAATGAAAAATGACAGAGGAAAGTGGAATCACCATAGAAGAGACATACTAGGATTAGAAACATTACAGGACATTGTACGAAAATAACACAGTAGAAACTAAAATGGAGCTAATAGACAATTCAAGTATTCCTAGCATTCTTCAAGCTGAAGTCGAGAAAGCGATAGCTACTCAAAAGGTTGATAAAACATCGGGCCCCGATGGTATAAGCAATGAAGTTTTAAAACACAACAAAGAAGTCCTAATCCCTATACTTACGGATATGTTTAATACTGTCTTAGATACGGAAATAATACCATCATACTATCTAATATCTAAATCTAATATCATACTGTTATATAAGAAAGGCGACAAACATGACATTGGAAACTATCGCCCTATAAGTTTGATGTCAAACATTTATAAAATCTTTGCAAATATTATTTTGAAACGCACCGAAAAATTGCTTGACGAACATCAACCTATTGAACAGGCCGGATTTCGAAAGAATTACTCAGTGATCGACCACATCTATACAGTTCGCCAGATTATAGCAAAATACAATGAGTACCAACTTCAATACTACATCGCATTCGTAGACTACAGCAAGGCTTTTGACTCTTTACTACACGAAAGCATATGGAAAGCATTAGCGGAACAAGGGATAGAGCATAAATACATCCGATTAATAAAAAACGTTTACAATCATAGTACAGCCCGAATCCAACTTGAAAAGAAAGGTCAGCCATTCCGAATAGGAAAAGGTGTCAGACAGGGAGACCCTCTATCTCCAAAACTTTTTTCAGCTGTTCTGGAATCAATATTTAGAAGAATTAACTGGGTATACTTTGGAATAAATGTTAATGGGGAATCTTTGACTCATTTGAGATTCGCGGACGATATAGTGCTATTTGCTCGAACATCTAAAGAGATCAACACTATGATAAAAGACCTAGCCACAGAAAGTGAGAAAGTAGGGCTAAAACTCAACCCAGACAAAACTAGAGTGATGACGAATGGGAACAAGGACACCATACATCTAGAAAACACGGCAATAGACTATACTGACGAATACGTTTACTTAGGACAACTCATAACTCAAAAAGAACCAATGCGAGATGAAGTAAAAAGAAGAATAACAAACAGTTGGGGAAGATACTGGAGCTTAAGAGAGGCTATGAAAGACAAGAAACTTCATATTAATGTCAAAAGTAAGCTATTCAACACATGCATTCTGCCGGTCCTTATGTATGGCTGTCAATCATGGACTTTAACCAACGAAATGATAAATAAACTCACAACATGCCAGCACGCTATGGAAAGGAGTATGCTAAATATCAAGAAATCAGATAAAATAAGAAATTACGTCATCAGAAGTAAAACAAAAGTTCTAGATGTGAAACTGAAAATTAAAAGACTAAAATGGAGATGGGCAGGGCACATGGTAAGAGGACATGATAAGTGGAGTAAGAAAGTGACGAATTGGTATCCCAGGGAAGGTAAAAGAAAAAGAGGTAGACCACAGAAAAGATGGGATGATGATATTAAAGAAGTAGCGGGAGTAACGTGGAGTAGAGTGGCTCAAGAGAGACGAGAATGGAAACGGTTGGAGGAGGCCTTTGCCGATTGGCAAACAGATCTGCAAAAAGTTAGCAAGAAGCAATTACTTAATTAACTTTGAAATACTTGAATTGTTTTGTTTTTTTTTTTAAATATAATTGTAACTAGGCTAAGTTGATCTGAATAAAGGCTATATTATTATTATATTATTTAAAGGCTTAATTAAAACTTAATCTTTGAAGAACAAATTGCTTTTTCTTTTAAATCATCTTGATGATTAAGTATCTATTGTACAAGCTTGTAGTGTCACCTGTTCCGTTGTCTGTAATCAAATCTTGCCATTTGTCGACCACTTCTGGTTATCCGATTGAGCTGTTTGGCATACTTATGTAAGTCCCATGACAATGCAATAAAAGATAAAAAAGCTTGTTTTTAAAAAGGTTTTTTTTAATAATTAATTCTTGCTTTTTTATCTTTTCAGATATGTTCCTTTGACGGTATGACCCCTATTATATGTTGTGACAGTTGCAATCTAGTTACAAATATAACGTAAGTATTTAACTATAAAATTTAAAAAACCCCCAACACAATTACTTTCAAACCCCCATAACTTTTAAACGGGTCCACCGATTTTCATCAAACATGTCTAAGAACACTCGCACGTAAATTCCCTTTAATACAAAAAAAACTAATTTGAAATCGGTTCATCCGTTCGGGAGCTATGATGCCACAGACAGACAGATACACACACACACACACACACACACACACACAGACACGTGTTGGCAACACCGAGTGAAGCTACCGGGAGTGAACGAACGACGAGGAACGGAACAAAAAGAAAAAAACAAGATGGCGCGTTTAAACGGTCACTTTTGATTTGGCGTTGAAGAAGCGAGCATCTAAGTTTTGATACGATTTATTTAATTCGCGTTAAATCATTGTTTGTCTATTTTCGTGCAATTGTAATTATAGTTGATTAAATATACGCCGGTTAACTTGGTCTTTTAATTGGTACTATACAACTGTATCCTTTACGAATATTTTAACATCAGAAGTGACAAACAGTATCTCATACCCACAATCAATTATTAATTTGATAAAATGGGTAAAAAGCGTAAGGGTAAGCACCGACGTAAGGCAAAACGCGCTCGTTACCCATCGAGTAGCAGTAGTACAAGTACGGTAAGCAGCAGCAGTCGTGATACTACAACGCCGCCACTGGTGGCCCGAAAAAGGGTAAACCATGAAAATGTGAGTACAAATTTGAATTCCCTACACAACATGATACCAGAATTTGACCCTTTAAACGATAATATTACTTCATGGCTAAATGTTATAGAATCTTATGCGTCAACATTTAAATGGTCCGATAGTATGGTTCGATACCAAGCTCTTAATAAGCTTAAAGGTTCTGCTAGGACATGGTACGAGTCTATACTGCGGAATGATCACATGTGGACGGCTTGGCTATGGAAAGACTGGAAAGAAAGATTTGCTAACACATTTAAAGTTAAAAGAAACATGTACGAACTACTGCGAGAAATTATTGATCGAAAACCTATCGAGAACCAATCTTTATACGATTTCTTCTTTGAACAGAAAGCAAAAATTGATAGCTTGTGCCTAAATTTTTCTGATACTGATATTATCTCAATTATATTAGGTAATATAGGCGATAGCAATATAACTGCTTCTGTGGAAGCCAGTAACTTTAAATCATGTGATAATTTGGCGGGATTTTTACATAGTCGTATTTACAAACCGAAAGTAGGTAGGCAAGCTGTTAGTCAAAGTAATGTTAGTAATCGTGAAGTCAATACTAAAACGACTACCTTGAACCAAAATCAAGTACCCCAATTATCATCTTCGGCGGTCATGTCCTCGAGTTCATCTAACCAGACAAATACAAACATTACACAAGGACGAAAAATTAACGAGTGTTATAATTGTGGAGGTAACCACAAACGAATTCAGTGTACCATAAAATGCGAATTTTGCGGGAAACGTGGGCACTCAGAATCCGTATGTTACCATAAAAAGAATTCTAAGTCTGAGAAATCCAGTCTTACATCGGATAAGCAGGAAACTAAATTAGTTCTACAAACAAACACTAGAGATAAATTTATTAAGCCGGTAGTCATCAACAATTTCATTCATGAAGCTTTTATAGACACCGGTAGTAGTTGCTCCTTAATAACGTCTTATTTTGCTAAACAATGCAATCTCAACATACACAAGTTGTTTCCTCCTGTGGTGTTGCATGGGTTTTCGAAAGACAGTATTAAGACAGTGACGGAGACGGTTCAAGTGAGCATCAAACTTGATTCCGTTACCATTAAAGATGTTGATATGTATGTTCTTGATGAATTATCAGGGTGTGACTTGTTAATTGGCCGTAATGTAACAGAACGAACTGATTTGATGTATTCACGAATCGGTGATACGTTAACGTTTCAAAGCGTCGTGAATTTCGAAAACTTTTGTAGCATGATACATGAAACACCTCTAAACTTTGATTCAGATTCACATCGAGATGAAATAATGTTACTTTTATATAAATATAAACAGTGCATAGCGACAAATATAGGAGAGGTAGGTAAAGTAGAAGGTCACGATATGGTTATTAATTTAAGTAGTGATAAACCCGTACAGTTTAGGCCATATCGAACGTCTAATTCCGATAGATTAATTGTTAGGAAGATGGTTAACGAATTATTAGAGAACGGTATTATTCAAGAGAGCAAATCAGCATATGCAAGCCCGGCTTTGCTTGTTAGTAAAAAGGATGGTGAAAAAAGATTATGCATTGACTATCGAACACTAAATAAAATAACAATAAAGGATAAGTATCCGATGCCACGTATTGAGGACCTGATTGATCGACTTCAAGGGTGCTCGTATTTTACGAGTCTTGATTTAAAAAGTGGTTACTACCAAATTAAAATGTCCCAGGAGTCTATCCATAAGACTGCCTTTATAACTGAAGACGGGCATTATGAATTCTTGCGACTACCATTCGGTTTGGCTAATGCACCGTCATGTTTTCAACAAATGATGGATAAGGTTATAGGTAACTTAAGATTTGGTAATGTTATTATTTATCTCGATGATATATTGATTGTAAGTAAAACGGCAGAAGGTAATTTAACTCTTCTAGAAAAGGTACTACTTATTTTTAAGGAAAATGGACTTACTCTTAATCTTAAAAAGTGCCATTTTCTTAAAAGAGAAATTGAGTTTTTAGGCTATAAGGTAAATTGCGAAGGTATTAAACCTAACGAAAATAAAATAAGAGCAGTTAAGGAATTCCCACCACCCACAACAGTACATCAACTTCGTCAGTTCCTTGGTCTTATAAGCTATTTTCGAAAATTTATTAAAAACTGTGCCATGCTTTCTAGCCCACTTACTAAGTTATTGAAAAAGGAATCTCCTTGGCAGTGGACAGGAGAGCATGACAAAGCTTTCAAAAATCTTAAAGAAATTCTTTCCTCTGACGCCATACTTGTAATATTTGATCCTAATAAAAATATTGTATTATATACCGATGCAAGTAGAGACGGGATTGCGGGTATTTTGATGCAAGTTACCGAACAAGGTGAAAGGCCTGTTCATTACTATAGTAGACAAACTACTGAGGATGAAAAGAAATATCATTCGTTCGAACTTGAATTACTAGCTATCATTCAGTCTCTTGATAAGTTTCGACATTATGTGCTGGGTACTCATTTTTGTATAGTGACCGATTGTAACGCGGTACGGTATGCTTTGACCAAGAAAGATATAATTCCGCGGATTTCTCGCTGGGTGCTAGCTACTCAAGAATATTCATTCGACATCATTCATAGAGAAGGCAGCCGTATGCAACATGTAGACGCGCTGAGTAGAAATCCTTTAGAGTCGGGCGAGAAATCAGAAATAGAAATAGTTATGTCTATTACTGAAGCTGATTGGTTACTATCTGTTCAGTTGCAAGACTCTAACTTGGTAAATATCAGAGAAGTCCTTGCATCCGGGGAAGTACATAAACATAAAGACACATTCGACAAGTATGAACTTCTTGGTAACAAAGTATATCGTCGAACTGGCCGAGGTCGTCGTTGGGTGGTACCTAAGATGTGCATATGGCAAATAATCAAAAGTAATCATGACGATCTTGGTCACTTTTCGGTTGACAAGACTGTAGAAAGAATATCGAGTAGATATTGGTTCGCACGCATGCGACATATTGTCAAAAAGTATATTAAAAATTGCATCAACTGTGTATACTATAAGAATAAGGGTGGACCAAAGGAGGGTGAACTATATTCTATAACAAAATATGCTAAACCATTTCACACTTTACACTTAGATCATTTGGGTCCTTTTGTCACAACGCAAAATAATAATAAATATTTGTTGGTGATGGTAGATGCGTTTACGAAATTTGTGTTTATCTCACCTGTACAATCGACAGACTCTTATAATGTAATTAACGAACTGGAAAATATTTCTAAAATATTCGGGAACCCTCGAAGGGTGATATCGGATGCTGGTTCAGCCTTTACCTCAAAAGTATTTGTAGAGTATTGTATTTCTAAAAATATTAGACTTCATACGGTTACCATAGGCATGCCCCGTTCAAACGGACAAGCCGAAAGATTTAATAAAACTATTTTGGAAGCTATGAAAACCATGGGGGCCGATCTGGAAGAGGATCGTTGGGACGAGTGCATAACACTGCTACAACAAGCAATTAACAGTACTTACCATAAAACGATAAAAGCTGTCCCGTGTGAAGTGTTTTTGGGGTATAGATTGCGTACAGATGCTGACAAATTAGGAACTGAGCTGGACGATAGAGTTGATGAACATACTACGGACGTTACAAAATTGCGTAAGGTTGCAGCTGATAATATAATGGATAACGCGAGAACTCAGAAAGAAAGATTTGATCAGACACGCGTCAAAGCCAAATCGTATAAAGAGGGAGATTTAGTACTCGTCAAAATACAAAGCCAAACCAATGATGGACGAAGTAAAAAATTATTACCAACGTTCAAGGGTCCGTTCCAAGTTAAGGAGTGTTTGGGACAAGACAGGTATCAGATTGAAGATATGAGGGGAAGCGAGAGATCTAATAAAAAGTATAAAGGAGTGGCCGCTGCAGAGAATATGAAACCGTGGATTAAAATTGATAAGTGGTTGATTGAGTAATACAATTAAATTAATATAATTTATATACTTAGTCGTATTTTAGTGATGGAAGACGTGTTGGCAAGGTAATATTATTATGTACAATTACTTATTGATCTAATCACTGATTTATTTATTCCTAGGTTAATGTTACAGATAAAGTTAAAATATGTGGACTGGCATTAAAATATATAAAGTTCACTACCCATGGTATGAGTAGTGAACAGTCACTTCCTAAGACTAAAGGTGTGTACTGGAACAGGCACTGCTCTAGGCCAAAGGAGTGGACGGTTGTGGACAGAACTTGTCTAAGAAAGGCAACAGTTCTGGGTCCGGCAGTCAAAAAAAAAAAAAAAAAATTATTATAGCACGCGGAATAGGATTAAGAGGGAACGTGCCTGGGGACATGCACGGCGCAGGAGGGCCGTGTTGGCAACACCGAGTGAAGCTACCGGGAGTGAACGAACGACGAGGAACGGAACAAAAAGAAAAAAACAAGATGGCGCGTTTAAACGGTCACTTTTGATTTGGCGTTGAAGAAGCGAGCATCCGTTGAAGAAGCGAGCATCTAAGTTTTGATACGATTTATTTAATTCGCGTTAAATCATTGTTTGTCTATTTTCGTGCAATTGTAATTATAGTTGATTAAATATACGCCGGTTAACTTTGTATTTTAATTGGTACTATACAACTGTATCCTTTACGAATATTTTAACACACGTCAAACTTATAACACCCCTCTTTTGCGTCGGGGTTTAAAAAATATGAGTTACTTTAAATAAATGTTTAATCATCATCGACAGTCGTTACGGGTAGTTTGAGCCCTCAAAAGTCTAACATTTGGTTAAACCAAAAAATGTCGTATAGCTCTCTGGGTTGTGAAGGTCTGATGGCAGTCGCTTCACGTAAAATACTGACATTCTGCCAAATCTGGTTAAACTGAAAACCGACCCCAAATAGATATGGGATAAAGGTTTGGAAAAGAGAGAATATACGAAATGTTTAATTCCCTGCCAGCTTCTCTGTTCACTAAAACATACAATCTGGGGCCTAAGTCTGCAATTTGACATTATTGATCAGACAATATGTCGATATTGTGGCACCATAACGAGAGTGTCAGAAATTTGGTATTCTGCTAACATTTATTCATATGGCTATGGTGTCTCAGTGGTCTTTGTTGCATATAAAATTTTTGTCAAATAAATGTTAGAATACTGTTTCCATGACAACCATCTAAGTTTTATGGAGCTATTGAGTCAGCGGAGTAGTTGTCACTAAGAGAATACCAAAATGACAACAAATGTCAAAAAAACGGCCATAATGTTGATATTAAAATACATTTGAGTAGCATTATCACAGATTAATAGTTTAGAGAATCAGGGCCCTGAGTCTTTAGTGAATCGGTATCTTCTAGTGACCCTCTCTGCTATGCCGAAGGTAACGGGTTCAATTCCCGTACAATACAAACATTTGTGTGTCACATGTCTGTTTGTTTTGGTCTGGGTGTTTTCTCTATCTATATATATAAAAATGAAACCCGTTTTCCTTGGTCACGGCATCACGCGTGAATGGCTGGACCGATTTCACTAATTCTTTTTTTGTTGTATTTGTTATTATTAGGAGAAGGTTCTTATGTAAAAAAAACTGGAATATCAACGGGAAACTTGGACCCGTGCGAAGCCGGGGCGGGCCACTAGTTGAAAATATAAATTTACAAATAATCACATCATAAGTATGATTACAATAATATCCATTTTCCCTAGTTTGTGACAAGATGGCGGTTGGCGATGTGTGATATGTGTCCTGATATTTATTTATTTGTTCTAGGGACGCCGTTTTCCTTCCCACGGGAGAAATGGTCTGGAAGACGGGAAACAAAAGGCGGGACAGTGAGTAATATACCAATTTCATAGCTATATTAGTAACTCCGTTTTTAAACGGGTTGTCTATGTATCTATAAGTACTTATAATAAATCTGTAGAAGCGAAAATTCTGTACATTGAAAATATTTTTTTTTTTTTTTTTTTTTTTTTTTTTTTTTTTTTTTCTCTTGATCTGCAATCGGCTGTTAGCCATAATCAGATAGGTTCTAGGTCTTCTTAGGTTTAGTGTCGTTACATTAAACAACACTGCATTAGTTGTTAGAGACTAATTAGAAGTAACTAGTTTCTCTGGTCAATGTCAAGTATTTGCCATCTTTTGAGGCGGATTACATTTGTAGTTGTCAAAAGGTTCTTTGCCAGTTCATTTGTATGTGTATTTAGTCGTTCCTTGTATCTTTTGCATATTTTACGAGCTTCCTCCTTTACAGTAGGTACCTCCAGATATTCATGTATTTCAGTGTTCCTTACAAACCAGTGAGCGCTCGAGATAGTTCTTAGAGCAAGGTTTTGGAATCTCTGGAGGATCTCGATATTCGAGTTACTAGCACAACCCCAAAGCTCTATCCCGTAGGTCCAGATTGGTTTAATGATAGTTTTATAGACATGTACTTTGTTACTGAGAGAGAGTCGGGATTGGCGCCCCAGTAACCAAGATAGGCTTTTGAACTGTACAGTGGCCTCCGTTTTCTTAGTTTTTATGTGTTTAGCCCAAGTAAGCCTCCTATCAAGATGTAGACCCAAATATTTCACGCTGTTATTGCTCGGTAATTGTTTGTTGTCCATTAACACAGGTGGGCAGTCGCCTTTTCGGAGTGTGAATGTCACTTGTGTCGATTTAGAAACACTAGGTTTGATTCTCCAGTTTTGCAGCCAACTGTCAACTTTATTGAGCTGTTCCTGTAGTTTCAGTGAGGCGATATTTGGATCTGTGTGACTTGCAAGGCATGCAGTGTCATCTGCGTATGTTGCTGTTACAACATTTTCTGTTTCAGGCAAGTCTGCCGTATATATTGAATATAGAACTGGTCCAAGTACCGATCCTTGTGGAACTGAGGCGGTGATGTTGTACAGCTTTGATATGTCATCATCGTATTTTACTTGGAACTTTCTTTGGTCCAAGTAAGATTTAAGGATCATGTAGAATGAGTTTGTAAGGAGGCTTTTTAATTTGTATAGCAGTCCTTTATGCCAGACTCTATCAAATGCCTGTTGGATGTCAATGAATACTGCAGAACAATATTCTTTCTTCTCTAGGGATTGTCTTATTTTCTGAACTACCCGATGTACTTGCTCCACAGTAGAATGTTTTTCCCGAAATCCAAATTGGTGATCTGGTATAATCTTGTTTTCATCTAGAAATGGTTTAAGTCTTGATATCAAAATTTTCTCAAATACCTTAGATAGAACGGGTAGAAGGCTTATGGGCCTGTATGAACTAGGTTCTGTAGGCGGTTTCCCAGGTTTTGCAATCATACAGATTTGTGATATTTTCCATAACTTTGGGTAGTACTGTATTCTAAAAATGGCATTGAAGAGTAATGTTAGAAAAACTATTGCTATTCTAGGTAATTTCTTAAGGACTTCACCTGTTATTAAATCGAATCCAGGGGCTTTTTTGTTTTCCAAGCAGAGAATTGTTCGTTTTAGTTCCCTTGGAGTAACTAGTTTTATTGGCAGTGATAACTGCTGGTCGCTATTAATTACTCGGTCCACTTCAGCTTCAAATTCAGTCATGGACGACTCGTTCGGAGTGAAAACTTTGCTGAGATGTTTTGCAAATAGCTCGGCTTTTTGTTTTCCACTTCTAGCCCACGGATCATTGGATGACATCCTTAATGGTGGAACATGGCCATATGGTCTTTTAAAGTCTTTGGTTATTTTCCACAACGAGTAGTTGTCCTTTTTGTGAGCTGAGAGTGTGGAGAGCTTTTCTTGAAAAGATGTATTATGATTATCTTTGATTAGCTCTTTTAGTTCTCTAGAGATTCTATTGTACTCTGCCCTGTCTGAATCGGTTCTACTCATGTGTAATTGCCTTCGTTGTTTCCGCTTTTCTTCCAGTTTTTTGCGTATTTCCAAAGGTATATTATTTTGAATGGTGAAGCTTAGCGTCGGGGTAGCACGCCACGTAGCAACTTGTATAAGGTTTGTAATGTAGAATGTCGCTTGATCTATATCTTCTTCTGTTTTCAGCTTGACCTTTATGTTTACTTCTTCTTCCAGGTAATCACTAAATGCATCCCAATCTGTTTTATGGTTATACAGGGATGTCCTTTGTACTTTGTGTATTGCCGACACGCTAAATGTTGCTATGATAGGGGTGTGGTCAGATATACTATCTAGTGATGATTCCACATCAAAATACACACCAGACAAACCTTTTACAATGAAGAAATCTACTAGATCAGGTATTTTGTTGATATCAGTTGGCCAATAAGTTGGCTGGCATGTTGTTAGTGTTAGGAGTTTGTTTTTATCAATGCTTTTTTTTAACTCACGTCCTTTAGTAGTTGTTAATCTTGATCCCCAGTGGATGTGTTTACAGTTCCAGTCTCCACCACTTATGAATCTACTTCCCAGGCTCTGAAAGTATCTATCAAATGTGTGTTGTTTTGGATTGTGCTTTGGTGGGCAATAGATGGCGCTTACGTTAATGGGGCCCATGTTTTCATTGATAGTGATGGTAGTAGCCTGCATCCAGTCCTCTTGGAACTCGCTGTGAAGGTAGTGTTTGATGTTATTTTTAACAATAACTGCAGATCCCCCGTGTGATGTAGTGTCAGGATGGTTAGTACAATACACACAGTAGTTGTCCATCTTAAATTGTTTACGATCATTAAGGTGGGTCTCAGATATCAGAGCAATATCAACTTTATTCTCTTTTAGAAGCACTTCAAGTTCTTGTTTGTTAGGCGTTAAGCCATTGATGTTCCAGGTTGCAATACGCAACGACATCATTGCGGAAGTCTACTGATGATTGTCATAATGAGGTTCAACATTGTGCTAAACTGGGATATGAGTTGGTCAATCCTCTCAGTCTGTTTTCTTAAAAGTACTTCTAGGCTATATCTATTTTCATGTTCTATATTTGTTATATGTGTTCTTTGTGACTCTTGGTCATCGTGATTTTTTGTATTTGTTCTTTGTGGCTCTTTATAGTAACCTTTGTCTATAGGTGTTCTTTGTGTTTCCATATGGTTGTAGTTCAGTTTCGCATATGATTTCTGTATAGTATCTATTGGAGTTATATTATGTTTTTTAACAGCATCACTGTAAAGTCCTACGCTTTCTATCACGCTTGATTGCCGACTTTTTGGTTGAGTTGTTTTGGGATTTTTATCTGGCTCAATATTTTTTTCTGTGACTGTATGTAAGTCAATTGTGGACTTTTTCAGTCCGGTTATTAAAGGTCTAGGTTTCGGATGTAGTTGGTAGTTATTTCCGTTATGTTTTCTTTCTACAACTTCTTTATACACCTGACATCCTTTGTAGCTTGCAGGGTGACTTCCGGAACAAAGTGCACATACTGCTGGGGTGTTTTCGTCTATTGAGCACATTGTAGTTTTGTGTGCTCCGGCACACTTTACGCATCTGTACGGCCTCATACAGTTATTTTTGCTGTGCCCATATTGTTGGCATCTTTTACACTGCACCACTGTGTTTTTTCTTATTGGGTCTTCTATTGTAACTTTCTGGTTATATATGTACCTTATTTCTTTGAGAAGTCTATTATTTTCATGCTGTGTTACATTGACAAAGAAGGTGTTTAGGGGCTCTTTGGTTCCTTGTTTACGAGCAGTGACTATTTCACCTTGTACTGTGTTACCAGTTTTCTCTATTGCTTCTATAATAGCGACTTTTGGAGTACTGAAGTGTAGGTGTTTAATTACAATCCTTGTGCATTTTTGATCCTTACATGTAAAAGTGTGACCTATTAGTCCTTTGGCTCTTATATGCTCTATCAGAGTTTTATATTTATCGACCGTATGGGACGACACTATGAGCTGGTTTTTGGATACTATTTTGTAGGTGTAATCCTCTTTTTCTACAACTTCCTCGATGAGTTGGCTGAGTTTACCTAGATCATCTATGCCATATAGTATGATTGGTGGAGGTTTGGGTATTTTTTTGGTAGGAGCATCTCCTACTTCCACATCTAGTAATGCAAAGGTGTTGCTTGTGCTTATTTCTGGAGAGATGTTCTTTTCAGAATTGGTTATTCCTCTCTTATTGTTAATAATTGTCTCTCGACGCTGTATTCTTTTGGCTTGATTAGTTCTTGCCTCTTTTTCATCAGGTGACCGGTTTCTTTTTTGATTTGGCACTCTTTGCCATGGCACGTTGGGGTTGTACAGTCTGCTTTCTTCATTTTGTTTTGATTGTGTTATGTCAATATGTTTTATGTGGCTTACTTCACTAAGTGATGCTGATCTATGGCGATGGAATAGACCTGGATGAAATATTTGTTGTGTTAAAGTTTTCTTTGGCTTTTCCGGCAAGTTGATTTCAATGGGTCGCAATCCTTTGCCCCCCCCAGAATACGTGGGGCAGCCCGAGCTATGCTCAGGGAGGGATTCTCCGGTTACACCGGTACCCTCCTGGGGTAGATTTTCTTTAAGTGTTGCGTCTTCCATATTTGGTGTAATTTTTTTTCCTTTAGGGTTTTCTTCCCTATGCCAGGTAGTTCGGTTATGGCGCCGAAGATTCGCCTTCGTCCTTCATACTCAGCTACTGCGGTCACGAGGTAGGTGGTAAGTGCAGGGCTCGTTGTAGACCGCAGCATTGCCCGGAGGGGACGACCCACAAAGATGTAAGTATGTGGGTCCATCACTAAACCGCGTCGGCAGTCTAGAGATGGCGGGGACGTGTATGAAGGACTTGTCGATGTCGCGCCTGATAGCCTAGCTCTGCACACCTAGGCGTACGCTTCTGGCAGTCTTAGCATTTTTTAGGTGCGGGTTCCCTGGTAAAAAACGCGCCCCACTAAGGCCTACACCAACCTTCTCCCCTCCGAATATAATTTAATATAATTTTCCGGGATCAAAAGTACCCAGTGTGTTGAGCAGGATATTAAAGAATAATTATACCAAGTTTCATTGTGATCGAACCGGTAGTTTTTGCGTGATGCCTGAACAAACAGACAGACAAAAAATTTTTAAATCACATTTTTGTGTTCGGTGTCGGTCTAATAACACCCCCTGCTATTTATTTTTTTATATTTTCAATGTACAGAATTTTCGCTTCTACAGATTAGTTTCACCATCCACGCGAACGAAGTCGCGGGCATAGTTAGTTGTTTATATAATTTTAATAAACTTTAGACACATTATATGTTTGTTTTGCAGAATGTCTAGAGTACTCCAAGTTCGCGGAGGGCCGTTGCCGCAGGCTGGCCGGCATTGAGAACGAGTGGCTCCCCACTGAGAACTGCACCGCGGTGGTACATTACCAGAAGCTCGCCTCCGGGGGCAGGAGTGCTGGCCGGAATGAGTTCCCGCATATGGTCAGTTAGCTACATCATCATCGTCATCATCAGCTTATACAGCGTGTCTCAAAACCCAACGACCAAACGAAAGTGGGTGGTAGGGGGGAGTCTGCCTGTCTTGCCAGTAAAAGAAAAAAACTAAGTCAACTATTTAAAAAAATATTTGCAATTTTCTAAAAAGCAACATTTAACTTCGGTAACATTTGCCTATTAATAAGTTATGTAATTAGATGGTATCCGTAGCCTGGATATACCTTCTATTGATTACAATAATAAATAAAACCAAGGATAACACATTATCATGGGAAAAAGGTTTGTCTTGATGTTTTCTAGAAATTTTCAAAGAAAAAATGTTCTTCTCACTTTGACACATCATAGTGAAAAAATTGTTATTTATGGTACAAGCGAGGTAAGTTGGTGATTACTTCCGAGGCGCTATTGAGGCCCGAGCCGTCAGGCGAGGGTCTGAAGATAGCCGAGGATAGTAATCATCAATACACGCGTGTACCATACAACGTTTTTCAACACATTTGCGAAGAAATTATTATTTTTAGCTAATAAATAAACAGTTTTTCTATTCGCGCGCATCCAACACAACAATGGTGATCGGCCAAAGACTAAAAGAATATACTTATTAAAAAAAAATCGAATGCATGAATGAATGGAATCGCCCATAGACCTACCAAAAGTAAGGAAACATAGTTGAAGTTTGTTTTTAAAATGTATGGACACAATTTGGTATCGAAACTTTTTTAAAATGAAAGCAATTTAAAAAAACAATCTATAACTCACTAGTGAATAAAACGTAACGTTATTCAACTGTTTTTGCACAAATAAGAGCCCCTTTATGAGCAAGTGTGTTGAAAAATAACTATTTTCGTCCGAATTACTGGACGACTAGACACTTCGAAAGAAAAATCTTACACGGGTTCTCATTTTACTTTTACTACTATTATTGCATATGTGTTGTTCACCAGGCTCTCCTGGGGTACGGTGAGGAGTGGGAGTCAGCTCAGTGGCTGTGCGGCGGGTCCGTCATCAGTGAGAGGTACATCCTCACTGCGGCGCACTGCACTCAGCCTTCAGAGAAGTTGTGAGTATTTCCTGAGTTTTGGTGGAAAAAATTGGCCAAGCTCACCATTTTTCTATCTTCTAAAAGCCATTTGCTTGGTTACAAAGTAAATCTTTTTTATATTTAAATCTAGCAGCGCCCCGCGGTTTTACCCGTGTAGTACCCGCTCCAGTGAGAATGCGTAGCTCGTAATATCATACAATCTCGGCACAATTCACCATCGTGTGTTAAAAAATTAAGTAACAGCGCCATCTATTGGCGCGATTTGCGACTGCAAAAAGTTACAATAAAACATACGATTACTTATACACAATCCCATGGGAATTTCGGGATAAAAAGTATCCTATGTGTTATTCCTAGTTGTAAGAAACATTTGTACCAAATATAATCAAAATCGATACAGTAGTTTTTGCGTGAAAGTGGAACAAACATCCAAAGTCACAAACATACAAACTTTCGCATTTATAATATTATATATAGTAGGATGTTTGTTACAATTTCACGTAAAAACTATTTAACCAATTGAGATGACACTCGGTACAGATGTTCTCTAAAACTACGAAAATACACAAAATGCTCCAAATTCCAACGGGATTAAGATCTACATGGGTAAAACCATAGTTATAATATGTCTTTTTTTCAGAGGCCAAGTAACGTTTGCAGCTCTGGGTATCCTGAAGCGGTCGGACCCCCCTTCCCTGTGGCAGACCTACCGGGTGCTCTCCATCATCAACCACCCCGACTACCGTCCCCCCTCCAAGTACAACGACATAGCGCTGCTCCAAACTGAAACCCAGTAAGTTATTGATACCCCCAACAAAGCTTTACACCATTATTTTTAAATTACTGGACTTATTAAAATGAGAATATCTGTAGCAGTAAGGGTGAGGGCAAACGAGCGTAATTTTGTGAGTTGTGAGTCGCGTAAAATGAGTTGCGAAATTTACGTTCAACTGAAATTCGGTTAGACTGCCACGCGGACGGACGTATTTTCAGTTGTAATCCGAAACATTTGTACGGATCCTTGTATCGTGCAAGCTCCCCACCTCACCCCGACCGAAATTCAGTTGATATTATGCGTGTGAGTCGGCAGACAACTCATTTTGCGTCGCCGTGTGAATCAAATAGGACTTTTCTATGAAACTGAATGCAGCAGAATTTCTGCGAACGAAATTCTGCGACTCAGGACTCACAAAATTACGCTCGTTTGGCCTCACCCTAACTGAACCTATTTATCCAATAAAAATATTATGTTTAATTCCTCAGTACTACATCTACGTTATATAAGGAACTCCTGTACAATATTCCATACTTCTAGACACACCGGTTTAGACTGTGTGTTGTCCGTCAGTCAGTGTTAAATCCTTCCTCAGTACTACACCTACGTTATATAAGGAACTCCTGAACAATATTCCATGCTTCTAGACACACCGGTTTAGACTGTGTGTTGTCAGTCAGTCAGTGTTAAATCCTTCCTCAGTACTACACCTACGTTATATAAGGAACTCCTGTACAATATTCCATACTTCTAGACACACCGGTTTAGACTGTGTGTTGTCCGTCAGTCAGTGTTAAATCCTTCCTCAATACTACAGCTACGTATAAAGAACTCCTGTACAATATTCCATAGCTCATGCTATTTCTATTGCAGGATACAATTCAGCCGCGCCGTGTTCCCGGCCTGCTTGACAGAGATGGAAGATGAAAAATACCGGCTAAGCAAAATAACAGCGACGGGTTGGGGCGCTCTCGGACATCACAGGGAGCAGGCAGACACCTTACAAGTGGTACGTTCATCATCAGCTCATATAATGTCCCCATTGAGGGGCTCTCCCTCCCCTGTGAGTGCGATCAGTCCTCAGTCCACCACAGGCCGAGTGCGGGGCATCCACCACACTACATTAGAATTACAGAGAAACCTGGTTAAGTGAGACTCCAAGGGACCTGCAATGTCGTTGCACTTATAGAGGTATTCCACTTACCCAGTGTTTCAGATATCCAGGTATAAATTAATATCTGTCTCATTTACAGAGGGTTCCATTGATAGAAGTGATATACGATAAGTGATATAGTGGGTAGGATTAGAATGAGTAAACAAAAAAAAACGATATTATCTCAGTTACAGAGGTTTATACGTATAAAATTCACTCGCTGTCTTAGTTATAGAGGTAACTATGATGATAAATCGAAAGAATAAATCCCAGATATAGAGGTTACCTCATCCCACTAACAGAGGTAATTTAGTGCCAAAGTGTTGGGACTTTAGCATGAGTTCCAGTTATGGAGGTTTCTCACTTATCCAGGTCTCACTTAACCAAGTTTCACTGTATATAGCAGGTGTGTCTTAAGGCAGCTGCTAGCGACATCTATGGAGATAATATAGAGTTATTATGTTCCAGATCAAAGTACAGCAGTTCGACGATGACACCTGTAGCCAGCAGTACCCGGTGCACCGCCACCTGGAGAGAGGTTACGACAACACCACCCAGATGTGCTACGGAGACAGGCGGAACCCCGTCGACACGTGTGGGGTGAGTTTATACGAGTATAATATTAGTACGAGTATGTCTTCGAGAGAGGACATATATCTAATATATAAAATTCTCGTGTCACAGTTTTCGTTGCCATACTCCTCCGAAACGGCTTGACCGATTCTCATGAAATTTTGTGAGCATATTCAGTAGGTCTGAGAATCGGCCAACATCTATTTTTTTCATCCCGAAATTCCCACGGGATCGGGAACGGGAACTACGCGTGTGAAACCGCGGGGCGCAGCTAGTATTATATAACACTAGCTGTGCCCCGCGGTTTCACCCGCGTAGTTCCCTATCCCGTGGGAATTTCAGAAAAAAGCATAGCCATATGTTCTTAACCGGACCATAAGCTACCCCTATACCAAATTTCAAGTCAATCGGTTCAGTAGTTTAGCCGTGAAAAGGTAACAGACAGACAGAGTTACTTTCGCATTTATAATATTAGTTAGGATTAGGATTAGGATAATCATTCCCTCCATCATCTCATTACAATAACTGACCCCTAACTAAGTTCGTAACTTGTATCTAGGGTACCAGAAACTACACACACACTCATTCACACACACACAGACCGAGACAAACATTTGTGGTTCACACAAATATTCACCCCGCACGGGAAACGAACCCGCAACCTTACGAATGGCAGTCCGGCATGGTGACCACTCTGCCATCGAGATGATGGAGTGAATGATTATGTTATGTTATTCGTCACCGTTATCGATAAAAACGTTCAAACTCACAAGACAGCCGCTACAAAAATAGTGGCACCGACATTACGACATACGCTTTCAATTTATTAGGAAACCGCGCTATTTTGATTTACATTAATAAAAAAAATACCAGCTCGAGTTTCTTGCCGATTCTCTCGGCATTAATTTCCGAATCGGTGGTAGATTCACATTCGACGTTCATAATTTATGTGCTTTATTGAGTCCCTAACCACTGTAACTGCATAAGCGTCTGACGCACTGACGTATGAGGTATACCGCACTACGCTGCAGCGGCGCGACGAAAATTCTTTCTAAGAAGCGCAGTGTCGCGCCGCTCTGCAGCGGTATACCTCATACAATTACTAAAAAAGAATACCTCGCAGCTAGGTGTCGCGTCGCTCCGCTGCGGTGCAGTGCCGCTGCAGTGGGGTCGGACCCTACATCGTCTTTACTGCATAAAATAATGTTTTAACTTTGAATATGTGTTCCCAGGGTGACAGCGGCGGTCCGTTACAGCTGGACTCGCGCAAGCTGTGCATGTACGTGATCCTGGGGGTGACGTCATACGGGCGCGCGTGCGGGTTCGCGGGCCAGGCGGGCATGTACACCAGGGTGCACACGTACCTACCCTGGATAGAGGGAGTGGTGTGGCCGTAGGGAAATGTAGTCTGTAATTGAAGATATTTTAAGTATCTTTAAGATTACATTAATAAAAAATATGCAAAATCCAAAGAAATGTGTTTATTTTCCAATATCCCTTCTTTTCGACCTATATTCAAATGGCTTCAAGTCCAAGATGGCGGTGTGTATGACGTCATAGGAGTGACGTCATACGGTAGGATCTGCGGTCAGAACGGACAGGCGGGCATGTACACCCGGGTGCAGTACTATGTGCCCTGGATCAAGAGTGTAGTGTGGTCGTAGGCCTTAGTTCTAAGGTTTTTATTGTTTCTAAAGTTAGACAAAGGAATAAAATTATTTTTTTCAATCTTCTTCTTTGCGTGTCGACTCATATTTTAGAGGACCAGAACTCGGCCACCGATATGGCACTATCAGTGGCCTTGTAAAGTTCCTCGCGTGTGCAGGTGTAGGGACACGCACGGCAAGTTAGAAGATGCGAATTTTTCAATACAAATCATAAACTGTGTTTTTGTTCTTTTAATAATGTTTAAAAAAATCTGGTTGTAACAATTGTTTAAAGGACGATTTACGATACTTTTAAAGATAATAAACAATTTACACTGAGGCTTCTTATTTTTTTTAATTCTCAAAATAAAATACAAAAGCATGACATCTCTTGATTAAACAAAAAATCTATTTTATTTATTGAGTCACAATCTTGTCTGTGCCGGTGCCAGCGTCGCTGTAATCGCATCTTTTGGTTGTCAGTTTATTGAAAATGTATCCAAATGACATTAGAGTCACAATGACAATAGGAGCTTCCAATTTTGGCCGCCGGCACAGAACAGATTGTAGCTCAATAATTCTCAAATCATCAACTCCACACTGTCCCACTACACTCACTCACTCATCAAGGCCACACCACACTGGCTATCCACTCCGCGTATGGTTCCACTCTAGTGAACACCGCGACACCGCCTGCCTGGCTACACGGACGGGGGAAGGAGGTGACCCCAACCACTATGGGGTTGCAGTACTTTGATAGCACTTGGAGGGGAGTGCCAAGTTCCACCTGTAAAGAAAGAAATATATATTTACCCTGTCTATGGCGGAGCAAGATCTAAGTTGAAATAATTTCCGATGAAAATTATGATGGTACCGCCCCGTAGCAAGTTATTTTAGTACTTAATAACAATTAAATTAAAAATTAAAAACCCTCAAAACAATTACTTTCAAACCCCCATAACTTTTAAACGGGTCAACCGATTTTCATCAAACATATCTAAGAACACTCGCACGTAAGACCACTTTAATAAAAAAAAAACTAAATTGAAATCGGTTCATCCGTTCGGGAGCTATGATGCCACAGACAGACAGATACACACACACACACACACGCACAGACACGTCAAACTTATAACACCCCTCTTTTTGCGTCGGGGGTTAAAAATATAGTGTAACATGGTGACCCGAGGCCATAACTAAGCTGTTGAAAACCTTGAATGCTAACGGCTGCTATAGAACCAATCCTAGGCTTAGTGGCCGGCGTCAGTGCATTGGTATTCACATGTTACAGAAATTGTGCAATTCCAAAATTCAAAATCGCGCTATTTTTTTTATAATGTAGTGAATACATCATCTCATTACAGTAACTGACTCCTAAATAAGCTCGCAGCTTGTATCTATCTAGGGTATCAGAAACTACGCACACACTCATTCACACACACACCCAGACCGAGACAAACATTTGTGGTTCACACAAATATCAATCGAACCCGCAACCTTAAGGGTGGCAGTCCGGCATGGTGACCACTCTGCCATCGAGGTCGTCAAAATTGACTCCGTGTTCAATTCTTACATTCACATCCCATCACTGGCTACCAGCGTTATTTTAGTGGGGTTCTGAGTAATAATTTACTTCTTAAGGTATAAGTTGGTAGCCGACTGCAGACAGCAGCAGACCACACGTCACCGCCTAACGTCATCATGACACTTCGCCGTCTGCTGCTCGGCGACGCGAAGCTAGCTTCATGTCGCCCACTACGAATGTAATTTCATAGAAATACATACAAACCAGTAGTGGCGCGGCGACGTGTGTCTGCTGCTGTCTGCAGTCGGCTACCAAGTTATACATTTGGTCAATGTTCCCACCTGTCCCTTAAGACATGGTGCTCCTTCTGTCGTGGGGACTTGTAAGAATAACGATAATGTCAGAAACCTTACACTATCACACTTATCGCCTTGGTCTCTCCTGCTCTTATAGCACAACTGAGTCGTCTCATTGAAACCATTTTCCAAAATGTCTTGAGCCGGGAACCGAACCATGCATTCGTTTGGAGAAGCCTCGTCCAAAGTTACCTGCAGCAAAGAATTTTATTTGTTTAGATGTCAAAGGCAGAAAATACTAATATAGTGTCTGCCCGTAAAATGCTACAGAAATCCAATACCATCTATATTACTGATGATATTAGTTCCGTGAAGAAGAATACGCGTAAAAAAAACCCGCTTTCTCCATGCGTGTTGGTAAAGTCAAACCCGAAAATACTGCATTGCTCGAAATAGGAATCAAACTTGGGTTTTCGGACTTGGCAGGTAGGCATGTCATTGGACCATCATTGATTTTTTAATTGAAACATAAAAAAATTGGGGTAAATTAACTTTGTAAATTAAATTTCTGTTTTGGTAAATAACATCCATAAACTAGAATATCATCCAAAATTCAACTGGACTTACATTAAACACTTGTTCATAAGTTGTTCCATTCCATCCAGCTACATCAAAGGTCGCGTTTTCAGCCATCAGATCAGCTCGGAACAGACATGCAGGGCATGCTGTGGATGGCATAAATTGTATACTGGAAAGATAATACAGTATATCAGTATTTGGTAGAATCCTGTCTCCGAGTCTATCGTTGAAAAATATATATCAGTTCAAAATTAAGTAAACAATAAAAAACATAGTCCATTGTCTAAAAATTTTGATATTTTTTCCCAAATTTGACAAAATTATGTGTAATTTGTCATAATATTATGTGAACTAACAGCGCCCCGCGGTTTCACCCGCGTAGTTCTGAATTAACCCCCCTTTTCTCTCCCTAGGGGGGGAATTTCGAAAAATCCCCTCTTAATGGTAGCTTACTCTACCCAACATACACACGTGCCAAATTTCAGCTCTCCACGACAAGTAGTTTCAGCTGTGCGTTGTCTGTCAGTCAGTCAGTACATCACTCAGTAACGGAAGAGTTTTATATTATACTAGTACTAGTATACACCCCTATTTTGAAATTACGGGACTTATTAAAATCAGAATATCTGTAGCAGTAACTGAATCCATATATCCAATAAAAATATCAAAAATGATAGTCGATTACTTATCTTTAAAAAATACTAAATAAATGTCTTATTACCAGACGGCACACTAGCTATCAAGTATTCTGTGATGGCTCGGGTCGATGACCGCGCTCAGCTGTGTATCGCAGCGTTCGCCTGTTGTTCGGTGTAGAATAACAACAAAATTCGGCGGGATTTTGAAAAACTTTGACTTATCATAACTTTTTAAATAAAACCAAAGAAAAAAACTAACTTCACTATTATAATTGTCACCCGTCGTTTACATTAGCTGAGTGATTAAGTATCTCGAATTCAAAATAGGGGTGTATAGATTTGGTTGAATATATCACGTGTTATACTGAATGATTGTAATAGTTCTATTCATTAAAATAAAACTACTTAAAACAAATATGCAGTTTAAATTTTATTCCATAATTTGATGGCAAATTTGATTAAACTAAAAACCGACCCCAATTTGAAATAAGAGAAAGATTTGGAAGAGGTTCTCACTATAATTTAGTTTTAATAGTTATCATAGTTATTAGCACTCAAATTATTATAATTAACGGGATATTTTCCATGTATATTATTTGTTTCGAGTTCCCGATTTTTCAGTTCATCCGTGACATGGTAATATACATGGTAAATATCCCGTTAATTATAATAATTTGAATCTCACAATAATTTTTCAATGATTGCAAGTTTTTACTGTTGTAATTAAAATAAATAAATAAGAAAATACGAATAATTTTACTCACGGCAATTCAGTTTCGACCAGACCAATGTCGTGGTATTTGGATGTTGTCTTGAAGTCTGGGTGAGGGACAGTCCTCTTGACCGCATAGTGCTCCAACTTCATATCATCATACCTTGACAGCATGCCGGCCCTAACGTAGGTCACTGGGCCTCTGGAATTAAAAAAAGAACTTTTGATTGAACCAATAAGAATAATGGCTTAAACTTAAAATAAAATGAACATGTACCTATTTCAAATTTCATCAGGATCTGTAAAAATGTGGCCGAAATAAAAAAACATTAAATTAAAAATTTAAAAAACCCCCAACACAATTACTTTCAAACCCCCATAACTTTTAAACGGGTCAACCGATTTTCATCAAACATGTCTAAGAACACTCGCACGTAAGTCCCATTTAATACAAAAACTAAATTAAAATCGGTTTATCCGTTCGGGAGCTATGATGCCACAGACAGACAGATACACACACACACACAGACACGTCAAACTTATAACACCCCACTTTTTGCGTCGGGGGTTAAAAATGAAACTGCTGGGCCGTTTAATAACTTACTCAGGTTTGAAGAAGCAGCTGGCAGCAGTGAGGACGTACTTAGAGCTGATGATGGATCCTCCACACAGGTACTGGTTCGCGGACACGTCACCGTTACCGAGAATTGCCTGAAGATAACAAGCGCCTATTTCACCATCTTCAAGTAACTTTCCGAGTAATGACTCACATGTTTTGTCTTTGTCACTTGATAAAAAAGTAAGAAAGAGACAAAACTAACTTTAGTTGGTGAGTAACAGTACTTGAAGGTCGAAGTAATCACCAATACACGCGTGTACCGTACAACGTTTTTCAACACACTTGCGAAGAAATTAATAATAAAATATCATTTTTCGCTAATAACTAAACAGTTTTTCTATTCGCGCGCATCCAACACAGCAATGGTGATAGGCCATAGCTTAACAGAATATACTTATTAAAAAAAATCGAATGAATGAAAACGACCAGAGACCTACCAAAAGTAAGGCAACATAGTTGAAGTTTGTTTTTAAAATGTATGGACACGTTTTTTTTTGGTATCGAATCTTTTTAAAACTAAACGATTTAAAAAACAAATCTATAACTCACTTGTGAATCAAGCGTGTCATTATTCAACTGTTTTTGCACAAATAAGAGCCCCTTTATGAGCAAGTGTGTTGAAAAAATATTATCTAAAATATAAAACTCGCGATTAATTTTTTTTTGTCAACTACCCTATTATCGTATTAAACGAAACGTACGTCATTATATATAAGTATGTGAAACAACGGGATGTTAATACGTACTTATTTAAGGCGAATCCCTCGACTAGTTTCAGCCACGTCCGGTGGCCGTCATCAGGAAGATGAGTGCGATGCGCCGTCGGAACTAGTCGAGGGATTCGACTTAAATAAGTACGTACTAACATATTGATATCTTTGATTTACACGAACACTACACATTGAAATAAAACACTTAAACGGATTTTTGTCGTGGTTGTATTTTGTTTTACATTTTCTGACGTTTCGGATTCTTTACAGAACCCGTGATCACAGAAGACTAAGATGGAAGACGTCTGTACAAAGTAATGTAAAAAGTTTACTGAACAAAATAAAACCACGACAAAAATCCGTTTAAGTGTTTTACGTACTAACATTTATTTATTTATTTATATAAGGCACAGTAACAGATTACAGGCTATACATTAACATTATGTTTCACTAAAATTAATAAACTTAACCTATAAACCGATTAAAACTATGCACAACATTATCTTGAGGACTATCACTTAATGTTACATATAGAACATAATAAAAAACAACGAAATTATCAACTATAAACTATGTATAATAAACTATATTAAATTAATTTTAAGATATTTTACATATGAAGAGAGAGGGGAGAATATATCTAATTCTTTCGATATAACATTGTATGCTCTTGACATTCTGTACACAGGATCATTATATGACACACTAGCGGTCCGCCCCGGCTTCGCACGGGTCCAATTTTCCCGTTGATTTTCCAGATTTTTTTTACATAAGAACCTTCTCCTGACAATAACAAACACAACAAAAAAAGAATTGGCCAAATTGATCCAGGCGTTGTTGAGTTATGCGCTTACCAACACATTTTGCGATTCATTTTTATATTATAGATTATTATGGCAAACCGGGACATAAAATAAGTTTTGAGTGCGTGTACTTCCATTTTTAAATGAAAAATGGCTCAACAGCTCACTGGTATCCCACTTACTATTTAAAATTTTGTGTAAAATAATAAAATCATTAATTTTGCGTCTAATACTAAGTGATTCCAGTTTAAAATATTTCAACCGTGCCTCATAGGTGTTCAATTTACGACGGAGACCTAATTTGGTACTTAACCTACGCAGAAATTGTTTTTGAACAGCCTCAAGTCTGTCTATATGTGTTTCATATATAGGGTGCCAGACCATCGAACAATACTCCATAATACTTCTGACAAGTGCTATGTAAAGTGATATGATACTCTCTGAATTTCGAAACGGTTTTGTTATTCTAAATACAAAATTCATTGTTTTCTTAGCCCTTGACACAATATGATCTATATGTTGTATATATGAAAGTTTACTATCTATCCAAACTCCTAGATCTTTTACAACATTCTGACTGGATAATGGAACGCCATCTATGTTGTACGAATATTGTATGGGTTTACGTTTCTTAGTAAAAGTGATGTTGTGACATTTAGATATATTAAGAGACATATTGTTATTTATACACCAGATGTTAACTTTATCTATATTGATTTGAAGATTCAAACAATCGTCAATCGTTGTAATTTCACTATAGATCTTTAAATCATCTGCATAAGCAATGCATTTACATGTAATTGAGTTTATGAGGTCGTTCACATAAAGAATAAACAAAAGGGGTCCCAGGTTTGACCCTTGAGGTATGCCTGAAGTTGCAATAAATGGTACAGAGTCATATCCGTAAACTGTCACCAACTGTGTTCTATTACTTATGTATGATTGAATCCATCGCAAGAGACAGCCATGTATGCCAAGGTGTTGAGCTTTACAGATTAGTATATGGTGATCTACTTTATCAAAGGCTTTTGTAAAATCTGTGTAAATTGCGTCTACTTGTATGTTTTTATTACGGGCTGAATTTAGATAATGTATATATGTAGTAAGATTAGTTATCGTTGACCGACCTTTAATGAAACCATGTTGATTGTTTGATATTAAGGGTTTGGTATGGAAGTAGATATGCTTGTAAACTATACTTTCAAATACCTTAGAGAACACATTTAGAATAACTATCGGTCGGTAATTTTTTATGTCCCTCTTATTTCCAGTCTTATAAATCGGCACCACCTTACCAATTTTCCAAAGCTCAGGGAATCTTCCAGTTTTTAAACTTTTATTAAACACCATTGACAAAGGTGTCGCTAATGTTTTTGCGCAACTTTTGATAAGTATTGGCGGGATTCCATCTGATCCTGAACCTTTGTTGACATTAATATTTTTTAGTGCAATTTCGATTTCTTTTTCATGAATAAATATGAATGAGAGACAAGTATTGAGCTCAGGGAAATCTGGTGTATATGATTTAAGTTGTGTCTCATTATATACTGATGCGAAATTTTTTGCAAATAAATCCGCAATGTCTTTACCATTATCTGCTGTCGTTGAATTTAGGAACATTTGACTAGGTAAATCATTTGATGCTTTTTTAAGTTTAGAATATTTCCAAAAAGATTTAGTGTCAGTTTTTAGGCTATCCTCTATTCTACTGATATAGGTTTTAAAGCAATTGTCAAATACTTTTTTTGCTCTCGTACGAAGCATTACAAATGTATCCTGATCCCTTGGGTTTCCGTAAATTAAAAATTTCTTGTGGTATTTATCTTTTTCGCGCAAAATTTTACATAGTGATCGTGAAAACCAATATGGCCACGATGATTTTGCCTTCGATTTTGGTGTATATCTGTCTATGATTTCCCATAAGTTATTATAAAATATGAGAAGAAACTCGTTCAATTCAAGAGAATTGTATTTATCCCATTGTATGTCGCAAAGTTCTTTATTACAAGCACCAAAATTTGTACATCTAAATCTATATCTTTCTGTTACGTTTTCACTAAGAATTGAAGATTTACAATATATAACCAAGATATCCAGTGACGGATGATGACTATCCATTTTGCTCAAGGATTGTGTTTCAGAAACAAAAAGTGGCACTAGAGAATCATGAAGAACAAGGTCTAATACTTTCCCATTAATGTTTAGTACTGAATTCGATTGAACTAAGTTACGTCTATCCATAAGTTCCTTTAGTTTTTGTACTTTTCCATATGTTTGTTCAGAATTAAATGTAAGAGACCAATTAATGTCAGGCAAATTGAAATCCCCTACAATTAGTACCTGTCCAGGTGAGGATAGAATTATGTGTTCGACTCTATCAAGAAACTCGTAATAGTGATCAAATGAAACGTAAGATGGGAGATACACTGTACAAATCCTGAGAATGATGTTCTTTAAATGAATTGTTACCCATATGTCCTCTAAGGTAGTTTGAAAGTCCATATTATGTACACACGATATTGATTTATTAACCGCAATCAGAACACCTCCCCCGTCCCGCTTATTGTACCTTTCCATAAATTCTTTACTACGGTCTCTACGGAAAACCCAGTATCTTTGATCAAATATTTCTTCAGAATTAATAGAATTATCAAGCCATGTTTCACTTATACAGATTATATCGTAATTACTAGTGATAAAAGAGCTATATATTTTATTAGTTTTAGTTCTCATACCTCTCATGTTTTGATAATAAATTTTTAATGATTTAGCCATTATTGATATAATAGAGATGTACATAAAATATTACTTAAACTACAGAGGGGATTTATTTACACAAATTATCTAAGATTTGTTGATTTTTAACATGAATAAAAGGTGAGGTTTCATCTTTACGTGTAAATATTCGTCCATTGCGCACCCAAACAAATTTGTATGAAAGCTCCTTAGACTTTGCTCTTGTCGCTGCATGCAGGGCCTTATTGACTGGTGAAAGATGTTCAGAAACATATATGGGTTGTGTATTTCCAGTAATGCCGAGAAGGGATGAGTTCAATTTCTTACTTATAGGTTGATTTTTGTTATAGCGTGTTACTGCTGAGTAAAATTTATCGCGACATCGGGTGCTTCTCATTTTTACTACGATTGCTCTTGGTTTATTGTTATCTTTATTTATACTAGCCACCCTAGTGCAGTTCAATATATCAGAGTCATTAATTTTGTGCGATACAACCTCAGCAATTTTATTAACGATACTGATCACATTTTCGGTTTTGTGCTGCGGTACACCCTGAATCTCCAGATTACTGTCTCTCATATACTGTTCAATTGAGTTCATTTTGTCAGTCAGATTAGTAACAGTTAAACGTAGACCATCGCATTCTTGTTGCAGTTTCTTATAATCATTTGAAATAGAATTATTCACCTTGATCAATTCATCATATTGACTACTCATGTATTGAACCGAAGTCTGAAGTTCATCTAATCTCATACTTAGAGGCGATATTTCAGCGCGGATAGATGACCGTATTTCTTGCCTGATTAGTTGAACTAGGTCAGTGTCCGTTCTATAATCTTTGCTGGATGATTTAATCTTATTGCGAACCGTTACGTTAATTTGACGTTCTTCATCAGATTCTGGAGTAGTTAAGGCAGCACTATGACCGATTTCTCTGCGTATCGGTGTATCAGTGTTGTCACCCTTGGGTCTCTTGTTAGTACAGGCTGGACAAATCCATTCTTTCTTGTTCAATTTATCTCCACCATAAATACTATTATACCGCTGCTCTGTTACATTCGCGCAGGTAAGGTCATACATACTGGAACAAGTACCGCATTTTAGAGTACTTTTACCTTTAATTGTTTTTAAGCATCCAGCACAAGTGATCTTCGATGCCATTTTTTATATATGATTTTGGCGTCTATGGTGCGTGCAGAATTCAATTTTGCTGTTGCCGTTTGGTGCTATATATTATCCACTCTCTCTATGCGCAATCAGATGTGCAAAAATTTTCTTCTTTCCAGTACCTCGTGACACGTGGTTTTTTCTAAATGATGATTTTTTCAGCCATCTTTGATCCAAAAAATCGTATTTTTTCCACAGATATTCTTTGTCACTGGGAGATTCAAATTCAACAATAAAAAGTATATGTTACCGCTTTAGATTTTACAGCGCACAAACTTTTTGATTTTTTTCTAACCTCAATTTCGGTTTTAACACTGGTTATATTATTTTTTGGTAAATAAAATTGAGTTCCTCGAGTACGAAAATATGCACATCACTTTTCCACACACTTTGACGTATCACACTTGCGAATCGAACAACTTTAGCAATTTTTTATTATTTTTTTACGAAGGAGCTGATAATTTCGTGGCGTTCTTAGATGTATCGAGTTGACTGATGAGTTGACTGACTGAACATCTCGTTGTTTAACATACTTATACCCTATTATCGCTTAACAACTTACCAAATTATAGAAATCCCTCCTATCCACGTATTGGTTGGAGGGATAGAGGAACCTACTCTTGTGCCAGAGCAGGTCGAAGCACTGTCTGGAGTCGTCCCATTGCTTCTCAGCGTAACCCTCGGTCATGCACTCTTGGGGAGTGTCCCTCGCAATTTCCAGGCATTCTGGAATAATATAGCAATAGTAAGTATCCAGTTATTGTGTCCAATGATGTCTAAAGACACCATCTTGTCTGTGCCGGTGCCAACGTCGCTGTAACAGAGTGTATTACGATCGCGGTACCTTATATGTCTCTCTACTCACGCAGGCGCAGTTGACGCGGCAAAAATAAAAAAAAAACAGCATAGCAGAACGATTCGACGGTTTTTTGTTGTGATTGGATGGTTGATGCGTCAGTAGAGAGAGACAGATAGGGTACCGCGATCTTCTCTCTCTTTCTAACCATCAGACGTTTACAGGCAGCCGTATGCCTTTCCTACTCTATCTATAATACCTCTATGCGCTGTAATCGCATCTTTTGGTTGTCAGTTTATTGAAAATGTATCCAAATGACATTAGAGTCACAATGACAATAGGAGCTTACAACTTTGGCCGCCGGCACGGAAATGAATTGGACTCAATAAATGCTGTAACTTATATTGGTGACCCTATTTAAAATATTGTCAATGTGGTGTACATTTGTGGTTTTTTTTTTTTTTTTTTTTTTTTTTTTTATAGGAATCCCTCAGACACAGACGCAAGTCAGGTGCTTTGTTCATCATTGAGATTGAGGAGCAGGATAGGGTTTTTTATTTACAAAATAAATTGAGTACAAGGGTTCTTATGTCTAAGTTGTCCCTCAGCAGAAGCTAAGGACCTTTTCTGGCTTATCCGAATATCCTTACAATTATATACTTATTTTCTACATTACATTTTGTTTAATATTCATGTTATTTATATTACTTATGCTATTACTATTTTCCTATGTAAAACATCTGCATTTTTAAATGCAGAGTATACATATAATTTCTTACCTCATCATTGATTACCTAGGTTGCTTATTCTAACAATTTTACAAATGTATTCTGTTAGGCATGATCTGGAGTCACTGTTTGAGATCCAATCTTTAAGATTGGTCTCTGTTAAGCTAAGGTTAACTTTGTGCTCCAGATCATGCCTACCATAGGCAAATCTGGGGCATTCTAGAAGTATATGTAGTGCGGTTTCCTCCCCCGTCCCGCACGGGCAGTCCGGACTGTCTTTTATTTTAAACCTATGGAGATAGGCTGCAAAACCACCATGGCCTGTGAGTATTTGTGTGAGGTGATATGTATGTTTTATGTGTTTCAGTGTTCTATAAGCGGCCCTCACCTCAGGGAAAAAAGTTTTGGTTGTTTTTCCTGTCGTTCCCGCCTGATACCTCGAGTTCCACGTCAGAATGCTGCGTTCTCTTACGGCTCTCTTGGCGTACGAAACTGGGACTTGTTCGTAGTGGGCTGCTACCTTCTTGTTGCTTGCCGCAGATTTCGCCAGTTCGTCGGCTCTCTCATTTCCGGGGATGCCGATATGGGCCTTGATCCAGTAAAGACTGACTTTCTGATTTCTCGCCTGCAGTTCCCGGATGTTCTTGCGGATCTGAAAGGCCAGCGGGTGGTAGGTGTCTGGATTTCGGACCAAGTCTAGACTAGATCTGGAGTCACTTAGAATGGCAACTGCTTTATCTCGTAGCTTTCCACGTATCAACTCGGTGGCCTGGTAGAGAGCGTAGAGTTCGGCTTGGAAGACAGTGCATCTATCGTCCAGGGGCATACGCTTGGTCCTTACCTCCCTTCCCCCACGTTGGCACGTGTATGCAGCCCCTACTCCCCCTTCCGTTTTGCTCCCGTCGGTATAAATCTGGACCTCTGGTAACTGGTGCTCCTCAACGGTGCTATGCTCCATATTAGGAAGGCAGCTGAAGCTTATTTCGATCTCGTCTGCGGGATGGGGTGCTTTGAGGAAACAGATGCGTTCCTCTATGTTCCGGTCTTGGAGTTCCCACATTGGTTTGCCCCTTTTCGCTTCATAAATCTGTGCTGCCTCTTGGACTCTCAGATCAAGGGGTATTAGTCCCGCTAGCAATATTGCTGCGTTTAGGGAGACCGTTCTATAGCTTTTTGTGATCCTTTGCGCAAAACTACGCTGGATGGTGTTGAGCTGTTTTTGGATCGTCGCTCTGGTTGTCTCTTTTGCCCATACACTGGCCGCATACAGAATGATCGGCTCCACTACTGCTACGTACATGGTCCTGAGAATCTCGGGAGACAGTCCCCAACTACACTTTGCCGCCCTGCTTAGTTGTTTGGCGAAAATTGCCGCTTTGCCACAGACGTTCCGGGCGTGCTTCTGGAAATTAAGCTTGCGGTCAATCGTCAGCCCCAGGATCTTGATATCATCAGCTAGTTGTATTGGGAGTCCCCCCATGTGTATGACCGGAGTGTCGTATTTCTGTTTTTTCGTTATCACCATTGCGTTCGTCTTGTGTGGTGCGAATCTTAATTTGTTCCTGGCACCCCAGTCATACACATAGTCAAGGACTGTGTTTGCCTCCGATGTTATTTTTCCCGTATCATGTCCCGAGAAGATCAGGACCACATCGTCTGCGAATGCCTGCGCGTATGCTTTAGTTGTTTCCAGGTAGTCTAGCAGTGGGTCCAAGAGAAGATTCCAGAACGTAGGTCCCCCTATTGAGCCTTGAACACAGCCTTTGTTGGTCTTTTTTTCGTACTGCCTGTTTGCATATCCTACGTGGACTCGTCTCTCACTGAGATAATCACCCACCAGTGCTCTTAAGTTCTGCGGACATTTCTTTTCAGCAAGCCGATGTTTGATGGCTGGCCACCACGCGTTATCAAAGGCGCCCTCTATGTCTAATGATACTACGACTGTGATTTCTTTTTTGGCCAAGTTAGAACGTATTTTGGTCACCAGGTCATAGAGGGCGTCTTCCGTCGATCTTTGGGGTACAAAACCGTACTGACGGGGGTTTGATCTGGGGATCGTATGCCACCTCACTCTCTTCATCAGCATTTTTTCGAAGATTTTCCCCATTACTGGCAGTAAGCCTATCGGACGGTATGACTTGGGATGGGTGTAGTCTGCTTTACCCGGTTTACGGAGAACTATGACCGTCGCTGCCTTCCATGCTCCAGGAAAGCAAGAATGCTCCAGGCATTTGTTAAAAAATGCCAGAGTCAATTCTGTATTCCCCGTTATGACATTTTGGCATATTTCGGCTGTTAATCCGTCTCCCCCAGGTGCCTTTTTGGGCTTAAAACTCCTTGCTGCGTCCAGCAGTTCCCTTATTGTGAAGGGTGGATCCTGTTCGACGCCACTGAGAGCTTCGTCAAAAGATTCTGCCTGGGCTCTCACCTGTCGGTGTTCTTCTGAGTCACTCGTAGGGTCATCGTCCGGGAAGAAGGTTTTCGCTAGCAGTTCCACTGACTGAGCCGCGTCTAGTGACTTGCCGTCCTGTGTCAGCGGGAGGTCATCAAACCTTCTCCCAGTTTGACGAATGACTCTGTAAATCCCGTCCCACAGACTCTCCCTGTTTTGCTGTGTGCAGAAGTTCTTCCAGCTGGCCGATTGTACCCGTACTACCTCATTTTCATACATCTTCTTTGCTTCCAGGTACACTTCGACTACGTGGTTTTTCCTCTTCGCTGCTGCCCATCGGATTCTCCTCTTCTTTTTCATGACGTCCCTCTTCAGCTGCTGCAACTCCTCCGTCCACCAAGGTAGGTACTTCTTTTTTACCTGTTTTATTTTAGGTAGGGTTAGGTTGCATGTGTTTACTATGCATTCCATATATTTATTTATGTATTCTTCTAACTCCTTTTTGGTTTCCAACCTTTGAATTTTTTCTATTTTAATGTCATTTGTTACTAATTGTGACTGTAGTTTTTCTGCAAATTGGGCCCAGTCTGCTTTTTTTGTGTTAAAAATTCTAGTTGTTTTTAGGTTGGACTCAACTTCATCTGCAGTACTCACCTTGATGTCGAAGGAGATTGCATTGTGGTCCGAACTAGTTAGGTCCGTCAAAACAGTCCAATCGGTAATCGTACTCAGCAGGTCTGGACTGCAAACCGTGACGTCCACAATGCTGCTGTATTCTTTGCCGTTCCGAATAGTGTAGAAAGTGGGCTCCGTGCCTTCATTAAGAAGGTGCAGGTCCATCTCTTCGAACACTCCCATGGCCGCCTCGCCTCTTTGGTCCTCACGAGAGCTTCCCCACCATGTACTCCAAGCGTTTATATCCCCTCCTATTATGAGACCCCTCCTCTTTACACTGTGTATCCGTTTCAGGTGCTCCAGGTACGGGTCAATGGGGAGTGTGTCCTCGAAGTACACGGAGACAAACGTAATCTGCCAGGCACTCGTCTTCAGGGTAGCCACAGCGACATTTTCGGTTGTGAGTTCTGGATGTGCAATAATTTCAATTTTGTCGTCCAGAACAATGATCGCTGCCTTTACGGGTTTCTCTCTGGTCCCTGTTTTTTGGATCACCCTATATTGTTGTGCCTGAGTGACTTCACCAACTGCTCCTACATACGGCTCTTGTATGGCAGCCACTCGGACTTTCTTTATGAGTGCCTGGTGGACCAACTCTTGGAAGGCGAGTCTCTTCCTCTGAAGGTTTACCTGGACTATTCTGCACGAGGCACGTTTATCACACTCTTCTACACCATCATTTCCTGGGGTGCCTTTAACAATATCCTATTTTGTCCCGCGCCAATCTGTCCCACTTCATCCTCAAGGGACACTGCGTGTCGAAGGCGTTGTGGTCGACTCTCTCTAGTTTCGAGTGGTTACAGTTCTTGCAGATTGGCGGTGATCCAAGTTTGTAGTCTGGGCAATCCCTTTTTAAATGCGGGCCAGAGCAGTGACTACAAATGTCTAGCGTCTCTGTGCATAGCTTTCTGCCATGTCCATAAGCCAGGCATCTCGTACATTGGACGAGCGGAGATTGGTCTTCTACGATTACCCTCTGGAGGTCCACGTGAATCCTCCTTGCCGCCGTAAGTGTTTGCCAGACCTTTGGGGACACCTCCAGAATCACGTGGCTCTCCAAAGGGTTTCTTGCTCTCCTCCTGTACCTCACCTTTGCTCTGTATTCGCCCTCCACTAGCAAGTGATTATTTTGGCTTTTTAGAGCTTTTATTATGTCATCATCGGTGTTATAGGACAGTACGTTTTTAATAATTATCAACGGATCTTTGTTTACTGTGTCTTCTGTCCTTAGTTTGCAGTTTGCCTCATTTATTCTATCTTTCAACTTTTTCCTCTCTTCTTTTGTCCCACAGCTTACTACAATTTTTTGGTCCTTAGCTTTCCTTATTCTGTCTACTCTGATTCCTGTCTGCTTAGCATCCACCACTTGCCTGACTTTCTCGATGACCCTTTCACTCGTGTCATTGTCGTCCTCTGACGATATCACTACTGAGTGCTGTGGAATGTGTTTTCCACGAGTTACTTGGTACCACGGAGAATTTGGTTCCGGCACTAGTTGTTGAGTAGCTGTCGTGGTGGTGGAGCCTATAGCCTGTGCATAAGTCTTCCTTTCTTCCCTATCCTTTGTTATTATATCCTTAACCTCTTTTAGTTCTTTTACATTTGTGGTTAATAGTCATATAAGAACAACACCTATCGTTATAATACATATAATAATATATATTAGTAGCTGTGCCCCGCGGTTTCACACGCTCAGTTCCCGTTCCCGTTCCCGTGGGAATTTCGGGATGAAAAATAGATGTTGGCCGATTCTCAGACCTACTGAATATGCTCACAAAATTTCATGAGAATCGGTTAAGCCGTTTCGGAGGAGTACGGGAACGAACATTGTAACACGATTTTATATACCCCTCGTTTAGACTATGCTCCTGCTCCTGCTACTCGCGCTGCCGGAAATATTTCCCAAAATACTTCCGCGGCAGTACGCTATCTACACTATGTCTACATAACCGTTTACACTATGCCGCTGCCCAGTTTCCTCGTCACTTTCCTGCTCATTGCAGCATAGTGTAAATAAGCATAAATGAAACTTACTTAAATCTAAATGGACGGATCGGGCTGAAAATTGTCATGCAGGTAATAACATCTTATGACGTAGGCATCCGCTGAAAGGATTTTGATTAGTTCTACCCCCAAGGGCATGTATGACGGAAGTCATTATTCCACGCAAACGAAGTCGCGGGCAAAAGCTAGTTAATAAATAAAATCTATAATGAACTAAAATGCACAAGTCTTGCAATATGACATATGTATAAAATGTTTTTTTTATAGTGGTCACATACATAGGAATTTGGAAAAATGCATTCAAAAATATTCCTTCAGTTACGACTTGAACCTAGGAAGACAATCCAGTTGTGTAAAGCAAGATTCAACATAACGTTTGTCTCGAGCGGGAATTGAACCCGTAACCTTCGGCATAGCAGGCACTATAGTGAGTGACCCACTTACTATAGTTTGTAAAATTTAGGATGATCTCTGTGACAGCTGTCAGTAAAATCCCCCGGTGTACCTCTATAAGAGAATAATTGTTTTTTGTAATTCAAATATTCGTTTAATTTAGTACCTAGCGTTTTTACTCGTAATCTCAATATAATTTAACATTATCATCTTTAATAGTCAGAAACATCGATAATTTCTATCGACATAGATTTAGATCCTGACAACCCTATGAACGAAAGTTTGACATATGTCACAGAGATCATCCTAGATTTTACAAACTATACCATCAACACCACGCGGTCGTCAATTTTTAAGCTATTGCATAGCTTCTATCGAGGGCCTTGAGCGCGGGGACCGAATACAGAAATTCCGTAACGAAAAAAACTTACGTTTTTATTATTTTTTTATAGAAAACTTTTTTTTTGTAAATTTTCCAAAAAGTTTTTATAGTAATGTAGACAATGTTTTTATTATATGAAGTCCCAAGTACGACATCAAAATTTCTAAGGTTAGGATTGCAATACAAATTGATATTATAAAAAGCGTAATTTTTGATGATATATGGGTCGTTCTCATTTTTAACCGACTTCCAAAAAAACAGGAGGAGGTTCTCTATTCGACGTGTATATTTTTTTTTTTTTTTTTGTGTGTTTGTTACGCGATTTCTTTGTAATCATGAATGGAGCATTTTAAAATTCTTGTTTCATTAGAAAGCGGATATTCGCGAAGTGGTCCCATGTCAAGGAAATCAGGATCTGATGATGGGATCCAGAAAAATCGAGGAAAAACCCGCAACAATGTAGGCTGGGGTATCGATTGACATTATTAAAAGTAAAACTACCTGTGACCCGTGGTTTTGCTCGCGATATTCTTGATACCATAAGAATTTCTGGATGAAAATTTTTTGGCTGTATTTTTTCGTATTTAAATCAAATGCTGTTCACAATTCATGGGTTTTAGATATAAAAATGTCCTGTTTTTTTAATTCGTTAACACACACTGAAATAAACCCGAACCTACAACATTTTTTAAAAATGTTTTTTTATCCTATTATAGGTATCTATTACACATATATCTTCAGATCGTTTTCATAAAACTTTAAGTAAAAAAATATATTTAGATATTACAAACAAACACTGCACCAGATTAGATTGTATATATTATTTTAATTAATAAATAGACAGTATAAACGTCATCCTCTATTTTCGTTTTTATTTTGACTTTGGTTAATTTTCTAAAAAGTCCTTATGCCTTTGTGGTTATAAAGAAGTTTTGTAATAAAATGATGGTTTAATTGGGATGATGAAGTTAAAAAGAAGTAATAAAATGCAGGGTTGTGTTAGATTATGAATCATGATTAACATCAGCTCATGGGACAGGATACCCGTTGAGGTTGAACTGCTCGACACTTATAGAGCAGCGAAAAAATCCCTGCAAGAGGCTATTGCCCTCGCAACTCTCGCGGCAATCGTGGGAAACGACCTCTCCTTGCCAAATGTAGTCTCTGCTATGGTGAGCGAGGAGAGGTCTTGGATTGTAGTGTCCACCTTTTGTGAGGTCGTACGAGAGAGCGCGAAGCCCTCTCCACTAACATTATCCACAGCAGAAGGTTGGGCAGACGGAGGCGGGACTACCACTTTGTCCTGCAACCGCCATACGCCCGACCTGCGGCAGTGATCCCCGGGGGGAGATCCATTGCCGCCATATAGGCCTCGAGGTGGCGCGCGGTACTTTCGGAAGGGGGTAACTCAACATCTGTCGCCTAGAGCTACAGGGTACCCTTAACAGGGTAGAGGCGCTGTCCGGGATCGTAGTAACGTGCAGCCGCGTTTCCTCCGGTTTCGGCCATAAGCGTAGAGGTGGCACACCAAGGGGTTTAAGTCGGTAAGCGCGTCGCCGCTCTATCTTTGCGGCGCGGAGTCCGACATATCCCGTCGTTCCCCTGGACAGAGGAAAGACATAAAGTCCTCCTCCCACAAAAAAAGGATTCAAGTGATCCACGAGTCAAAAGCTCTTCTGGAGGAAAATTTAAGAAGTCTTTGTCTTTTGTAGAAGGAGACTTGCTTTCCACTAAAAAATTTAAAATAAAGTTAATTTAAAAAAATAAGAAACCGACTTCAGCACTAAAAAGTAAGAAAATAATTTAAAATAAACGATATTATTAATACATATTTACAATTTATAATTAGTTATTACTTTTGAAGTCGGTGACAGCCAAAGCCTTAATAAATATTATAGGCGCGTCTCGTGCTATCTTATAAGGAAAAAAAAAACTATCCTGGGCTGGCACTGACTCCAAAAGTAACAAATTATAAATTGTAAATATGTATTAATAATATCGTTTATTTTAAATTATTTTCTTACTTTTTAGTGCTGAAGTCGGTTTCTTATTTTTTTAAATTAACTTTATTTCGATTCTCATCGTCACCTTCGTGGCAAATTTTATTTCTTGCTTATTTTAACTCTTTGTAATTATAATATATAGGGCTTAATAAGACGAGTAAATTCGTATGTAAATCAGTCAAATCGTACGTCTCGTTTGGATGATTTAACGTTTTAAAGTTTTTGATCCCACGAAAGTGACGCGATGGGCCACGAAAGGTGACTCTGTCATATTTTTTCTCAATTTACTACTGTTTATGAGACTAAATGTACGTGAAATAACAACTTCAATCTTATTTTCATGATCAAAGTCCTACTAGGTTCAATAGTCATTATTTTAAAGTGTACTGAATAGTCTCTACACGAATGAAAACCACACAATATTAGTTAAAATGTTTTATTATTATTAACATTACTAGTCATATAAGAAACATATAGGAATTAACTGTGAGATTAAAATAAACAAATAGTTTTTAGTCTAACGGCCGTTCCCAATATTCTCTATCTATGATCTTGCTTATCGGCAGTTACAAAACTCTATCTGTCATTTTACCGTCTGTACGAATGGTATGTTTGGTATGTCTTGTTTGTTTTATGATTGTGTCCACCATTGATTCCTTAAACTTTCTCTATTTTTCTGTATATTTTTTTGTTTCTCGATGTTTTTCGGCAGTTTACTGCATTCAAACCCCCTTTCCCTTTAGGTTAAAAAGAAAATAAAACTATTTAAGAAAATAAATTTTCATTTATATAAAGGAATGCCTATGAACTGTATTGTTTTATATTGTAAATTACATAAAGAGCGGCGATTCCGCGATTTTACTATGATATTAAGTATATGATATAAATATAATAATACTTTTACTGTTAAATAATCAATATGGTATATGTAGAGTAGATATGATTATTACCTAAGTATATGTGTATTATATTAGTTCTATATGTATATATTATTAATAGTACAACATAACATTATATTGTATTTAAACAAGTATAAGTTTTTCTGTATTTACGAAGAGGCAGATTTCACAAACGTACAGATGGACAAGGGGATATAAAGATACATTTTATATTATTAGCAAGGCTATAAGAATTTTGAATAATATAGTGAAAACACCATATTATTCAAAACCCCACAAAATCAACGCTGAGTCATTAAAAATACTGTTATACAATTTCGAACCGGCTGATTTTGTGAAAAGATACTCAACAACTATCGTATCTTTCTAAAAAAAACTATGAAAATATCACTTTCGTGTCATAAAATCACCTTCGTGGATAAAATCCCACGAAGGTGATGCCACGAAAGTGACGAAATTTTAGGTTTTTTATAAATTCTAGCAAAGTTTAGCCGCAACGATTTAAATCATATACCACATAAATATCTCGTACGTTTTCTGATTTTGATGGGCTAAGTTTGATTTCAATTACTTAAATAAAATACAGTAAAATGTTGTCCAAGAAAGTGATCGGTACAAGTATCCAAAAATATAAAAACTTACGTATTTTCGTCACCGCAACGATGATGATGATGATGATGGTCCTCTACGATGAAGGAACACAATTGACTTTTACCCAAATCGATCACTGTGATTGATTGCCGCTGTTATCTTAAACAGCAAGCCCTTGTTACTACGCAAATCTAAATTACCCAAAATCGTGTGACCGATGCATATAGTGTTCTGAATTCAAAACAACCATGACACGATTTTTTTTAGACTATTAAGGGTAAAATATAGGTAATTACGATTATTTTGGTATATAATATATAAGGGTCCCGTACGTTGTAGCGAATGACGTTGTAGCGAATGGTCGCTGTGGCGAAAATTTTTTGGCGTGGTACGTTGGAGCGAAAGTACGTTGAAGCGAATGTCACCAGAGCGAATGACACTGGAGCGACGAACGTTGTAGCGAATGGTCGCTGTGGCGAAAACTTTGAGCGTGGTACGTTGGAGCGAAAGGTCGTTGAAGCGAATGTCACCAGGGCGAATGACACTGGAGCGACGAACGTTGTGGCGAAAATGTTTGGAATTACATAATATGGTACTTTACACAACAGAACACAACTGCTCATAAAATTGAAAGAATTCTGGGTAGAATCCCTCAAACACCTCCGAAAAAAAAAACAAAACTACAAGCAAAAGCCATTACAGAAATCATAAAAAATAAAAACAAAATGAACACTGTTGATTTTATAAGAGCTATAGCATTAAATACCCGTTTGTATTAATACTGCCCCCTTTTGTCGTAGTAACTATTATAATGGGGTATTTAATGCTATAGCTCATAGAATAGAAAATCGACGGTGTTCATTTTGTTTTTATTTTTTGTATTCTGTGGCATTTTAAAAATAAGTATAATAAGGGTTATGGTGAGCCAACCTTAAAAGACATTTTTTTAGCGCCACTGTAACAGTTTCCGCAGCGCCCGCAGCGCACTCAAAAGGAACAAAAAATCCCCGATTTCGTATTTTATAGGTTTTAGCGTAATGTTACATAGAAATAAAAAGCAGTAAGAATTTTGTTTAATTTAATAACAATTTAATATTGTAAGTATATTTTGTTGTTCTTTGTAGATTAAAGTAAAACTTTTACTTTCTGTCCTTTATTTCACCTTTATAGTTGTAAAGTACCATATTATGTAATTCCAAACATTTTCGCCACAACGTTCGTCGCTCCAGTGTCATTCGCCCTGGTGACATTCGCTTCAACGACCTTTCGCTCCAACGTACCACGCTCAAAGTTTTCGCCACAGCGACCATTCGCTACAACGTTCGTCGCTCCAGTGTCATTCGCTCTGGTGACATTCGCTTCAACGTACTTTCGCTCCAACGTACCACGCCAAAAAATTTTCGCCACAGCGACCATTCGCTACAACGTCATTCGCTACAACGTACGGGACCCATATATAAATATACACTGAAATTTGTTGACACAGCATCCAAACGTTTTACTGCACCGGGCAGTGTGACACGATGACGTGAAAAATGGCCCCGTTTTTGACCGTTAGTGTTATTTTTTTAATGTTATTTGTGCTTCTATTGGAACAAGCTTTGTTTATTTTGTAGCTAAATGAATGTTTTATTAACCTATTCAAGAATTATGTTAGTAACTTATACCGTTTATGAAATATAGCCGTGTGATCGGCGAATTTGAGCTAAAATGAGAACCACCCATATAAAAAACTTACTGTCGTGTATTTTTTCTCCTGTCCTATAAGCAATATCGCCTGCCTTGGTGACGACTGCATTTCTGAAATGTCATAACATAATCATTCCCTCCATCATCTCATTACAGTAACTGACCCCTAACTAAGTCCGTGACTTGTATTGTATCTAGGGTATCAGAAACTACGCACACTCATTCACACACACCCAGACCGACACAAACATTTGTGGTTCACACAAATATTCACCCCGCACGGGAATCGAACCCGCAGCCTTACGGATGGCAGTCCGGCATGGTGACCACTCTGCCATCGAGGTCGTCAAACATAATCATTCCCTCCATCATCTCATTACAGTAACTGACCCCTAACTAAGTCCGTAACTTGTATCTAGGGTATCAGAAACTACACACACACTCATTCAAAGATTTTTTGAGTCCGATTTTTCTTTAGTTTCGCTGTTGTAAGTTCCGGTAGTTTTTTATGCATGGAGTTTGGTTACTACTACAGACAAACCAACAGACTTTCATGCACACAAAAATCTTTGTCTAAAGAGGGAATCAAAGCAGTGACCTTTGGTATAGAGTCTACACTACTGCTCCGTCGCCGATAGAGTGAATGAACCAAAGGAACTTACCGAATGTCTTCAGTCTTTTCGCAAGCGGTGCAGCAAATGTAGACTCCTTTTTCATCTTTGGAACATATCTGAAAAAATAATGTCTCTTTAAGCTTATAGAGTCACCAAGTTTTCTGTGCCGGCGGCCAAAATTGTAAGCTTCTATTGTCATTGTGACTCTAATGTCATTTGAATACATTTTGATTACACTGACAATCATCTGACAAACAAAACATGAGATTACAGCGACGCTGTCACCGACACAGAAAACTTGGTGACTCTATAAATAGCACTGGGCTAGGCAACTCTGCCCGACAAACTGTGGGCCAAATTCATCATCAAATTAAAATCTAAAAATCGTTTATGTTACGGCCTCTAAGAAGTACCTACTTATGAATGTTTAATGTAAATCCAATACCACCGATTCGGAAATCATGCTCGTAGTCCACTATCCAGCGCAAATCGATCGATCGAGCCGAACTATCGATAATTTTCGATAGTACCGATACTATCGCTAATTTTTCGTTTTTCGATTATAACTATCGATCGAAAAACTATCGATAGTTCGGCAGCACTATACTATGAATAATATGGACTAGACAGTGTATTAAACATACATAAATACTCACCTACTTTTTTATAAATAAATACTAAGAATAGATAGAGGGAGATAGATGACACAAATGTTTGTCTCGAGCGGGAGTCGGACCCGTAACCTTCGGTATAGCAGGCAGGGCACTACCAACTACACCACGCGGTCGAAATAAAAAATCAAAATAAATTTGATATTTATTTTAGTTTTTTAGTTTATTTTTAAAATAAACATAATTGATTGTTTTTATTTATTAAAAATTAAAACATAATCCCTATTATTACAATGCGTTGCATTTTTAGTCTGGTTTAACACTAAACCAGGTTTTACAACCTGTCAATCTGAATGATTAAGAACGATAGCACAGATTATTATGGTTCATTGAATGAACAAAACATAGACTAATTTAAGTTTTTTGGACTAAGAGTCTAACTTTAGTTATGGATCGCTAATTTCTACAACCAATACTAACCTTAAAATCGGATTTGTTAAACTATGTTTAAAAACTTAACGCAAATAAGATTGAATATTGTGGCGACATCTGCACGCCACATAGGAACTAAATACTAACAGCGACATCTATCCGCAACTATAGGAACTAAACTGAAGAGTCCTGAATCGCGCAAGCGAAATTTACAGCGCAATTGACTATGTATACGAGAGCCCGACTACAACCGTCGGGCAGCTCCCACCAGACAACAACACCCGTCTGTTCGGAGGATCCTCCCTTTTCAATGGGGATCGCCTAACCCCTATAATACGTATAGTTCACTTACCGGTGGATAATTTCTATCCAATCCGTCCGCCAGGAAGGTCTTGCATAATGTAGATTTGTGACAAATTCCTGTTCTTTCCTCAAATTCGCAGGGACTACCTAAACAAAAGAAAAGCTTTGAAATAAAACTACTTAGGCTGAGCAGATTACACTACATAATGTAAGGCATTACCCCACCAGTGGGGCGCTTTGGTGGGTGGTGGGGCAAAGTGGAATAATTATTTTTTATCATAGTTTTTATTTATCCTTATCCTTACTTATGCGAAAGTAACTCTGTCTGTCTGTCTGTTACCTTTTCACGGCTAAACTACTGAACCGATTAACTTGAAATTTGGTACAGGGGTAGCTTATGGTCCGGGGAAGGACATAGTCTATGTTTCATCCCGAAATTCCCACAAGATTGGTAACTACGCGGGTGAAACGGCAGGGCGCAGCTAGCTTTCAATAAAATTCATCATCGTCTAAATATATATACTTACTTAACTCAAAGGTGACTGACTGACTGACTGACATAGTGATCTATCAACGCACAGCCCAAACCACTGAAGTTTGGCATGCAGCTAGATGTGAATGAGGGTGGGGACATAAAAGGAGCTGATGATGAAGATGGCATAATGAAAGTAAGGTTGCGGGTTCGATTCCCGTGCGGGGTGAATATTTGTGTGAACCACAAATGTTTGTCTCGGTCTGGGTGTGTGTGTGAATGAGTGTGTGCGTAGTTTCTGATACCCTAGATACAAGTTACGAACTTAGGGGTCAGTTACTGTAATGAGATGATGGAGGGAATGATATGTTATGTTAAGTAAAGCTTATTACATACCTTCAGGCAGATTTAGTATTTGTCCTCTTGATACACTTAGTAATATCACAATAATATAATATATTTCCATTTTCCTCATGTTCAAGTACCTACTGTCCACAGCGCTAATTGAATAACAACTAATATAAGTAAACAGAACTTATATTGATATTTATATCTACACTACACACGCGTTGCGGTTTCGCTTGCGGTTTTATAAACCTTCTATATCACTGTAGTATACAACAAAGTTACTCTCGCTATTTGTATGTTGAGATCTTTTAAACTACGAAATGGATTGAAATAAAACACTTAAACGGATTTTTGTCGTGGTTGTATTTTGTTTTACATTTTGTGACGTTTCGGATTCTTTACAGAACCCGTGATCACAGAAGACTAAGATGGAAGACGTCTGTACAAAGTAATGTAAAAAGTTACTACCTTCAATATTAGCTATACTCCTATTGTTCACACCGTGATGTTATATATCCTATAGCCTTCCTCGATAACTGAGCTATCCAACACTGAAAGTTTTTAGCAAATCGGACCAGTAGTTCCTGAGATTATCGCGACCCAACCGCTATCAAAGGTTACAGTTTATCTAAGTATGTTTAATAATAAAATCTGAACATATTATCGCCATCTAAAGTCCGGTCCGGTATAATGCGTCCTGCTCGCACGGGTGCAATGGCGAGCGGGACGCATTATAATGTACTGTTATCCCGGACTTTGGGATTTGGTTTTTAAAAAAAACTATTTTTGATATACACAAATTATAATTGAAATAAAATATAATTATGTAGGACAACCGTTCCGAAAGAAGGATGGATGCAGACTAACTTCTACTACAAACAATGATTAATACTAAGAAAAGCTGACATTGCAGTTTTGTGTCGTCCCAGCATGAACCCTTGCAATCCAGGGATATAACACCTCCCCCTTTAAAAGGAGGCTTTGGGGTTAATTCAAAGTCTCTGTTATATTGTAATTCGAAGTGGAGCAACATTGCTAATATTAGGTTTATCTTCGGGATCTGTCTGTCTGTCTGTCATTTCTATTACAGGTTCAGGCTGAGATGCGGTTTTACAATTATTTATTTTAATTTTACAGGAACGGTTGCGTAATTTACAGATTCTCTTACAAATTAAGTATACAAGAAATAGGAATATAAAAACTACAATTACAAGTGTCAAAATTGAATAATGTGTCCCATACGTTACAATGGGTTAGTCCCATTTTACTCCACCAAAAAGTCCCAAGTTACTCCAAACAAAAATATTCTTTTTTAAAAATTTCAAAATAAGTTTCATTTTACTCCAAACTGTCAAACACTTTTGTTTATCAATATTTGGAACTGCCATACATTCAGTTTCACTTTACTCCACGCGTAATGTCACTTATGGATGAGATACAGTCAGACGCAAAAATCAAAAAGAAAAATAATACAAAGTTATAGATTTCCCATAGGCCGTGTTATTATTAAATGTAAACACATATTTATCTAATATAGAAATGTTAAATCAGAGGATATATTTTCTGTGTTTATTTTAAAATCAAGATGACTATTCAAGATGTCATTTCTTTCCTTTTGAGTGACACTGTAACTCAATAACATGCTATGTTCAAGTTAAATAACACCTTGCGGTAGAATCATTGTTCATAAAACAGTACTATGTGGACAAAAGTACCAGGCAAACATGGGTTATTAGGAGTTTTACCAACAAATAGTCCGACTGCTGGTGAGGGTGGTACAGCCTAACAAAAAAGAAACGAAATTGCTCTGTTCAAATAAACATTATGTACAAGAAATTTTATAATAACCAATTTTAATTACCAGGAAAACAGAAATGTAGAAGAGGTCTTTACAATAAACTTTATTAAATTGATTCCTAAAAGTAAATATTGGAGAATTTATTATTAGAAGTACCAGGAGAGCATATTCGCGCAAATTCTTACGAAAACCAAGCACTCTAAACAGGTAATATGTTTCATGGGCGGGACTGTACTTTAGAAGTAAGAAATTCTTATTAAATTATATCTGGGTGCCGAAATGGGAACTAATCGCACTTAAATTTACCATTTCGGCATCTTCCTGGAATTTGGAATAAACCGCATAAAATGTTTTGTTAACTTTTCTATCCGACTGTACTTCTCTTTTTGGAGTATCTTGGGACATCAAAATAAAAATCAATAAAATTATTCAAGTATCGATTGGAGTAAAGTGGGATATGAAAAATAATATATTATTTTTAATATTATTCTCTGGAGCAAACTGGGACTGCATGTATGCATTTTTTCATTTTCGATTTCAAAGGAATGGAGTAAAATGGGACTAACCCGTTACAATGTGTGGGGTTGGCGGATGTTCTATGGGTTCTAGGTCATCTAGAATAGATTTCACTTTGTCATTATAATCGGTATGAAAATCATCTAAATTTACATTATCTAATTTTACGGGTGATACATTAATTTCATTTTTAATTATTTTATTTATGTTACAACAAGAGTCATTAATTAGGTTAAAATCTGGAAAGTGGTTGATCGGAGAGGTTACATTGAAGGTGTTATACTTAGGTATGAGTGTGGTAGTTTTACAATAGACAATACAATTTTTTGGAATGTTGAGCATTCCTGTACCTGAAATAGTAATTTCTTGTAATTTGGTATTTAAACAATCTATTGATATTTTATTAGGTTCCGATTGTATAAAGATCCACTTATTGTTAATTAAGGCTTTCCAGATATTTATATTTCCTATAAGAGATTTTGTGCGACATTGAGTAGGTTTTTCAGTAACTATTTTTGAGAGAAGTTCACTCTCACATGTGGGCTTTGCGTCTGTGGAGTATACATTTTCGATGTCACAAATATAATTGCCGGGAGTAAGTAGTAGACAAACTTCTAAACTATTGAAAACACAATAGAGGGATTTGTCCTTGGTCATTGCTATGTACTTGTTATCAGGTAATATTAAACTAAACGTATTTGGGTTTGAAGCATTATGTGGTGTTGGTAGAGCAATACTATGATATAACACATATTCTTGAATTTTGACTATTGGTACTTGCAATACAAATACTACCTTATTACTAGCATAGAAACAAACTAACCTAGAAATACTTAAGATTACATGAACAGAATTAATATCTAAAGATACAGGCAGCTCGAGGTCACTGGGTAAGTATCTATAATTATTTGTAAGTTCTTTGTGAAGTTCTGTGGGTGTTATTATAGCAGGATGTAAGATATTTTGGCTACTGAATAGAATAGCGTTAATGATGTCTTCTAATTGAAAAGAAAGGGTAAGTATAGATGTTTCAATTGCATTAATTACTTCATTAACATATGCTTGTATTCGCAAACCGTTTGTGATTTCTGTAATGTTTTTGACATTTGCTGATAGTTTAGTAATAGCGTCTTTACAATTTGCTTCATTCTCTTTTATTTTATTTAGAGTGACATTATATTGATTTAACACTGTAGTAGTTACTAAAATATTTTCTTTCATTAATGAAGCTATTTTTCTTTCATTAAATTGTATGGTTCTAATGGCTTCATCATATCGTAAACCATCATTTTCGTCTAAAATACCAAATATCTTTTTAAAGATCGTTCCTGCACCGCTAATCCAAGCAGAACGTTTTGCTCTATTATCAATTAAATGTGAGATTGCTTCCAGTTCCCTGCTCATATCTTGGAACCGCACTGTTAATGGTTTTAGATGGTTATAACAATCTGTATTAATTTCTATAATTCTAGTTTGGTTACATAATTCTTCAGTAATTAAAAGGGCTGATTTAATATTTTGTACATGAGGTTTGAAGTGAGATAAATCTACAGGTATAACTATATTAAGCTTAATATTATTTATTCTTAACTTTCCTAAATAATCGAAGTAGAGTCCGGAACTAGAGTTGATTGGCTCGATGAACTTCTGATAGGGTTGGCCCTGAGCTGTACTGTAAAAATAACCTATGGTAAGTCTAATTTATATAACTAATTTAAGTGATTATTTATTTTCTACGTTACGAGTTTACTTCAGCCAGTTTGACCTGGTCAAAGTGATGGGTGACATGACGTCGATTAATAAGTAAGGTAAGTGTGTTATTACCATTGATTTTAACTACTTTATAAGGCCCTTTCCACTGTGGTGAAAGTGCTTTACGCATTCGTAGATGGTTTTTCAGATACACATAGTCCCCGATTTTGTATTTAGCTGGACGAGCGTGAGTGTCATAGTAGGTTTTAGAGGACTCTTTGGATTTCCTTATGGAATCTAAAGCCTTTTCTCTAGAATATTTCAGCCTACTCTGGAGCATACGGACATAGTCAGGGTAAGTTGCTCCTGATGCTTCGTCATATAAGGAATTTGGGATCACGGGTTTGTTTCCAAACATTAATTCGTATGGCGTGAAGTTGGTAGTAGAGTGAATAGACGTGTTGTAGGTAAGCATGGCTGTGTACACGTATCTGGGCCAATTGGATTGTTCATCATCCACAAAAGATCTCAGATACTCTTTAAGAGTGGAGTGGCTGCGCTCAAGGGCTCCTTGAGTCTGTGGATGATATGGAGATGACCAAAGATTCTTTATTTTAAGGAATTCGCAAGTTTTGCGAAATAGTTCAGATGTAAAATTGGTTCCTTGGTCTGTGAGGATCATTTTCGGGATACCAAAAATAGATATATAGTGAAGATGGCATTCGCTGGTTTCTTCTGCGGTAGTGCTTCGAATCGGGTATGCGGAAGAGAATTTTGTTAGATCATCTTGAATGGTAAGTATATATTTTAATTTAGCAACCCCTGCTTCGGGTAGTGGTCCTACTATATCTAGTGATATTCGTTGGAGTGGTTGAGTTGATGTACTCGTTATTTGCATGGGAGCCCGATTTATTTGTCTAAGAGCTTTATTGGTCTGACATTGCGTGCATCTCTTAATGAAATTTTCAATGTCAACACGCATGTTCTTCCAATAGAAGGTCTCTTGGATTCGCTTAAGCATTCTATTACTACCTAGGTGTCCGGCGATAGGAATATCATGGTTTTCTTTGAGTATTTTGGGAATTTCAGATAAAGATGGATATATGATTGAGCCTTTGTATATATGTATATTTATATTACTGTTATTGAACAAATAGAGGAGCATATTATAAATCTTAATATATTGGTGAGTATCAAATGGGTTTTTAAAATCTGTTATAGAGATATCAGGGTTTGAATCTAGATTTAAATTGATAACTAGTTCATTCCTTATTCTTTTCAGGCTCTCATAGATATCTGGATAGCTAGATTTGTCAAAATGATGTACTTTGAAAAATAGGAAATAGTATGTTATATCCTTATTTTCAAACGATATAAACGAATTTAAAGATCTTTCTTTGTGGATAATCTCCGAATTATTGGACATGTTATCTAAAATATTTTGGACATATGGATTCGACTCATCGAGATCTATAGATGTAGGTAAGATAATTATTTTATATTTAGATTTAGTTATATCTTCTTTATGTTCTTGAATTACCGTATTAAAGTTCATATTATCTTTTTGCGCTGTTGCTTTTAGGAACGCGGGATAGCTATCATTGGATATACCAGGTAGGTCATTACTGTTTTCAGGGTCACAGCTTGGATGCTGGATCGTTGGATTTGCAGGTGGATCGTCCGGAATCCACAAGCGTTCAGAGGTAGAAGGTAAGTCATTATTAGTGTTTTCTTCCAGGATTTCAGCAGATTTAGAATTAAGCTCTATTTCAGGCAAAGGGAGTAAGTCGTTATCATCTAGAGCAAGAGGATCTGTAACAGGTGAGTTTAGCTCTTCAGGATGAAACGAGGGTGGAGATATTAAAAGATCCATGAGGTCTTTATCTACTGCCTGAGAGGGTTCTCTTTCCATTTCAGGATTGGGCTTTGATATAGATTCCGGTTGGACAGGGTTGACTGGGAATCGAGAGAGGGCGTCGGCATTGGAATTTATTTTGCCCTTTTTATATTTAATGTCATATTCGAATTCTTCTAGTTTGAGTCGCCAACGAATCAGCCTTGAACCAGGGTCTTTACAATTAAATAGCCATTGTAAGGGCTTATGGTCAGTGACAACTGAGAAATGGTTACCGTATAGGTAAGGGCGGAATGTTTTCGTGCCGAATAGTATGGCGAGACATTCTTTCTCAGTAACACTATAATTACATTCGGCCTTGTTCAGGGTGCGAGATGCAAATGCTATAGGTCTATCTTGGCCTATTTGACCCTGGGACAAAATCGCAGATATTGCGTAGTTTGAAGCGTCACAGGTAAGGATAAAAGGTTTAGAGAAATCGGGGTAAGCTAATATAGGGGCGGAAACAAGTTTGTTCTTTAGGCTTTCGAATGATAATTGTTGAGCGTTTTCCCATAGAAAGGGCACGTCCTTTTTGAGTAGATTAGTTAAAGGTTTAGCTAGTTTGGAAAATCCAGGTATGAAACGGCGATAATATGACACGAGGCCTAAAAATGATTTTATGTCTTTAGGACATTTAGGGATTGGATATTCAGTGACTGCCTTGATTTTTTCAGGGTTAGGTTTCACACCTTCGTCTGTAATTATATGTCCTAAGTAAGCGACCTCTCTACGTAAAAATTCACATTTGTCTGGCTGAAGTTTAAGATTATAATTTCGTAATCTTTTGAAGACTTGAGAAAGATTATCTATGTGATCGGAAAGCTGGTGAGAATAGATTACGATGTCATCTAGGTATACGAAGCAGCGAATACCCTGAAAGCCAGACAAAGCAGTATTCATTAATCTTTGGAAGGTAGAAGGCGCGTTTTTCAAACCGAATGGCATTCGGACAAATTCGTAATGTCCTTGTGGAACTGTAAATGCTGTTTTCGGTCTATCCTCGGCTTTAACTTCAATTTGATGAAAGCCAGAAGATAAATCAAGGGTTGAGAAATATTTACATGATCCCAGTTGATCTAGGATTTCCGAAATCTGTGGTATGGGATATGCGTCGCCGATTGTTATATCGTTCAACTTGCGGTAGTCGATGACGACCCGCCATTTTTGTTGGCCAGATGCGTCTAACTTTTTTGGGACAACCCAAATGGGTGAAGACCATGGAGAAGTAGAGGGTTCTATTATCCCTTGGCTAAGCATTTTATTAACTTGATCGTTAACTTCTTTCTTATGAACTTCTGGGAAACGATATGATTTAGTGTGAATTGGAATAGAAGAAGTGGTTGGTATATCATGTTGTAAAGCGTTAGTGAAACTTAATTGTTCATCAGGGAGATGAAAGATATCGGCGTAATTTGAACAGAGGTCACAAAGAGCTTCCAATTCTTCTGAGTTTAAATGCGATGTTCGTAAGAGGTTAAGAACCTGTTGTGAGCGTTCAAAAGATGTTAGATTAGTATTGTGATTTATATCAACATAAATATTGTTTATCGATATAGGGGTACTTTTACACATTGGAGTTAGTTTTAATTTAAGATTAGAGGAGAGTTCAATATGATTTTCGGAAACATTTACCACTGAGATGTTTATTCGATTATTATTTTTTACTTTTACTAAGCAATTTGGAAATAGTAAATCATCTGAATGGTGATAGTCAAGTAAAAAGCCTTCTTTAATTTGTGGATTTAAGACAGAACATTCGATTATAGTTTCTGTCCTAGGAGGAATGACATAAGTGGGCTCACTAAAGTGTAGTTTGATTTTCACCTTTTTGTCTTTACCTAGACTAAGGATATCAGAGGTGTAATCAATTTTACAACCAAATGTAGTAAGGAAGTCTGTACCTATGATGCCATCATAAGGTAGGTTAATATTTTTTACTACATGGAATTTAAAAGGAATGGACATATTCTTGGATACTTTAAGTTTTAATTGGAAATGGCCTTCAGTAGCCGTAGGCTCATCGCCTGGATCGATACCTTTGAGTTTGATTGTTTCATTAACAATCTTTGGATGTTTACTAAAAGAGGATGATTTTAGTAAACATATCGCCGAGCCGGAATCGACGAGTAAAGAGAGCGGTGTTTCCGCTACAGGAGAGTCCAACAGGACGTGGGGAAGTAATCTCTTTGTAGTGTCGATATTGATTTCGTAAACCTTGAGATTATCGGATTGGAACATGTGGTTGGTGTCATTTTTTGATGATAGCCTCGAGTGACACCGGGACGAGGCTTTTACTAGTTTAAATTTTCATCTGCGGAATCATCCTCGGGGACATCTACACATTCGTCTACGTGGGTCACGCGATTAGGATAAAATTTATCATGGTTTGACCTCTGGTTCATCTGATTGCGGCGGTTATTATTAGCCACCCGGAGCTCACAATCTTTGATATCATGTCCCGTCGCTTTACAATATCTACAGAATGGTCCTGATGCCTTCGGAACTTGTTTGGATTGTGAAGGGTAATCAGAACTGAATTTATTATTTGATTGTGGATTATTATAGGGCTTAGAGTATTTAAAATTGGATTTGTTATTTGATGGTTGATTATTATAGGGGTTTGCATTATTAGTTTGACTGGCGTTTCGTTTGGCGAACTGGCTATTTTGTATTTTCTCCTCTGACATGGCCAGGTTCACCGCGCTGTTAAAGTTTTTAGGGTTGCGGGCTCTAACTAGGTTTGAAATCCTTGGTAACAGCCCCATAAGAAAATGGTGCAGAGCAAGGTCCTCCATGGAGGCTATACGGCCAGGAATTTCCTTCTGAGGATAATTGGCCAACGAAATTTCAGTTAACAAATTGAAAAGGGCAGTTTCGACACGAAGTGAAAATTGACTGACTGTTTCATTAACCCCCTGTCTACTTTCTTGTAACTCAGTTAACAAATGTGTATAATGTTTATGTTCACTAAACTGAGTCTTAAGGAATTCTTTTAATTGGCTCCAATCACTAAATTCTTTAATAGCGCAAGTAGTTGCAGCCCTACCTTCTAGTGAATTTATAATATACTTAAAAAGCATAGGTTTCTGGACATCGGTTGCCAAATCCATCGCATTGTTACATTTAATAATAAATGCGTTTAAATGTTCCCTGCTTCCGTCATAAGGTTTTATAAATTTAAGAAGAGCGTTAATATCCATTTCGAGGCTTTTAGACTTAGACCTAGTGCTTCTAGAAGACGGAGATGGTTGTCGAGATGACTTACCTTTGGATTCTACAGATTCGTCTGACTTATCAAAAGTGGGCTCTTCAATTTTTGCTCCTAGCATAATTACATAGAGCCAACCAAGAAAACGAAATATTACGCTTAAATATTTTCGGGACTCTAATTCGATTTAATAATATAAAGATGGATATTAAATATAATATTACAACCAAAATAGTACAAACAAATTATTTCAAACGGGTTTTGCCTATTACCCAAAGGAACTCTAATAATATTGTAGTCAAAACAATGACCAAGGACTCACTGTATCGCTAATGCGTGGGCGACCGATAAGAACGCGACGACGTTGATCTTGAACATTCCGATGCACGGTGTCTGGCGAGTGGATTTGATTGTTATTTCTTAACAGGATAAGTTGCGACTTCGATTCCAGGACACGTAGCTCGAAGGTTAAAAGTATCCTTTATTTACAGGACACGGATTGTAAGGATGCTCCAAGGATGAGTATATATCACTTATATCACTGGCACGATAGGATATTCGTTTTAAACACAGATTTTTGAACACTGGTTACACATTAATTATTTCTAGATTTCACTGGATACGGATTTATTATTTTCGGATTTCACTGAATATAGTTTTTCAGTTATTTTGTTTTGGATTTTTGCGAGATCCGGCGCGAGTCTGCGGAACGGGCACTGTGAATTTCCGGATCCCACCGCTGCCACCAAATGTTATCCCGGACTTTGGGATTTGGTTTTTAAAAAAAACTATTTTTGATATACACAAATTATAATTGAAATAAAATATAATTATGTAGGACAACCGTTCCGAAAGAAGGATGGATGCAGACTAACTTCTACTACAAACAATGATTAATACTAAGAAAAGCTGACATTGCAGTTTTGTGTCGTCCCAGCATGAACCCTTGCAATCCAGGGATATAACAGTACGCAGGTGCGACAGAGATAGATAGCTACAGGTCAACGTACGATATTTCGTGTGAATTACTACCGGTCTATAGTCCCAAACTAAGCAAAGCTTGTACAGACAGACCAACTTTTATTCTTATTTTTTTTTTTATTTGCCTATTGTGTCCCACTGCTGGGCAAAGGCCTGCCTTCCTTCCTTCCAGATAGCTCGGTCTTCGGCTTTGGTGGCCCAGTGTTTTTCGTGCAAATCGAGATCGTCACGCCACCTTCGTCTGGGGCGACCTCTTGGTCTTTTGGTAGTAGGTATCCAAGTTGAGGTGACCTTCGCCCAACGGTCGCAAGACATCCGGCACACGTGCCCCACGCGTTTATTCTTATAGATTGTTTTATTTTATATCTTTACTAGCAGCACGCGGTTTCACTCGCGTAGATCCCGCTCCCATGAGAATGCGGGGACAAAATGCTAAAAACCTTCCTTTTGAATCACTCTATCTATTAAAACAAACCGCATCAAAATCCGTTGCGAAGTTTCAAAGATGTAAGCATACATAGGGACAGACAGCGGGAAGCGACTTTGTTTTATACTATGTAGTGATCTTTATACTCGTATGTTCACAAGGTAATACAGGTCGTCTGTCTTTTTATATTTTTTAATATTGATATTGAAAGAGTAATATAGTTGTTTTATTTGTATTATAAGCGACAAGGTTTTTTGTATAGTTTTTTTTTATTGTATTTTAAGCGACTTAAAATTCTTACATTTTTTTTTTGTTGTATCCGACAGTTATTTAAAATATGAATAGCCGTGTTTTTAACCTAAAGAGGGATGTGTGTGTGTGTGTATCTGTCTGTCAGTGGCATCATAGCTCCCAAACGGATGAACCGATTTCAATTTAGTTTTTTTTGTATTAAAGGGGACTTACGTGCGAGTGTTCTTAGACATGTTTGATGAAAATCGGTTGACCCGTTTAAAAGTTATGGGGGTTTGAAAGTAATTGTGTTGGGGGTTTTTTAATTTTCAATTTAATTGTTGCAATATCAAGTCATATATTTTGTTTGAAAATCACGTCAGATATTTATATTTCAGATTTTTATAACACAAAAAATGATGTACTTTTTTACCTCAGCCGGGAATCGAACCAGTCCATTTATTTTCCAGTTAGGAGTTAGGACGGATGTCCTTCACTGACTCCATGATCTGTGTTAGGAACCTCTATTCACAAGCAATTATTAATTAAAAAACTTAAACATTACACAATCATTCTCTCTATCATCTCATTACAGTAACTGACCCCTAACTAAGTCCGTAACTTGTATCTAGGGTATCAGAAACTACGCACACACTCACACACACACCCAGACCGAGACAAACATATTCACCCCGCACGGGAAAGCAGTCCGGCATTGTGACCACTCTGCCATCGAGTTCGTCAAAAATAAATAAATAATAAATCCTTCAGATTGTTTTCAATTTGCATTTAGCTGAACTGGTTTTGATAATACTTGTTTATATATATATATTATCTTGTATGAGTAACCGCAAAGCTATACAGCAAATTATAATTATTAATTGATAAAAGACAGTCCGGACTGCCCGTGCGGGACGGGGGAGGAAACCGCACTACATATACTTTTAGAATGCCCCAGATTTGCCTATGGTAGGCATGATCTGGAGCACAAAGTTAACCTTAGCTTAACAGAGACCAATCTTAAAGATTGGATCTCAAACAGTGACTCCAGATCATGCCTAACAGAATACATTTGTAAAATTGTTAAAATAAGCAACCTAGGTAATCAATAATTAGGTAAGAAATTATATGTATACTCTGCATTTAAAAATGCAGATGTTTTACATAGGAAAATAGTAATAGCATAAGTAATATAAATAACATGAATATTAAACAAAATGTAATGTAGAAAATAAGTATATAATTGTAAGGATATTCGGATAAGCCAGAAAAGGTCCTTAGCTTCTGCTGAGGGACAACTTAGACATAAGAACCCTTGTACTCAATTTATTTTGTAAATAAAAAACCCTATCCTGCTCCTCAATCTCAATGATGAACAAAGCACCTGACTTGCGTCTGTGTCTGAGGGATAAAAAAAAAAAAAAATCGATTCCGCACACTTAAAACCGGATTTGGAACACTAAGTTTTTGGGCGAATTTCGAGCCGAGTTGGGGCCATATGGCCGTATGTGGGCGAAAATTATAATTTCGTATTTTCGCGCTGTTTTAACGGATTTTGTATAGTTTTGATATGCCTAATCGATTCCGCACACTTAAAACCGGATTTGGAACACTAAGTTTTTGGGCGAATTTCGAGCCGAGTTGGGGCCATATGGCCGTATGTGGGCGAAAATTATAATTTCGTATTTTCGCGCTGTTTTAACGGATTTTGTATAGTTTTGATATGCCTAATCGATTCCGCACACTTAAAACCGGATTTGGAACACTAAGTTTTTGGGCGAATTTCGAGCCGAGTTGGGGCCATATGGCCGTATGTGGGCGAAAATTATAATTTCGTATTTTCGCGCTGTTTTAACGGATTTTGTATAGTTTTGATATGCCTAATCGATTCCGCACACTTAAAACCGGATTTGAACACTAAGTTTTTGGGCGAATTTCGAGCCGAGTTGGGGCCATATGGCCGTATGTGGACGAAAATTATAATTTCGTATTTTCGCGCTGTTTTAACGGATTTTGTATAGTTTTGATATGCCTAATCGATTCCGCACACTTAAAACCGGATTTGGAACACTAAGTTTTTGGGCGAATTTCGAGCCGAGTTGGGGCCATATGGGCGTATGTGGGCGAAAATTATAATTTCGTATTTTCGCGCAGTTTTAACGGATTTTGTATAGTTTTGATATGCCTAATCGATTCCGCACACTTAAAACCGGATTTGGAACACTAAGTTTTTGGGCGAATTTCGAGCCGAGTTGGGGCCATATGGCCGTATGTGGGCGAAAATTATAATTTCGTATTTTCGCGCTGTTTTAACGGATTTTGTATAGTTTTGATATGCCTAATCGATTCCGCACACTTAAAACCGGATTTGGAATACTAAGTTTTTGGGCGAATTTCGAGCCGAGTTGGGGCCATATGGCCGTATGTGGGTGAAAATTATAATTTCGTATTTTCGCGCTGTTTTAACGGATTTTGTATAGTTTTGATATGCCTAATCGATTCCGCACACTTAAAACCGGATTTGGAACACTAAGTTTTTGGGTGAATTTCGAGCCGAGTTGGGGCCATATGGCCGTGTGTGGGCGAAAATTATAATTTCGTATTTTCGCGCTGTTTTAACGGATTTTGTATATTTTTGATATGCCTAATCGATTCCGCACACTTAAAACCGGATTTGGAATACTAAGTTTTTGGGCGAATTTCGAGCCGAGTTGGGGCCATATGGCCGTATGTGGGCGAAATTTATAATTTCGTATTTTCGCGCTGTTTTAACGGATTTTGTATATTTTTGATATGCCTAATCGATTCCGCACACTTAAAACCGGATTTGGAACACTAAGTTTTTGGGCGAATTTCGAGCCGAGTTGGGGCCATATGGCCGTATGTGGGCGAAAATTATAATTTCGTATATTCGCGCTGTTTTAACGGATTTTGTATAGTTTTGATATGCCTAATCGATTCCGCACACTTAAAACCGGATTTGGAATACTAAGTTTTTGGGCGAATTTCGAGCCGAGTTGGGGCCATATGGCCGTATGTGGGTGAAAATTATAATTTCGTATTTTCGCGCTGTATTAACGGATTTTGTATAGTTTTGATATGCCTAATCGATTCCGCACACTTAAAACCGGATTTGGAACACTAAGTTTTTGGGCGAATTTCGAGCCGAGTTGGGGCCATATGGCCGTATGTGGGTGAAAATTATAATTTCGTATTTTCGCGCTGTTTTAACGGATTTTGTATATTTTTGATATGCCTAATCGATTCCGCACACTTAAAACCGGATTTGGAACACTAAGTTTTTGGGCAAATTTGAGCCGAGTTGGGGCCATATGGGCCGTATGTGGGCGAAAATTATAATTTCGTATTTTCGCGCTGTTTTAACGGATTTTGTATAGTTTTGATATGCCTAATCGATTCCGCACACTTAAAACCGGATTTGGAACACTAAGTTTTTGGGCGAATTTCGAGCCGAGTTGGGGCCATATGGCCGTATGTGGGTGAAAATTATAATTTCGTATTTTCGCGCTGTTTTAACGGATTTTGTATATTTTTGATATGCCTAATCGATTCCGCACACTTAAAACCGGATTTGGAACACTAAGTTTTTGGGCAAATTTCGAGCCGAGTTGGGGCCATATGGCCGTATGTGGGCGAAAATTATAATTTCGTATTTTCGCGCTGTTTTAACGGATTTTGTATAGTTTTGATATGCCTAATCGATTCCGCACACTTAAAACCGGATTTGAACACTAAGTTTTTGGGCGAATTTCGAGCCGAGTTGGGGCCATATGGCCGTATGTGGGCGAAAATTATAATTTCGTATTTTCGCGCTGTTTTAACGGATTTTGTATAGTTTTGATATGCCTAATCGATTCCGCACACTTAAAACCGGATTTGGAACACTTAAGTTTTTGGGCGAATTTCGAGCCGAGTTGGGGCCATATGGCCGTATGTGGGCGAAAATTATAATTTCGTATTTTCGCGCAGTTTTAACGGATTTGTAATAGTTTTGATATGCCTAATCGATTCCGCACACTTAAAACCGGATTTGGAATACTAAGTTTTTGGGCGAATTTCGAGCCGAGTTGGGGCCATATGGCCGTATGTGGGTGAAAATTATAATTTCGTATTTTCGCGCTGTTTTAACGGATTTTGTATAGTTTTGATATGCCTAATCGATTCCGCACACTTAAAACCGGATTTGGAACACTAAGTTTTTGGGCGAATTTCGAGCCGAGTTGGGGCCATATGGGCGTATGTGGGCGAAAATTATAATTTCGTATATTCGCGCTGTTTTAACGGATTTTGTATAGTTTTGATATGCCTAATCGATTCCGCACACTTAAAACCGGATTTGGAACACTAAGTTTTTGGGCGAATTTCGAGCCGAGTTGGGGCCATATGGCCGTATGTGGGCGAAAATTATAATTTCGTATTTTCGCGCTGTTTTAACGGATTTTGTATAGTTTTGATATGCCTAATCGATTCCGCACACTTAAAACCGGATTTGGAACACTAAGTTTTTGGGCGAATTTCGAGCCGAGTTGGGGCCATATGGCCGTATGTGGGCGAAAATTATAATTTCGTATTTTCGCGCTGTTTTAACGGATTTTGTATAGTTTTGATATGCCTAATCGATTCCGCACACTTAAAACCGGATTTGGAACACTAAGTTTTTGGGCGAATTTCGAGCCGAGTTGGGGCCATATGGCCGTATGTGGGCGAAAATTATAATTTCGTATTTTCGCGCTGTTTTAACGGATTTTGTATAGTTTTGATATGCCTAATCGATTCCGCACACTTAAAACCGGATTTGGAACACTAAGTTTTGGGAAGAATTTCGAGCCGAGTTGGGGCCATATGGCCGTATGTGGGCGAAAATTATAATTTCGTATTTTCGCGCTGTTTTAACGGATTTTGTATAGTTTTGATATGCCTAATCGATTCCGCACACTTAAAACCGGATTTGGAATACTAAGTTTTTGGGCGAATTTCGAGCCGAGTTGGGGCCATATGGCCGTATGTGGGTGAAAATTATAATTTCGTATTTTCGCGCTGTTTTAACGGATTTTGTATAGTTTTGATATGCCTAATCGATTCCGCACACTTAAAACCGGATTTGGAACACTAAGTTTTTGGGCGAATTTCGAGCCGAGTTGGGGCCATATGGCCGTATGTGGGTGAAAATTATAATTTCGTATTTTCGCGCTGTTTTAACGGATTTTGTATAGTTTTGATATGCCTAATCGATTCCGCACACTTAAAACCGGATTTGGAACACTAAGTTTTTGGGCGAATTTCGAGCCGAGTTGGGGCCATATGGGCGTATGTGGGCGAAAATTATAATTTCGTATATTCGCGCTGTTTTAACGGATTTTGTATAGTTTTGATATGCCTAATCGATTCCGCACACTTAAAACCGGATTTGGAACACTAAGTTTTTGGGCGAATTTCGAGCCGAGTTGGGGCCATATGGCCGTATGTGGGCGAAAATTATAATTTCGTATTTTCGCGCTGTTTTAACGGATTTTGTATAGTTTTGATATGCCTAATCGATTCCGCACACTTAAAACCGGATTTGGAACACTAAGTTTTTGGGCGAATTTCGAGCCGAGTTGGGGCCATATGGCCGTATGTGGGCGAAAATTATAATTTCGTATTTTCGCGCTGTTTTAACGGATTTTGTATAGTTTTGATATGCCTAATCGATTCCGCACACTTAAAACCGGATTTGGAACACTAAGTTTTTGGGCGAATTTCGAGCCGAGTTGGGGCCATATGGCCGTATGTGGGCGAAAATTATAATTTCGTATTTTCGCGCTGTTTTAACGGATTTTGTATAGTTTTGATATGCCTAATCGATTCCGCACACTTAAAACCGGATTTGGAACACTAAGTTTTTGGGCGAATTTCGAGCCGAGTTGGGGCCATATGGCCGTATGTGGGCGAAAATTATAATTTCGTATTTTCGCGCTGTTTTAACGGATTTTGTATAGTTTTGATATGCCTAATCGATTCCGCACACTTAAAACCGGATTTGGAATACTAAGTTTTTGGGCGAATTTCGAGCCGAGTTGGGGCCATATGGCCGTATGTGGGTGAAAATTATAATTTCGTATTTTCGCGCTGTTTTAACGGATTTTGTATAGTTTTGATATGCCTAATCGATTCCGCACACTTAAAACCGGATTTGGAACACTAAGTTTTTGGGCGAATTTCGAGCCGAGTTGGGGCCATATGGCCGTGTGTGGGCGAAAATTATAATTTCGTATTTTCGCGCTGTTTTAACGGATTTTGTATATTTTTGATATGCCTAATCGATTCCGCACACTTAAAACCGGATTTGGAATACTAAGTTTTTGGGCGAATTTCGAGCCGAGTTGGGGCCATATGGCCGTATGTGGGCGAAATTTATAATTTCGTATTTTCGCGCTGTTTTAACGGATTTTGTATATTTTTGATATGCCTAATCGATTCCGCACACTTAAAACCGGATTTGGAACACTAAGTTTTTGGGCGAATTTCGAGCCGAGTTGGGGCCATATGGCCGTATGTGGGTGAAAATTATAATTTCGTATTTTCGCGCTGTTTTAACGGATTTTGTATATTTTTGATATGCCTAATCGATTCCGCACACTTAAAACCGGATTTGGAACACTAAGTTTTTGGGCAAATTTGAGCCGAGTTGGGGCCATATGGGCCGTATGTGGGCGAAAATTATAATTTCGTATTTTCGCGCTGTTTTAACGGATTTTGTATAGTTTTGATATGCCTAATCGATTCCGCACACTTAAAACCGGATTTGGAACACTAAGTTTTTGGGTGAATTTCGAGCCGAGTTGGGGCCATATGGCCGTATGTGGGTGAAAATTATAATTTCGTATTTTCGCGCTGTTTTAACGGATTTTGTATATTTTTGATATGCCTAATCGATTCCGCACACTTAAAACCGGATTTGGAACACTAAGTTTTTGGGCGAATTTCGAGCCGAGTTGGGGCCATATGGCCGTATGTGGGCGAAAATTATAATTTCGTATTTTCGCGCTGTTTTAACGGATTTTGTATAGTTTTGATATGCCTAATCGATTCCGCACACTTAAAACCGGATTTGGAACACTAAGTTTTTGGGCGAATTTCGAGCCGAGTTGGGGCCATATGGCCGTATGTGGGCGAAAATTATAATTTCGTATTTTCGCGCTGTTTTAACGGATTTTGTATAGTTTTGATATGCCTAATCGATTCCGCACACTTAAAACCGGATTTGGAACACTAAGTTTTTGGGCGAATTTCGAGCCGAGTTGGGGCCATATGGCCGTATGTGGGCGAAAATTATAATTTCGTATTTTCGCGCTGTTTTAACGGATTTTGTATAGTTTTGATATGCCTAATCGATTCCGCACACTTAAAACCGGATTTGGAATACTAAGTTTTTGGGCGAATTTCGAGCCGAGTTGGGGCCATATGGCCGTATGTGGGTGAAAATTATAATTTCGTATTTTCGCGCTGTTTTAACGGATTTTGTATAGTTTTGATATGCCTAATCGATTCCGCACACTTAAAACCGGATTTGGAACACTAAGTTTTTGGGCGAATTTCGAGCCGAGTTGGGGCCATATGGCCGTATGTGGGCGAAAATTATAATTTCGTATTTTCGCGCTGTTTTAACGGATTTTGTATATTTTTGATATGCCTAATCGATTCCGCACACTTAAAACCGGATTTGGAATACTAAGTTTTTGGGCGAATTTCGAGCCGAGTTGGGGCCATATGGCCGTATGTGGGCGAAAATTATAATTTCGTATTTTCGCGCTGTTTTAACGGATTTTGTATAGTTTTGATATGCCTAATCGATTCCGCACACTTAAAACCGGATTTGGAACACTTAAGTTTTTGGGCGAATTTCGAGCCGAGTTGGGGCCATATGGCCGTATGTGGGCGAAAATTATAATTTCGTATTTTCGCGCAGTTTTAACGGATTTGTAATAGTTTTGATATGCCTAATCGATTCCGCACACTTAAAACCGGATTTGGAATACTAAGTTTTTGGGCGAATTTCGAGCCGAGTTGGGGCCATATGGCCGTATGTGGGTGAAAATTATAATTTCGTATTTTCGCGCTGTTTTAACGGATTTTGTATAGTTTTGATATGCCTAATCGATTCCGCACACTTAAAACCGGATTTGGAACACTAAGTTTTTGGGCGAATTTCGAGCCGAGTTGGGGCCATATGGCCGTATGTGGGCGAAAATTATAATTTCGTATTTTCGCGCTGTTTTAACGGATTTTGTATATTTTTGATATGCCTAATCGATTCCGCACACTTAAAACCGGATTTGGAACACTAAGTTTTTGGGCGAATTTCGAGCCGAGTTGGGGCCATATGGGCGTATGTGGGCGAAAATTATAATTTCGTATATTCGCGCTGTTTTAACGGATTTTGTATATTTTTGATATGCCTAATCGATTCCGCACACTTAAAACCGGATTTGGAACACTAAGTTTTTGGGCGAATTTCGAGCCGAGTTGGGGCCATATGGCCGTATGTGGGCGAAAATTATAATTTCGTATTTTCGCGCTGTTTTAACGGATTTTGTATAGTTTTGATATGCCTAATCGATTCCGCACACTTAAAACCGGATTTGGAACACTAAGTTTTTGGGCGAATTTCGAGCCGAGTTCGAGCCATATGGGCGTATGTGGGCGAAAATTATAATTTCGTATTTTCGCGCTGTTTTAACGGATTTTGTATAGTTTTGATATGCCTAATCGATTCCGCACACTTAAAACCGGATTTGGAACACTAAGTTTTTGGGTGAATTTCGAGCCGATTTGGGGCCATATGGGCGTATGTGGGCGAAAATTATAATTTCGTATTTTCGCGCTGTTTTAACGGATTTTGTATAGTTTTGATATGCCTAATCGATTCCGCACACTTAAAACCGGATTTGGAACACTAAGTTTTTGGGCGAATTTCGAGCCGAGTTGGGGCCATATGGCCGTATGTGGGTGAAAATTATAATTTCGTATTTTCGCGCTGTTTTAACGGATTTTGTATATTTTTGATATGCCTAATCGATTCCGCACACTTAAAACCGGATTTGGAATACTAAGTTTTTGGGCAAATTTCGAGCCGAGTTGGGGCCATATGGCCGTATGTGGGCGAAAATTATAATTTCGTATTTTCGCGCTGTTTTAACGGATTTTGTATATTTTTGATATGCCTAATCGATTCCGCACACTTAAAACCGGATTTGGAACACTAAGTTTTTGGGCAAATTTCGAGCCGAGTTGGGGCCATATGGGCCGTATGTGGGCGAAAATTATAATTTCGTATTTTCGCGCTGTTTTAACGGATTTTGTATAGTTTTGATATGCCTAATCGATTCCGCACACTTAAAACCGGATTTGGAACACTAAGTTTTTGGGCGAATTTCGAGCCGAGTTGGGGCCATATGGCCGTATGTGGGTGAAAATTATAATTTCGTATTTTCGCGCTGTTTTAACGGATTTTGTATATTTTTGATATGCCTAATCGATTCCGCACACTTAAAACCGGATTTGGAACACTAAGTTTTTGGGCAAATTTCGAGCCGAGTTGGGGCCATATGGCCGTATGTGGGCGAAAATTATAATTTCGTATTTTCGCGCTGTTCTAACGGATTTTATATAGTTTTGATATGCCTAATCGATTCCGCACACTTAAAACCGGATTTGGAACACTTAAGTTTTTGGGCGAATTTCGAGCCGAGTTGGGGCCATATGGCCGTATGTGGGCGAAAATTATAATTTCGTATTTTCGCGCAGTTTTAACGGATTTGTAATAGTTTTGATATGCCTAATCGATTCCGCACACTTAAAACCGGATTTGGAATACTAAGTTTTTGGGCGAATTTCGAGCCGAGTTGGGGCCATATGGCCGTATGTGGGTGAAAATTATAATTTCGTATTTTCGCGCTGTTTTAACGGATTTTGTATAGTTTTGATATGCCTAATCGATTCCGCACACTTAAAACCGGATTTGGAACACTAAGTTTTTGGGCGAATTTCGAGCCGAGTTGGGGCCATATGGGCGTATGTGGGCGAAAATTATAATTTCGTATATTCGCGCTGTTTTAACGGATTTTGTATAGTTTTGATATGCCTAATCGATTCCGCACACTTAAAACCGGATTTGGAACACTAAGTTTTTGGGCGAATTTCGAGCCGAGTTGGGGCCATATGGCCGTATGTGGGCGAAAATTATAATTTCGTATTTTCGCGCTGTTTTAACGGATTTTGTATAGTTTTGATATGCCTAATCGATTCCGCACACTTAAAACCGGATTTGGAACACTAAGTTTTTGGGCGAATTTCGAGCCGAGTTGGGGCCATATGGCCGTATGTGGGCGAAAATTATAATTTCGTATTTTCGCGCTGTTTTAACGGATTTTGTATAGTTTTGATATGCCTAATCGATTCCGCACACTTAAAACCGGATTTGGAACACTAAGTTTTTGGGCGAATTTCGAGCCGAGTTGGGGCCATATGGCCGTATGTGGGCGAAAATTATAATTTCGTATTTTCGCGCTGTTTTAACGGATTTTGTATAGTTTTGATATGCCTAATCGATTCCGCACACTTAAAACCGGATTTGGAACACTAAGTTTTGGGGCGAATTTCGAGCCGAGTTGGGGCCATATGGCCGTATGTGGGCGAAAATTATAATTTCGTATTTTCGCGCTGTTTTAACGGATTTTGTATAGTTTTGATATGCCTAATCGATTCCGCACACTTAAAACCGGATTTGGAATACTAAGTTTTTGGGCGAATTTCGAGCCGAGTTGGGGCCATATGGCCGTATGTGGGTGAAAATTATAATTTCGTATTTTCGCGCTGTTTTAACGGATTTTGTATAGTTTTGATATGCCTAATCGATTCCGCACACTTAAAACCGGATTTGGAACACTAAGTTTTTGGGCGAATTTCGAGCCGAGTTGGGGCCATATGGCCGTATGTGGGTGAAAATTATAATTTCGTATTTTCGCGCTGTTTTAACGGATTTTGTATAGTTTTGATATGCCTAATCGATTCCGCACACTTAAAACCGGATTTGGAACACTAAGTTTTTGGGCGAATTTCGAGCCGAGTTGGGGCCATATGGGCGTATGTGGGCGAAAATTATAATTTCGTATATTCGCGCTGTTTTAACGGATTTTGTATAGTTTTGATATGCCTAATCGATTCCGCACACTTAAAACCGGATTTGGAACACTAAGTTTTTGGGCGAATTTCGAGCCGAGTTGGGGCCATATGGCCGTATGTGGGCGAAAATTATAATTTCGTATTTTCGCGCTGTTTTAACGGATTTTGTATAGTTTTGATATGCCTAATCGATTCCGCACACTTAAAACCGGATTTGGAACACTAAGTTTTTGGGCGAATTTCGAGCCGAGTTGGGGCCATATGGCCGTATGTGGGCGAAAATTATAATTTCGTATTTTCGCGCTGTTTTAACGGATTTTGTATAGTTTTGATATGCCTAATCGATTCCGCACACTTAAAACCGGATTTGGAACACTAAGTTTTTGGGCGAATTTCGAGCCGAGTTGGGGCCATATGGCCGTATGTGGGCGAAAATTATAATTTCGTATTTTCGCGCTGTTTTAACGGATTTTGTATAGTTTTGATATGCCTAATCGATTCCGCACACTTAAAACCGGATTTGGAACACTAAGTTTTTGGGCGAATTTCGAGCCGAGTTGGGGCCATATGGCCGTATGTGGGCGAAAATTATAATTTCGTATTTTCGCGCTGTTTTAACGGATTTTGTATAGTTTTGATATGCCTAATCGATTCCGCACACTTAAAACCGGATTTGGAATACTAAGTTTTTGGGCGAATTTCGAGCCGAGTTGGGGCCATATGGCCGTATGTGGGTGAAAATTATAATTTCGTATTTTCGCGCTGTTTTAACGGATTTTGTATAGTTTTGATATGCCTAATCGATTCCGCACACTTAAAACCGGATTTGGAACACTAAGTTTTTGGGCGAATTTCGAGCCGAGTTGGGGCCATATGGCCGTATGTGGGCGAAAATTATAATTTCGTATTTTCGCGCTGTTTTAACGGATTTTGTATATTTTTGATATGCATAATCGATTCCGCACACTTAAAACCGGATTTGGAATACTAAGTTTTTGGGCGAATTTCGAGCCGAGTTGGGGCCATATGGCCGTATGTGGGCGAAATTTATAATTTCGTATTTTCGCGCTGTTTTAACGGATTTTGTATATTTTTGATATGCCTAATCGATTCCGCACACTTAAAACCGGATTTGGAACACTAAGTTTTTGGGCGAATTTCGAGCCGAGTTGGGGCCATATGGCCGTATGTGGGTGAAAATTATAATTTCGTATTTTCGCGCTGTTTTAACGGATTTTGTATATTTTTGATATGCCTAATCGATTCCGCACACTTAAAACCGGATTTGGAACACTAAGTTTTTGGGCAAATTTGAGCCGAGTTGGGGCCATATGGGCCGTATGTGGGCGAAAATTATAATTTCGTATTTTCGCGCTGTTTTAACGGATTTTGTATAGTTTTGATATGCCTAATCGATTCCGCACACTTAAAACCGGATTTGGAACACTAAGTTTTTGGGTGAATTTCGAGCCGAGTTGGGGCCATATGGCCGTATGTGGGTGAAAATTATAATTTCGTATTTTCGCGCTGTTTTAACGGATTTTGTATATTTTTGATATGCCTAATCGATTCCGCACACTTAAAACCGGATTTGGAACACTAAGTTTTTGGGCGAATTTCGAGCCGAGTTGGGGCCATATGGCCGTATGTGGGCGAAAATTATAATTTCGTATTTTCGCGCTGTTTTAACGGATTTTGTATAGTTTTGATATGCCTAATCGATTCCGCACACTTAAAACCGGATTTGGAACACTAAGTTTTTGGGCGAATTTCGAGCCGAGTTGGGGCCATATGGCCGTATGTGGGCGAAAATTATAATTTCGTATTTTCGCGCTGTTTTAACGGATTTTGTATAGTTTTGATATGCCTAATCGATTCCGCACACTTAAAACCGGATTTGGAACACTAAGTTTTTGGGCGAATTTCGAGCCGAGTTGGGGCCATATGGCCGTATGTGGGCGAAAATTATAATTTCGTATTTTCGCGCTGTTTTAACGGATTTTGTATAGTTTTGATATGCCTAATCGATTCCGCACACTTAAAACCGGATTTGGAATACTAAGTTTTTGGGCGAATTTCGAGCCGAGTTGGGGCCATATGGCCGTATGTGGGTGAAAATTATAATTTCGTATTTTCGCGCTGTTTTAACGGATTTTGTATAGTTTTGATATGCCTAATCGATTCCGCACACTTAAAACCGGATTTGGAACACTAAGTTTTTGGGCGAATTTCGAGCCGAGTTGGGGCCATATGGCCGTATGTGGGCGAAAATTATAATTTCGTATTTTCGCGCTGTTTTAACGGATTTTGTATATTTTTGATATGCCTAATCGATTCCGCACACTTAAAACCGGATTTGGAATACTAAGTTTTTGGGCGAATTTCGAGCCGAGTTGGGGCCATATGGCCGTATGTGGGCGAAAATTATAATTTCGTATTTTCGCGCTGTTTTAACGGATTTTGTATAGTTTTGATATGCCTAATCGATTCCGCACACTTAAAACCGGATTTGGAACACTTAAGTTTTTGGGCGAATTTCGAGCCGAGTTGGGGCCATATGGCCGTATGTGGGCGAAAATTATAATTTCGTATTTTCGCGCAGTTTTAACGGATTTGTAATAGTTTTGATATGCCTAATCGATTCCGCACACTTAAAACCGGATTTGGAATACTAAGTTTTTGGGCGAATTTCGAGCCGAGTTGGGGCCATATGGCCGTATGTGGGTGAAAATTATAATTTCGTATTTTCGCGCTGTTTTAACGGATTTTGTATAGTTTTGATATGCCTAATCGATTCCGCACACTTAAAACCGGATTTGGAACACTAAGTTTTTGGGCGAATTTCGAGCCGAGTTGGGGCCATATGGCCGTATGTGGGCGAAAATTATAATTTCGTATTTTCGCGCTGTTTTAACGGATTTTGTATATTTTTGATATGCCTAATCGATTCCGCACACTTAAAACCGGATTTGGAACACTAAGTTTTTGGGCGAATTTCGAGCCGAGTTGGGGCCATATGGGCGTATGTGGGCGAAAATTATAATTTCGTATATTCGCGCTGTTTTAACGGATTTTGTATATTTTTGATATGCCTAATCGATTCCGCACACTTAAAACCGGATTTGGAACACTAAGTTTTTGGGCGAATTTCGAGCCGAGTTGGGGCCATATGGCCGTATGTGGGCGAAAATTATAATTTCGTATTTTCGCGCTGTTTTAACGGATTTTGTATAGTTTTGATATGCCTAATCGATTCCGCACACTTAAAACCGGATTTGGAACACTAAGTTTTTGGGCGAATTTCGAGCTGAGTTCGAGCCATATGGGCGTATGTGGGCGAAAATTATAATTTCGTATTTTCGCGCTGTTTTAACGGATTTTGTATAGTTTTGATATGCCTAATCGATTCCGCACACTTAAAACCGGATTTGGAACACTAAGTTTTTGGGTGAATTTCGAGCCGATTTGGGGCCATATGGGCGTATGTGGGCGAAAATTATAATTTCGTATTTTCGCGCTGTTTTAACGGATTTTGTATAGTTTTGATATGCCTAATCGATTCCGCACACTTAAAACCGGATTTGGAACACTAAGTTTTTGGGCGAATTTCGAGCCGAGTTGGGGCCATATGGCCGTATGTGGGTGAAAATTATAATTTCGTATTTTCGCGCTGTTTTAACGGATTTTGTATATTTTTGATATGCCTAATCGATTCCGCACACTTAAAACCGGATTTGGAATACTAAGTTTTTGGGCAAATTTCGAGCCGAGTTGGGGCCATATGGCCGTATGTGGGCGAAAATTATAATTTCGTATTTTCGCGCTGTTTTAACGGATTTTGTATATTTTTGATATGCCTAATCGATTCCGCACACTTAAAACCGGATTTGGAACACTAAGTTTTTGGGCAAATTTCGAGCCGAGTTGGGGCCATATGGGCCGTATGTGGGCGAAAATTATAATTTCGTATTTTCGCGCTGTTTTAACGGATTTTGTATAGTTTTGATATGCCTAATCGATTCCGCACACTTAAAACCGGATTTGGAACACTAAGTTTTTGGGCGAATTTCGAGCCGAGTTGGGGCCATATGGCCGTATGTGGGTGAAAATTATAATTTCGTATTTTCGCGCTGTTTTAACGGATTTTGTATATTTTTGATATGCCTAATCGATTCCGCACACTTAAAACCGGATTTGGAACACTAAGTTTTTGGGCAAATTTCGAGCCGAGTTGGGGCCATATGGCCGTATGTGGGCGAAAATTATAATTTCGTATTTTCGCGCTGTTCTAACGGATTTTATATAGTTTTGATATGCCTAATCGATTCCGCACACTTAAAACCGGATTTGAACACTAAGTTTTTGGGCGAATTTCGAGCCGAGTTGGGGCCATATGGCCGTATGTGGGCGAAAATTATAATTTCGTATTTTCGCGCTGTTTTAACGGATTTTGTATAGTTTTGATATGCCTAATCGATTCCGCACACTTAAAACCGGATTTGGAACACTAAGTTTTTGGGCGAATTTCGAGCCGAGTTGGGGCCATATGGGCGTATGTGGGCGAAAATTATAATTTCGTATTTTCGCGCTGTTTTAACGGATTTTGTATAGTTTTGATATGCCTAATCGATTCCGCACACTTAAAAGCGGATTTGGAACACTAAGTTTTTGGGCGAATTTCGAGCCGAGTTGGGGCCATATGGGCGTATGTGGGCGAAAATTATAATTTCGTATTTTCGCGCTGTTTTAACGGATTTTGTATAGTTTTGATATGCCTAATCGATTCCGCACACTTAAAACCGGATTTGGAACACTAAGGTTTTGGGCGAATTTCGAGCCGAGTTGGGGCCATATGGCCGTATGTGGGCGAAAATTATAATTTCGTATTTTCGCGCTGTTTTAACGGATTTTGTATAGTTTTGATATGCCTAATCGATTCCGCACACTTAAAACCGGATTTGGAACACTAAGTTTTTGGGCGAATTTCGAGCCGAGTTGGGGCCATATGGCCGTATGTGGGCGAAAATTATAATTTCGTATTTTCGCGCTGTTTTAACGGATTTTGTATAGTTTTGATATGCCTAATCGATTCCGCACACTTAAAACCGGATTTGGAACACTAAGTTTTTGGGCGAATTTCGAGCCGAGTTGGGGCCATATGGCCGTATGTGGGCGAAAATTATAATTTCGTATTTTCGCGCTGTTTTAACGGATTTTGTATAGTTTTGATATGCCTAATCGATTCCGCACACTTAAAACCGGATTTGGAATACTAAGTTTTTGGGCGAATTTCGAGCCGAGTTGGGGCCATATGGCCGTATGTGGGTGAAAATTATAATTTCGTATTTTCGCGCTGTTTTAACGGATTTTGTATAGTTTTGATATGCCTAATCGATTCCGCACACTTAAAACCGGATTTGGAACACTAAGTTTTTGGGCGAATTTCGAGCCGAGTTGGGGCCATATGGCCGTATGTGGGCGAAAATTATAATTTCGTATTTTCGCGCTGTTTTAACGGATTTTGTATATTTTTGATATGCCTAATCGATTCCGCACACTTAAAACCGGATTTGGAATACTAAGTTTTTGGGCGAATTTCGAGCCGAGTTGGGGCCATATGGCCGTATGTGGGCGAAAATTATAATTTCGTATTTTCGCGCTGTTTTAACGGATTTTGTATAGTTTTGATATGCCTAATCGATTCCGCACACTTAAAACCGGATTTGGAACACTTAAGTTTTTGGGCGAATTTCGAGCCGAGTTGGGGCCATATGGCCGTATGTGGGCGAAAATTATAATTTCGTATTTTCGCGCAGTTTTAACGGATTTGTAATAGTTTTGATATGCCTAATCGATTCCGCACACTTAAAACCGGATTTGGAATACTAAGTTTTTGGGCGAATTTCGAGCCGAGTTGGGGCCATATGGCCGTATGTGGGTGAAAATTATAATTTCGTATTTTCGCGCTGTTTTAACGGATTTTGTATAGTTTTGATATGCCTAATCGATTCCGCACACTTAAAACCGGATTTGGAACACTAAGTTTTTGGGCGAATTTCGAGCCGAGTTGGGGCCATATGGCCGTATGTGGGCGAAAATTATAATTTCGTATTTTCGCGCTGTTTTAACGGATTTTGTATATTTTTGATATGCCTAATCGATTCCGCACACTTAAAACCGGATTTGGAACACTAAGTTTTTGGGCGAATTTCGAGCCGAGTTGGGGCCATATGGGCGTATGTGGGCGAAAATTATAATTTCGTATATTCGCGCTGTTTTAACGGATTTTGTATATTTTTGATATTTATTTATTTATTTATTTATTTATTTAGGACGACCAGTGAAAGTTACATTACATCTTATAAATAAAAACTTAAATAACTAAATTAAAAAATAAATGCACTTTCTGTAGGTGCCACAACATGCGAAGAATTAAAATATAACATAAAATATCACGTTAGATTAAAATGAAAACTATGGAAATAAAATCTTGAGAATAAAATAAAATGCTTGAATAGAATTAAAAAAAAACAATAAGAAATAAAATTAAACATGAAAACAAATTAAATCAAAATTAGGTAAATCAGAATCAAATTAAAATTATTAAAATTAAATTAAATGAGTAAATGTCAACAGTTAAATACTTATTAATAATAAATTAAATTAAATTACAAATTACAAAAATTTTTTTTACAAAAACAAACAAAACAATGACTATTTAAACACAATGAATACTATAAGAGGCTAAGTATTACTTGACCTTTAAATGAATTGAAAGTGTCGTTGAAAATATCCATAGATTCGTCTAGCAAGTTGTATGATCTAGATAGTCTGGCGATGGGAGCGTTAAATTTAAGGTTGGTACGGGATAAAGGAGGAGCGAGAATGTTAATGGGATGACGGGGCAGGCGGCTGGGTACTCGTATGTTAAACGATCCTAACAACACAGGGCAATCTATCAGGTTATGAAGAAGTTTATACAAAAATAATAGATCCGTTAACTTTCTCCGAGATGTCAAACTAAGTAAACCAAAGTGTTTTAATTTGTCGTCATAAGTTGGTAGTTTTTTGAGTAGGCCGCAGTTGTATGCTAAATGACGCATAAACCTTTTCTGTAATCGCTCTATACGGAGTTGATGTACGGCGTAATGAGGAGACCATACTACACTGCAGTATTCTAGATTGCTTCTGACATAGGCGTTAAAAAGAGTTATCTTAGTAGATGGATTTCTAAAATGTTTACCATTACGTATTATGAACCCGAGCATTTTAGAGGATTTGGCAACTATATTATCTAAATGATGAGTAAAGGTAAGTTTTGAATCAAAGAGAACTCCTAAGTCACGTGTGGTATCATACTTTGGTAAACGATTATTATTTAGAGCGTAATTTGAGTCAACATTTCTATGTTTGCGTGAAAAGGTAATGACGTGACACTTAGAGATGTTAAGTAACATTTCATTATCACTGCACCATCTAGAAACATTTGTTACATCTTCTTGTAATAAGTTAACATCAGTAGAATTCTTAATAACTCTACAGAATTTGAGGTCATCGGCATAGAGATAGAAATGACTGTTAATAATCACAGATGAAATGTCATTGATAAATATATTAAAGAGCCAAGGACCTAGATGGGATCCCTGAGGCACACCTGAATAAGCTGCATAGCTATCAGACATAAATCCTTTGACAACCACAAACTGGCTCCTGAGGTGTAAATAGGAACGAAACCATCTTAACAGATTCCCATGCATACCACATCCCTCCAGCTTTACCAATAGTATTCGATGACTCACTCTGTCAAATGCTTTAGAGAAATCGGTATAAACTGCGTCAACTTGGTAACCTGCGTCTACTGCATCGGTAAGATGGCTATGAAAAGTTACAAGGCTAGTGCAAGCAGATCTACGGCACACAAAACCGTGCTGACTGTTCGTTAATATTGACTTTGTGTGAAACTGTAACGTGGGAAAAAGGAGAGCTTCGAATATTTTCCCGAAAACCGATAGTATAGAAATTGGTCTGTAGTTAGTTACAGAACTACGATCATCACTTTTATACAAGGGAGTAACTTTAGCCAACTTCCAGGCAGATGGAAATACACCAGAATCAATTGAGTGATTGTAAATGAGGTACAATGGAAGATATAAAGCAGAAGAACATTTTACAACAAAAATAGAGGGTATGCCATCAGGCCCTGCGCCTTTATTAGGGTCCATTCTTTTTAAATAATTTAAAATGTGCCTTTTAGAAAAATGAATAGTATCCAATGTATTAGTACTGATATTATTAGTTTTGTTACTGCTCGAAGTGTCACGTGTACAGGTAGAAAAAGTAGACGAAAAGTGTTTCGCGAATAAATTACAAATTTCAGTACCATTAGATGCCCAATCATCATCGAGACGCATTTTATCAGGATATGAGTTTGTGTTCGCACGTTTATGTTTCAAATATGACCAAAAATATTTAGGATTAAGAGAAATGTTATCTTCGATAGAGGCAATATAATTATTATAGCATGTAATGGCTAATGATTTACATCTCTTAGTTAAAGTTTGCAATGAAATTTCATCTAAAGGATTCTCATAGATTTTATATTTGTGTAAAGTTTTTAATCTTTCTCTATTTAATTTTATTAACTCTCTGGTATACCACTTAGGATTTTTTCTACTGCGAATCGAAGTAATAGGAATATAAGTGCGAATAATATTGTCAAGTATATCATAAAATCTGTTGACCATTTCATCAATATCAGAATAAATAGATAGTTCATTAACCCAATCAATTCCATCTAGCTGTGCAGTAACAATGTTATAATCAGCTTTCCAAAAATTGGTTCGGGTTACAGACTTATTTAGTTTCAAACCAGAAAAATAATCTTTACCTATGGATATATTCAACGGCACATGGTATGGATCTATATTCACTAAGGGATTGTCTGAAGAGACGACATTAACATTTTTCGTGTCACTTAAAACTAAGTCTAGGATCTTATGTTTATTGTTCGATACAAGATTAAATTGACTAAGGTTATTTAATGAGATGAAATCTAAAAGTACATTGCCCAATGTAGAACCATTATTTATAGGTAGTTGACAGGAGTTAGGTTCGGGCCAATCAATACAATTCATATTAAAATCGCCAACAATGAATATATTATGCATATTTTCAATCACACTGTTTACTTTATCTATAAAATTATCTATTATGTTACGTTTAATAGGAGGAGGGATATAAACAGCACAGAAATACATTGCAAATTTAGGTGACAAATTTACGCAAATCCAAAGATCCTCACAAAGACTTTCATTATTGTAAACACGATAGGAGTTAAATTCTTTTTTGACAGCTATTAATACACCACCACCATTCTTGTCCTTGTGAAAACCAGTACTCTCGCGGTCCCTTCTGTAAACTATGTAACGATCATCAAAGAGTTCATTATCGTAAATACCTTTATTCAACCATGTTTCGGTTAGTATCACAATGTCATAATTACTGCAGGAAAGATTACAAAGAAAATCATGAGTTTTAGTTCTTAGTCCTCTAGTGTTTTGGTAATATACATTTAAGTGACTGAATTTTGTAGCGATAAGTACCAAAAATTAAACCTAATGTAAAAGAGAGAGTCAAAACAGGAAGAGTTATTGCAAATTGTCGAGAGTAAACTGGGATTTCACAAAAACAAAATCGGAGTTTTCAGTTTTCCTCATAAAAACTCGACCTTGCTTAGTCCAGACAAACTTGTATCCGAGCTCCTTAGCTTTTAGACGAGCGGCAGCATGTAGTTTCCTATTGACAGGTGACAGATGCTCCACGACGTAAATTGGTTGTTTGTTTCCGCCTATGCCTAGGTGGCTAGAGTTGATTTTGTCCGTTGGGTTAGCCTTATTAAATTTGATGACCCCAGCAAGGAGAGTGTCGCGGAGTCGTGGAGTTGCAAGCTTTACTATGATAGCTCGAGGTCTAAGATCTTGTTTATTGGCCTTGGCTACACGAGTGCAATGGTGGATATCATCTTTCTTAATTTCACAAGAAACAACTTTAGAGAGCTGTGTAACTGTAGTTACAAGATTTTCAGATTTGTGTTCCGGTACGCATTGTATTTCGATGTTGCATGATCTATTGATTTGTTCCATTGATTGTAGCCTAGATGAGAGTTCCTGGACAGTGGTAGTGAGATGTGAGTTTTCATTCTGCAAGTTATGAATAACATCCTTTTGTTTGGAGAATTCCGATTTAATTGTCTCATATTCGGCATTTATAAATTTTACCCCATCTTCCAAGGACGATATATCGTTTTTTAAAGTGAGAAGTTCCTGCCTAACCATAGTTTTCAACTTGGATTGAAGATCTTCTATAAGAGAGAGTTTCATCAAGTTAAGCTCTTCCCTAATAATAGAACGTATATCATCGTTGTTACGTGATACCTCGACTGGAGATGTGTTTCTCTTGGAACGTTTCGTGACATTATCATTAGATGAGTACGTAAGCAGATTTTCAGTGCTCGTATTTGGGATGTTATTAGGCCGTATGGGAGTGTTGGTGTTATCGGATTTTGGCAATTTTAGTAAGCATCCTTGACACTGCCAGTTTTGTTTCTGAGTGTTGTCCATTGAATGTAACCTTTTTTCAGTCACATTAGCACATAAAAGATCAAATCTCAATTTACAAATAGAGCAGTTTAAAAAATCTTTACTCATTATCTTCGTCCTACAGCCAGCACAGATTCCATTCGACTTAGACATTGTGTGAATAGGAGCTTTATCAATATAGTGATTTTATTGTCTGTGGTTGACAGATCATTGAGTTTGTAGTAACGTCAAACGTCAATCACAATATGAACTGTCATTTATTTCGTTTTTGCTAATAGAGGTTATTTTCGTATTGAAAAATGGATATGCAGTGCGTGAAAATGCAGTTATTATTTAAAAAGCCGGAAGTTTGCAATATTGTCTTAAATCAATGGATGAGAAAAATGATTTGTGAACGATGAAATTGCAGATTTTTCCTCTAAAAGGTGGTGCACACAGTGAAACAGAATGATGGAGTTTTCTCACCGTAATACAGGGTTCCTTTGGTGCACTTCAGATCCAAGTATTTATCACTTTTTCCACACAAATTTAATTATTGTATAGGGAGATAGATTAAACACGTCTATTTACAGTTATAGTCCAACCGGAAGTCATCATGATATGCCTAATCGATTCCGCACACTTAAAACCGGATTTGGAACACTAAGTTTTTGGGCGAATTTCGAGCCGAGTTGGGGCCATATGGCCGTATGTGGGCGAAAATTATAATTTCGTATTTTCGCGCTGTTTTAACGGATTTTGTATAGTTTTGATATGCCTAATCGATTCCGCACACTTAAAACCGGATTTGGAACACTAAGTTTTTGGGCGAATTTCGAGCCGAGTTCGAGCCATATGGGCGTATGTGGGCGAAAATTATAATTTCGTATTTTCGCGCTGTTTTAACGGATTTTGTATAGTTTTGATATGCCTAATCGATTCCGCACACTTAAAACCGGATTTGGGACACTAAGTTTTTGGGCGAATTCCGAGCCAAGTTGGGGCCATATGGCCGTATGTGGGCGAAAATTATAATTTCGTATTTTCGCGCTGTTTTAACGGATTTTGTATAGTTTTGATATGCCTAATCGATTCCGCACACTTATAACCGGATTTGGAACACTAAGTTTTTGGGTGAATTTCGAGCCGAGTTGGGGCCATATGGGCGTATGTGGGCGAAAATTATAATTTCGTATTTTCGCGCTGTTTTAACGGATTTTGTATAGTTTTGATATGCCTAATCGATTCCGCACACTTAAAACCGGATTTGGAACACTAAGTTTTTGGGCGAATTTCGAGCCGAGTTGGGGCCATATGGCCGTATGTGGGCGAAAATTATAATTTCGTATTTTCGCGCTGTTTTAACGGATTTTGTATATTTTTGATATGCCTAATCGATTCCGCACACTTAAAACCGGATTTGGAACACTAAGTTTTTGGGCGAATTTCGAGCCGAGTTGGGGCCATATGGCCGTATGTGGGCGAAAATTATAATTTCGTATTTTCGCGCTGTTTTAACGGATTTTGTATAGTTTTGATATGCCTAATCGATTCCGCACACTTAAAACCGGATTTGGAACACTAAGTTTTTGGGCGAATTTCGAGCCGAGTTGGGGCCATATGGGCGTATGTGGGCGAAAATTATAATTTCGTATTTTCGCGCTGTTTTAACGGATTTTGTATAGTTTTGATATGCCTAATCGATTCCGCACACTTAAAACCGGATTTGGAACACTAAGTTTTTGGGTGAATTTCGAGCCGAGTTGGGGCCATATGGGCGTATGTGGGCGAAAATTATAATTTCGTATTTTCGCGCTGTTTTAACGGATTTTGTATAGTTTTGATATGCCTAATCGATTCCGCACACTTAAAACCGGATTTGGAACACTAAGTTTTTGGGCGAATTTCGAGCCGAGTTGGGGCCATATGGCCGTATGTGGGTGAAAATTATAATTTCGTATTTTCGCGCTGTTTTAACGGATTTTGTATATTTTTGATATGCCTAATCGATTCCGCACACTTAAAACCGGATTTGGAATACTAAGTTTTTGGGCAAATTTCGAGCCGAGTTGGGGCCATATGGCCGTATGTGGGCGAAAATTATAATTTCGTATTTTCGCGCTGTTTTAACGGATTTTGTATATTTTTGATATGCCTAATCGATTCCGCACACTTAAAACCGGATTTGGAACACTAAGTTTTTGGGCAAATTTCGAGCCGAGTTGGGGCCATATGGGCCGTATGTGGGCGAAAATTATAATTTCGTATTTTCGCGCTGTTTTAACGGATTTTGTATAGTTTTGATATGCCTAATCGATTCCGCACACTTAAAACCGGATTTGGAACACTAAGTTTTTGGGCGAATTTCGAGCCGAGTTGGGGCCATATGGCCGTATGTGGGTGAAAATTATAATTTCGTATTTTCGCGCTGTTTTAACGGATTTTGTATATTTTTGATATGCCTAATCGATTCCGCACACTTAAAACCGGATTTGGAACACTAAGTTTTTGGGCAAATTTCGAGCCGAGTTGGGGCCATATGGCCGTATGTGGGCGAAAATTATAATTTCGTATTTTCGCGCTGTTCTAACGGATTTTGTATAGTTTTGATATGCCTAATCGATTCCGCACACTTAAAACCGGATTTGAACACTAAGTTTTTGGGCGAATTTCGAGCCGAGTTGGGGCCATATGGCCGTATGTGGGCGAAAATTATAATTTCGTATTTTCGCGCTGTTTTAACGGATTTTGTATAGTTTTGATATGCCTAATCGATTCCGCACACTTAAAACCGGATTTGGAACACTAAGTTTTTGGGCGAATTTCGAGCCGAGTTGGGGCCATATGGCCGTATGTGGGCGAAAATTATAATTTCGTATTTTCGCGCTGTTTTAACGGATTTTGTATAGTTTTGATATGCCTAATCGATTCCGCACACTTAAAAGCGGATTTGGAACACTAAGTTTTTGGGCGAATTTCGAGCCGAGTTGGGGCCATATGGGCGTATGTGGGCGAAAATTATAATTTCGTATTTTCGCGCTGTTTTAACGGATTTTGTATAGTTTTGATATGCCTAATCGATTCCGCACACTTAAAACCGGATTTGGAACACTAAGGTTTTGGGCGAATTTCGAGCCGAGTTGGGGCCATATGGCCGTATGTGGGCGAAAATTATAATTTCGTATTTTCGCGCTGTTTTAACGGATTTTGTATAGTTTTGATATGCCTAATCGATTCCGCACACTTAAAACCGGATTTGGAACACTAAGTTTTTGGGCGAATTTCGAGCCGAGTTGGGGCCATATGGCCGTATGTGGGCGAAAATTATAATTTCGTATTTTCGCGCTGTTTTAACGGATTTTGTATAGTTTTGATATGCCTAATCGATTCCGCACACTTAAAACCGGATTTGGAACACTAAGTTTTTGGGTGAATTTCGAGCCGAGTTGGGGCCATATGGGCGTATGTGGGCGAAAATTATAATTTCGTATTTTCGCGCTGTTTTAACGGATTTTGTATAGTTTTGATATGCCTAATCGATTCCGCACACTTAAAACCGGATTTGGAACACTAAGTTTTTGGGCGAATTTCGAGCCGAGTTGGGGCCATATGGGCGTATGTGGGCGAAAATTATAATTTCGTATTTTCGCGCTGTTTTAACGGATTTTGTATAGTTTTGATATGCCTAATCGATTCCGCACACTTAAAACCGGATTCGGAACACCAAGTTTTTGGGCGAATTTCGAGCCGAGTTGGGGCCATATGGCCGTATGTGGGCGAAATTTATAATTTCGTATTTTCGCGCTGTTCTAACGGATTTTGTATATTTTTGATATGCCTAATCGATTCCGCACACTTAAAACCGGATTTGGAACACTAAGTTTTTGGGCGAATTTCGAGCCGAGTTGGGGCCATATGGCCGTATGTGGGTGAAAATTATAATTTCGTATTTTCGCGCTGTTTTAACGGATTTTGTATATTTTTGATATGCCTAATCGATTCCGCACACTTAAAACCGGATTTGGAACACTAAGTTTTTGGGCAAATTTTGAGCTGAGTTGGGGCCATATGGGCCGTATGTGGGCGAAAATTATAATTTCGTATTTTCGCGCTGTTTTAACGAATTTTGTATAGTTTTGATATGCCTAATCGATTCCGCACACTTAAAACCGGATTTGGAACACTAAGTTTTTGGGCGAATTTCAAGCCGAGTTGGGGCCATATGGCCGTATGGGGGTGAAAATTATAATTTCGTATTTTCGCGCTGTTTTAACGGATTTTGTATATTTTTGATATGCCTAATCGATTCCGCACACTTAAAACCGGATTTGGAACACTAAGTTTTTGGGCACATTTCGAGCCGAGTTGGGGCCATATGGCCGTATGTGGGCGAAAATTATAATTTCGTATTTTCGCGCTGTTTTAACGGATTTTGTATAGTTTTGATATGCTTAATCGATTCCGCACACTTAAAACCGGATTTGAACACTAAGTTTTTGGGCGAATTTCGAGCCGAGTTGGGGCCATATGGCCGTATGTGGGCGAAAATTATAATTTCGTATTTTCGCGCTGTTTTAACGGATTTTGTATAGTTTTGATATGCCTAATCGATTCCGCACACTTAAAACCGGATTTGGAACACTAAGTTTTTGGGCGAATTTCGAGCCGAGTTGGGGCCATATGGCCGTATGTGGGCGAAAATTATAATTTCGTATTTTCGCGCTGTTTTAACGGATTTTGTATAGTTTTGATATGCCTAATCGATTCCGCACACTTAAAACCGGATTTGGAACACTAAGTTTTTGGGCGAATTTCGAGCCGAGTTGGGGCCATATGGCCGTATGTGGGCGAAAATTATAATTTCGTATTTTCGCGCTGTTTTAACGGATTTTGTATAGTTTTGATATGCCTAATCGATTCCGCACACTTAAAACCGGATTTGGAACACTAAGTTTTTGGGTGAATTTCGAGCCGAGTTGGGGCCATATGGGCGTATGTGGGCGAAAATTATAATTTCGTATTTTCGCGCTGTTTTAACGGATTTTGTATAGTTTTGATATGCCTAATCGATTCCGCACACTTAAAACCGGATTTGGAACACTAAGTTTTTGGGCGAATTTCGAGCCGAGTTGGGGCCATATGGGCCGTATGTGGGCGAAAATTATAATTTCGTATTTTCGCGCTGTTTTAACGGATTTTGTATAGTTTTGATATGCCTAATCGATTCCGCACACTTAAAACCGGATTTGGAACACTAAGTTTTTGGGCGAATTTCGAGCCGAGTTGGGGCCATATGGCCGTATGTGGGCGAAAATTATAATTTCGTATTTTCGCGCTGTTTTAACGGATTTTGTATAGTTTTGATATGCCTAATCGATTCCGCACACTTAAAACCGGATTTGGAACACTAAGTTTTTGGGTGAATTTCGAGCCGAGTTGGGGCCATATGGGCGTATGTGGGCGAAAATTATAATTTCGTATTTTCGCGCTGTTTTAACGGATTTTGTATAGTTTTGATATGCCTAATCGATTCCGCACACTTAAAACCGGATTTGAAACACTAAGTTTTTGGGCGAATTTCGAGCCAAGTTGGGGCCATATGGCCGTATGTGGGCGAAAATTATAATTTCGTATTTTCGCGCTGTTTTAACGGATTTTGTATAGTTTTGATATGCCTAATCGATTCCGCACACTTAAAACCGGATTTGGAACACTAAGTTTTTGGGCGAATTTCGAGCCGAGTTGGGGCCATATGGGCGTATGTGGGCGAAAATTATAATTTCGTATTTTCGCGCTGTTTTAACGGATTTTGTATAGTTTTGATATGCCTAATCGATTCCGCACACTTAAAACCGGATTTGGAACACTAAGTTTTTGGGTGAATTTCGAGCCGAGTTGGGGCCATATGGGCGTATGTGGGCGAAAATTATAATTTCGTATTTTCGCGCTGTTTTAACGGATTTTGTATAGTTTTGATATGCCTAATCGATTCCGCACACTTAAAACCGGATTTGAAACACTAAGTTTTTGGGCGAATTTCGAGCCAAGTTGGGGCCATATGGCCGTATGTGGGCGAAAATTATAATTTCGTATTTTCGCGCTGTTTTAACGGATTTTGTATAGTTTTGATATGCCTAATCGATTCCGCACACTTAAAACCGGATTTGGAACACTAAGTTTTTGGGCGAATTTCGAGCCGAGTTGGGGCCATATGGGCGTATGTGGGCGAAAATTATAATTTCGTATTTTCGCGCTGTTTTAACGGATTTTGTATAGTTTTGATATGCCTAATCGATTCCGCACACTTAAAACCGGATTTGGAACACTAAGTTTTTGGGCGAATTTCGAGCCGAGTTGGGGCCATATGGCCGTATGTGGGCGAAAATTATAATTTCGTATTTTCGCGCTGTTTTAACGGATTTTGTATAGTTTTGATATGCCTAATCGATTCCGCACACTTAAAACCGGATTTGGAACACTAAGTTTTTGGGCGAATTTCGAGCCGAGTTGGGGCCATATGGCCGTATGTGGGCGAAAATTATAATTTCGTATTTTCGCGCTGTTTTAACGGATTTTGTATAGTTTTGATATGCCTAATCGATTCCGCACACTTAAAACCGGATTTGGAACACTAAGTTTTTGGGCGAATTTCGAGCCGAGTTGGGGCCATATGGGCGTATGTGGGCGAAAATTATAATTTCGTATTTTCGCGCTGTTTTAACGGATTTTGTATAGTTTTGATATGCCTAATCGATTCCGCACACTTAAAACCGGATTTGGAACACTAAGTTTTTGGGCGAATTTCGAGCCGAGTTGGGGCCATATGGGCGTATGTGGGCGAAAATTATAATTTCGTATTTTCGCGCTGTTTTAACGGATTTTGTATATTTTTGATATGCCTAATCGATTCCGCACACTTAAAACCGGATTTGGAACACTAAGTTTTTGGGCGAATTTCGAGCCGAGTTGGGGCCATAGGGCCGTATGTGGGCGAAAATTATAATTTCGTATTTTCGCGCAGTTTTAACGGATTTTGTATAGTTTTAATATGCATAATCGATTCCGCACATTTAAAACCGGATTTGGAATACTAAGTTTTTGGGCGAATTTCGAGCCGAGTTGGGGCCATATGGCCGTATGTGGGCGAAAATTATAATTTCGTATTTTCGCGCTGTTTTAACGGATTGCGTATATTTTTGATATGCCTAATCGATTCCGCACACTTAAAACCGGATTTGGAACACTAAGTTTTTGGGCGAATTTCGAGCCGAGTTGGGGCCATATGGGCGTATGTGGGCGAAAATTATAATTTCGTATTTTCGCGCTGTTTTAACGGATTTTGTATATTTTTGATATGCCTAATCGATTCCGCACACTTAAAACCGGATTTGGAACACTAAGTTTTTGGGCGAATTTTGAGCCGAGTTGGGGCCATATGGCCGTATGTGGGCGAAAATTATAATTTCGTATTTTCGCGCTGTTTTAACGGATTTTGTATAGTTTTGATATGCCTAATCGATTCCGCACACTTAAAACCGGATTTGGAACACTAAGTTTTTGGGCGAATTTCGAGCCGAGTTGGGGCCATATGGGCGTATGTAGGCGAAAATTATAATTTCGTATTTTCGCGCTGTTTTAACGGATTTTGTATAGTTTTGATATGCCTAATCGATTCCGCACACTTAAAACCGGATTTGGAACACTAAGTTTTTGGGCGAATTTTAGCCGAGTTGGGGCCATATGGCCGTATGTGGGCGAAAATTATAATTTCGTATTTTCGCGCTGTTTTAACGGATTTTGTATAGTTTTGATATGCCTAATCGATTCCGCACACTTAAAACCGGATTTGGAACACTAAGTTTTTGGGCGAATTTCGAGCCGAGTTGGGGCCATATGGCCGTATGAGGGCGAAAATTATAATTTCGTATTTTCGCGCTGTTTTAACGGATTTTGTATAGTTTTAATATGCATAATCGATTCCGCACATTTAAAACCGGATTTGGAATACTAAGTTTTTGGGCGAATTTCGAGCCGAGTTGGGGCCATATGGCCGTATGTGGGTGAAAATTATAATTTCGTATTTTCGCGCTGTTTTAACGGATTTTGTATATTTTTGATATGCCTAATCGATTCCGCACACTTAAAACCGGATTTGGAACACTAAGTTTTTGGGCAAATTTCGAGCCGAGTTGGGGCCATATGGCCGTATGTGGGCGAAAATTATAATTTCGTATTTTCGCGCTGTTTTAACGGATTTTGTACAGTTTTGATATGCCTAATCGATTCCGCACACTTAAAACCGGATTTGGAACACTAAGTTTTTGGGCGAATTTCGAGCCGAGTTGGGGCCATATGGCCGTATGTGGGCGAAAATTATAATTTCGTATTTTCGCGCTGTTTTAACGGATTTTGTATAGTTTTGATATGCCTAATCGATTCCGCACACTTAAAACCGGATTTGGAACACTAAGGTTTTGGGCGAATTTCGAGCCGAGTTGGGGCCATATGGGCGTATGTGGGCGAAAATTATAATTTCGTATTTTCGCGCTGTTTTAACGGATTTTGTATAGTTTTGATATGCCTAATCGATTCCGCACACTTAAAACCGGATTTGGAACACTAAGTTTTTGGGCGAATTTCGAGCCGAGTTGGGGCCATATGGGCGTATGTGGGCGAAAATTATAATTTCGTATTTTCGCGCTGTTTTAACGGATTTTGTATAGTTTTGATATGCCTAATCGATTCCGCACACTTAAAACCGGATTTGGAACACTAAGTTTTGAGGCGAATTTCGAGCCGAGTTGGGGCCATATGGCCGTATGTGGGCGAAAATTATAATTTCGTATTTTCGCGCTGTTTTAACGGATTTTGTATAGTTTTGATATGCCTAATCGATTCCGCACACTTAAAACCGGATTTGGAACACTAAGTTTTTGGGCGAATTTCGAGCCGAGTTGGGGCCATATGGGCGTATGTGGGCGAAAATTATAATTTCGTATTTTCGCGCTGTTTTAACGGACTTTGTATAGTTTTGATATGCCTAATCGATTCCGCACACTTAAAACCGGATTTGGAACACTAAGTTTTTGGGCGAATTTCGAGCCGAGTTGGGGCCATATGGCCGTATGTGGGTGAAAATTATAATTTCGTATTTTCGCGCTGTTTTAACGGATTTTGTATATTTTTGATATGCCTAATCGATTCCGCACACTTAAAACCGGATTTGGAACACTAAGTTTTTGGGCAAATTTCGAGCCGAGTTGGGGCCATATGGCCGTATGTGGGCGAAAATTATAATTTCGTATATTCGCGCTGTTTTAACGGATTTTGTATAGTTTTGATATGCCTAATCGATTCCGCACACTTAAAACCGGATTTGGAATACTAAGTTTTTGGGCGAATTTCGAGCCGAGTTGAGGCCATATGGCCGTATGTGGGCGAAAATTATAATTTCGTATTTTCGCGCTGTTTTAACGGATTTTGTATAGTTTTGATATGCCTAATCGATTCCGCACACTTAAAACCGGATTTGGAAAACTAAGTTTTTGGGCGAATTTCGAGCCGAGTTGGGGCCATATGGCCGTATGTGGGCGAAAATTATAATTTCGTATTTTCGCGCTGTTTTAACGGATTTTGTATATTTTTGATATGCCTAATCGATTCCGCACACTTAAAACCGGATTTGGAACACTAAGTTTTTGGGCGAATTTCGAGCCGAGTTGGGGCCATATGGCCGTATGTGGGCGAAAATTATAATTTCGTATTTTCGCGCTGTTTTAACGGACTTTGTATAGTTTTGATATGCCTAATCGATTCCGCACACTTAAAACCGGATTTGGAACACTAAGTTTTTGGGCGAATTTCGAGCCGAGTTGGGGCCATATGGGCGTATGTGGGCGAAAATTATAATTTCGTATTTTCGCGCTGTTTTAACGGATTTTGTATAGTTTTGATATGCCTAATCGATTCCGCACACTTAAAACCGGATTTGGAACACTAAGTTTTTGGGCGAATTTTAGCCGAGTTGGGGCCATATGGCCGTATGTGGGCGAAAATTATAATTTCGTATTTTCGCGCTGTTTTAACGGATTTTGTATAGTTTTGATATGCCTAATCGATTCCGCACACTTAAAACCGGATTTGGAACACTAAGTTTTTGGGCGAATTTCGAGCCGAGTTGGGGCCATATGGCCGTATGAGGGCGAAAATTATAATTTCGTATTTTCGCGCTGTTTTAACGGATTTTGTATAGTTTTGATATGCCTAATCGATTCCGCACATTTAAAACCGGATTTGGAACACTAAGTTTTTGGGCGAATTTCGAGCCGAGTTGGGGCCATATGGGCGTATGTGGGCGAAAATTATAATTTCGTATTTTCGCGCTGTTTTAACGGATTTTGTATAGTTTTGATATGCCTAATCGATTCCGCACACTTAAAACCGGATTTGGAACACTAAGTTTTTGGGCGAATTTCGAGCCGAGTTGGGGCCATATGGGCGTATGTGGGCGAAAATTATAATTTCGTATTTTCGCGCTGTTTTAACGGATTTTGTATAGTTTTGATATGCCTAATCGATTCCGCACACTTAAAACCGGATTTGGAACACTAAGTTTTTGGGCGAATTTCGAGCCGAGTTGGGGCCATATGGCCGTATGTGGGCGAAAATTATAATTTCGTATTTTCGCGCTGTTTTAACGGATTTTGTATAGTTTTGATATGCCTAATCGATTCCGCACACTTAAAACCGGATTTGGAACACTAAGTTTTTGGGCGAATTTCGAGCCGAGTTGGGGCCATATGGCCGTATGTGGGCGAAAATTATAATTTCGTATTTTCGCGCTGTTTTAACGGATTTTGTATAGTTTTGATATGCCTAATCGATTCCGCACACTTAAAACCGGATTTGGAACACTAAGTTTTTGGGCGAATTTCGAGCCGAGTTGGGGCCATATGGCCGTATGTGGGCGAAAATTATAATTTCGTATTTTAGCGCTGTTTTAACGGATTTTGTATAGTTTTGATATGCCTAATCGATTCCGCACACTTAAAACCGGATTTGGAACACTAAGTTTTTGGGCGAATTTCGAGCCGAGTTGGGGCCATATGGGCGTATGTGGGCGAAAATTATAATTTCGTATTTTCGCGCTGTTTTAACGGATTTTGTATAGTTTTGATATGCCTAATCGATTCCGCACACTTAAAACCGGATTTGGAACACTAAGTTTTTGGGCGAATTTCGAGCCGAGTTGGGGCCATATGGGCGTATGTGGGCGAAAATTATAATTTCGTATTTTCGCGCTGTTTTAACGGACTTTGTATAGTTTTGATATGCCTAACTAATCGATTCCGCACACTTAAAACCGGATTTGGAACACTAACGGTCTTACCACAAAACGAAGTCTAAATTTAAAACACATTTTAAAACGATTTTTACAAAAAATTGTACCATAAATCGATGTCTACCTCTAAAATTGGTTTAGGCAGTGTTTGAAATGACAGTCTACCTAAAAACTCTGATGCCCTTGTTTAAAGCTATTTCTAAAATGGCCGCCTGAATTTGTATCAGCTGATTTGAAACGTCAACGTGATTTTATATCGATTATGATATTATGACCTCTTTAGTTTGTTATTCAACCTCTTTGCTATATTGTTACTACAAGGTGCCGCTTGATGGCGCTAGTGCACAAACTCCAAAACGGCGAGAATATGAAAAGATGTAAAAAAACTATTCGAAACGTATTAATGTAATTATATTCTAATGAAAGAACTGCATTGTGTCATTGAATTCAATTTATTTATTTAGACAATAAGTACATTATATTCTAAGAGAGACCCCTCTCGAGACCCTACCTCCCGTGCTAGTTACAAACTGTGTTACGGTAAGGTAAGGCCTCTCAAACCACGCGCACATATAAAATCATTCAAATATATGAGGAACATGTCCGTGTACTTCGTAGGTACTTGAAGTAAACGATACGGTGCAGGTAGGCTCCACAACACGTAAGGTGACCTCTGTTGCTGTAGCAGGGGCGATACCACGTCGGTTACGGGACGGATACGGTCGACGTTTCCTCTCCACCAGGGTGATGCCATCCACGTCGCCTTTCTCTGCTGCACTGACTGCTGTTCGCTGTTTCTTCGGTGCAGCTACGCTCTTAACCTCAATAGTACGCACCAGATGAGGCTTGTTGGGTAGCTCACGTTACTCGCCTTTGTTGATAGTAGTGACAAAATGATTATTCTGCCGAACATTGAGGCAGTTGTTGCGGCACGACACGACTGCTCATGTTTTCGGTACAAACGCAACGCAACGGTACAAATCCATTAATTGCTACTCTGCAAGTTTTAACTATTTAAAATTGTACGAAAATATAAAATTAAACACAACGTCGATTGAATAGTCACACATGACATAAGTCAGTCAGACAACGTCGATCAACAGTCAATTCAAAAAACGTTCCTTTACGGATTAAACGATCTTTGAGAATGAAAATATCAAGTAATTAGTTCACTGTTTTTTCAATCAACAATTATATTTATAGACAATAATACTTTTAAAAATAAATTATATCAATTAATAACTTAATTCAATAATTATTATCAACATTTGAGATACATTTGTTTATGTTGTACTCAACTTGTCCTGCATATAACGAAACGCGTTTATGTATTGCCATACGTATTTTATTAAAACCAGAGAGAAACAGTATCGTGATCCTTATTCTATGAGTAAAACCATTTTTCTCAAGACAAGAGCAAAACAACGATTTGTGGTAAGAAAAATTCAAACACGGTCTAAAATGCCAAAATCGTGTTTGACTGAAGAGTGGTCTAAAGAGTGTTTAAACATCGATTTATGGTAAGACGGTAAGTTTTTGGGCGAATTTTAGCCGAGTTGGGGCCATATGGCCGTATGTGGGCGAAAATTATAATTTCGTATTTTCGCGCAGTTTTAACGGATTTTGTATAGTTTTGATATGCCTAATCGATTCCGCACACTTAAAACCGGATTTGGAATACTAAGTTTTTGGGCGAATTTCGAGCCGAGTTGGGGCCATATGGCCGTATGTGGGCGAAAATTATAATTTCGTATTTTCGCGCTGTTTTAACGGATTTTGTATATTTTTGATATGCCTAATCGATTCCGCACACTTAAAACCGGATTTGGAACACTAAGTTTTTGGGCAAATTTCGAGCCGAGTTGGGGCCATTTGGCCGTATGTGGGCGAAAATTATAATTTCGTATTTTCGCGCTGTTTTAACGGATTTTGTACAGTTTTGATATGCCTAATCGATTCCGCACACTTAAAACCGGATTTGGAACACTAAGTTTTTGGGCGAATTTCGAGCCGAGTTGGGGCCATATGGCCGTATGTGGGCGAAAATTATAATTTCGTATTTTCGCGTTGTTTTAACGGATTTTGTATAGTTTTGATATGCCTAATCGATTCCGCACACTTAAAACCGGATTTGGAACACTAAGTTTTTGGGCGAATTTCGAGCCGAGTTGGGGCCATATGGGCGTATGTGGGCGAAAATTATAATTTCGTATTTTCGCGCTGTTTTAACGGATTTTGTACAGTTTTGATATGCCTAATCGATTCCGCACACTTAAAAATTATAATTTCGTATTTTCGCGCTGTTTTAACGGATTTTGTATAGTTTTGATATGCCTAATCGATTCCGCACACTTAAAACCGGATTTGGAACACTAAGTTTTTGGGCGAATTTCGAGCCGAGTTGGGGCCATATGGCCGTATGTGGGCGAAAATTATAATTTCGTATTTTCGCGCTGTTTTAACGGACTTTGTATAGTTTTGATATGCCTAATCGATTCCGCACACTTAAAACCGGATTTGGAACACTAAGTTTTTGGGCGAATTTCGAGCCGAGTTGGGGCCATATGGGCGTATGTGGGCGAAAATTATAATTTCGTATTTTCGCGCTGTTTTAACGGATTTTGTATAGTTTTGATATGCCTAATCGATTCCGCACACTTAAAACCGGATTTGGAACACTAAGTTTTTGGGCGAATTTTAGCCGAGTTGGGGCCATATGGCCGTATGTGGGCGAAAATTATAATTTCGTATTTTCGCGCTGTTTTAACGGATTTTGTATAGTTTTGATATGCCTAATCGATTCCGCACACTTAAAACCGGATTTGGAACACCAACCATCTTACCATAAATCGATGTTTAAACACTCTCTAGACCACTCTTCAGTCAAACACGATTTTGACATGTTAGACCGTGTTTGAATTTTTCTTACCACAAATCGTTGTCTTGCTCTTGTCTTGAGAAAAATGGTTTTACTCATAGAATAAGAATCACGATACTGTTTCTCTCTGGTTTTAATAAAATACGTATGGCAATACATAAACGCGTTACGTTATATGCAGGACAAGTTGAGTACAACATAAACAAATGTATCTCAAAAGTTGATAATAATTATTGAATTAAGTTATTAATTGATATAATTTATTTTTAAAAGTATTATTGTCTATAAATATAATTGTTGATTGAAGAAACAGTGAACTAATTACTTGATCTTTTCATTCTCAAAGATCGTTTAATCCGTAAAGGAACGTTTTTTGAATTGACTGTTGATCGACGTTGTCTGACTGACTTATGTCATGTGTGACTATTCAATCGACGTTGTGTTTAATTTTATATTGTCGTACAATTTTAAATAGTTAAAATATGCAGAGTAGCAATTAATGGATTTGTACCGTTGCGTTGCGTTTGTACCGAAAACATGAGCAGTCGTGTCGTGCCGCAACAACTGCCTCAATGTTCGGCAGAATAATCATTTTGTCACTACTATCAACAAAGGCAAGTTACGTGAGCTACCCAACAAGCCTCATCTGGTGCGTACTATTGAGGTTAAGAGCGTAGCTGCACCGAAGAAACAGCGAACAGCAGTCAGTGCAGCAGAGAAAGGCGACGTGGATGGCTTCACCCTGGTGGAGAGGAAACGTCGACCGTATCCGTCCCGTAATCGACGTGGTATCGCTCCTGCTACAGCAACAGAGGTCACCTTACGTGTTGTGGAGCCTACCTGCACCGTATCGTTTACTTCAAGTACCTACGAAGTACACGGACATGTTCCTCATATATTTGAATGATTTTATATGTGCGCGTGGTTTGAGAGGCGTCTCGAGAGGGGTCTCTCTTAGAATATAATGTACTTATTGTCTAATTAAATAAATTGAATTCAATGACACAATGCAGTTCTTTCATTAGAATATAATTACATTAATACGTTTCGAATAGTTTTTTTACATCTTTTCATATTCTCGCCGTTTTGGAGTTTGTGCACTAGCGCCATCAAGCGGCACCTTGTAGTAACAATATAGCAAAGAGGTTGAATAACAAACTAAAGAGGTCATAATATCATAATCGATATAAAATCACGTTGACGTTTCAAATCAGCTGATACAAATTCAGGCGGCCATTTTAGAAATAGCTTTAAACAAGGGCATCAGAGTTTTTAGGTAGACTGTCATTTCAAACACTGCCTAAACCAATTTTAGAGGTAGACATCGATTTGTGGTACAATTTTTTGTAAAAATCATTTTAAAGTATGTTTCAAATTTAGACTTCGTTTTGTGGTAAGACCGTAAGTTTTTGGGCGAATTTCGAGCCGAGTTGGGGCCATATGGCCGTATGAGGGCGAAAATTATAATTTCGTATTTTCGCGCTGTTTTAACGGATTTTGTATAGTTTTAATATGCATAATCGATTCCGCACATTTAAAACCGGATTTGGAATACTAAGTTTTTGGGCGAATTTCGAGCCGAGTTGGGGCCATATGGGCGTATGTGGGCGAAAATTATAATTTCGTATTTTCGCGCTGTTTTAACGGATTTTGTATAGTTTTGATATGCCTAATCGATTCCGCACACTTAAAACCGGATTTGGAACACTAAGTTTTTGGGCGAATTTCGAGCCGAGTTGGGGCCATATGGGCGTATGTGGGCGAAAATTATAATTTCGTATTTTCGCGCTGTTTTAACGGATTTTGTATAGTTTTGATATGCCTAATCGATTCCGCACACTTAAAACCGGATTTGGAACACTAAGTTTTTGGGCGAATTTCGAGCCGAGTTGGGGCCATATGGGCGTATGTGGGCGAAAATTATAATTTCGTATTTTCGCGCTGTTTTAACGGATTTTGTATAGTTTTGATATGCCTAATCGATTCCGCACACTTAAAACCGGATTTGGAACACTAAGTTTTTGGGCGAATTTCGAGCCGAGTTGGGGCCATATGGCCGTATGTGGGCGAAAATTATAATTTCGTATTTTCGCGCTGTTTTAACGGATTTTGTATAGTTTTGATATGCCTAATCGATTCCGCACACTTAAAACCGGATTTGGAACACTAAGTTTTTGGGCGAATTTCGAGCCGAGTTGGGGCCATATGGGCGTATGTGGGCGAAAATTATAATTTCGTATTTTCGCGCTGTTTTAACGGACTTTGTATAGTTTTGATATGCCTAACTAATCGATTCCGCACACTTAAAACCGGATTTGGAACACTAAGTTTTTGGGCGAATTTTAGCCGAGTTGGGGCCATATGGCCGTATGTGGGCGAAAATTATAATTTCGTATTTTCGCGCAGTTTTAACGGATTTTGTATAGTTTTGATATGCCTAATCGATTCCGCACACTTAAAACCGGATTTGGAATACTAAGTTTTTGGGCGAATTTCGAGCCGAGTTGGGGCCATATGGCCGTATGTGGGCGAAAATTATAATTTCGTATTTTCGCGCTGTTTTAACGGATTTTGTATAGTTTTGATATGCCTAATCGATTCCGCACACTTAAAACCGGATTTGGAACACTAAGTTTTTGGGCGAATTTCGAGCCGAGTTAGGGCCATATGGCCGTATGTGGGCGAAAATTATAATTTCGTATATTCGCGCTGTTTTAACGGATTTTGTATAGTTTTGATATGCCTAATCGATTCCGCACACTTAAAACCGGATTTGGAATACTAAGTTTTTGGGCGAATTTCGAGCCGAGTTGGGGCCATATGGCCGTATGTGGGCGAAAATTATAATTTCGTATTTTCGCGCTGTTTTAACGGATTTTGTATAGTTTTGATATGCCTAATCGATTCCGCACACTTAAAACCGGATTTGGAACACTAAGTTTTTGGGCGAATTTCGAGCCGAGTTGGGGCCATATGGGCGTATGTGGGCGAAAATTATAATTTCGTATTTTCGCGCTGTTTTAACGGACTTTGTATAGTTTTGATATGCCTAACTAATCGATTCCGCACACTTAAAACCGGATTTGGAACACTAAGTTTTTGGGCGAATTTTAGCCGAGTTGGGGCCATATGGCCGTATGTGGGCGAAAATTATAATTTCGTATTTTCGCGCAGTTTTAACGGATTTTGTATAGTTTTGATATGCCTAATCGATTCCGCACACTTAAAACCGGATTTGGAATACTAAGTTTTTGGGCGAATTTCGAGCCGAGTTGGGGCCATATGGCCGTATGTGGGCGAAAATTATAATTTCGTATTTTCGCGCTGTTTTAACGGATTTTGTATAGTTTTGATATGCCTAATCGATTCCGCACACTTAAAACCGGATTTGGAACACTAAGTTTTTGGGCGAATTTCGAGCCGAGTTAGGGCCATATGGCCGTATGTGGGCGAAAATTATAATTTCGTATATTCGCGCTGTTTTAACGGATTTTGTATAGTTTTGATATGCCTAATCGATTCCGCACACTTAAAACCGGATTTGGAATACTAAGTTTTTGGGCGAATTTCGAGCCGAGTTGGGGCCATATGGCCGTATGTGGGCGAAAATTATAATTTCGTATTTTCGCGCTGTTTTAACGGATTTTGTATAGTTTTGATATGCCTAATCGATTCCGCACACTTAAAACCGGATTTGGAACACTAAGTTTTTGGGCGAATTTCGAGCCGAGTTGGGGCCATATGGGCGTATGTGGGCGAAAATTATAATTTCGTATTTTCGCGCTGTTTTAACGGATTTTGTATAGTTTTGATATGCCTAATCGATTCCGCACACTTAAAACCGGATTTGGAACACTAAGTTTTTGGGCGAATTTTAGCCGAGTTGGGGCCATATGGCCGTATGTGGGCGAAAATTATAATTTCGTATTTTCGCGCTGTTTTAACGGATTTTGTATAGTTTTGATATGCCTAATCGATTCCGCACACTTAAAACCGGATTTGGAACACTAAGTTTTTGGGCGAATTTCGAGCCGAGTTGGGGCCATATGGGCGTATGTGGGCGAAAATTATAATTTCGTATTTTCGCGCTGTTTTAACGGATTTTGTATAGTTTTGATATGCCTAATCGATTCCGCACACTTAAAACCGGATTTGGAACACTAAGTTTTTGGGCGAATTTCGAGCCGAGTTGGGGCCATATGGCCGTATGTGGGTGAAAATTATAATTTCGTATTTTCGCGCTGTTTTAACGGATTTTGTATAGTTTTGATATGCCTAATCGATTCCGCACACTTAAAACCGGATTTGGAACACTAAGTTTTTGGGCGAATTTCGAGCCGAGTTAGGGCCATATGGCCGTATGTGGGCGAAAATTATAATTTCGTATATTCGCGCTGTTTTAACGGATTTTGTATAGTTTTGATATGCCTAATCGATTCCGCACACTTAAAACCGGATTTGGAATACTAAGTTTTTGGGCGAATTTCGAGCCGAGTTGAGGCCATATGGCCGTATGTGGGCGAAAATTATAATTTCGTATTTTCGCGCTGTTTTAACGGATTTTGTATAGTTTTGATATGCCTAATCGATTCCGCACACTTAAAACCGGATTTGGAATACTAAGTTTTTGGGCGAATTTCGAGCCGAGTTGGGGCCATATGGCCGTATGTGGGCGAAAATTATAATTTCGAATTTTCGCGCTGTTTTAACGGATTTTGTATAGTTTTGATATGCCTAATCGATTCCGCACACTTAAAACCGGATTTGGAACACTAAGTTTTTGGGCGAATTTCGAGCCGAGTTGGGGCCATATGGCCGTATGTGGGCGAAAATTATAATTTCGTATATTCGCGCTGTTTTAACGGATTTTGTATAGTTTTGATATGCCTAATCGATTCCGCACACTTAAAACCGGATTTGAACACTAAGTTTTTGGGCGAATTTCGAGCCGAGTTAGGGCCATATGGCCGTATGTGGGCGAAAATTATAATTTCGTATTTTCGCGCTGTTTTAACGGATTTTGTATAGTTTTGATATGCCTAATCGATTCCGCACACTTAAAACCGGATTTGGAACACTAAGTCTTTGGGCGAATTTCGAGCCGAGTTGGGGCCATATGGGCGTATGTAGGCGAAAATTATAATTTCGTATTTTCGCGCTGTTTTAACGGATTTTGTATAGTTTTGATATGCCTAATCGATTCCGCACACTTAAAACCGGATTTGGAACACTAAGTTTTTGGGCGAATTTTTGCCGAGTTGGGGCCATATGGCCGTATGTGGGCGAAAATTATAATTTCGTATTTTCGCGCTGTTTTAACGGATTTTGTATAGTTTTGATATGCCTAATCGATTCCGCACACTTAAAACCGGATTTGGAACACTAAGTTTTTGGGCGAATTTCGAGCCGAGTTGGGGCCATATGGCCGTATGAGGGCGAAAATTATAATTTCGTATTTTCGCGCTGTTTTAACGGATTTTGTATAGTTTTAATATGCATAATCGATTCCGCGCATTTAATACCGGATTTGGAATACTAAGTTTTTGGGCGAATTTCGAGCCGAGTTGGGGCCATATGGCCGTATGTGGGTGAAAATTATAATTTCGTATTTTCGCGCTGTTTTAACGGATTTTGTATATTTTTGATATGCCTAATCGATTCCGCACACTTAAAACCGGATTTGGAACACTAAGTTTTTGGGCAAATTTCGAGCCGAGTTGGGGCCATATGGCCGTATGTGGGCGAAAATTATAATTTCGTATTTTCGCGCTGTTTTAACGGATTTTGTATAGTTTTGATATGCCTAATCGATTCCGCACACTTAAAACCGGATTTGGAACACTAAGTTTTTGGGCGAATTTCGAGCCGAGTTGGGGCCATATGGCCGTATGTGGGCGAAAATTATAATTCCGTATTTTCGCGCTGTTTTAACGGATTTTGTATAGTTTTGATATGCGTAATCGATTCCGCACACTTAAAACCGGATTTGGAACACTAAGTTTTTGGGCGAATTTCGAGCCGAGTTGGGGCCATATGGCCGTATGTGGGTGAAAATTATAATTTCGTATTTTCGCGCTGTTTTAACGGATTTTGTATATTTTTGATATGCCTAATCGATTCCGCACACTTAAAACCGGATTTGGAACACTAAGTTTTTGGGCGAATTTCGAGCCGAGTTGGGGCCATATGGCCGTATGTGGGCGAAAATTATAATTTCGTATATTCGCGCTGTTTTAACGGATTTTGTATAGTTTTGATATGCCTAATCGATTCCGCACACTTAAAACCGGATTTGGAATACTAAGTTTTTGGGCGAATTTCGAGCCGAGTTGGGGCCATATGGGCCGTATGTGGGCGAAAATTATAATTTCGTATTTTCGCGCTGTTTTAACGGATTTTGTATAGTTTTGATATGCCTAATCGATTCCGCACACTTAAAACCGGATTTGGAACACTAAGTTTTTGGGCGAATTTCGAGCCGAGTTGGGGCCATATGGGCGTATGTGGGCGAAAATTATAATTTCGTATTTTCGCGCTGTTTTAACGGACTTTGTATAGTTTTGATATGCCTAATCGATTCCGCACACTTAAAACCGGATTTGGAACACTAAGTTTTTGGGCGAATTTCGAGCCGAGTTGGGGCCATATGGGCGTATGTGGGCGAAAATTATAATTTCGTATTTTCGCGCTGTTTTAACGGATTTTGTATAGTTTTGATATGCCTAATCGATTCCGCACACTTAAAACCGGATTTGGAAAACTAAGTTTTTGGGCGAATTTCGAGCCGAGTTGGGGCCATATGGCCGTATGTGGGCGAAAATTATAATTTCGTATTTTCGCGCTGTTTTAACGGACTTTGTATAGTTTTGATATGCCTAATCGATTCCGCACACTTAAAACCGGATTTGGAACACTAAGTTTTTGGGCGAATTTCGAGCCGAGTTGGGGCCATATGGGCGTATGTGGGCGAAAATTATAATTTCGTATTTTCGCGCTGTTTTAACGGATTTTGTATAGTTTTGATATGCCTAATCGATTCCGCACACTTAAAACCGGATTTGGAACACTAAGTTTTTGGGCGAATTTTAGCCGAGTTGGGGCCATATGGCCGTATGTGGGCGAAAATTATAATTTCGTATTTTCGCGCTGTTTTAACGGATTTTGTATAGTTTTGATATGCCTAATCGATTCCGCACACTTAAAACCGGATTTGGAACACCAACCATCTTACCATAAATCGATGTTTAAACACTCTCTAGACCACTCTTCAGTCAAACACGATTTTGACATGTTAGACCGTGTTTGAATTTTTCTTACCACAAATCGTTGTCTTGCTCTTGTCTTGAGAAAAATGGTTTTACTCATAGAATAAGAATCACGATACTGTTTCTCTCTGGTTTTAATAAAATACGTATGGCAATACATAAACGCGTTACGTTATATGCAGGACAAGTTGAGTACAACATAAACAAATGTATCTCAAAAGTTGATAATAATTATTGAATTAAGTTATTAATTGATATAATTTATTTTTAAAAGTATTATTGTCTATAAATATAATTGTTGATTGAAGAAACAGTGAACTAATTACTTGATCTTTTCATTCTCAAAGATCGTTTAATCCGTAAAGGAACGTTTTTTGAATTGACTGTTGATCGACGTTGTCTGACTGACTTATGTCATGTGTGACTATTCAATCGACGTTGTGTTTAATTTTATATTGTCGTACAATTTTAAATAGTTAAAATATGCAGAGTAGCAATTAATGGATTTGTACCGTTGCGTTGCGTTTGTACCGAAAACATGAGCAGTCGTGTCGTGCCGCAACAACTGCCTCAATGTTCGGCAGAATAATCATTTTGTCACTACTATCAACAAAGGCAAGTTACGTGAGCTACCCAACAAGCCTCATCTGGTGCGTACTATTGAGGTTAAGAGCGTAGCTGCACCGAAGAAACAGCGAACAGCAGTCAGTGCAGCAGAGAAAGGCGACGTGGATGGCTTCACCCTGGTGGAGAGGAAACGTCGACCGTATCCGTCCCGTAATCGACGTGGTATCGCTCCTGCTACAGCAACAGAGGTCACCTTACGTGTTGTGGAGCCTACCTGCACCGTATCGTTTACTTCAAGTACCTACGAAGTACACGGACATGTTCCTCATATATTTGAATGATTTTATATGTGCGCGTGGTTTGAGAGGCGTCTCGAGAGGGGTCTCTCTTAGAATATAATGTACTTATTGTCTAATTAAATAAATTGAATTCAATGACACAATGCAGTTCTTTCATTAGAATATAATTACATTAATACGTTTCGAATAGTTTTTTTACATCTTTTCATATTCTCGCCGTTTTGGAGTTTGTGCACTAGCGCCATCAAGCGGCACCTTGTAGTAACAATATAGCAAAGAGGTTGAATAACAAACTAAAGAGGTCATAATATCATAATCGATATAAAATCACGTTGACGTTTCAAATCAGCTGATACAAATTCAGGCGGCCATTTTAGAAATAGCTTTAAACAAGGGCATCAGAGTTTTTAGGTAGACTGTCATTTCAAACACTGCCTAAACCAATTTTAGAGGTCGACATCGATTTGTGGTACAATTTTTTGTAAAAATCATTTTAAAGTATGTTTCAAATTTAGACTTCGTTTTGTGGTAAGACCGTAAGTTTTTGGGCGAATTTCGAGCCGAGTTGGGGCCATATGGCCGTATGAGGGCGAAAATTATAATTTCGTATTTTCGCGCTGTTTTAACGGATTTTGTATAGTTTTAATATGCATAATCGATTCCGCACATTTAAAACCGGATTTGGAATACTAAGTTTTTGGGCGAATTTCGAGCCGAGTTGGGGCCATATGGGCGTATGTGGGCGAAAATTATAATTTCGTATTTTCGCGCTGTTTTAACGGATTTTGTATAGTTTTGATATGCCTAATCGATTCCGCACACTTAAAACCGGATTTGGAACACTAAGTTTTTGGGCGAATTTCGAGCCGAGTTGGGGCCATATGGGCGTATGTGGGCGAAAATTATAATTTCGTATTTTCGCGCTGTTTTAACGGATTTTGTATAGTTTTGATATGCCTAATCGATTCCGCACACTTAAAACCGGATTTGGAACACTAAGTTTTTGGGCGAATTTCGAGCCGAGTTGGGGCCATATGGCCGTATGTGGGCGAAAATTATAATTTCGTATTTTCGCGCTGTTTTAACGGATTTTGTATAGTTTTGATATGCCTAATCGATTCCGCACACTTAAAACCGGATTTGGAACACTAAGTTTTTGGGCGAATTTCGAGCCGAGTTGGGGCCATATGGGCGTATGTGGGCGAAAATTATAATTTCGTATTTTCGCGCTGTTTTAACGGACTTTGTATAGTTTTGATATGCCTAACTAATCGATTCCGCACACTTAAAACCGGATTTGGAACACTAAGTTTTTGGGCGAATTTTAGCCGAGTTGGGGCCATATGGCCGTATGTGGGCGAAAATTATAATTTCGTATTTTCGCGCAGTTTTAACGGATTTTGTATAGTTTTGATATGCCTAATCGATTCCGCACACTTAAAACCGGATTTGGAATACTAAGTTTTTGGGCGAATTTCGAGCCGAGTTGGGGCCATATGGCCGTATGTGGGCGAAAATTATAATTTCGTATTTTCGCGCTGTTTTAACGGATTTTGTATAGTTTTGATATGCCTAATCGATTCCGCACACTTAAAACCGGATTTGGAACACTAAGTTTTTGGGCGAATTTCGAGCCGAGTTGGGGCCATATGGGCGTATGTGGGCGAAAATTATAATTTCGTATTTTCGCGCTGTTTTAACGGATTTTGTATAGTTTTGATATGCCTAATCGATTCCGCACACTTAAAACCGGATTTGGAACACTAAGTTTTTGGGCGAATTTTAGCCGAGTTGGGGCCATATGGCCGTATGTGGGCGAAAATTATAATTTCGTATTTTCGCGCTGTTTTAACGGATTTTGTATAGTTTTGATATGCCTAATCGATTCCGCACACTTAAAACCGGATTTGGAACACTAAGTTTTTGGGCGAATTTCGAGCCGAGTTGGGGCCATATGGGCGTATGTGGGCGAAAATTATAATTTCGTATTTTCGCGCTGTTTTAACGGATTTTGTATAGTTTTGATATGCCTAATCGATTCCGCACACTTAAAACCGGATTTGGAACACTAAGTTTTTGGGCGAATTTCGAGCCGAGTTGGGGCCATATGGCCGTATGTGGGTGAAAATTATAATTTCGTATTTTCGCGCTGTTTTAACGGATTTTGTATAGTTTTGATATGCCTAATCGATTCCGCACACTTAAAACCGGATTTGGAACACTAAGTTTTTGGGCGAATTTCGAGCCGAGTTAGGGCCATATGGCCGTATGTGGGCGAAAATTATAATTTCGTATATTCGCGCTGTTTTAACGGATTTTGTATAGTTTTGATATGCCTAATCGATTCCGCACACTTAAAACCGGATTTGGAATACTAAGTTTTTGGGCGAATTTCGAGCCGAGTTGAGGCCATATGGCCGTATGTGGGCGAAAATTATAATTTCGTATTTTCGCGCTGTTTTAACGGATTTTAAACATAAACATAAACATAAACATATCTTTATTTGTGACACAAAGAATAAAACAAAAGAAAAAATAATAATACATGAGTACAAAAAATGAAACTTTGGCCACAAAACGGTCTCCAACTCAGCATCAGTTGAGCGTGACACCCGAAAGTATCAGCAGTCAACGCTGGTCTTCCGTTGGAGCCGGGTGTGCAGTGTCATCACGGATCGCCAACTCAATTACAATATTGTTTACTTATATTAACATAATGTAAATATTAACATTTTACAAATACGGGAACCAAAAAAATTATAACTAGAAAACAGTAACAATCAACTTATCACAAAATTTTAAAGTACCTGCAATTAGCAAAACAATCATGAGAATTTTAATACTTTGTATGAAAATTTACGTACGTTAAATTATACCCTCAAAAATAAAAATATGTAACAAAGTTTATAATATTATGGTGCTTTATACGTCTTACAGTGGTTTCACTAAACATTCCAACATGTAAGTACCTATCTACTTTCTTTGGAAAATATATTGTTTCGAAAATAAATCAATTATTATCTTTACATTCCAGTGTCACTAGATTTTTAGAGAACGATTCTAGATAGCACTCGTGTCGTGTAGCAGGGTTTCCTGTTGCTTCTGGTGGTCAAAAAGAAATTTTTTAAGATAGAATCTAAAACTATGAATACTTTGCAGGTTCCTGACCGGCGGAGGGATATTATTCCAACATTTAGTGGCTGCGTAGCGGAAACTACCACGAAAGGCCACTGTAGAATGTCGGGGCACTGCAAGCGGCTTTCTACAATCACGCACTCTGCACGATTTGCTTACCCAGGCTATTTTATTATATAAATAGTTGGGAGTTTTATTTTTTGAAATTCCAAAAAGAAGACAGGCTAAGTGTAGTTTACGTCTATGTGACATTTTAAGGATACAATGTTTGTTTAAGTAGGGAGTCACATGATCCCTTAACGGAATGCTATAGCAGAAACGTGCGCACGCATTCTGAACCCTCTGTACAAGTTTTTTGGTTTTTGCTAACAGACGTGGACCAAAAACTGTATCCATGTAATTCAATTTAGACAGCACCAGTGATTCGACCAGTTGTAGGCGCAATTCTTCATTAATGTAAGGTCTGATTCTGTACAAAACTTTTAGTTTGTAAAAACAATTACTAATTGTAGTGACAACATGCTTCTCAAATCGAAGATTGCAGTCCATAATCAAACCCAAATTACGCGCTTCATATACTCGCTCAATAGGCTCACTCATCAATAAAACTTTTTCTTTATTATTTACATTTAGTAACTGCTGCCTACTGCCAAATATCAAATATTTCGTTTTGCTCGGGTTAAGTACAAGGCAGTTATTGGTGGACCATACAGCTATTGACGTCAGATCAGCATTTAGTTTTTTTATAGTACTATCAATTTCTGTTGGCTTACATGATACATAAACCTGAATATCGTCAGCGTATATATGGAATTTACAGTATTTTATATGTGCTCTAATGTCAGCGGTATACAAAATAAATAAGACGGGACCTAGAATAGACCCCTGTGGCACCCCTCTTTTTACAGCTAATTTATTTGACACAAGGGTAGTACCATCGCTCCGACTTAGCTTTGTAAACTGAAAGCGATTGTCAAGGTAACTACTAAACCATTCCAGGGCCTTATGATCAAAACCATAGTAATTTAGCTTAGATAGCAGGAGGTTTATATTTATACAATCAAAAGCCCTGGAAAAATCAAGCAGCACCAACAGAGTACACATTCCTTCATCCTGTGCGCACAGAATGCTATCAGTTACATCAAGTAATGCAGTCATAGTACTGTGACCCTTCCGAAACCCCGATTGTACATCCGGTAATATGTTGTTCTTTTCAAGGTAAGCTGTCAACTGGGAGCACACCGCTTTTTCAACAATTTTTGACATGCATGATAATAAACTAATAGGTCTCAGATCTTTTAACTCCGTCGGGTTTGAGATTTTAGGCAAAGGGCGCACGATTGCCGTTTTCCAGTTATCAGGAAACGTAGAAGTGTCAATAGATTTATTAACCAAAGCATTTATCAATTCTACAGTGTAAGGAAAAGTCATTAAAATCATATCGAGAGAAATAGAGTCATAACCTTCTGCGTTTGATTTAATACTCTTTATTATTTTCAAAGTTGTATCTAAATTTATTTGCTCAATGTGAAAAACACTGTCACTGAAACTATTGTATTCAAAAAACGTTAATTGTGAAATTGTGACTTCTGCGTTACCAGGTATCAGAGAGAAATTATCATTTATAATATTAGCATCATTAAAATGTAATGGTAATTCGGTATTAATTTTTGGTAAAATTGTATTTTTTAAATTTTTCCATAATGTTTTTGGGTTAGATATTTTATTATTAATATTATAATTAAAATAAGCAGATTTCTCATAAAAAAGTGCTTGATTTACTGCATGCTTTAGAGTTTTGTAATAGTCTTTTTTCTTATTACATTTGGTTTTGTGGTAATCCATTGATGCTTCATCACGTATTCTCATCATCATTTTTATGGTATCCGTGATCCAAGGGTAAGAAGTATTCCTAATAACAATAGATTTAATAGGAGCATGTAAATCAAAGAGTGAGGTGATGGTCTGGTTGAATGCGCTGACCAATTCATTTACATTGCTTAAGGTTAACAACCCCGTCCACTCTACACTTCGCAGGTCATTATGAAAAAGATCCAAATTTATATATTTTTTAGGCCTGTAAGTTACAGTAAAAGGTTTCATTTTTTCACGTTTTATGTTGAATTCACAAATTACCATCCGGTGACCAAAAAGAGATCCGACAGGATCCAACACTATATTTTTTGAGTAATGGTCAGTACAAACAACGTCAATGAGCGTCTGACTGTGGTCGGTGAAATGGGTAGGCTGCGTGACTAATTGGGTTAAATTAAAACATGATAGAAAAGTTAAAAATTTAGAAGTATTTATGTTGTCAATATCAAATAAGTTTATATTAAAATCACCAAGTAACATTAAATTGTCGTACATTGGAATTGCGCTAATGGAATCAGAAAGAGCTGAAAAAAATAAGTCAACATCCATCCACGGAGGACGATATGCCGTACCGATCACTAGCTTTCTTCCGTTAAGGGTCATGTTAAGCCACATTTGCTCGACTGCCTTGTGCGCCGGGTCTACAGGGTGTGACCAGGTGCGTACGGTTACACACTGCTTTATGTAGAAACCTACGCCGCCGCCACGAGCACGTACGTCTCGTGGCCGCGGCGTGTGCCTCAAACGATACCCGGGTAGTGAAGGAGCGCGACCCTCTTCTCCAGCCCTTAGCCATGTTTCATTTACTGCCAATATATCGGCATTATGCAAAATTGTAGAAGCCATAAAATTATCATGATTAGTGCCTAGAGAGCCTGCATTGTACAAACTAATTTTTAAATTATGTTTAACCATTAGGAGGTCGAATTAAAGAGTACATTAAGTGCATTGTGATGATGTAGATAATAAAATATATAAGTAAAAAGGGGCGATTGGTATACTGACACGAGAGACTATAAGATATCGATTCTCTGGACATGGGGTAAGAAATATTCCATTGTAAGTTTAATAATAGGTATACATGTACTGTGTTGATTTTTAACCAATTCTTCAAACAATAAAAAATATTGACAATAGATTTTGTTTTAATTATGAGACAATAAAAAAACATATATGTAGCATTTAAAATAATAAATAAAACACCAAGTAGCATATTGTTTAACTTAATATTATGTATTACATGGTTTTCAAACAGAGGTTGGGCCAAAAACCCTCTGAATGTCCGCTTCCGTTTTGACGAGGAAGGCGGAGCTGCCATCACTCTGCCTCACATAGATGCGACCTCGTCGCGTCCACGAGTATTTTGTATAGTTTTGATATGCCTAATCGATTCCGCACACTTAAAACCGGATTTGGAATACTAAGTTTTTGGGCGAATTTCGAGCCGAGTTGGGGCCATATGGCCGTATGTGGGCGAAAATTATAATTTCGAATTTTCGCGCTGTTTTAACGGATTTTGTATAGTTTTGATATGCCTAATCGATTCCGCACACTTAAAACCGGATTTGGAACACTAAGTTTTTGGGCGAATTTCGAGCCGAGTTGGGGCCATATGGCCGTATGTGGGCGAAAATTATAATTTCGTATATTCGCGCTGTTTTAACGGATTTTGTATAGTTTTGATATGCCTAATCGATTCCGCACACTTAAAACCGGATTTGAACACTAAGTTTTTGGGCGAATTTCGAGCCGAGTTAGGGCCATATGGCCGTATGTGGGCGAAAATTATAATTTCGTATTTTCGCGCTGTTTTAACGGATTTTGTATAGTTTTGATATGCCTAATCGATTCCGCACACTTAAAACCGGATTTGGAACACTAAGTCTTTGGGCGAATTTCGAGCCGAGTTGGGGCCATATGGGCGTATGTAGGCGAAAATTATAATTTCGTATTTTCGCGCTGTTTTAACGGATTTTGTATAGTTTTGATATGCCTAATCGATTCCGCACACTTAAAACCGGATTTGGAACACTAAGTTTTTGGGCGAATTTTTGCCGAGTTGGGGCCATATGGCCGTATGTGGGCGAAAATTATAATTTCGTATTTTCGCGCTGTTTTAACGGATTTTGTATAGTTTTGATATGCCTAATCGATTCCGCACACTTAAAACCGGATTTGGAACACTAAGTTTTTGGGCGAATTTCGAGCCGAGTTGGGGCCATATGGCCGTATGAGGGCGAAAATTATAATTTCGTATTTTCGCGCTGTTTTAACGGATTTTGTATAGTATTAATATGCATAATCGATTCCGCGCATTTAATACCGGATTTGGAATACTAAGTTTTTGGGCGAATTTCGAGCCGAGTTGGGGCCATATGGCCGTATGTGGGTGAAAATTATAATTTCGTATTTTCGCGCTGTTTTAACGGATTTTGTATATTTTTGATATGCCTAATCGATTCCGCACACTTAAAACCGGATTTGGAACACTAAGTTTTTGGGCAAATTTCGAGCCGAGTTGGGGCCATATGGCCGTATGTGGGCGAAAATTATAATTTCGTATTTTCGCGCTGTTTTAACGGATTTTGTACAGTTTTGATATGCCTAATCGATTCCGCACACTTAAAACCGGATTTGGAACACTAAGTTTTTGGGCGAATTTCGAGCCGAGTTGGGGCCATATGGGCGTATGTGGACGAAAATTATAATTTCGTATTTTCGCGCTGTTTTAACGGATTTTGTATAGTTTTGATATGCCTAATCGATTCCGCACACTTAAAACCGGATTTGGAACACTAAGTTTTTGGGCGAATTTCGAGCCGAGTTGGGGCCATATGGGCGTATGTGGGCGAAAATTATAATTTCGTATTTTCGCGCTGTTTTAACGGATTTTGTATAGTTTTGATATGCCTAATCGATTCCGCACACTTAAAACCGGATTTGGAACACTAAGTTTTTGGGCGAATTTCGAGCCGAGTTGGGGCCATATGGCCGTATGTGGGCGAAAATTATAATTCCGTATTTTCGCGCTGTTTTAACGGATTTTGTATAGTTTTGATATGCGTAATCGATTCCGCACACTTAAAACCGGATTTGGAACACTAAGTTTTTGGGCGAATTTCGAGCCGAGTTGGGGCCATATGGCCGTATGTGGGTGAAAATTATAATTTCGTATTTTCGCGCTGTTTTAACGGATTTTGTATATTTTTGATATGCCTAATCGATTCCGCACACTTAAAACCGGATTTGGAACACTAAGTTTTTGGGCGAATTTCGAGCCGAGTTGGGGCCATATGGCCGTATGTGGGCGAAAATTATAATTTCGTATATTCGCGCTGTTTTAACGGATTTTGTATAGTTTTGATATGCCTAATCGATTCCGCACACTTAAAACCGGATTTGGAATACTAAGTTTTTGGGCGAATTTCGAGCCGAGTTGGGGCTATATGGGCCGTATGTGGGCGAAAATTATAATTTCGTATTTTCGCGCTGTTTTAACGGATTTTGTATAGTTTTGATATGCCTAATCGATTCCGCACACTTAAAACCGGATTTGGAACACTAAGTTTTTGGGCGAATTTCGAGCCGAGTTGGGGCCATATGGGCGTATGTGGGCGAAAATTATAATTTCGTATTTTCGCGCTGTTTTAACGGACTTTGTATAGTTTTGATATGCCTAATCGATTCCGCACACTTAAAACCGGATTTGGAACACTAAGTTTTTGGGCGAATTTCGAGCCGAGTTGGGGCCATATGGGCGTATGTGGGCGAAAATTATAATTTCGTATTTTCGCGCTGTTTTAACGGATTTTGTATAGTTTTGATATGCCTAATCGATTCCGCACACTTAAAACCGGATTTGGAAAACTAAGTTTTTGGGCGAATTTCGAGCCGAGTTGGGGCCATATGGCCGTATGTGGGCGAAAATTATAATTTCGTATTTTCGCGCTGTTTTAACGGATTTTGTATATTTTTGATATGCCTAATCGATTCCGCACACTTAAAACCGGATTTGGAACACTAAGTTTTTGGGCGAATTTCGAGCCGAGTTGGGGCCATATGGCCGTATGTGGGCGAAAATTATAATTTCGTATTTTCGCGCTGTTTTAACGGACTTTGTATAGTTTTGATATGCCTAATCGATTCCGCACACTTAAAACCGGATTTGGAACACTAAGTTTTTGGGCGAATTTCGAGCCGAGTTGGGGCCATATGGGCGTATGTGGGCGAAAATTATAATTTCGTATTTTCGCGCTGTTTTAACGGATTTTGTATAGTTTTGATATGCCTAATCGATTCCGCACACTTAAAACCGGATTTGGAACACTAAGTTTTTGGGCGAATTTTAGCCGAGTTGGGGCCATATGGCCGTATGTGGGCGAAAATTATAATTTCGTATTTTCGCGCTGTTTTAACGGATTTTGTATAGTTTTGATATGCCTAATCGATTCCGCACACTTAAAACCGGATTTGGAACACTAAGTTTTTGGGCGAATTTCGAGCCGAGTTGGGGCCATATGGCCGTATGAGGGCGAAAATTATAATTTCGTATTTTCGCGCTGTTTTAACGGATTTTGTATAGTTTTGATATGCCTAATCGATTCCGCACATTTAAAACCGGATTTGGAACACTAAGTTTTTGGGCGAATTTCGAGCCGAGTTGGGGCCATATGGCCGTATGTGGGCGAAAATTATAATTTCGTATTTTCGCGCTGTTTTAACGGATTTTGTATAGTTTTGATATGCCTAATCGATTCCGCACACTTAAAACCGGATTTGGAACACTAAGTTTTTGGGCGAATTTCGAGCCGAGTTGGGGCCATATGGCCGTATGTGGGCGAAAATTATAATTTCGTATTTTCGCGCTGTTTTAACGGATTTTGTATAGTTTTGATATGCCTAATCGATTCCGCACACTTAAAACCGGATTTGGAACACTAAGTTTTTGGGCGAATTTCGAGCCGAGTTGGGGCCATATGGGCGTATGTGGGCGAAAATTATAATTTCGTATTTTCGCGCTGTTTTAACGGATTTTGTATAGTTTTGATATGCCTAATCGATTCCGCACACTTAAAACCGGATTTGGAACACTAAGTTTTTGGGCGAATTTCGAGCCGAGTTGGGGCCATATGGCCGTATGTGGGCGAAAATTATAATTCCGTATTTTCGCGCTGTTTTAACGGATTTTGTATAGTTTTGATATGCGTAATCGATTCCGCACACTTAAAACCGGATTTGGAACACTAAGTTTTTGAGCGAATTTCGAGCCGAGTTGGGGCCATATGGCCGTATGTGGGCGAAAATTATAATTTCGTATTTTCGCGCTGTTTTAACGGATTTTGTATAGTTTTGATATGCCTAATCGATTCCGCACACTTAAAACCGGATTTGGAACACTAAGTTTTTGGGCGAATTTCGAGCCGAGTTGGGGCCATATGGCCGTATGTGGGCGAAAATTATAATTTCGTATTTTCGCGCTGTTTTAACGGATTTTGTATAGTTTTGATATGCCTAATCGATTCCGCACACTTAAAACCGGATTTGGAACACTAAGTTTTTGGGCGAATTTCGAGCCGAGTTGGGGCCATATGGGCGTATGTGGGCGAAAATTATAATTTCGTATTTTCGCGCTGTTTTAACGGACTTTGTATAGTTTTGATATGCCTAATCGATTCCGCACACTTAAAACCGGATTTGGAACACTAAGTTTTTGGGCGAATTTCGAGCCGAGTTGGGGCCATATGGGCGTATGTGGGCGAAAATTATAATTTCGAATTTTCGCGCTGTTTTAACGGATTTTGTATAGTTTTGATATGCCTAATCGATTCCGCACACTTAAAACCGGATTTGAAACACTAAGTTTTTGGGCGAATTTCGAGCCAAGTTGGGGCCATATGGCCGTATGTGGGCGAAAATTATAATTTCGTATTTTCGCGCTGTTTTAACGGATTTTGTATAGTTTTGATATGCCTAATCGATTCCGCACACTTAAAACCGGATTTGGAACACTAAGTTTTTGGGCGAATTTCGAGCCGAGTTGGAACCATATGGGCGTATGTGGGCGAAAATTATAATTTCGTATTTTCGCGCTGTTTTAACGGATTTTGTATAGTTTTGATATGCCTAATCGATTCCGCACACTTAAAACCGGATTTGGAATACTAAGTTTTTGGGCGAATTTCGAGCCGAGTTGGGGCCATATGGCCGTATGTGGGTGAAAATTATAATTTCGAATTTTCGCGCTGTTTTAACGGATTTTGTATATTTTTGATATGCCTAATCGATTCCGCACACTTAAAACCGGATTTGGAACACTAAGTTTTTGGGCGAATTTCGAGCCGAGTTGGGGCCATATGGCCGTATGTGGGCGAAAATTATAATTTCGTATTTTCGCGCTGTTTTAACGGATTTTGTATAGTTTTGATATGCCTAATCGATTCCGCACACTTAAAACCGGATTTGGAACACTAAGTTTTTGGGCGAATTTCGAGCCGAGTTGGGGCCATATGGCCGTATGTGGGCGAAAATTATAATTTCGTATTTTCGCGCTGTTTTAACGGATTTTGTATATTTTTGATATGCCTAATCGATTCCGCACACTTAAAACCGGATTTGGAACACTAAGTTTTTGGGCGAATTTCGAGCCGAGTTGGGGCCATATGGCCGTATGTGGGCGAAAATTATAATTTCGTATTTTCGCGCTGTTTTAACGGACTTTGTATAGTTTTGATATGCCTAATCGATTCCGCACACTTAAAACCGGATTTGGAACACTAAGTTTTTGGGCGAATTTCGAGCCGAGTTGGGGCCATATGGGCGTATGTGGGCGAAAATTATAATTTCGTATTTTCGCGCTGTTTTAACGGATTTTGTATAGTTTTGATATGCCTAATCGATTCCGCACACTTAAAACCGGATTTGGAACACTAAGTTTTTGGGCGAATTTTAGCCGAGTTGGGGCCATATGGCCGTATGTGGGCGAAAATTATAATTTCGTATTTTCGCGCTGTTTTAACGGATTTTGTATAGTTTTGATATGCCTAATCGATTCCGCACACTTAAAACCGGATTTGGAACACTAAGTTTTTGGGCGAATTTCGAGCCGAGTTGGGGCCATATGGCCGTATGAGGGCGAAAATTATAATTTCGTTTTTTCGCGCTGTTTTAACGGATTTTGTATAGTTTTAATATGCATAATCGATTCCACACACTTAAAACCGGATTTGGAACACTAAGTTTTTGGGCAAATTTCGAGCCGAGTTGGGGCCATATGGCCGTATGTGGGCGAAAATTATAATTTCGTATTTTCGCGCTGTTTTAACGGATTTTGTATAGTTTTGATATGCCTAATCGATTCCGCACACTTAAAACCGGATTTGGAACACTAAGTTTTTGGGCGAATTTCGAGTCGAGTTGGGGCCATATGGCCGTATGTGGGCGAAAATTATAATTTCGTATTTTCGCGCTGTTTTAACGGATTTTGTATAGTTTTGATATGCCTAATCGATTCCGCACACTTAAAACCGGATTTGGAACACTAAGTTTTTGGGCGAATTTTAGCCGAGTTGGGGCCATATGGGCGTATGTGGGCGAAAATTATAATTTCGTATTTTCGCGCTGTTTTAACGGATTTTGTATAGTTTTGATATGCCTAATCGATTCCGCACACTTAAAACCGGATTTGGAACACTAAGTTTTTGGGCGAATTTCGAGCCGAGTTGGGGCCATATGGCCGTATGAGGGCGAAAATTATAATTTCGTTTTTTCGCGCTGTTTTAACGGATTTTGTATAGTTTTAATATGCATAATCGATTCCGCACATTTAAAACCGGATTTGGAACACTAAGTTTTTGGGCGAATTTCGAGCCGAGTTGGGGCCATATGGCCGTATGTGGGTGAAAATTATAATTTCGTATTTTCGCGCTGTTTTAACGGATTTTGTATATTTTTGATATGCCTAATCGATTCCGCACACTTAAAACCGGATTTGGAACACTAAGTTTTTGGGCAAATTTCGAGCCGAGTTGGGGCCATATGGCCGTATTTGGGCGAAAATTATAATTTCGTATTTTCGCGCTGTTTTAACGGATTTTGTACAGTTTTGATATGCCTAATCGATTCCGCACACTTAAAACCGGATTTGGAACACTAAGTTTTTGGGCGAATTTCGAGCCGAGTTGGGGCCATATGGCCGTATGTGGGCGAAAATTATAATTTCGTATTTTCGCGCTGTTTTAACGGATTTTGTATAGTTTTGATATGCCTAATCGATTCCGCACACTTAAAACCGGATTTGGAACACTAAGTTTTTGGGCGAATTTCGAGCCGAGTTGGGGCCATATGGCCGTATGTGGGCGAAAATTATAATTTCGTATTTTCGCGCTGTTTTAACGGATTTTGTATAGTTTTGATATGCCTAATCGATTCCGCACACTTAAAACCGGATTTGGAACACTAAGTTTTTGGGCGAATTTCGAGCCGAGTTGGGGCCATATGGCCGTATGTGGGCGAAAATTATAATTTCGTATTTTCGCGCTGTTTTAACGGATTTTGTATAGTTTTGATATGCCTAATCGATTCCGCACACTTAAAACCGGATTTGGAACACTAAGTTTTTGGGCGAATTTCGAGCCGAGTTGGGGCCATATGGCCGTATGTGGGCGAAAATTATAATTTCGTATTTTCGCGCTGTTTTAACGGACTTTGTATAGTTTTGATATGCCTAATCGATTCCGCACACTTAAAACCGGATTTGGAACACTAAGTTTTTGGGCGAATTTCGAGCCGAGTTGGGGCCATATGGGCGTATGTGGGCGAAAATTATAATTTCGTATTTTCGCGCTGTTTTAACGGATTTTGTATAGTTTTGATATGCCTAATCGATTCCGCACACTTAAAACCGGATTTGGAACACTAAGTTTTTGGGCGAATTTCGAGCCGAGTTGGGGCCATATGGCCGTATGTGGGCGAAAATTATAATTTCGTATTTTCGCGCTGTTTTAACGGATTTTGTATATTTTTGATATGCCTAATCGATTCCGCACACTTAAAACCGGATTTGGAACACTACGTTTTTGGGCAAATTTCGAGCCGAGTTGGGGCCATATGGCCGTATGTGGGTGAAAATTATAATTTCGTATTTTCGCGCTGTTTTAACGGATTTTGTATAGTTTTGATATGCCTAATCGATTCCGCACACTTAAAACCGGATTTGGAACACTAAGTTTTTGGGCGAATTTCGAGCCGAGTTGGGGCCATGGCCGTATGTGGGCGAAAATTATAATTTCGTATTTTCGCGCTGTTTTAACGGATTTTGTATAGTTTTGATATGCCTAATCGATTCCGCACACTTAAAACCGGATTTGGAACACTAAGTTTTTGGGCGAATTTCGAGCCGAGTTGGGGCCATATGGCCGTATGTGGGCGAAATTTATAATTTCGTATTTTCGCGCTGTTTTATCGGATTTTGTATATTTTTGATATGCCTAATCGATTCCGCACACTTAAAACCGGATTTGGAACACTAAGTTTTTGGGCGAATTTCGAGCCGAGTTGGGGCCATATGGGCGTATGTGGGCGAAAATTATAATTTCGTATTTTCGCGCTGTTTTAACGGATTTTGTATAGTTTTGATATGCCTAATCGATTCCGCACACTTAAAACCGGATTTGGAACACTAAGTTTTTGGGCGAATTTCGAGCCGAGTTGGGGCCATATGGCCGTATGTGGGCGAAAATTATAATTTCGTATTTTCGCGCTGTTTTAACGGATTTTGTATAGTTTTGATATGCCTAATCGATTCCGCACACTTAAAACCGGATTTGGAACACTAAGTTTTTGGGCGAATTTCGAGCCGAGTTGGGGCCATATGGCCGTATGTGGGCGAAAATTATAATTTCGTATTTTCGCGCTGTTTTAACGGATTTTGTATAGTTTTGATATGCCTAATCGATTCCGCACACTTAAAACCGGATTTGGAACACTAAGTTTTTGGGCGAATTTCGAGCCGAGTTGGGGCCATATGGCCGTATGTGGGCGAAATTTATAATTTCGTATTTTCGCGCTGTTTTAACGGATTTTGTATATTTTTGATATGCCTAATCGATTCCGCACACTTAAAACCGGATTTGGAACACTAAGTTTTTGGGCGAATTTCGAGCCGAGTTGGGGCCATATGGGCGTATGTGGGCGAAAATTATAATTTCGTATTTTCGCGCTGTTTTAACGGACTTTGTATAGTTTTGATATGCCTAATCGATTCCGCACACTTAAAACCGGATTTGGAACACTAAGTTTTTGGGCGAATTTCGAGCCGAGTTGGGGCCATATGGCCGTATGTGGGTGAAAATTATAATTTCGTATTTTCGCGCTGTTTTAACGGATTTTGTATATTTTTGATATGCCTAATCGATTCCGCACACTTAAAACCGGATTTGGAACACTAAGTTTTTGGGCGAATTTCGAGCCGAGTTGGGGCCATATGGCCGTATGTGGGCGAAAATTATAATTTCGTATATTCGCGCTGTTTTAACGGATTTTGTATAGTTTTGATATGCCTAATCGATTCCGCACACTTAAAACCGGATTTGGAACACTAAGTTTTTGGGCGAATTTCGAGCCGAGTTGGGGCCATATGGGCGTATGTGGGCGAAAATTATAATTTCGTATTTTCGCGCTGTTTTAACGGACTTTGTATAGTTTTGATATGCCTAATCGATTCCGCACACTTAAAACTGGATTTGGAACACTAAGTTTTTGGGCGAATTTCGAGCCGAGTTGGGGCCATATGGGCGTATGTGGGCGAAAATTATAATTTCGTATATTCGCGCTGTTTTAACGGATTTTGTATAGTTTTGATATGCCTAATCGATTCCGCACACTTAATACCGGATTTGAAACACTAAGTTTTTGGGCGAATTTCGAGCCAAGTTGGGGCCATATGGCCGTATGTGGGCGAAAATTATAATTTCGTATTTTCGCACTGTTTTAACGGATTTTGTATAGTTTTGATATGCCTAATCGATTCCGCACACTTAAAACCGGATTTGGAACACTAAGTTTTTGGGCGAATTTCGAGCCGAGTTGGGGCCATATGGGCGTATGTGGGCGAAAATTATAATTTCGTATTTTCGCGCTGTTTTAACGGATTTTGTATAGTTTTGATATGCCTAATCGATTCCGCACACTTAAAACCGGATTTGGAATACTAAGTTTTTGGGCGAATTTCGAGCCGAGTTGGGGCCATATGGCCGTATGTGGGCGAAAATTATAATTTCGTATTTTCGCGCTGTTTTAACGGATTTTGTATATTTTTGATATGCCTAATCGATTCCGCACACTTAAAACCGGATTTGGAACACTAAGTTTTTGGGCGAATTTCGAGCCGAGTTGGGGCCATATGGCCGTATGTGGGCGAAAATTATAATTTCGTATTTTCGCGCTGTTTTAACGGATTTTGTATAGTTTTGATATGCCTAATCGATTCCGCACACTTAAAACCGGATTTGGAACACTAAGTTTTTGGGCGAATTTCGAGCCGAGTTGGGGCCATATGGGCGTATGTGGGCGAAAATTATAATTTCGTATTTTCGCGCTGTTTTAACGGACTTTGTATAGTTTTGATATGCCTAATCGATTCCGCACACTTAAAACCGGATTTGGAACACTAAGTTTTTGGGCGAATTTCGAGCCGAGTTGGGGCCATATGGGCGTATGTGGCGAAAATTATAATTTCGTATTTTCGCGCTGTTTTAACGGATTTTGTATAGTTTTGATATGCCTAATCGATTCCGCACACTTAAAACCGGATTTGAAACACTAAGTTTTTGGGCGAATTTCGAGCCAAGTTGGGGCCATATGGCCGTATGTGGGCGAAAATTATAATTTCGTATTTTCGCGCTGTTTTAACGGATTTTGTATAGTTTTGATATGCCTAATCGATTCCGCACACTTAAAACCGGATTTGGAACACTAAGTTTTTGGGCGAATTTCGAGCCGAGTTGGGGCCATATGGCCGTATGTGGGCGAAATTTATAATTTCGTATTTTCGCGCTGTTTTATCGGATTTTGTATATTTTTGATATGCCTAATCGATTCCGCACACTTAAAACCGGATTTGGAACACTAAGTTTTTGGGCGAATTTCGAGCCGAGTTGGGGCCATATGGGCGTATGTGGGCGAAAATTATAATTTCGTATTTTCGCGCTGTTTTAACGGATTTTGTATAGTTTTGATATGCCTAATCGATTCCGCACACTTAAAACCGGATTTGGAACACTAAGTTTTTGGGCGAATTTCGAGCCGAGTTGGGGCCATATGGCCGTATGTGGGCGAAAATTATAATTTCGTATTTTCGCGCTGTTTTAACGGATTTTGTATAGTTTTGATATGCCTAATCGATTCCGCACACTTAAAACCGGATTTGGAACACTAAGTTTTTGGGCGAATTTCGAGCCGAGTTGGGGCCATATGGCCGTATGTGGGCGAAAATTATAATTTCGTATTTTCGCGCTGTTTTAACGGATTTTGTATAGTTTTGATATGCCTAATCGATTCCGCACACTTAAAACCGGATTTGGAACACTAAGTTTTTGGGCGAATTTCGAGCCGAGTTGGGGCCATATGGCCGTATGTGGGCGAAATTTATAATTTCGTATTTTCGCGCTGTTTTAACGGATTTTGTATATTTTTGATATGCCTAATCGATTCCGCACACTTAAAACCGGATTTGGAACACTAAGTTTTTGGGCGAATTTCGAGCCGAGTTGGGGCCATATGGGCGTATGTGGGCGAAAATTATAATTTCGTATTTTCGCGCTGTTTTAACTGACTTTGTATAGTTTTGATATGCCTAATCGATTCCGCACACTTAAAACCGGATTTGGAACACTAAGTTTTTGGGCGAATTTCGAGCCGAGTTGGGGCCATATGGCCGTATGTGGGTGAAAATTATAATTTCGTATTTTCGCGCTGTTTTAACGGATTTTGTATATTTTTGATATGCCTAATCGATTCCGCACACTTAAAACCGGATTTGGAACACTAAGTTTTTGGGCGAATTTCGAGCCGAGTTGGGGCCATATGGCCGTATGTGGGCGAAAATTATAATTTCGTATATTCGCGCTGTTTTAACGGATTTTGTATAGTTTTGATATGCCTAATCGATTCCGCACACTTAAAACCGGATTTGGAACACTAAGTTTTTGGGCGAATTTCGAGCCGAGTTGGGGCCATATGGGCGTATGTGGGCGAAAATTATAATTTCGTATTTTCGCGCTGTTTTAACGGACTTTGTATAGTTTTGATATGCCTAATCGATTCCGCACACTTAAAACTGGATTTGGAACACTAAGTTTTTGGGCGAATTTCGAGCCGAGTTGGGGCCATATGGGCGTATGTGGGCGAAAATTATAATTTCGTATATTCGCGCTGTTTTAACGGATTTTGTATAGTTTTGATATGCCTAATCGATTCCGCACACTTAATACCGGATTTGAAACACTAAGTTTTTGGGCGAATTTCGAGCCAAGTTGGGGCCATATGGCCGTATGTGGGCGAAAATTATAATTTCGTATTTTCGCACTGTTTTAACGGATTTTGTATAGTTTTGATATGCCTAATCGATTCCGCACACTTAAAACCGGATTTGGAACACTAAGTTTTTGGGCGAATTTCGAGCCGAGTTGGGGCCATATGGGCGTATGTGGGCGAAAATTATAATTTCGTATTTTCGCGCTGTTTTAACGGATTTTGTATAGTTTTGATATGCCTAATCGATTCCGCACACTTAAAACCGGATTTGGAATACTAAGTTTTTGGGCGAATTTCGAGCCGAGTTGGGGCCATATGGCCGTATGTGGGCGAAAATTATAATTTCGTATTTTCGCGCTGTTTTAACGGATTTTGTATATTTTTGATATGCCTAATCGATTCCGCACACTTAAAACCGGATTTGGAACACTAAGTTTTTGGGCGAATTTCGAGCCGAGTTGGGGCCATATGGCCGTATGTGGGCGAAAATTATAATTTCGTATTTTCGCGCTGTTTTAACGGATTTTGTATAGTTTTGATATGCCTAATCGATTCCGCACACTTAAAACCGGATTTGGAACACTAAGTTTTTGGGCGAATTTCGAGCCGAGTTGGGGCCATATGGGCGTATGTGGGCGAAAATTATAATTTCGTATTTTCGCGCTGTTTTAACGGACTTTGTATAGTTTTGATATGCCTAATCGATTCCGCACACTTAAAACCGGATTTGGAACACTAAGTTTTTGGGCGAATTTCGAGCCGAGTTGGGGCCATATGGGCGTATGTGGCGAAAATTATAATTTCGTATTTTCGCGCTGTTTTAACGGATTTTGTATAGTTTTGATATGCCTAATCGATTCCGCACACTTAAAACCGGATTTGAAACACTAAGTTTTTGGGCGAATTTCGAGCCAAGTTGGGGCCATATGGCCGTATGTGGGCGAAAATTATAATTTCGTATTTTCGCGCTGTTTTAACGGATTTTGTATAGTTTTGATATGCCTAATCGATTCCGCACACTTAAAACCGGATTTGGAACACTAAGTTTTTGGGCGAATTTCGAGCCGAGTTGGGGCCATATGGCCGTATGTGGGCGAAAATTATAATTTCGTATTTTCGCGCTGTTTTAACGGATTTTGTATAGTTTTGATATGCCTAATCGATTCCGCACACTTAAAACCGGATTTGGAATACTAAGTTTTTGGGCGAATTTCGAGCCGAGTTGGGGCCATATGGGCGTATGTGGGCGAAAATTATAATTTCGTATTTTCGCGCTGTTTTAACGGATTTTGTATAGTTTTGATATGCCTAATCGATTCCGCACACTTAAAACCGGATTTGGAACACTAAGTTTTTGGGCGAATTTCGAGCCGAGTTGGGGCCATATGGCCGTATGTGGGTGAAAATTATAATTTCGTATTTTCGCGCTGTTTTAACGGATTTTGTATAGTTTTGATATGCCTAATCGATTCCGCACACTTAAAACCGGATTTGGAACACTAAGTTTTTGGGCAAATTTCGAGCCGAGTTGGGGCCATATGGCCGTATGTGGGCGAAAATTATAATTTCGTATATTCGCGCTGTTTTAACGGATTTTGTATAGTTTTGATATGCCTAATCGATTCCGCACATTTAAAACCGGATTTGGAATACTAAGTTTTTGGGCGAATTTCGAGCCGAGTTGGGGCCATATGGCCGTATGTGGGCGAAAATTATAATTTCGTATATTCGCGCTATTTTAACGGATTTTGTATAGTTTTGATATGCCTAATCGATTCCGCACACTTAAAACCGGATTTGGAATACTAAGTTTTTGGGCGAATTTCGAGTCGAGTTGAGGCCATATGGCCGTATGTGGGCGAAAATTATAATTTCGTATTTTCGCGCTGTTTTAACGGATTTTGTATAGTTTTGATATGCCTAATCGATTCCGCACACTTAAAACCGGATTTGGAACACTAAGTTTTTGGGCGAATTTCGAGCCGAGTTGGGGCCATATGGCCGTATGTGGGCGAAAATTATAATTTCGTATTTTCGCGCTGTTTTAACGGATTTTGTATAGTTTTGATATGCCTAATCGATTCCGCACACTTAAATCCGGATTTGGAACACTAAGTTTTTGGGCGAATTTCGAGCCGAGTTGGGGCCATATGGCCGTATGTGGGCGAAAATTATAATTTCGTATTTTCGCGCTGTTTTAACGGATTTTGTATATTTTTGATATGCCTAATCGATTCCGCACACTTAAAACCGGATTTGGAACACTAAGTTTTTGGGCGAATTTCGAGCCGAGTTGGGGCCATATGGCCGTATGTGGGCGAAAATTATAATTTCGTATTTTCGCGCTGTTTTAACGGACTTTGTATAGTTTTGATATGCCTAATCGATTCCGCACACTTAAAACCGGATTTGGAACACTAAGTTTTTGGGCGAATTTCGAGCCGAGTTGGGGCCATATGGGCGTATGTGGGCGAAAATTATAATTTCGTATTTTCGCGCTGTTTTAACGGATTTTGTATAGTTTTGATATGCCTAATCGATTCCGCACACTTAAAACCGGATTTGGAACACTAAGTTTTTGGGCGAATTTTAGCCGAGTTGGGGCCATATGGCCGTATGTGGGCGAAAATTATAATTTCGTATTTTCGCGCTGTTTTAACGGATTTTGTATAGTTTTGATATGCCTAATCGATTCCGCACACTTAAAACCGGATTTGGAACACTAAGTTTTTGGGCGAATTTCGAGCCGAGTTGGGGCCATATGGCCGTATGTGGGTGAAAATTATAATTTCGTATTTTCGCGCTGTTTTAACGGATTTTGTATATTTTTGATATGCCTAATCGATTCCGCACACTTAAAACCGGATTTGGAACACTATGTTTTTGGGCAAATTTCGAGCCGAGTTGGGGCCATATGGCCGTATGTGGGCGAAAATTATAATTTCGTATTTTCGCGCTGTTTTAACGGATTTTGTACAGTTTTGATATGCCTAATCGATTCCGCACACTTAAAACAGGATTTGGAACACTAAGTTTTTGGGCGAATTTCGAGCCGAGTTGGGGCCATATGGCCGTATGTGGGCGAAAATTATAATTTCGTATTTTCGCGCTGTTTTAACGGATTTTGTATAGTTTTGATATGCCTAATCGATTCCGCACACTTAAAACCGGATTTGGAACACTAAGTTTTTGGGCGAATTTCGAGCCGAGTTGGGGCCATATGGGCGTATGTGGGCGAAAATTATAATTTCGTATTTTCGCGCTGTTTTAACGGATTTTGTATATTTTTGATATGCCTAATCGATTCCGCACACTTAAAACCGGATTTGGAACACTAAGTTTTTGGGCGAATTTCGAGCCGAGTTGGGGCCATATGGCCGTATGTGGGCGAAAATTATAATTTCGTATTTTCGCGCTGTTTTAACGGATTTTGTATAGTTTTGATATGCCTAATCGATTCCGCACACTTAAAACCGGATTTGGAACACTAAGTTTTTGGGCGAATTTCGAGCCGAGTTGGGGCCATATGGGCGTATGTGGGCGAAAATTATAATTTCGTATTTTCGCGCTGTTTTAACGGATTTTGTATAGTTTTGATATGCCTAATCGATTCCGCACACTTAAAACCGGATTTGGAATACTAAGTTTTTGGGCGAATTTCGAGCCGAGTTGGGGCCATATGGCCGTATGTGGGCGAAAATTATAATTTCGTATTTTCGCGCTGTTTTAACGGATTTTGTATATTTTTGATATGCCTAATCGATTCCGCACACTTAAAACCGGATTTGGAACACTAAGTTTTTGGGCGAATTTCGAGCCGAGTTGGGGCCATATGGCCGTATGTGGGCGAAAATTATAATTTCGTATTTTCGCGCTGTTTTAACGGATTTTGTATATTTTTAATATGCCTAATCGATTCCGCACACTTAAAACCGGATTTGGAACACTAAGTTTTTGGGCGAATTTCGAGCCGAGTTGGGGCCATATGGCCGTATGTGGGCGAAAATTATAATTTCGTATTTTCGCGCTGTTTTAACGGACTTTGTATAGTTTTGATATGCCTAATCGATTCCGCACACTTAAAACCGGATTTGGAACACTAAGTTTTTGGGCGAATTTCGAGCCGAGTTGGGGCCATATGGGCGTATGTGGCGAAAATTATAATTTCGTATTTTCGCGCTGTTTTAACGGATTTTGTATAGTTTTGATATGCCTAATCGATTCCGCACACTTAAAACCGGATTTGAAACACTAAGTTTTTGGGCGAATTTCGAGCCAAGTTGGGGCCATATGGCCGTATGTGGGCGAAAATTATAATTTCGTATTTTCGCGCTGTTTTAACGGATTTTGTATAGTTTTGATATGCCTAATCGATTCCGCACACTTAAAACCGGATTTGGAACACTAAGTTTTTGGGCGAATTTCGAGCCGAGTTGGGGCCATATGGGCGTATGTGGGCGAAAATTATAATTTCGTATTTTCGCGCTGTTTTAACGGATTTTGTATAGTTTTGATATGCCTAATCGATTCCGCACACTTAAAACCGGATTTGGAATACTAAGTTTTTGGGCGAATTTCGAGCCGAGTTGGGGCCATATGGGCGTATGTGGGCGAAAATTATAATTTCGTATTTTCGCGCTGTTTTAACGGATTTTGTATAGTTTTGATATGCCTAATCGATTCCGCACACTTAAAACCGGATTTGGAACACTAAGTTTTTGGGCGAATTTCGAGCCGAGTTGGGGCCATATGGCCGTATGTGGGTGAAAATTATAATTTCGTATTTTCGCGCTGTTTTAACGGATTTTGTATATTTTTGATATGCCTAATCGATTCCGCACACTTAAAACCGGATTTGGAACACTAAGTTTTTGGGCAAATTTCGAGCCGAGTTGGGGCCATATGGCCGTATGTGGGCGAAAATTATAATTTCGTATATTCGCGCTGTTTTAACGGATTTTGTATAGTTTTGATATGCCTAATCGATTCCGCACACTTAAAACCGGATTTGGAATACTAAGTTTTTGGGCGAATTTCGAGTCGAGTTGGGGCCATATGGCCGTATGTGGGCGAAAATTATAATTTCGTATTTTCGCGCTGTTTTAACGGATTTTGTATATTTTTGATATGCCTAATCGATTCCGCACACTTAAAACCGGATTTGGAACACTAAGTTTTTGGGCGAATTTCGAGCCGAGTTGGGGCCATATGGCCGTATGTGGGCGAAAATTATAATTTCGTATTTTCGCGCTGTTTTAACGGACTTTGTATAGTTTTGATATGCCTAATCGATTCCGCACACTTAAAACCGGATTTGGAACACTAAGTTTTTGGGCGAATTTCGAGCCGAGTTGGGGCCATATGGGCGTATGTGGGCGAAAATTATAATTTCGTATTTTCGCGCTGTTTTAACGGATTTTGTATAGTTTTGATATGCCTAATCGATTCCGCACACTTAAAACCGGATTTGGAACACTAAGTTTTTGGGCGAATTTTAGCCGAGTTGGGGCCATATGGCCGTATGTGGGCGAAAATTATAATTTCGTATTTTCGCGCTGTTTTAACGGATTTTGTATAGTTTTGATATGCCTAATCGATTCCGCACACTTAAAACCGGATTTGGAACACTAAGTTTTTGGGCGAATTTCGAGCCGAGTTGGGGCCATATGGCCGTATGAGGGCGAAAATTATAATTTCGTTTTTTCGCGCTGTTTTAACGGATTTTGTATAGTTTTAATATGCATAATCGATTCCACACACTTAAAACCGGATTTGGAACACTAAGTTTTTGGGCAAATTTCGAGCCGAGTTGGGGCCATATGGCCGTATGTGGGCGAAAATTATAATTTCGTATTTTCGCGCTGTTTTAACGGATTTTGTATAGTTTTGATATGCCTAATCGATTCCGCACACTTAAAACCGGATTTGGAACACTAAGTTTTTGGGCGAATTTCGAGTCGAGTTGGGGCCATATGGCCGTATGTGGGCGAAAATTATAATTTCGTATTTTCGCGCTGTTTTAACGGATTTTGTATAGTTTTGATATGCCTAATCGATTCCGCACACTTAAAACCGGATTTGGAATACTAAGTTTTTGAGCGAATTTCGAGCCGAGTTGGGGCCATATGGGCGTATGTGGGCGAAAATTATAATTTCGTATTTTCGCGCTGTTTTAACGGATTTTGTATAGTTTTGATATGCCTAATCGATTCCGCACACTTAAAACCGGATTTGGAACACTAAGTTTTTGGGCGAATTTCGAGCCGAGTTGGGGCCATATGGCCGTATGTGGGTGAAAATTATAATTTCGTATTTTCGCGCTGTTTTAACGGATTTTGTATATTTTTGATATGCCTAATCGATTCCGCACACTTAAAACCGGATTTGGAACACTAAGTTTTTGGGCAAATTTCGAGCCGAGTTGGGGCCATATGGCCGTATGTGGGCGAAAATTATAATTTCGTATATTCGCGCTGTTTTAACGGATTTTGTATAGTTTTGATATGCCTAATCGATTCCGCACACTTAAAACCGGATTTGGAACACTAAGTTTTTGGGCGAATTTCGAGCCGAGTTGGGGCCATATGGCCGTATGTGGGCGAAAATTATAATTTCGTATTTTCGCGCTGTTTTAACGGATTTTGTATAGTTTTGATATGCCTAATCGATTCCGCACACTTAAATCCGGATTTGGAACACTAAGTTTTTGGGCGAATTTCGAGCCGAGTTGGGGCCATATGGCCGTATGTGGGCGAAAATTATAATTTCGTATTTTCGCGCTGTTTTAACGGATTTTGTATATTTTTGATATGCCTAATCGATTCCGCACACTTAAAACCGGATTTGGAACACTAAGTTTTTGGGCGAATTTCGAGCCGAGTTGGGGCCATATGGCCGTATGTGGGCGAAAATTATAATTTCGTATTTTCGCGCTGTTTTAACGGATTTTGTATATTTTTGATATGCCTAATCGATTCCGCACACTTAAAACCGGATTTGGAACACTAAGTTTTTGGGCGAATTTCGAGCCGAGTTGGGGCCATATGGCCGTATGTGGGCGAAAATTATAATTTCGTATTTTCGCGCTGTTTTAACGGACTTTGTATATTTTTGATATGCCTAATCGATTCCGCACACTTAAAACCGGATTTGGAACACTAAGTTTTTGGGCGAATTTCGAGCCGAGTTGGGGCCATATGGCCGTATGTGGGCGAAAATTATAATTTCGTATTTTCGCGCTGTTTTAACGGATTTTGTATAGTTTTGATATGCCTAATCGATTCCGCACATTTAAAACCGGATTTGGAATACTAAGTTTTTGGGCGAATTTCGAGTCGAGTTGAGGCCATATGGCCGTATGTGGGCGAAAATTATAATTTCGTATTTTCGCGCTGTTTTAACGGATTTTGTATAGTTTTGATATGCCTAATCGATTCCGCACACTTAAAACCGGATTTGGAACACTAAGTTTTTGGGCGAATTTCGAGCCGAGTTGGGGCCATATGGCCGTATGTGGGCGAAAATTATAATTTCGTATTTTCGCGCTGTTTTAACGGATTTTGTATAGTTTTGATATGCCTAATCGATTCCGCACACTTAAATCCGGATTTGGAACACTAAGTTTTTGGGCGAATTTCGAGCCGAGTTGGGGCCATATGGCCGTATGTGGGCGAAAATTATAATTTCGTATTTTCGCGCTGTTTTAACGGATTTTGTATATTTTTGATATGCCTAATCGATTCCGCACACTTAAAACCGGATTTGGAACACTAAGTTTTTGGGCGAATTTCGAACCGAGTTGGGGCCATATGGCCGTATGTGGGCGAAAATTATAATTTCGTATTTTCGCGCTGTTTTAACGGACTTTGTATAGTTTTGATATGCCTAATCGATTCCGCACACTTAAAACCGGATTTGGAACACTAAGTTTTTGGGCGAATTTCGAGCCGAGTTGGGGCCATATGGGCGTATGTGGGCGAAAATTATAATTTCGTATTTTCGCGCTGTTTTAACGGATTTTGTATAGTTTTGATATGCCTAATCGATTCCGCACACTTAAAACCGGATTTGGAACACTAAGTTTTTGGGCGAATTTTAGCCGAGTTGGGGCCATATGGCCGTATGTGGGCGAAAATTATAATTTCGTATTTTCGCGCTGTTTTAACGGATTTTGTATAGTTTTGATATGCCTAATCGATTCCGCACACTTAAAACCGGATTTGGAACACTAAGTTTTTGGGCGAATTTCGAGCCGAGTTGGGGCCATATGGCCGTATGAGGGCGAAAATTATAATTTCGTTTTTTCGCGATGTTTTAACGGATTTTGTATAGTTTTAATATGCATAATCGATTCCGCACATTTAAAACCGGATTTGGAATACTAAGTTTTTGGGCGAATTTCGAGCCGAGTTGGGGCCATATGGCCGTATGTGGGTGAAAATTATAATTTCGTATTTTCGCGCTGTTTTAACGGATTTTGTATACACACATCAAAAGTGTCTAGGGATCAACATATATTTTTGCAATAACTTTTCTCCTGATTGATATTAATTAAAATTTTCTTTAAGGATTCATCAAATAAAGTGTTTTCGTTTGTCACAGTAACGATAAACCAAGTCACCTTTGCATTAATAAAGAAATTTGCCATTTTCCTAATAAAGGGATTTTTGACATTTGAACCACTAACATTAAAGTTCGAAAAAAAGACTGAAATAACAGTTTTCTTTAAAATTTTATTGGGTTACTTAAACAATTAATAATCCGTGTTTCTACCGCGAACACTAACAACACAAGAACATCGGTTTGGCATACTCAAAATGAGTTCATCCAAATCACGCTGTGGAATGGCCGCCCATGTTCGTTGCAACAACAAAAAAAGGTCTTCTTGCGACTGGATACCCTCCATATTCGGCAGAGCTCTTCTCTGTAGCATATCCCATGCATGCTCAATCGGGTTCAAGTCTGGCGACTGAGCAGGCCAGGGCAGGACATTGATGTTAGCTGCGGCGAGAGTCTGTCTTACAACTCTTGCGGTGTGCGGTCGTGCATTATCATGCATTAACTGAAATAAGGGACCGATTTGCACTTGTAGAGGAACGATGACGTCTGATACAATCGTCTCAGCATAAATTTGAGCGTTGAGGTTGCCTCTGATCCAAATCAACTCAGTTCTTCCGCCGATCCAAATACCCGCCCATACCATGATGGTTCCACCACTATAAGGATGGACTTCCTGGCAGGATTTTAATCGCTGTTGGCGTCCAGGGGTTCTCCAGTGTCGTATACGTCTTGTATCCGGTCTCATACCAAAACGAGACTCATCAGAAAAGCACACGAAACGCCATTGTTCTTCTGCCCAATTTCTGTGTTCAAGAGCCCATTGATATCGAATCCTACGATTGTGCATTGCTATAGGTGGTACCCGTAGCGGTCTTCGGGAATGAAGGTTCACTTCATGCAAGCGGTTTCTGACTGTTTGGTCGCTAATTAAGTTCCCTGAAGAGTGATGAAGCCGCACGGCTAACATCATGGCGGTTATTGTTGGAGCTCTTCGAGTTAAGATTTGAATGTATCGGTCTTGTCTCCGTGTGGTGCAGCGATACCGTCCTCCATGGCGCTCAGCCACGGAACCAGTGCTTCGGTAACGTGTCCAAAGTCCACTGATAACACTCTGACTTGTATTCAGAGCTAAAGCCACAGTACGTTGCCGGGAACCAGCTTCTATCATTCCCACGGCTCTGAGCATTTCTTCCCTGCTTAAATGACGTCGCCGCTCCATAATAACGTTGGTTTTAATCAGTAGTAGGGAAACAGTAGCACTAATAATGTCTTCAATGCGTTGTATGTTTTTATAGGGAAAATATTGACAGCTGATTTTCATCTTTTACTCGAATTTGATTCACAGTTCCTGATTCAAATTATGAAATGCACCAAAAAGGATCCATATAAATTTATAAAATCATAAATTTATTACAAAGCCACATCTCAATCTCAAGAAATCCGCATAAAAATGCTTGATCCCTAGACACTTTTGATGTGTGTATTTTTGATATGCCTAATCGATTCCGCACACTTAAAACCGGATTTGGAACACTATGTTTTTGGGCAAATTTCGAGCCGAGTTGGGGCCATATGGCCGTATGTGGGCGAAAATTATAATTTCGTATTTTCGCGCTGTTTTAACGGATTTTGTACAGTTTTGATATGCCTAATCGATTCCGCACACTTAAAACAGGATTTGGAACACTAAGTTTTTGGGCGAATTTCGAGCCGAGTTGGGGCCATATGGCCGTATGTGGGCGAAAATTATAATTTCGTATTTTCGCGCTGTTTTAACGGATTTTGTATAGTTTTGATATGCCTAATCGATTCCGCACACTTAAAACCGGATTTGGAACACTAAGTTTTTGGGCGAATTTCGAGCCGAGTTGGGGCCATATGGGCGTATGTGGGCGAAAATTATAATTTCGTATTTTCGCGCTGTTTTAACGGATTTTGTATATTTTTGATATGCCTAATCGATTCCGCACACTTAAAACCGGATTTGGAACACTAAGTTTTTGGGCGAATTTCGAGCCGAGTTGGGGCCATATGGCCGTATGTGGGCGAAAATTATAATTTCGTATTTTCGCGCTGTTTTAACGGATTTTGTATAGTTTTGATATGCCTAATCGATTCCGCACACTTAAAACCGGATTTGGAACACTAAGTTTTTGGGCGAATTTCGAGCCGAGTTGGGGCCATATGGGCGTATGTGGGCGAAAATTATAATTTCGTATTTTCGCGCTGTTTTAACGGATTTTGTATAGTTTTGATATGCCTAATCGATTCCGCACACTTAAAACCGGATTTGGAATACTAAGTTTTTGGGCGAATTTCGAGCCGAGTTGGGGCCATATGGCCGTATGTGGGCGAAAATTATAATTTCGTATTTTCGCGCTGTTTTAACGGATTTTGTATATTTTTGATATGCCTAATCGATTCCGCACACTTAAAACCGGATTTGGAACACTAAGTTTTTGGGCGAATTTCGAGCCGAGTTGGGGCCATATGGCCGTATGTGGGCGAAAATTATAATTTCGTATTTTCGCGCTGTTTTAACGGATTTTGTATATTTTTAATATGCCTAATCGATTCCGCACACTTAAAACCGGATTTGGAACACTAAGTTTTTGGGCGAATTTCGAGCCGAGTTGGGGCCATATGGCCGTATGTGGGCGAAAATTATAATTTCGTATTTTCGCGCTGTTTTAACGGACTTTGTATAGTTTTGATATGCCTAATCGATTCCGCACACTTAAAACCGGATTTGGAACACTAAGTTTTTGGGCGAATTTCGAGCCGAGTTGGGGCCATATGGGCGTATGTGGCGAAAATTATAATTTCGTATTTTCGCGCTGTTTTAACGGATTTTGTATAGTTTTGATATGCCTAATCGATTCCGCACACTTAAAACCGGATTTGAAACACTAAGTTTTTGGGCGAATTTCGAGCCAAGTTGGGGCCATATGGCCGTATGTGGGCGAAAATTATAATTTCGTATTTTCGCGCTGTTTTAACGGATTTTGTATAGTTTTGATATGCCTAATCGATTCCGCACACTTAAAACCGGATTTGGAACACTAAGTTTTTGGGCGAATTTCGAGCCGAGTTGGGGCCATATGGGCGTATGTGGGCGAAAATTATAATTTCGTATTTTCGCGCTGTTTTAACGGATTTTGTATAGTTTTGATATGCCTAATCGATTCCGCACACTTAAAACCGGATTTGGAATACTAAGTTTTTGGGCGAATTTCGAGCCGAGTTGGGGCCATATGGGCGTATGTGGGCGAAAATTATAATTTCGTATTTTCGCGCTGTTTTAACGGATTTTGTATAGTTTTGATATGCCTAATCGATTCCGCACACTTAAAACCGGATTTGGAACACTAAGTTTTTGGGCGAATTTCGAGCCGAGTTGGGGCCATATGGCCGTATGTGGGTGAAAATTATAATTTCGTATTTTCGCGCTGTTTTAACGGATTTTGTATATTTTTGATATGCCTAATCGATTCCGCACACTTAAAACCGGATTTGGAACACTAAGTTTTTGGGCAAATTTCGAGCCGAGTTGGGGCCATATGGCCGTATGTGGGCGAAAATTATAATTTCGTATATTCGCGCTGTTTTAACGGATTTTGTATAGTTTTGATATGCCTAATCGATTCCGCACACTTAAAACCGGATTTGGAATACTAAGTTTTTGGGCGAATTTCGAGTCGAGTTGGGGCCATATGGCCGTATGTGGGCGAAAATTATAATTTCGTATTTTCGCGCTGTTTTAACGGATTTTGTATAGTTTTGATATGCCTAATCGATTCCGCACACTTAAAACCGGATTTGGAACACTAAGTTTTTGGACGAATTTCGAGCCGAGTTGGGGCCATATGGCCGTATGTGGGCGAAAATTATAATTTCGTATTTTCGCGCTGTTTTAACGGATTTTGTATAGTTTTGATATGCCTAATCGATTCCGCACACTTAAAACCGGATTTGGAACACTAAGTTTTTGGGCGAATTTCGAGCCGAGTTGGGGCCATATGGCCGTATGTGGGCGAAAATTATAATTTCGTATTTTCGCGCTGTTTTAACGGATTTTGTATATTTTTGATATGCCTAATCGATTCCGCACACTTAAAACCGGATTTGGAACACTAAGTTTTTGGGCGAATTTCGAGCCGAGTTGGGGCCATATGGCCGTATGTGGGCGAAAATTATAATTTCGTATTTTCGCGCTGTTTTAACGGACTTTGTATAGTTTTGATATGCCTAATCGATTCCGCACACTTAAAACCGGATTTGGAACACTAAGTTTTTGGGCGAATTTCGAGCCGAGTTGGGGCCATATGGGCGTATGTGGGCGAAAATTATAATTTCGTATTTTCGCGCTGTTTTAACGGATTTTGTATAGTTTTGATATGCCTAATCGATTCCGCACACTTAAAACCGGATTTGGAACACTAAGTTTTTGGGCGAATTTTAGCCGAGTTGGGGCCATATGGCCGTATGTGGGCGAAAATTATAATTTCGTATTTTCGCGCTGTTTTAACGGATTTTGTATAGTTTTGATATGCCTAATCGATTCCGCACACTTAAAACCGGATTTGGAACACTAAGTTTTTGGGCGAATTTCGAGCCGAGTTGGGGCCATATGGCCGTATGAGGGCGAAAATTATAATTTCGTTTTTTCGCGCTGTTTTAACGGATTTTGTATAGTTTTAATATGCATAATCGATTCCGCACACTTAAAACCGGATTTGGAACACTAAGTTTTTGGGCAAATTTCGAGCCGAGTTGGGGCCATATGGCCGTATGTGGGCGAAAATTATAATTTCGTATTTTCGCGCTGTTTTAACGGATTTTGTATAGTTTTGATATGCCTAATCGATTCCGCACACTTAAAACCGGATTTGGAACACTAAGTTTTTGGGCGAATTTCGAGTCGAGTTGGGGCCATATGGCCGTATGTGGGCGAAAATTATAATTTCGTATTTTCGCGCTGTTTTAACGGATTTTGTATAGTTTTGATATGCCTAATCGATTCCGCACACTTAAAACCGGATTTGGAATACTAAGTTTTTGGGCGAATTTCGAGCCGAGTTGGGGCCATATGGGCGTATGTGGGCGAAAATTATAATTTCGTATTTTCGCGCTGTTTTAACGGATTTTGTATAGTTTTGATATGCCTAATCGATTCCGCACACTTAAAACCGGATTTGGAACACTAAGTTTTTGGGCGAATTTCGAGCCGAGTTGGGGCCATATGGCCGTATGTGGGTGAAAATTATAATTTCGTATTTTCGCGCTGTTTTAACGGATTTTGTATAGTTTTGATATGCCTAATCGATTCCGCACACTTAAAACCGGATTTGGAACACTAAGTTTTTGGGCGAATTTCGAGCCGAGTTGGGGCCATATGGCCGTATGTGGGCGAAAATTATAATTTCGTATTTTCGCGCTGTTTTAACGGATTTTGTATAGTTTTGATATGCCTAATCGATTCCGCACACTTAAATCCGGATTTGGAACACTAAGTTTTTGGGCGAATTTCGAGCCGAGTTGGGGCCATATGGCCGTATGTGGGCGAAAATTATAATTTCGTATTTTCGCGCTGTTTTAACGGATTTTGTATATTTTTGATATGCCTAATCGATTCCGCACACTTAAAACCGGATTTGGAACACTAAGTTTTTGGGCGAATTTCGAGCCGAGTTGGGGCCATATGGCCGTATGTGGGCGAAAATTATAATTTCGTATTTTCGCGCTGTTTTAACGGATTTTGTATATTTTTGATATGCCTAATCGATTCCGCACACTTAAAACCGGATTTGGAACACTAAGTTTTTGGGCGAATTTCGAGCCGAGTTGGGGCCATATGGCCGTATGTGGGCGAAAATTATAATTTCGTATTTTCGCGCTGTTTTAACGGACTTTGTATAGTTTTGATATGCCTAATCGATTCCGCACACTTAAAACCGGATTTGGAACACTAAGTTTTTGGGCGAATTTCGAGCCGAGTTGGGGCCATATGGGCGTATGTGGGCGAAAATTATAATTTCGTATTTTCGCGCTGTTTTAACGGATTTTGTATAGTTTTGATATGCCTAATCGATTCCGCACACTTAAAACCGGATTTGGAACACTAAGTTTTTGGGCGAATTTTAGCCGAGTTGGGGCCATATGGCCGTATGTGGGCGAAAATTATAATTTCGTATTTTCGCGCTGTTTTAACGGATTTTGTATAGTTTTGATATGCCTAATCGATTCCGCACACTTAAAACCGGATTTGGAACACTAAGTTTTTGGGCGAATTTCGAGCCGAGTTGGGGCCATATGGCCGTATGTGGGCGAAAATTATAATTTCGTATTTTCGCGCTGTTTTAACGGATTTTGTATATTTTTGATATGCCTAATCGATTCCGCACACTTAAAACCGGATTTGGAACACTAAGTTTTTGGGCGAATTTCGAGCCGAGTTGGGGCCATATGGCCGTATGTGGGCGAAAATTATAATTTCGTATTTTCGCGCTGTTTTAACGGACTTTGTATAGTTTTGATATGCCTAATCGATTCCGCACACTTAAAACCGGATTCGGAACACTAAGTTTTTGGGCGAATTTCGAGCCGAGTTGGGGCCATATGGGCGTATGTGGGCGAAAATTATAATTTCGTATTTTCGCGCTGTTTTAACGGATTTTGTATAGTATTGATATGCCTAATCGATTCCGCACACTTAAAACCGGATTTGGAACACTAAGTTTTTGGGCGAATTTTAGCCGAGTTGGGGCCATATGGCCGTATGTGGGCGAAAATTATAATTTCGTATTTTCGCGCTGTTTTAACGGATTTTGTATAGTTTTGATATGCCTAATCGATTCCGCACACTTAAAACCGGATTTGGAACACTAAGTTTTTGGGCGAATTTCGAGCCGAGTTGGGGCCATATGGCCGTATGAGGGCGAAAATTATAATTTCGTTTTTTCGCGCTGTTTTAACGGATTTTGTATAGTTTTAATATGCATAATCGATTCCGCACACTTAAAACCGGATTTGGAACACTAAGTTTTTGGGCAAATTTCGAGCCGAGTTGTGGCCATATGGCCGTATGTGGGCGAAAATTATAATTTCGTATTTTCGCGCTGTTTTAACGGATTTTGTATAGTTTTGATATGCCTAATCGATTCCGCACACTTAAAACCGGATTTGGAACACTAAGTTTTTGGGCGAATTTCGAGTCGAGTTGGGGCCATATGGCCGTATGTGGGCGAAAATTATAATTTCGTATTTTCGCGCTGTTTTAACGGATTTTGTATAGTTTTGATATGCCTAATCGATTCCGCACACTTAAAACCGGATTTGGAACACTAAGTTTTTGGGCGAATTTCGAGCCGAGTTGGGGCCATATGGCCGTATGTGGGCGAAAATTATAATTTCGTATTTTCGCGCTGTTTTAACGGACTTTGTATAGTTTTGATATGCCTAATCGATTCCGCACACTTCAAACCGGATTTGGAACACTAAGTTTTTGGGCGAATTTCGAGCCGAGTTGGGGCCATATGGGCGTATGTGGGCGAAAATTATAATTTCGTATTTTCGCGCTGTTTTAACGGATTTTGTATAGTTTTGATATGCCTAATCGATTCCGCACACTTAAAACCGGATTTGGAACACTAAGTTTTTGGGCGAATTTTAGCCGAGTTGGGGCCATATGGCCGTATGTGGGCGAAAATTATAATTTCGTATTTTCGCGCTGTTTTAACGGATTTTGTATAGTTTTGATATGCCTAATCGATTCCGCACACTTAAAACCGGATTTGGAACACTAAGTTTTTGGGCGAATTTCGAGCCGAGTTGGGGCCATATGGCCGTATGAGGGCGAAAATTATAATTTCGTATTTTCGCGCTGTTTTAACGGATTTTGTATAGTTTTAATATGCATAATCGATTCCGCACATTTAAAACACGATTTGGAATACTAAGTTTTTGGGCGAATTTCGAGCCGAGTTGGGGCCATATGGCCGTATGTGGGTGAAAATTATAATTTCGTATTTTCGCGCTGTTTTAACGGATTTTGTATATTTTTGATATGCCTAATCGATTCCGCACACTTAAAACCGGATTTGGAACACTAAGTTTTTGGGCGAATTTCGAGCCGAGTTGGGGCCATATGGGCGTATGTGGGCGAAAATTATAATTTCGTATTTTCGCGCTGTTTTAACGGATTTTGTATAGTTTTGATATGCCTAATCGATTCCGCACACTTAAAACCGGATTTGGAACACTAAGTTTTTGGGCGAATTTCGAGCCGAGTTGGGGCCATATGGGCGTATGTGGGCGAAAATTATAATTTCGTATTTTCGCGCTGTTTTAACGGATTTTGTATAGTTTTGATATGCCTAATCGATTCCGCACACTTAAAACCGGATTTGGAACACTAAGTTTTTGGGCGAATTTTAGCCGAGTTGGGGCCATATGGCCGTATGTGGGCGAAAATTATAATTTCGTATTTTCGCGCTGTTTTAACGGATTTTGTATAGTTTTGATATGCCTAATCGATTCCGCACACTTAAAACCGGATTTGGAACACTAAGTTTTTGGGCGAATTTCGAGCCGAGTTGGGGCCATATGGCCGTATGAGGGCGAAAATTATAATTTCGTTTTTTCGCGCTGTTTTAACGGATTTTGTATAGTTTTAATATGCATAATCGATTCCGCACATTTAAAACCGGATTTGGAATACTAAGTTTTTGGGCGAATTTCGAGCCGAGTTGGGGCCATATGGCCGTATGTGGGTGAAAATTATAATTTCGTATTTTCGCGCTGTTTTAACGGATTTTGTATATTTTTGATATGCCTAATCGATTCCGCACACTTAAAACCGGATTTGGAACACTAAGTTTTTGGGCAAATTTCGAGCCGAGTTGGGGCCATATGGCCGTATGTGGGCGAAAATTATAATTTCGTATTTTCGCGCTGTTTTAACGGATTTTGTATAGTTTTGATATGCCTAATCGATTCCGCACACTTAAAACCGGATTTGGAACACTAAGTTTTTGGGCGAATTTCGAGCCGAGTTGGGGCCATATGGCCGTATGAGGGCGAAAATTATAATTTCGTTTTTTCGCGCTGTTTTAACGGATTTTGTATAGTTTTAATATGCATAATCGATTCCGCACACTTAAAACCGGATTTGGAACACTAAGTTTTTGGGCAAATTTCGAGCCGAGTTGGGGCCATATGGCCGTATGTGGGCGAAAATTATAATTTCGTATTTTCGCGCTGTTTTAACGGATTTTGTATAGTTTTGATATGCCTAATCGATTCCGCACACTTAAAACCGGATTTGGAACACTAAGTTTTTGGGCGAATTTCGAGTCGAGTTGGGGCCATATGGCCGTATGTGGGCGAAAATTATAATTTCGTATTTTCGCGCTGTTTTAACGGATTTTGTATAGTTTTGATATGCCTAATCGATTCCGCACACTTAAAACCGGATTTGGAATACTAAGTTTTTGGGCGAATTTCGAGCCGAGTTGGGGCCATATGGGCGTATGTGGGCGAAAATTATAATTTCGTATTTTCGCGCTGTTTTAACGGATTTTGTATAGTTTTGATATGCCTAATCGATTCCGCACACTTAAAACCGGATTTGGAACACTAAGTTTTTGGGCGAATTTCGAGCCGAGTTGGGGCCATATGGCCGTATGTGGGTGAAAATTATAATTTCGTATTTTCGCGCTGTTTTAACGGATTTTGTATATTTTTGATATGCCTAATCGATTCCGCACACTTAAAACCGGATTTGGAACACTAAGTTTTTGGGCAAATTTCGAGCCGAGTTGGGGCCATATGGCCGTATGTGGGCGAAAATTATAATTTCGTATATTCGCGCTGTTTTAACGGATTTTGTATAGTTTTGATATGCCTAATCGATTCCGCACACTTAAAACCGGATTTGGAACACTAAGTTTTTGGGCGAATTTCGAGCCGAGTTGGGGCCATATGGCCGTATGTGGGCGAAAATTATAATTTCGTATTTTCGCGCTGTTTTAACGGATTTTGTATAGTTTTGATATGCCTAATCGATTCCGCACACTTAAATCCGGATTTGGAACACTAAGTTTTTGGGCGAATTTCGAGCCGAGTTGGGGCCATATGGCCGTATGTGGGCGAAAATTATAATTTCGTATTTTCGCGCTGTTTTAACGGATTTTGTATATTTTTGATATGCCTAATCGATTCCGCACACTTAAAACCGGATTTGGAACACTAAGTTTTTGGGCGAATTTCGAGCCGAGTTGGGGCCATATGGCCGTATGTGGGCGAAAATTATAATTTCGTATTTTCGCGCTGTTTTAACGGATTTTGTATATTTTTGATATGCCTAATCGATTCCGCACACTTAAAACCGGATTTGGAACACTAAGTTTTTGGGCGAATTTCGAGCCGAGTTGGGGCCATATGGCCGTATGTGGGCGAAAATTATAATTTCGTATTTTCGCGCTGTTTTAACGGACTTTGTATAGTTTTGATATGCCTAATCGATTCCGCACACTTAAAACCGGATTTGGAACACTAAGTTTTTGGGCGAATTTCGAGCCGAGTTGGGGCCATATGGGCGTATGTGGGCGAAAATTATAATTTCGTATTTTCGCGCTGTTTTAACGGATTTTGTATAGTTTTGATATGCCTAATCGATTCCGCACACTTAAAACCGGATTTGGAACACTAAGTTTTTGGGCGAATTTTAGCCGAGTTGGGGCCATATGGCCGTATGTGGGCGAAAATTATAATTTCGTATTTTCGCGCTGTTTTAACGGATTTTGTATAGTTTTGATATGCCTAATCGATTCCGCACACTTAAAACCGGATTTGGAACACTAAGTTTTTGGGCGAATTTCGAGCCGAGTTGGGGCCATATGGCCGTATGTGGGCGAAAATTATAATTTCGTATTTTCGCGCTGTTTTAACGGATTTTGTATATTTTTGATATGCCTAATCGATTCCGCACACTTAAAACCGGATTTGGAACACTAAGTTTTTGGGCGAATTTCGAGCCGAGTTGGGGCCATATGGCCGTATGTGGGCGAAAATTATAATTTCGTATTTTCGCGCTGTTTTAACGGACTTTGTATAGTTTTGATATGCCTAATCGATTCCGCACACTTAAAACCGGATTCGGAACACTAAGTTTTTGGGCGAATTTCGAGCCGAGTTGGGGCCATATGGGCGTATGTGGGCGAAAATTATAATTTCGTATTTTCGCGCTGTTTTAACGGATTTTGTATAGTATTGATATGCCTAATCGATTCCGCACACTTAAAACCGGATTTGGAACACTAAGTTTTTGGGCGAATTTTAGCCGAGTTGGGGCCATATGGCCGTATGTGGGCGAAAATTATAATTTCGTATTTTCGCGCTGTTTTAACGGATTTTGTATAGTTTTGATATGCCTAATCGATTCCGCACACTTAAAACCGGATTTGGAACACTAAGTTTTTGGGCGAATTTCGAGCCGAGTTGGGGCCATATGGCCGTATGAGGGCGAAAATTATAATTTCGTTTTTTCGCGCTGTTTTAACGGATTTTGTATAGTTTTAATATGCATAATCGATTCCGCACACTTAAAACCGGATTTGGAACACTAAGTTTTTGGGCAAATTTCGAGCCGAGTTGTGGCCATATGGCCGTATGTGGGCGAAAATTATAATTTCGTATTTTCGCGCTGTTTTAACGGATTTTGTATAGTTTTGATATGCCTAATCGATTCCGCACACTTAAAACCGGATTTGGAACACTAAGTTTTTGGGCGAATTTCGAGTCGAGTTGGGGCCATATGGCCGTATGTGGGCGAAAATTATAATTTCGTATTTTCGCGCTGTTTTAACGGATTTTGTATAGTTTTGATATGCCTAATCGATTCCGCACACTTAAAACCGGATTTGGAACACTAAGTTTTTGGGCGAATTTCGAGCCGAGTTGGGGCCATATGGCCGTATGTGGGCGAAAATTATAATTTCGTATTTTCGCGCTGTTTTAACGGACTTTGTATAGTTTTGATATGCCTAATCGATTCCGCACACTTCAAACCGGATTTGGAACACTAAGTTTTTGGGCGAATTTCGAGCCGAGTTGGGGCCATATGGGCGTATGTGGGCGAAAATTATAATTTCGTATTTTCGCGCTGTTTTAACGGATTTTGTATAGTTTTGATATGCCTAATCGATTCCGCACACTTAAAACCGGATTTGGAACACTAAGTTTTTGGGCGAATTTTAGCCGAGTTGGGGCCATATGGCCGTATGTGGGCGAAAATTATAATTTCGTATTTTCGCGCTGTTTTAACGGATTTTGTATAGTTTTGATATGCCTAATCGATTCCGCACACTTAAAACCGGATTTGGAACACTAAGTTTTTGGGCGAATTTCGAGCCGAGTTGGGGCCATATGGCCGTATGAGGGCGAAAATTATAATTTCGTATTTTCGCGCTGTTTTAACGGATTTTGTATAGTTTTAATATGCATAATCGATTCCGCACATTTAAAACACGATTTGGAATACTAAGTTTTTGGGCGAATTTCGAGCCGAGTTGGGGCCATATGGCCGTATGTGGGTGAAAATTATAATTTCGTATTTTCGCGCTGTTTTAACGGATTTTGTATATTTTTGATATGCCTAATCGATTCCGCACACTTAAAACCGGATTTGGAACACTAAGTTTTTGGGCGAATTTCGAGCCGAGTTGGGGCCATATGGGCGTATGTGGGCGAAAATTATAATTTCGTATTTTCGCGCTGTTTTAACGGATTTTGTATAGTTTTGATATGCCTAATCGATTCCGCACACTTAAAACCGGATTTGGAACACTAAGTTTTTGGGCGAATTTCGAGCCGAGTTGGGGCCATATGGGCGTATGTGGGCGAAAATTATAATTTCGTATTTTCGCGCTGTTTTAACGGATTTTGTATAGTTTTGATATGCCTAATCGATTCCGCACACTTAAAACCGGATTTGGAACACTAAGTTTTTGGGTGAATTTCGAGCCGAGTTGGGGCCATATGGCCGTATGTGGGCGAAAATTATAATTTCGTATTTTCGCGCTGTTTTAACGGATTTTGTATAGTTTTGATATGCCTAATCGATTCCGCACACTTAAATCCGGATTTGGAACACTAAGTTTTTGGGCGAATTTCGAGCCGAGTTGGGGCCATATGGCCGTATGTGGGCGAAAATTATAATTTCGTATTTTCGCGCTGTTTTAACGGACTTTGTATAGTTTTGATATGCCTAATCGATTCCGCACACTTAAAACCGGATTTGGAACACTAAGTTTTTGGGCGAATTTCGAGCCGAGTTGGGGCCATATGGCCGTATGTGGGCGAAAATTATAATTTCGTATTTTCGCGCTGTTTTAACGGACTTTGTATAGTTTTGATATGCCTAATCGATTCCGCACACTTAAATCCGGATTTGGAACACTAAGTTTTTGGGCGAATTTCGAGCCGAGTTGGGGCCATATGGCCGTATGTGGGCGAAAATTATACTTTCGTATTTTCGCGCTGTTTTAACGGATTTTGTATATTTTTGATATGCCTAATCGATTCCGCACACTTAAAACCGGATTTGGAACACTAAGTTTTTGGGCGAATTTCGAGCCGAGTTGGGGCCATATGGCCGTATGTGGGCGAAAATTATAATTTCGTATTTTCGCGCTGTTTTAACGGACTTTGTATAGTTTTGATATGCCTAATCGATTCCGCACACTTAAAACCGGATTTGGAACACTAAGTTTTTGGGCGAATTTCGAGCCGAGTTGGGGCCATATGGCCGTATGTGGGCGAAAATTATAATTTCGTATTTTCGCGCTGTTTTAACGGACTTTGTATAGTTTTGATATGCCTAATCGATTCCGCACACTTAAAACCGGATTTGGAACACTAAGTTTTTGGGCAAATTTCGAGCCGAGTTGGGGCCATATGGCCGTATGTGGGCGAAAATTATAATTTCGTATATTCGCGCTGTTTTAACGGATTTTGTATAGTTTTGATATGCCTAATCGATTCCGCACACTTAAAACCGGATTTGGAACACTAAGTTTTTGGGCGAATTTCGAGCCGAGTTGGGGCCATATGGGCGTATGTGGGCGAAAATTATAATTTCGTATTTTCGCGCTGTTTTAACGGATTTTGTATAGTTTTGATATGCCTAATCGATTCCGCACACTTAAAACCGGATTTGGAACACTAAGTTTTTGGGCGAATTTCGAGCCGAGTTGGGGCCATATGGGCGTATGTGGGCGAAAATTATAATTTCGTATTTTCGCGCTGTTTTAACGGATTTTGTATAGTTTTGATATGCCTAATCGATTCCGCACACTTAAAACCGGATTTGGAACACTAAGTTTTTGGGCGAATTTTAGCCGAGTTGGGGCCATATGGCCGTATGTGGGCGAAAATTATAATTTCGTATTTTCGCGCTGTTTTAACGGATTTTGTATAGTTTTGATATGCCTAATCGATTCCGCACACTTAAAACCGGATTTGGAACACTAAGTTTTTGGGCGAATTTCGAGCCGAGTTGGGGCCATATGGCCGTATGTGGGCGAAAATTATAATTTCGTATTTTCGCGCTGTTTTAACGGATTTTGTATATTTTTGATATGCCTAATCGATTCCGCACACTTAAAACCGGATTTGGAACACTAAGTTTTTGGGCGAATTTCGAGCCGAGTTGGGGCCATATGGCCGTATGTGGGCGAAAATTATAATTTCGTATTTTCGCGCTGTTTTAACGGACTTTGTATAGTTTTGATATGCCTAATCGATTCCGCACACTTAAAACCGGATTCGGAACACTAAGTTTTTGGGCGAATTTCGAGCCGAGTTGGGGCCATATGGGCGTATGTGGGCGAAAATTATAATTTCGTATTTTCGCGCTGTTTTAACGGATTTTGTATAGTTTTGATATGCCTAATCGATTCCGCACACTTAAAACCGGATTTGGAACACTAAGTTTTTGGGCGAATTTTAGCCGAGTTGGGGCCATATGGCCGTATGTGGGCGAAAATTATAATTTCGTATTTTCGCGCTGTTTTAACGGATTTTGTATAGTTTTGATATGCCTAATCGATTCCGCACACTTAAAACCGGATTTGGAACACTAAGTTTTTGGGCGAATTTCGAGCCGAGTTGGGGCCATATGGCCGTATGAGGGCGAAAATTATAATTTCGTTTTTTCGCGCTGTTTTAACGGATTTTGTATAGTTTTAATATGCATAATCGATTCCGCACATTTAAAACCGGATTTGGAATACTAAGTTTTTGGGCGAATTTCGAGCCGAGTTGGGGCCATATGGCCGTATGTGGGTGAAAATTATAATTTCGTATTTTCGCGCTGTTTTAACGGATTTTGTATATTTTTGATATGCCTAATCGATTCCGCACACTTAAAACCGGATTTGGAACACTAAGTTTTTGGGCAAATTTCGAGCCGAGTTGGGGCCATATGGCCGTATGTGGGCGAAAATTATAATTTCGTATATTCGCGCTGTTTTAAAGGATTTTGTATAGTTTTGATATGCCTAATCGATTCCGCACACTTAAAACCGGATTTGGAATACTAAGTTTTTGGGCGAATTTCGAGTCGAGTTTGGGCCATATGGCCGTATGTGGGCGAAAATTATAATTTCGTATTTTCGCGCTGTTTTAACGGATTTTGTATAGTTTTGATATGCCTAATCGATTCCGCACACTTAAAACCGGATTTGGAACACTAAGTTTTTGGGCGAATTTCGAGCCGAGTTGGGGCCATATGGCCGTATGTGGGCGAAAATTATAATTTCGTATTTTCGCGCTGTTTTAACGGACTTTGTATAGTTTTGATATGCCTAATCGATTCCGCACACTTAAAACCGGATTTGGAACACTAAGTTTTTGGGCGAATTTCGAGCCGAGTTGGGGCCATATGGCCGTATGTGGGCGAAAATTATAATTTCGTATTTTCGCGCTGTTTTAACGGACTTTGTATAGTTTTGATATGCCTAATCGATTCCGCACACTTAAATCCGGATTTGGAACACTAAGTTTTTGGGCGAATTTCGAGCCGAGTTGGGGCCATATGGCCGTATGTGGGCGAAAATTATAATTTCGTATTTTCGCGCTGTTTTAACGGATTTTGTATATTTTTGATATGCCTAATCGATTCCGCACACTTAAAACCGGATTTGGAACACTAAGTTTTTGGGCGAATTTCGAGCCGAGTTGGGGCCATATGGCCGTATGTGGGCGAAAATTATAATTTCGTATTTTCGCGCTGTTTTAACGGACTTTGTATAGTTTTGATATGCCTAATCGATTCCGCACACTTCAAACCGGATTTGGAACACTAAGTTTTTGGGCGAATTTCGAGCCGAGTTGGGGCCATATGGGCGTATGTGGGCGAAAATTATAATTTCGTATTTTCGCGCTGTTTTAACGGATTTTGTATAGTTTTGATATGCCTAATCGATTCCGCACACTTAAAACCGGATTTGGAACACTAAGTTTTTGGGCGAATTTCGAGCCGAGTTGGGGCCATATGGCCGTATGAGGGCGAAAATTATAATTTCGTTTTTTCGCGCTGTTTTAACGGATTTTGTATAGTTTTGATATGCCTAATCGATTCCGCACACTTAAAACCGGATTTGGAACACTAAGTTTTTGGGCGAATTTTAGCCGAGTTGAGGCCATATGGCCGTATGTGGGCGAAAATTATAATTTCGTATTTTTGCGCTGTTTTAACGGATTTTGTATATTTTTGATATGCCTAATCGATTCCGCACACTTAAAACCGGATTTGGAACACTAAGTTTTTGGGCGAATTTCGAGCCGAGTTGGGGCCATATGGCCGTATGTGGGCGAAAATTATAATTTCGTATTTTCGCGCTGTTTTAACGGACTTTGTATAGTTTTGATATGCCTAATCGATTCCGCACACTTAAATCCGGATTTGGAACACTAAGTTTTTGGGCGAATTTCGAGCCGAGTTGGGGCCATATGGCCGTATGTGGGCGAAAATTATAATTTCGTATTTTCGCGCTGTTTTAACGGATTTTGTATATTTTTGATATGCCTAATCGATTCCGCACACTTAAAACCGGATTTGGAACACTAAGTTTTTGGGCGAATTTCGAGCCGAGTTGGGGCCATATGGCCGTATGTGGGCGAAAATTATAATTTCGTATTTTCGCGCTGTTTTAACGGACTTTGTATAGTTTTGATATGCCTAATCGATTCCGCACACTTCAAACCGGATTTGGAACACTAAGTTTTTGGGCGAATTTCGAGCCGAGTTGGGGCCATATGGCCGTATGTGGGCGAAAATTATAATTTCGTATTTTCGCGCTGTTTTAACGGACTTTGTATAGTTTTGATATGCCTAATCGATTCCGCACACTTAAATCCGGATTTGGAACACTAAGTTTTTGGGCGAATTTCGAGCCGAGTTGGGGCCATATGGCCGTATGTGGGCGAAAATTATACTTTCGTATTTTCGCGCTGTTTTAACGGATTTTGTATATTTTTGATATGCCTAATCGATTCCGCACACTTAAAACCGGATTTGGAACACTAAGTTTTTGGGCGAATTTCGAGCCGAGTTGGGGCCATATGGCCGTATGTGGGCGAAAATTATAATTTCGTATTTTCGCGCTGTTTTAACGGACTTTGTATAGTTTTGATATGCCTAATCGATTCCGCACACTTAAAACCGGATTTGGAACACTAAGTTTTTGGGCGAATTTCGAGCCGAGTTGGGGCCATATGGCCGTATGTGGGCGAAAATTATAATTTCGTATTTTCGCGCTGTTTTAACGGACTTTGTATAGTTTTGATATGCCTAATCGATTCCGCACACTTAAAACCGGATTTGGAACACTAAGTTTTTGGGCAAATTTCGAGCCGAGTTGGGGCCATATGGCCGTATGTGGGCGAAAATTATAATTTCGTATATTCGCGCTGTTTTAACGGATTTTGTATAGTTTTGATATGCCTAATCGATTCCGCACACTTAAAACCGGATTTGGAACACTAAGTTTTTGGGCGAATTTCGAGCCGAGTTGGGGCCATATGGGCGTATGTGGGCGAAAATTATAATTTCGTATTTTCGCGCTGTTTTAACGGATTTTGTATAGTTTTGATATGCCTAATCGATTCCGCACACTTAAAACCGGATTTGGAACACTAAGTTTTTGGGCGAATTTCGAGCCGAGTTGGGGCCATATGGGCGTATGTGGGCGAAAATTATAATTTCGTATTTTCGCGCTGTTTTAACGGATTTTGTATAGTTTTGATATGCCTAATCGATTCCGCACACTTAAAACCGGATTTGGAACACTAAGTTTTTGGGCGAATTTTAGCCGAGTTGGGGCCATATGGCCGTATGTGGGCGAAAATTATAATTTCGTATTTTCGCGCTGTTTTAACGGATTTTGTATAGTTTTGATATGCCTAATCGATTCCGCACACTTAAAACCGGATTTGGAACACTAAGTTTTTGGGCGAATTTCGAGCCGAGTTGGGGCCATATGGCCGTATGTGGGCGAAAATTATAATTTCGTATTTTCGCGCTGTTTTAACGGATTTTGTATATTTTTGATATGCCTAATCGATTCCGCACACTTAAAACCGGATTTGGAACACTAAGTTTTTGGGCGAATTTCGAGCCGAGTTGGGGCCATATGGCCGTATGTGGGCGAAAATTATAATTTCGTATTTTCGCGCTGTTTTAACGGACTTTGTATAGTTTTGATATGCCTAATCGATTTCGCACACTTAAAACCGGATTCGGAACACTAAGTTTTTGGGCGAATTTCGAGCCGAGTTGGGGCCATATGGGCGTATGTGGGCGAAAATTATAATTTCGTATTTTCGCGCTGTTTTAACGGATTTTGTATAGTTTTGATATGCCTAATCGATTCCGCACACTTAAAACCGGATTTGGAACACTAAGTTTTTGGGCGAATTTCGAGCCGAGTTGGGGCCATATGGGCGTATGTGGGCGAAAATTATAATTTCGTATTTTCGCGCTGTTTTAACGGATTTTGTATAGTTTTGATATGCCTAATCGATTCCGCACACTTAAAACCGGATTTGGAACACTAAGTTTTTGGGCGAATTTCGAGCCGAGTTGGGGCCATATGGCCGTATGAGGGCGAAAATTATAATTTCGTTTTTTCGCGCTGTTTTAACGGATTTTGTATAGTTTTAATATGCATAATCGATTCCGCACATTTAAAACCGGATTTGGAATACTAAGTTTTTGGGCGAATTTCGAGCCGAGTTGGGGCCATATGGCCGTATGTGGGTGAAAATTATAATTTCGTATTTTCGCGCTGTTTTAACGGATTTTGTATATTTTTGATATGCCTAATCGATTCCGCACACTTAAAACCGGATTTGGAACACTAAGTTTTTGGGCAAATTTCGAGCCGAGTTGGGGCCATATGGCCGTATGTGGGCGAAAATTATAATTTCGTATATTCGCGCTGTTTTAACGGATTTTGTATAGTTTTGATATGCCTAATCGATTCCGCACACTTAAAACCGGATTTGGAATACTAAGTTGTTGGGCGAATTTCGAGTCGAGTTTGGGCCATATGGCCGTATGTGGGCGAAAATTATAATTTCGTATTTTCGCGCTGTTTTAACGGATTTTGTATATTTTTGATATGCCTAATCGATTCCGCACACTTAAAACCGGATTTGGAACACTAAGTTTTTGGGCGAATTTCGAGCCGAGTTGGGGCCATATGGCCGTATGTGGGCGAAAATTATAATTTCGTATTTTCGCGCTGTTTTAACGGACTTTGTATAGTTTTGATATGCCTAATCGATTCCGCACACTTAAAACCGGATTTGGAACACTAAGTTTTTGGGCGAATTTCGAGCCGAGTTGGGGCCATATGGCCGTATGTGGGCGAAAATTATAATTTCGTATTTTCGCGCTGTTTTAACGGACTTTGTATAGTTTTGATATGCCTAATCGATTCCGCACACTTAAATCCGGATTTGGAACACTAAGTTTTTGGGCGAATTTCGAGCCGAGTTGGGGCCATATGGCCGTATGTGGGCGAAAATTATAATTTCGTATTTTCGCGCTGTTTTAACGGATTTTGTATATTTTTGATATGCCTAATCGATTCCGCACACTTAAAACCGGATTTGGAACACTAAGTTTTTGGGCGAATTTCGAGCCGAGTTGGGGCCATATGGCCGTATGTGGGCGAAAATTATAATTTCGTATTTTCGCGCTGTTTTAACGGACTTTGTATAGTTTTGATATGCCTAATCGATTCCGCACACTTCAAACCGGATTTGGAACACTAAGTTTTTGGGCGAATTTCGAGCCGAGTTGGGGCCATATGGGCGTATGTGGGCGAAAATTATAATTTCGTATTTTCGCGCTGTTTTAACGGATTTTGTATAGTTTTGATATGCCTAATCGATTCCGCACACTTAAAACCGGATTTGGAACACTAAGTTTTTGGGCGAATTTCGAGCCGAGTTGGGGCCATATGGCCGTATGAGGGCGAAAATTATAATTTCGTTTTTTCGCGCTGTTTTAACGGATTTTGTATAGTTTTGATATGCCTAATCGATTCCGCACACTTAAAACCGGATTTGGAACACTAAGTTTTTGGGCGAATTTCGAGCCGAGTTGGGGCCATATGGCCGTATGTGGGCGAAAATTATAATTTCGTATTTTCGCGCTGTTTTAACGGACTTTGTATAGTTTTGATATGCCTAATCGATTCCGCACACTTAAATCCGGATTTGGAACACTAAGTTTTTGGGCGAATTTCGAGCCGAGTTGGGGCCATATGGCCGTATGTGGGCGAAAATTATAATTTCGTATTTTCGCGCTGTTTTAACGGACTTTGTATAGTTTTGATATGCCTAATCGATTCCGCACACTTAAATCCGGATTTGGAACACTAAGTTTTTGGGCGAATTTCGAGCCGAGTTGGGGCCATATGGCCGTATGTGGGCGAAAATTATAATTTCGTATTTTCGCGCTGTTTTAACGGACTTTGTATAGTTTTGATATGCCTAATCGATTCCGCACACTTAAAACCGGATTTGGAACACTAAGTTTTTGGGCAAATTTCGAGCCGAGTTGGGGCCATATGGCCGTATGTGGGCGAAAATTATAATTTCGTATTTTCGCGCTGTTTTAACGGATTTTGTATAGTTTTGATATGCCTAATCGATTCCGCACACTTAAAACCGGATTTGGAACACTAAGTTTTTGGGCGAATTTCGAGCCGAGTTGGGGCCATATGGGCGTATGTGGGCGAAAATTATAATTTCGTATTTTCGCGCTGTTTTAACGGATTTTGTATAGTTTTGATATGCCTAATCGATTCCGCACACTTAAAACCGGATTTGGAACACTAAGTTTTTGGGCGAATTTCGAGCCGAGTTGGGGCCATATGGGCGTATGTGGGCGAAAATTATAATTTCGTATTTTCGCGCTGTTTTAACGGACTTTGTATAGTTTTGATATGCCTAATCGATTCCGCACACTTAAAACCGGATTTGGAACACTAAGTTTTTGGGCGAATTTCGAGCCGAGTTGGGGCCATATGGCCGTATGTGGGTGAAAATTATAATTTCGTATTTTCGCGCTGTTTTAACGGATTTTGTATATTTTTGATATGCCTAATCGATTCCGCACACTTAAAACCGGATTTGGAACACTAAGTTTTTGGGCAAATTTCGAGCCGAGTTGGGGCCATATGGCCGTATGTGGGCGAAAATTATAATTTCGTATATTCGCGCTGTTTTAACGGATTTTGTATAGTTTTGATATGCCTAATCGATTCCGCACACTTAAAACCGGATTTGGAACACTAAGTTTTTGGGCGAATTTCGAGCCGAGTTGGGGCCATATGGGCGTATGTGGGCGAAAATTATAATTTCGTATTTTCGCGCTGTTTTAACGGATTTTGTATAGTTTTGATATGCCTAATCGATTCCGCACACTTAAAACCGGATTTGGAACACTAAGTTTTTGGGCGAATTTCGAGCCGAGTTGGGGCCATATGGGCGTATGTGGGCGAAAATTATAATTTCGTATTTTCGCGCTGTTTTAACGGATTTTGTAAAGTTTTGATATGCCTAATCGATTCCGCACACTTAAAACCGGATTTGAAACACTAAGTTTTTGGGCGAATTTCGAGCCAAGTTGGGGCCATATGGCCGTATGTGGGCGAAAATTATAATTTCGTATTTTCGCACTGTTTTAACGGGTTTTGTATAGTTTTGATATGCCTAATCGATTCCGCACACTTAAAACCGGATTTGGAACACTAAGTTTTTGGGCGAATTTCGAGCCGAGTTGGGGCCATATGGCCGTATGTGGGCGAAAATTATAATTTCGTATTTTCGCGCTGTTTTAACGGATTTTGTATAGTTTTGATATGCCTAATCGATTCCGCACACTTAAAACCGGATTTGGAACACTAAGTTTTTGGGCGAATTTCGAGCCGAGTTGGGGCCATATGGGCGTATGTGGGCGAAAATTATAATTTCGTATTTTCGCGCTGTTTTAACGGATTTTGTATAGTTTTGATATGCCTAATCGATTCCGCACACTTAAAACCGGATTTGGAACACTAAGTTTTTGGGCAAATTTCGAGCCGAGTTGGGGCCATATGGCCGTATGTGGGCGAAAATTATAATTTCGTATATTCGCGCTGTTTTAACGGATTTTGTATAGTTTTGATATGCCTAATCGATTCCGCACACTTAAAACCGGATTTGGAACACTAAGTTTTTGGGCGAATTTCGAGCCGAGTTGGGGCCATATGGGCGTATGTGGGCGAAAATTATAATTTCGTATTTTTGCGCTGTTTTAACGGATTTTGTATAGTTTTGATATGCCTAATCGATTCCGCACACTTAAAACCGGATTTGGAACACTAAGTTTTTGGGCGAATTTCGAGCCGAGTTGGGGCCATATGGGCGTATGTGGGCGAAAATTATAATTTCGTATTTTCGCGCTGTTTTAACGGATTTTGTATAGTTTTGATATGCCTAATCGATTCCGCACACTTAAAACCGGATTTGAAACACTAAGTTTTTGGGCGAATTTCGAGCCAAGTTGGGGCCATATGGCCGTATGTGGGCGAAAATTATAATTTCGTATTTTCGCACTGTTTTAACGGATTTTGTATAGTTTTGATATGCCTAATCGATTCCGCACACTTAAAACCGGATTTGGAACACTAAGTTTTTGGGCGAATTTCGAGCCGAGTTGGGGCCATATGGCCGTATGTGGGCGAAAATTATAATTTCGTATTTTCGCGCTGTTTTAACGGATTTTGTATAGTTTTGATATGCCTAATCGATTCCGCACACTTAAAACCGGATTTGGAACACTAAGTTTTTGGGCGAATTTCGAGCCGAGTTGGGGCCATATGGCCGTATGAGGGCGAAAATTATAATTTCGTTTTTTCGCGCTGTTTTAACGGATTTTGTATAGTTTTAATATGCATAATCGATTCCGCACATTTAAAACCGGATTTGGAATACTAAGTTTTTGGGCGAATTTCGAGCCGAGTTGGGGCCATATGGCCGTATGTGGGTGAAAATTATAATTTCGTATTTTCGCGCTGTTTTAACGGATTTTGTATATTTTTGATATGCCTAATCGATTCCGCACACTTAAAACCGGATTTGGAACACTAAGTTTTTGGGCAAATTTCGAGCCGAGTTGGGGCCATATGGCCGTATGTGGGCGAAAATTATAATTTCGTATATTCGCGCTGTTTTAACGGATTTTGTATAGTTTTGATATGCCTAATCGATTCCGCACACTTAAAACCGGATTTGGAATACTAAGTTTTTGGGTGAATTTCGAGTCGAGTTGGGGCCATATGGCCGTATGTGGGCGAAAATTATAATTTCGTATTTTCGCGCTGTTTTAACGGATTTTGTATAGTTTTGATATGCCTAATCGATTCCGCACACTTAAAACCGGATTTGGAACACTAAGTTTTTGGGCGAATTTCGAGCCGAGTTGGGGCCATATGGCCGTATGTGGGCGAAAATTATAATTTCGTATTTTCGCGCTGTTTTAACGGATTTTGTATAGTTTTGATATGCCTAATCGATTCCGCACACTTAAATCCGGATTTGGAACACTAAGTTTTTGGGCGAATTTCGAGCCGAGTTGGGGCCATATGGCCGTATGTGGGCGAAAATTATAATTTCGTATTTTCGCGCTGTTTTAACGGACTTTGTATAGTTTTGATATGCCTAATCGATTCCGCACACTTAAAACCGGATTTGGAACACTAAGTTTTTGGGCGAATTTCGAGCCGAGTTGGGGCCATATGGCCGTATGTGGGCGAAAATTATAATTTCGTATTTTCGCGCTGTTTTAACGGACTTTGTATAGTTTTGATATGCCTAATCGATTCCGCACACTTAAATCCGGATTTGGAACACTAAGTTTTTGGGCGAATTTCGAGCCGAGTTGGGGCCATATGGCCGTATGTGGGCGAAAATTATAATTTCGTATTTTCGCGCTGTTTTAACGGATTTTGTATATTTTTGATATGCCTAATCGATTCCGCACACTTAAAACCGGATTTGGAACACTAAGTTTTTGGGCGAATTTCGAGCCGAGTTGGGGCCATATGGCCGTATGTGGGCGAAAATTATAATTTCGTATTTTCGCGCTGTTTTAACGGACTTTGTATAGTTTTGATATGCCTAATCGATTCCGCACACTTCAAACCGGATTTGGAACACTAAGTTTTTGGGCGAATTTCGAGCCGAGTTGGGGCCATATGGGCGTATGTGGGCGAAAATTATAATTTCGTATTTTCGCGCTGTTTTAACGGATTTTGTATAGTTTTGATATGCCTAATCGATTCCGCACACTTAAAACCGGATTTGGAACACTAAGTTTTTGGGCGAATTTTAGCCGAGTTGGGGCCATATGGCCGTATGTGGGCGAAAATTATAATTTCGTATTTTCGCGCTGTTTTAACGGATTTTGTATAGTTTTGATATGCCTAATCGATTCCGCACACTTAAAACCGGATTTGGAACACTAAGTTTTTGGGCGAATTTCGAGCCGAGTTGGGGCCATATGGCCGTATGAGGGCGAAAATTATAATTTCGTTTTTTCGCGCTGTTTTAACGGATTTTGTATAGTTTTGATATGCCTAATCGATTCCGCACATTTAAAACCGGATTTGGAATACTAAGTTTTTGGGCGAATTTCGAGCCGAGTTGGGGCCATATGGCCGTATGTGGGTGAAAATTATAATTTCGTATTTTCGCGCTGTTTTAACGGATTTTGTATATTTTTGATATGCCTAATCGATTCCGCACACTTAAAACCGGATTTGGAACACTAAGTTTTTGGGCAAATTTCGAGCCGAGTTGGGGCCATATGGCCGTATGTGGGCGAAAATTATAATTTCGTATTTTCGCGCTGTTTTAACGGATTTTGTACAGTTTTGATATGCCTAATCGATTCCGCACACTTAAAACCGGATTTGGAACACTAAGTTTTTGGGCGAATTTCGAGCCGAGTTGGGGCCATATGGGCGTATGTGGGCGAAAATTATAATTTCGTATTTTCGCGCTGTTTTAACGGATTTTGTATAGTTTTGATATGCCTAATCGATTCCGCACACTTAAAACCGGATTTGGAACACTAAGTTTTTGGGCGAATTTCGAGCCGAGTTGGGGCCATATGGCCGTATGTGGGTGAAAATTATAATTTCGTATTTTCGCGCTGTTTTAACGGATTTTGTATATTTTTGATATGCCTAATCGATTCCGCACACTTAAAACCGGATTTGGAACACTAAGTTTTTGGGCGAATTTCGAGCCGAGTTGGGGCCATATGGGCGTATGTGGGCGAAAATTATAATTTCGTATTTTCGCGCTGTTTTAACGGATTTTGTATAGTTTTGATATGCCTAATCGATTCCGCACACTTAAAACCGGATTTGGAACACTAAGTTTTTGGGCGAATTTCGAGCCGAGTTGGGGCCATATGGCCGTATGTGGGCGAAAATTATAATTTCGTATTTTCGCGCTGTTTTAACGGATTTTGTATAGTTTTGATATGCCTAATCGATTCCGCACACTTAAAACCGGATTTGGAACACTAAGTTTTTGGGCGAATTTCGAGCCGAGTTGGGGCCATATGGCCGTATGTGGGCGAAAATTATAATTTCGTATTTTCGCGCTGTTTTAACGGATTTTGTATAGTTTTGATATGCCTAATCGATTCCGCACACTTAAAACCGGATTTGGAACACTAAGTTTTTGGGCGAATTTCGAGCCGAGTTGGGGCCATATGGGCGTATGTGGGCGAAAATTATAATTTCGTATTTTCGCGCTGTTTTAACGGATTTTGTATAGTTTTGATATGCCTAATCGATTCCGCACACTTAAAACCGGATTTGGAACACTAAGTTTTTGGGCGAATTTCGAGCCGAGTTGGGGCCATATGGGCGTATGTGGGCGAAAATTATAATTTCGTATTTTCGCGCTGTTTTAACGGACTTTGTATAGTTTTGATATGCCTAATCGATTCCGCACACTTAAAACCGGATTTGGAACACTAAGTTTTTGGGCGAATTTCGAGCCGAGTTGGGGCCATATGGGCGTATGTGGGCGAAAATTATAATTTCGTATTTTCGCGCTGTTTTAACGGATTTTGTATAGTTTTGATATGCCTAATCGATTCCGCACACTTAAAACCGGATTTGGAACACTAAGTTTTTGGGCGAATTTCGAGCCGAGTTGGGGCCATATGGGCGTATGTGGGCGAAAATTATAATTTCGTATTTTCGCGCTGTTTTAACGGATTTTGTATAGTTTTGATATGCCTAATCGATTCCGCACACTTAAAACCGGATTTGGAACACTAAGTTTTTGGGCGAATTTCGAGCCGAGTTGGGGCCATATGGCCGTATGTGGGCGAAAATTATAATTTCGTATTTTCGCGCTGTTTTAACGGACTTTGTATAGTTTTGATATGCCTAATCGATTCCGCACACTTCAAACCGGATTTGGAACACTAAGTTTTTGGGCGAATTTCGAGCCGAGTTGGGGCCATATGGGCGTATGTGGGCGAAAATTATAATTTCGTATTTTCGCGCTGTTTTAACGGATTTTGTATAGTTTTGATATGCCTAATCGATTCCGCACACTTAAAACCGGATTTGGAACACTAAGTTTTTGGGCGAATTTTAGCCGAGTTGGGGCCATATGGCCGTATGTGGGCGAAAATTATAATTTCGTATTTTCGCGCTGTTTTAACGGATTTTGTATAGTTTTGATATGCCTAATCGATTCCGCACACTTAAAACCGGATTTGGAACACTAAGTTTTTGGGCGAATTTCGAGCCGAGTTGGGGCCATATGGCCGTATGAGGGCGAAAATTATAATTTCGTTTTTTCGCGCTGTTTTAACGGATTTTGTATAGTTTTGATATGCCTAATCGATTCCGCACATTTAAAACCGGATTTGGAATACTAAGTTTTTGGGCGAATTTCGAGCCGAGTTGGGGCCATATGGCCGTATGTGGGTGAAAATTATAATTTCGTATTTTCGCGCTGTTTTAACGGACTTTGTATAGTTTTGATATGCCTAATCGATTCCGCACACTTAAAACCGGATTTGGAACACTAAGTTTTTGGGCAAATTTCGAGCCGAGTTGGGGCCATATGGCCGTATGTGGGCGAAAATTATAATTTCGTATTTTCGCGCTGTTTTAACGGATTTTGTACAGTTTTGATATGCCTAATCGATTCCGCACACTTAAAACCGGATTTGGAACACTAAGTTTTTGGGCGAATTTCGAGCCGAGTTGGGGCCATATGGGCGTATGTGGGCGAAAATTATAATTTCGTATTTTCGCGCTGTTTTAACGGATTTTGTATAGTTTTGATATGCCTAATCGATTCCGCACACTTAAAACCGGATTTGGAACACTAAGTTTTTGGGCGAATTTCGAGCCGAGTTGGGGCCATATGGCCGTATGTGGGTGAAAATTATAATTTCGTATTTTCGCGCTGTTTTAACGGATTTTGTATAGTTTTGATATGCCTAATCGATTCCGCACACTTAAAACCGGATTTGGAACACTAAGTTTTTGGGCGAATTTCGAGCCGAGTTGGGGCCATATGGGCGTATGTGGGCGAAAATTATAATTTCGTATTTTCGCGCTGTTTTAACGGATTTTGTATAGTTTTGATATGCCTAATCGATTCCGCACACTTAAAACCGGATTTGGAACACTAAGTTTTTGGGCGAATTTTAGCCGAGTTGGGGCCATATGGCCGTATGTGGGCGAAAATTATAATTTCGTATTTTCGCGCTGTTTTAACGGATTTTGTATATTTTTGATATGCCTAATCGATTCCGCACACTTAAAACCGGATTTGGAACACTAAGTTTTTGGGCGAATTTCGAGCCGAGTTGGGGCCATATGGCCGTATGTGGGTGAAAATTATAATTTCGTATTTTCGCGCTGTTTTAACGGATTTTGTATATTTTTGATATGCCTAATCGATTCCGCACACTTAAAACCGGATTTGGAACACTAAGTTTTTGGGCGAATTTCGAGCCGAGTTGGGGCCATATGGCCGTATGTGGGTGAAAATTATAATTTCGTATTTTCGCGCTGTTTTAACGGATTTTGTATATTTTTGATATGCCTAATCGATTCCGCACACTTAAAACCGGATTTGGAACACTAAGTTTTTGGGCAAATTTCGAGCCGAGTTGGGGCCATATGGCCGTATGTGGGCGAAAATTATAATTTCGTATTTTCGCGCTGTTTTAACGGATTTTGTACAGTTTTGATATGCCTAATCGATTCCGCACACTTAAAACCGGATTTGGAACACTAAGTTTTTGGGCGAATTTCGAGCCGAGTTGGGGCCATATGGGCGTATGTGGGCGAAAATTATAATTTCGTATTTTCGCGCTGTTTTAACGGATTTTGTATAGTTTTGATATGCCTAATCGATTCCGCACACTTAAAACCGGATTTGGAACACTAAGTTTTTGGGCGAATTTCGAGCCGAGTTGGGGCCATATGGCCGTATGTGGGTGAAAATTATAATTTCGTATTTTCGCGCTGTTTTAACGGATTTTGTATATTTTTGATATGCCTAATCGATTCCGCACACTTAAAACCGGATTTGGAACACTAAGTTTTTGGGCGAATTTCGAGCCGAGTTGGGGCCATATGGCCGTATGTGGGCGAAAATTATAATTTCGTATTTTCGCGCTGTTTTAACGGATTTTGTATAGTTTTGATATGCCTAATCGATTCCGCACACTTAAAACCGGATTTGGAACACTAAGTTTTTGGGCGAATTTTAGCCGAGTTGGGGCCATATGGCCGTATGTGGGCGAAAATTATAATTTCGTATTTTCGCGCTGTTTTAACGGATTTTGTATATTTTTGATATGCCTAATCGATTCCGCACACTTAAAACCGGATTTGGAACACTAAGTTTTTGGGCGAATTTCGAGCCGAGTTGGGGCCATATGGCCGTATGTGGGCGAAAATTATAATTTCGTATTTTCGCGCTGTTTTAACGGATTTTGTATAGTTTTGATATGCCTAATCGATTCCGCACACTTAAAACCGGATTTGGAACACTAAGTTTTTGGGCGAATTTCGAGCCGAGTTGGGGCCATATGGGCGTATGTGGGCGAAAATTATAATTTCGTATTTTCGCGCTGTTTTAACGGACTTTGTATAGTTTTGATATGCCTAATCGATTCCGCACACTTAAAACCGGATTTGGAACACTAAGTTTTTGGGCGAATTTCGAGCCGAGTTGGGGCCATATGGCCGTATGTGGGTGAAAATTATAATTTCGTATTTTCGCGCTGTTTTAACGGATTTTGTATATTTTTGATATGCCTAATCGATTCCGCACACTTAAAACCGGATTTGGAACACTAAGTTTTTGGGCAAATTTCGAGCCGAGTTGGGGCCATATGGCCGTATGTGGGCGAAAATTATAATTTCGTATATTCGCGCTGTTTTAACGGATTTTGTATAGTTTTGATATGCCTAATCGATTCCGCACACTTAAAACCGGATTTGGAACACTAAGTTTTTGGGCGAATTTCGAGCCGAGTTGGGGCCATATGGGCGTATGTGGGCGAAAATTATAATTTCGTATTTTCGCGCTGTTTTAACGGACTTTGTATAGTTTTGATATGCCTAATCGATTCCGCACACTTAAAACCGGATTTGGAACACTAAGTTTTTGGGCGAATTTCGAGCCGAGTTGGGGCCATATGGGCGTATGTGGGCGAAAATTATAATTTCGTATTTTCGCGCTGTTTTAACGGATTTTGTATAGTTTTGATATGCCTAATCGATTCCGCACACTTAAAACCGGATTTGAAACACTAAGTTTTTGGGCGAATTTCGAGCCAAGTTGGGGCCATATGGCCGTATGTGGGCGAAAATTATAATTTCGTATTTTCGCACTGTTTTAACGGATTTTGTATAGTTTTGATATGCCTAATCGTTTCCGCACACTTAAAACCGGATTTGGAACACTAAGTTTTTGGGCGAATTTCGAGCCGAGTTGGGGCCATATGGGCGTATGTGGGCGAAAATTATAATTTCGTATTTTCGCGCTGTTTTAACGGATTTTGTATAGTTTTGATATGCCTAATCGATTCCGCACACTTAAAACCGGATTTGGAATACTAAGTTTTTGGGCGAATTTCGAGCCGAGTTGGGGCCATATGGCCGTATGTGGGCGAAAATTATAATTTCGTATTTTCGCGCTGTTTTAACGGATTTTGTATATTTTTGATATGCCTAATCGATTCCGCACACTTAAAACCGGATTTGGAACACTAAGTTTTTGGGCGAATTTCGAGCCGAGTTGGGGCCATATGGCCGTATGTGGGCGAAAATTATAATTTCGTATTTTCGCGCTGTTTTAACGGATTTTGTATAGTTTTGATATGCCTAATCGATTCCGCACACTTAAAACCGGATTTGGAACACTAAGTTTTTGGGCGAATTTCGAGCCGAGTTGGGGCCATATGGGCGTATGTGGGCGAAAATTATAATTTCGTATTTTCGCGCTGTTTTAACGGACTTTGTATAGTTTTGATATGCCTAATCGATTCCGCACACTTAAAACCGGATTTGGAACACTAAGTTTTTGGGCGAATTTCGAGCCGAGTTGGGGCCATATGGGCGTATGTGGCGAAAATTATAATTTCGTATTTTCGCGCTGTTTTAACGGATTTTGTATAGTTTTGATATGCCTAATCGATTCCGCACACTTAAAACCGGATTTGAAACACTAAGTTTTTGGGCGAATTTCGAGCCAAGTTGGGGCCATATGGCCGTATGTGGGCGAAAATTATAATTTCGTATTTTCGCGCTGTTTTAACGGATTTTGTATAGTTTTGATATGCCTAATCGATTCCGCACACTTAAAACCGGATTTGGAACACTAAGTTTTTGGGCGAATTTCGAGCCAAGTTGGGGCCATATGGCCGTATGTGGGCGAAAATTATAATTTCGTATTTTCGCGCTGTTTTAACGGATTTTGTATAGTTTTGATATGCCTAATCGATTCCGCACACTTAAAACCGGATTTGGAACACTAAGTTTTTGGGCGAATTTCGAGCCGAGTTGGCGCCATATGGCCGTATGTGGGCGAAAATTATAATTTCGTATATTCGCGCTGTTTTAACGGATTTTGTATAGTTTTGATATGCCTAATCGATTCCGCACACTTAAAACCGGATTTGAACACTAAGTTTTTGGGCGAATTTCGAGCCGAGTTGGGGCCATATGGCCGTATGTGGGCGAAAATTATAATTTCGTATTTTCGCGCTGTTTTAACGGATTTTGTATAGTTTTGATATGCCTAATCGATTCCGCACACTTAAAACCGGATTTGGAACACTAAGTTTTTGGGCGAATTTCGAGCCGAGTTTGGGCCATATGGCCGTATGTGGGCGAAAATTATAATTTCGTATATTCGCGCTGTTTTAACGGATTTTGTATAGTTTTGATATGCCTAATCGATTCCGCACACTTAAAACCGGATTTGGAACACTAAGTTTTTGGGCGAATTTCGAGCCGAGTTGGGGCCATATGGGCGTATGTGGGCGAAAATTATAATTTCGTATTTTCGCGCTGTTTTAACGGATTTTGTATAGTTTTGATATGCCTAATCGATTCCGCACACTTAAAACCGGATTTGGAACACTAAGTTTTTGGGCGAATTTCGAGCCGAGTTGGGGCCATATGGGCGTATGTGGGCGAAAATTATAATTTCGTATTTTCGCGCTGTTTTAACGGATTTTGTAAAGTTTTGATATGCCTAATCGATTCCGCACACTTAAAACCGGATTTGAAACACTAAGTTTTTGGGCGAATTTCGAGCCAAGTTGGGGCCATATGGCCGTATGTGGGCGAAAATTATAATTTCGTATTTTCGCACTGTTTTAACGGGTTTTGTATAGTTTTGATATGCCTAATCGATTCCGCACACTTAAAACCGGATTTGGAACACTAAGTTTTTGGGCGAATTTCGAGCCGAGTTGGGGCCATATGGCCGTATGTGGGCGAAAATTATAATTTCGTATTTTCGCGCTGTTTTAACGGATTTTGTATAGTTTTGATATGCCTAATCGATTCCGCACACTTAAAACCGGATTTGGAACACTAAGTTTTTGGGCGAATTTCGAGCCGAGTTGGGGCCATATGGGCGTATGTGGGCGAAAATTATAATTTCGTATTTTCGCGCTGTTTTAACGGATTTTGTATAGTTTTGATATGCCTAATCGATTCCGCACACTTAAAACCGGATTTGGAACACTAAGTTTTTGGGCAAATTTCGAGCCGAGTTGGGGCCATATGGCCGTATGTGGGCGAAAATTATAATTTCGTATATTCGCGCTGTTTTAACGGATTTTGTATAGTTTTGATATGCCTAATCGATTCCGCACACTTAAAACCGGATTTGGAACACTAAGTTTTTGGGCGAATTTCGAGCCGAGTTGGGGCCATATGGGCGTATGTGGGCGAAAATTATAATTTCGTATTTTCGCGCTGTTTTAACGGACTTTGTATAGTTTTGATATGCCTAATCGATTCCGCACACTTAAAACCGGATTTGGAACACTAAGTTTTTGGGCGAATTTCGAGCCGAGTTGGGGCCATATGGCCGTATGTGGGTGAAAATTATAATTTCGTATTTTCGCGCTGTTTTAACGGATTTTGTATATTTTTGATATGCCTAATCGATTCCGCACACTTAAAACCGGATTTGGAACACTAAGTTTTTGGGCAAATTTCGAGCCGAGTTGGGGCCATATGGCCGTATGTGGGCGAAAATTATAATTTCGTATATTCGCGCTGTTTTAACGGATTTTGTATAGTTTTGATATGCCTAATCGATTCCGCACACTTAAAACCGGATTTGGAACACTAAGTTTTTGGGCGAATTTCGAGCCGAGTTGGGGCCATATGGGCGTATGTGGGCGAAAATTATAATTTCGTATTTTCGCGCTGTTTTAACGGACTTTGTATAGTTTTGATATGCCTAATCGATTCCGCACACTTAAAACCGGATTTGGAACACTAAGTTTTTGGGCGAATTTCGAGCCGAGTTGGGGCCATATGGGCGTATGTGGGCGAAAATTATAATTTCGTATTTTCGCGCTGTTTTAACGGATTTTGTATAGTTTTGATATGCCTAATCGATTCCGCACACTTAAAACCGGATTTGAAACACTAAGTTTTTGGGCGAATTTCGAGCCAAGTTGGGGCCATATGGCCGTATGTGGGCGAAAATTATAATTTCGTATTTTCGCACTGTTTTAACGGATTTTGTATAGTTTTGATATGCCTAATCGATTCCGCACACTTAAAACCGGATTTGGAACACTAAGTTTTTGGGCGAATTTCGAGCCGAGTTGGGGCCATATGGCCGTATGTGGGCGAAAATTATAATTTCGTATTTTCGCGCTGTTTTAACGGATTTTGTATAGTTTTGATATGCCTAATCGATTCCGCACACTTAAAACCGGATTTGGAACACTAAGTTTTTGGGCGAATTTCGAGCCGAGTTGGGGCCATATGGCCGTATGAGGGCGAAAATTATAATTTCGTTTTTTCGCGCTGTTTTAACGGATTTTGTATAGTTTTAATATGCATAATCGATTCCGCACATTTAAAACCGGATTTGGAATACTAAGTTTTTGGGCGAATTTCGAGCCGAGTTGGGGCCATATGGCCGTATGTGGGTGAAAATTATAATTTCGTATTTTCGCGCTGTTTTAACGGATTTTGTATATTTTTGATATGCCTAATCGATTCCGCACACTTAAAACCGGATTTGGAACACTAAGTTTTTGGGCAAATTTCGAGCCGAGTTGGGGCCATATGGCCGTATGTGGGCGAAAATTATAATTTCGTATATTCGCGCTGTTTTAACGGATTTTGTATAGTTTTGATATGCCTAATCGATTCCGCACACTTAAAACCGGATTTGGAATACTAAGTTTTTGGGTGAATTTCGAGTCGAGTTGGGGCCATATGGCCGTATGTGGGCGAAAATTATAATTTCGTATTTTCGCGCTGTTTTAACGGATTTTGTATAGTTTTGATATGCCTAATCGATTCCGCACACTTAAAACCGGATTTGGAACACTAAGTTTTTGGGCGAATTTCGAGCCGAGTTGGGGCCATATGGCCGTATGTGGGCGAAAATTATAATTTCGTATTTTCGCGCTGTTTTAACGGATTTTGTATAGTTTTGATATGCCTAATCGATTCCGCACACTTAAATCCGGATTTGGAACACTAAGTTTTTGGGCGAATTTCGAGCCGAGTTGGGGCCATATGGCCGTATGTGGGCGAAAATTATAATTTCGTATTTTCGCGCTGTTTTAACGGACTTTGTATAGTTTTGATATGCCTAATCGATTCCGCACACTTAAAACCGGATTTGGAACACTAAGTTTTTGGGCGAATTTCGAGCCGAGTTGGGGCCATATGGCCGTATGTGGGCGAAAATTATAATTTCGTATTTTCGCGCTGTTTTAACGGACTTTGTATAGTTTTGATATGCCTAATCGATTCCGCACACTTAAATCCGGATTTGGAACACTAAGTTTTTGGGCGAATTTCGAGCCGAGTTGGGGCCATATGGCCGTATGTGGGCGAAAATTATAATTTCGTATTTTCGCGCTGTTTTAACGGATTTTGTATATTTTTGATATGCCTAATCGATTCCGCACACTTAAAACCGGATTTGGAACACTAAGTTTTTGGGCGAATTTCGAGCCGAGTTGGGGCCATATGGCCGTATGTGGGCGAAAATTATAATTTCGTATTTTCGCGCTGTTTTAACGGACTTTGTATAGTTTTGATATGCCTAATCGATTCCGCACACTTCAAACCGGATTTGGAACACTAAGTTTTTGGGCGAATTTCGAGCCGAGTTGGGGCCATATGGGCGTATGTGGGCGAAAATTATAATTTCGTATTTTCGCGCTGTTTTAACGGATTTTGTATAGTTTTGATATGCCTAATCGATTCCGCACACTTAAAACCGGATTTGGAACACTAAGTTTTTGGGCGAATTTTAGCCGAGTTGGGGCCATATGGCCGTATGTGGGCGAAAATTATAATTTCGTATTTTCGCGCTGTTTTAACGGATTTTGTATAGTTTTGATATGCCTAATCGATTCCGCACACTTAAAACCGGATTTGGAACACTAAGTTTTTGGGCGAATTTCGAGCCGAGTTGGGGCCATATGGCCGTATGAGGGCGAAAATTATAATTTCGTTTTTTCGCGCTGTTTTAACGGATTTTGTATAGTTTTGATATGCCTAATCGATTCCGCACATTTAAAACCGGATTTGGAATACTAAGTTTTTGGGCGAATTTCGAGCCGAGTTGGGGCCATATGGCCGTATGTGGGTGAAAATTATAATTTCGTATTTTCGCGCTGTTTTAACGGATTTTGTATATTTTTGATATGCCTAATCGATTCCGCACACTTAAAACCGGATTTGGAACACTAAGTTTTTGGGCAAATTTCGAGCCGAGTTGGGGCCATATGGCCGTATGTGGGCGAAAATTATAATTTCGTATTTTCGCGCTGTTTTAACGGATTTTGTACAGTTTTGATATGCCTAATCGATTCCGCACACTTAAAACCGGATTTGGAACACTAAGTTTTTGGGCGAATTTCGAGCCGAGTTGGGGCCATATGGGCGTATGTGGGCGAAAATTATAATTTCGTATTTTCGCGCTGTTTTAACGGATTTTGTATAGTTTTGATATGCCTAATCGATTCCGCACACTTAAAACCGGATTTGGAACACTAAGTTTTTGGGCGAATTTCGAGCCGAGTTGGGGCCATATGGCCGTATGTGGGTGAAAATTATAATTTCGTATTTTCGCGCTGTTTTAACGGATTTTGTATATTTTTGATATGCCTAATCGATTCCGCACACTTAAAACCGGATTTGGAACACTAAGTTTTTGGGCGAATTTCGAGCCGAGTTGGGGCCATATGGGCGTATGTGGGCGAAAATTATAATTTCGTATTTTCGCGCTGTTTTAACGGATTTTGTATAGTTTTGATATGCCTAATCGATTCCGCACACTTAAAACCGGATTTGGAACACTAAGTTTTTGGGCGAATTTCGAGCCGAGTTGGGGCCATATGGCCGTATGTGGGCGAAAATTATAATTTCGTATTTTCGCGCTGTTTTAACGGATTTTGTATAGTTTTGATATGCCTAATCGATTCCGCACACTTAAAACCGGATTTGGAACACTAAGTTTTTGGGCGAATTTCGAGCCGAGTTGGGGCCATATGGCCGTATGTGGGCGAAAATTATAATTTCGTATTTTCGCGCTGTTTTAACGGATTTTGTATAGTTTTGATATGCCTAATCGATTCCGCACACTTAAAACCGGATTTGGAACACTAAGTTTTTGGGCGAATTTCGAGCCGAGTTGGGGCCATATGGGCGTATGTGGGCGAAAATTATAATTTCGTATTTTCGCGCTGTTTTAACGGATTTTGTATAGTTTTGATATGCCTAATCGATTCCGCACACTTAAAACCGGATTTGGAACACTAAGTTTTTGGGCGAATTTCGAGCCGAGTTGGGGCCATATGGGCGTATGTGGGCGAAAATTATAATTTCGTATTTTCGCGCTGTTTTAACGGACTTTGTATAGTTTTGATATGCCTAATCGATTCCGCACACTTAAAACCGGATTTGGAACACTAAGTTTTTGGGCGAATTTCGAGCCGAGTTGGGGCCATATGGGCGTATGTGGGCGAAAATTATAATTTCGTATTTTCGCGCTGTTTTAACGGATTTTGTATAGTTTTGATATGCCTAATCGATTCCGCACACTTAAAACCGGATTTGGAACACTAAGTTTTTGGGCGAATTTCGAGCCGAGTTGGGGCCATATGGGCGTATGTGGGCGAAAATTATAATTTCGTATTTTCGCGCTGTTTTAACGGATTTTGTATAGTTTTGATATGCCTAATCGATTCCGCACACTTAAAACCGGATTTGGAACACTAAGTTTTTGGGCGAATTTCGAGCCGAGTTGGGGCCATATGGCCGTATGTGGGCGAAAATTATAATTTCGTATTTTCGCGCTGTTTTAACGGACTTTGTATAGTTTTGATATGCCTAATCGATTCCGCACACTTCAAACCGGATTTGGAACACTAAGTTTTTGGGCGAATTTCGAGCCGAGTTGGGGCCATATGGGCGTATGTGGGCGAAAATTATAATTTCGTATTTTCGCGCTGTTTTAACGGATTTTGTATAGTTTTGATATGCCTAATCGATTCCGCACACTTAAAACCGGATTTGGAACACTAAGTTTTTGGGCGAATTTTAGCCGAGTTGGGGCCATATGGCCGTATGTGGGCGAAAATTATAATTTCGTATTTTCGCGCTGTTTTAACGGATTTTGTATAGTTTTGATATGCCTAATCGATTCCGCACACTTAAAACCGGATTTGGAACACTAAGTTTTTGGGCGAATTTCGAGCCGAGTTGGGGCCATATGGCCGTATGAGGGCGAAAATTATAATTTCGTTTTTTCGCGCTGTTTTAACGGATTTTGTATAGTTTTGATATGCCTAATCGATTCCGCACATTTAAAACCGGATTTGGAATACTAAGTTTTTGGGCGAATTTCGAGCCGAGTTGGGGCCATATGGCCGTATGTGGGTGAAAATTATAATTTCGTATTTTCGCGCTGTTTTAACGGACTTTGTATAGTTTTGATATGCCTAATCGATTCCGCACACTTAAAACCGGATTTGGAACACTAAGTTTTTGGGCAAATTTCGAGCCGAGTTGGGGCCATATGGCCGTATGTGGGCGAAAATTATAATTTCGTATTTTCGCGCTGTTTTAACGGATTTTGTACAGTTTTGATATGCCTAATCGATTCCGCACACTTAAAACCGGATTTGGAACACTAAGTTTTTGGGCGAATTTCGAGCCGAGTTGGGGCCATATGGGCGTATGTGGGCGAAAATTATAATTTCGTATTTTCGCGCTGTTTTAACGGATTTTGTATAGTTTTGATATGCCTAATCGATTCCGCACACTTAAAACCGGATTTGGAACACTAAGTTTTTGGGCGAATTTCGAGCCGAGTTGGGGCCATATGGCCGTATGTGGGTGAAAATTATAATTTCGTATTTTCGCGCTGTTTTAACGGATTTTGTATAGTTTTGATATGCCTAATCGATTCCGCACACTTAAAACCGGATTTGGAACACTAAGTTTTTGGGCGAATTTCGAGCCGAGTTGGGGCCATATGGGCGTATGTGGGCGAAAATTATAATTTCGTATTTTCGCGCTGTTTTAACGGATTTTGTATAGTTTTGATATGCCTAATCGATTCCGCACACTTAAAACCGGATTTGGAACACTAAGTTTTTGGGCGAATTTTAGCCGAGTTGGGGCCATATGGCCGTATGTGGGCGAAAATTATAATTTCGTATTTTCGCGCTGTTTTAACGGATTTTGTATATTTTTGATATGCCTAATCGATTCCGCACACTTAAAACCGGATTTGGAACACTAAGTTTTTGGGCGAATTTCGAGCCGAGTTGGGGCCATATGGCCGTATGTGGGTGAAAATTATAATTTCGTATTTTCGCGCTGTTTTAACGGATTTTGTATATTTTTGATATGCCTAATCGATTCCGCACACTTAAAACCGGATTTGGAACACTAAGTTTTTGGGCGAATTTCGAGCCGAGTTGGGGCCATATGGCCGTATGTGGGTGAAAATTATAATTTCGTATTTTCGCGCTGTTTTAACGGATTTTGTATATTTTTGATATGCCTAATCGATTCCGCACACTTAAAACCGGATTTGGAACACTAAGTTTTTGGGCAAATTTCGAGCCGAGTTGGGGCCATATGGCCGTATGTGGGCGAAAATTATAATTTCGTATTTTCGCGCTGTTTTAACGGATTTTGTACAGTTTTGATATGCCTAATCGATTCCGCACACTTAAAACCGGATTTGGAACACTAAGTTTTTGGGCGAATTTCGAGCCGAGTTGGGGCCATATGGGCGTATGTGGGCGAAAATTATAATTTCGTATTTTCGCGCTGTTTTAACGGATTTTGTATAGTTTTGATATGCCTAATCGATTCCGCACACTTAAAACCGGATTTGGAACACTAAGTTTTTGGGCGAATTTCGAGCCGAGTTGGGGCCATATGGCCGTATGTGGGTGAAAATTATAATTTCGTATTTTCGCGCTGTTTTAACGGATTTTGTATATTTTTGATATGCCTAATCGATTCCGCACACTTAAAACCGGATTTGGAACACTAAGTTTTTGGGCGAATTTCGAGCCGAGTTGGGGCCATATGGCCGTATGTGGGCGAAAATTATAATTTCGTATTTTCGCGCTGTTTTAACGGATTTTGTATAGTTTTGATATGCCTAATCGATTCCGCACACTTAAAACCGGATTTGGAACACTAAGTTTTTGGGCGAATTTTAGCCGAGTTGGGGCCATATGGCCGTATGTGGGCGAAAATTATAATTTCGTATTTTCGCGCTGTTTTAACGGATTTTGTATATTTTTGATATGCCTAATCGATTCCGCACACTTAAAACCGGATTTGGAACACTAAGTTTTTGGGCGAATTTCGAGCCGAGTTGGGGCCATATGGCCGTATGTGGGCGAAAATTATAATTTCGTATTTTCGCGCTGTTTTAACGGATTTTGTATAGTTTTGATATGCCTAATCGATTCCGCACACTTAAAACCGGATTTGGAACACTAAGTTTTTGGGCGAATTTCGAGCCGAGTTGGGGCCATATGGGCGTATGTGGGCGAAAATTATAATTTCGTATTTTCGCGCTGTTTTAACGGACTTTGTATAGTTTTGATATGCCTAATCGATTCCGCACACTTAAAACCGGATTTGGAACACTAAGTTTTTGGGCGAATTTCGAGCCGAGTTGGGGCCATATGGCCGTATGTGGGTGAAAATTATAATTTCGTATTTTCGCGCTGTTTTAACGGATTTTGTATATTTTTGATATGCCTAATCGATTCCGCACACTTAAAACCGGATTTGGAACACTAAGTTTTTGGGCAAATTTCGAGCCGAGTTGGGGCCATATGGCCGTATGTGGGCGAAAATTATAATTTCGTATATTCGCGCTGTTTTAACGGATTTTGTATAGTTTTGATATGCCTAATCGATTCCGCACACTTAAAACCGGATTTGGAACACTAAGTTTTTGGGCGAATTTCGAGCCGAGTTGGGGCCATATGGGCGTATGTGGGCGAAAATTATAATTTCGTATTTTCGCGCTGTTTTAACGGACTTTGTATAGTTTTGATATGCCTAATCGATTCCGCACACTTAAAACCGGATTTGGAACACTAAGTTTTTGGGCGAATTTCGAGCCGAGTTGGGGCCATATGGGCGTATGTGGGCGAAAATTATAATTTCGTATTTTCGCGCTGTTTTAACGGATTTTGTATAGTTTTGATATGCCTAATCGATTCCGCACACTTAAAACCGGATTTGAAACACTAAGTTTTTGGGCGAATTTCGAGCCAAGTTGGGGCCATATGGCCGTATGTGGGCGAAAATTATAATTTCGTATTTTCGCACTGTTTTAACGGATTTTGTATAGTTTTGATATGCCTAATCGTTTCCGCACACTTAAAACCGGATTTGGAACACTAAGTTTTTGGGCGAATTTCGAGCCGAGTTGGGGCCATATGGGCGTATGTGGGCGAAAATTATAATTTCGTATTTTCGCGCTGTTTTAACGGATTTTGTATAGTTTTGATATGCCTAATCGATTCCGCACACTTAAAACCGGATTTGGAATACTAAGTTTTTGGGCGAATTTCGAGCCGAGTTGGGGCCATATGGCCGTATGTGGGCGAAAATTATAATTTCGTATTTTCGCGCTGTTTTAACGGATTTTGTATATTTTTGATATGCCTAATCGATTCCGCACACTTAAAACCGGATTTGGAACACTAAGTTTTTGGGCGAATTTCGAGCCGAGTTGGGGCCATATGGCCGTATGTGGGCGAAAATTATAATTTCGTATTTTCGCGCTGTTTTAACGGATTTTGTATAGTTTTGATATGCCTAATCGATTCCGCACACTTAAAACCGGATTTGGAACACTAAGTTTTTGGGCGAATTTCGAGCCGAGTTGGGGCCATATGGGCGTATGTGGGCGAAAATTATAATTTCGTATTTTCGCGCTGTTTTAACGGACTTTGTATAGTTTTGATATGCCTAATCGATTCCGCACACTTAAAACCGGATTTGGAACACTAAGTTTTTGGGCGAATTTCGAGCCGAGTTGGGGCCATATGGGCGTATGTGGCGAAAATTATAATTTCGTATTTTCGCGCTGTTTTAACGGATTTTGTATAGTTTTGATATGCCTAATCGATTCCGCACACTTAAAACCGGATTTGAAACACTAAGTTTTTGGGCGAATTTCGAGCCAAGTTGGGGCCATATGGCCGTATGTGGGCGAAAATTATAATTTCGTATTTTCGCGCTGTTTTAACGGATTTTGTATAGTTTTGATATGCCTAATCGATTCCGCACACTTAAAACCGGATTTGGAACACTAAGTTTTTGGGCGAATTTCGAGCCAAGTTGGGGCCATATGGCCGTATGTGGGCGAAAATTATAATTTCGTATTTTCGCGCTGTTTTAACGGATTTTGTATAGTTTTGATATGCCTAATCGATTCCGCACACTTAAAACCGGATTTGGAACACTAAGTTTTTGGGCGAATTTCGAGCCGAGTTGGCGCCATATGGCCGTATGTGGGCGAAAATTATAATTTCGTATATTCGCGCTGTTTTAACGGATTTTGTATAGTTTTGATATGCCTAATCGATTCCGCACACTTAAAACCGGATTTGAACACTAAGTTTTTGGGCGAATTTCGAGCCGAGTTGGGGCCATATGGCCGTATGTGGGCGAAAATTATAATTTCGTATTTTCGCGCTGTTTTAACGGATTTTGTATAGTTTTGATATGCCTAATCGATTCCGCACACTTAAAACCGGATTTGGAACACTAAGTTTTTGGGCGAATTTCGAGCCGAGTTTGGGCCATATGGCCGTATGTGGGCGAAAATTATAATTTCGTATATTCGCGCTGTTTTAACGGATTTTGTATAGTTTTGATATGCCTAATCGATTCCGCACACTTAAAACCGGATTTGGAACACTAAGTTTTTGGGCGAATTTCGAGCCGAGTTGGGGCCATATGGGCGTATGTGGGCGAAAATTATAATTTCGTATTTTCGCGCTGTTTTAACGGATTTTGTATAGTTTTGATATGCCTAATCGATTCTGCACACTTAAAACCGGATTTGGAACACTAAGTTTTTGGGCGAATTTCGAGCCGAGTTGGGGCCATATGGCCGTATGTGGGCGAAAATTATAATTTCGTATTTTCGCGCTGTTTTAACGGATTTTGTATAGTTTTGATATGCCTAATCGATTCCGCACACTTAAAACCGGATTTGGAACACTAAGTTTTTGGGCGAATTTCGAGCCGAGTTGGGGCCATATGAGCGTATGTGGGCGAAAATTATAATTTCGTATTTTCGCGCTGTTTTAACGGATTTTGTATATTTTTGATATGCCTAATCGATTCCGCACACTTAAAACCGGATTTGGAACACTAAGTTTTTGGGCGAATTTCGAGCCGAGTTGGGGCCATATGGCCGTATGTGGGCGAAAATTATAATTTCGTATATTCGCGCTGTTTTAACGGATTTTGTATAGTTTTGATATGCCTAATCGATTCCGCACACTTAAAACCGGATTTGGAACACTAAGTTTTTGGGCAAATTTCGAGCCGAGTTGGGGCCATATGGCCGTATGTGGGCGAAAATTATAATTTCGAATTTTCGCGCTGTTTTAACGGATTTTGTATAGTTTTGATATGCCTAATCGATTCCGCACACTTAAAACCGGATTTGAACACTAAGTTTTTGGGCGAATTTCGAGCCGAGTTGGGGCCATATGGCCGTATGTGGGCGAAAATTATAATTTCGTATTTTCGCGCTGTTTTAACGGATTTTGTATAGTTTTGATATGCCTAATCGATTCCGCACACTTAAAACCGGATTTGGAACACTAAGTTTTTGGGTGAATTTCGAGCAGAGTTGGGGCCATATGGCCGTATGTGGGCGAAAATTATAATTTCGTATTTTCGCGCTGTTTTAACGGATTTTGTATAGTTTTGATATGCCTAATCGATTCCGCACACTTAAAACCGGATTTGGAACACTAAGTTTTTGGGCGAATTTCGAGCCGAGTTGGGGCCATATGGCCGTATGTGGGTGAAAATTATAATTTCGTATTTTCGCGCAGTTTTAACGGATTTTGTATAGTTTTGATATGCCTAATCGACACACACTTAAAACCGGAATTGGAACAAAACGTTTTTGGGTGAATTTCGTTTTTTCGCGCTGTTTAAACGGATTCTGTTGACTTTTGATATGCCTAATTGATCTATCTTTTTTACAAATGAACTAGTTCCGACAACTAGTTCTATTAGTTCTTTAGTTCATTTCTCTCACTCGTTCTGTCACGAACGATGATACGCATTGAGTTCGCTTGGTTAAACGGTCTTCTAGTTCTATTAGTACAAGATGCATACTAATGTAGTTCAATCGAAAGATTCGAATCCAATCTCCAAACCAAATTTCCTCTAGACTTGTGTAGTTCAGGAACTATTATGAATGAATTCTTGATAGTGAACTAGAACGACCGATTCCGTAAGATCTTAAGTTCGTTCGTTGAACTATTAAGATCAGAGAACCGGCTGAGGCGACCGATCAGCGATGAGAGTTAGTTCCTTTAGTTCCTAAGCGTTCCCGGTTCCCACTCATGTCCGTTAAAGCAGTCTTGTAATTCATAAAAACAATTTACGACCTTATCTGGTAACATATAAGGCGGAACATTGATATTTAGTTCTTTATTCGTCATCAACTAGACTAGTCTAGAGTCGTCTAGAGGAAATCTCACACAGCCACAATTTGAGTGCTCTGACGTATGTTTTGCAGAATAAAAAAACCCGCTATCTCTGAGGTTAAAAGGTTAAGATACAGTAGGTTTATCTAAATACTGACACTATATAAGTACATAATGTGTAGTCCTACTAATATTATAAATGCGAAAGTTTGTATGTTTGTGAGTTTGGATGTTTGTTCCACTTTCACGCAAAAACTATTGTATCGATTTTGATTAAATTTGGTACAGATGTTCCTTATAACTAGGAATAACACATAGGATACTTTTATCCCGAAATTCCCACGGGATTGTGTATAAGTAATCGTATGTTTTTTTGTAACTTTTTGTAGTCGCAAATCGTACCAATAGATGGCGCTGTTACTTAATTTTTTAACACACGATGGTGAATTGTGCCGAGATTGTATGATACTACGAGCTACGCATGCTCACGGGAGCGGGAACTACGCGGGTAAAACCGCGGGGCGCTGCTAGTATTCTATATTTAGACTACATAAGGACGAGCGAAACGAAGCCGTTCTAGTTCAACAATTTATACAGTTTTGCGGGTTCGATTCCCGTGCGGGGTGAATATTTGTGTGAACCACAAATGTTTGTCTCGGTCTGTGTGTGTGAATGAGTGTGTGCGTAGTTTCTGATACCCTAGATACAAGTTACGGACTTAGTTAGGGGTCAGTTACTGTAATGAGATGATGTAGGGAATGATTATGTTATGTTATATACAAGATATTATTTACATATATTATTAAAAAACCAGCAGCGCCGCGGTTTCACCCGCGTAGTTCCTGTTCCCGTGGGAATTTCGGGATAAAAAGGTCTGTAGTTTACTTCGGTTCAGTAGTTTAGCCGTGAAAAGGTAACAGACAGACAGAGTTACTTTCGCATTTATAATATTAGTTAGGATTATAAAAAATACGGAGGAGTTTGATTACAAACACTATGACACGAGAATTTTGTTTTGTTTATGTTGATGATCCATGACGCTTACTTTATCTGTAGGAAGCTGATAACTCGAGTCTTATTTAGTAGAGATATATTTTTTGTTGTGAGTGGTCTTATTTATTATAAATATGCATACAATCCTAGCATCTTATTTATTGGTAGCCTCCCACAATTATCTAAGTTATCCCGAAGGTAAGTCCATCTATCTATCCTAACCAATATTATAAATGCGAAAGTAACTCTGTCTGTCTGTCTGTTACCTTTTCACGGCTAAACTACTGAACCGATTGACTTGAAATTTGGTACAGGGGTAGCTTATGGTCCGGGGGAGGACATAGGCTATGTTTTATCCTGAAATTCCCACGGGATCGGGAACTACGCGGGGCACAGCTAATACTACTATATAAGGATGTCGATTAAAAAATCTATTAGTCCGTCAGATTTCGCAAAAATATTGGACACGTATTTTCTCTTTTTTGATACAAACAAATAATTAAGAAGATATAGTGCATAGAAAAGTGTGACGTCACAGCTACGTACATTTTTTACAAAAAAATATCGTCACAAGCATGAACTTTAATGCGTTATAACTAAGTCAATTTTATTCATTCACTCCATCATCTCAGTATAGTAACTGACCCCTAACTAAGTCCGTAACTTGTATCTAGACACACACACCCAGACCGAGATAAACATTTGTGGTTCACACAAATATTCACCCCGCGCGGGAATCGAACCCGCAACCTTACGCCATCAGTAAGGTTGCGGGTTGCAGTCCGGCATGGTGACACTCTGCCATCGAGGTCGTCATCGAGTTTTAATGTAAAAATTTATATTTTTCAGGAATGGCATGTATGGATCGAGGCAAAGAAGGAGTCTGCTTAAATGCCAAAAATTGTGAGACTTTAATAAGCGATGTCTTCACTGAAAATTATCCACCGGTAAGGATACATCCTACTAATATTATAAATGCGAAAGTTTGTATGTTTGTTCCACTTTCACGCAAAAACTACTGTATCGATTTTGATTAAATTTGGTACAAATGTTCCTCATACCTAGGAATAACACATAGGATACTTTTCATCCCGAAATTCCCATGGGATTGTGTATAAGTAATCGTATGTTTTATTGTAACTTTTTGTAAATTAAAACAATTATTTTTTGTCAAATAATTGTCAGAATACTGTTTCCATGACAACCATCTAAGTTTTATGAAGCCATTGAGTCAGCGGAGTAGTTGTCACTAAGAGAATACCAAAATGACAACAAATGTCAAAAAAACGGCCATAATGTCGATATTAAAATACATCTGAGTAGCATTATCACAGCTTAATAGTTTAGAGAATGAGGGCCCTGGATTCGGTCTCCACGCTCAAGGCCCGCGATAGAGGCTATGTAATAGCTTAAAAAACAAAAAAATGCAAAAAAAAAAACAAAAAGTACTCACCCCTAGATAGGTAGATCTATTTCTAGATTCTATAACAGCCAATTAAAAGTACACACAGATGTACAGTCACGGAATGAAAATGTTCGTCACCTTAGAGTCGGTTTTCACTTGCACTAGTATTGCAAGAAACAATTATACCAACATACAAGTGTAAGAAACAGTGATGCTAACATTTAAATAAATAGAATGACATTTGCTATCGAATAAGGTTTTGCTTGATTTTTCTATCCTTTTTTAAACACTGCCTTGTACGCGCGGCATATAAATACGGCTAACCTAGCGGAATATACGGACTGTCTTGGGACACTGAACGCAGTGATAAACAATGATAGTGTTGAATGTGTGTTTATGCTCGGAGACTTTAACGCCCACCCGGGTAAGCAATTTTATAATGAACTTGTAAATTTTTGTAGTGATTTAGAATGGTCTTGTGCTGATATAGATAAGTTGGGATTATATTCTGACACTTACAGTTTTATTAGTGACGTGAACGGGTCGGTAAGTTGGTTAGACCACTGTGTTGTAACGAAGTCGGCGTTACAAACTGTGAGTAACGCCAAGATTAAATATGAACCTGTGTGGTCTGACCACTTACCATTACTTATTTATTGTAATTTAGACTTAATTAAATCAAAATTAATGTATAATAATATAGATAAAAATAAATGTAATAAAATTCAATGGGGAGAAAAGCAACCTGAGCAAATAGAATTATATAATAAGTTATGTAATGACCGATTAAAATATATAGATTTTCCGACTGAATTAAGTTATTGTAGTGATATAAAATGTACCAATCTGAGTCATATAGCTATAATTGATAATTTGTATAAAAATATTATTGACACACTATGTGAGGCGGCGCTTGCTAGTTCCTCTTGCAAACAACCTAATAAGAAAAAACCTGTAATTGGTTGGAATAAACATGTGAGTGACGCTCACAGAGAGGCCAGGTATAAATTTAAGTTGTGGGTTCTCTATGGAAGGCCGAAGGAAGGTCGTGCATGGGAGGACATGCGGGAGAGTCGTAAAATCTTTAAATCTCGTTTAAAGTGGTGTGAGAATAACAAAGAAAAGATAAAGATGGACATACTTGCATCTCAGCATTCGAACCGCGATTTTAGTAACTTTTGGAAAAGTACAAATAAAAGTTTAAATAATAAACCAGGCGTACCTGTGAGCGTTAACGGGTTAAGTGACTCTAAGTGCATTGCTGATATGTTTAAGGCTCACTTTACTGTAAATCCGTCGTTGACACCGTCTCGGCCGGCACATCTGGGTGGACCTCATGGACAGGAGATGAGTACAAAGTTTGTTGCGAAAGATGTCAGAGATGTAATTATGTCAATGTCGCGAGGTAAGTCTCCTGGTCATGATAATTTGAGTATTGAGCATCTCAGACATGCTGGCTTTCATTTGCCTAGAGTCCTAGCAATGTTCTATAACTTGTGCATGAGTCACTCGTATTTGCCGGCTGATATGATGAGGACTGTAGTTATACCAATCGTAAAAAGTAAAACGGGGGATATTAGTGACCATAACAACTACAGACCGATTTCTCTAGCAACTATAATTGCAAAAGTACTTGACAGCTTGCTTAACGCTCAGCTTGATAAGTACTTGAACATTCATGATAATCAATTTGGTTTCAAATCTGGTTTGTCAACGGAGACAGCTATCTTGTGTTTAAAGCAGGCTGTCAAGTATTATACGGAGCGAAACACGCCAATATACGCTTGTTTTCTAGACCTTTCTAGAGCGTTTGACCTGGTTTGTTACGACATTTTGTGGGAAAAATTAAATGACATCTCTATGCCTTCAGAACTAGTAAATATGTTCCAGTACTGGTATTTGAATCAGGTCAACGTTGTGAGATGGTCGGGCGTAGTGTCGGAACCGTACAGGCTGGAATGCGGGGTGAGGCAGGGAGGGCTGACCTCTCCGAAGCTATTCAACTTGTACGTCAACGCACTGTTAGAAGAGCTCAGCGGCACACGTGTTGGATGTCACATAGATGGAGTTTGCTTGAATAATATAAGCTACGCTGACGACATGGTGCTGCTGAGTGCTTCGGTCTGTGGATTGTCTAGGTTATTAGGTATATGTGAACGGTATGCACAGAGTCACGGGTTGTTGTACAATACGGCTAAGAGTGAATGCATGGTCTTTCGAGCTAGAGGTAAATGTCCTGATACCATACCTAATATTAAATTGAATGGTGTTGAACTTAAAAAGGTCGATCAATTTAAGTATCTTGGGCATTTGGTAACCTCTGACTTGAGAGACGATGCAGACATAGAAAGAGAGCGAAGGGCGCTGTCGGTAAGAGCCAATATGATAGCTCGCAGGTTTGCTCGCTGCTCGGACGTCGTCAAAATTACTCTGTTCAGGGCTTTTTGTACGTCGTTCTACACGGGCAGCCTGTGGTTGTCATATACCCAGAAACAGTTCAGCGCCCTTCGCGTGCAGTATAATAATGCGTTTAGAGTTTTGATGGGGCTGCCTCGGCACTGTAGTGCATCGGGGATGTTTGCATTAGCTCAGGCTGATTGTTTTTATACCATAATGCGAAAAAAGTGCACGTCCCTGGTGCGCAGGGTCCGGACCAGTCCTAACAGAATTCTAAGCCTACTTGCTAGCCGTTTTGACCTTCAGTACATGAATCATTGCTGTAGGGTTCATGTACTAACTAATGGACAGGTGCAGAGGGGTAAATTATAATGTTTGTGTAAGTTTATGTATGTTATTTGCTATTTTATTAATGATTATTTAAGACATTTAATTTATGATAATTTAATTTAATAATTTATTTTGAGATTTTAATTTATATTTTGAATCTAATTATTGTAATGTGCCTTTTATATAATTATGTAATATTTAAATTGTAATTAACTATGTAATGGATTACTATATCTGAAATAAATACATTTTAATTTTTTTTTTTTTTTTTTAATAAAAACCTCTTTGATATTTTGCAATGACGACATTGACCGATTGACAATAGTTTTATCAGAAATAATAATGGCAGTTTGAACCAACAAGAAGGTTTTAGTTTATCAAAAATCTTGTTGACAAGATATTTATTCTGTCAAACAACACTGGTCTGAATAATTTTGAACTTTATTATCGAGCAGTAGAACATTATTTTCCCTAACCCGAGTATTCTTTACCATAGTTTCAAAAGATAATATGTTTTATACGAATCAATTTGAAAATTGACGAACCTTTTCATTCCGAGACTGTAAATCCATTAATATTTAACACATTTAGTACAATTCACTTAACAATACACTTAACAGTTAAATAGTTACACGCTAACTAATTTCCGAACTAGTAACTGAGCTTACAATAATTTTAAACACTAAAACAGATCGGATATTTACCATCTATGTTATTTATTTCGAGTGTCCGATATTTCGACGCTGTTGCAAGCGCCATGATCACGGATGAACTGTTGGACTGTACTGCGGGTAGATTTGATTAATTGTTTTAGAGCAGACAAATCTGTGTACCCTCTTTCTTGTTCGTTTATTACGCACAACACCCCTACCACTGTTGTCACTCACATCACAAACTCGAACACGACACACAACACAACACTGACACCTATTCGCGGCACCTTAGCACTTTCCCGATTTTTGTTGCATGCTCTCAGAACTGGGCTCCAGGTTTTCGACAGTTGAAACCCACCCACATAGCTATTTTATCCCTTTATGCCCACGGGAACGGGAACTACGCGGGTGAATCCGCGGAGCGATACTAGTATATTATAAAGGGGATTTTTTTTGTATGTTTGTAACGAATAGGCTCCGAAACTACTGAAACGATTTCAAAAATTCTTTGACTAATGGAAAGCTATATTATTACGGGCGAGTGACATAGGCTATATTTTATCCTGGTTTTCCTACGGGAAATTCGCGAGTGAAACAGCGGGGCGCTGCTATTCTAAATATATATAATAGCAGCGCCCCGCTGTTTCACCCGCGTAGTTCCCGTTTCCGTGGTAATTTCGGGATAAAACAAAGCCTATCTTCTTTCCCGGATCATAAGCTATCCCTGTTCCAAATTTCAAGTCAATCGGTTCAGTAGTTTAGCCGTGAAAAGGTAACAGACAGACAGACAGAGTTACTTTCGCATTTGTAATATTAGTTAGGATAACTCAAAGGTGACTGACTGACATAGTGATCTATCGTATAGGTAGTAACTTGTATCTAAGTTCGTCACTTGTATCTAGGGTATCAGAAACTACACACATAATATATGTATTTTTAAATTTCAGACTTGTTCCAGTACAGGCACCGATGTGTTTATTTGTTGCACAGCTTGCAGCAAAGAAAAGAATAATGAGTAAGAAAACATTAATTTAGTACTAAGTTACTTTCTATGCACAATAATAATATTTTTTTGCACATATAACATTAAATTAAAAATTTTAAAATCCCCCAACACAATTACTTTCAAACCCCCATAACTTTTAAACGGGTCAACTGATTTTCGTTAAACATGTCGAAGAACACTCGCACGTAAGTCCCCTTTAATACAAAAAAAACTAAATTGAAATCGGTTCATCCGTTCGGGAGCTATGATGCCACAGACAGACAGGTACACACACACACACACACACACATATACACACACACACACAGACACGTCAATAACACCCCTCTTTTTGCGTCGGGGTTAAAAATAGTTATTTTCAACACACTTGCTCACTAAGGGGCTTTTATTTGTGCAAAAACAGTTGAATAATTACACGTTTTATTCATAAGTGAGTTATAGGTTGCTTTTTAAATTGCTTTGTTTTTAAAAAAGTGATACCAAAAGAATCGTGTCCGTACATTTTAAAAACAAACTTCAACTATGTTGCCTCGCTTTTGATAGGTCTATGGTCAATTCCATTCATTCAATCATTCGATTTTTTTTAATAACTGTTTTTTGCACAGACAAGAGCCCTTTTTAACCCCCGACGCAAAAAGAGGGGTGTTATAAGTTTGACGTGTCTATGTGTGTGTGTGTGTGTATCTGTCTGTCTGTGGCATCATAGCTCCCGAACGGATGAACCGATTGCAAATTAAAAAAAAAAGATTTTTGTATTAAAGGGGACTTACGTGCGAGTGTTCTTAGACATGTTTGATGAAAATCGGTTGACCCGTTTAAAAGTTATGGGGGTTTGAAAGTAATTGTGTTGGGGGATTTTTAAATTTTTAATTGTTAATTATTATGTATTTTGTCGTTTCAGTAATGCCGTCATAACGCAATCAGGAGCGTTAATATGGAAAAAGGGCCAAAAAGCTTATGACAGTAAGTATATTTCTAATGAGAATTATTTACAAATTAATAATTATTTTTTAAATTCTGTGTTCTTTCTTCGGTTTACCCCACGTATAGGTATAAGTCGGTAGCCGACTGCAGACAGCAGCAGACCACACGTCGCCGCACCACTACTGGTCTGTATGTGTTTCTATGAAATTACATTCGTAGTGGGCGACATGAAGCTAGCTTCGCGTCGCCGAGCAACAGACGGCGAAGTGTCATGATGACGTTAGGCGGCGACGTGTGGTCTGCTGCTGCTGTCTGCAGTCGGCTACCAACTTATACCTTAAATCCCAATCCTTTGGAAAATTTGGAATAAAAAAGTATCCTATGTGTTATTCCTGTGATATTCCTGGACATCTGTCTGTCCTTCCTGCACTCTTATAGACCTCATGTCTTGCCAGCCGAACGCCATTGAGGTGGCCTCTCGCTGGAGCCCCATAATTTAAGTCTGGTCCATCGACTCGAAGAAGAAACGGAAGCGACATCTGTACCGAGCGAGTAAAAATCACTCGCCAACTCGCTCAGCAAGTCGGCGAGTAAATTTTGGTAGCTCAGCGACATAACTATAAGTGAGTACTCGCTGACGATGTGAACAGGCGAGTATAATAAATAATATGTGCATCTCTTTCGTTAACACGGAATGTATGTTCACCGTCCTTTTCGTGGGCGAGAAAATCGCCGATAGTTCATCGCTCGCCCGCGGTCGGACCACTTCTTCTTCTTTCGTGTACACACAAAAATAACCAAATAATCTAAATATTCCCGGACCAAGATCCAGCTACGCCTACACCAGCGCTAGTTGCCTTCATCAGGTGCGACCTCGTGTGCCCTTCCATCTGCACACGAGGTCAGACCACTGCCTTAGTTGTTGGAAGTGACTGGGCTCACTGATGGAAGGTTCCGATCACACGTTAAAAACATTCTTATAAACAAAGCATACTATAAGGTTACGGACTATATTAATGGCCGAGATGTTTGGCATTAAATTTCTGCACACGCAACCTCAGTATGCTATTTTAGTTTTTGACCTATATAATTATTTTACTTCTATATTTATAGATGTTTTTTTATATACTTTTTGGACATGTTTTTTATTGTTGATATTAGTTATAAGTGACATTTGTATTTTAAAAAAATACCAGCCCGAGTTTCTTGCCGATTCTTCTCGGCTGATGTAATTCCTAATCGGTGGTAGATTCAGTGACGTTCATAAGTGCCTCATTGGGCCTCAATTGAATAAATAATTTTTGAATTTGAATTTAAACTAATCCCAAACTATGATTTATCTAGAATGCCTGGAATACGCCGCAGACACTCCATCCCAATGTTACTCATTCGGCATCGCAGACAAAACATGGAATGAACAGGATAAATGTCACACGATGAAATGGTTCACTCTCTCGGCCCAAGGAACGAACAATACCAATTATTATTCGTACAACAATTATAGGAATTTGGTAAGATTAACACAATCACTCACTCCATCATCTCATTACAGTAACTGACCCCTAACTAAGTCCGTAACTTGTATCTAGGGTATCAGAAACTACGCACACACATTCACACACACCCAGACCGAGATAAACATTTGCGGCTCACACAAATACAACCTTACGGATGGCAGTCCAGCATGGTGACCACTCTGCCTTCGAGGTCGTCTTGTGTGGAACAAATGTTTACCTGTCATGGGAGTCGAACCGGCAAACTTACGAATGGCAGTGACCATTCTACCATATATGTCGACATTTTTTTTCTGTAATTCTGACAACCTCGATGGCAGAGTGGTCACCATGCCGGACTGCCATCCGTAAGGTTGCGGGTACGATTTGCATAATCCAGAGGGCTATACGACATTTTATTAGAGTTAAACCAAATGTTAGACTTTTGAGGGCTCTAACTACCCGTAACGACTGTCGATGATGTTAGTACGACAACCGGGACCGACGGCTTTACGTGCCCTCCGAAGCACGGAAACGCTCATGAAATTAAAAGTCATTTTTAGTAACGACCCATAACAGTCATGACGGTGCCAGACGTTGCTTAACCGCGCAGATCACAAGTGATTCGCGGGTAGCACTGGGCCATGAGCGCTTCCTCCTTATAACGTCTTGTCTTATACACCCCTATTTTGAAAAAAAGGGACTTATTTAAATCAGTATATCTGTAGCAGTAACTGAATCCATATATCCAATAAAAATATCAAAAATGATAATCGATTACTTATCTTTGAAAAATACCAAATAAATGTCGTATTACCAGACGGCTCGGGTCGATGACCGCGCTCAGCTGTGTATCGCAGCGTTCGCCGGTTGTTCGGTGTAGAATAACAATAAAATTCGGCGGGATTTTGAAAAACTTTGACTTATCATAACTTTTTAAATAAAAGCAAAAGAAAATAACTAACTTCACTATTATATTGTCACCCGTCGTTTACATTAGCTGTGTGATTAAGTATCTCGAATTCAAAATAGGGGTGTATATCTATGGTAAACAAAAATATTTAAATACCTAACTTTCTTTCCATCCAGGCTCTCCTGGGGCGCCCTGACAACGATAACCTGTGTGCAGGATCCATCATTAGTGAGCATTACATACTTACTTCTGCGAGCTGCTTCCTCTCCACTAAGTAAGTCCATTCAATAAAAGGGATGTCGACTAAAAACATTTTCAACACACTTGCTCATAATGGGGCTCTTATTTGTGATAAACCAGTTGAATAATGCGTTTTATTCACAAGTGAGTAAAAGATTTTTTTAAGTTGATTTGTTTTAAAAAAGTTTCGATGCCAAAAAATATCGTGTCCATACATTTAAAAAAAAACTTCAACTATGTTGCCTTACTTTTGGTAGGTCTATGGTCGATTCCATACATTCATTCATTCGTTTTTTTTTAATAAGTATTTTCTTTTAGTCTTTGGCCGATCACCATTGTTGTGTTGGATACGCGCGAATAGAAAAACTGTTTATTTATTAGCGAAAAATGATATTTTATTATGAATTTCTTCGCAAGTGTGTTGAAAAACGTTGTATGGTACACGCGTGTATTGATGATTACTATCCTCGGCTATCTTCAGACCCTCGCCTGTCGGCTCGGTCCTCAATAGCGCCTCGGAAGTAATCACCAACTTTACTCGCTTGTACCATACATAATATATTCTATTCTATAATAGATACAAATATATGTTCTTAGGAACCATGTCATCGATTTTAGTAAATCTAAAAACTGCATTCATAGATTTAAAAAAAACTATTACTCACTCCAGGAATCGAATCCGGAAGTTTTGAAAAATTTAATGTTTATTATTTCTTACTAGAAATCGTTTGGTATCTAAAATTAAAAAAATAAAAATTTAAAAAACCCCCAACACAATTACTTTCAAACCCCCATAACTTTTAAACGGGTCAACCGATTTTCATCAAACATGTCTAAGAACACTCGCACGTAAGTCCCCTTTAATACAAAAAAAAACTAAATTGAAATCGTTTCATCCGTTCGGGAGCTATGATGCCACAGACAGACAGATACACACACACAGACACGTCAAACTTATAACACCCCTCGTTTTGCGTCCGGGGTTAATGAAGAAATTGCATTGTTCATATCTATTCATTTGTTCGTTATTTCTGTTCCAGAGGCCCGATAACTTTGGCAAGTGTTGGTATTGAACATATTTCGCCGGAAGCGTTCCTCTTCCAGCAATACACTGTCGACAAAACGATCCCTCATCCTGATTTCGTGGAAACATCCAAATATAATGACATTGGACTTGTTAAAACAAAACAACAGTAAGTAATTGTGTGTGTGAATGAGTGTGTGCGTAGTTTCTGATACCCTAGATACAAGTTACGAACTTAGTTAGGGGTCAGTTACTGTAATGAGATGATGGAGGGAATGATTATGTTATGTTATGTTAGTTAGGGGTCAGTTACTGTAATGAGATGATGGAGGGAATGATTATGTTATGTTATGTTAGTTAGGGGTCAGTTACTGTAATGAGATGATGGAGGGAATGATTATGTTATGTTATGTTAGTTAGGGGTCAGTTACTGTAATGAGATGATGGAGGGAATGATTATGTTATGTTATGTTATGTTAGTTAGGGGTCAGTTACTGTAATGAGATGATGGAGGGAATGATTATGTTATGTTATGTTAGTTAGGGGTCAGTTACTGTAATGAGATGATGGAGGGAATGATTATGTTATGTTATGTTATGTTAGTTAGGGGTCAGTTACTGTAATGAGATGATGGAGGGAATGATTATGTTATGTTATGTTAGTTAGGGGTCAGTTACTGTAATGAGATGATGGAGGGAATGATTATGTTATGTTATGTTATGTTAGTTAGGGGTCAGTTACTGTAATGAGATGATGGAGGGAATGATTATGTTATGTTATGTTAGTTAGGGGTCAGTTACTGTAATGAGATGATGGAGGGAATGATTATGTTATGTTATGTTATGTTAGTTAGGGGTCAGTTACTGTAATGAGATGATGGAGGGAATGATTGATTATGTAATGTTAATTAAATACTAGCTGTGCCCCGCGTTTTTAGCCGATCCCGTGGGAATTTCGAGATAAAAAGTATCCCATGTGTTATTACCAGTTACTAGCAGCGCCCCGTGATTTTACCCGCGTACTCATAGTTCCCGCTCCCGTGAGAATGCGGGGATGAAACTATGCTAAACCTTTTTATATTATTATTTGACGACCACGATGACAGAGTGGTCACCATTCCGGACTGTACGGGTTCGATTCCCGTGCGGGGTGAATATTTGTGTGAACCACAAATGTTTGTCTCGGTCTGGGTGTGTGTGTGGATGAGTGTGTCCGTAGTTTCTGATACCCTAGATACAAGTTACGAACTTGCTTAGGGGTCAGTTACTGTAATGAGATGATGGAGGGAATGATTATGTTATGTTATTAGTTTCTCGCTTTAAAACTGTTCCTTTGCTTATTATTTTCAGAATAGAATTTACAGCTCGTGTCTCCCCGTCGTGTCTCTACCACCCCGAAATTGTAGCTGAAAGATCTCCTATCAGCGTCGCCGGGATCGACAAATTTAAGCAAATATCCAATGTGAGTCAAGTATACCTCCTACACATAACATAATCATTCCCTCCATCATCTCATTACAGTAACTGACCCCTAACTAAGTCCGTAACCTGTATCTAGCTAGGGTTTCAGAAACTACGCACACACACATTCACACACATCCAGACCGAGACAAACATTTGTGGTTCACACAAATATTCACCCCACACGGGTTCGAACCAGCAACCTAACGGATAGCAGTCCGGCATGGTGACCACTCTGCCATTTAAGTTGTCATCACAGTGGAACATTTACTATAATGAGATGATGGAGTGAATCCCTGGCTCAGATTTTTTAATAGCTAGACAAATTCTAGCTAGCGCGGTTCTTGTGATATAGCCTGGTGATAGACAGACGGGTGGAAAGCGAAGTTTTAGTAAAAGGGTCCCGTTTTTATCAAGTTTTTCTTCCTTTATTTGCTAGGTGACCCTCAAAGACGTTCCCCTGGACGAATGCCAGCTCCGCTACCCGGCCCAGGAGCTAATGGACCATGGGTTCAACGAGACCATCCTGGTGGCCTACCAGACACGCATACTGGAAGGTGCACCAACTAGGTCTGTAAGTATCGTGATCACAGTTTTAAGGTTTATCCTCATCATCATCAGCTCATATTATTTCCCATATACACTCTATTTTTAAATTACGGGACTTATTAAAATCAGAATATCTGTAGCAGTAACTGAATCCATATATCCAATAAAAATATCAAAATGATAGTCGATTACTTATGTATCTTTAAAAAATACTAAATAAATGTCGTATTACCAGACGGCACACTAGCTATCAAGTATTCTGTGACAATCACTATGACGGCTCGGGTCGATGACCGCGCTCAGCTGTGTATCGCAGCGTTCGCTGGTTGTTCGGTGTAGAATAACAATAAAATTCGGCGGGATTTTGAAAAACTTTGACTTATCATAACTTTTTAAATAAAAGCAAAAGATAAAAACTAACTTCACTATTATATTGTCCCCCGTCATTTACATTAGCTGTATGATTAAGTATCTCGAATTCAAAATGTATACCCTGAATTAGGGTGATTAGGCCTTAGTCAACCACAGGCCGAGTGCGGGTTGGTCGACTTCACACACAACCTTAGAATTTCTTCCCAGGTGTGTGCAGGTTTCCTCACGATGTTTTCCTTCACCGTAAGAGCGTCGAAATAAACCTTATCCTGTGATAATTTCGGTATAAAAGTCTCTTATGTGTTATTCCTAGTTATAAGGGACATCTGTACTAAATTTCATATAAAAAATCATATTAGACGTGAAGAAGTAACAAACATACACACACACAAACTTTCGCCTTGATAATATTAACTAGCAGCGCCCCGCGGTTTCACCCGCGTAGTTCCCGTTCCCGTGTGAATACAGGGATAAAATAGCCTATGTCACGCACTGATAAATTAGCTTTCCATGAGTAAAATAATTTTTGAAATCGGTTCAGTAGATCCCGAGATTACCCCTTACAATTTAACAAACACACCAACTTTACTTCTTTATAATATTAGTATAGATTAGTTGTGCCCCGTGGTTTCACCCGCGTATATCACAATCCCGTGGGAATCCTCTCTTAGCGGATGACTACGTCATAACATCTACCTGCATGCCTTTCAGCCCGATCCGTCCAGTGGTTTGGGCTGTGCGTTGATAGATCACTATGTCAGTCAGTCAGTCACCTTTGAAAGTTACATACATTTAGATTGATGATTTGTGTGATTGTGGTATTTAATTCATTTTTAACCCCCGACGCAAAAAGTGGGGTGTTATAAGTTTGACGTGTCTGTGTGTGTGTATCTGTCTGTCTGTGGCATCATAGCACCCGAACGGATGAACCGATTTAAATCTAATTTTTGTATTAAAGGGGACTTACGTGCGAGTGTTCTTAGACATGTTTGATGAAAATCGGTTGACCCGTTTAAAAGTTATGGGGGTTTGAAAGTAATTGTGTTGGGGGTTTATTAAATTTTTAATTTTTTCACAGGTGATGACCGGATCCCCTGTGCAGATGTCTTCCAAGTTCTGTACCTCTATAGTCACGGCAGTCAGCTCTTGTTCCAGGGAGTATAGCAAGTCTGGAACCATAGGGATATATACTAGAGTGGAGCCCTATATACCGTGGATTGAAGGCGTGGTCTGGCCTTAGGAATGGGCTACAATATGTTGCCAGAATAAAGAAAATTAAATAAGATTATGAAGTTTTATTATTAAACGAATTACGTAGGTCACAACCGGAGGATTTAAAAAACCCAAAATTACTTTAAACTAATTTAATTCAAATTATATTCTAAGTACAAGTGAATGCGATCAATGTGAGATACACAATGATTCTTAAAATTAAACATAAATGGTAACTTAATTATAATTTTATTATTAAACGAAAAATACGTCATTATATATAACTACTAACTGCGCCCCGCGGTTTCACACGCGTAGTTCCCGTTCCCGTGGGAATTTCGGGATGAAAAATAGATGTTGGCCGATTCTCAGACCTACTGAATATGCTCACAAAATTTCATGAGAATCGGTCAAGCCGTTTCGGAGGAGTATGGCAACGAAAACTGTGACACGAGAATTTTATATATTAGATATAATACAACGGGATGTTTGTACGTACTTATTTAACTAGTCGAGGGAATCGACTTTAATATAATGACTTAATTATAATTTAGCAATAATCCAACACACGGGCAACTTCCGAGGAAATTGCTGAATCCGCTTCCCACGATTCACGGTAGCACGGCGGTATGGGTGGTCTGTACCTCGGTCCAGGGCCGAGCCGACCTCCCACGGCCTGTGTGCAAAACCTATGAAGCGCCTCTTTACACGAATCTTCAGTCACGGTCCCGTCTGTCTACAGCGCCCCCCTTACTTTGCGCTCTTGAGATGCGATGTACTTGACTTGGGCGTCACTGGGACCTGGGTATAGGCTATATTTTATCCCGGTATGCCCACGGGTAAGAGAAATACGCGGGTGAATCCGCGGGGCGTTGCTAGTCCTCGTGTATGTCTATCTGGCCTCTATGGATATGTTGTTGTGGTGTAACAAAATAATATGGATGGCGGCGCGCGCGGCGCCCCTATTGTCTAGGCGGGGTCCATATTGGCTCACCTAAAGTTCTTTACCCGAAAATGTTCTTCCTAACTATTTGTAATCCGAATGATCATTCTTCCTAAAAATTTTCATCCTAAAGTTTAAATTCATACTATTTGTAGTGCTACCGGCGATGCTCATAACACTGATGTTTCCGAAAATTGTTATTAATAACATCTTTAATGTAAATATATTTAAACTCCTACTGTTTTTTGTCATAACGTTTTTATCCCTAAACATACTCACCATAATATTTTCACTCATACTCAGAAAGAAACATTTACCAAGTGTAATAAAAAATATATGTGGGTAGAAGATGATATTTATAGTTTTAATGATTATTGTACGACTTGTTTATGGTTATGCTTATGGCCTGGGAGTTTACCGTAACCGTAACTAAACCACTAACTAAAGGACCAATTCGGTTCTGGCACTTCGCCGGCCGCTGCCGCGGCACGCTCGCTACGCTCGCTCGGCTCGTGCGTGGGGGTCACAGCTCTAACATAACCTAAACCAATAATTAGGAATAGGACCGATTCATTTCTGGAACTTGACCGAATGATTGGAGCAGGACTCTAGTTTTGCTCGCTCGGCTCGTGCGTTATATGTTATACCTACATGTTATGTGAAAACAAAGTTACGAAAAATTAATGTATATAATATTGATTATTATAAATAAAAATAAATCTAAACAAAAAAGATATGACTTTGAATAATAGTATGAACGATGGTTATGTTGAGAAAATATAGGAAAACAAATAAAAGTGTAAAAGATGTTTATTGCTACTGACTTTATGCAGTTGAATGTTTCGGAATTATAACATTAGGAACAAAGTAATTAGGAATTGTGATCGTTAGGATGAAAAATGTTAGGAAGAAAATTTTCGGATTTCCAATTATCGGAGTTGAAATTTTAGGTGAACTTTGGCGCACCCGTCTTTGCGCCTGTGTGCGCCGCACACTTCGCACATAGGGGCGGCTCGGCCCCGCCTCGGTCTGTGTCTTATCTCTATATCAGCGGATTCTAACCCGAATGATAATGTAACAAACGAAACGTACATACGTCATTTATCATTAATATCTTTCGACGGTTTGTTTGTACGTACCAATAAGTCGAATCTCTCGATTGAACCGAACGAGGCACTTTCTGTGTCCCGGAGCCAGACACTGAGTGTGAGACAGATAACTCGCGGACCTCACCGTTGCGACAAGTCAGTGACATACCGGAGCCCACGACCCAATACGACTCCTCGACAACACGGGCGACCGACTGCACGAGCCCTGCGCGTTGGAGCGGGACGCGAGAGCGCGCCCGCGCCGCGGCAGTGCAGAGCGAGACGCCGTCGGCGCGGGCGTATCGCACTCATCCTCCTGATGAAGGCCACCGAATGTGGCTGAAACTAGTCGAGGGATTCCACTTACAGGTACGTACAAATAATCTTAAAGTAATTAATGATAGAATAAGAAGTATTAATTGTTTAGAAACTGGTACAACATATGTGTATTTAAAATATACATATACTAAAACAATTAAAAAAGGGATGTAGCATAAGTAAATAAAATTCAATTTTGTTTGTTATTCTGGTAATACAAAAATATTATGTGCCCTACAAATTTTGCCCACATTTTTTGAGGTATTTACAAATTCTCAAATATTTCTGTACAAATCTACTGGTAAAATTAAATTTGAACCCGCATTTACTTCGCTAATAATATCTTAATATCTTCTGCTGCAACTTCGTCCGCGTGGAATAGTAACTTTGGGCTAACGCTAACTTTAACCAGCAGAAATGGAAGTGGTAGAAATGGAAGTGGTAGAATTGGAAGTGGTAGAAATGGATGTGGTAGAAATGGAAATGGTAGAAATGGAAGTGGTAGAAATGGAAGTGGTAGAAATGGAAGTGGTAAAAATGGAAGTGGTAGAATTGGAAGTGGTAGAAATGGAAGTGGTAGAAATGGAAGTGGTAGAAATGAAAGTGGTAGAAATGGAAGTGGTAGAAATGGAAGTGGTAGAAATGGAAGTGGTAGAAATGGTAGTGGCGGAAATGGGTGTGGTATAAATGGAAGTGGTAGAAATCTTAGTGGTAGTAATGGTAGTGGTAGTAATGGAAGTGGTAGAAATGGAAGTGGTAGAAATAGTAGTGGTAGAAATGGTAGTGGTAGAAATGGAAGTGGTAGAAATGGTAGTGGCAGAAATGGTAGTGGTAGAAATGGAAGTGGTAGAAATGGTAGTGGTAGAAATGGAAGTGGTAGAAATGGTAGTGGTAGAAATGGAAGTGATAGAAATGGTAGTGGTAGAAATGAAAGTGGTAGAAATGGTAGTGGTAGAAATGGAAGTGATAGAAATGGTAGTGGTAGAAATGAAAGTAGTAGAAATCTTAGTGGTAGTAATGGTAGTAGTAGAAATGGTAGTGGCGGAAATGGGTGTGGTAGAAATGGAAATGGTAGAAATGGAAGTGGTAGAAATGGTAGTGGTAGAAATGGAAGTGGTAGAAATGGTAGTGGTAGAAATGGTAGTGGTAGAAATGGTAGTGGTAGAAATGGTAGTGGTAGAAATGGAAGTGGTAGAAATGAAAGTGGTAGAAATGGTAGTGGTAGAAATGGTAGTGGTAGAAATGGTAGTGGTAGAAATGGTAGTGGTAGAAATGGAAATGGTAGAATTAGTATTTGTAGAAATGGTAGTGGAAGAAATGAAAGTGGTAGAAATCTTAGTGGTAGTAATGGTAGTGGTAGAAATGGTAGTGGTAGAAATGGAAATGGTAGTATTAGTATTTGTAGAAATGGTAGTGGAAGAAATGAAAGTGGTAGAAATCTTAGTGGTAGTAATGGTAGTGGTAGTAATGGAAGTGGTAGAAATGGTAGTGGTAGAAATAGTCGTGGTAGAAATGGTAGTGGTAGAAATGGAAGTGGTAGAAATGGTAGTGGTAGAAATGGTAGTGGTAGAAATAGTAGTGGTAGAAATGGAAGTGGTAGAAATGAAAGTGGTAGAAATGGTAGTGGTAGAAATGGTTGTGGTAGAAATGGTAGTGGTAGAAATGGAAGTGGTAGAAATGAAAGTAGTAGAAATGGAAGTGGTAGAAATGGAAGTGGAAGAAATAGTAGTGGTAGAAATGGTAGTGGTAGAAATGATAGTGGTAGAAATAATAGACACTATGTTTTTCAAATTTATTTCTCCTTCAATTTCTAACGTATTTTCAAGGCCACACGAAGCTCTCGATCCAGGGTATGTAGTGTTGCACGCGGGTGTACATCCCGGCGCCGCCCGGGAACCCGCACGGCCGGCCGTATGACGTCACGCCGACCACCACGTGGGAGCACGTCGACGAAGAGAAGTACTGCAGCGGGCCGCCACTGTCCCCCTGCACACACACCCACACCCTCAGGACCAAGTGGCAGTAGGGCCCACTCACCTCGCAGTGTCCCCGTCTCTAGGGTCCCGAAGCACATCTGCGTGTTGTGGTAGTACCCGCGGCGGTGTGTATCCCCGTATCCCTGCTCGGTGTCAGTAGAGAGAGTATGAGGGCCCACTCACCTCGCAGGTGTCCCCGGGCGTGGTCGTCCCCAGGTCCCCGAAGCACATCTGCGTGTTGTGGTAGTACCCGCGGCGGTGTGTATCCCCGTATCCCTGCTCGGTGTCAGTAGAGAGAGTATGAGGGCCCACTCACCTCGCAGTGTCCCCGTCTCCAGGACCCCGAAGCACATCTGCGTGTTGTGGTAGTACCCGCGGCGGTGTGTATCCCCGTATCCCTGCTCGGTGTCAGTAGAGAGAGTATGAGGGCCCACTCACCTCGCAGTGTCCCCGTCTCCAGGACCCCGAAGCACATCTGCGTGTTGTGGTAGTACCCGCGGCGGTGTGTATCTCCGTATCCCTGCTCGGTGTCAGTAGAGAGAGTATGAGGGCCCACTCACCTCGCAGTGTCCCCGTCTCCAGGACCCCGAAGCACATCTGCGTGTTGTGGTAGTACCCGCGGCGGTATGTATCCCCATATCCCTGCTCGGTGTCAGTAGAGAGAGTATGAGGGCCCACTCACCTCGCAGTGTCCCCGTCTCCAGGACCCCGAAGCACATCTGCTTGTTGTGGTAGTACCCGCGGCGGTGTGTATCCCCGTATCTCTGCTCGGTGTCAGTAGAGAGAGTATGAGGGCCCACTCACCTCGCAGTGTCCCCGTCTCCAGGACCCCGAAGCACATCTGCGTGTTGTGGTAGTACCCGCGGCGGTGTGTATCCCCGTATCCCTGCTCGGTATCAGTAGAGACAGTATGAGGGCCCACTCACCTCACAGGTGTCCCCGGGCGTGGCCGTCCCCAGGTCCCCGAAGCACATCTGCGTGCTGTGATCGTACCCACGATTCAACAGCCGGTGTTTGGGGTACGCGGTCATGCATTGCGACTGACTCCGCTCCTCCAGAGTTACCTGGTGATATCACAATGGAGAATTAAGCAAAACTAAGTCTCTTCTTCCCAAAAAAATACTAATCCACAAAATGGCATTTAATTTCTTGAGTATTTCCGTGCTTCGGGAAACTTCAGTCGGTGGTGTTTGTCGTTACGGGAGTTGGAGTAAAATTGGAACTCAGTAATGTTTTCGCACTACCATTTGGTAGTAGAATATCTAAGATGGAGTAGATGGAGCAAGCCACCTTGATATCGATCTCGTAAACTGTTAAACTGATGAGAAACTGACGTTTGACATGGTTGAGTTGAACTAGTGAACGTTAACCTAATGTCGATCAATCCCCTTGTGATGTTCGTATAAACATGCAGTATCCTCACCACTTGCAGGTCCTCAGCGAGTTTCCCGTTGGGCCTGAGAGCGCCCCACCCCGTCGCCAGGAACTCGTTTTCTTCTTGTCTTATCCTGCCTGCGTCCAGGAGAGCGCTTTGCAGGCAGGCGGGTAGGACGTATTTGTTGAATTCAAATCTAAAGGAATATAAAACTAAGCTGTGCCCTGCGGTTGCACCCGCGTAGTTCCCGATTCCGAGGGAATTTCGGAATAAAACGTCCTATGTCCTTCCCCGGACCATAAACTACCCCTGTACCAAATTTCAAGTCAATCGGTTCAGTAGTTTAGCCGTGAAAAGGTAACAGACAGACAGACAGAGTTCCAGCAAGATTTCAATTTTTTTTATACAAGATCTAGTGACAAGACCAGTGACGTAGTCACCTGATGGAGCAACACAACGACATGCCTGCCCCACAGAAACAGTGTACAACACTACTGCGCTTAGTGCGCTTATCGTCCCGAGACATCAGTTGGTGAGTCTCGTGTGCCCAGTAATTTCACTGATTACATTGCCCTTCAAACTGGAACACAGTAATAACATTCACATAACATTCACTACATCATCTCATTACAGTAACTGACCCCTAACTAAGTCCGTAACTTGTATCTAGGGTATCAGAAACTACGCACACACTCATTCACACACACCCAGACCGAGACAAACATTTGTGGTTCACACAAATATTCACCCCGCACAGGAATCGAACCCGCAACCTTACGGATGGCAGTCCGGCATGGTGGCCACTCTGCCATCGAGGTCATCCTTCAAGTAATGTGTTCACACTCCTGTTTGGCAGCAGATTGTCAGACAATCCGTTACTACCCACTCAGACGGAATCATCACCATCATCAGCTCAATATATATCCCCACCGAGAGGCACAAGCCTACCCTGAATTAGGGCGATTCCTCAGACAACCATGCTGGCCAAGTGCGGGTTGCTGGACTTCAACCTTAGAATGCCTTGGAAGCTTGGAAAGGAAGTTACTAGGTTTATAGTGGATTTGCCTCACCCTTCTGGCGGGGAGAGCCCCACATACGCACACAGAGTCTCCTCTCTTCTAAGACTCTAGTATACAGTTTAACGCATTTTCCAAGCGTCAAATCTGGGTGTGTGAATGAGTGTGTGCTTAGTTTCTGATACCCTAGATACAAGTGACAAACTTAGTAAAGGGGTTACTATTTGAGGGTGGGGAATCCCCAATTGAAGAGGGAGGATCCTCTGACCAGATGGGTGTTGTTGTCTGGTGGGAGCTGCCCGACGGGTGTAGTCGGGCTCTCGTATATTAGGTTAATTTCTCTGTAAATTCACTTGCGCGATTCAGGACTCTTCAGTTTTAGTTCCTAAGTGGTGGTTAGATGTCGCTGTTAGTATTTAGTTCCTTATGTGGCGTGTAGATGTCGCCACAACTATAATGAGATGATATAGTGACTGATTATGTTGTATAAGACTCACGGCTTGTCGGTCTGCAGAAGCGCGATGTCGTGGTACTTGTCCGGCGATCGGTACTCGGGGTGCGACACGACGCGCGTGACCAGTCGCGTCTGGCGCCCGTCCGCCGCCTCGTCCGACCGCCGCAGGATGCCCGCCGCCACGTGACTCACTACAGCGCTGGGGGGCATAACTGTATCTACAAGTTGAAGAGTTTTGAACGCGATAATCTCAGGAACAACTGGTTCCAATTTAAATACTTCAGATGGTTATATTGATTAAATAGGCAGGTAACAGTCTTGTTACTTGATAATAATAAAAAGGCACAGGTGTTTATATCCAAAAAGACCTACAGGGTTGGACTGATGATACCACTGCGCCGCGGTCAGCACGAACCTCTCACTGAGTATGGAGCTCCCGCACAGCCACTGGACCTCCTCGGGCTCCTCCCCTCTCTCACTGATGATACCACGTGTCCCACTCACCGCGAGTACGAGGTGCAATGCGCCGCGGTCAGCACGAACCTCTCACTGAGTATGGAGCCCCCGCACAGCCACTGGACCTCCTCGGGGTCCTCCCCTCTCTCAGTGATGATACCACGTGTCCCACTCACCGCGAGTACGAGGTGCAATGCGCCGCGGTCAGCACGAACCTCTCACTGAGTATGGAGCCCCCGCACAGCCACTGGATCTCCTCGGGGTCCTTCCCGTAGCCGAGCAACGCCTGGAAGCAACATACACTCATTGTACACGGTGTAGAGTCTATCAGTTACTGATAGGTGCGCATAGTCACAGATGGTTCCTGATAGTCTCTGATTGTTACCGATGGTTACTGATAGTCACTGATGGTCACTGATAGACACTGATGGTTACTGATAGTCACTGAAGTTTCTTAAAGTCAGTGATGTTTCTGTATGCTTCTAGTGTCTATCAGTAACATCAGTATGTTACTGATAGACACTAGAAGCATACTATAAGGTTATTGTGTGACAGCTTACTCACTGGTCCTCAGCAGTCATTAGGCCCAAGTAGTGCATATGCAACGGTAATGTTCAGTGATGGTATTGGAAGGAATATGGGCTCAATATTAAATTACCATCTGGGACGTTCTGTTATTAACAATTGTTTTCCTTCATCTTGTTTTGAGGATATCATGATGAAAATATTAAATTATAATTTTAAGGAATGTAGGAACTTAATTATTTATATTGGAAATAGAGGAAATGTAGGCAAAAAAGATTTAATTAAGTTTTGTGACACATTAATAAGTTTAGATTTAAGTAACATTATTATGTTTACATTTCCCTATTGTAAAAATTTGCCAGAGGTAGAAAATAATAATAGATATAAGCTAAATAATATATTACACACCATTAGTAATTATAATAAAAATATTAATTTGATTGACTCTAACAGTTTTGTTAGTAATCCATATTCTAATTTGACCGTAGGTAAATATTACCTAACTAATAAATTCAAAAGACAGGTAGCTGGTTCGCTATCATATTTTTTTAATATTTCAGCCAAGAATTTGGTTACTTCCCCTGCTTCTATTGAGCAGTTTTCTGACATCCCCTATAATGACATCAATAATTGTATTAATAATAATGTTGACATTTCTTTTTCTAATCAACTGACATGTTCACCTAATTATTTAAATTAGATATAGAGACAATAGAGATAGCCTCTTGCAATAATTCACATAATAATTCATTAATTAATTTTGCAAATAAATTAAATATTAAATTTTCTAAACAATGCCCTAAGAAATCTAGTAATAAGTCAAATGTATTATCTATCAACCTGGTACATCAGAATATATATTGTATGACAGAGGGCAAGCACTTAGAGGAATTATTTATGAACTCGGAGAATATTAATATTATGTGTATTACTGAACATTGGTTAAAGGGGCACCAGCTCATGTTTAATTTCAGCAATCACCGGGTTGGTAGCTCATTCTGCAGGGTGAATACAATACATGGGGGGTCGTTAATTTTGTTAAATAAAAAACTTAAATTTAAGGAACGTAAAGATATTGTATCCCTCTCTGTAGAATGTATAATAGAACTTGCTTGTGTACAATTAGAGCAATTCATCGTAGTATGTGTATACAAACCTCCTTCTGGCGACTTCAAAATTTTTTCAGAAATAATGGATGATGTTTTATGTAAACTCAGTTGCTCGGATAGAAAGTTATTTGTTTGTGGTGATTTTAATATTAATTTATTAGACCGTACACCAATGTCTTTTCGGATTCTAAATTTGTTCAAATCCCATGATTTAATTAATTTATTTATGGAGCCTACTAGAATATGTGCTACTACAGCTACCTGTTTGGATAATATTTATAGTGATGTTGTACCAAGTTACAAAAGTATTATTAATAAACTAGATTCTGACCACTCGGGTCAATTAATAAGATTTGAAGTACAAAAAAGACAGGTGATTAAAAGAAATATAAGTTATGTACCAGTAACAACTAGTCGCTTGGAATGTATGAGAGTTAATTTAATTAATAAATTACCTTTTTTGGACTATGATGCAAGTCCCAATTACTTATATAATTCTTTTTTTCAGTCATTTTATAGTCAGTTTAACTCAATATTTACTTCCAAGGTGATTACTGTTACTGATAGGCCAGTTTTTAGCGAATGGGCAACAGTAGGTATTCATAAAAGTAGGCAGAGATTGTATGAGTTGTACAGTGAAAGACAGTTCAATATTAGTGAAGAGTTTAAGGAATATGTAAAGTCATATTCAAAGTTATTTAAGAATGTTTGCAAATTAGCTCGATCATTGTTTATTAGTTCCAAGATTAAAAATAGTAATGATAAGATTAAAGCCACTTGGAACATTATAAATGCAGAGACAGGCAGAACTAAATTTAGAGATACAGATTTTAAGCTATGTATTAACGGTACTATTATTAAGTCGGATCTAGATGTGGCGAATGAGTTTGAAAGATTTTTTGCTACCATGCCAGTCTCTTTAACAAACACTTTAGGCTCTTCAACTTCCATCGCAGAGTCGTTACTTAGAGATAATGTTCCTGAATGTACAGAACAATTCCATTTTAGCCACGCGAATAAATTAGATATTATTAAAGTTTTTAAATCATTAAATATAAAAAAACAGCTGATCTATGGGGCGTTTCTGTTAGTATTATAAATTCACTTATTGACATTATTGCTCCTGATCTAGTCTTAGTATTTAATAGATGTGTTGACTGTGGAGTGTTTCCTGACTTGATGAAATGTAGTAAAATCACTCCTCTATTTAAATCGGGTAGTACATCAGACCCCACTAATTTTAGACCAATTTCTGTACTACCCACGTTTAGTAAAATATTTGAGAAACTTATGCTTAATCAGCTTTTATCATATTTCAATAAGAATAAATTATTGCACGGTAAGCAATTCGGTTTCACTCGTGGTCGCTCCACTACTGACGCGGGAGTTAAATTATTAGATAACATTTTTGATGCCTGGGAGGAGTCACGTGATGCTTATGGAGTATTTTGTGACTTATCCAAGGCATTTGATTGTGTACAGCATAAAACGCTTGTCAGGAAACTACACCACTATGGTATAAGAGGCGTCGCCTTGGATCTTCTCACTTCTTATCTAAGTGATAGGATCCAAAGAGTTGACGTCAATGGGAAACGATCTGGTGGATCAGCTGTAGCGATGGGAGTGCCGCAAGGCTCTATATTGGGGCCATTTCTGTTCCTCGTCTACATTAATGACTTACCTTATCTTGTAGGGGACAACCACGAGATAGTATTATTTGCAGATGATACATCTCTAGTGTTTAAGGTTAATAGACAGCAAGCAGTGATTGACGATGTAAATAGTGCTCTCTCAAAAATAGTTAACTGGTTTAATGCCAATAATTTGTTATTGAATAGTAATAAAACTAAATGTATTAGATTCGCCACAAAAAATGTTAAACAGGTAAAAACCAGTGTACTAATCGATAATGAGGAATTAGAAATGGTCAATGAAGCTGTCTTTCTAGGTATAACGTTAGATGCTAAGTTACAATGGGGTCCACATATAGAAAAGCTAGCGGGCAGACTGAGCTCTGCTGCATTTGCTGTAAAAAAAATTCGTCAGCTGACCGACGTTGACACCGCGCGATTAGTTTACTTTAGTTATTTTCACAGTATCATGTCGTATGGAATACTGTTGTGGGGTAATGCCGCGGATATAGATTCTATCTTTGTCTTGCAGAAACGAGCTGTTCGCGCTATCTATAAGATGGGCCCCAGGGAGTCACTAAGAAATAAATTTAAAGAAATTAAAATAATGACCGTACATTCACAATATATCTATTAAAATCTTTTGTATGTTCACAAAAATTATGTAAATTTTAAGAAAAATAGTGATCTCCACAATCTCAACCTTAGGAATAAAGATAAACTCTCTGTGCTCACTACTAGGCTCCATAAAATTTCTAACTCTTATAAAGGTCACTGTATACGCTTCTACAATAAACTTCCAAACGAAATAGTTAATTTGTCTATTGGTAAATTTAAAAATGTAGTGAAACGTAATTTGTGCGAAAAAGCTTATTACACTATAGTAGATTATTTAAATGATAAAATCGTCTGGAAATGAATTGCTCTTTTTATATCTCTTATTATTTTCATTATGTACACATATTTTTATTTTGTGAATACAATCACAATAAAAAAGACAACCCCACTGAGTTTCTTGTTAGTTCTTCTCAGTAGTGGGCGCGTAGTGAACTAACAATCAAATCAATTTAGTTTAAGTTTTGACGATTATAAGTGATTGTATCAATCCTTGATAATAAAGATAATTTGAGTTTTGAGTTTTTTTACGGACTACATTAATGACCGGGAAGGTTGGCATTAAATTTCTGCACCCGCAACCTCAACATGCTACTTTTAGTTTTTGACCTATGTAATTATTTTACTTCTATATTTATAGTTGTTTTTTTTTATATACCTTTTGACATGTTTTTTATTGTTGACATTTGTATTTAATTTTATTAAAAAAAAATACCAGCCCGAGTTTCTTGCCGATTCTTCTCGGCTGATGTAATTCCCAATCGGTGGTAGAATCAATTCTGACGTTCATAAGTGCCTCATTGAGGTCTTAACTGAATAAAGGATTTTTGACTTTGACTTTGACTTTGACACTGATGGTTACCGACCGTCACTGATAGTTACTAATAGTCACTGATGTTACTGATATTTACTGATGGTTACTAACAGGATATAATTTTGATAGGCAACCTTATGTTTGATGGCTCCTAGACTAATATGAATGAAATAACGGGGGAAAATAAAAATAAAATAACCTACTTATATTTTACAGTAAAAGATTTTTGAAATCGGTTCACCAGTTTTGGGAGCCTACTCGTTACAAACAAACAATCAAATCTTTCCTCTTTATTTATTTTAGTGAAAACTAGCAGCGCCCCTCTGTTTCACCCGCGTAACTCCCGCTCCCGTGAGAATGTAGGGATACAATTATGCTAAAACCTTCCTCTTGAATGACTCTATCTATTAAAGAAAACCGCATCAAAATCCGTTGCGTAGTTTTAAAGATGTAAGCATAAATAGGGACAGAGAGCGGGAAGCGACTTTGTTTTATTCTATGTAGTGAGCTACATACTCGTAGTAGTATGTAATGATGATTTAATATGCCTATATAAAACCAGTTTAAATATATACGGAATAAATTAAAACACGTTTTCAAAGTCACTTTAAAACATAACTGTGAAGTTATTATTGTTGTATACAATCTATCTATATACAACATACATATATAAAACTCTTCCGTTACTGAGTGATGTACTGACTGACTGACAGACAACGCACAGCCGAAACTACTGGTCGTAGAGAGCTGAAAGGCGCGTGTGTTTGTTGGGGGGAGTAGGCTACCACTAAGAGAGGATTTTTGGAAATTCCCCCCTTGCCCTGGGGGAGAAAAGGGGGAAAAGCCCAAATTCTACCGGAAGTCATTATTCCACGCGGACGAAGTCGCGGGCAAAAGCTAGTAAAGGTATAAGTTGGTAGCCGGCTGCAGACAGCAGACCACACGTCGCCGCCTAACGTCATCATGACACTTCGCCGTCTGCTGCTCGGCGACGCGAAGCTAGCTTCATGTCGCCCACTGCGAATGTAGTTTCATAGAAATACATACAAACCAGTAGTGGCGCGGCGACGTGTGGTCTGCTGCTGTCTGCAGTCGGCTACCAACTTATACCTATAGGGTGTTGTAGGATCCCGCGGGATTTCCCTAATAATACGTACCATATGTGGGAACTCAAATTGCAGTGCGTTCCGCCCTCCGTAAACCAGAGGCGCAACAGTTGTCACATTGTAACATTTCCGATCAAGGTCGAAATTGTATCCTAATCCTGCCGTCTTCTTGCAGCGGTAGGGGAGCTTCGAGGAGTACTCGATGCAACCTGGGAACGAATAACATAACATAATCATTCCCTCCATCATCTGATTACAGATTGACTTGAAATTTCGTACAGCGCTAGCTATACACCCCTATTTTGAAATTATGGGACTTATTCAAATCAGAATATCTGTAGCAGTAACTGAATCCATATATCCAATAACATTAAATAAAAAAATTAAAGAACCCCCAACACAATTACTTTCAAACCCATAACTTTTAAACGGGTCAACCGATTTTCATCAAACATGTCTAAGAACACTCGCACGTAAGTATCCTTTAATACAAAAAAAATTGAAATCGGTTCATCCGTTCGGGAGCTATGATGCCACAGACAGACAGATTTTTGAAAAACTTTGACTTATCATAACTTTTTAAATAAAAGCAAAAGATAAAAACTAACTTCACTATTATATTGTCACCCGTCGTTTACATTAGCTGTGTGATTAAGTATCTCGAATTCAAAATAGGGGTGTATATGATCCGGGGAAGGACATAAGCTGTGGTATAAGGACATATGTTTTATCCCAAAATTCCCCCGGAATCAGGAACTATGCGGGTAAAACCGAGGGGCGTATTATGTAAATGTGTGTGAGTGTGTGCGTAGTTTCTGATACCCTAGATACAAGTTACGGACTTAGTTAGGGGTCAGTTACTGTAATGAGATGATGGAGTGAGTGATTAGGCAGTGGTCCGACCGCGGGCGAGTGAGCGATGAACTATCGGCGAGTTTCTCGCCCAAGAAAGGGACAGTGAATGTACATTTCGTGTGAACGAAAGAGATGCATATATTATTTATAGTTACTCGCCTGTTCACATCGCCGGCGAGTACTCGCTTTACTAGTTTTGTCGCTGAGCTACAAAAATTTACGCGCCGACTCTTTGAGCGAGTTGGAGAGTGATTTTTACTCGCTCAGAGAGTTGGCTAGTTAATTTTTAGTCGCTCAGGGAATTGTCGAGTTTATTTTTGTGGCTCAGCGAGTTGGCGAGTACTCGCTGCTCGCTCATTGCCCGCGGTCGGACCTCTGCCTTATGTTATATTAGAATTTGAATGTAGGTACTTACTGTCCCAGGACTTGCTCCCAGTCTTCCAGTACAGATCGCCTGTCCTTGTGACCACTGCATCCCTGGAAATATAAATATTAACTGAAGTTTTCAAATGGTCGTGGTAGATTTAGACATAGGGCGAAATCGATACTACTTAGATAGAGGTAGAAAGTGTTTATTTATTTATTTAGTTAGACACTTCAACGTCTTCAACAATATCTTCACTTATAATACTAATAATAATATATAATACTTATTCTATGTAACATTCCCATGTGAGATATCTTTACAGATGTGTACATTCTTCTCTTCAAAAAAAAAACAACATATATAAATTAGTTATGAAACAATAAATAGATATCTCGTTTGTTGTTTTAAATGGGTCCCGTATGTTGTGTCGAATGACGTTGTAGCGAATGATACAATGCAACTTTATCAAAAAACTAGCGGTGCCCCGCGGTTTCACCCGCGTAGTTCTCGTTCCCGTAGGAATATGGGGATAAAATTATGCTAAAAACCTTCCCACTGAATCACTTTATCTATTAAAACAAACCGCATCAAAATCTGTTGCGTAGTTTTAAAGATCTAAGCATACATAGGGACAGAGAAAGCGACTTTGTTTTATATTATTTATGTAGTGATAGGTATTTTTAAACGTCAGAAAATGTAAAACAAAATACAACCACGACAAAAATCCGTTTAAGTGTTTTATTTCAAGGTATTTTTATATGACTTACGTAATATTTCTGACCAAATTACAGCTCGTACAGCAGATTATTGGCACCAGACCGTCGAAAGAACATATCTAGAAAGAAAACAACAAAACATAACAGAATATATTGTGAAATATCTAAAATAGAGGAATCTATAAATATTCCATGTACATTTTGATAGAGGCTGAAGATGTAATGCTTACATACCTTGCTATATTACCATCCAATTCTCGATCCCGTAACAATTTCGGGATAAAAAATAGCCTATGTCCTTCCCCGGACCATAAGTAACCCCTGTACCAAATTTCAAGTCAATCGGTTCAGTAGTTTAGCCGTGAAGGTAACAGACAGATAGACAGAGTTACTTTCATATTTATAATATTATTAGGATAAGGATTAGTAAGGATAAGGATTTATCATGTTTTGTTACATAATCCATACTAGAACTAGACTTACCTCAAGAAGTGATCTCATTTATTTATTTTATTGAAAAAAGATACAACAGCAGTTTAACATATTAAACATTAAAACAGAATACACATATTTAAAGAAGGGTTCTGATATGTAAACCAATAATGGTTGTGTACAGCATTGTCTAGTAAGAACATCAAAAAGTAATAAATCTATCTAACAAAACTATAAAATACAAAATAAATGAAAGGGTGTTGCTATTCAAGTTAGGTATATATGACAAAAGATTTAAACATTATCAACAAAAATAGAAATATAAAAAAAACATCAAATACACATTAAAAAGGCTTAGGTAGAAGTGTGTTTACAATCTTACGTCTAAATGTAGGGAGCGAGTCATGGAAAATGTCGATACTGCAATCTCATTCTGCATAACTACCAATTAATTTGTCAAGTGTAGTGTACCTACAGCTAAATTGACAGTTTTCCTCAACTAGAACTCTGCTTTTAATTAACTACTTATTTTATACTTATCATGCGTACTTTAGTCGAATCTTATCGTAAACTAATCATTCTCTCCATCATCTCATTACAGTAACTGACCCCTAACTAAGTCTGTAACTTATATCTGTGGTTATTGAGTCACAATCTCTTCTGTGTCGGTGCCAGCGTCGCTGTAATCGCATCTTTTGGTTGTCAGGTTATTGAAAATGTATCCATGACATTAGAGTCACAATGACAATAGGAGCTTACAATTTTTGCCGCCGGAACAGAAAAGATTGTGACTCAATATCAGAAACTACGCACCGACTCATTCACAAACACACACCAAGATAAGTCTCTGTGGTTCACACAGATAAAGTGGTCACCATGCCGGACTGCCATCCGTAAGGTTGCGGGTTCGATTCTCGAACGCGGTGAATACGAGTATTTGTGTGATCCACAAATGTTTGTCTCGGTCTGGGTGTGTGTGTGAATGTGTGTGTGCGAAGATTCTGATACCCTAGATACAAGCTCCGAGCTTAGTTAGGGGTCAGTTACTGTAATGAGATGATGGAGGGAATGATTATGATTAAGTTAGATAAATATGGAAGGATTACCGTTGGTTTGCCGGATTCTCCGGCCCATGAAGTATCTACAATGACTTCTGGACATCGGAAATAATTGACACACTTGCCCTCCATCTCGTTAAACGCTCGGATGCACGTGCTACCTGTAAACATAACATAACATTCTCTCCATCATCTCATTACAGTAACTGACCCCTAAGTCCGTAACTTGTATCTAGGGTATCAGAAACTATGCACACACTCATCCACACACACCGAGATAAACATTTGTGGTTCACACAAATATTCACCCCGCACGGGAATCGAACCCGCAACCGTACGGATGGCAGTCCGGCATGATGACCACTCTGCCATCGAGGTCGTCTATAATGAACTAACAAAGCATTAAAATTAAAAAATTTAAAAACCCCTAACACAATTACTTTCAAACCCCCATAACTATAAAACGGGTCAACCGATTTTCATCAAACATGTCTAAGAACACTCGCACGTAAGTCCCCTTTAATACAAAAAAAACTAAATTGAAATCGGTTCATCCGTTCGGGAGTTATGATGCCACAGACAGACAGATACACACACACACACACAGACACGTCAAACTTATAACACCCCTCTTTTTGCGTCGGGGGTTAAAAACTAACGTAGGTATAAACTCCAAAATAACTTACCCTCAGGTAATTCATTGTTATAACCATTTATACACGACACAAAACTTATTAAAAATATAAACACAGCGCTTAACATTTTAATAAATATTTTTCCTTATTTATTTAAAAACGGACTTTACGTCGGCTGCTTGAGACAGCCGAGGTAAAACGAAGAAATAAGATTATTAAGGATAGGTAGGTGTACAAAACTGGTTTGAATACTGTTTCAAGTATACAAGTTATAGAGTCACCATCTTTTCTGTGCCGGTGCCAGCGTCGCTGTAATCGCATCTTTTGGTTGTCAGTTTATTGAAAACTAACAGCGCCCAGCTACTTCGTCCGCGTGGAATAATGACTTCCGTCATACAAACTTTCATCCCCTATTTTATCCCCTTGGGGGAAGAATTTCCAAAAATCCTCTCTTAGCGGATGCCTACGTCATAACATCTACCTGCATGCCTTTCAGCCCGACCCGTCCAGTGGTTTGGGCTGTGCGTTAATAGATCACTATGTCAGTCAGTCACCTTTGAGTTATATAGGTATACTAGCGGCGCCCCGCGGTTTCACCCGCGTAGTTCCCGATCCCGTGAGAATTTCGGGATAAAACATAGCCTATGTTCTTTCCCGGATCATAAGCTACCCCTGTACCAAATTTCAAGTCAATCGGTTTAGTAGTTTAGCCGTGAAAAAGTAACAGACAGACAGAGTTACTTTCGCATTTATAATAGTAGGGATTTAGTTAAATGTATCCAAATGACATTAGAGTCACAATGACAATAGGAGCTTCCAATTTTGGCCGCCGGCACAGACAAGATGGTGACTCTATATCATCATTACTATAATAGGTACAAGATCCAGAGTTTTTTTTCGAACCAGCTAATTTACAAAACCAGTAGGCTACGGCTTCAAAGGCCGCTCCTGCTGATAGCGTCTTTTATCCCTTAATTCCCACGATATTGGGATTTAAGCGGGATACTAGCGGGATTTAAGTGTTCCATAATTTCGATGCATTGTTTCCAATCGGACCAGTAGTTATTGAGATTAACGCGTTTAACCAAACAAACAAACTTTTCAGCAACATTTATTTACTTATTAAAGCATCGCCAACAACACACACAAATAAACATTAAATTAAAAATTTAAAAACCCCCCAACACATTACTTTCAAACCCCCATAACTTTTAAACGGGTCAACTGATTTTCATCAAACATGTCTAAGAACACTCGCACGTGAGTCCCCTTTAATACAAAACAAACTAAATTGAAATCGGTTCATCCGTTCGGGAGCTATGATGCCACAGACAGACAGACACACACAGACACGTCAAACTTATAACACCCCTCTTTTTGCGTCGGGGGTTAAAAATTATAAAAGTATCTTATATACTATGTTCTGGTGTGTGTGCCAATTCAAGAATGGGTCTGCGCTAAGCGCTCCGCTCGCGCTAGCGCTCCGCTGCCCGCTAAATTCAAGACACCGGCCTTATAGGCATGCACAAGACTCATACAAAAAAAAACAAAAAATACAACATTAAAACAAAAAAAAACGTACTTACTTTAATTAAGAACAAAAAACACAATTAAACATGAACAAAAACACAATTAAATAGCTTAATTAATTATACTTAATGAAAAAAACAAAATAAAATTAAGTATAGGTACATCCATACTATTCATATTAATATTATAAAGAAGTAAAGTTTGTGTTTGTTAAATTGTAAGGGGTAATCTCGGGATCTACTGAACCGATTTCAAAAATTCTTTCACTAATGGAAAGCTATTTTATCAGTGCGTGACATAGGCTATATTTTACCCCTGTATTCATTCGGGAACGGGAACTACGCTGGTGAAACCGCGGGGCGCTGCTACATTATATACTACTGGTTTAATGTACGTTTTTAATTACGTTTTTTTAATTTACTGAGATTATCGCCATATTGGTACGTAGGTATAAGTATTATGATCGTACTAGGTAAGGACTTGAAGATGTAATTTCCATGAGAGATACATAAATTGTTTGTGTGATCCACAAACGTAAATCACGTTGCCGTCGGCCAACGCTTCGGTTAACAACCAACGCTCGTCCCAACATTGGCGCCAATGCTATTTTCTTTGTCCACACGTTGGGACTGGCCTTGGAGCCAATGTTGGCCAAAGGCTTTTTATGTGACAGTAACGCCATCTTCATTAAACTGACATGAACTAATCAAGACTCTTATATATATATGTTTTTAAGTTACCTACTTTAGATTATTGTTTAAATAAAAGTATTGCTAAATAAAAATTAGTATTTTATCATAATAAAAACTATGATAGATTTATTATGCGACCTTAGTTAATTAATTTGAAAGTTAACAATAATCGACTAAAACAAAACTCGCATGTATAATCTGTGGTAACAACGTGTCGCCTCACTAAGTTTTCTTCATCGCCATTTTGTTGGTTGTTGAGTATTTGTTGAAAAAAATCATAGAATTTTCTCGTGTTATCAATTATATTGTTGTTGTATGGTGATAAATAAAAATGTCCAAGAGACGCATAGAGGTGATGGATCCGTTCATCAAGAAGAAAAGGTTAGTGCTCCATGTTTTTATCAATTTTCGTGAAGTCAAAACCATGCTTGTCTGTATACTTCTAAATATTTGTATATCTATCATTGTTACATTCCGTTCAAGTTACTTCCTGTGTCTTCTATTAGGCAATATTATGAAAATTTTACCTTAAAAGCCGTCGTTTTTACGCAAATAACAATATTTTTTGTATGATATCTTCGTAATTACCGTAGGTACATATTTACTTACTTGCCAGGCAATTTTATTTCGTAGTTCTAAACACAATGCATTGAATAGGTACTTACTTATCGTCAAGAGTTACTCGTAACAATAATTAATCATTATTTCGAGGTTTTATTTGTTAACCTACTTATCTATAGTAAAATATCCATTACATTTTTGTTAAAGATTCTAACAACTTACGACGTATTTGACGACCTCGATGGCAGAGTGGTCACCGTGTCGGACTGCCATCCGTAAGGTTGCGGGTTCGATTCCCGTGCGGGGTGAATATTTGTGTGAACCACATATCGCGGGCTTCAAACCAAAGGGGCGTATACGCAAAAATCCAAAAAAAATTTTATTACGTCAATGTATTCTAATTATATCGACACGTCTACTGACTTTATTTCATAATTATCGGTTAAATATTTTTTAAGATAATAAACAAAATAATATTAGACGTATGTCTCTGAGTAAAATATTTTTCCGAACCAGAAAGGCGTACTAAAGACGAATCACGAATCGTTTGTGTTTATTTTAATTTTTTCTTTTTATTATTGTTTAACTTTTATGTTGAACTTAAAAAAACTATTTGAGAATATTATTTGTTTTATTTTCACCTTCACAAACGTGAAATTGATATACTTACGTCTGTATTGGAATAATGTTATTTTCCTATTTTTGACAAGCCAAATGGACGTATAATGAACGAAAATGGTGGTGAAATAGAGGACTTTTTTAAATAATAAATGACTGTAATAAAATATTTCTCATCATTTATATAAACTTCATTTGGTTTTTTTTATTTTGCGTTACAAATAAAAAATTTGTTTTATACGTCCATTCCTTGAAAGCATTTTCTTGGAAAAAATAACAATCAGTTTATCTAATACTGTCGAACCATATAGACGTAAGCGCGATATTACGGGTAACAAATTATATTTTTCAATAAATAAGCCTTTCACATAATAAAGAACGTAAATTTATGAAACACGTAAAAAAATTCAAAAATGTAGGTACATTACAAAAAAAGTTATTAAGTTTTTTGGCTCTCCTGAAAAGTGAGGGTTTTGCTTGTACGCCCCTTTGGTTTGAAGCCCGCGATATGTTTGTCTCGGTCTGCGTGAGTGTGTGCGTAGTTTCTGATACCCTAGATACAAGTTACGAACTTAGTTAGGGGTCAGTTACTGTAATGAGATGATGTAGGGAATGATTATGTTAGGCTATTTGGTGATTTAATAATTAGTAGGTTAAGTAGTATTCTAGGTGTGCCCCACAGTTTCACATACCTTGTTTATTACTAAAAGATATATTTTGTGTCACCACTAAACCAACTGAGCTTCCGAGGTCATATTATTGTATATGGTAGCCATTAGTCAAATCTATGGAGACAATAGTGCATTTGCTTATTAAACCCTTTTTAATCTACTCCATCAGTTATTTAACCCAAAATTTTTAATTAAATCCTACTAATATTATAAAGCTGAATGTTTGTGAGTGTGGGTATTTGTTCCTCTTTCACGCAAAAACTACTGAATGGATTTTAATGAAATTTGGTACAGATGTTCATCATAGCTAGGAATAACACAGAGGATACTTTTTATCCCAAAATTTCCATGGGATAATGTTCCATGTGGGTAAATCTGTGGGACACAGTTAGTATAAGATAAATTTTGCTTTAAATAGGTACAAATATCATCATCATCAGCTCATATGATGTCCCCACCGAGGGGCACGAGCCTACCCTGAATTAGGGTGATTGGGCCTCAGTCAACACTGGCCAATTTTGGATTGGTCGACTTCACACACAACCTTAGAATTTCTTCCCAGATGTGTGCAGGTTTCCTCACGATGTTTTCCTTCACCGTAAGAGCGTCGAAATTAACGTACATATGAATTCTAAAATTGAAAACACATTGGTACGTGGCGGGACTGGTGGGGTTCGAACCAGGCACCTTCCGATCGGAAGTCAACGGCCTTAACCCCAATTTTTTTTAAACCAAAATAGATTTGCACATGACTGTAACATGCCTCATGGAAAGCGATTAATGTTTACTGATCCAACTATGGGGATTTCCCTCATAGCTTTAAAATTACATCTTTAAGACCAATTTGTTCATTTAAATAATAATATTACAATACATGTCCACCGCTGCGCAACAATCAGTCATTTTATATAATGTACAATAATTATTGAAGTATATAATTATGTTTGTATTGTATTTCACAACATTGTGAAGCGTTAGAAATATAGCTAGCAACAAAAATACAAAAAATATAGTTTTAGAATGTCCAAATTAAAATTTATATTATTATATTAGACTAGCTGCGCCCCGCGGTTTCACACGCGTAGTTCCCGTTCCCGTAAGAATTTCGGGATGAAAAATAGATGTTGGCTGATTCTCAGACCTACTGAATATGCCCACAAAATTTCATGAGAATCGGTCAAGCCGTTTCGGAGGAGTATGGCAATGAAAACTGTGACACGAGAATTTTATATATTAGATTGATGTCCTAAATGGTGACAACATTTTCTCCCTGTTTTGTAACATTTTACAAGTACTCTGTAATCTTACAATTTATTACCTCCATAAATGGGGTTTAAGGGAGTCACCACAGTGCGATTGTGGAGCGCTTGACCAGACCCTGTCCCATGTGGTAAACGAATGCCCACTTCGGTGTTTCCTCGGCGGAATATCGAAGGTCCTTATGATCACGCCTGCCGCTATAAGCTGGCTAAATAATCGGATTTCGCATGTCACCTTCGTCATTGTTTCTGTTAAAGTTTATTGTTTTAATAATAGCTTTTATTTTGTTTTTACTTGCATGCGATATTCTAATATTTTTGTGGTAAAAATATAGATTTTATGTTAATGCTCTCAAATTTTCACGCTGTGTGAACACGTTTTAGAGTTATGATCCAGACTGTAAACCTAAATTAAGTATCTTCTGTGTGTGATAATTTAACATAACATAATCATTCCCTCCATCATCTCATTACAGTAACTGACCCCTAACTAAGTTCGTAACTTGTATCTAGGGTATCAGAAACTACGCACACACTCATTCACACACACACCCAGACCGAGACAAACATTTGTGGTTCACACAAATATTCACCCCGCACGGGAATCGAACCCGCAACGGATGGCAGTCCGGCATGGTGACCACTCTGCCATCGAGGTCGTCGATTTAGATTGTAACTTGTTGTGTCACCTCAATAAATAAATAAATAAATAATTTGGATATAGAAATCTGATCCTCGCAGAATGCCATACGCAATGATGATGATGATCTTACAATTTAAATGAGTATTATACCTTTGTCTTGATCCTCTATCTATTGATGAAAAGATATTTCAATATTATCTCCATAGATGTCGCTAGCGGCTGCCCTAAGACCACAATACCAAGCGTTCAAGATTTTCGACCAGTCGCCTTGAAGCCACGGTAGCTCAATTGGAAAGAGCGGTGCTACGGTTCAGCATGGTTCCGGGTTCAAGTCCTGGCTGTGGCGAAAATTTTGAATGCATTTACAAAAATCTTGAAAATTGTGTGAATCCTTACTCTAGTCCTTACTAATATTATAAATGCAAAAGTAACTCTGTATGTCTGTCTGTTACCTTTTTACGGCTAAACTACTGAACCGAGTGACTTGAAATTTGGAACAGGGGTAGCTTATGATCCGGGGAAGAACATAGGCTATGTTTTATCCAGAAATTCCCACGGGAACTACGCGGATGAAACCGCGGGGCGCCGCTAGTACACTATAAAAATAAATTCCACGAAATCATCGACAGTCGTTACGGATAGTTAGAGCGTCTAAAAATTTGTTGAACCAAAAAATAACACAGCACGCACAAAAGACACAATTTAGATAGTAATCATTGATGTGAAAAAGCCTAAAATATACATTCAGTGTAGAAAAAATATCCTCGTAAAATGAGCGCACAATGCGCTCATTTCAAACAGTCTGTTTGAACTTTATCCACACCGAGACAAACATTTGTGGTTCACCCAAATATTCACCCCGCACGGGATCGAACCCGCAACCTTACGGATGGCAGCCCGGCATGGTGACCACTCCATCGAGGTTGTCAAATTAATATGTACACTGCCGGCCAAAAGTTTGAGACCACCATGAAAAATATACAAAATGAAATAAAACTACATAAATAAGTATTGTAAAACTTATAACTTTTTTATTTAAATAATTAACTTACAATTACATATAAAATCAACAAAATTACTCTCTAATTACAATTATTAATTATAAAAAAAAATAAACAGTTTAAACTGACTTTTCATCAAAAAAGCCTCCCTTACATCTAATCACGTTTTTAACTAATATAGGCATCCGGGCTATTAATTTATTCATTGTTTCTTGTGAAACATTGTTCCAACTTTCTTGTAAGACCCTCCAGAGGTCTTCCTTCGAAGTTGGACAATGGTTTCGGACGTTTCTGTCGAGCTCCTCCCACAAAAGTTCTATAGGATAGAGATCTGGACTCTGAGGGGGCCACACCATGTTTTTCAACACCTGTTCTCTTTCTTTATGTTGTAAATAACCCCTGCATAGGTTAGAACTGTGTTTAGGATCATTATCTTGTTGGAAAATGAATCCATCTCCAATCAAACGCAACCCGGATGGAACTGCATTTCGCTCCAATATTTCTTTGTACTGCTCCTTTTTCATAATTCCTTCGATACGGACTAAATCTCCGGTTCCAAAGCCAGAAAAACATCCCCAGACCATAATAGAGCCTCCATCATGTTTGACTGAAGGCACTACACAGTCTGGCATCATCTTTTCTTCGGCACTACGCCGTACAAAAACTCTTCTTTTCGAACCAAATATTTCAAACTTCGATTCATCAGTCTAAAGAACTTTTTGAAGTCTTCTTCAGTCCAATTGCGATGGGTAAGGGCCCACTGCATCCGTTTCTTTTTGTTTTGAGGTCGTAACAGTGGTTTTCGAACAGCAACGCGACCAAACAAATTGGCATCTCTCAGTCTTCTCTTTACCGTTGTCAATGATACCGGTTGTGATCGACTTTTATTGACTTCAGAGCGGAATTCTGGTGCTGTTAAGCATCATTACGCTTGCTTGTTACAACGATAAAATGATTTTCGCTAGAAGTGGTCGCTCTTGGCCTTCCCGAGCGCGGACGGTCTTGATGACTGCCGGTTGTCCTGTAGCGAGTTACTGCGTTATGAACACAAGTCTTCGATAACTTCATCTTAGCAGCAATTTCACGTTCAGATTTGCCTTCGTTGTGTAAAACAACAATGGCGGAACGTGTTTCACTTGAGATTTCACGCACTTTTCCCATTTTTGAAGATCTTCACTTAACAGAACTGTAGTACAGACTGAATAGACTCTAGCAGGAATAACTCCTTAAATAATCATGTTATGAATAGGTTTTATGACTTAAAAATAATCCTAAATATTCAACAACCTAAGGTCAACGCTAAACAATAACCCAACAAGTACAAAGGAGCCGCCAAAAAATATAACAATAATTGTGACACGTGGCTCGAACGCGGCGCTCATCTATGGTAATTAAACAATGCCCATTTGTGGTATGATCTTTATGAAATAGATTAGAGAAATGGTGTATAGACATTCGTTATTATTCATAGATAACTCAGGTGTGTATATTGTTTCGTTATCATACATAATTTCAAAATATTTTTCATTTTATAAGTTGTGTACCAAGTGGTCTCAAACTTTTGGCCGGCAGTGTAGTTAACAATGAGTGTTTACGGACAGTTTCTAGTGTTAGATTTGTTCGCAATTGTTTGTCATCTTGGTTTTTTAACCCCCGACGCAAAAAGAGGGGTGTTATAAGTTTGACGTGTGTGTATCTGTCTGTCTGTGGCATCATAGCTCCCGAACGGATGAACCGATTTAGTTTTTTTTGTATTAAAGGGGACTTACGTGCGAGTGTTCTTTGACATGTTTGATGAAAATCGGTTGACCCGTTTAAAAGTTTGAAAGTAATTGTGTTGGAGGTTTTTCAAATTTTAAATTTATTATACATCAATGGATATAATTGAGGAAAGCTGAGCACTTATAAATACATTTATTTTTTGTATACTATTGACGCTACAGCTCATTAAAATTGATGGTAGATTATTATTTAACGCAGTCTTTTATCGGTATCTTGTCTGGCAATACTTAAAAATAACAGAGTGCTTTTTAAAGGAATTTAATAAATTAAAATTACAGTTTTTTGTCGCGTAATAGTTGTACAAAGTCATCTGAAAGTTATACATCCTTACTAATATTATAAATGCGAAAGTAACTCTGTCTGTCTGTCTGTTACCTTTTCACGCTAAACTACTGAACCGATTGACTTGAAATTTGGTACAGGGGTAGCTTATGGTCCGGGGAAGGACATAGGATACTTTTTATTCCGAAATTCCCACGGGAACGGGAACTACGCGGGTAAAACCGCAAGGCACAGCTAATAACTTCTAAATCCATTTCACAAACACAACAATGTCATGTTGCAGAGAAGAGAAAGCCGCAGCGGCCGCTAAGTCGGGCTCGAGCGGGGAGACATCAGACCACGTGAGCACACTGGGCACAGCGCATCCACCCACTGCCACCAGTACGCCGGGAATTAATCCATATACAGGTTAGTAATAGTACATTATGGTACTAGTGTGTAAAGTTGGTGCTTACTGCCGAGGCGCTATTGAGATTGAAAATAGCCGAATAGGATAGTAATCTATACTTCTATATGTATTATAAAGAAGTAAAGTTAGTGTTTGTTAAATTGTAAGGGGTAATCTCGGGATCTACTGAACCGATTTCAAAAATTCTTTCACTCATGGAAAGCTAATTAACATAAAGTTGTATAAACTGAAATATAACTGCTATAACACTTGGAGCTCCTTGGAGTCGGCATACATTTTTTTTAAATGACTGTAACTTTTATCTGCCGGGGAATACAGCTTTATGCCCATATAATCATTTGTTTCTCTTAACAATACCTACCAAATGATGTATCACACAAAGTGCTACAACACTTGGGACACGCTCCATACAAATCTGCCCATCATTGAATGTTGTAACAATTTTGTTGGGGGTGGTCTGGCAGACAATTGGTCAAGATCAAAACTGCCAGACTTGAATTACTGTATTCAGCTGGTCAAAACGTTCTCATAAAAATAAAAAAAATCTTTTTTATAAAAAAAAAATCGTAGTAATTTTATTTGTAAAAAACATGGACAGGGCTTAGACTGCCAGACCGAAGGTTTATTTACCATTTCATATCCAAAAAAATATAAAATATATTCTTCTTCTTTGCGTGTCGACTCATATTTTAGAGGACCAGAACTCGGCCACCGATATGGCACTATCAGTGGCCCTGTAAAGTTCCTCGCGTGTGCAGGTGTAGGGACACGCACGGCAAGTTAGAAGATGGGCCATTGTTTGGGGAGAAATGCCACAAAGACATGCACTATCAGAGCTGTAGCCCCACCTGTGCATGTTCTCCTTGCTTCGGCCTACTTGAGTCCGCAGTCTATTTAAGGACTTCCAAGTTGCCCAAGGTAGATCATGTCCAGGGGGGAGTCGCTCCGATTGCTCAATAAACGAGTCTAGTGGGTATCTCTCCTTCCAAAGCTTTACTCGAGCGTCTTGGACATCCCCATCCAGAGGACGAACTTCCTTAAGGAAGTTATGGCGACTCTTTAGCCTCTGTGTCACTGGTACGTGTCTGTAAAATATATTGTTGTACTTTTACTCGATCCCGACCCTTTTTTAGGGTCGCCGCTTGAACTAATGGCAACATAGTTGAAGTTTGTTTTTAAAATGTATGGACACGATTTATTTTGGTACCGAAACATTAAAAACAAAGCAACTTTAATAATAAAATTAAACTAAAAATCTATAACTCACTAGTGAATAAAACGTGTCATTATTCAACTGTTTTTGCACAAATAAGAACCCCTTTATCAGCATGTGTGTTGAAAAATTATTAAAATGTTTAGTCGTACGTTTCGTTTAATAATAAAATATCTCATTGTATGATAATAAACATTGATAGTTACACTTAGATTGTATAAACTACGCAGGCTGCTATCTTCATAAACATTTTCGGATCACATAAATGTTTAGCTGACATGGAAATAATATTATTGCACATCAATCAATCCTACTACTATTATAAAGGCGAAAGTAAGTATGGATGTATGGATGTTTGTTACTCTTTCACGTAAAAACTACTGAATGGGTTTGAATGAAACTTTACCACAATATAGCTTATACATCAGAATAACACATAGGATACTTTTTATCCCGAAATTCCCACGGGAACGGGAACTACGCGGGTGAAACCGCGGGGCGCCGCTAGTCATTACATAAAGTTCTATAACCAGGTCCGCTTCGCTTCTTTAACGTTATCGAGCGAAGTGGAAGAATAATATCAGGAAGACCGACCCCACCACCATACATAGTCGGGAAGAGAGAGAGAATCAATCATTACATATCACTGTTTCATTATAAAAACATACAATAATCTATACTATACACCCCTATTTTGAAATTACGGGACTTATTAAAATCAGAATATCTGTAGCAGTAACTGAATCCATATATCCAATAAAAATACCAAAAATGATAGTCGATTACTTATCTTTAAAAAATACTAAATAAATGCCGTATTACCAGACGGCACACTAGCTATCAAGTATTCTGTGACGGCTCGGGTCGATGACCGCGCTCAGCTGTGTATCGCAGCGTTCGCCTGTTGTTCGGTGTAGAATAACAATAAAATTCGGCGGGATTTTGAAAAACTTTGACTTATCATAACTTTTTAAATAAAAGCAAAAGAAAAAAACGAATTTCACTATTATATTGTCACCCGTCGTTTACATTAGCTGAGTGATTAAGTATCTCGAATTCAAAATAGGGGGGTAAAACAAAATTAGCAGCGGCCCCGCGGTTTTACCCATGTGGTTTCCGTGGGAATACGGGGATAAAATATAACCTTCCTCGATAAATGGGCTATCTAACACTGAAAGATATTTTCAAGTCAAGACCAGTAGTTCTTGAGATTAGCGCGTTCAAACAAACAGACTCTTCAGCTCTATATATTAGTATAGATTTCTATAAAAACTCCACTAATTCCCAAACATTTCTTCCCGCAGGTCTGCCCCACTCACAACGCTACCACGAGCTCCTACGACGTCGCCTAGGCCTCCCTGTCTGGGAATACAAGAATGACTTCATGAGGCTTCTCAACCAGCACCAATGTGTGGTGTTAGTCGGAGAAACTGGCTCCGGCAAGACCACACAAATACCACAATGGTCCGTGGAGTTTGCCTCCGTTACCGCTGGCAAGTCCACCGGAGTGGCCTGCACACAGCCTAGAAGAGTAGCAGCCATGTCTGTAGCTCAGCGGGTAGCTGAAGAAATGGATGTGGCTTTAGGACAGCAAGTCGGTTACAGTATCCGTTTTGAAGATTGCTCCGGACCGCAGACGGTGCTAAAATACATGACTGATGGTATGTTACTGAGAGAAGCTATGTCCGATCCCATGCTAGAACAATACAGAGTTATTCTCCTTGACGAAGCTCATGAAAGGACGCTTGCTACGGATATACTGATGGGTGTGCTAAAAGAAGTTATAAAGCAGCGGCACGATTTGAAACTGGTCATTATGTCAGCAACGTTAGACGCTGGCAAGTTCCAGCAGTACTTTGACAATGCACCTTTAATGAACGTCCCGGGACGGACACATCCAGTAGAGATATTTTACACACCGCAGCCAGAACGAGACTATTTAGAGGCAGCGATAAGAACAGTAATACAGATACATATTTGTGAGGAAATAACGGGTGATATATTACTATTTTTGACCGGCCAAGAAGAAATAGAAGATGCGTGTAAACGAATCAAACGGGAGATAGACAATCTAGGGCCGGATGTTGGTGAGCTGAAATGCATACCATTATATTCAACGCTACCACCCAACTTGCAACAGAGAATCTTTGAGCCAGCTCCCCCGAATCGACCAAACGGAGGGATTGGTAGAAAAGTGGTAGTCTCCACCAACATAGCAGAAACATCGTTGACAATAGATGGTGTAGTGTTCGTGATAGACCCAGGTTTTGCTAAGCAGAAAGTGTATAACCCTCGTATAAGAGTGGAGTCTTTATTAGTGTCTCCGATAAGCAAGGCATCGGCTCAGCAGCGGGCTGGCAGAGCGGGCAGGACAAGACCGGGCAAATGCTTCAGGCTATACACAGAAAAGGCTTACAAAAATGAAATGCAGGACAACACTTATCCGGAAATTTTGAGGTGATTTTTAACACGGTTTTGTATGATTTTCTTTATTATATTTGTAGTAGTTGTTACCAGACCTTTCCACTTTGGGTCATATTAACGGCTCAAATAACAGAGAGGTCTGCCCAGCTAGGTTGCAGGTTCGATTCCCTTGCCAAGTCTTTTTTATGATCTTATACTTGCATTTTTAGTCTGGTTTAACAAAACCTGGTAAGCATTTGACACCTTGTCAGTCAAATCTGTCACTTTGACAGTATTCAAAATTGATTGTAAAACCTGGTTTAGTGCTAAGCCAGACTGAAAATGCAACGCTAATAAGGCAGATAATGTTTACCTGTGTTCAGGTGTATGAATATTAATTAAGAATGCGTATATATTTTTGTATTCTCTTATCTAAAATATATGCAATAGGTCCCAGGTTCATTCCTGGTATTTAATTTGTATATTTAATGTTATGTAGGAAAATTTCTATTATTAGTATGAATTGTTAATAATAATTTGTAAAAATTAAAAAAGTCTGCAATCACACAAACACCATCAGCAAATTGATAAATATTTTCAGAAAACTCATAAATAATCGCAAATACAGCGAATTCACAAATACATCAGCAAAATTACAAACACTGCAAACTCTTAAATATCATCAGCAATTTCCCACAACACAAACATAGCTTTCACAGCAAACTCACTTATTAATTATTAAATTATACCTACAGCATAAGTCAGCAAACTGATTATATCTACAGTAAACACGAATAAAACAGACAAACAACAGCAAATTTATAAATACGATCAGCAAACTGACAAATCTTCCTAAATTTTATCAGCGAAGTCCCAAATACTTACAGCAAACTTACAAATATCGTCAGCTACCTACAGCAAACTCACAAATAACACACCAACACAACAGCAAATTGACAAATATGATCAGCAATGTCACAAAAATCACCAGCTACATACAGCAAACTCCCAAAAGTCCCCAAACAGCAATATCAAGTCTAATGTGTGTCCGTATACACCGTTTGCAGATCAAACTTAGGGTCTGTAGTTTTGCAGCTGAAGAAGCTCGGCATCGACGACCTCGTGCACTTCGACTTCATGGACCCGCCCGCGCCCGAGACGCTCATGAGGGCCTTAGAACTACTCAATTATCTGGCTGCGCTTGGTAAGTATTTTTTCTCACCCTACTCAGCGAGCTAGCTAGCCAGCACCATATGCGATGTACTTAGGCGTCACTTTTCGAAAAAAATGAGCCTGGGTATTGGCTATATTTTATCCCGATATGCCCACGGGAATGGGAACTACGTGAGTGAAACCGTGGGGCACAGCTAGTAATTAATAACATCTCCCTAATTCTTCTTTCAGACGACGACGGCAACTTGACAGACCTCGGCGCAGTAATGGCCGAGTTTCCCCTGGACCCTCAGCTCGCCAAGATGCTGATAGCGAGCTGCAACCACAACTGCTCCAACGAGATACTCTCCATCACCGCCATGTTGTCAGGTAGGTGATGATGAGCTGATTGTGCTGATGGTGTGTCAGCTGATGTGATGAATCGCGCATTAGATGACACACTATCAGCTAGATAGCTGACACACTATCAGCTAGATAGCTGACACGCTATCAGCTAGATAGCTAACACGCTACCAGCTAGATAGCTGACACACTATCAGCTAGATAGCTGACACGCTATCAGCTAGATGGCTGATAGTGTTTGTTGAGAAGAGAGAAAAGTTTGTTGTTTGAACGCGCTAATCTCAGGAACTACTGGTCCGATATGAAAAAATATTTCAGTGTTAGATAGCCCGTTTATCGAGGAAGGCTATAGGCTATATTTTGTGCCCGTATTCCCAAGAGAACGGGAACGACGCGTGTTAAACCGCGAGGCGACGCTAGTACCATATATTTTTAGATTTATACTACTTTGTATTATTCTTTAGGGCTGATTTTTCCATCGCCATATAACTTTATTCGGGGAATAATTTTGAAATTTTTACTGTTATTTCATACAAAAACTGTCAAACGTCAATTTTATTCGTCGAATAAAAGTTATTGTGCCACAATCTTGTCTGTGCCGGCAGCCAAAATTGTAAGCTCCTATTGTCATTGTGACTCTAATGTCATTTGGATACATTTTCAATAAACTAACAACCAAAAGGTGCGATTACAGCGACGCTGGCACCGGCACAGAAAGGATTGTGACTCAATATCTGGCGATGGAATAATCAACTCATAGAATTCTTCACCAATTGAACATATTATTATAATTATTTCCAGTGCCCCAATGCTTCGTGCGGCCCAACGAGGCGCGCAAGGCGGCCGATGAAGCTAAGATGCGATTCGCACACATCGACGGAGACCACCTCACGCTGCTCAACGTGTATCACGCTTTTAAACAGAGTTAGTATATAGATTACTATTTCAATTTATTTAATAAACATTTTGTTACAATAGAAATTTAGAAATACATTTAGCGCAATTATTGAGACTACCTCCGATACTAATTTAATATAATCACTACATAGTATAACGCAAAGTCGCTTCCCGCTGTCTGTCCCTATGTATGCTTACCTCTTTAAAACTACGCAACGGATTTTGATGCGGTTTGTTTTAATCCCCATATTCCTACGGGAACGGGAACTACGCGGGTAACAACGCGGGTCACCGCTAGTTTAGTGTATTATATTACTGAAAACCGACCCCAAATAAGACATGGAATAAAGGTTCGGAAAAGAAGAAGTATGACGACCTAGATGGTAGAGTGGTCACCATGCCGGACTGCCATCCGTAAAGTTAGGGGTTCGATTCCCGTGCGGGGTGAATATTTGTGTGAACCACAAATGTTTGTCTCGGTGTGTGTGTGTGTGAATGGGTGTGTCCGTAGTTTCTGATACCCTAGATACAAGTTACGGACTTAGTTAGGGGTCAGTTACTGTAATGAGATGATGGAGTGAATGATTATGTTATGTTTACTTTAGTTTCAAATTTTTACCTCGGTTGGGACTCGAACTTAGGACAATCCTGAACCGTAGCACTATCAATCGCAGCTGTCGTCATGTAGTAAATGCATTTTGTATTTTATTTAACAAAACACCAGCCCGAGTTTTGTCAAAAAACTAACAAGAAACTCAGTGGGGTGGAACTGTGGTGGAACTCGAGTCTTAGATTTACATTCGACGTTCACAAATGCTTCTTTGAGGCCGTAACCGATTTTGTGGGACCATCGTCACAAAACGGATTAAAATTATCATACCTTATACTACTAGTTAAACATGTATAATAAATGTGTCTGTCCGTATGCTTCAGATATGGAAGATCCCCACTGGTGCTTCGACAACTTCATCAACTACAGATCTCTCAAGTCGGGCGACAACGTGCGGCAACAGCTCAGCAGGATTATGGACAGGTATTAATTGTAATACACGTCTAACCTAATCTAATATTATAAATGTGAAAGTAACTCTGCCTGTCTGTTACCTTTTCACGGCTAAATTTGAAATTTGGTACAGGGGTAGCTTATGGTCCGGGGAAGGACATAGGTTATGTTTTATCCCGAAATTCCCACGGGATTGGGAACTATGAGGGTAAAACCGCGGGGCACAGTAATAATAATAAATCGTCGTCCATGACGCGTTCGTCAATGGTGAAAAACATTCCTTAATTCATTTTGGTGATGTGCTCGGATATGGCTAGACGAATTTGGTTTTAAACATTCTATGAAATTACTTCCATAGAGGGAAATAATTAAAAATCTGAAGAGTACGAGTTGGACGCGTACAGAAACGATTGGCCTACGGTGGCAGAAGATAGACAGGAGTTGAAAATAATGGGGGAGACCTTTGCCAGGCAGTGGGATAATATAAGTTACTGGCTGCGCCCCGCGGTTTCACACGCGTAGTTCCCGTTGGAATTTCGGGATGAAAAATAGATGTTGGCCGATTCTCAGACCTACTGAATATGCTCACAAAATTTCATGAGAATCGGTCAAGCCGTTTCGGAGGAGTATGGCAACGAAAACTGTGACACGAGAATTTTATATATTAGATTATAAATATAATTTACAAAATATGTAGGTTGCACCATTTTCTTTGTTAATAAGATTAAAAATACTATATTCAAATGTTTGTTTTACGTTTAGCCTTAGCTAACAAAAGTTTTTCAGAAAAGAACTATGAATGATCTTTTTCTGTTTCAGGTTTAACTTAAAGCGGACGAGTACAGAGTTCACGAGTAAAGACTACTACATTAATATAAGGAAAGCGCTCGTCAACGGGTTCTTTATGCAGGTACGTACACACGGACATTACATTAATAATTTCTCTATCATTTATTGATATCTTTGATTTACACGAACACTACACATTGAAATATTACAGAAAATGTAAAACAAAATACAACCACGACAAAAATCCGTTTAAGTGTTTAATTTCTCTTTCATTTTATTACTCTACTAGCAGCGCCCCGCGGTTTCACCCGCGTAGTTCCCGATCCCGTGGGAATTTCGGGATTAAACAAAGCCAATGTCCTTTCCCGGACTATAAGCTACCCCTGTACCAAATTTCAAGTTAATCGGTTCAGTAGTTTAGCCGTGAAAAGGTAACAGAGTTACTTTCGCATTTATAATATTAGTTAGGATTTCTTTTATTCTATCTTAACTGTAGTCAGTTTACTTATAGAGTCACAATCTACACTAGTACCTCTCATTGGGAAGCCCTCTTAAAGATCCCATAGACATTCTAGAGTAATTTTGTCAACTATTATACACCCCTATTTGGATTTTGCGACACTTATTAATTTGAGGATATCTGTAGCAGTAACTGAATCCAAATACAATAAGAAATATCAAAAATGATAGTCGATTACTTATCTTTAAAAAATACTAAATAAATGTCGTATTACCAGACGGCACACTAGCTATCAAGTATTCTGTGACGGCTCGGGTCGATGACCGCGCTCAGCTGTGTATCGCAGCGTTCGCATGTTGTTCGGTGTAGAATAACAATAAAATTCAGCGGGATTTTGAAAACTTTGACTTATCATAACTTTTTAAATAAAATCAAAAGATAAAAACTATCTTCACTATTATATTGTCACTCGTCGTTTACATTAGCTGTGTGATTAAGTATCTCGAATTCAAAATAGGGGTGTATACGTGTATTTCTAACGTTTGCTGTGTATTTCCAGGTGGCCCACTTAGAGCGCACCGGGCACTACCTTACAGTGAAGGACAACCAGATAGTGCAGCTCCACCCGTCCACGTGCCTCGACCACAAGCCCGACTGGGTCATCTACAACGAGTTTGTGCTCACCACCAAGAACTACATCCGCACCGTCACTGACATCAAGCGTGAGTACACACACACACACACACCACACACACACACAGACACACACACTCACACAGACACACACACACTTTTTTTTAATAACCTGAATCTTATTAAACGAAACGTACGTCATCATATATAATTATTATTTAACAAAACGGGATGTTAGTACGTACTTATTTAAGTCGAAACTAGTCGAGGATTTCGACTTAAATAAGTACGTACTAACATCCCGTTTTGTTAAATAATTATATAACCTGAATCGTCCCACTTCTGGGCAAAGGTCTCCCCCAAATCCCTCCGTCTGTCTCTATCGTGAGCCAGCTCTCTCCAATCTCCGTCAAAAACATCCAAGTCTCTCCTCCAGCGTGTGGGAGGGCGACCTGGACGTCTACGTTCGTTGATCTCCCACTCCGTGGTTAGCCTTGCCCACCTATTTGAGTCCATCCTACAAACGTGACCCGCCCAATCCCATTTTAACTTTGCATAATCATTCATTCACTACATCATCTCATTACAGTAACTGACCCCTAACTAAGTCCGTAACTTGTATCTAGGGTATCAGAAACTATGCACACACTCATTCACACATACACCCAGACCGAGACAAACATTTGTGGTTCATACAAATATTCACCCCGCACGGGATTCGAACCCACAACCGTACGGATGGCAGTCCGGCATGGTGACCACTCTGCCACCACACTGACCACAAGCCCAACTGGGTCATCTACAACGACTGGTGACCTGCAGTCTGGTTGTGGTCAATAGGTTCCATGTATGTATCTGTAACCTCTCATCATGGCCCGGGTGTTGGTACAGAGTTGAACACGACATCTTCGCAACAGGTGACTGCAAGCGTTGGAAGAAGAAGGTGTAGATTTACAACTTACAGTCCCATAAACATATCTGTGCCGGTGCCAGCGTCGCTGTAATCACATCTTTTGGTTGTCACATGATTGTCAGTGTAATGAAAATGAGTAGCTTACAATTTTGGCCACCGGCACAGAAAGATTGTGGTACTATAGATTATGTTCAGACCAAAATGTCTGTCAGCCGCTGACTGTGAGGCCCATTGTGAACGTATAGTGTATGCCAGCGTCGCAGTAATCGTGCGCGTTTGGAGATGTCTGGTGGTAGTAGTTGTGTTTGTGTCGCACGGTGGGCTGAAAATCGACTTGAATAGACATAGGGATTTCAATTTTCTATGGAAGCCCATGACAGCGGATTTCAGCCCACCGTGCGCTGCCCAGTGGCGCGTCGATAAAACCAATTAAAATTTGAGTATATTTTATATGTAACAAAACTGACATCCCATTTCTCCATTCCAGCGGAATGGCTCCTGAAGATAGCGCCCCAGTACTACGAGCTGACGAACTTCCCGCAGTGCGAGGCGCGGCGCCAGCTCGAGCTGCTCCAGGCGCGCCTCGACTCCAAGAGCTACCAGGAGGGGTTCTAGGGCGCCAATACACCCTCACACACTGACACGCGGGTTTTATTTGTCTGCCTGTCCTTTGATATCCTTGAGAGTCCTCGCAAATATACAATTGCAAGTTGGCCAAGTTAATTGTAAATTATGTAAAATTTTGCTAAAGAAAGGCGGACAATTTACAATTGTATGTCTGTGGTTCTCTCAATCCTTTAATAGGGGCTTTCTCAGACTGTGCCATAAAGGATATGAACTCCTTTATGGCACACTCTGAGAAAGACGCCAATGATAAACGCGACGTATCACGGTGTCATCATATTTTTTTGTTTTTATTGGAAAGCTTGAAGTAAAGAAAATAGTTATTTTCAACACACTTGCTCATAAAGGGGCTCTTATTTGTGCAAAAACAGTTGAATAATGACACGCTTGATTCACTAGTGAGTCATAGTTTTTTTTTTAAATTGTTTAGATATAAAAAAGTTTCCATACCAAAAAAATCGTGTCCATACATTTTAAAAACAAAATTCAACTATGTTGCCTTACTTTTGGTAGGTCTATGGTCGATTCAACTCATTCATTCATTCGATTTTTTTTTAAAGTAAATTCTTTTAATCTATGGCTGATCATCATTGTTGTGTTGGATCCGCGCGAATAGAAAAACTGTTTATTTATAAGCGAAAAATGATATTGTATTATTAATTTCTTCGCAAGTGTGTTGAAAAACGTTGTATGGTACACGCGTGTATTGATGATTACTATCCTCGGCTATCTTCTGACCCTCGCCTGACGGCTCGGGCCTCAATAGCGCCTCGGAAGTAATCACCAACTTACCTCGCTTGTACCATAAGTAACTATTTCAACACACTTGCTCATAAAGGGTCTCTTATTTGTGCAAAAACAGTTGAATAATGACACGTTTTATTCACAAGTGAGTTATAGATTTTGATTTTATCGCTTGTACCATAATACTTATTTATGGTACAAGCGAGGTAAGTCTGTGATTACTCCCGAGGCGCTATTGAGGCCCGAGCCGTCAGGCGAGGGTCTGAAGATAGCCGAGGATAGTAATCATCAATACACGCGTGAACCATACAACGTTTTTCAACACACTTGCGAAGAAATTCATAATAAAATATCATTTTTCGCTAATAAATAAAGTTTTTCTATTCGCGCGCATCCAACAAACAATGGTGATCGGCCATAGACTAAAAGCATATACTTATTTAAAAAAACGAATGAATGGAATCAACCATAGACCTATCAAAAGTAAAGCAACATAGTTGGAGTTTGTTTTTAATTAAAATCTATGGACACGCGATTTTTTTTTGTAAAGAAACTTTGATAAAAAGAAATCTATAACTCACTTGTGAATAAAACGTGTCATTATTCAACTGTTTTTGAACAAATAAGAGACCCTTTATGAGCAATTGTGTTGAAAAATAACTTAATATTACAAAAGGGATGAAATAAAACGCCCCCACTGTAACAATATCGTGTATATTAAACACGCTCACACACACAGACACGGCGCTATTATACACATAAGAAAAATATTTAGAACCGACATTTCTTTGAAATATTAAAACAATATTTTATTTACTTCTATATTTCTATAACTTTAAATTATTATTTCACCATAGATATCTCATTTAGTATCGAGTCATAATCTTTTCTGTGCCGGCGGCCAAAATTGGAAGCTCCTATTGTCATTGTGACTCTAATGTCATTTGGATACATCTATACTGATACTAGCTGTGCCCCGCGGTTTCACACGTTCCCGTGAGAATTTCGGGATGAAAAATAGATGTTGGCCGATTCTCAGACCTACTGAATATGCTCACAAAATTTCATGAGAATCGGTCAAGCCGTTTCGGAGGAGTATGGCAACGAAAACTATGACACGAGAATTTTATATATAAGATTATAAAGAAGTAAAGTTTGTGTGTTTGTTAAATTGTAAGGGGTAATCTCGGGATCTACTGAACCGATTTCAAAAATTCTTTCACTCATGGAAAGCTATATTGTCAGCGAGTGACATAGGCTATAGTTTATGTACCCTGTATTCCCACGGGAATGGGAACTAAGTGAAACCGCGGGGCGCTGCTTTTCAATGAACTGACAACCAAAAGATGCGATTACAGCGACGCTGGCACCGGCACAGACAAGATTGTGACTCAATATCTTTGAACAACTACATTCATGCCCTTAAATATAAAACAAATCTTATTGGAAACGATAAAATGCAATTTCTATAAATATATTTCATAATATATTTGGTCTGTTAATGAAATGATACCATAAAGCCTTTCGGCGTTCATGCGTTGTCTCTCCCCGTTTTATATAAACACCCCTATTTTGAATTCAAGATACTTAATCACACAGCTAATGTAAACGACGGGTGACAATATAATAGTGAAGTTAGTTTTTATCTTTTGCTTTTATTTAAAAAGTTATGATAAGTCAAAGATTTTCAAAATCCCGTGGTAAGATATGATAAAATTAAATATATTTATTATATTTGGACAGGTGGATTTCGATAAATAGCTATATCGATTTCGCGAGCATGACCAAACGTCATAAAATTTATTACGTGGTAAAATTAAATATGGCGGCTATATTTTTATCATATTGTGACAGTTGGATGTTGATAAATTGCTATATCTATCACGTTTTCGAAGTCATGCTGGCCCGGCAGGCTCATTTCAACGGGAACTTATTGACAAATCGTTATAATAATGTATAATAAATAATGATATGTGAAACTGTGAATTAATAGCATTATGGATATAAAAATATTTTTTGTATAAGTAATTAACTGTTTTGTTGACCAAAATGAACATTATCAGGGGCTCTGCCCCTGTTCAGTAAGTTTATATTGTAAAAACTTAAAAAACAACTATATATCAACATATATATTTATATGAATAATATAACTATCACACGGCCGCACGATACCGTATGACTATCACTACACTACATAGTATAAAACAAAGTCACTTCCCGCTGTCTGTCCCCATGTATGCTTACATCTCTGAAACTACGCGACGGATTTTGATGCGGATTTCTTTAATAGATAGTGATTCAAGAGGCAGGTTGTTGGTGTTGGATCCCGTATTCCCACGGGACAGGCGCTGCGGGATCATCACTGGATAGAGTGGTTCAAGAGGTGGGATTTTGATGTTGGATCCCGTATTCCCACGGGACAGGCGTTGCGGGACCATCTCTGTATGGAGTAGTTCAGGAAGCGGGCTGTTGGTATTGAGTGACCCCCACTGGGCACCCCGCGATCCCGTGTCCCGCGGGATCACTTGGCGACGCCGACGAGCGCGGGCCGCACGCAGCGTTCGTGCAGTTTGTACCCCACCTTGCTGACAGCCACCACCGTGCCCGACTCCGCGCCCTCCACCTCCTGCAATCACATAACATAATCATTCCCTCCATCATCTCATTACAGTAACTGACCCCTAACTAAGTCCGTAACTTGTATACACCCTTATTTTGAAATTGCGATACCTTATCTCACAGCTAATGTAAACGACGGGTGACAATATAATAGTGAAGTTAGTTTTTTTCTTTTGCTTTTATTTAAAAAGTTATGATAAGTCAAAGATTTTCAAAATCCCGCCGAATTTTATTGTTATTCTACACCGAACAACAGGCGAACGCTGCGATACACAGCTGAGCGCGGTCATCGACCCGAGCCGTCACAGAATACTTGATAGCTAGTGTGCCGTCTGGTAATACGGCATTTATTTTGTATTTTTTAAAGATAAGTAATCGACTATCATTTTTGATATTTTTATTGGATATATGGATTCAGTTACTGCTACAGATATTCTGATTTTAATAAGTCCCATATTTTCAAAATAGGGGTGTATAGGGTATCAGAAACTACGCACACACTCATTCACACACAAACCCAGACCGAGACAAAACTTTTGTGGTTCACACAAATATTCACCCCGCACGGGAATCGAACCCGCAACCTTACCAATACACACAATAATACCATTATTAATCTGCACTAATATTATAAATGCGAACTCTGTCTGTCTGTCTGTCTATTACCTTTTCGCGGCTTAACTATTGAATCGATTGACTTGAAATTTGGTACAGGGGTAGCTTATGGTCCGGGGGAGAAAATAGGCTATGTTTGGTCGTAAAATTCCCACGGGATCGAGCACTATGCGGGTAAAACCGCGGGGCCCGACTAGTAGTGAGTATATCGTACCTGTTGGAAGAGCGCCTCGTGCAGATTGGGGTCGAACTTCTCCCGGAGAGGGGACACCGCCACCAGCCCGTGACGGTTGAACACCTGCAACGCGAACAGAAGTGTAAGAGGTTATGGCGAAGTTTAGGGGAGTGGGGAAGTGTAGGGGAATGGGGAAGTGTAAGGGGAATGGGGAAGTGTAAGGTTATGGGGAAGTGTAAGGTTATGGGGAAGTGTAGGGGAATGGGGAAGTGTAAGGGAATGGGGAAGTGTAAGGTTATGGGGAAGTGTAATGTTATGGGGAAGTGTAAGGTTATGGGGAAGTGTAATGTTATGGGGAAGTGTAAGGTTATGGGGAAGTGTAAGGGAACGGGGAAGTGTAAGGTTATGGGGAAGTGTAATGTTATGGGGAAGTGTAAGGGAATGGGGAAGTGTAAGGTTATGGGGAAGTGTAAGGTTATAGGGAAGTGTAAGGGAATGGGGAAGTGTAGGGGAATGGGGAAGTAAAGGTTATGGGGAAGTGTAGGGGAATGGGGAAGTGTAAGGTCATGGGGAAGTGTAAGGGAATGGGGAAGAGTAAGGTATTGCCATGTTGTCCGTACGTCCGTACCTGTGTGAGCTGCGCGCGCGTGAGCTTGACGCCGTCCCGGAGCGCGCGCAGCGGGGCGCCGCCCTCGCCCGACTCGGGCACGGACTCCGCCGCCGCGCTCAGCGTGTCCGCCACCTGCACATCACACACATGGATCTCAGTAACACAATTGATATCAAAATCTCAACAAAACTCGTATAGTTTAGGAGAGAACACATTCTTTTATTAACGTATTTTGTCTCACTGCTGAACAAAGGTCTTACCCAGACCTTTTAGAGTACACTTTTAATAATAAAAAAATATTAAAGGTGCAGTCAGCCTTGAATTTTTTTTTGACATTTCGTAAATATTAAAATAACAATACTAGCCGCCATTTACGTTCCAATTTTGTCTAACTAAACAAATATACTGTCACACTCACATCGAGTAGGTCCTTGCAGAAGCTCTGTATGGCGAAGGACTTGGCGTCTTCGACCTGCTTCATCATCCGTCGGCGCACGTTCTCGCCGTCCGCCAGCGCGCGCTTGTACTTATCCTGGGAATATGTATAGGCAGGTATAGACGTAATTCACATAAAATATCGCACGTTGACCTGTAGCTATCGTAAATTATAATGCGTCCCGCTCGCACGGATGCAATGGCGAACGGAACGCATTATAATTTACACAGGTGCGACAGAGATAGATAGCTACAGGTCAACGTACGATATTCCATGTGAATTACGACCGGGCTATAGTTAATTCAAGATGATATTGTAGGCTATAGTTATGCTTAATAATGGGATAGCGCATCAATATTGTAATGTTTTTAGTCAGAATAATAGTTCCCGGTATAAGAAAGAAAAGTGAAGTTGGTATTATATTTAACCAGAAATAATACATGAGATACTTTTTATCCTGGAGCTATACATAAGGTTTCTTCAAAATGACAAAACAGACTGGGTTACACCTTATGCAAAATGGATGTTACTCTGCTATCTAAAAACGTCTACAATTAAACAAAACTGGGGCCAAATTACAATCCCACATAAAAAACATTCAATTAAAAATTTAAAAAACCCCCAACACAATTACATTCAAACCCCCATAACTTTTAAACGGGTCAACCGATTTTCATCAAACATGTCTAAGAACACTCGCACGTAAGTCCCCTTTCATACAAAAAAAAAAAACAAATTGAAATCGGTTCATCCGTTCGGGAGCTATGATGCCACAGACAGACAGATACACACACACACACACACACACACAGACACGTCAAACTTATAACACCCCTCTTTTTGCGTCGGGGGTTAATAATCACAAAAAAAAATTGGAAAAATGCATATAAAGAACCTAACCTATATAGTCTTAGTACAAAACCTTGTGTCAGTTTGTAACTATCCGTTAATGTTAAGGCACGCAACCGCCATTCCTCAAGCAGTTTTTTAATCCCCAACGCAAAAAGTGGGGTGTTATAAGTTTGAAGTGTCTGTGTGTGAGTGTATCTGTCTGTGGCATCATAGCTCCCGAACGGATGAACCGATTTTAATAAAAGTTATGGGGGTTTGAAGGTAATTGTGTTGGGGGTTTTTTAAATTTAATGTTTTTACAAACAAAGTTTGTCTGGTAGAGATTGCTCTCAGCAATAAGATCGCCTTTGCCCATGTACCAAATATTTTTGTCTTACTGTTTCTGTAATATGTCCTTGTGTGTGTATGTGCAATAAAGAATATCTATCTATCACTCAAACCATACCTCATAATCTTTAACTTGCAATTTAACATTGTTCAGCTCTGTGGTGAGCGCGTCGATGTGTTTGTGGCACTCCTCGACTGTGGTCGGCTTCTCTGCTGCCGACTCTGATTCGGCTGGTTTCTCCTCTGTACTGTAGTGTGCTGTGTGTCTGGAAATAAGGGATATGCAATTAACGCACTCAAAAGTAATTTATTATTTCTGATAGTGTCTTTGTGGCATTTCTCCCCAAACAATGGCCCATCTCCTAACTTGCCGTGCGTGTCCCTACATCTGCACACGCGAGGAACTTCACAAGGCCACTGATAGTGCCATATTGGTGGCCGAGTTCTGATCCTCTAAAATATGAGTCGACACGCAAAGAAGAAGAAGAAGTCATTTATTCAATTAAGTCCTCAATGAGGCACTTGTGAAGGTCAATGAATCTACCACCGATTCGGAATTATATTAGCCGAGAAGAAATCTCAAATAATATGCAGATTAAGCTGCGGGACCAACAAGTAAAATATATAAAACATTGCTATTCACACAGAGCCAACAGTATCTTGAGGATCTCATTGTTGCATAATTTACAGGTCTTAATCACGTATAACATACTTTTGTCTTTCCCATTCACGGGACTATTGAGGAGTCCTGGTCTTTTGGAAGGCTAGTATGGGGCCAAAGCCAACACATGGAAGCCCTTTGAGATATTTAATCTTTTGTAAAGGATGTCACATACTTATTATTATTTACCTCGACGTTTCGACCAGGTTACACCAATCGTGGGACTGATTATGTTATACGCGATTAAGACCTGTAAATTATGCAACAATGAATTCCGACCGCAAAAGTTTAAAAAGTGTATCTTGAGGATCTGTTGAGTTATTAAAGCATGTGTGTGAATGAGTGTTCTGATACAAGCTACGAACTCAGTTAGGGGCCAGTTACTGTAATGAGATGATGGAATCAATGATCACTACATAGTATAAAACAAAGTCGCTTTCTCTGTCCCTATGTATGCTTAGATCTTTAAAACTACGCAACGGATTTTGATGCAGTTTATTTTAATACATAGAGTGATTCAGTGGGAAGGTTTTTAGCATAACTTTATCCCCATATTCCTACGGGAACGGGAACTACGCGGGTAAAACCGTGGGGCGCTGCTAGTTATGTTTAAATGTTATGTTGTTGCCTTTGGGACCAAGACACATCCAATAACATACTTACTATTGTTATAACTTACTTATTGTTCTTTAAATCCTAACTAATATTATAAATGCGAAAGTAACTCTGTCTGAATGTTACCTTTTCACGGTTAAACTTCTGAACCGATTGACTTGAAATTTGGTACAGGAGTAGCTAATGGTCCGGGAAAGAACATAGGCTACGTTTTATCCCGAAATTCCTACGGGATCGGAAACTACGCGGGTGAAATCGCGGGGCACAGCTAGTTGCTTATATTTCTATAGTATGTCAACATAAAGGATGATGCAATCATTTTAATATGACTTTATAAAGTTATGACCATAAATCGGAGTAAATAGCGTATATTAAACCTGTGTCATGGTTATTTAAATTTAATTTCAAATAAATAGTTATAATTTAGAAAAATGTTCATAAAATTGATTTATTTAAAATAATATGAAAATAAGGAGTTTAATATTATTGTGATAAACACGTAAGTATAATCATATTAATCTCAAATATGTTAAATATTTTGTAAAAATAACGTGAAAAAAATGAAAATTTCCATAGTTTTCAAAGGAGATAAGAATATAAAAATTCGATTTTCAAACACGAGTTACGTTAACAATGTGCTTGGAAATAATCAATAGGGATTTAAAGATGATAGTTTTTTTACTGTTTATGGTAAATTAATAGATAAAACTTAAAATATAGAGCAGTTTCAGGTTATAGTGGAAAGTTATGTTGCGCAACAAATTTACCTGTAAATATTGCCGCGGAGACTCCTCAAAGAGTTCTCTGTAACATATCTAGCAAGTCTTCCAACTGAATACACTTTCAAAGAAGCCATTACAGCTTTATTTTGTAAATTAAAAATATTTTAAAGTTCTTGTACACGAAAAGGTTAGGTTCAAATTCCTCGGCCGTCAATTTTTTTTTAATGACATGACATGTCCATTGACAATGTTATCAGTGTGACGTCGAATAGTAAATTAGTTTTAGTCGATTATTACCTATTTAAATCGATTATTTTTTCATGACTAAAATACGATGGTGCTAAAAACTATTTGACTTGTTATTTTATGAATAATAAATTTCATTTCTCAAAGCTTTATCCTATAGGAATAAATACGCCTATGTTTTTTTCTCCTTTTTGGGCACAGATTAATGTTCCTTTCCTTGACTGACAGTGACTCATTATGACCCATCAAATTCATAATGTCAAAATCAGCTGTATGATATTTACAATGGACACGATATACAAACAAAATTTTACGTTAATATCACATAAATTTGGCCATTAATCATCAATTGCTGATATCATGTGTATATTTTACCTTGGTGACATAATGGACGTGTGAAATAAAATAATTTTCATGATTAATTACCACTGCCTTGTTTGCGCATGTGAAAAAGTAAGTTAGTAGTGATGGGAACTAACCGATTGTCGATACTTTTATGAAAAGTTATGTCTCTGTTTGGTTACGGAAAACAGCTGGTAACTAAATAAATGTGTGATTTGGATACAGGTAATAAAACGTGTATTTATATGCAATAAATGTCTTTTTTATTATATGTTGTTAAGTAAACTTAGCTATGGATTGGGTACTAGGTATGCTTTAACAAGATGATTTAATAATTATGTATGTTATTTAGTAACTAGGTATGTCACTATAATGTTAAAGGAGCAATATTTTTTTTTATTTATGTTAGAATGGTGTTTAAGGGACTAGACAGCAGCTCCATTCAGCGTTTGTTCATACAAAACAACGATTTTGTATGGAGACGCGTACGCATCCATTCAGCTTTCCGCGTCTATTCAGCTTTCGCGGCAAACCAGTAAGGAATGAGGATAAATGTGCTTTTATCATGCGAATACTATAGAGTGCGATCAGCGCTGTTCCGCCGCGTTCAGCGCTGATCCGCTGCGTTCAGCGCCGTTCGCAAGAAAAGGACGGTGAATGCACATTCTGTGTAAACAAAAGAGATGCACATATCATTTACAGTTACTCGCCTGTTCACACACACTGCCAGCGAGTACTTTTAATATATGCATCTCTTTCGTTTACACGGAATGCACATTCACCGTCCTTTTCTCGCGGAGATAGCGCGCTATTATGACTGTTTTCATTCTTACGACGCCGTACGCGGCTGATAGAAGCAGAGCTGTATAAGTGTGACCAAAATCGTTCAGCTAAACGCGAATGGAGCTGAATAAATGTGTCTAGTCCCTAAGACCCGATCATAGATATTTTCTTTAAGTTTCTTTCTATATTCTGAGATTACTAACATACATTAAACTGAAACTAGTGTGGTGTTTACGATTATTCTTTGTTATTGTTTTCTTATCGCTAGTGAGAGAGATACCTTTGGTCTGCAGACAATACATAAATAAATATCTAAACTAATATTATAAAGAGGAAAGATTTGTTTGTTTGTTTGTAACGAATAGGTTCCGAAACTACTGGTCCGATTTCAAAAATTCTTTCACTATTGGAAAGCCACATTATCGCGGAGTGTCATAGGCTATATTTTATTTACGCGGATGAAACCGCGGGGCGCTGCTAGTTACCTATAAAACTGGAAAGAAAGTGAGTGTGTTAGTTTCGCTTTCTCTACAAAACTAGATACTATAAAAGAACTTTATTATAGAGGACGATTTTATCTGTCATATCATAACGAGAAAAGTGATTCTTGTTTTTTTTTGTGTGATGACTCCAAAACTATTAAGTAGGTATTCCAATTTAATTTACATGTGTTACAGAAGTTCCCTATAATCAGGAATAAAACTTAATTTATCACTTCTCAACGCACTAACGTATAATCGGTTAAGTGTGAACGGTCAAGTGTTTTTCTATACATTTGTCTGTTCTGGCGTTACGCGACCGATAATACGCGACGCATGTTCCGTCAGATATGAACCTTCCTTATTCCTAAAACAAAATAAGTACTTACTTTTTATTTTCAGACTCGAAAATAGCCCATCACTAACTTACGTCACCGAAAAATCTTTTCAGATTTCAGCAAATGGCTATATTCCAGTGTGTATCTGACAGTCCGTGCTGTGAGTTGAGTTCAATCGGCGGTGTTTCCAACATGGCGTCTTTAGCAGTATTTGACTTTGATCGCACGATCGTCGACGCTGATTCTGACGCGACAATAATAGATAGACTGAGGGAGAAACAGCCCCCGCCGGAATGGGAAGCCGGGAATCACGATTGGACGCCGTATATGAATGATGTGAGTACAAAAAAAAATATTACTTTTATTTATCTATTTCAATATTTTGCAGAAGAAAAATAACATTTACTTACATTTTAAGTTTTATTATTTACGTAAATACTCCCGTTACATTAATAAAAAAATAAAACTTTTTTATTTTCGCAAATACAAATTGAAATTAAACTACGAAAGTACTATAAACTGATTAAATTCCAATAAATAAATCCGCAAAGTTAGGAATATATACAAAATATTTTTAAAGAAAGTGTGTGTAACTCAATGTTAGTACTTTTACCTACTTATTTAATTTTATTTGAATAAAACAAAAAAACTTTCGCTTCTCTGTGGAATTTGGAATAAAACATGAGTGACAATTATAAAAACTGAAAAAAAGTTGATTTTAATTCTAAATATATATATTTTTTTTAAGTTAAAATGAAAAGGTCATTCCCATCCCTAAAAAGTAAAAAAAAAACAAAACATTTATTAACCACATAATATTGAAAAAACGCTTAAACAAAAGATAACTTGAATCAAAATTATGTTGGTATATTTCTTTAAAAAATACATAGATTGGGGGCAATTTTTTAGACACGAAACGAATTATTTTTGTAGACAATTCGTCATAGTATCTTTACGAAGTTTCTCTCTAAGTACTTATGACGTAAGTAACTCGCGATTTTTTTTTAAATTGTATCAGAATAGGTATATTTTTGGCAGTAGATCAATAGTGATAGGAAGTTACGTCCGGAAGTAAGACCTATTGTAACCATGTATTTGCGTAAAAAGGGATTATTTAAACACTACCTGCACCCCACGGTTTCACCCGCGTAGTTCCCGTTCCCGTGAGAATTTCGGGATAAAATCTATCCTATGTTCTTTCCCGGACCATAAGCTACCCCTGTACCAAATTTCAAGTCAATCGGTTCAGTAGTTTAGCCGTGAAAAGGTAACAGACAGACAGACAGAGTTACATTATAGTAAGGATTTTACTAACATGAGCATAGTTAGGTACTTACTTACAGTATAACTAAAATAATTTACTTAATTAGAACAAATACTTTACTAGTAAAATACCTAAGAAATTCCCCCTCTAGAGGTATCACATCCCCACCTACAAGGGCGAACAAGGTTCAAGGTCACTCCAACTTTGAGCACGGTGATATATGAGCTAAAGCGCTATGAAACTATGAATGCTATGAACCGCTTTAGGTACCTATAGGCAGGGCCGCGCCGACCTCCCACAGCGCCTGTGTGCAAAACCTATGAAGCGCCTCTTTTTTCCCCACGATAAAGAGAACTGCGCGTGTGAAACCATGGGGCGCTGCTAGTGCTAGTCCTTAATAATATCGTGTATGTCCATAAGGTCTAATAAATATGGCCTCCTCTATGGATAATGTTGTTGTGGTGTATCAAAAATAATCTGGATGGCGGCCGCGGCGCCCCTATTGTCTTGGCGCCTGTGTGCGCCGCACACTTCGCATATATGGACGGCTCGGCCCTGCCTATAGGCGGGACAGTATAGGAACTACTTCACTTTTTAAACTTTCGCGATCGGAATTCATTGTTGCATAATTACGAGAGGACGTGGTCAGAGAGTGAGTCTTCTCGTGACCACGATCGGTGTAACCCGGTCGAAACATCGAGGTAAATAATAATTATGTTATACGCGATTGAGACCTGTAAATTATGCAACTAGCAACTACTAACAACTAACAAAACTTACCTACAAAAGTTCTAAATGACACACACACACGCTAAACACCTTTTATAAAATTACAAACGCTGAATACTTATATGTATATGTACATATATATACTTATATACTTCGTCCGCGTGGAATAATGACTTCCGTCATACAAACTTTCATCCCCTATTTTATCCCCTTAGGGGTAGAATTAATCAAAATCGGTCGGTCTCGGTCTGGGTGTGTGTGTCAACGAGTGTGTGCGTAGTTTGTGATACCCTAGATACAGGTTACGAACTTAGTTAGGGGTCAGTTACTGTAATGAGATGATGGAGGGAATGATTATGTTATGTTATACTGCTTTACCATAAAAATATTCACTGTGGCTCTGTCCGTACCTATAATAACATAAGGAATACAGCCCTTGACCTTCGCTCTGCAGCACCTTGACCTTGGTTTTGTAATTTGTAACTAATGAGTTATCTACATACTTATTAAATACATTGACTGGCTTATATGGTTAGATTCTATGAGATGACGGTCCCGGTTGTCGTACTAACATCATCGACAGTCGGTCGGTCCCGGTTGTCGTACTAACATCATCGACAGTCGGTCGGTCCCGGTTGTCGTACTAACATCATCGACAGTCGGACAGGGGAGTTAGAGCACTCGAAAAAACTCGCCTTTTGGGTCATGGCGGTCTTATATGGCAGTCGCTCTAAAATACTTATGTCGAATTTGGTTAAATACTTTATTTAGTTACTAGCGGCGCCCCGCGGTTTCACCCGCGTAGTTCCCGTTCCCGTACGAGATAAAATTATGCTAAAAACCTTCCTATTGAATCACTCTATGTATTAAAACAAACCGCATCAAAATCCGTTGCGTAGTTTTAAAGATCTAAGCATACATAGGAACATAGGGACAGAGAATGCGACTTTGTTTTATACTATATAGCAGCGCCCCGCGGTTTCACCCGCGTAGTTCCCGTTCCCGTGGGAATTTCAGGATTAAAAAGTATCCTATGTTCTTTCCCAGATTATAAGCTACCCCTGTACCAAATTTCAAGTCAATCGGTTTAGTAGTTTAGCTGTGAAAAGGTAACAGACAGACAGACAGACTTACTTTCGCATTTATAATATTAGTTGGGATTAGGATAGTGATATCAGTATTGACTATAATCTCCTTCCGTTCCAGGTATTCGAACACGCGTATTCCGCAGGCCTGGCGCCCGATGAGATCCTCTCCTGTATAGCGTCCATGAGGCCCAACGCGGGCATGGAGCAGCTGATCAGGGCCCTCAGCGACGCGGGGTGGGATGTCTTGGTCGCGACGGACGCTAACAGTGTCTTTGTGAAGCATTGGTTGCAGGCGCATAAGTTGAGTGTGAGTTACTTTAAATCAGATTGTTTTTTTGAAGTGAAAACTTCTTTAGCGGCGCTGAGCACTTTTTTTGTATGGGTAAAAACTTTCAAACTCGCGTCAGGGTCACGTGATGCTGATCGAAAAAGCGTAAGATTGTCATATTTGTGTACGATAGCGCAATAAATAAACATTGTATTCTACCTCATAAATGATAGTACTTTTATACTTATAATTAAACACAACGTTAATATTGAAGTTTTCACTTCTGCCGGCACTCCCGGAGTGCTACCTTTTTTTTTGTTTCACATAGGTAGGTACATATACCTTGCTAGTTAGTGAGCTAGGTTTTCCCATCACTGGGAAAATCTATGTTTAATATATTATAGAATCCTAACTAGTCCTAATCCTAACTAATATTATAAATGCGAAAGTTACTCTGTCTGTCTGCTACCATTTCACGGCTAAACTACTGAACCGATTAGTTATTATTAAGGTATTGCATAGCTTCTACCGAGGGCCTTGAGCGCGGGGACCGAATACAGAAATTCCGTAACAAAAAAAACCTCACGTTTTTATTATTTTTTTATCGAAAACTTTTTTTTTGTAAATTTTCCAAAAAGTTTTTATAGTAATGTAGACAAAGTTTTTATTGTATGAAGTCCCAAGTACGACATCAAAATTTCTAAGGTTAGGATTGCAATACAAAAATAAAAAAACAATTAGTTGATAAAATTGCTATGCAATAGCTTTACCGCGGCAGTCCCCGAGTGCCACACGTTTTTTTATATATTAGATTATTAATAGAAATTCCCTCCCTAGGTGGAGAAAAGGGGGGTAAATTGAAAACTACGCGGGCGCTGCTAGTAGAATATAAACTTTTAAAAAACAAATGCAATTGTATACTTAGGTAAATCAAATACAATCATAAAAACCCATTGATGACCAAATCACGATTCTGAGAAGCCTGCATCATTGTCTTATGGTACTTAGTACTAATATTATAAATGCGAAAGTTTGTATGTTTGTGAGTTTGGATGTTTGTTCCACTTTCACGCAAAAACTACTGTATCGATTTTGATTAAATTTGGTACAGATGTTCCTTATAACTAGGAATAACACATTGGATACTTTTTATCCCGAAATACCCACGGGATTGTGTATAAGTAATCGTATGTTTTATTGTAACTTTTTGTAGTCGCAAATCCTACCAATAGATGGCGCTGTTACTTAATTGTTTAACACACGATGGTGAATTGTGCCGAGATTGTATGATACTACGAGCTACGCATGCTCACGGGAGCGGGTACTACACGGGTAAAACCGCGGGGCGCTGCTAGTCAACAAATAAAATTAGTTGATTAAAGAATCACGATTCTGAGAAGCCTGCATCATTGTCTTATAGTACTTATATGTTAATTTGTACAATTCAATGTCTGAATAATACTGGATGCACGTGAACCAATTAGTGGTGTGTTAGCGAGTGTTATGTCTCAAATGAAACGTACGTAACTGCGTATATTTATTATCTTTTTGTTGTATGGTGACGTATGAATGTCGTGAATCAGCTTGGGGGAAGATTTTTTAAGAAAAATAGTACCAGTACCTCTATTTTAACCCCTGACGCAAAAAGAGGGGTGTTATAAGTTTGACGTGTCTGTGTCTCTGTCTGTCTGTGGTATATATAACGTGACCATACGTCCCGCTTTCAGGCAGTCTGTCCCGGTGTCCCCCGCGAGGCTGAAATTGACCCGCTTTTGCAAACACACGAAACAATAATTTAAAATGTATTTTTCTCGCTCGAAATGATATTTTAAAACAAATTTGTTCAGCCGATAAATATAAAAATACAAACTAGAATTCACGTCACTACTTATTTGCTTTGATTATTTTGAGTTATTCTATGTTCTATATTAAAAAAACTTGTACACCACTAATACCTAACTTTTTTTATGACTTAATTCCGCAGATGTCCCGCTCTGACAAAAAAATAAATGGTCACGTTAGGTATATACTGTATCATAACTCCCGAACGGATGAAGCGATTTCAATTTAGTTTTTTTAGATTAATAGGACATATAAAATAGAGTTTGTTTATAGCAGTAACTAACAAAATGGAACCAAGCCTGAGGCCCCAGATTCAATTTGTGGGTCAGTTGATAAAATATTACCTACTAGCAGCGCCCCGCGGTTTCACCCGCGTAGTTCCCAATCCCGTGGGAATTTCGCGATAAAACATAGCCCATGTCCGTTCCCAGACCATAAGCTACCCCTGTACCAAATTTCAAGTCAATCGGTTCAGTAGTTTAGCCGTGAAAAGGTAACACACAGACAAACAGAGTTACTTTCGCATTTATAATATTAGTAGGGAATAGTAGGGACTAGTAGGACTAAGGATAAGGATTGGCTATTTTCCAAAGGTAGTACAGGCCCCAAACATATTCCTCATCGATGTACCCACTAATACTTATGGGTACTGCAGCCATATGCGAGCGGAACACCCAAACTCGTAATTTTAATGAAGCTAGGTCGCCGTAGCCGAAATCGGCTTGGAGAGAGTAGTAGTAGCAGTAGTAGTAGTAGTAGTAATACTTACTTACTATTAGTGAAAGAGAGATCTTTACCCTGCAGTGGCATCTTATAGATCGATACTGTACTTTTTGTTTTGTCGAGTAAATGCAAGATTGGAATTTATTAGTTCAAATACCAGTCAAGGTATTTAAAATATTTACTTACTTATCTTTAGTTTAGAATAATTTTTCTTCTTTCATTTTATAATTCCTACGCCTGTTACTTCAGAATTTAACAGGAGGTACCTGTAAAACTACAAATTCGGATTCAATTCCTAGATCATGCCATACATGTTAGCTTTATTCCAAACATGACACGGGTTTCCAATCACCAACACGCTTAGTGATTTCACCTCTTCATTGCACTACAAAACTTATTCCTCATTTCTTTTCTTTCCAGGACTGCATAACCTCAATCATAACAAACCGCGCGTTTTTTCAAAATGGCCGCCTGTTCATTGAGCCGTGTATGAGGCAGACCGCCTGCCCGCGCTGTCCCAGTAACTTGTGCAAGTCGCTCGCCCTCGCGCAGTGGTGCGCCAACAGAGTCTACGAGAAAGTCGTCTATATAGGCGATGGAAGGAACGATTACTGTCCAGCTACTAATTTACCGGCACATGTAAGTGTTTTATTATTTTTTAATAAGTTTAAGCCGAAATGATTGTCTTAAGCTTATTTGGGAAGAAATTAGAGGCTTTACTGTGGAAAATTGAATGCTTAGGAGTATATGGGTATCTGCAAAAAGGTGCTCACTGTATCAATGACCGGGATGATTTTTTTTTTTCCTTCTTACCTTATATTACCAATTGAGCGTCGATGGCCGATAGACTTTCATTTGGAAAGTGTCTGGTTCGATCCCCGTCATGTACCAATATGTTTTGAATTCATATGTACCATTATTCCACGCTCTTACGGTGAAGTAAAACATCGTGAGTGAACCATAGAGGTATTATACATAGATCAGAGGAGCCAGGTCTCCATTTGTACCTCGGTTAGAAAGAGAGTTATTTGTTTAACGACTCAAATGTTTGTACAATAATGACGATCGAAAGGACCACGATCTTCTCTCTCTTTCTAACCATAGGACGTTTCCGCTTACAAGCGGCCGTATGCCTTCCCTGCTCTATGTGTATTAACTCTATGGAGGAACGGTTTCCTTCTATAAAATTCTAATGTTCTGTGTGAAGTCGACACTTGGCCTGTGGTCGCTTAAGTCCTTATCGCCCTCATTCAGGGTAGGCTCGAGCCTCTCGGTGGGGACATTATATGAGCTAATGATTGAACCGATTTCAAAATTTTGATTTTTGTTTGTTATACTTCCCGTTTCATCCTATATGAGAATATTATTTTGTCTGGGTGTGTGTGAATGAGTATGTGCGTAGTTTGTGATACCCTAGATACAAGTTACGGACTTAGTTAGGGGTCAGTTACTGAAATGGGACGCTGTAGTGAATGATTATGTTATTATGTAGGCGATTGTACACTTTCATAAAAAAAAACTTGAAGTCAGTTTCTATAAAAACAAATACTCTTCTGTTTCAGGCCATTGTATTCCCGCGTAGAGGCTACACTATGGACGACCTCATCCGAAAGACCTTCGCGTCCCCCGACCCTGAGGTCCGCGCGAAGGTAGTCCCCTGGGACGACGGATACAGAATATACCGGGAACTGTTCCCAGTCCCGGATAATGTGATACCTATGTAACTTATCCCGTGAAAGATGCGAGATAACTACATAACGAGTGTATTATTTCATCATGGGAGAATGTTTAGATATTTTTTTTTTAGGCTTTTAAAGTCGAATTCTTGTTTTTTTCGGCAAAAATACATAATTAAATAATTTTGTTGTTGTAATGGATTTTGGGCGATATTTTGTTTGTGTGAGTTGTAGATAAATATATCATGTATAATATAAATAGGTGTGATATACCTAAATACACAATTACACAAATATGTGTGTCGTCACAATTGATAGGTTAAAAAATTATAGTTGACGAACAAGCATAATTACATACACACAACACAACATAATTTTTATTATTAAACGAAACGTACGTCATTGTTTACAATTACTATAATTTTACGGGATATTTACACGTAAGTACCTATAAGTCGAAACTAGCCGAGGGATTCAACTTATAGGTACGTGTAAATATCCCGTAAAATAATAGTAATTGTAAACATATTTTTTGTCACAAATAACCAGTTGAAGGCTTACCTTTGTGACAAGTAAATGTAACTTACTGCTTATTTCACGATCTTCAAGTAAATTTCCGAGTAAGCTACTCACGAAGTAAAGTAGTTTTGTCTCTTTCTTACTTTATATGAAGTGACAAAGATAAAACTTGTGAGTAACGGAACTTTACCTGAAGGTCGTGAAATAGGCCCTAATTATGTCAATTTCTCATCCGTCTCAAATTGAAATGTACTTAAACTTAGTAATACTTAATTTAAAATTGAAATTCATTAAATGAAATCACAAATATTTCGTGTTTTATTCAAAACCTTTTCAGCTATTCTTTAACATTTTCTTGTTGGAGAAGATGGTCTAAACCCGAGCTGCCTTATTTGCGTTGCATTTTTAGTCTGGTTTAGCACTAAACCAGGTTTCAATCAATTTTGAATACTGTCAAAGTGACAGATTTGACTGACAAGGTGTCAAATGCTTACCAGGTTTTAAAATGCAACACAAATAAGGTAGCAAGTAATTAAGTTGGCGAATTTTGGCATTAAATTTCTGCACACGCAACCTCAGTATGCTATTTTTAGTTTTTGACCTATGTAATTATTTTACTTCTATATTTATAGATTTTTTTATATACCTTTTGACATGTTTTTTTATTGTTGACATTAGTTATAAGTGACATTTATATTTCATTTTATTAAAAAAAAAATACCAGCCCTAGTTTCTTATCGATTCTTCTCGGCTGATGTAATTCCGAATCGGTGGTAGATTCAGTGACGTTCATAAGTGCCTCATTGAGGCCTTAATTGAATAAATGATTTTTGATTTTCAATTCGTAGCGCTAGAAAAGAAAACAACCCACCACCTAAGTCCCATTTTGCCACAAACTTTTTTCTGTGCCGGCGGCCAAAATTGTAAGCTCCTATTGTCATTGTGACTCTAATGTCATTTGGATACATTTTCAATAAACTGACAACCAAAAGATGCGATTACAGCGACGCTGGCACCGACACAGACAAGATTGTGACTCTATATTGGCTTTAGTTTCTAACGCTTTCTAACGTTATGATATCGGTTTTTAGCGCTATAACTTCAATTGACTTTAAAATGAAGACTAAGGCAGTGGTCCGACCGCGGGCGAGTGAGCGATGAACTATCGGCGAGTTTCTCGCTCAAGAAAAGGACAGTGAATGTACATTCCGTGTGAACAAGAGATGCACATATTATTTATAGTTACTCGCCTGTTCACACCGCCCGCCGGCTAACTATAACCGGTAACTATTAAGACACCCCTATTTTGAATTCGAGATACTTAATCACTCAGCTAATGTAAACGACGGGTGACAATATAATAGTGAAGTTAGTTTTTATCTTTTGCTTTTATTTAAAAAGTTATGATAAGTCAAAGTTTTCAAAATCCCGCTGAATTTTATTGTTATTCTACACCGAACAACAGGCGAACGCTGCGATACACAGCTGAGCGCGGTCATCGACCCGAGCCGTCACAGAATACTTGATAGCTAGTGTGCCGTCTGGTAATATGGCATTTATTTAGTATTTTTTAAAGATAAGTAATCGACTATCATTTTTGATATTTTTATTGGATATATGGATTCAGTTACTGCTACAGATATTCTGATTTTAATAAGTCTCGTAACACTATCCTTTTCTCTCGCCGATAGTTCATCGCTCACTCGCCCGCGGTGGGACCAATGCATAGGGGTGTAAAAATAAAAATACCAATTCACAAATCTATTTTATATATTAAAACTCTTTATATACAATCATTTATGTACATACGGACAAAAATTTACATGCATTTCGTATTATATAGATAAATATCTAATACAGTACTAATAATATTAATGAGTATGTATGTTTGTTAATTACGCCTTGGGATGAAATTTAGCCCAAAAGATATAATATATCCTATTTAGTTTTTATAGTTATCATGGTTATTAGCACTCAAATTATTATAATAACGTTCATCCGTGAACATGGCGCTTGCAACAGCGTCGAAATATCGGAAACTCGAAATAAATAATATACATGGTAAATATCCCATTAATTAAAATAATTTGAATATATCCTTTAGCTTTCGATAAATGGGCTATAAAACACTAAGTCCACGGTGATAAATTTGTCTTGTCCGAGTCAGACAAGATAAAAAAAATCTTGTCTGTAACAGACAAGATTTGTTTCTGGGCCGATCTCTCTTTTTAGCGTGGACTTTGCAGACTCTCTTTCTAGAGGTTACCTTAGTTAGAAAGAGAGAGCCTGCCCACAGAGAGCGCGATAGTGATACATATATAGGTATGCTTCAAGTAGGTATTCGAAGTGTTAACTCCATTTTTACCTACAACTTCATGACGTAGACCCGACAAAATTCTTCTCATTTACATGTAAATTTCGTCTTATGTGAAAGCGACAAGATATCTTATCTGGTCAGACAAGACAAGTTTTTTACCGCGATATTTTTACCAGTAGTTCTTGAGATTAGCGGTTTCAAACAAACAAACTTTTCCTGCCTTATTTGCGTTGCATTTTAGTCTGGTTCAACCATGAAGTTATAGGTAAAAATGGAGTCCACACTTCGAATACCTACTTGAAGCATAACCTATGTATCACTATCGCGCTGTCTGTGGGCAAGCTCTCTCTTTCTAACTAAGGTAACCTCTAGAAAGAGAGAGTCCACGCTAAAAAGAGAGATCGGCCCACAGAGACGTAGGTATTTGACTCAAGCTGTTGTTCCAAGTGTGGGCTCCATTTTTACCTACAACTTCATGGGTTCAACAAAACCTGGTAAGCATTTGACACCTTGTCAGTCAAATCTGTCACTTTGACAGTATTCAAAATTGATTGTAAAACCTGGTTTAGTGCTAAACCAGACTAAAAATGCAACGCAAATAAGGCAGTTTAGCTTTATAATATTAATATATAATATAGGTATATTATCAAGTTATAATAATACAATACATTAATTTTACCACTGAGCATTATTATATCACTACATAGTATAAAACAAAGTCGCTTTCTCTGTCCCTATGTATGCTTAGATCTTTAAAACTACGCAACGGATTTTGATGCGGTTTGTTTTAATACATAGAGTGATTCAATGGGAAGGTTTTTTAATTTTATCCCCATATTTTTACGGGAACGGGAACTACGCGGGTGAAACCGCGGGGCGCCGCTAGTTAGTTACAATTTAATGATATGATTAGAAATAAACATTTTAAATAAATATAAACAAAATATAGAAATAATAACTAACGTATATCTGTCTGTACATTTTAATATGGAGTATAAAGTATCCCATCATAAAATTCCCACGGGAATGGGATTTATGCGAGTAAACCCGGGGAACGCTACTAGTAATTTGTAGGTGTTTTTAAAGGCCTAGATTATGTAATAAAACATGTTTTAAAACAGTTATTTAACATCCTTACTAATATTATAAATGCGAAAGTAACTCTGTCTGTCTGTCTGTTACCTTTTCACGGCTAACCTACTGAACCGATTGACTTGAAATTTGGTACAGGGGTAGCTTATAGTCCGGGGAAGGACATACGCTATGTTTTATCCAGAAATTCCTACGGGATCGGGAACTATGCGGGTAAAACCTGCGTGGAACCTTATCCCGTGGAAATTTTGGAATAAAAAGTGTCCTATGTGTTATTCCTAGGTATGAGGAACATCTGTACCAAATTTCATTAAAATCCATTCAGTAGTTTTTACGTGAAAGAGGAACAAACATCCACACTCACAAACATTCGGCTTTAAAATATTAGTAGGATTACATACCTAGACTTTAAAAGTAATGGAGTACAGTTATAACATCCAAAAAAAAAATTATGAAAAATAATTAAAAACTCTTCAATATATCAAAAAAAATGAAATCAATTGATCAGGATAGATCTATTTGTGAAAACTGTGTCACTGGGTGGCACACCGCCTGCGACGGATTAGCCACAGAGTGAGACTGTGACTCACTCACTCCATCACCGAGAATATCGTTCAAAATATCATCCTCGTTCGGAACAACACGTTCATTCACACTCACCCATTCATTGAACGAATCGCTTGAAGGTTCGTTCTTTAGTTCACTCTTCGTTTTAGAATCTGTGTCGTTTGACAATTCTGTATTATTTGACAAAATGTCATCACTGATCAACTGGTCATCATTTACTGAATTTTCATCATCATTCACCAATAGGTGATCATTCACAAAATCTGTATTACCATGTATTGAATGTGTATCATTCTGTGTATGTGTTGTATCGGGAACCGAACCCTGGACGTCAGTATGGGGCCCCAAACCATCTTCAGTATGTCCCAAGATATCTTCAGTATTATGTCCCAAGATATCCTCATCTTCATTATGTCCCAAATCGGCCTTACATTTAGAAGGCGAGAGGTTATGCACGGCCGATTTCGAGACCGTTTTAAAAATAAAATCGGGATCTGTATCCCTTGCCATGTGCAATGCGCGTTCCCATGCGCGCACGCTGTGCGCGTGTCGACGTGTTTGCGCGTCGCATAGCTCTAGGAGGGACGCTTTGATTTCTGCGCGCGTTTTCGGTAGCCAGTCTGAGAGTTCGGACCGCAATGCTTCCGATGCTTGCTCTAATCTGGTCAATTAAAAGAATTATCTATATGAAAGGCTGTTACTAAAATAAAAATAAAAGAAATTTTATAAAAAACCCCCAACACAATTACTTTCAAACCTCCATAACTTTTAAATTAAACGGGTCAACCGATTTTCATCAAACATGTCTAAGAACACTCGCACGTAAGTCCCCTTTAAATACAAAAAACTAAATTGAAATCGGTTCATCCGTTCGGGAGCTATGATGCCACAGACAGATACACACACACACACAGACACGTCAAACATATAACACCCCTCTTTTTGCGTCGGGGGTTAAAAAATATGTTTAAAGCCCCGTCGTAATTCACTGAAAATTTCGTACGTTGACCTGGAGCTATCTATCGCTCGCACGGATGCAATGGCGAGCGGGACGCATTATAATGTACGCAGGTGCGACAGAGATAGATAGCTACAGGTCAACGTACGAAATTCTACGAATGTTTTTAGCTACATGTTGTTAGATTAGTAAGTCAGTCAGCCGTTCCCAATATTGGATCTATCTATCATCTTGCTTGTTGATGGATACAAAACTCTGTATATCTGTCATGTTACCGTCCCAATATCCATATCAATGGTATGTATATAGTCTTGTCCTATGATTGTGTCCACCATTGATATGATTATTGGGACGGTAAAATGACAGATACAGATACAGAGTTTTGTATCCGTCGATCGAATATTGGGAACGGCCAGTAATTAGTAATCACCACGCTTGGTGCGTGTTGGTGATCTCAAACTGGATCTTAATATAAATTATATTACCAACTAGCTGTGCCGCGGTTTCACCCGCGTGGTACCCGTTCCCGTGTTCCCGGCAATTATTCGAATTTTTCTCACCTTTAAACCTTCCCTAGACCCCCACGAACATTTCAAGACCAAGATAAGATAAATCCGTTCAGCCGTTCTCGAGTTTTAGCGAGACTAACGAACAGCAATTGATTTTTATAAATATAGATGATGATTACTTACTTGTTATGCAGATCTCCAGACGAGTTAGTCCCCGCTACGTACGCGGCTGTGGATATTAAAATGTTGTGATTAGGAAAACCACATGACGACGAAAATAGGATATACCGAATTTCTACTAATAACCTACCTAATAATAAATTACCTAAAGATAAACTACCTACTGATAACCTACCTACTGATAAACTACCTAAAGATAAACTACCTACTGATAACCTGCCTACTGATAAACTACCTAAAGATAAACTACCTACTGATAACCTACCTACTGATAAACTACCTAAAGATAAACTAACTACTGATAACCTACCTACTGATAAACTACCTAAAGATAAACTACCTACTGATAACCTACCTACTGATAAACTACCTAAAGATAAACTACCTACTGATAACCTACCTACTGATAAACTACCTAAAGATAAACTACCTACTGATAACCTACCTAATAATAAATTACCTAAAGATAAACTACCTACTGATAACCTACCTACTGATAAACTACCTAAAGATAAACTACCTACTGATAACCTACCTACTGATAAACTACCTAAAGATAAACTACCTACTGATAACCTACCTACTGATAAACTACCTAAAGATAAACTACCTACAGATAACCTACCTACTGATAAACTACCTAAAGATAAACTACCTACTGATAAACTACCTAAAGATAAACTACCTACTGATAACCTACCTACTGATAAACTACCTAAAGATAAACTACCTACTGATAACCTACCTACTGATAAACTACCTAAAGATAAACTACCTACTGATAACCTACCTACTGATAAACTACCTAAAGATAAACTACCTACTGATAACCTACCTACTGATAAACTACCTAAAGATAAACTACCTACTGATAACCTACCTACTGATAAACTACCTAAAGATAAACTACCTACTGATAACCTACCTAATAATAAATTACCTAAAGATAAACTACCTACTGATAACCTACCTACTGATAAACTACCTAAAGATAAACTACCTACTGATAACCTACCTAAAGATAAACTACCTACTGATAACCTACCTACTGATAAACTACCTAAAGATAAACTACCTACAGATAACCTACCTACTGATAAACTACCTAAAGATAAACTACCTACTGATAAACTACCTAAAGATAAACTACCTACTGATAACCTACCTACTGATAAACTACCTAAAGATAAACTACCTACTGATAACCTACCTACTGATAAACTACCTAAAGATAAACTACCTACTGATAACCTACCTACTGATAAACTACCTAAAGATAAACTACCTACTGATAACCTACCTACTGATAAACTACCTAAAGATAAACTACCTACTGATAAACTACCTAAAGATAAACTACCTACTGATAACCTACCTACTGATAAACTACCTAAAGATAAACTACCTACTGATAACCTACCTACTGATAAACTACCTAAAGATAAACTACCTACTGATAACCTACCTACTGATAAACTACCTAAAGATAAACTACCTACTGATAACCTACCTACTGATAAACTACCTAAAGATAAACTACCTACTGATAACCTTACAAATAAATTACCTACCTACTACTAGAATACCTACGATAACCTACTCACTTATTAGTTGTCTACTAATAACCTGCTTAATAATAAACTACCTACTAATGGTCTTTTCTTCCGAACTTCTATACCATGTCTGATTGGGGTCGGATTTCAGTTAAACAAGATTTGGCGGAATGTCTGTATTGTGTGGAGCGACTGCCATCAGACTAACCTACTGATAAACTACCTACCCTCCTATTGATAAACTACCTACGCACCTACTAATAATTAACTTCCCATCTACTAATAACCTACCTACCCACCTACTAATAACCTACCAACTCACCTACCCACCTACTTATAACCTACCTACTCACCTACCCACCTACTTATAACCTACCTAATCACCTACCCACCTACTAATAACCTACCTACTCACCTACCCACCTACTTAAAACCTACCTACTCACCTACCCACCTACTTATAACCTACCTAATCACCTACCCACCTACTAATAATCTACCTACTACCTACCCACCTACTAATAAACTACCAACTACCTACCCATCTACTAATAAACTTCCTACTACCTACCCACTTACTATCCCACTCACCGTGCAGTGCGTCCCTCTGTCGTATCTTGTCGCGGTGCGCGGCGGTGTATGCGGCGAGCGAGGCGAGTGTCAACGGCGCGAGCGGCGCGCGCGCGTCCGGTGCGGGCGGCGCCGCGTGCGCGCTGCCGAGGGCCGCGGCCGCGCGCGCGCAGCGCCCGCCCGCGCTCGTACTCCACGCGTCGCACACGCGCTTCATACTGCAACATGTTGACATGGTTATCGGTCGCGTACTTACCTGTACGCTAACTAGGCTGAAGCTTGGAGCAGCTAATTTGGCGTACCTGGCCCACAAAAAAAAACATTTTGTATCAATTTTATATGAATTGAAATGAAAAAAGTTTATTGTGACACACACTATTATCTTATAAACTAAGTAATATTAATAACAATTGTCACAAAGGGTTCCAGCTCAGCATGTGGCCAGTTGAAACAACTGACGCTGGTCTTCCGTTGGAACCCATTGGTGATTTCACGGATGACCTCAGAAAAATCTAATATATAAAATTCTCGTGTCACAGTTTTCGTTCCCGTACTCCTCCGAAACAGCTTGACCGATTCTCATGAAATTTTGTGAGCATATTCAGTAGGTCTGAGAATCGGCCAACATCTATTTTTCATCCCGAAATTCCCACGGGAACGGGAACTACGCGTGTGAAACCGCGGGGCGCAGCTAGTATTAATATAAAAAACAGAGCGAATTACAATACATAATAAAAATATACAAACATATATCAATTGATTTCTTGTAGATACATGTGTTCAGTTACTGCTACAGATATTAAAATTTTCGATAGCGGTGTATAAGTACGTATACTAACTTGTCCATCTCGTTGTTGAGCGCGGCGGTGCGGTGGTGCAGTTTGTGCGCGAGCGCCGCCAGCGCCGACACCTTCAGCTGCAGCGCGTGCAGGTACTCGCCCCGGGACCACCACTCCGGGTCCTTCACTCTAGGGGGGAATACATCAAAAGTAATCATCATTCATAACACATTAGTTTAACGCGCACTAACGTATAATCGGTTGAATGTGAACGGTCAAGTGTTTCTCTATATAGTACGAGATCCGGCTGCAGGATTACTGCGCTCATATGTTTTTTGCTGGAAACCATTTTTTTATGTATATTTATAATTAGGAGAATATAGATTTACCAGGTTGCCTAGCAAAATTTGGCCGCAAGTACTTTTAAAATCATAATTTTCTCATTTTTATGCTTATAACTTCTTTAATATTAAATTTAGGGCAAAAAGTTGTATGAACATATTGTAGGTAAAGCAATTTGATACAAATAATGTCTTTTCGATTTTTTGTAGGACGCATAGTTTCCGAGATCGCGAGTTTGCGTCCCTGCATTTTTAACAGCCAGTAACCCTTATTTGCGGGCGGATTTGATTAGACAACCATATATGACAATAAACAGAAAAAAATAAAAGAAAAAGCTTTTATTTGATACATAAATTGAAATGTTTCCCAAAAGTCAATAGAACATAATTTTATTAAAATTACTTGCGGCCAAATTTTGCTAGGCAACCTGGTAAATCTATATTCTCCTAATTGTAAATATACATAAAAAAATGGTTTCCAGCAAAAAACATATGAGCGCAGTAATCCTGCAGCCGGATCCTAGACTAATACATTTGCCTGTTCTTGCGTTACGCGGCCGATAATACGCGACGCATGTTCCGTCAGATATGAACCTTCCCTAAGAGACACATATGTATGACAGAGCGCAGCGTAGAACATTTTCCACTGTCAAAACTATTATCGACATTTTATGCGTTGAAATAAAGTCGAATATATACGACTACAGACAAAAGCGCGTAGGTGTTAATACATGTTAAATATCAAATCTGTAGGTGCTGTAGTTTTTCCGTAATATGTACCACAAAACTGTAAAAATTGTTGAATTAGGAGGGCTTCGCTTCGCTCGCGCTAAAAATAGGGTGCAAATTCTCTACCGTGTCACCGCAATTTGACATTATTTGATCAAATAATGTGTTGATATCGAGGCACCATAACGAGAGTGTCAGTTTGGTATTCTGCTAACATTTATTCATATGGCTATGGTGTCTCAGTGGTCTTTGTTGCATATCAAAATTTTGACAAATAAACGTCAGAATACTGTTTCCATGACAACCATCTAAGTTTTATGGAGCCATTGAGTCAGCGGAGTAGTTGTCACTAAGAGAATACCAAAATGACAACAAATGACAAAAAACGGTCATAATGTTGATATTAAATACATTTGAGTAACATTATCACGTTGCCAGATTTTACTTTTACAGGATAACGGGATAGTAGAAAAAGTTTTTTTTTTTTTTAATCAACCTGTATTGTCCCACTCCTGGGCAAAGGTCTCCCCCAAATCTCTCCATCCGTCTCTGTCCCTAGCCAGCTCCTTCCAATCTCTGTCGAACCTCTCAAGATCTTGCCTCCATCGTGTCGGGGGGCGACCCGGGGGCCTACGCTCGTTGAGTTCCCAGTCCGTGGACAATTTGGCCCACCTATCTGAGTCCATTCTACTCACATGGAAAAAGAAAAAGTCTTAGCTGTGAAAATCAAACTGTGTATGTTACCTGGCCCCATTGACCGGTTTGGCCTCCCCACTCCCGTAGAGCGCGCTGCTCAGTCCCCACAGGTTCAGAGCGCTGTTTTCACTCTTGAACACCTACAACAAAATTTAAAAAATGTTACAAAGTGTCCTAGAATGCCAGTTGATTGATTTATAGTGCCACAAACATATCTTTGCCGGTGACGTGTCGCTGTAATCGCATCTTTTGGATGTCAGTTTATTGAAAACTAGCTGTGCCCCGCGGTTTCACCCGCGTGGTTCCCGTTCCCGTGGGAATACGGGGATAAAATATAGCCTACGTTATTCAGGGTGAATGTAGCTTTCTAATAGTGAAAGAATTATTGAAATCGGTTCAGTAGTTTCGGAGCCTATTCGTTACAAACAAACAAACAAATCTTTCCTCTTTATAATATTAGTATAGATGTATCCAAATGACATTAGAGTCACAATGACAATAGGAGCTTACAATTTTGGCCGCCGGCACTGACAAGATTGTGACTCAATACAATTTTGGTAACCGGAACAGAAAACATTGTGGCATAATGTTTTATGATTCGGATGTTTTGTCTGAGCTATATTTGTAAAAAATAACACTATCATTTTTGATAATTTAATTTGTTCTAAAGGACTTATAACCGCTATAGATAATACAGTATATTTGTTTTAACACTAAAATATACGACAAACAAAATGTATGGATTATTGTTGTGTCAGAAGTTTATGTGAACTCACTATTCTAGTTCAATAATATAATTTTCAACACACTTGCTCATAAAGTGGCTCTTATTTGTGCAAAAACAGTTGAATAATGACACGTTTTATTCACTAGTGAGTTATAGATTGTTTTTTAAATTGCTTTCATTTTAAAAAAGTTTCGATACCAAAAAAATCGTGTCCATACATTTTAAAAACAAACTTCAACTATGTTGCCTTACTTTTGGTAGGTCTATGGTCGATTCCATTCATTCATTCATTCAATCGATTTTTTTAATAAGTATATTCTTTTAGTCTTTGGCCGATCACCATTGTTGTGTTGGATGCGCGCGAATTAGAAAAACTGTTTATTTATCAGCGAAAAATTATAATTTCTTCGCAAATGTGTTGAAAAACGTTGTATGGTACACGCGAGTATTGATGATTACTATCCTCGGCTATCTTCAGACCCTCGCCTGACGGCTCGGGCCTCAATAGCGCCTCGGAAGTAATCACCAACTTACCTCGCTTGTACCATAAATAACTATTTTTGTATGTTCGTGTCTTACCTTTTCTAGTTGATCATCGGGCGTGGTGAGGAATATCCTCAGGTCCTCGCTGTGGGTGAATATCGGATGTTTTACGATGCGATCTGTTACAAATATAGAAATATAAGTAGGTGTAGTCAGAACTTTTACTAAAGTTGATAAAATAATTAAAATATTCAAACATATTTATATACACCCTTATTTTGAAATTGCGATACCTTATCTCACAGCTAATGTAAACAACGGGTGACAATATAATAGTGAAGTTAGTTTTTTTCTTTTGCTTTTATTTAAAAAGTTATGATAAGTCAAAGATTTTCAAAATCCCGCCGAATTTTATTGTTATTCTACACCGAACAACAGGCGAACGCTGCGATACACAGCTGAGCGCGGTCATCGACCCGAGCCGTCACAGAATACTTGATAGCTAGTATGCCGTCTGGTAATACGACATTTATTTGGTATTTTTTTTAGATAAGTAATCGACTATCATTTTTGATATTTTTATTGGATATATGGATTCAGTTACTGCTACAGATATTCTGATTTTAATAAGTCCCATATTTTCAAAATAGGGGTGTATTGAGCCACAATCTTGTCTGTGCCGGTGTCAGCGTCGCTGTAATCGCAACTTTTGGTTGTCAGTTTATTGAAAATGTATTCAAATGACATTAGAGTCACAATGACAATAGGAGCTTACAATTTTGGACGCCGGCACAGGAAAGATTGATGACTATATTTAGAGAGTTAGTGATTGTGAAAGTGATTCGGTGTGATTTATACTTACACTACGCAAGTGAGTGAATGTGTGTTCGTTTGAGTGTGAGTGTGTGTGATAGTGAGTGTTTGTATGTAGTGTGTGCGTGTGTTTGTTTCTATGTGTATAAAAATGTGCGTACGTGTGAGTACTAAGTGACTGACATTCTGTAAGTGATTGGCTGTCAGTCTGTGCATACGCTTGTGTTTTCAGTTCTGTGTTAGGACTTAAGGCTAGGCGAATGCTGGCACGCAGGCGACACAGGCCGCGCAGGGCAGATTTTGTGTTGCATGGAACGTCGTGAGAGAGAGCAGGACAGACACATGACTGGAACGTCGTGAGAGAGAGCAGGACACACATGTCTGGAACGTCGCGAGAGAGAACAGGACAGACACATGTCTGCATCGCACGTGCCGCCGCAGCGTTCGTAGTTTAATGACGTTCCATGCTTTACAAAATCTGCTCTGCTCTGCCCTGCGTCGCCTGCGTCTCAGTATCCTCCTAGCCAGACGGTGCTTGTAGTGTATGTGTGTGTCTGTAAGTCCCCCCGTACCCAAGAAGGCGTGGAGCGCGGCGGTCCTCGTGTGCACGAAGGCGGGCGCGTAACGGTCGAGGTGCTGGCGCGCCGAGTGCAGCGGGGGCGGGGGGGGCGCCGCCGACCACGGGTGGGCCAGGGACAGGCGCTTGTGGAGCAGCTGGGGGGGAGATATATACGATATGTTAGTTAATCAGCCGGGCTAGCATGACTTCGAGAACGCGATAGATAAAGCGATTTATCGACATCCAACTGTCAAAATATGATAAATATAGCCACCATATTTAATTTTATCATATCGTAGCACGCCATTTTTCATTCGGTCATCGCTAATTTGGCTCACGAAATCGATATTATTTCGTGGTATCTATATATTTTATCACGCACAGTCATGCTAGGGGGGCTGATAATGAGGATTTTGTTCACTTTCTTGTCTATGTATAAAAATGAAACCCGTTTCCCGTTGTCACGCCATAACTTGAGAACGGCTAGACCGATTTGGCTAATTCTTTTTTTGCTGTGTTTGTTATTGTCAGGAGAAGGTTCTTATGTAAGACAAATCTGGAATAGCAAACGGGAAACTTGGACCCGTGCGCAGCCGGGACGGGCCACTAGTTTTATATAAGTATAAGATTATATTCACACTCACCTTAAAGTGATTATACCGCCTCCGTACAGCGGGCGGCGTGGGCCACCGCGCGCACACACACCGGACTCGGTAGGTCACGTACGTCTCGAGGGTGGACAGCTGTTTCATGGGGGCGTCTACCTGGAAACGTTATTAAATAAATAAAATAATCTTTTCAACACACTTGCTCATAAAGGGTCTCTTATTTGTGCAAAAACAGTTGAATAATGACACGTTTTTTAGTGAGTTATAGATTGTACATTTTAAAAACAAACTTCAACTATGTTGCCTTACTTTTGGTAGGTCTATGGTCGATTCCATTCATTCATTCATTCGTTTTTTTTAATAAGTATATTGTTTTAGTCTTTGGCCGATCACCATTGTTGTGTTGGATGCGCGCGAATAGAAAAACTGTTTATTTATTAGCGAAAAATGATAATTTATTACATTTAATAATTTTATCTAACAATGGCGATCGGTCATAGACTAAAAAAAATCATACATTCTTTTTTCACTTTTCGCGAATATCCTTGTAGACACGTAGACAATGAACTCAAACAAAACCATCTATTCGGGCTTGCTCTTGGCCACCCCTTGTAACTCACTAGTGAGTAATAGCAATGGATAAGTCACAGTTTGGTAACAGGTGTCATTACATTCCTGATTGCGGAGAAATAAGAGCCACTTTATGAGCACCTGCTCACACACCTGTGTTGAAATTTGTATGTCAATAACTAGCAGCGCCCCGCGGTTTTACCCGCGTAGTACCCGCTCCCGTGAGAATGCGTAGCTCGTAGTATCATACAATCTCGGCACAATTAATCATCGTGTGTTAAAAAATTAAGTAACAGCGCCATCTATTGGTAGGATTTGTGACTACAAAAAGTTGCAATAAAACATACGATTATACACAATCCCATGGGAATTTTGGGATAAAAAGTATCCTATGCGTTGTTCCTAGTTACAAGGAACATCTGTACCAAATTTAATCAAAATCGATACAGTAGTTTTTCCGTGAAAGTGGAACAAACATCCAAACATACAAACTTTCGCATTTATAATATTAGTAGGATACTAGCTGCGCCCCGCGGTTTCATACGCGTAGTTCCCGTTCCCGTGGGAATTTCGGGATGAAAAATAGATGTTGGCCGATTCTCAGACCTACTGAATATGCTCACAAAATTTCATAAGAATCGGTCAAGCCGTTTCGGAGGAGTATGGCAACGAAAACTGTGACACGAGAATTTTATATATTAGATGTAATCTTGTCCTATAATTGTGTCTCGTCACTCAAAATAATAATTATACTAAAAACAATATAATCCCTCACTCTAACAGCGATATCATATCCGTGCTCCATTATCAGCGGCGGTCCGTCCCTCCCATCGTCCGCGAGGCTCACACTACACGCGTCTGTCCCGCAGTCTGTGTCCTCTGCGTCGGCGTCGAGGTCCAGGACCGCTGATGAGCTGCTCTCGCTTGCCATTGTGGAGCTGGTGATAATAGTTGATGGAATTATTGAGTAGGTACTATCTTTTTTGTTCTATCTTGGTTCATAAGTGCCTCATTGAGGCCTTAACTGATTAAATGATTTTTGACTTTGACTTTTGCTTTTTACCCGCGACTTCATCCGCGTGGAATAATGACTTCCGGCAGTTGTGGGTTTTCCCCCTTTTCTCCCCCTAGGGGGGAATTTTCAAAAATCCTCTCTTAGTGGTAGCCTACTCCTCCCAACAAACAATTTCATTTCTCTACGACCAGTAGTTTTGGCTGTGCGTTGTCAGTCAGACAGTCAGTACATCACTCAGTAACGAAAGAGTTTTACATACATATATAGAAGACTAGCAGCGCCCCGCGGTTTCACAATACAGGGATAAAATATAGCCTATGTCACGCACTGATAAATTAGCTTTCTATTAGTGAAAGAATTTTTGGAAATTGTTCAGTAGATCCCGATTACCCCTTACAATTTAACAAACTTTACTTCTTTATAATATTAGTATAGATATAGATTTTGTACCTACATATTTAATGACCAACTGTGTCCCACAAATATATTTTTACAAGTAGATAAACAAACAGTACCTACTATTTTATCTGCAAACCAATATTTTATAATTAGGCACTCTGTTGATTATAAAACTGTGACTAACCAAATGAAAGACGTAAAAAATAAGTTAATTGGTGTTATTGTAAACTAGCTGTGCCCCGCGGTTTTACCCGCGTGGAACCTTATCCCGTGGGAATTTTGGGATAAAAAGTATCCTATGTGTTATTCCTAGGTATGAGGAACATCTGTACCAAATTTCATTGAAATCCATTCAGTAGTTTTTGCGTGAAAGAGGAACAAACATCCACATTCACAAACATTCGGCTTTATAATATTAGTAGGATAAGTAATGAATATTTGTGTGAACCACAAATGTTTGTCTCGGTTGGGTGTGTGTGTGAATGAGTGTGTGCGTAGTTTCTGATACCCTAGATACAAGTTACAAACTAAGTTAGGGGTCAGTTACTATAATGAGATGAATGATTATGTCATGTAGGTCTAGGAATCCACGCAGATGATACCGTAGGACACAGTCATCTTTGGTTAGGTATAAGTACCTAGCATTAGGATACATTTTAAATATATCGCGACACAAATAAATAGATGAATTTTGATTTTTAAGACACTGATTTTAAGACTGATTTCATCTTGCAAAAAAATGTAAACAAAAACCAAGTAGCTACATAAAAGGCTTCCCTAATTAGTATGATTAGGGCGTAATCCACTTTCGAAGCGGTAAGTTCACTGAGTACATACCTAATAAGTCATCAGAAAGTAGGTACATTAAAAAACCTTGCTTTTTAAAGGGGGGCGGATCAATGAAAATACCGGCATTTTTACATTAAATATGCAACTAAATGAGGTTTAATTACGAAGTGGAGTTGTTTAAAAACGAATTAGTAGTGATTTGATATAAATTTAGAATGAAATAACAAAGAAATAAAGCGAAAACTGACTGCCCTACTTTATCAACATAGCGATCAATAAAAGTGCATCGTAAATGCAATTTATTAAAATAAATGGCTGTATTTCTAGTTTATGATTAGCTAAATATAATAAGACAATTGAATACTTACATAATAACACTTTAATTTGGAATAATTTGATTTATTATGTAGATAAAAACAAATCTCGCGAATTTACGAATTGTGACAATTGTTTACGTTCCGTTTCTGCGTATCGATTGACTTTTGGTTAGATTCGATTGTTGAAGTGATGACATGACAATAAATAAATCAATGAACACTAAAACGGAGGGTATTATTTTGAATTGATAGGTGTTATTTAATATCCACAATGGGTGTTTTAAGTTATAATATAAATTTTCTTAAAGCAATAATAAAAGAATTTAAAATACAACAAAGCAATTAGAGTCGCTTATATTTTTTCTGTAAGATTACTGCGTTTATTGGATCTTAGCAAACTTTAGTCGATTTTTCTCGCGAACTCCCTAGCAAATTTTTAATCTGTATTTTTCGACGTCACCTGTCCTGTATTTTTGTATCCCTGTCCTTGTCATAAATGTCATAAAGTTTGTTGACACCCTTCTGTTCTGCACTCTGCAGTGGATGGATACTAAAATCGAGCATTTTCCTTTAAAATTGCATAAACAAAGTGCCTAAAACTGTGCCCAAAACACAATCATTCATGTTATTACCCAGTAGTAGCAATAAAACATCAAAATAGCGTCCAAAATGCAAAGCGTGAGCGCTCCGAGGGAGCCCACGCAACCAGTTATGAGCACAAGTTCAACAATACTTAGCATGAGGGAAAAAGAGAAATATATTGAAGATTTCGACTTCCCATTCTGTGATGAGTCTTCCAAATACGAAAAAGTAGCTAAAATCGGTCAGGGAACATTCGGAGAGGTCTTCAAAGCGCGAGCAAGGAATAGCAGCAAAAAGTTCGTAGCTATGAAAAAGGTTTTAATGGACAACGAAAAAGAAGGTTTTCCTATCACAGCATTGCGAGAAATCAAGATCCTACAGCTCCTTAAACACGAGAACGTTGTCAACTTAATAGAAATATGTAGAACTAAGGCTACATTGAACAATAAATACCGATCGACTTTTTATTTAGTCTTCGACTTTTGTGAACACGATTTAGCTGGATTACTCTCAAATGTTAACGTAAAATTCAGTCTAGGAGAGATAAAAAAGGTCATGCAGCAGTTATTAAACGGCTTATACTACATACACAGCAATAAAATACTTCACAGAGATATGAAAGCTGCGAATGTGTTGATAACCAAGAATGGGATTCTGAAACTGGCTGATTTTGGTCTGGCGAGGGCTTTCAGCGTTGCTAAGGCTGGACAAGTGAATAAATACACTAATAGAGTAGTCACTCTGTGGTACCGACCTCCTGAGCTGTTATTAGGTAAGATTTGGGCAACTTTTAGGACTATATTTTGTCATAAATGTTGTAATTTATTTAATTAATTAAAAAAAAAATCTTGTCTATTAAATTTTAGACTTAACCCAACAGCTCACAGAGGCAACAACAAGTTTGTTTTAATGGTTCATATTTTATTGTATATGGCATAATTGATTTATTTATTCTTAAAACTCTCTAGTCTTAATATAGTTTTGACTAAACCCAGCCGAACACCAAAACAACAACACATTTCAATCATGCTGCAAGGGGATTTTAACCAGACAACTATTTCAGGCAACATTTAGTACCTTTACCTACAAACAAGACACATTTGCACCTCGGAAAATATGTAGTTAAATATTTCGAGCATTAATTGTTGCTTAAAACATTTGTTGCATGGTGTGGGCATGTTTAAAATACGCTTACAGCATTACATTGCAGCAAGCTTATCATAGAATTTGTCTTTCAACTGTAATGTACTTATGAACGGCAAAAGATTAAAGAACCCACGTTCTTTAATCTTTTGCCACATACATCTTACATCTTCAAGCACTCAAATTATTATGATTAACGGGATATTTTTTTTTTTATTATTTATTTGTATCAGGACAAAACATCCCATAGAAAAATAAAATTACAATACATAGAATAAGATAAAGGTATACAAACTGACTGACTTATAATGTAATTAACGGGATAATTACCATATATATATTTTCGAGTTTTCCATATTTCAAAACTGTTGCAAGTGACATGGTCATGGTCTGTGCTCATGGCGCTTGCAACAGCGTCGATAAATAATATACATGGTAATTATCCTGTGAGTGCTGTTAACAATAAAAAAACATCTTCAGGGCCCAAACTGGCTGAAATCCATATTACTGACTGTATAACGTTTGATTGTAAAGTCGTTGTCCAGGGGACCGTAACTACGGGCCGCCGGTGGACATGTGGGGCGCCGGCTGCATCATGGCAGAGATGTGGACGCGATCACCGATAATGCAGGTATAACATAACAACTGTTCACTCCTTCTCATTACAGTAACTGACCCATTAGTTTGTCACTTGTATCTAGGGTATCAGAAACTACGGACACTATTCACCCAGTAGGTAGTATGTTAGTCTTTTTGTCGCAGTTTTACTTGTAGTAGATTGGCCCTTTACCACAATTAGATGGCTCAGTTGCGTCCGTGTTGCAGTTTTAATTTTGGTGTTATTTGTCTGACTTTTGGCGGACACAGATGAACGTATGGTGTAAGCACCATCATTATACATATCACATCATGTCCTTACTGAGGGGCTCAATCCTACATTGAACTACGTAGTTCAGGGTAGTCTTGAGGCCGTAAATAACCACAGACTAACTGTAGGTTGGTCAACTTCACTCAGAACCTTAGAATCTAATAAATGTACTCATACTATACATGTTTAAGAGCTTCATGTTAGCGCGCGTTTCCACCGCCACGCGGCGCTGTAGTACAGTTGATGTCAATAGATGGCAACGCCGCGTGGCGGTGGGCCGTGTGTGTAGCGTGCGTGCGTGGCGGTGAACGCTTATGCCTATTGAATGCAATAAACAGCGTAGGAACATTCAATAAATGTACTCAAACTATAGACTTCTAAGACCTACATGTTATGCCTGATAAATGACTGTATTGTCATCTCCAGGGTCCCACAGAACAACAGCAGCTGATCCTGATATCCCAGCTGTGTGGGTCGTGTACCCCGGACGTGTGGCCCGGGGTCGAGAACCTGGACCTCTACAACAAGATGGAGCTGCCTAAGGGACAGAAGAGGAAGGTTAAGGTCAGCAGATTACAATTTATTGATAGTGATTCACATAATTATTACTTACTTGCAGCGCCCCGCGGTTTCACCCGCGTAGTTCCCGTTTCCATAGGAATATGGGGATAAAATTATGCTAAAAACCTTCCCACTGAATCACTCTATCTATTAAAGAAAAACGCAGTTTTAAAGATCTAAACATACATAGGGACAGAGTAAGCGACTTTGTTTTATACTATGTAGTGATAGTATGGTTGACGCCGACGTGCCGATCACAACCAAGTTGGAACCTATACAGGGTGTAACCCTTCCGCAAATTGATTTCAATATGTTTTTTTTTTATTTTATTTATTTATTTATTTAGGACAACCAGTGAAAATTACATTAGATCTTATAAGTAAAAACTTAAATAACTAAATTTAAAATTAAATGCACTTTCTTTAGGTGCCACAACATGCATATATATAATGATAGTGAAGTATACATTAACTTCTGCTATATGTTGTTTGTATTGTTTGTTTCAGGAGCGCCTGAAGCCGTACGTGAAGGACCCTTACGGCTGCGATTTACTCGACAAGCTGTTACAACTGGACCCCGCTAAGAGGTAACACTGTGATTATAAATTAAATAACAAATCTAATATATAAAATTCTCCTGTCACAGTTTTCGTTGCCATACTCCTCCGAAACGGCTTGACCGATTCTCATGAAATTTTGTGAGCATATTCAGTAGGTCTGAGAATCGTCCAACATCTATTTTTCATCCCGAAATTCCTACGGGAACGGGAACTACGCGTGTGAAACCACGGGGCGCAGCTAGTATGTAAATAATAATAATTAACGTTTAAGGTACAATTTCAATTCGAGCCGCAGAACGCAAACTGCAACCGCAGACCGCAAGCAACAACACTTGTTTCTATGAACGTCTATGAAATTTATTCCGAGCGCGGCTACACTGCTGCCTGCAGTCACGACGCGTTCTTTCATAGACGTTGATAGAAAAGTATTGTCGCTTGCAATTTACGGTCTGCGGCCCGTCTTGGAATTGTACCTTTGGGCACTCATCGGTCTAGTGGCACATGCAATTATGCAAATGTCTGCCAAGCATGAAGGTTAAACTCCTGGGTTAAGTAATATATTTGCTGTTTTTTATGGTTCGTTTGATCTCATTTGATCTCAGAGAGGCTCAAACTAGAGCTGCCTTATTTGCGTTTTTGAATTTTTGTCATTTTTGAATACTGTCAAAGTGACAGATTTGACTGACAAGGTGTCAAATGCTTACCAGGTTTTGTTAAACTAGGTTTAAAATGTAACGCAAATAAGACCGGAGAGGTCTAGCTAGCTAGCTGCCATAATTTTGCAGTTGTTTAAAATCAATAGTCTTGCTATCTTTAATCAACTCGGCCATCTTTGGCTTGGTCCAGGGTTCAAATCCCAGTTAAGGTGAATTTTTTTAAAATATATTAAAAAAATACAATTGTTGAAAGATACCTACTACCAAATATTTTTAGAGATGCTTTAAATACACTATTTACTACCAAAATATGTTACTAACTAAATAACTAAACTACCCACCAAAACACTTACCACCCTCATTACTCCACAGATACGACGCGGACACAGCGTTGAACCACGACTTCTTCTGGACGGACCCGATGCCGTGCGACCTGGCCAACATGCTGGCGCAGCACACGCAGAGCATGTTCGAGTACCTCGCGCCGCCGCGCCGGCCCGGCCACCTCCGCCACCACCACCACGCGCCGCCCGCGCAGGCCAAGCCCGCCGCGCCGCAGGACTCCACCTACCAGGACCGCGTGTTCTAGCACCACGACGAGGGCCGGGGGGCAGTGCTAGTGGGACATAGTGACACGTCGTGACATTCTGTGGTCATATATAACTATATACAACGGGATGTTTGTACGTACTTATTTAAGTCCCGGGGGGGGCAGTGCTAATGGGACATAGTGACACGTCGTGACATTCTGTGGTCATATATATAACTGGTGATATATAACTATATAATACAACGGGATGTGTGTACGTACTTATTTAAGTCGATTCCCTCGACTAGTTTCAGCCACGTCCAGTGGCCCGGAAAATTCTGTGGTGATTCAACAGTGTTTATGGTACAAGTTTGTAAAGTTGGTGATTACCGCCGAGGCGCTATTGAGGTATATTCCAATTGAACCACGAACGCAGCGAGGGATTAAAAAATAATCCAGAGCGTTAGCGAGGGACTCAAAGGAGCACAAGATTAAAATAAGTACATCAAAAAGGTTCCGAGTTTGAATTTAAATAAAAAAAGTTTGCATAATAGTTTGTGGATTCAAAACATCATCACACTTAAATTTAGAACATTGTGTATGTTCTAAATTCAAATTTACTTTACCCTCTAGAGCGCAAAAACGACTTTTACCCCCAGATATCGGGGATTAAAAACATACTTTCCGAGCTAGTGGGATGAAAAATAGCAGTATACAGGGTGTCCCGTAAGTAGTGGACCAACGGGATGTGGGGGATAGGGGAGACCGTTACCTACCAGAATCACCAAAATTTGTTGTCCTAGGCCTTATAGTTTTGAAGTTATAACGTTTTTTAGTAAGTAGGTGAAATTATCGTACTATGTGCACATTTTTCTTAATTCTACAAATTCTATTACTTATTTTGATGTTATTTTTATTCAAGGGCGTTAAGAATACATAGGTTTTTCTAATTTAAATCATTTTTTAGTGTAGTTATCATTAACATTAAAATTAACCAACAAAACAAGTGCAATTGTTAAATTTCAAAATACTCTAAGTGGTATTTGAGCTGAGCTGGTGTAATAAAAATGTATTGTAGCCTTGTGGCACATTATTTTAAAAACATCTACATATCATAAGGATTACAAAAACGTATAACACTGTGGTTTCAAATTAGTAGTTTTTTATTTTAACTAATATCAACGTAAAAGGGAACTTTTGAGAGAAAACAAAAATTCATTGCTAATTATGGAAATTCGTTTATTACTCAATTTATTTTTACATTAAGGGTTCAAAATGCTTTTCTTTAGCTCTTGTGCATTAAAACATCTTCGTATAAAGTCTTTTTGTAAACTTTTTTGGGCTCTTTGATGTTTTTTTATCAATTCAGCAACATGCTTGAAATTTTGTGATAACTCTCTTTTTATCAGAAATATTTGTCTCATAAACTGCTTCTTTGAGGAAACCCCATAGAAAATAATCCAAAGGATTCAATTCGGGAGATCGTGGCCAATTTCATGGCCGATCGCTGGCCAGGAAATAGTACCTTCGCGTCCAAACCATCGATTTGGGAACGTCTCATTCAAAAATTCAGTCACTTACCGTGAATAGTGGGCAGGTTCACCTTCGTACTGCAACCACATTCTCTCCCGCGCAGTTTCAGGCCTTATGCATAACCAACATCTTCGAATAAAGTTAAGAAGTACGCGAGAGTATGTGGTTCCGCGCAGTTTCAGGCCTTGTGCATAACCAACATCTTCGTTAAGTTAAGAAGCACGTACGAATGTTGCAGTACGAAGGTGAACCTGCCCACTATTCACGGTAAGTGACTGAATTTTTGAATGAGACGTTCCCAAATCGATGGTTTGGACGCGAAGGTACTATTTCCTGGCCAGGGATCGGCCATGAAATTGGCCACGATCTCCCGAATTGAATCCTTTGGATTATTTTCTATGGGGTTTCCTCAAAGAAGCAGTTTATGAGACAAATATTTCTGATAAAAAGAGAGTTATCACAAAATTTCAAGCATGTTGCTGAATTGATAAATAAACATCAAAGAGCCCAAAAAAGTTTACAAAAAGACTTTATACGAAGATGTTTTAATGCACAAGAGCTAAAGAAAAGCATTTTGAACCCTTAATGTAAAAATAAATTGAGTAATAAACGAATTTCCATAATTAGCAATGAATTTTTGTTTTCTCTCAAAAGTTCCAATTTACGTTGATATTACTTAAAATAAAAAACTACTAATTTGAAACCACAGTGTTATACGTTTTTGTAATCCTTATGATATGTAGATGTTTTTAAAATAATATGCCACAAGGCTACAATACATTTTTATTACACCAGCTCAGCTCAAATACCACTTAGAGTATTTTGAAATTTAACAATTGCACTTGTTTTGTTGATTAATTTTAATGTTAATGATAACTACACTAAAAATGATTTAAATTAGAAAAACCTATGTATTCTTAACGCCCTTGAATAAAAATAACATCAAAATAAGTAATAGAATTTGTAGAATTAAGAAAAATGTGCACATAGTACGATAATTTCACCTACTTACTAAAAAACGTTATAACTTCAAAACTATAAGGCCTAGGACAATAAATTTTGGTGATTCTGGTAGGTAACGGTCTCCCCTATCCCCCACATCCCGTTGGTCCACTACTAACGGGACACCCTGTATAAGAAAAGGAAGTCTTCCTGAGATAAAACAAAATTATTAAATAAAAATGAATATTAAAAATAGGACTCTGAAGTATGACATGACACGATAACCCTAAATGGAAAGCTCCCCGTGTAAATTACATAGTATAAGGATTTTGGCGGCAAAATTAAATATTTGCGCCTAAAAATGGCGCGAGGCGAGACGCATCTCTTCTGATGAGGGACACCGTATTGAGTCACAATATTGTCTGTGCCGATGACAGCGTCGCTGTAATCGCATCTTGTGTTTGTTGAAAATGTATCCAAATGACATTAGAGTCACAATGACAATAGGAGCTTACAATAGGCTATTCTCCTATTTTTTCAAATATTTTTTAAAATGCTCATATATATCAGATAATCAAGGATTATTTTTATTTCTGCAAAATATACCTGCTAAATGTTAAAAAAAATATATCAAAAATTTGACTTAAAATATACGCGCCAAAACACCGACCGCCATGATGGTGGCGGCGACTGACGTCATATAAACTAAAATGAAGAAATGTCAAAATGCCAGTTTGTCTTGTACTCTTGTAGTGATTTAATATAATTTAATTTCAAGTAAAAATGAGTTTTTATAGCCCATATCGTTGGTGTGTAGCGTTGAATTGTAAAAATTCTACGTTGAAGACTCCAGAAAAGTTATTTATTAATGTGCCGACCGACGTTTCTATGAGAAATGTTTGGTTGGAACTCGCGGGACGAGATCCTGTAAAATATTCTAAGAAATCTCATTTATATCTTTGTGAGGATCACTTTGACGTAAGTACATAAGCTTTTTTTATTGATTTTTATTTAAATTACGATATTACTCTCTTTTTTACTATGTAAACGAGACTTTGAGGTTATTTTTACTACATAGCTCGGTATCATTGCTTTAGTGAAATTGACGTCACATCATGGCGGTCGGCGTTTTCAATCACGTGACATACAGATAATGAAACCTCAATTTTAATTTTGAAAAATAAAATTAACCTTAGGTTTTCATGGGAAAATAACTTTATATTTGCATTTTCCGTGATGAAAACTATCCAAGTAATATAATTTCATAATTTATTGTTGATATAAGAAAATGGCCTATTGTGGCCGCCGGCACAGAAAAGATTGTGGCTCAATAAGTATAGGTATTCAGTGGGAACGGTAATGTATTTAAAGTAAGGCAATAACAGAAGTTTTACTTCAATATTGGTGCTTTAACATACTTACGAGGGGGGGTCAAAAAGTTCGCGGAACGGAGGGGAAGGGGGGTGAAATAAAATACTGTACTATTTTTCTTTTTCAATATATTCCCCCTTAAGTCGAATACATTTTTCAGATCTCTCTATTAACTTATTAATACCGTCGAAAAAAAATGATTTGTCTTTGTCCTCAAAATAGGCCGAAATCGCCGACTTGACTTCTTCATCATCGGAAAATTTCTTCCCCCGAAGCTCTTTTTTTAATTTGGGAAATAAAAAATAATCACAGGGGGCTAAGTCTGGACTATAGGGAGGATGGTTTAACATTTCGAAGCCACAGTGATGAAGGGCAGCCATCGCAACGCGGCTCTTGTGTACCGGTGCGTTGTCATGCAAAAGCAGCACACCCTTTGTCAACTTTCCCCGCCTTTTCTCCTTGATTGCTTCTTTTAATTGTCTTAGTAGATTAGCGTAGTATTCTCCCGTTATAGAAACACCCTTATCTTTATAATCTATTAATAAAATACCCTCTGTATCCCAAAAAACAGTTGCCATGATTTTTCCAGCCGATTGTGACACCCTGTATTTCTTAGGGGGGGGCTGACCCTTTTTATGCCACTGCATAGACTCTTGCTTCGACTCAGGCTCATAATGATGAACCCAAGTTTCATCTGCAGTAACAAGTCTTGCAAAAATTCCTTCCTTGTCGGCGCTACAGAGGTCTAAAAACTCCTTTGAATACTCGACGCGCAGCTGTTTCTGTGGTGGTGTGAGCATTCTTGGCACCCATCTTGCGCTGACTTTTGACATCCCAAGATTGTCGTGTAGAATATTTAAAATGGTTGTAGGTGATACTCCAACCATTTCTGCAAGTTGTTTCTTCTTCAAACGAGTATCCTCCAGTATAAGATTCTCCACTTTTTCAACGATGTTTGAGGTGGTGGCCTCAATCGGCCGTCCTGAGCGAGGGTCGTCTTCAAGAGACTCTCTGCCTTGCTTGAAAAGGCTATTCCACTTGTACACCATGGTTTTCCCAGGGCAAGAGTCCCCGTATACTGATAACATTTCTTCCAAAATTTTCTGAGGTGGTTTTCCTTGCTTAGTGAGGAACTTTATGACGGCACGAAACTCGATTTTTTCCATGTTCAAGTTTTTCTTCCGGATTCACTTGTTTGATCGACGACAGGTCAAAGGTTATTGACACAATCAGGTTCAAACTTGGCATATATACTCACAAAGAGTTGCTCATTAGTTACTACCTGCGGCAGGTCCCCCACCCCCCGCTATCCCCTCCATTCCGCGAACTTTTTGACCCCCCCTCGTACAGTCCCACAAGTATAAGTTGGCGGTGGCGATTTGAGCAACTAAAACTAAAAAAATCACTTTGACACTTGAAAGTTCATTGTTAACATTATTTTGCATATCTTGGAAAATGCTTAGCCGTTATAATGCCTACAGTGATATTAAATTAAAAATGTAAAAAACCCCCAACACAATTACTTTCAAACCCCCATAACTTTTTTATCAAACATGTCTAAGAACACTCGCACGTAAGTCCCCTTTAATACAGAAAAAAAACTAAATTGAAATCGGTTCATCCGTTCGGGAGCTATGATGCCACAGACAGACAGATACACACACACACACAGACACGTCAAACTTATAACACCCCTCTTTTTGCGTCGGGGGTTAAAAAAGTGAATTTTCGTGGTATTTTCTGTACAGTGACAATAGTGGTATTGAACAGAGTGGCGCTCAGCCGCGCCAAGTTATACTTGTTAAACTCTAAGCGCCAAATTTAAATGTTTGAAAATTTTAACGAAACGTTGTACGATGTATTTTTATTATTTTAAGGCCGCGTGTCCACCGTAAGAAATATGTCTTGTGTGATTCAGATAAGGTTAAATTTTCATGTAAATGAGAAGAATTTTGTCGGGTCTACGTGAGACAATTTTCTTGTCTGTTTCATACAAGGAAATATTAGTATTTACATGAATATTTTCCGACAAGACATATTCTTAACGTAGACACGCGGCTTAAGACATTTTAATTATTTTATACTTAGGGAAGGTTCATATCTGACGGAACATGCGTCGAGTATTATCGGTCGCGTAACGCCACAACAGACAAATGTATAGAAAAACACTTCTCAACGCACTAACGTATAATCGGTTGAGTGTGAACGGCCGCGACCGATAATACGCGACGCATGTTCCGTCAGATATGAACCTTCCCTTATTATGTGTGACTTTCACATTCTCATAAATTGTATAAAATATTAAAATGTCAGATAATTGCTGTGGATTTTGTGATAATGATGTTTTTGTATTAAATTGTTGTAAAATTAAGCTTAGATCTTGTAAAACTTATAAAAAGTGGAGGTACGTACTTTTTACTTTAAGAGCGCTATAAGACTATCGGATTTTTCTGCGTGTAGATTTTTTGTGATTTTTATGCTCGTTTTTGGAAGTGCATGTAGGCGCGTATAGGCGCGTCTTTAGGTACAATTCCAAGTTGGGCCACAGACCGCAAACTGCAAGCGACAACACTTTTCTATCAACATCTATGAAAGAGCGCGTCGCGACTGCATTCAGCAGCGTAGCCGCGCTCGGAATCAATTTCATAGATGTTGACAGAAACAAGTGTTGTCGCTTGCAGTTTGCGGTTGCAGTTTGCTGTCTGCGGCCCGTCTTGGAATTGTATCTTTTTGGTACACGCTCAACTCGTACGAACTTTGACGCGCTTCTAAGCTCGTGCATGTTGATACTATATAATATGAGTTCTGGTCCTCAAAAATATGAGTGGACACGCAAAGAAGTAGATACTAACACGACACTACGCCTAAATACGCAAGTCCGGATTTTTTACGCGCGTAATATAGCGTGCGTAGATATCGTGAATCGACCGTATACGCGCAGAAGAATACGCTAGTCTCAAGCTCTCTATTTCGGCATGCCATGCCAAATAAATAAATATTTAGTGTTCCTGTATTTTATAAAAATAAAAAGCATTTCATTGTGCCTATTCGTATAAATAATAAGAATATTGTTAAAACTACAAACAGATGTTCCAATTTGGTCGGCGCCGACATTACAACCAAATTGGGATGTCTGTTTATTACCCAATGTGTAATATTTGTATTTATGTATTCAATATGACCCGAATTGTAATTATATTGGCTTATGTAATTACTCTTTAATTGTAATTATAGTTACATTTATTTTTAGGAATTTAATTAATAAGTTTATGAGAGACGAATTAAAAGATTTTTAGTAATTCGTTGTTTTATTGATAAGCTGTTTTACCCGCGTTTTTCCTCTTATGAATTAAGAGTATGGGACAGTATTCTATATTCCTTTTGTGCCTCTTCATGGTGTCACGTAACAAGAATCGACTAAATTCATACTTTCATTAATCGACTAAAATTTTACCGATTAATTGTTTATCTGTTCCTTAGCTCATTCAATATAGGTTATCTGTCTTAATTTGGGTGAATGTATTTTGTGATCATTCGTTCATTCCGAATTTTCAGAATCAGCAAAAAGTAAACAAAAAAATTAGAACAAAATGTTTTTTAAAAACTCTTATAAATAGTTTAGTATAAAACAAATAGTAATATCGGCTGTTGAATTCACTATAAATTTAAAAACTCAAACATATTCCTAATACCTACACGTAATCACCAAAATTAAAAAATGTCGACTGAAAATTCGATCGAAAATACCGCTTCTCAACAAATTGAAGACCCTATTATACCTCTGGAAGTAGAATTAACAGTAAAAGATACAAATATGGACGAACCACAACCAACTGAGGAGGAAAACCCACAAAACTACGAAATCGAATTGAAAGACGAACCAAACGAAATTAAGACCGAAGCTTTTGAATATCCTCCAATTCCTGAAGAAACTGGCTTCCAAGACGTGCTAGAGTCAGTACAAATTGGTAATAGACAATTCAGGTCCAGAAATGTTGCACCTAAAGTGTAAGTACCTACATTAGTAACCTAACTATCACCGCCCAGTTGCTTTACCCCCGTAGTTCCCGATCCCGTAGAATTTTCGGGATTAAACATAGCCTATGTCCTTCCCCGGACCATAAGCTACCCCTGTACCAAATTTCAAGTCAATCGGTTCAGTAGTTTAGCCGTGAAAAGGTAACAGACAGAGTTACTTTCGCATTTTATAATATTAGTGTGATACCCTATTTATCAAATTAAAACAGATTATCGTTCCTGAGATTAGCGCATCAAACTAATTAACTCTTCAGCTAAAATTTATTAATAACTAGGGGCGCACCGCGGTTTCAGCCGCGTAGCTCCCGTTCCCGTAGGAATATGGTGATAAAATTATGCTAAAACCCTTCCCACTGAATCACTCTATCTATTAAAACAAACCGCATCAAAATCCGTTGCGTAGTTTTAAAGATCTAAGCATACACAGGGACAGAGAAAGCGACTTTGTTTTATACTATGTAGTGATTTAAACCTTACATTCCAGATACAAAGAAAAAGAAGTAAAAATAAAAAGCCGTTCCCGCTACGATTCCCAAGACTCTTACGACTGTACCGAGTGTGTCAGCACCTTCCCTACCAAGACCGGCTTACTGAACCACATGAGAAAACACAAGAAACCGACCCATTACAACTGTTCTATATGCCAAGAAATCTTCAATACCAACGATGATTTAAAAAAGCACAAAATCGAGCACAAAAACATGACTTTTACATGCGATAAATGCTGCTTAGCGTTCACCGATCATTGCGAGTACCTAATACATGAAGTTAAGCATACTCAGCGGACATTGTACCGCTGTTTTGAATGCACTAGCTATTTTAATAAGAAAAGCTTGCTCACTCATCTAGACGTCCATTTCGATAGGCTAATTAAGTGTGAGAAATGCAACAAAATGGTCCGAATTAGAAACTTGAACAACCATATAAGAGCACACGAGTTGGTAAACTGTGTGGAGTGCGGCAAAGATATACATGCCGATTACATGGACAGACATATGCTCGGTCATACGCAAGTTAAACGGTTCCAATGCTTGTACTGCGCTAAAGCGTTTATCTCTAAAACGTCCTGTGACATTCATACTAGAATACACACTAACGATAGGCCGTATGAATGCAAGATCTGCCATCAGAGATTCTTTCAATATACCGACCAGAAGAGACACACGCAGACACATAGTTTGGAGAAGGAATATCAATGTGATATTTGCCAGAAAAAGTTCAGGCATAAAGAGAGTCTCAAATCTCATATAAGTGTACACATGAGAACCGAGAAATATAAATGTGAAATATGTAATAAAGGTATTTCGACCAAACCTGGGTATACCAAGCATATGGCATACAAGCATTCAGACGAGAAATTATTTGAGTGTGTGCCTTGTAATCTGAAATTTAAACTAAAATATGATGTAGTGAAACATTGCAGGTCGATTAAGCATAAGAATAATTTGTTTGGATATAAATTGAAGAAGGAGGGCTCAACGAAAGATGATTGATTTGATACAATATAAGGATATACAGGGTTTTAAGTCTGTCCATCAATTAATTGTAATATTTTTAATGATATTTGTAACATAAATAGTGTTTCAGCTTTTAAAGTAAAGTTTTCCTGAATAAATGACGGGCGAGCGAAGCGAGTTTTAATTTAACGATTTAGGTAAGGTTCATATCTGACGGAACATGCGTCGCGTATTATCGGTCGCGTAACGCCAGAACAGACAAATTAGAAAAACACTTGACCGTTCACACTCAACCGATTATACGTTAGTGCGTTAGTGAATGGTCAAGTGTTTCTCTATACATTTGTCTGTTCTGGCGTTACGCGACCGATAATACGCGACGCATGTTCCGTCAGATATGAACCTTCCCTTATACAGTTTTGTGGTACCTACATATCACGGCAGAACTACGGCACCTATAGATTTGATTTACCACAATTTAGCAAAAGTTTAAAAATCTCTGAGCCTCTTAAAGCCATACTTTTATTTATTTAGTCTACCAATGAAAATTACATTAAATCTTAGAAATAAATACATAAATAACTAAACAAAAAATTAAATGCACTTTCTGTGGGTGCCACAACATGCAAAGAATTAAAATATAACATAAAATATCATGTTAGATTAAAATTAAATAATGAAAACAATGGAAATAAAATCTCGAGAATAAAATGCTTGAATAAAATTAAAAAAAAAAATTACTTATATTTTAAAATAAATTGTTGAATTTCTAGATTTTTAGGATATTATTAAATGATTTAAGTAAGTACTTAATTAAAATGATATTTTATTGTTCATCATTATTTTTGTAAAGCTTTATTATTAAAAAATTGTAAGTATTCAATAATAAAATTCAACTTGTTTCATTATTAATACGCCCCGCTGTTTTCCCGCGGAAACCCTATCCCATGAGAATTTCTGGATAAAAAAAGTACTACGCGTTATTCCTAGTTATAAGAAACATCTGTAGTATGCGTTACCCCAGCAGGAAAGTGTCTCGTATGGTGATAGTGGTACCAATAATAGGTGCTCGGTGAGCTGTGGATGTGCCGTTAGAAAAACTTTGTGTAAGTACTTATACCAAAAATCTAAATCGATACAGAAGTTTTAACGTGAAAGAGTAACAAACATCCGAACTTCCAACATACAAACTTTCTCATTTATAATATTATTAGTAAGTTTATTAGGATTTCATTATTCACAGTTCGTTAAATCTAATATATAAAATTCTCGTGTCACAGTTTTCGTTGCCATACTCCTCCGAAACGGCTTGACCGATTCTTATGAAATTTGTATTGTGAGCATATTCAGTAGTTCTGAGAATCGGCCATCATCTATTTTTCATCCCGAAATTCCTACGGGAACGGGAACTACGCGTGTGAAACCGCGGGGCGCAGCTAGTATTTTATATATTCCCGCCATTTTTAGTTTCTGGTTCTGCCCTGATCTGCCCACTAGCGCCATCGAGTGGCGCTTGGAGTAACAATGTTCAAAAATGTAAAGTAGCTGCGCCCCGCGGTTTTACCCGTGAAAATCCCAATCCCGTGGGAATTTCGGTATAAAAAGTATTCCTTGTTATAAGGAACATCTGTACCAAATTTCATCTAAATCGATACAGTAGTTTTTGCGTGAAAGAGTAACAAACATCCAAACTCACAAACATACTTTCGCATTTATAATATTAGTAGGATGCGAAAGTAACTCTGTCTGTTTGTCTGTTACCTTTTCACGGCTAGGGATTTGGTATAGGGGTAGCTCAAGGCTAGTACTCAATTTTATTATACTGTGTTCAAGGTCCGAGGAAGGACATAGGCTATGTTTTATCACGAAATCCCACGGGATCGGGAACTGCAAGTAAAACTGCGAGACGTAAGTAGTGAAAAATAAAATTACAAGCAAAAGACATAATACACCTAGAATGGGAAAGTTCAATACTTGTTCGAGAAAAAAGTGCGTAAAACGCATACTTACAGCAATAATTTGGAAAATAAGATCTCAGGTAAATACTATACTGACTGCTTACTCTACAAGCGTTTCTTTCTTTATTATCAGTATATTATTAAGCCTTCCCCGAAACTTATCTATTAAAATATTAGAAATAAATGTGAAAACAGTTACTCGTATATGGATTCGATACGTTTTTTTATAATCGATAAAAATCGTCTAAACGTCAACAATCAAACAGACAAAACCGACCCCATCACTACACTCTACAAATCAAATGTCTCGCTCGTGAAATAAAAAAAAAATCTTACAAGTAAATATTTTTACAGTGTCTTGTTTTTACCAAAATTGCGTTTAAAACTATCTAAACGTTATTAAACTATGTGTGAAAAGTGATAATTTATCGTGTTACCGACATGTTTTTCGTCTTGCAAAGGGATTTTAACGTGTAAAAACACAGGTAAGTTTTTGTTAAATATCTCGCAAAACTAACCTTTTGAACAGTTGTTTCGCGCGTAAAACATCAATTTGTTTGTATACAAACATTCAAAATGTTTATTTCTGTGAAAAAACTTGATTAATAATGTAATTTTGATCCGATGGAATTAATTAAAACGCGGTGTTATTCTGGAAATGGCTTGGTTTGAATATTGTATTTTCGGTGTTGTGATATTGCAATGTGGACCTTACGTGCTTAGCAATAAGGTTGATGACGAATTTCTTTGCGATTCGATTTACTCGATTCAGAATAGGAACGCGCGTTGTGTGCGTACACACTTGGCTACCGCGCACGATATTCAATAAAAAAAAAAAAAAAAAAAAAAATTGCCGCCTTTATCTGATATTTGATTTAGTTTTTTAAATAAATTGATTTTAAATTATTATTATGTGAATAGAAATTAACTAATTTCTTTTATGTATTGAAACTTTCTTAAAAAATTATAAGTTATTAAATTAAATACAGGAAAACTTATGCAATTCTGATCAGTATTTTTTGAGAAAATCTGAATGGGTTTATTAAATATGTATCTAAAAATATAGAAGTTTATAAGTTAGTAGCATTCTTCTCTGATATTTTACTTGCCTAGTTTCGTATTAGAAGTACATATTATGAATAGGTAATACTAGTATAATTCTAGTATACTATTATGATTCTCTCTCTCTTTCTTTTCCGAACCTTTATCCCATGTCTATTTGGGGTCAATTTTCAGTTCAACCAGATTTGGCGGACTGACTTCTAACTGAGTTCGAAACTTGTATCTAGGGCATCAGAAACTACGGACACACACATGCAGACCGAGATAAACATTTGTGGTCGACTTATTACTTTTTTATTTACTTTAACTTTTAATTACTTTTTATAACGTTTCATTATTTTCAATATTTCAGGTGTCACAAATGTGTGTCTAGTGTAATTAATCATTAATTATGAAGATCTGTTGTGTAGACGACTGTACGGTCACCGCTGACGATGATGTCATGTATTTTGAGTAAGTATACACTAGTGAGTTGCTTCAGGTTTGCATGTTTTCTATAAGTCAACATCGTCTTTATCAGCTCATATATCTTAAACTAGCGGCACACCCCGCACGGGTCCAATTTTCCTGTTGATTTTCCAGATTTTTTTACTTGAACCTTCTCCTAATAATAACAAATACAACAAAAAAAGAATTAGTGGAATCGGTCCAGCCATTCACGCGTGATGCCGTGACCAAGGAAAACGGGTTTCATTTATATATATATATATATATAGATATATGAAACTCAAAGGTGACTGACTGACTGACTGACATAGTAATCTATTAACGCACAGCCCAAACCACTGGACGGATCGGGCTGAAATTTGGCAATTCCCACCCTAAGCGGAGAAAAGGGGTAAAAACCAAATTCTGCCGGAAGTCATTATTCCACGCGGACGAAGCCGCTGCTAGTATTATTATATGTCTCCAATAAGGGTCTTGAGCCTACCCTGAATTAGGGTGATTAGGCCATAGTCGACCATGCTGGCCAAGGCACCAATATTTCCAGTGGTGCACCAGCTTGGAGTGAACTTGTCAAGGCATCTCATTTTTGGTCTGCCACGATCCCTGTGTGATATGCTAGGACAGAGAGAGGTGGGCGAACTTAACGGCGGGCCAGAAAGTTTAAGGAATTACGGAGGCGGGCCGGAATTATGGGAAATTCAGAAAAAAAAAACTTAAGCTATCTTAGGTTAAAAAAATCTTAACCAATTACAAAATACGTGGCTTGCTTGACCTATGCGTCTGTTATTGAGCTAAGTGGGTAAAATTAAATATATACTTCTGGATAATCAAAATATAATTATCGCGGGCCTTATTATTCATGTCGAAGGTTTTCAAATTATTTAAGTCCTTTAATTTTTAATAGACTAACCAAAAACATACCTGATCTCATTAATTGTATAAAAGCATTAAATTATGAGGAAACAGAAAAAAATTTGAGGACACGACTATTATAATGTAAGGATTATAACAATAATGCACTCCATAACATATTTATACCGAAAATTTTAAGAATCGTAATTTAATATTGAATTAGTTTTAATACGTAAGGCTAATTTAATAGTAAACAATTTATTTGTTAAGTAGACGAACCACTCCTCTCTGAGATGTATCGTGAACTAGATTGAACTGTAGTTCAATCTAGTTCAGAGGGGAACCGTTTGTATGTTTGTTTAATAGCCTTTTAATTTATATAACTTAATTTATATCAGCTAAATGTTTCAACTTCCAACACAAATGTTACAAAATAGGCTATTTATGTGGAACAATAAACTACTTTATTTTTACTGTACTAGGACAACCACCCTTAGTAATGAGTATTCCTCCCTCCCGCAGGTTCCCCACCAGCCGCCTGCTCCGCAAGCGCTGGCTGGACGCGATCGGGTCCCAACACAAGCCGGGCCCGGACGCGCGCGTCTGCATCCGGCACTTCACGCGCGCGGACTACGAGGACGTGCGCGGGAAGCGCCGGCTCAAGGGGAAGGTGGTGCCCAGCGTGTTCGGGAGCCAGGTGGGTGTCAGCGACAGAGATCGGAATAATTAGTTACAGCCTTACTAATAAAAAATACCCACTGTGTGTATATTCTTGATATAACGAGTGTGGAGCATATTAATAATTCGTTATATCAAGAATATACACAGTGGGTATTTTTTATTGGTAAGGCTGTTAATATTTATTTATAATATTTATACTTAAACTTTGAAGAACAGAGAAAATTGGAGTCGCTTAACAACTACATTTTTTTACCATAAAAAACTTGTATGTTACAAAATTCGTTATTTTATTTGAGTCTAAAGGTTAAGAATTCACCGGCCGACCTAGGCCCGGGCCAACTGTGCCTTTAGGCAAATCTGCCACTGGCGGTAGCTATCCGAATGCCATCTACGTCGCGTCGTGTCTTATAATAAATCTTATAATATTATTTTCAACACACTTGCTCATAAAGGGGCTCTTATTTGTGCAAAAACAGTTGAATAATGACACGTTTTATTCACAAGTGAGTTATAGATTTTTTTTAATTGCTTTGTTTTTAAAAAAGTTTCGATACCAAAAAGAATAAAATGTCCATACATTTTAAAAACAAACTTCAAGTATGTTGCCTTACTTTTGGTAGGTCTATGGTCGATTCATTCATGCATTCGTTTTTTTTAAATAAGTATATTCTTTTAGTCTATGGTCGATCACCATTGTTGTGTTGGATACGCGCGAATAGAAAAACTGTTTATTTATTAGCGAAAAATGATATTTTATTATGAATTTCTTCGCAAGTGTGTTGAAAAACGTTGTATGGTACACGCGAGTATTGATGATTACTATCCTCGGCTATCTTCAGACCCTCGCCTGACGGCTAGGGCCTCAATAGCGCCTCGGAAGTAATCACCAACTTTACTCGCTTGTACCATAAATAACTATTATTTATCTAGGTTGTCTGGCTTATCTAATAATAATATTTTTCTTTTTCAGACCAATGAAAATCATACATCGGTACCAGAATCAGAGAAACAAAATAATGTGGAACAGACTAATAAGTCACAGGAAAACACAACACACAACGAACAAACTGAAAAAATACAAAACCATAGTGAAAAGAATGAAAAAATAAATAATAACGGAAACTTACATAATGATAATGAAAATTTAGAAAATGAAAATCAAAATAATCATAATGACAAAGGAAAAAGTAGAAAAACACGTTACAGTAAAAGAAATAAAGAAAAAATGGGAAAATTGAGTGGGAATGGGAAATGCAATGGAAATGGGAAAGCTAGTAACATGGGAATAAACAGTGGGATAATTAATGATATTAGTTATAAAACAGGCGGCACAAGTAATGTTCCAGATTCCAGTCAAGATATTGCGAGGTAAGGATAATAATAATAATGTTTGTCGACGACCTCGATGGCAGAGTGGTCACTGCCGGACTGCCATCCGTAAAGTTGCGGGTTCGATTCCCAAATATTTGTGTGAACCACAAATGTTTGTCTCGGTCTGGGTGTGTGTGTGAATGTGTGCGTAGTTTCTGATACACTAGATACAAGTTACGAACTTAGGGGTCAGTAACTACATCCATTGTTCTGTGCGAAGTCTGCTGTCTGTAATAAAAATAAATCAATAATTCACCACCCAAACCACATTTTCCTTTTGCAGAAACCAAATAGACACATCAAAACAAGATATAGAAGACATAATAACGAACTACCAAATAGAAAACAAAAAGACAGAGCGCCAAGTCGCCGCCATGTCGGACAGACCGCCGCCGCCCGCGCCGGACCAACCGCCGGCCGCCCACGTCGACATCACGGACGGGGACGACGCGCCGCCGGTCTATATCGAGCTGTCTGTCGGACAGGGTAATTCATTCATTCATTCACCGAGCCCGGTTCACATCTCATATTGTATCTCTCCAAAGCGTAGCGAGCCCTCCCCCTCGTCCCCCGGTGCAGGCGGGCCGCGCCGTGTCTTGTACAGGGGCTCCGCACTCACACTGGACGTTTGAGGCATTCAATTAAAAATTTATTGAATAAATAAGTTACAATTAATCATATTTTTACGTAATTATTGAGACCTGAAGGTACGGGAAAGAAAACATCAGTAGCACTGTAGAAATAAACCCCCTTTTCTACCATTATCAAAGTAAAATGTGTATATAATTTGCAGATGGCCAAGAGCAGACTGCGAGCGACTGCCTGATGGTCCTCGAGAGTGTTCAGGTGGACGTGGACCCGTCCTACCTCCTGGACAACGACGACCGCGGGTCAGTACACACACACGCATACGCACACACACACGCGCACGCATAAGCACACACTCGCACATTCACACGCTAACACCTAGTCGCACACTCACACGCTAACACATACTCGCACACTCACACACACGCACGCTCACACACCCTCACACAGATACACACGCACGCACAAACTCGCACATTCATACAAATAAGCACAAGCAAATGCACACACACTCGCACACACATTCTCCCTCACACACTCACTCTCTAACTTACACACAGATACACACATACGTAAAACAAATAATATACATGGTAAATATCCCGTTAATCATTATAATTTGAGTGCTAAGCGTTCTATCTGGTGTACAGACCTACTAAATTCCCGTCTTCCCTACAGAAAAGCAACCTCCATCAGCCTGCTAACATCGAGCGACTCGGACGACGTAATCCTGGAGGAACCACACGTAGACACCGTGGAAGTATCGGACGCGGACTCGGACGACGTCCCATTAGTGTCGCTGGCCCCGCGGGCGCTCCCCGCCGCCCGCGCGCCCCGCGCCCGCCCGCGGCCGCGCCCGGCGCGCCGCGACCGCGTGCTCACCGTGTGCTCCGAGTGCGTCTTCACCACCAGCAGCCGCTCGCAGATGTACAGGCATCGCCGGCAGCACAGGTACACACACAGTTCCCAACAGACCCCACTTCCCAACTGACCCCACTTCCCAACTGACCCCAACTCCCAACAGACCCCAATTCCCAACTGACCCCACTTCCCAACTGACCCCAACTCCCAACAGACCCCAATTCCCAACTGAACCCAATTCCCATCAGACCCCATTTCCCAACTGACCCCAATTCCCAACAGACCCCAATTCCCAACTGACCCCACTTCCCAACTGACCCCACTTCCCAACTGACCCCACTTCCCAACTGACCCCAACTCCCAACAGACCCCAATTCCCAACTGACCCCACTTCCCAACTGACCCCAACTCCCAACAGACCCCAATTCCCAACTGAACCCAATTCCCATCAGACCCCATTTCCCAACTGACCCCAATTCCCAACAGACCCCAATTCCCAACTGACCCCACTTCCCAACTGACCCCACTTCCCAACTGACCCCACTTCCCAACTGTCCCCAATTCCTAACAGACCCCAATTCACAACTGAACCCATTTCCCAACAGACTCCAATTCCCAACTGACCCCACTTCCCAACTAACCCCAATTTCCAACAGACCTCAATTCCCAACAGACCCCAATTCCCAACTGACCCCACGTCCCAACTGACCCCAATTCCCAACTGACCCCAGTTCCCAACAGACCCCAATTCCCAACTGACCCCACTTCCCAACTGACCCCAATTCCTAACAGAACCCAATTCACAACTGAACCCATTTTCCTACAGATCCCAATTCCCAACTGACCCCAATTCCCAACTGACGCCACTTCTCAACTGACCCCAATTCCCAACTGACCCCACTTCCCAACTGACCTCATTTCCCTACCGACCCCAATTCCCAACTGACCCCAATTCCCAACAGACACCAATTCCCAACTGACCCCACTTCCCAACTGACCTCACTTCCCAACTGACCCCAATTCCTAACAGACCCCAATTCACAACTGAACCCATTTCCCTACAGACCCCAATTCCCATCTGACCCCAATTCCCAACAGACCCCAATTCCCAACAGACCCCAATTCCCAACTGACCCCACTTCCCAACTGACCCCAATTCCCAACTGAACCTACTTCCCAACTGACCCCACTTCCCAACTGACCCCAATTCCTAACAGACCCCACTTCCCAACTGACCCCACTTCCCAACTAACCCCAATTCCTAACAGACCCCAATTCCCAACTGACCCCAACTCCCAACAGACCCCAATACCCAACTGACTTCACTTCTCAACTGACCCCACTTCCCTACTGACCCCAATTCCTAACAGACCCCAATTCACAACTGAACCCATTTTCCAACAGACCCCAATTCCCAAATGACCCCAATTCCCACCTGATCCCAATTCCCAACTGACCCCAACTCCCAACAGACCCCAATTCCCAACTGACCCCACTTCCCAACTGACCCCTATTCCCAACCGACCCCAATTCCCAACTGACCCCACACCCTAACAGACCCCAATTCCCAACTGACACCACTTCCCAACAGACCCCAAATCCCAACTGACCTTACTTCCCAACTGACCCCACTTCCCAACTGACCACAATTCCCAACTGACCCCACTTCCCAACTGACAATAATTCCTAACAGACCCCAATTCCCAACTGACCCCAACTCCCAACAGACCCCAATTCCCAACTGACTTCACTTCTCAACTGACCCCACTTCCCAACTGACCCCATTTCCCAACTGACCCCACTTCCCAACTGACCACAATTCCCAACAGACCCCAATTCCCAACAGACCCCACTTCCCAACTGACCCCAATTCCTAACAGACCCCAATTCACAACTGAACCCATTTCCCAACAGACCCCAAATCCCAACTGACCCCAATTCCCAACTGACCCCACTTCCCAACTGACCCCAATTCCCAACAGACCCCAAATCCCAACTGACCCTGATTCCCAACTGACCCCAATTCCCAACTGACCCCAATTCCCAACTGCCCCCACTTCCCAACTGACCCCACTTCCCAACTGACCCCAATTCCCAACATACCCCAATTCCCAACTGACCCCAATTCCCAACTGCCCCCACTTCCCAACTGACCCCACTTCCCAACTGCCCCCACTTCCCAACTGACCCCACTGCCTTTACCTCCTTCTCCAATGACCTCACTTCCTTAGTGATCTCACTTCACTAGGGATTTCGCTACCCTAGTCATGGTACCCTAGTAATGGGGTCACCATTTCCTAGTCACCCCATTCAGTAATGACCTCACTTCCATCCTGACTCCGCCTATTGTCGTTCTATCATGTCTAAAAATCTTGATGCTTCGCTCGCTCGCTTATCTAATAACCATTATTCATATTCCAGAAACGAGAAACGCTACAAATGTATACTTTGCAACTACAAGGCGCGTCACAGCATGAGTCTGATTTACCACATGAAAACGCACGAAGCGAGCGAGCTGTTCCGGTGTGAAAACTGCAGTTATAAGTGTGAAAATCAGTTCGAGTTGGATTCACATGTGAAAACGTGTTCTCTGATAATATGTGATGTTCAGCGGTTGTCGTGTGATGAGTGTAAATATAGTACGAAGAGAAGGTCCGATTTGAAACGGCATAAGACTTTGATTCATGGGAAATCGCGAGAGTGAATGATTTGAAAATTAGGATGAATTGTGTGAAAATTAAGATGAACTGAGTGAAAATTAGGATGAATTGTGTGAAAATTGGGATGAACTGAGTGAAAATTAGGATGAATTGTGTGAAATTTGGGGAGAATTTGGGTATTTAAAGTATACTAAAAGTATGTATATAGAATTTTGAAAATTATATGTACTACATTTTCGTCTAAGCTGGAGTTTGAACACAAGACCAGATTTTGAAACAGCTATGATCTGAATATCATTCAGTTACGGCCCTTCCCAATATTTGATCCATCTAAGATCTTGCTCGACAATGGATACAAAACTCTATTGAGTCACAATCTTTCCTGTGTCGGTGACAGCGTCGCTATAATCGCATCTTTTGATTGTCAGTTTATTGAAAATATGTATCCAAATGATATTAAAGTCACAATGACAATAGGAGCTTACAATTTTGGCCGCCGGCACAGACAAGATTGTGACTCAATATATCTGTTACAAATGTATGTAAATTAACAGATATACAGAGTTTTGTATCCTAGATAGATCGGATATTGGGAACAACCAATTCAATAGCGCCATATTTCAGCTCAGTCCTAGATTCGAATCCCAATTCAAGCAAAATTTTGATTGTAAATATATTCCATTAATACTTGCCAATAAATTACTTAAATATTACGTTAAGCAACGGCTGCCACCGTCAGAGTAGTGATGGGTGACCGTAACCAAATGACTCAATTTAAAGACCGTTTCCGGTTGTCGTACTAAGTTAAGTCGTTTCCGGTAGTCGTACTAACATCATCGACAGTCGTTACGGGCAGTTAGAGCCCTCAAAAAGATGATTATGTACACCCCTATTTTTAAATGATGGGACTTATTAAAATCAGAATATTTGTAGCAGTAACTGAATCCATATATCCAATAAAAATATCAAAAATGATAGTCGATTACTTATCTTTAAAAAATACTAAATAAATGTCGTATTACCAGACGGCACACTAGCTATCAAGTATTCTGTGACGGCTCGGGTCGATGACCGCGCTCAGCTGTGTATCGCAGCGTTCACCTGTTGTTCGGTGTAGAATAACAATAAAATTCGGCGGGATTTTGAAAAACTTTGACTTATCATAACTTTTTAAATAAAAGCAAAAGAAAAAAACTAACTTCACTTTTATATTGTCACCCATCGTTTACATTAGCTGTGTGATTAAGTATCTCGAATTCAAAATAGGGGTGTATAATAAGAAACATACTTAAATTAGTCTTAAAATCTGCTTCTTTAAATAGAATAGCTAGAAAATATTTCTCATTTGTCCGTTCTTAATATTTAATCTATCGACGGATGATCTGTCGACGGATACAAAACTCTGTACTATCTGTCATTTTACATATATTTATGACAGACTAGCTGTGACCCGCGATTTTACCTTCGTGAATCCGTAGCTCGTAGTATCATACAATCTCGGCACAATTCACAATCGTGTGTTAAAAAATTAAGTAACAGCGCCATCTATTGGTAGGATTTGGGACTACAAAAAGTTACAATAAAACATACGATTACTTATACACAATCCCATGGGAATTTCGGGATAAAAAGTATTCTGTGTGTTATTCCTACGTATGAGGAACATCTGTACCAAATTTCATTAAAATCCATTCAGTAGTTTTTGCGTGAAAGAGGAACAAACATCCACACTCACAAACATTCGGCTTTATAATATTAGTAGGATATACAAACTTTCGTATCCGTTGACAAGAAAAATCACAGATAGATTGAATTATTGGGAACGGACGTTAATGTAAGATAAAAAGGGTATTTCAATAATATAGTAACTAATTATTATTGTAAAAATACTTAAATTTATGGTATTCTACTCCTCATCACACCGACTGACTGACTGACTGACTGACACCGACCCCTAAGGGTGCTTACATAGAGAACGGTACCGGTACAGATATACATGTATGGGTACCAACCCATACATGTATATCTGTACCGGTACCATAGAGTATTCCGAGTTCTGTGGTACCAACCACAAAACTCGGAATACTCTATGGTAAGTATAGAAATGTTATCTACTCTCTGGTTATATCGGAACACGTGTCGCCAGTTGACAGTGACCAACACATTGATATACTATAACAATTAAATTACACACACATACGTCTTTTGCAAGGGTGCGCCAAAGTTCACCTAAAATTTCAACTCCGATAATTGGAAATCCGAAAATTTTCTTCCTAACATTTTTCATCCTAACAATCACAATTCCTAATTACTTTGTCCCTAATGTTATAATTCCGAAACATTCAACTGCATAAAGTCAGTAGCAATAAACATCTTTTACACTTTTATTTGTTTTCCTATATTTTCTCAACATAACCATCGTTCATACTATTATTCAAAGTCATATCTTTTTTGTTTTGAATTATTTTTATTTATATCAATATTATATACTTACATGAATTTTTCGTAACTTTGTTTTTACATAACATGTAGGTATAACATATAACGCACGAGCCGAGCGAGCAAAACCAGAGTCCTGCTCCAATCATTCAGTCAAGTTCCAGTAACGAATCGGTCCTATTCCTAATTATTGGTTTAGGTTATGTTAGAACTGTGACCCCCACGCACGAGCCGAGCGAGCGTAGCGAGCGTGCCGCGGCAGCGGCCGGCGAAGTGCCAGAACCGAATTGGTCCTTTAGTTATTGGTTTAGTTACGGTTACGGTAAACTCCCAGACCATAAAGGGGCGTCCAATCACGTGAGGTGTTCTAGGGGGGGAGGGGGTCAAGCTAAATCTTTCCATATCTCACGTAGGGGGGAGGGGGTCTTGACAAATATCACGTTTTTTTTAATATATATAAAAAAAAATTGTTTGATATTAATTATTTAATTTTGATTATTGATTGTAATTTTAAAATACGCAAATACTAGTCTAATAGTATCTTATAGAACAAGTTTTTTTTTCTCAATAATCCAACACGTTTACTGTTCAAATAGAAGTTTTCAAGAATCTCGCGTGAGATTATTGGAGAGGGGGGGGGGGGGGGAGTTAAGTAAAATCGTACGATATCTCACCAAGGGGGGGGGGGGGGGGAGGGGGGTCGAAAATTTTTCAAAAACGCCTCACGTAATTAATGGACGCCCCCTAAGCATAACCGTAAACGAGTCGTATAATAATCATTAAAACTATAAATATCATCTTCACTCACATATATTTTTTATTACACTTGGTAAATGTTTCTTTCTGAGTATGAGTGAAAATATTATGGTGAGTATGTTTAGGGATAAAAACGTTATGACAAAAAACAGTAGGAGTTTAAATATATTTACATTAAAGATGTTATTAATTACAATTTTCGGAAAAATCAGTGTTATGAGCATCGCCGGTAGCACTACAAATAGTATGAATGAATTTTTTTAGGAAGAATGATCATTCGGATTACAAATAGTTAGGAAAAATAATTTCGGGTAAAGAACTTTAGGTGAGCCAATATGGACCCCTTTGGCAATCATGCAAACAAAATTAAATTCTAAAAGAATGACGCTATGATTCATTTTATCAATACTCAATATTTAACAATACTGGTGAATGGAGTCCTATGGGACACACCTTTGCGGCTATAATATCACGCGTCTGTCAGACTTCTTTACTTACCATAAAGTATTCCGAGTTGTGTGGTTGGTACCGATCGGTACAGGTATAATATTTTTATGTTATACTAAGCATATAAAGAAACCAGTATATACAGTAGAACTCCGATTATCCGATTATAGACCGATTTGGCTAATTCTTGTTTTGCTGTGTTTATAATTGTCAGGAGAAGGTTCTTATGTAAGACAAATCTGGAATAGCAAACGGGAAACTTGGACCCGTGCGAAGCCGGGGCGGGCCACTAGTATTATATAAAATCAATTAAAGTTATGTGACTAGTGATTGTAAATATATTAATTTTATTATATTTTAAAAATCGTTTGAAAAATATACATACACTAGCTGCGCCCCGCGGTTTCACACGCGTAGTTCCCGTTCCCGTAGGAATTTCGGGATGAAAAATAGATGTTGGCCGATTCTCAGACCTACTGAATATGCTCACAAAATTTCATGAGAATCGGTCAAGCCGTTTCGGAGGAGTATGGCAACGAAAACTGTGACACGAGAATTTTATATATTAGATATAAGTAAAAATTAAATAACATTCTCATGTTGTTTCCATATAAAATACATACATAATTAGACTAAGGGCCTATGGGTCGTGGGGCTTTTGGGACCGGGACCGCGGTCCAAACTTACACCTTTTAATTTTATATTCTTTTTGAGTAGTATTTCGGGACCACAAGAAAAATGAGTTTAAAGTACAGTTAACAAAAACATAGCAAATAAATTGAATATAAATATATCTTCTTCTACAGAGTGAACTTTTCAAGTGGGCGTGGTAGACTAAATCCGAAAAAATGCTAAAAGAAGTCTCGAGACCTATTTTGATAAAAACAAAAACTACATCATTATATTTTTGAAAAATCTATATTCTTTGCCAGGAATCAAACCAGTTGAGTATGCCACAAAAATGTACACACCCTGTATTATCGTGTCATCTGAAAGTGTTGCTATTAAAGAAACTACTCTTTTCAGCATTTATTGAGATTCCTTTATAAGTAGTTTCGGATATCGTCTACCAAACCTACTTGAAAAATTCATCCTGTATAGTTATAATATAGTTTTCAACACACTTGCTCATAAAGTGGCTCTTATTTTTCCGCAATCAGGCACATAATGACACCTATTATTCACAAGTGAGTTATAGATTTTTTAAGGTGCTTTGTTTTTAAAAATGTTTCGGTACAAAAAAGATCGTGTAAATAGATTTTAAAAAGAAATTCTCACCATTATGCCTTACTTTTGGTACGTCCATGGTTTAATTCTGTGTGTGAGGCAGTATCTTGACAGTATGTACTTTATGTTGACTTCAATCATTTTTTTTATAAGTACTTATAATATTCTTATAATCTATGCCCATTATAATTTCCATTGTTGTGTTGGATGCGCGCGAATAGGAAAACTGTTTGTTTATTAGCGACAACATAGCCGAGGATAGTAATCATCAATATACACGTGTATCATACAACGTTTTTCAACACACATGCGAAAAAAAGAATAAGAAAATAACATTTTTCATTAATAAAGGAACAATTTACATATTTGAGCGCATCCAACACAACAATGGCGATCGGTATAACATTTAAACAATATACTTATAAAAAATGGACGAATGAATGAATGAATGGAATCGACCATAGACGTACCAAAAGTAAGACAACATAGTTGAATTTGTTTTTAAAATGTATGGACACATTTTTTTTGGTATCGATACTTTTTTAAAAACAATGCAACTTAAAAAAACTTTTAACTCACTTGTGAATAATAGGTGTCATTATGTGCCTGATTGCAGAGAAATAAGAGAATAGGTCGCGGTTCGTGCGTCGTCGAATTTATGTAAACATGTAAGTTGGTCGCGGTTCGAGCGTTTTGTAAGATATAATAAAAAATGGCTTTATTGAATAGTCGCGTTTCGTGCGCCCAATCATTTTGGTTCACTTTGATTCGTTCGTCATTAGTATTTTACATCAAATTCACAGATTTACTAACGGAATAGACATGGCAAAGGGCTTACCTCGCAAGTCACAGATACTTGAAATAATTGAAGTATTCCAATGAAACTAAATATTATCTTAATTTAGTTTCAAACATATAGGTATTATTGTTGTAAAGACTTAATATATGTATTTAAATATACTTACTAAGAGTATAAGAATTTTTATTTAAAAAATAACGCTTTAAGGTTATGCTGTCCTGGTACTTCTAATAGTAAATTCTCCAAGACCAAGACCTTATTTAATATTGTGAATCAATTTAACAAAGTTTTAGACCTATTCTACATTTCTGTTCTCCTGGTATTTAAAATAAATTATTGTAAAATTTCTTATACATAATGTTTATTTTGAACACAGCAATTTGTTTTTTTTTTGTTAACTGTACTTTAAACTCATTTTTCTTGTGGTCCCGAAATACTACTTAAAAATAATATAAAATTAAAAGGTGTAAGTTTGGACCGCGGTCCCGGTCCCAAATGCCCCACGACCCGGGCCTATATGGAAAATTAAGTTTTAAAAATATTAATTTAAGCTTTATATTGTAAATATAGCATATTTAATTCATAATGGTTTTCTTTTATTCAATTCTAACTTCCTAACTAATATTATAAATGCGAAAGTAACTCTGTCTGTCTGTTACCTTTTCACGGCTAAACTACTGAACCGATTGACTTGAAATTTGGTACAGGGGTAGCTTATGGTCCGGGAAAGAACATAGGACTTTTTATCCCGATATTCCCACGGGAACGGGAACTACGCGGGTGAAACTGCGGGGCGCTGCTAGTTTCTTGATAAATAATACCCCTTTGCCTTCCTATACTCCTTATTATACTACTAGTGCCCCGCGGTTTTACCCGCATAGTTCCTGATCCCGTAGGGAATTTCGGGATATAACATAACCTTTGTCCTTTCCCGGACCATAAGCTACACCTGTACTGAATTTCAAGTCAATCGGTTCTGTAGTTTAGCCGTGAAAAGGTAACAGACAGACAGAGTTAATTTCGCATTTATAATATTAGTAAGGATATAATGGGTGTGTGTGAGTGTGTGCGTAGTTTGTGATACCCTAGATACAAGTTACGGACTTAGTAAGGGGTCAGTTACTGTAATGAGATGATAGAGGGAGTGATTATTATGTTATATGTATCTACCAGTGAAAGTGCCATCAAAATCGGTACAGCAGTTTCAGAGATAGCAAATACTCATTGCTTGACTTAGGAATCGAAGCCTGGACTGGCTTGGTAGGTTGTATTAAGTATTACAAATAAAAACAATTAAATAAGTAAGTACAAATACCTATTTTTATTAAGATCATAATTTTATGTACTCACGTTATTTATTACATAATATCTCAATTTTTCACATATTTTTACACATTTTTTTGCATTGAATTTCAAAATTACGCCATTTTCGGCTTCTTGATTATTTATATAAAAAAGTATTACTTAAAAACTAGTTTTATAAAATAGTTTAATCAAAATACATTATTATTTATTTCAAGCCGATATTTAATATTTTGTAAAAGATAAAAACATTTTGTATCGAACTACTGGTCGTAGAGAGCTGTTTGGCACGTGTGTTAGGGGGGGGGGGGGGGGAGATTTTACCACCATGAAATTGTAGGTAAAAATGGAGCCCAAACTTGGAACAACACCTACGTCTCTGTGGGCCGATCTCTCTTTTTAGTCAGACTCTCTCTTTCTAGAGGTTACCTTAGTTAGAAAGAGAGAGCCTGCCCACAGAGACGCGATAGTGATACATAGGTTATGCTTCAAGTAGGTATTCGAAGTGTCGACTCCATTTTTACTTATTACTTCATGGTTACCACTAAGAGAGGATTTTTGAAACCCCCCTCTTGGCGGAGAAAAGGGGGAAAACCCAACTGTCGGATGCCATTATTCCACGCGGGCAAAAGCTAGTTTGGTTTTTAAAACAATAGCTGGTGATATCGGCTTGAAATGAATATAGGTCTTGAGAAACATCAGATTTTATATACCCATCGTGTTGGAATGAACATAAGCCGCCTTATTTGCGTTGCATTTTTAGTCCGGTTTAGCACTAAACCAGGTTTTACAATCAATTTTGAATACTGTCAAAGTGACAGATTTGACTGACAAGGTGTCAAATGCTTACCAGGTTTTGTTAAACCAGACTAAAAATGCAACGCAAATTAGGCAGAAGGTGTTCATAGAGTCGGTTTAACTGATCAGTTGAACTGGCGTCCATCCAAAAATTGTCGTCAATCACCGGAGCGATTCCAGATTCCAGTGGGAAAATCTAGTTGCTTAAAACTTTTGGAGTGACGTCACAGTTTCTAGTTGGCTTAAAACTTTTGGAGTGACGTCACAGTTTATAGTTGGCTTAAAACTTTTGGAGTGACGCCACAGTTTTGTGTGGACTGATCGGTTCAACTGACTCGTCAATGGCCACATTGGCTGACGGCTCTAAGGGCAGGCGGCCGGCTTGGAGATGGCGACGCGGCACACCAAGCCTTTGAGGTCCGTTAACGCTTCAGTTTGCAGGACTTGGTCGTATTTCTGGAAATATAACAAAATATTAATTAAAATGAATAAATAACTAATTTACAATGACATTTTAATAGTTTTTCTGACTTAGGTATTCTGAAAAATATAAATCAATTTAGAATGACATTATAGTGGTTTGCACATATTTTTTTTAGCCTATCGTGTCCCACTGCTTTGCAAAGGCTTCCCTTAAAATAGTAATTAATACATAATATAGAAAAAATAGTTAAGAATGAATTTTTATAGGGTCACAAAAAGGTTTTGAATTTTGTTTGAAAATAGGTACACAAAAAAATTCCTCGACTAGGACTTGAACCTAGTACCATGACAATGCTACGGTTCAGAAAGGTACAAGTTTGAATGTATTTGACAATATTTTAATTATTGAGTCACAATCTTTTCTGTGCCGGCGGCCAAAATTGTAAGCTCCTATTGTCATTGTGACTCTACTGTCATTTGGATACATTTTCAATAAACTGACAACCAAAAGATGCGATTACAGCGACGCTGTCACCGGCACAGACAAGATTGTGACTCTATAATAATTTTGACTTCTGATAAGACTGTCTTAGAAGAGGGTAAGTCCAAATAAATCCTTATTATTATAATAATATTGAAAATGATTCTGTAACGAAGTTTGTATTTGTGAATGAGTGTGTGCGTAGTTTCTGATACCCTAGATACAAGTTACGGACTTAGTTAGGGGTCAGTTACTGTAATGAGATGATGGAGGGAATGATTATGTTATGTTTCAGTAACATGTGTAATACTTACACGGTCCTGAGAATAAAATAAATAAGACTTTAAGTTAATGTTCTTTCATGGATTTGACTTAAGCTTTTGATTGATAACTTGGGATTAGAGAGAAAAAAATTGGTAAAGGTAGTGTTTTGGGCCCTCTCTTATTTCTGGTATACATTAAAGACAATTCAAGTAATTTATTAATCTGTGACTTTATGTGAAACAGCTACTGCGAATATTAATGACATTCAATAACAAAATCTAACGGAAAAGGGTATTTTAGTAACTTAAGTATTTATTATTAATTAACGTTTTCGCTGTTATTTTCTTTGAATTTATAACAATTTTGTTATCATTCACCTTACATTTTATAACGACTACTATTGAAAGTTTTTATAAATAATGTTAATGTACTTTGCTTGTACCCTAGACCTTACCCTATAAACTAAATTAAATATAAATTTTAATAATAACACTAACATTTAAAACATATCCAAGTACAAAAATAATATAAATATACACCCCTATTTTGAAATGATGGGACTTATTAAAATCAGAATATCGGTAGCAGTAACTGAATCCATATATCCAATAAAAATATCAAAAATGATAGTCAATAAGTTATCTTTAAAAAATACTAAATAAATGCCGTATTACCAGACGGCACACTAGCTATCAAGTATTCTGTGACGGCTCGGGTCGATGACCGCGCTCAGCTGTGTATCGCAGCGTTCGCCTGTTGTTCGGTGTAGAATAACAATAAAATTCGGCGGGATTTTGAAAAACTTTGACTTATCATAACTTTTCAAATAAAACCAAAAGATAAAAACTAACTTCACTATTATATTGTCACCCGTCGTTTACATTAGCTGAGTGATTAAGTATCTCGAATTCAAAATAGGGGTGTATATCTGTCTGTCTCTAGTTAACATTGTATAAGGGCCTATTTCACCATATTCAAGTAACGTTCTGAGCAACACATGTTTTGTCTTTGTCACTTGATATAAAGTAAGAAAGAGACAAAACTAACTTTACTTGGTGAGTAACTTTACTTGAAGGTCGTGATAAAGGCCCTAAGTGTGACACAGAGTGGCTACAGTAAGGTGTGTGCCGGTTGCCTCACGATGTTCCCTTACCTCGTTAATGACGATGGTGGGCACGAAGGCGAGCGGGCGCGCGAGCGCGTCGGTCTTGTCGCCGTAGGAGGCGAGCAGCGCGTCGCCCGCCGCGCCGCCCGCGCACTGCTTCAGCTTGCTCGACTCGCCCGCCTTGTTCTGCTTCGAGAGGCACTGTGGAATAGGAGAATTATAGTGTGACAATATGACTTTTAAGTGTGACTGTGACTTTTAAGTGTGACTGTGACTTTTAAGTGTGACTATGACTTTTGAGTGTGACTATGATTTTAAAGTGTGACAATGACTTTAAAGTGTGACAATGACTTTGATGGTTGAATGCGTAGTCACTGTATGTTAAACTATGACTGAAATGTAACTGAAATCAAAGTGTGTCTGTGACTTTCAAATGCAACTACGATTTACGTGTGACTTTATTGTCACTGTATGTGTGACTATTACTTTCAATTATGACTGCGACTTTAAAGTATGACTGATATTGACTTTGCAGTATGAGTCATACTGAAAGTCGCAGTCATACTGTATGACTGCGACTTTCAAGTGTGACTAACTGTGACAGTGACTCACCGTGTCCAAGAACTTGTCGGGGCTGTTCTGCGACATGAGGCAGATGATTATCTCCATCTTGTCCGTATCCGCGAGGCTCTTATCCTTCAGGATACAAGCTTGCAGCTGTGGATAATATTAAACAGGTTATTCAGTATTTTATAAAAAACATATACCAGCCCGAGTTTCTTGCCGATTCTTCTCGGCTGATGTAATTTCCGAATCGGTCGTAGATTCATTGACGTTCATAAGTGCCTCATTGAGGCTTTAACTGAATAAATAATTTTTGACTTTGACTTTGTTAGATACAACATCCTTACTTAATATTATAAATGCAAAAGTAACTCTGTCTGTCTGTTACCTTTTCACGGCTAAACTACTGAACCGATTGACTTGAAATTTGGTACAGGGGTAGCTTATGGTCCGGGAAAGGACATAAGCTATGTTTTATCCCGAAATTCCCACGGGATCGGGAATTACGCGGGGCACAGCTAGTATCCTATATATCCTCACCTTGTTCCCGTAGCACTCGTCCTCTCCGTGATGGCACAAGAACTTCCATTTACCGTTCACGTTGTCGTGCTGCGAAGGGAAACACGAATTTCAATATATTTAGATTTTAAATATTTTTTTCCTTAAAGCTTATAAGGTAAGGGAATTTTTTTTTCGTTTTAATTTTTTTAAGGTGCTCCTTCACCGGGAGCATTCGCGTGTAATGTAACGTTACAGATTTGAGCATTACATCAGTGAAGGAGAACCGAGCATTACAATGCGCACCTTGTAATTTATTAATTGTTATTATTACACGCGAATGCTCGTTAGTCAGGAAGGTATTATTGTAATGTAATGCTCAAAGACGAATCTGTAACGTTACATTACACGCGAATGTTCTCAGTGGCACCTTTACATTAAACAGTGTTGGACTTGATTAAACCTCGCCTGATAGAAAACGATGACACACCTTACATGTACACTGCCGGCCAAAAGTTTGAGACCACTTGGTACACAACTTATAAAATGAAAAATATTTTGAAATTGTGTATGATAACGAAACAATATACACACCTGCGTTATCTATGAATAATAACGAATGTCTATACACCATTTCTCTAATCTATTTCATACAGATCATACCACAAATGAGCATTGTTTAATTACCATAGATGAGTGCCGCGTTCGAGCCAGGTGTCACAATTATTGTAATATTTTATGGCGGCTCCTTTGTACTTGTTGGGTTATTGTTTAGCGTTGACCTTAGGTTGTTGAATATTTAGGATTATTTTTAGGTCATAAAACCTATTCATAACATGATTATTTAAGGAGTTATTCCTGCTAGAGTCTATTCAGTCTGTACTACTGTTCTGTTAAGTGAAGATCTTCAAAAATGGGAAAAGTGCGTGAAATCTCAAGTGAAACACGTTCCGCTATTGTTGTTTTACACAACGAAGGCAAATCTGAACGTGAAATTGCTGCTAAGATGAAGTTATCGAAGACTTGTGTTCATAACGCAGTAACTCTCTACAGGAGAACCGGCAGTCATCAAGACCGTCCGCGCTCGACAAGGCTAAGAGCGACCACTTCTAGCGAAAATCATTTCATCGTTGTAACAAGCAAGCGTAATAGACGCTTAACAGCACCAGAAATCCGCTCTGAAGTCAATAAAAGTCGATCAAAACCTGTATCATTGACAACAGTAAAGGGAAGACTGAGAGATGCCAATTTGTTTGGTCGCGTTGCTGTTCGAAAACCACTGTTACGGCCTCAAAACAAAAAGAAACGGATGCAGTGGGCCCTTACCCATCATAATTGGACTGAAGAAGACTTCAAAAAGTTCTTTGGACTGATGAATCGAAGTTTGAAATATTTGGTTCGAAAAGAAGAGTTTTTGTACGGCGTAGTGCCGAAGAAAAGATGATGCCAGACTGTGTAGTGCCTTCAGTCAAACATGGTGGAGGCTTTATTATGGTCTGGGGATGTTTTTCTGGCTTTGGAACCGGAGATTTAGTCCCTATCGAAGGAATTATGAATAAGGAGCAGTACAAAGAAATATTGGAGCGAAATGCAGTTCCATCCGGGTTGCGTTTGATTGGAGATGGATTAATTTTCCAACAAGATAATGATCCTAAACACAGTTCTAACCTATGCAGGGGTTATTTACAATATAAAGAAAGAGAACAGGTGTTGAAAAACATGGTGTGGCCCCCTCAGAGTCCAGATCTCAATCCTATAGAACTTTTGTGGGAGGAGCTCGACAGAAACGTCCGAAACCATTGTCCAACTTCGAAGGAAGACCTCTGGAGGATCTTACAAGAAAGTTGGAACAATGTTTCACAAGAAACAATGAATAAATTAATAGCCCGGATGCCTAGATTAGTTAAAAACGTGATTAGATGTAGGGGAGGCTTTTTTGATGAAAAGTCAGTTTAAACTGTTTATTTTTTTTTATAATTAATAATTGTAATTAGTGAGTAATTTTGTTGATTTTATATGTAATTGTAAGTTGATTATTTAAATAAAAAAAGTTATAAGTTTTACAATACTTATTTATGTAGTTTTATTTCATTTTGTATATTTTTCATGGTGGTCTCAAACTTTTGGCCGGCAGTGTATGTATCCAGAAATTTAAAGATTTTTAAAATTAAATATGAAAATTCAAATAACTGAATAGACTTACGGTCGGCCCCTATAAATGAAAAATAGAATTCAGTTCCTGTTTTCGATTTCTCATTTAAATAAATAAGTTTATCATTTATTACAGCCAGCCCTGGCCTATTTTTGACCAATTTATTTATTTATGATTGGTGGATATCGAATGCTCTGGTGGAAAGGCAGGCACCCATAGGAAAGGTTCATATCTGACGGAACATGCGTCGCGTATTATCGGTCGCGTAACGCCAGAACAGACAAATGTATAGAAAAACACTTGACCGTTCACACTCAACGCACTAACGTATAATCGGTTGAGTGTGAACGGTCAAGTGTTTTTCTATACATTTTTATGCTAGGCTAGCATGACTTCGAAAACGCGATAGATACAGCGATTTATTGACATCCAACTGTCAAAATTTGATATAAAATACCCGCCACATTGAATTTTACCACGTGATTAATTTTATGACATTTGGTCATGCTCGCGAAATCGATATAGCTATTTATTGACATCCAACTGTCAAAATATAATAAATATAGCCGCCATATTTAATTTCTCATATCGTAGCACGCCATAATTCATTTGGTCATGCTCGCGAAATCGATATTATTTCGTGGTATCTATATATTTTATCACGAACAGTCATGCTAGGCTGGGATAGGATTTAGAATAAAACATTAGAAGCCTTAGTTGCGTTGCATTTTTAGTCTAGTTTAGCACTAAACCAGGTTTTACAATCAATTGTGAATACTGTCAAAGTGACAGATTTGACTGACAAGGTGTCAAATGCTTACCAGGTTTTGTTAAACCGGACTAAAAATGCAACGCAAATAAGGCAGGATAAGTATACTCACAGTGCTCTTCCCGTAGGGCACCATCTTGACCTTTACAGACCCTCTGAAGTCCCTCCAGACGGGCGCCAGTTGCGATGTGATGAACGTCTTACTGTCCGGGCAGAGCGACTCGTAGTACACTGCTATTTTAACCTGGGGAGGAATGTTGAAAATGGTGTGTTTTTGGGTAATAAGGTGCAAAAATTATGGAAATTGCTATTTTTGGTGATATTTGAAGGGTCATATTTTCTTTATTATTAAGTTATTAAACGGATGGACATTGGCTAGGTATAGTATGGCCATATAACAATTGCAAAGGCATTATTCAAGAAGGAAAAAGAGTTTTCAACACACTTGCTCATAAAAGGCCTAAATACCAAAAAAAATCGTGTCCATACATTTTAAAAACAAAATTTTACTATGTTGCCTTACTTTTGGTAGGTCTATTACATTCATTCATTTGTCCATTTTTTTATAAGTATTTCTTTTAGTCTGTGGCCGCTACGGCGGTTAGCACCAACTTTACAAACTTGTACCATAAATAAGTATTACAATATTATTTAGGATACAGAATAATTCTTACGGACTTTTCATCCTCAAAATACCTTTTTATTGGGATTTTATGGCGCCACAGCTGCTTTATAATACTTCTAGGATATATGAATAAATATCATTATAAATACCTTGTCGTCATTCTTCTTGGTCTTCCCGTACACTCCGCAGAAAACCGCCGTCACACACAGAGCTACGAGGATCTTCATTCTGTACTGGGAAAACAGAAATGGTACCGTTAATATCACTACATAGTATAAAACAAAGTCGCTTTCTCTGTCCCTATGTATGCTTAGATCTTTAAAACTACGCAACGGATTTTGATGCGATTTGTTTTAATACATAGAGTGATTCAAGAGGAAGGAGGAAGGACATTAGTTATAAGTGACATTTGTATTTCATTTTATTTAAAAAAAATACCAGCCCGAGTTTCTTGCCGATTCTTCTCGGCTGATGTAATTCCGAATCGGTGGTAGATTCAGTGACCTTTATAAGTGCCTCATTGAGGCCTTAATTGAATAAATAGTTTTTGAATTTTGAAAAGGATTTTAGCATAATTTGATTCTCGAATTCTCACGGGAGCGGGAGCTATGCGGACGAAACCGCGGGGCGCTGCTAGTTTACATTATATACTACTATACATGACACAAAGAGGAAAGATTTGATTGTTTGTTTGTCCGTTTGCATTGAATAGGCTCCGCAACTACTTACAGAGTAACTCTTTAGTAATCTGTGCTACAAGACCGATTTGGATTTTTCTTTAGGATTATTGATAGGATTATTAGATAGGTACTTTTCAGGAATATACATAGTTGTAAGAACAAGGCTTCCTTTTTTATTCCCGTATTCGGAATTAAAGCCGTTCCAGTCCGCGTCGTTCCCGTTCCCGTGGGAATACGGTATTCCCACGGGAACGGGAACGACGCGGACTAAACCGTGAGGCACAACTATAACCTATAACATAACACGACCAACCAATAGGACTGAAATGTATAAGCATAATCATTCCCTCCATCATCTCATTACAGTAACTGACCCCTAACTAAGTTCGTAACTTGTATCTAGGGTATCAGAAACTACGCACACACTCATTCACACACCGCTAGGCCGAGACAAACATTTGTGGTTCACACAAATATTCACCCCGCACGGGAATCGGACCCGCAGCCTTACGGATGGCAGTCCGGCATGGTGACCACTCTGCTATCGAGGTCGTCGTATCTGTACAGCTTTTGTTATCCATAAGAACTTGCGTCCGATTGCACCGTGCGTGTCTAATATAAGAAACTTTTAACGAGTGGTCATCAGGTTAGTGAAACTGTGTGTCACTCTCGTGTGAGCGGGGAAACTATCAGGGAGAGGGTGTGTTAGTGAGAGGAGCGGGAGGCGGAGCGATGAGCGGAGCGGGGTAGAATACGTTGATTAGGTTTATTGCCATTTTTTTTTGTTGTTGTTGTTATTATTATCATTTTTATAGATTTTTGTTTACTGTTTTTATGTATTCCGTGACACCCCCTAGGGCACAACTGGAAATCAGTGCTGTGATCCTGGGCCTGCCCTTGATCACAGTTATTTGCTGAGTTGTGTCCTTTTGGGCAACACACTTCAACATTTATAAGAATGGTGTTTAAAATATTGTTTATGTAATTGTTAGTTTTTGTGTGAAGCCCAAATAAACGATTTTCTTTGTTTTTCTTTTTTCTTTTTCCATTTCGCACCATTAATTACTAAAGCCCTACGAAAAATGTATATTGCGTTAGATATTTTAACTCCTATTTGAAACTTTTAGTGTAATACGAATAATTTTATTTTATTGGTGACAAACCACTATTCCTTCTCATTGCACCATCATGAAGGTTTTGCCATCACTGAAGATTTCTTCATTAGACCGATATTTTACTTTTCTTTACAAAAAAAGAAACATCTTTTATGTAAAACTTGTTTTCTTAATATTTTATTTTCAACTAGTAACGCTTCGCGGTTTCACCCGCGTTCCCGTTCCCGTGGGAATACGGGGATAAATATAGCCTATGTCACGCACTGATATATTAGATTTCCATTAGTAAAAAAAAAAACTGAAATCGTTTTTGGAGCCTATTCGTCACAAACAAACAAATCTTTTTTATAATAATTATTAGTGTAGAAAACCTATTCTATCTTATTTGTTTTATGTATTCTTTTCTCACTAAATCGCTACAGCTTATGAACACAATCACTCCCTAACCATTACCTGAGGTCAACAGTTAACGACCTAGTCACAATAACATGCAATCACTATTACATACATACACTAGCGGCACCCCGCGGTTTCACCAGCATAGTTCCCGTTCCCGTAGGAGTATGGGGATAAAATTATGCTAAAAACCTTCCCACTGAATCACTCTATCTATTAAAACAAACCGCATCAAAATCCGTTGCGTTGTTTTAGAGAATTTTATCCCCATATTCCTACGGGAACGGGAACTATGCTGGTGAAACCGCTGGGCGCCACTAGTTATAAATATAATCTTCTTTTGAAGTTGGTTAAAAGAAGACCTACGTACAATCAATATAAAATATGAATATCGATAGTACGTAGTATGTTCTTTAGAAAGTTGTATTCACATCTTCACATGTCTCTCGGTAAGGAACAATAGCTTTTCATTCAGTTTTTCCTCTTTTGACTAGCTGTACGTCACGGTTTCTTACGTGTTAGTACCGAATTTTATAAAAAGAATGTTATGATTGTTTGTATGTTTGTTTGTTACGATTTACTACTGAACCGTTTACATAAATTCTTTCACTAAAAGCTGCATTATTGTGGAGTGACATAGGCTATATTTTATCCCGAAATTCCCATGGGATTGGGAACTATGCCGGTAAAACCATTCGGCAAAGGTAGTTTAACATTAGATAACATACTAGCTGCACCCCGCGGTTTTACCCGCGTGAATCCCAATCCCATAGGAATTTCGGGATAAAAAGTATCCTATGTGTTATTCCTAGTTATAAGGAACATCTGTACCTTTAATCTAAATCGATACAATAGTTTTTGCGTGAAAGATTAACAAACATACAAACTCATAAACATACAAACTTTCGCATCATCACTACATAGTATATTAATTTCAAAATTTAAAAAACCCCCAACACAGTTACTTTCAAACCCCATAACTTTTAAGCGGGTCAACCGAAACATGTCTAAGAACAATCGCCAAAAACTTAATTGAAATCGGTTCATCCGTTCGGGAGCTATCACGTCAAACTTATAACACCCTTCTTTTTGCATCGGGGGTTAAAAACAAAGTCGCTTTCTCTGACCCTATGTCCATATGTATGCTTATATCTTTAAAACTACGCAACGGATTTTGATGCGGTTAGTTTTAATAGATAGAGTGATTCAGTGGGCAGGTATTTAGCATCATTGTATCCCCATATTCCTACGGGAACGGAAACTACGATGGGGGAAACCGCGGGGCGCCGCTAGTTTATAATATTAGTATGTATTACAACATATTACATAAACTAAACACACCTAGTGAGATAATGTACCTATTACCAACGCGTATCCATAAAAAAACACACATCAATATAAAGTACTACATTGTATAACTCTGACGAACTAGTTAGGTATTACAGAACAATGCATTTGGTCTAGATCTAGTTCTAGGTACCAATTAAGATCTAGGTTGTAATTAAATTGATTGAGTAATGACTAATGATGTATGTACTAGGTATCTATACTGATACTAGCTGTGCCCCGCGGTTTCACACGCGCCAAATCTGGTTAAATTGAAAACCGACCCCAAATAGACATGGGATAAAGGTTCGGAAAAGAAAGAACGTATATAGTTATTATTTTTCACTAGTGAATCAAGCGTGTCATTATTCAACTGTTTTTGCACAAATAAGAGCCCCTTTATGAGCAAGTGTGTTGAAAAAATACTTATATGTACCTATATAATCAAAAAGTAGCATGTTGAGGTTGCGGGTGCAGAAATTTAATTCCAGACATCCCGGTCATTGATGTAGGGGTCAGTCACTATAATGAGATGCTGGAGGGAATGATTATGTTATGTAATTTTGTTTATCAATGCCTTTCTATCGCAGTCGAGTAACAATATTGGTTAAATGAAAAGATATATAATAAGCACCCTTTACACAAGATTAAATATGTCAAAGGGCTTCCGTGTGTTGGCTTTGGCCCCATACTAGCCTTCCAATAGACCGGGACTCCTTAATAGTCCCGTGAATGGAAAAGACATAACAATAATAATAATATATCTTTATATCAGACAGGGTCCATATAAGTCACAATATAATAGTAATAAAAATAGGAAATAATAAAATAAAATAAAAAGTAAAATAAAGAAGCGCATTTTAACATCATAAAACAATATTAAGCCATTTCCTACAAGTGCTGGATAACGGCAGTCTCTCGGCAAGCTGTGTGACGATGGTATGTTTACACATGGCAATTCAAGATATAAATGACGCTATGATATATAATCGATACTTCACGCATTGAGTCTAATCAGTTAGATGCAGTGTAACGTTAATATGAGGTGTTAGAAATCAATTTTCAAAATTACTTTTTTTCACCATAAATCAAATATTTATTTAAATATAATATCCTACTAATATTATAAAGCCGAATGTTTGTGAGTGTGAATGTTTGTTCCTCTGTCACGCAAAAACTGCTGAATGGATTTTAATGAAATTTGGTACAGATGTTCCTCTTACCTAGGAATAACACATAGGATACGTTTTATCCCAAAATTCCCACAAGGTTCCACGCGGGTGAAACCGCGGGTCACAGCTAGTAATATTATAAAGAGGAAAAATTTGTTTGTTTGTAACGAATAGGCTCCCAAACTACTGAACCGATTTAAAAAATTCTTTCACTAATGGAAACCGATATAAAGAGAGGATTTTTGGAAATTTCCCCCCTAGGGGGAGAAAAGGGGGAAATCTCAAATTCTGCCAGAAGTTACCACGCGGACGAAATCGCGGGCGAAAGTTAGTATATTATGAAACTTAAAAATATGTTTTAAACTACTTACTTTTTTATTTAAATTCCACACATAAATGAACATGGGCTGAGTATATAACACTATCTGCCACAGAGTCTCAATTACAAGTGATATTATTTTTAAACACAAACATATCTGAGGTCAAGCTGTACTCGACCTCTTTAGATATCGCAAAGAAATTATAATAATACTAGAGGCACCCCGCGGTTTAACCCGCGTAGTTCCCGTTCCCGTAAGAATATGGAGATAAAACATGCCTATGTTCTTTCCCGGACCATAAGCTACCCCTGTACCAAATTTCAAGTCAATCGGTTCAGTAGTTTAGCCGTGAAAAGGTAACAGATAGACAGAGTTACTTTCGCATTTATATTAATAATATACTTAGTAAATTTAAGTAAGTTTATAATATTAGTAAGGAATATTAAGGATTTGTCGCAGGATATTGTCAAAGCCGTTTTATTTGATACTAGATGAGCTCCGCAGTTTCACCGCTCCCGTACCAATGCGGGAATAAAATTATGTGAGTCCAGTACTAGTTCAATATTTTCTTAGCGATATCAAGAGGTCAAAACCTGACCTGAGATTATATTAAACTAGCAGCGCCCCGCGGTTTTACCCGCGTAATACCCGCTCCCGTGAGAATGCGTAGCTCGTAGTATCATACAATCTCGGCACAATTCACCATCGTGTGTTAAAACATTAAGTAACAGCGCCATCTATTGGTAGGATTTGTGACTACAAAAAGTTACAATAAAACATACGATTACTTATACACAATCCCGTGGGAATTTCGGGATAAAAAGTATCCTATGTGTTATTCCTAGTTATAACTACACTTGAGAGCAAAGAAATCGCACACCTGCTAAATTTTCGTTTCAAGGTTGTTTTTTTTAAAACATCTTAATTATAATTGATAATTTTAACTTCTCTCACTTCCTGGACTTGCTGACAGAGCTTAACAGCATTCAACTGGTGATTTCTTAATGATGAGGTCACAAAAAATGGTCATCACGCTCCAATGCTGTGCTTTTTTGGCCAGAACCTCATCGGCGAATAAATCTACGACTTTCTTGATAACGCTGATATACTCGCCAAATAGCGTTTTGGCATAAATTCAACTGTCTGGCTATTTGAATCTGGTTGTGGCCAGGTTCAATTAGCGCAACCACTTGACCTGACATTTCTGGTGGGGTATCCATTTTCTTGTTTCGAATGTGGACGTGTTCTATAGCTGACTTTCCCAGCTATGATTTGATATGCAGATGATGCAGTTTCACCTAACCCTTCACCTTTTATACCCGCTCTTAGTCGCTCAATTAGCACTACCTGAAACGAGTGGATTTCCGATCCAATTGTTCTTTTGGCTTTACTGTAATGAATTTTAGGGTTATGGATTAGCTTAAGGTGTTATCTGAAAGCTGACAGTGTGTACTTCAATTCAGTATATAAACGGGAATAAAAATATAAGCATGTTTAAAAAAAAACAACCTTGAAACCAAAATTGAGCAGGTGTGCGATTTCTTTGCTCTCAAGTGTAGTTCCTTATAAGGAACATCTGTACCAAATTTAATCAAAATCGATACAGTAGTTTTTGCGTGAAAGTGGAACAAACATCCAAACTCACAAACATCCAAACATACAAACTTTCGCATTTATAATATTAGTAGGATAGTAGGATAAATATCACTCGGAGTCGCGAATTCGTGTAGTCTGATAGTGTTTCTAAATTAAACTCATGTTTAAATGTTTGCGGATACATAAAGACGTATGTAAGTAGTTTTATCATTATTTTAATCACTACATAGTATAAAACAAAGTCGCTTTCTCTGTCCCTATGTATGCTTAGATCTTTAAAACTACGCAACGGATTTTGATGCGGTTTTCTTTAATAGATAGAGTGATTCAAAAGGAAGGTTTTTAGTATAATTTTATCCCCATATTCTTACAGGAACGGGAATTACGCGGGTGAAACCGCGGGGTGCCGCTAGTATTCATATAAAGTAAATTGCAGCGCCCCGCGGTTTCATTCGCGTAGTTCCCGTTACTGTAAGAATATGATGATGAATTATGCTAAAAACCTTCCCACTGAATCATTCTATCTGTTAAAACAAACCGCATCAAAATCCGTTGCGTAGTTTTAAAGATCTAAGCATACATAGGGACAGAGAAAGCGACTTTGTTTTATACTATGTAGTGATGCGAAAGTTCGAATCACCTTTGACTGTATATGGATATGAACCCATTACCCTCGGGTTGAGAGGCGTGTGTCATATTCATTAGACTATCGGCGGTCAGGGGTGTCTTTGACCCTAGAGTAATATTTGAATGGTTGACCCTGGTCAATTAATAATAATGACCTTAAAATGTTTGAAAAAACTGACGACCTCGATGGCAGAGTGGTCACCATGCCGGACTGCCATCCGTAAGGTTGCGGGTACGATTCCTGTGCGGGGTAAATTTTGATGTGAACCACAAACGTTTCTCCCGGTCTGGGTGTGTGTGTGAGTGAGTGTGTGCGTAGTTTGTGATACCCTAGATACAAGTTACGGACTTAGTTAGGGGTCAGTTACTGTAATGAGATGATGGAGGGAATGATTATGTTATGTTAGGTTAGTAAAATGACTGGGCACACGAGACTAACCAACTAGGGCCTCAGTCTGCTATTAATAATGTTGTGATAATGCTACTCAAATGTATTTTAATATCGACATTATGGCCGTTATTTATATTTATTGTCATTTTTGTATTCTCGTATTGAGCCACAATCTTGTCTGTGCCGGCGGCCAAAATTGTAAGCTCCTATTGTCATTGTGACTCTAATGTCATTTGGATACATTTTCAATAAACTGACAACCAAAAGATGCGATTACAGCGACGCGTCACCGGCACAGACAAGATAGTGACTCTATAACCACAGAGACACCATAGCCATATTAATAAGAATACCCAGTTTTTGACACTCTCGTCTCAATATCAACACATTGTCTGGCTGAACAAATAATGTCAAATTGCAGACTTGACACCCAGCACCTCAGCATGTCTGTGCGTGATAAAATATATAGACACCACGAAACAATATCGATTTCGCGAGCATGACCAAATGAATTATGGCGTGGTACGATATGAAAAATTAAATATGGCGGCTATATTTATTATATTTTGACAGTTGGATGTCAATAAATAGCTATATCGATTTCGCGAGCATGACCAAATGTCATAAAATTAATCACGTGGTAAAATTCAATATGGCGTGTATTTTTATCAAATTTTGACAGTTGGATGTCAATAAATCGCTGTATCTATCGCGTTTTCGAAGTCATGCTAGCCTAGCAGGTTACATACATCGTCCGCGGGCCGTCGCTGGTATCATTTTAAGAACAACTTTTGAAACTCGAAAGCGATTTCCTCGCTAAACGAGTTATGACAAGAATTAGGCCAATTAATACTAGTTTTACTTCCAAACAAATTAAAATTAATGGCCGTGTGAAGTCTGTCCGTATTTTGGTTTTCAATATCTTATATCAATATCACTACATAGTATAAAACAAAGTCGCTTTCTCTGTCCCTATGTATGCTTAGATCTTTAAAACTACGCAACGGATTTTGATGCGGTTTGTTTTAATAGATAGAGAGATTCAGTGGGAAGGTTTTTAGCATAATTTTATCCCCGTATTCCCACGGGAACGGGAACTACGGGGGTAAAACCGCGGGACGCTGCTAGTAATGATTAAGGATTAAAATAATAAAATGAATTATTTTTTAATTACGTTATCCTCCGTCGCCGCAGAAATAAACTGTTGACTCCATTTTTATAGCTAATATTTATTAAAAAACTAGAATAAGGAAAATAGTGATTAATTTATCTTTAAATGAAATAATGGTTGATGTTTTCCTCATAACTTAATTAATATTTATATATAACTAGCTACGCCCCGCGGTTTCACCCGCATAGTTTCCGATCCTGTGGGAATTTCGGGATAAAACAATATCCTATGTTCTTCCTCGGACCATAAGCTACCCCTGTACCAAATTTCAAGTCAATCGGTTCAGTAGTTTAGCCGTGAAAAGGTAACAGACAGACAGACAGAAAGACAGACAGACAGACAGACAGAGTGACTTTTGCATTTATAATATTAGTAAGAAGCATGAAGTTGTAGGTAAAAAATGGAGTCCACACTTCGAATACCTACTTGAAGCATACCTATATGTATCACTATCGCGTCTCTGTGGGCAGGCTCTCTCTTTCTAACTAAGGTAACCTCTAGAAAGAGAAGGTCTGACTAAAAAGAGAGATCGGCCCACAGAGACGTAGGTATTTGACTCAAGCTGTTGTTCCAAGTGTGGGCTCCATTTTTACCTACAACTTCATGGTAGGGAGTAAGGAAGTAAGGATAATAATTACTCAGTGCAGAGCGAGACGAGTCGCGGGCGTATCGCACTCATCCTCCTGATGATGGCCACCGGACGTGGCTGAAACTAGTCGAGGGATTCCACTTATAGGTACGTGTAAATATCCCGTAAAAAGAATTATAAACAATGGCGTACGTTTCGTTTAATAATAATAGTTATTTTCATCCCACTAGCTCGGAAAGTATGTTTTTAATCCCCGATATCTGGGGGTAAAAGTCGATTTTAATCTCAAGAGTGGAAAGTATCGGGGTCGCTGTAGGCAGCCCCTGCAGGACCCAAGGCAATTTCGCTAACTGGGAGTAAAAGTCGTTTTTGCGCTCTAGAGGTTAAAGTAAATTTGAATTTAGAACATCGTGTGCACTAAGTGTGATGATGATTTGGATTCACAAACTGTCAAACAACTTTTTTTTATTTCAAATTCAAACTCGGAACCTCCTTGGTGTACTTACTTATTTTTTTATTTGCACTCTTGTATAACAATAGTTATTTGTTATACAAGAGTGCAAAGTTGCTTTTTAACCGGGGCTCCAGTTGAGGACCGAGCCAGCGAAGGATTCTAAAATTGAATCACGAGCGCAGCGAGGGATTCAAAATAAGAATCCTGAGCGTTAGCGAGGGACTCAAAGGAGCACAAGGTTAAAAATTGTTTGCACTCGAGTGCAACACATTATTTTTCATCCCCCCTCAGCGAGGAAATTACTAAATGAAAACATAAAACAATCACAATATTAAATGAAAAGCAAAAATATCACGCGCAAAGCAAATAAAAAAATAAGTAAGTACACCAAGAAGGTTTAGGAGTTTGAATTTGAAATAAAAAAAAAGTTGTATGATAGTTTGTGAATTAAAAACATCGTCACATTTAGTGCACACGATGTTCTAAATTCAAATTTACCTCTAGAGCGCAAAAACGACTTTTACTCCCAGTTATCGAAAATGCCTTGGGTCCTGCAGGGGCTGCCTACAGCGACCCCGATACTTTCCACTCTTGAGATTAAAATCGACTTTTACCCCCAGATATCGAGGATTAAAAACATACTTTCCGAGCTAGTGGGATGAATAAATTGTTTGCACTCGAGTGCAACACATTATTTTTCATCCCCCCTCAGAGAGAAACTTACTAAATGGAAACATAAATCAATCACAATATTAAATGAAAAGAAAATATCACGCGCAAAAAAAAATAAAAAAAATAGTAGGTAGATAAGTTTTGTACACCAAGAAGGTTCCGAGTTTGAATTTTAAATAAAAAAAAAGTTGTATGACAGTTTATTAATCCAAAACATCGTCAAACTTAGTACACACGATGTTCTAAATTCAAATTTACTTTAACCTCTAGAGCGCAAAAACGACTTTTACTCCCAGTTATCGAAAATGCCTTGGGTCCTGCGGGGGCTGTCACAGCGACCCCGATACTTTCCACTTTTGAGATTAAAATCGACTTTTACCCCCAGATATCGAGGATTAAAAACATACTTTCCGAGCTAGTGGGATGAAATAGTTATTTGTTATACAAGAGTGCAAAGTTGCTTTTTAACCGGGGCTCCAGTTGAGGACCGAGCCAGCGAAGGATTCTAAAATTGAATCACGAGCGCAGCGAGGGATTCAAAATAAGAATCCTGAGCGTTAGCGAGGGAGTCAAAGGAGCACAAGGTTAAAAATTGTTTGCACTCGAGTGCAACACATTATTTTTCATCCCCCCTCAGCAAGGAAATTACTAAAATGGAAACATAAAACGATCACAATATTAAATGAAAAGAAAATATCACGCGCAAAGCAAATTAAAAAATAAGTAAGTCTTGTACACCAAGAAGGTTCCGATTTGAATTTTAAATAAAAAAAAAGTTGTATGATAGTTTGTGAATTAAAAACATCGTCACATTTAGTGCACACGATGTTCTAAATTCAAATTTACCTCTAGAGCGCAAAAACGACTTTTACTCCCAGTTATCGAAAATGCCTTGGGTCCTGCAGGGGCTGCCTACAGCGACCCCGATACTTTCCACTCTTGAGATTAAAATCGACTTTTACCCCCAGATATCGGGGATTAAAAACATACTTTCCGAGTTAGTGGGATGAATAAATTGTTTGCACTCGAGTGCAACACATTATTTTTCATCCCCCCTCAGAGAGAAAATTACTAAATGGAAACATAAAACAATCACAATATTAAATGAAAAGAAAATAGGTATCACGCGCAAAAAAAAATTAAAAAATTAGTAGGTAGATAAGTTTTGTACACCAAGAAGGTTCCGAGTTTGAATTTTAAATAAAAAAAAAGTTGTATGATAGTTTGTGAATTCAAAATATCATCACATTAGTGCACACGATGTTCTAAATTCAAATTTACTTTAATCTCTACAGCGCAAAATCGACTTTTACCCCCAGTTATCGAGGATTAAAAACATACTTTCCGAGCTAGTGGGATGAAAAATATTTAATTACCTTCATCTTTAATACTCAAACTAGCTGTGCAACGCGGTTTTACCCGCATAGTTCCCGCTCCCGTGAGAATGCGGGGATAAAATTATACTAAAAACCTTCCTCTTGAATCACTCTATCTATTAAAGAAAACCGTATCAAAATCCGTTGCGTAGTTTTAAAGATGTAAGCATACATAGGGACGGGAAGCGACTTTTTTTTATGCTAGCCTTCCTCAATAAATGGGCTATCTATGGTTGAGGCCAAACGAGCGTAATTTTGTGAGTCGTGAGTCGCAGAATTTCGTTCGCAGAAATTCTGCTGCATTCAGTTTCATAGAAAAGTCCTATTTGATTCACACGGCGTCGCAAAATGAGTTGTCTGCCGACTCACACGCATAATATCAACTGAATTTCGGTCGGGGTGAGGTGGCTAGCTCGCACGATACAAGAATCTGTACAAATGTTTCGGATTACAACTGAAAACACATCCGTCCGCGTGGCAGTCTAACCGAATTTCAGTTGAACGTAAATTTCGCGACTCATTTTACGCGACTCACAACTCACAAAGTTACGCCCGTTTGGCCTCACCCTAACACCGAAAGCATTTTTCAAATCGGACCATTGTTGTTCCTGAGATTAGCGCGTTCAACCAAACCAACTCTTCATAATGTAGGTAATTTAAATGTTTATTATTCGCGTTTATCGCGGTTTTACCCGCATAGTTTCCGATCCCGTGGGAATTTCGGGATAAAACATAACCTATGTCCTCCCCCGGACCATAAGCTACCCCTGTACTAAATTTCAAGTCAATCGGTTCATAGTTTAGCCGTGAAAAGGTAACAGACAGAGTTACTTTCGCATTTATAATATTAGTAAAGGATTATACAATGAAAAATGATTTTTAAATTACTAAACAGTACTTAGTTATAAATCAATTATCTACCTACAAGTTAATAAGACATAATGGATTAGCTAAGCTTATGTACTTACGTGCGAGAATAACCATTCACTTATGTACTTAGCAAACAAAAAATAATATTTATCCATATAAAAAACAAACAATTTGCCTTGAGAACTTAAAAACACTTACTTAAACGTTACTTAACAAAAAAAACTGATTGATTTTACAGTATTTCAACACTATTTAACGAAAAACAGTCAAAATCTTACTAAAATTACGCAAAAACTGCAAGAAATATGACGAAAATAAATTAACTAACCTTTTTTCTGCAACCTTTGTTGTCAAAACGCGGGAATCAACTTTTTAATTTCAATATTGACACATGCGCACTACACTGTTCACCGAAGGCGACTGGCCACTAAGAATGTTTAAAGAAATAATTTATTATTTACGCCGTGTACACACTCAGTTAGTGCCAGTACTTTGATAACGGGATAAATCGAGATTTTACATAAAGTTGTTTGAGTAGTAGATTTAACTGTTTATGTTAAGTTGACTTTTATTATTGCAGTCTCCGGTTTTGCAAATATAAATTATAGGCGACGACCCAAAAATTACAGTTCATATTTAGATGCTGAACAGGGGGTTTCGGATTCGATTCCCGTGCTAAGTTTTTTTTATTAACCTATAGTGTCCCACTGCTGGGCAAAGGTCTCCCTCAAGGAGCTAGGTTAATATTATTAATTTATATGAATCTAGTTTTTCAAATATTATAGTGAACAACATGATAGGATGCGATACATAGGCTTGCGGGATCAATTACCGTGTCAAGTAAATATTTATTACATCCTTGTTTAACTCTGTCAGGGAGTGTGTATGTGTCCGGACTTTCTTATACGTTATAGTAGGCAGGTAATGAATATAGTTAAGGGTCAGCTACAGCTTTAAGAGGATCATAAAGTAATAAATCACTACATAGTATAAAACAAAGTCGCTTTCGCTTTCCCTATGTCCTTATGTCCCTAAGTATGCTTAGATCTTTAAAACTACGCAAAGGATTTTGATGCGGTTTATTTTAATATATCAATTAAAACAAACCGCATCAAAAATCAAACTATATGTGAAAACTTTTAATTGGCCATCAGTACCTACTGCTTCTATATTATATGATTTGTTAGCTGTAAGTTTTCCAAATACAAATTAAAAAAAAAAACCGTTGCGTGTGAAGGTTTTTAGCATAATTTTATCCCCATATTCCTACGAGAACGGGAACTACGCGGGTGAAACCGCGGGGTGCCGCTAGTGATGTATAAAACATATTAGAATTTAGATGAAATACGAAATACGTTGATAAAGATTTATGTAACGTAATTGAAATTATTAATGTTATAGCAGGAAATATTATTAAAATGAATACATTAATCATAATAAAACATATCATATAATCGCTGAGTGTATATTTATATAAGAACTAGCAGCGCCCCGCGTTTCACCCGCGTAGTTTCCGTTCCCGTGGGAATTTCGGGATAAAAAGTATCCTATGTTCTTTCCCGGACTATAAGCTACCCCTGTAACAAATTTCAAGTCAATCGGTTTAGTAGTTTAGCCGTGAAAAGGTAACAGACAGACAGAGTTACTTTCGCATTTATAATATTAGTTAGGATTTATTTTAAAATGTTGGAGAAGTTATACTGGCGCCATATAATATTAATATCATCAGTGGGTGATATGATAAATTATATATACTTAACGCGTTTTTATTACACAACATAATTGATTTCATAATAATATCAACTTGTGGTGATTGAAAATTATCTTTTTTTTGTTTTTAACGAGTGTCTGTATGTGTGTGTGTATCTGTCTGTCTGTGGCATCATAGCTCCCGAACGGATGAACCGATTTCAATTTAGTTTTTTGTATTAAAGGGGACTTACGTGCGAGTGTTCTTAGACATGATTGATGAAAATCGGTTGACCCGTTTAAAAGTTATGGGGGTTTGAATGCAATTGTGTTGGGGGTTTTTTAAATTTTAAATTTAATGTTGTATCAATTAATATCCGTCCATTTTAAAGTTTTTGCAAACCTAACCCAAAAAGATAGACTTTTATAAAAAAACATTAATAGACTATTATGCACTAAACTCCAACATGAAATATGTTGACCAAACCCACTCGACCAATAACTGTAATCGTGTGTAACATACTTTACAAATACGCACTCGATGCCGTGCCTAACTAGTTGCAATTCACTGACCACAGTTGACTAATAAATTATGTGTGTCACGAACGCCAGTAACTACCACATCACACTGGCGTAGTGTGGGAACGACATATTCTTTTAAACTTGGAACGCATGTTGTAACTTTTTTTTTATCTGAAGTAAAAGGGTATTTTATACCAGTTGCATTACAATTACAAAGAGGTTGTATTACTTATATTTTTGTTTTTTTTTTCAACTTGTTTTATGTTGTTGTTTTAATTAATTTTGAAGCATTATACTTCCTAATTATGCTATTATTAGTGTTTATTACGTACTTTTAAAATTTATAAGCAGTTTTTAATTTACTTACATTGTTAATTTTATTTATTCCAATTTTAAATGATGTCTTTTGTTTTTAAAATGTGCTGACTCTTTCCTGTTTGGTATTTTTTTCTTAATACGTTAAAGTTCAAATTAGTAACTTACTAACTGAAAGTAACTTGACTACTACGAATATTAAGCTAGATTTCGACTTCAGCTACTTTTCTAAATACAAAAATCTTTGCTGACTACTTCCTGGTAAACAGTTTCTATGTTTTAGGATATGTATACATATGTAGGATCAGGAGGCGTTATATTAAAACAAGACATACTAGATCATCTTAATTCACTCAGTTTATTAATTATTATCACAATAGACAATAACCACTGAATCACATTAGTTCCATAGAACAATTATTAAAAGAGGAAGGCACGACCGCACCGGGCGACTGTCGGCCAACAACTGCCGTTCCGACTGGCGAGCTCTGCCTTTTATACCGTGGTGGTGGGGAGACTGGAGACGTAGCGCCCGTTGCACACGTTGTTATGACAGGTGACGTTGACACGACGACAGTGGCGCCACCACGCCAACACAGATTGTCTGTAGACGGTGGCGCCGTCACGGCCATACTGACATACGCTCGTCCTCGAGCGCCTTCTGCTTCATTATCCTGCCAATCAAAAACACTTGTCCGGTTAACATTAACCCTACAGCAACTTAAAACATCATCCCTTCAGTCATATGACTGGGCCGGATTGCGCTAGACCTTAATCCCTTTAGCCACATCCCTTCGGTCGTATGACCGGACCGGATTGTACTAGACCGGATTATCATCCCTCTAGCATTAAGCTAGTCCGCATTATCATCCCTTTAGCATCAAGCTAGACCGGATCATCATTCATTGGCCCGGTTTTACCCTTCAATGAATCCACACCTTTTTTTTTTTGTTCTCTTTTTTTATCTCTTTTTTTTACATTCCTTACTTTTTTATTACCTCGGTGTACACCATCATTGTATGGGTGTGAGACGTGAACAACAAAATAGAAGGATAGAGAAATACTTGAAGCATTCGAGATTTGGTGTTGGAGTATGATAGACTACCTTATACGACATGACAGATCATATTAAACATCGTGGAGGGAAAAGTAGAAGGAATGAAGAGGAAGGGGTCGACCAAGAATAACTTAGAGCACCGCTCTTAAATTGATGATGATGACATCGTCAAGACATATGGCATCATCTTCAGAAAGGTCAGCGTCAGAGTTACCAATCAGAACCATACTGTCATTATCACGACCAGTATCATGAACATAGTTTCTTTGACCCGTAACCGCGGTCACGACATTCTCAGATTCGTTTCTAAGCGTGTTTACTCGTCAACCACAGAAGTCTTCACTCCAATGTGAATCTCCACTGAAGTCCTCCCTTCCGCCGGGTAGACGAACTTCACATTCTAGACTCCGTCGTAGCACGAAGTTAGCCGCGTACCGACGTCATCACGTCGGTGCTACCATCTTTGCGTGCTTCGTTCCGTTTGCGACTGTATTATTGACCGTCTCCGATACGGCCATCCTGCGTTACACATGTCCTCATGTGTTAACCTATAACCTGTAACAAACAATCAACGCACAATACCTGTTCGCTCGGCCTATACTGACCACCTTTTACTTTACCTTCAAGGTTTACAATCATTACTACTAAGATCACAAATATCAAACAGAATCAGGAACCAACGACATATGTTTTCGTGAAAACACTATCACAATGTAATTGTCAGTGACTTCTAAGCAAACCCCTCTAACTCCACGGCTCTCACAGCCAAACAGCAATCCTAATTGCTCTTATACCCGCCATGGTGGATCGCCCCACGACATTTAGTTTTAGACGCGTTGCAAATTATTGGCAGAAAACTAGTCCGAAACTAAAGCCAAACACCTATTTCACACCTATTCATTTCAACCAAATCCTTATCCTTCCTATTCACTTTAAATACCAACGAAGTGTCATCTGCGAATAAAATTGAGCCCTGTGGCACGCCCACTTCCAACAATGATCCCTTTGACAGGACATCGCTGATCTTAACCTTCCGCTGCCATCCTCCTAGATACGATCCGACAAGACCCAGAGCATGACCACGAATACCGTAACAGTCAAGTTTAGAAAGCAGCGTCGAGTGATTAACGCAGTAAAAACTTTTTAAATGTCGCAAAATACATCCAAACATCATGTGAATCTTCCCAGGCGTCAAAAATGTGAGTCAAAAGTTTAGCCCCAGTGTCCGTAGTCGACTTGCCCTCTGCAAAACCAATCTGATTCCCATGTAATATAATACCACTCCCGTTAATCGTAGCATGATGTCTTAGTGACCTTTCTCCACAAATGGGCTTTCTATCACAAACATAATTTTACAATTAGTCAAAGTAGTTCCGGAGTATTGTGATCACTAAAGTGAGAAAGCAACAGATCCAATATTTTTTTTCGAAGATCTTATTTAAAGCAGGAAAAACAGAAACCGGCCTATAATTATTGGGATCCTCCTTAAAACCTGACTTAAAAATAGGAGTGATTCTGCCGTGCTTCATCACACCAGGGAAAATACCATGATCTAGACACAGGTTAAATAGCGCAGTGAGGTGAGGAGCTATGATCTCAGTAACAGAATTCAATAACTTGACTGACATACCCCATAAATCTTCTGTGGTCTTCATGTTGAGTGATCGAAAGTTTTTTATAACCTGAACAAGAAAACAGGCAAAGCTGGGAACACTTTGTCTAAAATTTTTCCTAAGAAGTATCTCGGCTCTAGCTGTAGAAGACGTAAGGTTCTTCTACTCCCGGACTCTTATGATTGCCACCGAAACCCGACCTGCGCCAGAGTTGCCTACTGATAGTAGAACCACCTCCTATTGAGCTACGGCTACACGACAACCTCTGGTAACTCAAATACTCTCTTTGAATCTTTGTTTCTACTTTAAACTAAATTTCGTACTAAATTTCGTCAGTTAAGTTCCAATTTTCACGTAAGGCTCGATCTATACTATTCACAAGTAATGTCTACCACCAATCAGTAACACTCCGCCAAATAATGAAATTAGAAACTGCATTTAAAGTCGATAAAATTCAAAATAAATCAAATTGAACATTTCGCCTTTCAACTCTAATTTTGTGGGTATCTCATAAAATAAACTCGAGAATGTAATCGGTAACTTAATACCGCCTATACAAAATTTGTTCGGCACCTGTACGTACAGTACGCATGTGTTTCATCGTTAACGTCTCTTATTGTTGTTATAACCGTTCAACATTACTTTCTTTATCAACAAATTTTCACGAAACTCAAGTTATGATAATTTTGCGCCAGACCAGTAATAAAAACGACACATCTCACCCAATCCATTTTGAGATTGTATGACACACGCCAAACCATTTCTCCGTTCGCGCACAGTTGCGCCTTAGGACACCACCACGCCGTAGGTACTCCGCATCACCTCACCGTTGTGCACCGCTGCGCCGATCTGCCAAGCTACCGTCGCTCAAACACATGAAATCATTGTCAAGGTCAGTTTTATCGTTCAAGCTGAAATCAAACTCTCCCAACTTCTCTGACAGCCTAACCAACACGTAGGTACACTCGCTTTTCAGTCGCCGGCCGCTCCATCAACAAGCCAGCTCCTCACTGTACAACACGTCACCTTGAACCTTGCCAGTTTATTAATACTGGAACAGAAAAGACAATATTAAAACATATTTCCAACAACTAGTAGAATAAAGAAGTTCCTTTCAATCTCCGCATTATTGTGAACCAGTTTTGCGCAAGCACATCATTTCATCCTTTTCTTGTCATTCCGTTAGATGACAATGCAGCAATTCATTCCACATCTATTTTCTTCCGTTCGTTGCACGTGGTAATCGGGTAGAACAGCGAAACGTTCATGTTTTATTCCCAACGGTTAATAGTGACGTCATCAATCGTCTACCGTCGAAACAATCAATCTCTCGTCGTATGGTAGTCACGTTTCTACCGCTCTTGGTCAAACTCGGGCTTTGCTCACACTCACAGGACCGCGTCGTTCTCATATCACGTCATGTCATTTTCCTTCCATGTTCCTCTTCTCGGTAATCAACTCGCTAATCCTGGCGGTTGATTCATCTCCCATGATTGATGTGGGAGTAGATCCATCCCACTTCTGATGTAGGATCAGGAGGCGTTATATTAAAACAAGACATACTAGATCATCTTAATTCACTCAGTTTATTAATTATTATCACAATAGACAATAACCACTGAATCACATTAGTTCCATAGAACAATTATTAAAAGAGGAAGGCACGACCGCACCGGGCGACTGTCGGCCAACAACTGCCGTTCCGACTGGCGAGCTCTGCCTTTTATACCGTGGTGGTGGGGAGACTGGAGACGTAGCGCCCGTTGCACACGTTGTTATGACAGGTGACGTTGACACGACGACAGTGGCGCCACCACGCCAACACAGATTGTCTGTAGACGGTGGCGCCGTCACATATATTACTTCGGCGTAGCAGTCAAGTCACTACCAACTAAGTACTGGGCCCCGATTCTCTAAACTATTAAGCTGTGATAATGCTACTCAAATGTATTTTAATATCAACACTATTGCCGTTTTTTGTCATTTGTTGTCATTTTGGTATTCTCTTAGTGAAAACTACTCCGCTGACTCAATGGCTCCATAAATCTTAGATGGTTGTCATGGAAACAGTATTCTGACGTTTATTTGACAAAAATATATTTGAATTTTGATATGCAACAAAGACCACTGAGACACCATAGCCATATGAATAAATGTTAGCAGAATACCAAATTTCTGACACTCTCGTTATGGTGCCTCAATATCAACATATTGTCTGATCAATAATGTCAAATTGCAGACTTAGGGCCCTGTTCAAGTTCGTTATTACAACCTTTATGTAATAGTTCTAGAACAAAATAACTAGATGGCAGCACACATCAAAATAGAACACGCAAACGTTTCCAAGATTCATATAAGTACGTTGGATTGTTGGTTGTTAGTTATTAAAGAACCAGAACTACGGCTCATAATTAAGCCTTCCGTGTCAGTTCAAACGCGGTCCAATCCATGAAGTTTTAGGTAAAAAAAGGAGCCCACACTTGGAACAACAGCTTGAGTCAAATACCTACGTCTCTGTGGGCCGACCTCTCTTTTTAGTCAGACCTTCTCTTTCTAGAGGTTACCTTAGTTAGAAAGAGAGAGCCTGCCCACAGAGACGCGATAGTGATACGGGTGCGCCAAAGTTCACCTAAAATTTCAACTCCGATAATTGGAAATCCGAAAATTTTCTTCCTAACATTTTTTATCCTAACAATCGCAACTCCTAAAATCTTTGTCACTAATGTTTTAATTCCGAAACATTCAACTGCATAAAGTCAGTAGCAATAAACATCTTTTACACTTTTATTTGTTTTCCTATATTTTCTCAACATAACCATCGTTCATACTACACACATCAAAAGTGTCTAGGGATCAACATATATTTTTGCAATAACTTTTCTCCTGATTGATATTAATTAAAATTTTCTTTAAGGATTCATCAAATAAAGTGTTTTCGTTTGTCACAGTAACGATAAACCAAGTCACCTTTGCATTAATAAAGAAATTTGCCATTTTCCTAATAAAGGGATTTTTGACATTTGAACCACTAACATTAAAATTCGAAAAAAAGACTGAAATAACAGTTTTCTTTAAAATTTTATTGGGTAACTTAAACAATTAATAATCCGTGTTTCTACCGCGAACACTAACAACACAAGAACATCGGTTTGGCATACTCAAAATGAGTTCATCCAAATCACGCTGTGGAATGGCCGCCCATGTTCGTTGCAACAACAAAAAAAGGTCTTCTTGCGACTGGATACCCTCCATATTCGGCAGAGCTCTTCTCTGTAGCATATCCCATGCATGCTCAATCGGGTTCAAGTCTGGCGACTGAGCAGGCCAGGGCAGGACATTGATGTTAGCTGCGGCGAGAGTCTGTCTTACAACTCTTGCGGTGTGCGGTCGTGCATTATCATGCATTAACTGAAATAAGGGACCGATTTGCACTTGTAGAGGAACGATGACGTCTGATACAATCGTCTCAGCATAAATTTGAGCGTTGAGGTTGCCTCTGATCCAAATCAACTCGGTTCTTCCGCCGATCCAAATACCCGCCCAAACCATGATGGTTCCACCACTATAAGGATGGACTTCCTGGCAGGATTTTAATCGCTGTTGGCGTCCAGGGGTTCTCCAGTGTCGTATACGTCTTGTATCCGGTCTCATACCAAAACGAGACTCATCAGAAAAGCACACGAAACGCCATTGTTCTTCTGCCCAATTTCTGTGTTCAAGAGCCCATTGATATCGAATCCTACGATTGTGCATTGCTATAGGTGGTACCCGTAGCGGTCTTCGGGAATGAAGGTTCACTTCATGCAAGCGGTTTCTGACTGTTTGGTCGCTAATTAAGTTCCCTGAAGAGTGATGAAGCCGCACGGCTAACATCATGGCGGTTATTGTTGGAGCTCTTCGAGTTAAGATTTGAATGTATCGGTCTTGTCTCCGTGTGGTGCAGCGATACCGTCCTCCATGGCGCTCAGCCACGGTACCAGTGCTTCGGTAACGTGTCCAAAGTCGACTGATAACACTCTGACTTGTATTCAGAGCTAAAGCCACAGTACGTTGCCGGGAACCAGCTTCTATCATTCCCACGGCTCTGAGCATTTCTTCCCTGCTTAAATGACGTCGCCGCTCCATAATAACGTTGGTTTTAATCAGTAGTAGGGAAACAGTAGCACTAATAATGTCTTCAATGCGTTGTATGTTTTTATAGGGAAAATATTGACAGCTGATTTTCATCTTTTACTCGAATTTGATTCACAGTTCCTGATTCAAATTATGAAATGCACCAAAAAGGATCCATATAAATTTATAAAATCATAAATTTATTACAAAGCCACATCTCAATCTCAAGAAATCCGCATAAAAATGCTTGATCCCTAGACACTTTTGATGTGTGTATTATTCAAAGTCATATCTTTTTGTTTAGATTTATTTTTATTTATTATAATCAATATTATATACATAAATTTTTCGTAACTTTGTTTTTACATAACATGTAGGTATAACATATAACGCACGAGCCGAGCGAGCAAAACCAGAGTCCTGCTCCAATCATTCAGTCAAGTTCCAGTAACGAATCGGTCCTATTCCTAATTATTGGTTTAGGTTATGTTAGAACTGTGACCCCAACGCACGAGCCGAGCGAGCGTAGCGAGCGTGCCGCGGCAGCGGCCGGCGAAGTGCTAGAACCGAATTGGTCCTTTAGTTATGGTTATGGTAAACTCCCAGGCCATAAGCATAACCGGAAACAAGTCGTATAATAATCATTAAAACTATAAATATCATCTTCTACCCACATATATTTTTTATTACACTTGGTAAATGTTTCTTTCTGAGCATGAGTGAAAATATTATGGTAAGTATGTTTAGGGATAAAAGCGTTATGATAAAAAACAGTAGGAGTTTAAATATGTTTACATTAATGATGTTAGTAATTAAAATTTTCGGACACATCAGTGTTATGAGCATCGTCGGTAGCACTACAAATAGTATGAATTAAAACTTTAGGATGAAAATTTTTAGGAAGAATGATCATTCGGACTACAAATAGTTAGGAAAAACATTTTCGGGTAAAGAACTTTAGGTGAGCCAATATGGACCCTAGTGATACATATAGTATGCTTCAAGTAGGTATTCGAAGTGTCGACTCCATTTTATACCTACAACTTCATGGTCCAAACCTTAGATAATCTATGTACGGATAGAATCTGCGCTATCAACCGCGTGTCCATTTTATGTAAAGTGTCAGTGTCTACAACTGCTACTAGGGAAGTGCTTAGTAGTATAGAGCATATCGATAAACGTGTATTCCTGTTGTCCCCGTTAATCATGTCCCCGTCTAACGGGGACATCAGCACTTTAATTAAATATTTAAAATGACTTCCTGTTGTCCCCGTTAATCATGTCCCCGTCTAACGGGGACATCAGCACTTTAATTAAATATTTAAAATGACTTCCTGTTGTCCCCGCAACCTGTCCCCGTTAAAATAATTGTATCAAATATGTAAAAATACTGCCTGTTGTCCCCGTTATATCTTTTTACATTAATATTATGATTTTTTTTTATGCAAGAAACAAAGTGTATGGTTGAATAATTGTTTGATTAGTCTTAGAACCCGATAGATTAAAAAACAGGAATTATAACCTTATTTTAAAATTGATAGTTGGATTTTTGTATACTACCTACTGAATTTTATTGAAATAGTTAATTGTTGTGAATACTTCTGTTAATTAATTAATTATTGCAATAGTCCGAATAGTCTTGGTACCCGGTAGATTAATAAAATGGAATTTTGACTTTTATAAAATCATAGTTAGATTATTGTATACTACTAAATTTGATCGTGTGATCGTATGTAATAATGAATTATTGTGAATGCTGCTGCAGTCAGTTTTGTTTAAAAAATATTTAAGTAAATCTTGAACATTACCTGTCTATTTATTTAAATGTCATATTTATGTTTTGTAAATGGTAAACGAAGCTACCTGGAATAGGATGACCCAGAATCACGCGCACCGATGCAGCGGTGGGACAAAGGCGCTGATAATATTGTTTTCACAAAGCTCTTATTGGCTATTGCAAAGTCGCACTCTAGAATTCCACAAAAGGATCTACCTACTTGGTGATTGCAGTTACTTGTGAACTTTACATCGAAGTGGTGATGTTAATGAGAGTGTAAAACGAAATTTATCACGGTATGTTTTATTTATTATTTGAAAATGTTTTATATGTAAATAATTATTATATTTCCAGTACATTATTTTAAAAATATAATAAGTGCATGGAAATTGTTAATTTAAAATAGAAATAATGTTTTATTGTCTCTACTAGTTACGAACAATGTCAGCGACGTCTCAGCCAGGTCCGTCAGGAGGAAGTCGTGATATAAAATATATCCACAGGAAAGGAGGCACTATACTTTTACATGCTGGACACCAATATACAAAAAAATCTACTTATAAAAGTGGAGCAGCAGTGTGGGAATGTCACTTGCGAAAGAAAACGAAGTGTCCTGGTACAATAAAGATAGAAGTAAGTAATTACAAAAATAAATCACAATTTAAATTGAAATTTTAGTTAGTGCGTATACTTCTGGGTTACAATTAATATATATCTAATTAATAGCAACAACTTTTTTCAAATCGAATTTGTTAATTTTTTTTAATCAATTTTTAAAATAACTAAACTCGTTTCTATTGCAACCAATGCCAAAGTATCCGTATTGACTCAAAAATCATGTTGAATTAGATATATTATGTTAATTTTATATTGTTATCTACAGTATCAATCCTGCTTCTTTTGGAATTCATAAAAACACTATACATATTTTACTTTTTTTGCTAGTATTATTATATAATATACTTATTCGTTGGTTATATCCCATGTAAAATGTTTGTAAACAAACTTTAACTGTTGGAAACAATTCTTAGAGCAATTTGTGAACTTTTTACCTCGAAATAAGTTTTAGCATATGGTAAAAGTTTATAAAATGAAATTAATAATAAAAACATAATTCTTAAGGAAGTAAAAAAAGTTTGTTTACAAACATTCTACATCGAATGTAACCAGGGTATAGATTTTTTTGATTTGAAAGCTAAATTAATATTTTTCTTTTATTTATAGGACAATTGCATCTTAAAGGAGACTTCCCATGCTTGCACACCAAATGAAAATAAAAACTTGCTTGACTGTTATATGGAAGACTGCAAGAAAAAAATCATCACGGCGGATGTACCTGCCATACCAACAGTTTTCAGCGCAACAGTATCAGAAATGAAAGACTTAGGACTAGACAAGGTAATTTCGATTCCTAAGTTTGAAAGTAAGAAATCTTCTTTATATCATCACAGAAATTCTACTTTTGGTGTTGATAAAACTGTATTTCGTGATGCGAAAAATGTAATAATACCTCCAAAATTTGACAAATTTGTGTTAGGGGACTATTGCGAAGGTAATCGACGAATAATCGTGTTTTGTTCTGAAGAAGCAAGAGTTAAAATGGGAAATCTTAAGGATTATTTTGGTGACGGAACATTCAAAAGCTGTCCACAACTATTCAACCAGATTTATACAATTCATGCCGATTCAGGAAGCAATAATACTAGTACTGCCATAACTCCTTTAATATACGCTCTGATGACTGATAGAAAAAAAGAGACATATGAAATTCTTTTCAGTCTAATTAAGTCTCAAATACCCGATTGGCAACCAACATCATTCACTTGTGATTTTGAAAATGCAACGATGTGTGCTATAAGAGAAGTATTCCCATCTATAGATCTTCACGGATGTTATTACCACTTTAATAAAGCCGTATGGAGAAAGGGACGTGATTTGGGTTTAACAAAATCTAGGCTCTTGCGCCGTCAAGTTGCACTTAGCGCAGTACTTCCCTTACTGCCCGAGAGCAAAATAATGGAAGGGTGGTTCTACATTGCCGATCAAAGTCCTGATGATAGTCAAAGTGGTCAATTTAGAAAGTATATGATATCACAATGGCTTCGACCAAACTTTATTAAAATATGGTGCAGTTTTGGCAAACGGCATCGAACTAACAATTTCGCTGAAGGTTGGCACTATAAATTAAATAGCGCAGTAGGCAAAAAAAATCCCTCCATACTAAAACTTCTTACAGTTTTACATCGTGATGCTAATTTATTCAGTATTAAAGCTAACCAAACACAAAAACGACGTATCCAAAACTCCATTGAAACCAACGAATTTATCATGGAAAGCCAAATGAAACTCACTAATGGTGAAATTACTGTTGGGCATTTTCTTGAAATAATGCGCTAACTTGGCATTTTTCAACAATTTGTAAGAAAATTAATAAAAAATAGCATGTACAAATTATATTTCAGTAGGTATAAGTAAAATTATTGTAACAATTTTGGAGTATCATGTTGATTATGTTTCAGGAAAATTATTGTGATATTTCTGTTGTAAGATATTTTTGTAAGTATTTACTATGTTGATTATTTTTTAGGAAAATTATTGTGATATTTCTGTTGTAAGATATTTTTGTAAGTATTTACTATGTTGATTATTTTTTAGGAAAATTATTGTGATATTTCTGTAGCAAGATCTTTTTGTAATTATTTATCATCTTGATTATCTTTTAGGTAAATAGTTGTGATATTTCTATAGTAAGAAGGTTTTGTAACTATTTACATACTATGTTGATTATCTTTAAGGTAAATTATTGTGATATTTCTATAGTTAGAAGTTTTTCTAACCATTTACTTACTATGTTGATTATCTTTTAGGCAAATTATTACCATATTTTCTGTAGTAAGACATTTGTAACTATTGTTGTTGATTATTATTTTTAAGGCAAATTATTGTGATGTTTTCTATAGTAAGATGTTTTTGTAATTACTTGCCATGTTAATTACAATTTATTGTACAAGCACTGGCACAAATCACACAACAATTATATCTCCGTGAATTAAAATTGTAATATATGTAAATACATTTTGTTTTACTTAACTTTTCTTTCCCCTCGCTAAAATTAAGCTTATAACAAGATTTAAAGGGGACAACGACACGGAAAATTTTTACTACCTGTTGTCCCCGTTAGCTGAATCTACGTAACGGGGACAACAGGCAAGAAATTTAATCACGTCTCGCTGTCCCCGTTACGGGGACATGGCCAACGGGGACAACAGGCAAGAAATTTAATCACGTCTCGCTGTCCCCGTTACGGGGACATGGCCAACGGGGACAACAGGAATACACGTCGATAAAAACTTGCTCATAACTATATAAATGAGAACTTTTTAATAGTAAAAAATAATTTATGATTAAATTATATGCTTTATTGAAGATGGACATAAGTATATAATACTAGCAGCGCCCCGCGGCTTCACCCGCGTAGTTCCCGTTCCCGTGGGAATTTTGGGATAAAATGTATCCTATGTGTTATTCTGATGTATAAGCAAGATTATTGTAAAGTTTCATTAAAATCCATTCAGTAGTTTTTGCGTGAAAGAGTAACAAACATCCATACATACAAACTTTCGCCTTTATAATATTAGTAGGATTTTTAATGAAGTATATTAATGATCTTTCGAAAAAAAAATAATAATAATCAAAACAACAGTGAAAATAAATCCAACGAACATATTAATACAACATAATATAAAACAATAACAAAATGGCTCGAAAAACTTGGAAATTAATAAAATCAAAACAAAAATGCAATTCTAATCTTACAAAATATTGACTTAGGGCCTATTTCACGATCTTCAAGTAAAGTTACTCACCAAGTAAAGTCAATCTTGTCTCTTTCTTACTTTATACAGGGTTACTGGTTAAGTCGACCTATTCCCGTCAAGGGCGTGTAGTGTACATCGTTTCTGACTGATTTCCCCATGAAACACCCTACACTAAACCTTACCGTTTTCGAGATATTTCAATTTATTTGTTTTTATAAAAATCACCGGATCTTCGGCTATAAGCTTACATATTTTCAAATGCGTATGTCTTATTATTACTATTACTTGATTTTAACGTTTAAAATAAGGTGCTTTGTGTCCCCAATAACAAATATTGTACCTAAAATGAATAAATAAGTAGTTGTAGACGATTAAAACTTATAAAAAATAATACAAATCAGAAAGTTTATTTCTCGTTCAAGGATATCTAGAAAAAAAAATATGGCACCTGTTTGGCAGATATACCTAAAAATATCTACGTTTCATCAGCTATCCATCGAGGTATAACAATCTAGGGTTTTATCGAAATTTTGTACAAAACATGTAGTTTTATAGGCTACTGGGGAGGATAAATAAAACAATAGGTCAGCACACAGAACAAGATACTAAACTTATTAAACTTTTAAGTACTACACACACCATTTTTGAGTCTAAATTTCGTGTTCGACATGTCCGCCCCTGCGTTGCACACATCTTCGCATTATTTTGCGAAGACCAGTTTTCACTACTCCATTTTGTTCTTATTTCATTGGCCGCACTAATGATTCTGTCTATCAGTACTTCAATCGATGAAATTGGGGTAGGTATACTTCAAGTAGGTATTCGAAGTGTGGACTCCATTTTCACCTTAAACTTCATGGATTTGACGACATAATCTGTGATCTATGGCAATATTTGTCAAAATTGCTTGATTTTTCACGTATTTCCATTGGATTTTATTTTTGTCGTAATTAATTAATAATGCATTTCTTTTCTAATAGAAAGAGAAACTCGATAATGTTGACAGATTAACGTCAGCTCTAAGGCGGCTTCTTCAGAGACCAGAGAGAATCCTGGTCGTGATCCTTATTCTATGGTCCAAACATTATTTGGTTGTCAATAGAAATTGAAACTCCTACTATAATTTTAATAGCAAAGTACTCGCACGTGACAAATATTTATTTAGTAGGAGTATTATGATTGAATTTCTGTTAGCTTAGGGCCTATTTCACGACCATCAAGTAAGTTACTCACCAAGTAAATTTAGTTGCGTCTCTTCTTTACTTTATATCAAGTGACAAAGACAAAACTTGTGAGTAGCGACTCGGAAGTCGGAACGTTACTTGAAGATGGTGAAATAGGTTAAAATGAAAAAAAATATTTTAACTTAACTGGAATTCGAACTCGGAACTAATACGAACTGTGGTGATGTAACAAACAAAAAAACCGGCCAAGTGCGAGTCGGACTCACGCACGGAGGGTTCCGTACCAAAATCGTCAAAAAACACGTTTGTTATGTTTTGTCCCCCTTAAGTATTTATTTTATTGTTAGTATTTGTTGTTATAGCGGCAATAGAAATACATCTGTCAAAACTTCAACTGTCTAGCTATCACCGTTCTTGAGATACAGCCTGGTGACAGACGGACGGACGCACAGCGAAGTCTCAGTAATAGGGTCCCGTTTTTACCTTTTGGGTACGGAACCCTAAAAATTAAATATGCCCCCACACAAACTGATTTTGACGGCCTCGATGGCAGAGTGGTCGCCATGCCGGACTGCCAGAGTGAATGCCTCCCGTGCGGGGTGAATGTTTGTGTGAACCACAAATGTTTGTCTCGGTCTGGGTGTGTGTGAATGAGTGTGTGCGTAGTTTCTGATACCCTAGATATAAGTTACGAACTTAGTTAGGGGTCAGTTACTGTAATGAGATGATGGAGTGAATGATTGTGTTATGTTATGTTCTAAACTATGTCCCATTTACTGGAGTGTCCAGCCTGTCCAAATTCCTGCACTGTTGAGGACCTCATGTCCAGCCCAACGCCATTGCGGTGGCCTCTCACTGGAGCCCCATAATGAAAGTCTTGTCCATCGACTCGAAGAAGAAAAGAAATAAAATGAAATCATCCCCTTGCCAAAAGAGTTTTCTTACATTAAACTACGCATAACTTCATCTCAATTTTTCCGAACGCGGCGCTCGTCCAACATGGCGCCGACAGATGAAATGTCACAGTTGACAGCACAGAGTTGGCAATTTGTAATGTCAGTGTCAGGCGCAGGGCGGGGGAAGTCGTGCGTGAATGTTATACTTTTTGTTGTTTTTATGACATTATGGCGACCCCTTGTAAAGTGGAATGGTATTGATTTTAATAACATATTTTTTCAACACATTTGCTTATAAAGGGGCTCTTATTTGTGCAAAAACAGTGGAATAATGACAAGTTTTATTCACTAGAGAGTTATAGATATTTTTTTAAGTTGCTTTGTTTTTAAACAAGCTTCGAGACCAAAAAAATCGTGTCTATGGTCGATTTGATTCATTCATTCATTCGTTTTTTTTTTATTAGGTATATTATTTTAGTCTATGGCCGATCTCCATTGTTGTGTTGGATGCGCGCGAATAGAAAAAATGGGTATTTATTAGCGAAAAATTATATTTTATTATAAATTTCTTCGCAAGTGTGCTGAAAAACGTTGTATGGTACACGCGTGTATTGGTGATTACTATCCTCGGCTATCTTCAGACTCAATAGCGCCTCGGAAGCAACTTTCCTATTAGTTAGCTTTTCTTTCTGTTACTCTAATATCTAGTATGGAAACCAGACAACGGATAAATATATACTAACTTCACTATATAGTATAAAACAAAGTCGCTTTCTCTGTCCCTATGTATGACTAAATCTTTGAAACTACGCGACAGATTTTGACGCGGTTTGTTTTAATAGATAGAGTGATTCAAGAGGAAGGTTTTAATAATTTTACCCCCATATTCCTATGGGAACGGGAACTACGCGGGTGAAACCGCGGGGCGCCACTAGTAATATTATAAAGCCGAATGTTTGTGAGTGTGGATGTTAGTTCCTCTTTCACGCAAAAACTACTGAATGGATTTTAATGAAATTTGGTACAGATGTTCCTCATACCTAGGAATAACACATAAGATATTTTTATCCCAAAATTCCCACGGGATAAGGTTCCACGCGGGTAAAACCGCGGGGCGCTACTAGTACTAACATAAATACATTTGTAAACCTAATCTGTGGTTCACAGGTGTACTGCGAGACATGTTAATGCGCGCGGACGGAGATGGATGACCATAGAGTCCATAGATCATGTTGTACTCATAAATTGTCTTCATTAATTATAGCTAAGGCCGGTTAGCTTCTCTTAAGGATTATTTCAAGACTTTCAAGTAAAGTTACTCACCAAGTAAAGTTAGTTTTGTCTCTTTCTTACTTTATATCAACTAGCGGCTCCCTAAACAAAGTAGTTTTCTCTCTCCCTATGTCCCTATGTATGCTTAGATCTTTAAAACTACGCAACGGATTTTGATGCGGTTTGTTTTAATAGATAGAGTGATTCAGTGGGAAGGTTTTTAGCATAATTTTATCCCCATATTCCTACGGGAACGGGAACTACGCGGGTGAAACCGCGGGGCGCTAGTATTTTATAATCCGTACTATGACGTCGAACGACGTGCCCGGGATATATAACCTAAGGATTAAACTATTAAAGATACACTTATCCTATTAGAGGATTCAAACAATAAGAAACACTTATATTTCACTTTATATTTTTATATTTCAATTCACTTTCACAGTAAAGATATACATTCAAGATCCCAATCCCGATCTATCTGCCAGAAATCTTCACTTTTTTACTTATTCGATTTCTACGTCAATTACAAATTCGAATATTCTTTATTTAATATTTTTTTTCTTGATCACAAAAAGTTTGTAATCAATCACTAGCGATACAGGTTGTATCGCTACAGTACCTAGACGCTCCGTTAGAGCGTAATTTTTATCAGTAGTCAGGTTTAAGATTCCGAACTTATTTATATTTTTAACCCCCGACGCAAAAAGAAGGGTGTTATAAGTTTGACGTGTCTGTGTGTGTGTGTGTGTGTATCTGTCTGTCTGTGGCAACATAGCTCCCGAACGGATGAAACGATTTCAATTTAGTTTTTGTATTAAAGGGGACTTACGTGCGAGTGTTCTTAGACATGTTTGATGAAAATCGGTTGACCCGTTTAAAAGTTATGAGGTTTGAAAGTAATTGTGTTGGGGGTTTCTTAAATTTCTAATTTAATTGTTATTTTTGTTACAGAAATCTAATCATCTTCGCTATGCGACAAATATGTGTAACATTGTATGTTATGGTCGGTCTGTCTGTGTGTTCGGCAGCCGATGAAATATTGAACATACCAGAAGGTAATCATCATCAGCTCATATAATGTCCCCACCCAGGGGCTCGAGCCTACCCTGAATGGCTTATTCCTGTTTTCCCCTTTAAATGAGAGCGCCGGTTGTGCACGACAAATATTCACCTCGCACGGGAATCGAATCCGCTACCTCACGGATGGCAGTCCAGGGGCTTAAGTCTGCAATTTGACATTATTGATCAGACAATATGTTGATATTGAGGCACCATAACGAGAGTGTCAGAAATTTGGTATTCTGCTAAAATTTACGAGTATTCATATGGCTATGGTGTCTCAGTGGTCTTTGTTGCATTTAAAAATTCAATTATTTTTTTGTCAAATAAACGTCAGAATACTGTTTCCATGACAACCATCTAAGTTTTATGGAGCCATTGAGTCAGCGGAGTGGTTTTCACTAAGAGAAATGACAACAAATGACAGAAAAATGGCCATAATATTGATATTAAATACGTTTGAGTAGCATTATCACAGCTTAATAGTTTAGAGAATCAGGGCCCAGCATGGTGACCACTCTGCCATCGAGGTTGCCAAATTACTAGTTGGTGTCGTGTGGACCCGCTATCACTCACTCATCGCTGTCGGTGGGATCATTACCTTAGATCAACTATAAAAAAATGACCGGTCGTAATTCACACGAAATATCGTACGTTGACCTGTAGCTATCCATCTCTGTCGCACGCGTAAATTATAATGTCGCCATTACATCCGTGCGAGCGGGACGCATTATAATGTACGCAGGTGCGACAGAGATAGATAGCTACAGGTCAACGTACGAACTTCCGTGTGGATTACGAACGGAATTTAACTTAGAATTGGAATCTAGTTGATTGGTTAGTTAGTGAGAGCGTCGGTGGCGCAGGGGATAAGGCCGTTGACTTCCGATCCTAAGGTGTCCCCACCAGTCCCGCCACGTACCAATGTGTTTTCAATTTACGAATTCATATGTACGTTAATTTCGACGCTCTTACGGTGAAGGAAAACATTGTAAGGAAACCTGCACACACCTAGGAAGAAATTCTAAGGTTGTGTGTGAAGTCGACCAACCCGCACTTGGCCAGCGTGGTTGACTAAGGCCTAATCACCCTAATTCAGGGTAGGCTAGAGCCCCTCGGTGGGGACATATATGAGCTGATGATGATGATTGGTTAGTGACTACGATATTTATTTATTGAAGGTGAAAGATGTAACACAACAGTGCCAGTTTATGGATTTCGGTCCTCCCAGTTCCCAATGGGAAGGTCGCCCCTGACAATTGACGAGCAAATATATGATCGCGAACATGAAAATGACCCGCTCGGTTTGGTTGAGGGTAGGTGCGTCAAAATGGCCGACTGCCCGTCCGCCATCTTGGATTCGTCATACAGAAACGGAACACAGGTAAGAATTTGAAGAATTTTGTAGAAGTGTCAAACAAGATTTTCGATCTTGGTCGCAAAATAATTCCTACTAATATTATAAAGCCGAATGTTTGTGAGTGTGGATGTTTGTTCCTCTTTCACGCAAAAACTACTGAATGGATTTCAATGAAATTTGGTACAGATGTTCCTCATACCTAGGAATAACACATAGGATACTTTTTATCCCAAAATTACCACGAGATAAGGTTCCACGCGGGTAAAACCGCGGAGCACAGCTAGTAAGTACATATTTGTGTGATCCACGAATGTTTATCTCGGTCTGAGTGTCGTGTGTGTCCGTAGTTTGTGATACAAGTACAGAACAGTTTTACAGATGACTTACGCCCGATTTCAATATACAATCCTAATCCATACGATTGATTTCATTCATATTTTTTGTTGTTTAGCTATATTTAGCGGCGCCCCGCGGTTTCACCCGCGTAGTTCCCGTATTTTTATAATTTCAGATATGTTCCTTCGCCGGGAAAGAACCCGTTATATGTTGTACAGATTGTGCCATAATACCAGATGCAATGTAAGTATATTAACGGATAATAAATAAACAAATCTTTTTATAAGCTTTTATTTAGTTTCACCTGTCCCGTTGTCTGTAATCAAATCTTGCCATTTTCCGATCACTTCTGTATTACCAGACGGCATACTAGCTATCAAGTATTCTGTGACGGCTCGGGTCGATGACCGCGCTCAGCTGTGTATCGCAGCGTTCGCCTGTTGTTCGGTGTAGAATAATAATAAAATTCGGCGGGATTTTGAAAAACTTTGACTTATTATAACTTTTTCAATAAAAGCAAAAGATAAAAACTAACTTCACTATTATATTGTCACCCGTCGTTTACATTAGCTGTGTGATTAAGTATCTCGAATTCAAAATAGGGGTGTATAAGTAGGTAGATTGTGTTCATGTTTCCAGTAACAAAGCGGCGGTGACAGTTGAGGGGTTATTCTGGAAGACAGGAGGGCTCCGCCGGTCGTGGGATGGTCAGTATAGAGTCCTTCTTTTCTGAACCTTTATCCCATGTCTATTTGGGGTCAGTTTTCAGTTTAACCAGATATGGCGGAATGTCAGTATTTTACGTGAAGCGACTGCCATCAGACCTTCACAACCCAGAGGGCTATACGACATTTTTTGGTTAAACCAAATGTTAGACTTTTGGGGGCTCTAACTACCCGTAACGACTGTCGAAGATGTTAGTACGACAGCCGGGACCGACGGCTTTACGTGCCCTCCGAAGCACGGAAACGCTCATGAAGTTAAAAGTTAAAAACTATTGCCAGAAAGAAATTAAAATCTGTTACCTTTTAACTACTGAACCGATTGACTTGAAAGGAACAGGGGTAGCTTATGGTCCGGGGAAGGACATAGGCTATGTTTTGTCCCGAAATTCCTACGGGATCGGGAACTACACGAGTGAAACTGCGGGGCACAGCTAGTGATCAACAAATGGATTTTTATTTATTTAAAAAGTTATACAATTTCCAGCATGTCTGAAATACTCGTCGACGCTGCCATACCGCTGTAACGACCAGTGGTATACGTCCAGTACGAGCGTGTTTGTGCGCAAGCGCCGGTGTCACCGGGTCGCCGTGGCACTCATATATGTACCCTGGCTCATAGGGGAGGACGCGGAAGTCGGCGAGTATCCACATATGGTGAGTCGCAGTCGCACATGATCTTTATTTATTCGATGGTGTGTGCAGGTTTCCTCACGATGTTTTCCTTCACCGTAAAGCCGCGAACCCACCGCGACGCACGCTACGCCCACGGTCCACGGCCACGCAGCTCAGCTACGTTGAGCTATAGCCGAGTCAGCCACGAGTGTATCAATGGCGTCATTTTCGTGCGTAGCGTGTGCGTGTACTTCGGTGGGTTTGAGCCTGAAGAGCGTTGAATAAAAGTGAAATTTTCGGAGCCTTTTCAATGCAAAAAAAACAATAAAATCTTTCCTCTTTATAATATTACTATGCCTGTCGCTGTCCCTAGCCAGCTCCTTCCAATTTCTGTCGAAGCAGGGCTGTAGCTAGAGTCAAATTTGAGGCAGGGCAACATTGATTTCAGGGAGGGCGGGAAAAAAAAAGTCATTAGCTATTTTCGTTAAATGTTCAATAGCTATTCGTAGACAAATAATAATGAAGAACTACTAAATCATCAGTGATGAAGAACAAGACGGTTGAACTTCGGTGAGAGTGAGGTAGGACATTGTGATTTCAAGGTAGGTTTGGCCCACAATGCCCCGCCCTAGCTACGGCCCTGTGTCGAACCTCTCAAGGTCTAGCCTCCAACGTGCCAGGAGCGACCCAGTGGGGATGTGAGGGAGACCTTTGCCCAGCAGTGGGAGAATACAGGTTGATTAAAAATATAAAAAATATAAGTATAGATAATATCTGTTCCCAGGCTCTCCTGGGGTACGGCGCCGACCGTGACTCCGCCCAGTGGGTGTGCGGCGGGACCGTCATTAGCGAGCGGTACATACTGACTGCGGCGCACTGCCGGGCTGACCCGAGTTTGTACGTCACATATTGAATGCTTATACTACACCCCATCATCTTGTGGCGACATCTACACACCACATAAGGAACTAATTCGTAATTACTAACAGCGCCATCTATCTGCATCTGAGAGAAATAAACTGAAGAGTCCTGAATCGCGCAAGCGAAATTAACAGCGCAATTGACTATGTATACGAGAGCCCGACTACAACCGTCGGGCAGCTGCCCACCAGACATAACACCCGTCTGGTCGGAGGATCCTCCCTTTCCAATGGCGATCCCTCTCCCCATAATCTCATAACAATAACTGACCCCTAACTATGACTGTAACTTGTATCTAGGGTTGTAAAGAGATGTGAACCGGACAGGATGAATGAATCTAGGGTATCACAAACTACGCACACACTCATTCACACACACCCAGACCGAGACAAACATTTGTTTCACACAAATATTCACCCCGCACGGGATTCGAACCTGCATGGCAGACCGGCATAGTGACCACTCTGCCATAGACCAGAAAACACCAGACCACATAGGGGGGCCTCCAGGGCCGTAGCTTCCCTACCCTGTTGAACATAGCGAGGTCAGTGTTAGCTGACCTATTTTTTTTCGTCGTCAAATTCCACTCTAGCTAAAGCCCTGGGGGCCCGAAGGCTTGGATTGCTTAGGGCATCATGAATGTCTGTTCTACTTTCGATAAATCTTTTTTTGTCATCATTAAAACACTCAAATTGGTCTAAAACTTGATTAGAATATAAAGAAGAAGATTAAATGCATGTCCAAATTTGTGTGAACCACAAATGTTTATTGACCCGTTTAAAAGATATAGGAGTTTGAAAGTAATTGTGTTGGGGTTTTTTAATTTTTAATTGATATACTTATGTTCTAGAGGTGAAGCCCGTCACATCGCCCTCGGCATCCTGCGGCGGTCCGACCCCCCCTCCCGCTGGCGGTACCACAATGTGGAGGAGATCATATCCCACCCCGGGTACAGGTACCCCTCTACGTACCACGATATTGCGCTCGTCAGGACTGATGGGGAGTAAGTATCATTCTTCTTGTTTCTATATTCACTGACTAGCTGTGCCCCGTGGTTTCTATCACGACATAGTGATCTATCTACGCACAGCCCAAACCACTGGACGGATCGGGCTGAAATTTGTCATGCAGGTAGATGTTATGACGTAGGCATTCGCTAAGAGAGGATTTTTAGAAGTTCCCCCCCTAGGAGAAAAAGGGGAAAAACTCAAATTCTGCCGGAAGTCATTATACCAAGCGGACGAAGTCGCGGGGCGCTGCTAGTTATAAATAATACTGTGCGTAAGAGCAAGTAGTCGATATCAATGTCTTGTAAAATATTTAAGAAAGATTTTATGTCAAAAAATTATTATTATTATTAGCCGTAGCTGTCCCACAGTTGGGCAAAGGCCTCTCCCTCCTCCTTCCATGACTCTCGATCTTGGGCCACTCCAAAATATATTAAAGAAATTTTAATTAGAAGTAATGCAATTTAAGATTTATTTTTCCAGAATCCAGTTCGGTACATACGTCCTCCCGATTTGCATCGCGGACAAGGAGCCACAGGAGCTGAGTGGCACAGTGACGGGCTGGGGCGCCGTGGGGTACAGGAAGCCACTGGCGGACCAACTGCAACGGGTTCGTGTTGATCAAATTTATACTTTATAAACTTTCGCGATTGAAATTTTACATAATTCACAGGTCTCTACGTAATTAGGCTATAATATATATATTATATATTTATTTAAAATTACCTCGAAGTTTCTTTTGGTCTAAGACCACGATCAGTGTGAGATCAGTGGTCGAAACGTCGAGATAAGTTTAATAGTTATTTATGGTACAAGCGAGGTAAGTTGGTGATTACTTCCGAGGCGCTATTGAGGCCCGAGCCGTCAGGCGAGGGTCTGAAGATAGCCGAGGATAGTAATCATCAATACACGCGTGTACCATACAGCGTTTTTCAACACATTTGCGAAGAAATTATCATTTTTCGCTAATAAATAAACAGTTTTTCTATTCGCGCACATCCAACACAACAATGGTGATCGGCCAAAGACTAAAAGAATATACTTATTAAAAAAAAATCGAATGAATGAATAAATGGAATCGACCATAGACCTACCAAAAGTAAGCAAACATAGTTGAAGTTTGTTTTTGAATTGTATGGACATAATTTTTTTGGTATCGAAACTTTTTTAAAATGAAAGCAATATAAAAAAACAATCTATAACTCACTAGTGAATAAAACGTGTCATTATTCCACTGTTTTTGCACAAATAAGAGCCCCTTTGTGAGCAAGTGTGTTGAAAATAAATATTTAATTATTGAAATAAAACACTTAAACGGATTTTTGTCGAGGTTATATTTTGTTTTACATTTTCTGACGTTTCGGATTCTTTACAGAACCCATGAATTAAGTGTTTTATTTTAATGTGTAGTGTACGTGTAAATCAAAGAAATCAATAAATATTTAATTATTTTAACGTATAAGACCTAAGAACGATATAAACCAAGATCAATTTTATCTTACTATGCAAATAATTCTCATGTTTTTCAAGTTTATCATCAATGGACTTACAAGCGGGATTCAATCAAATTCAAATCTCCTATTTTCAAACAAATTTTCAAGAGACTTTGACTCCAAAACCATCCAAATGTTGTACACATTATGTATTTTGGATGGAAAAACCACTATTTTGGGTGTATTTTCAGGCTGACCTAAGTAAATACAACGAGACCGAGTGCTCCGCGCTGTACCGACCTCACAAACGACACTTGGTGCGCGGCATCGACCACCGCACACAGATGTGTTACGGCGACCGAAGCGGCAACCGTGACACTTGTCAGGTGTGTCATTATTTCGTTTTTTTTTTATTTTTATTTTTATTTTATTTTATTTTATTTTTTTATTTTTTGTACATAAACTAAGGGTGAGGCCAAACGAGCGTAATTTTGTGAGTCGTGAGTCGCAGAATTTCGTACGCAGAATTTCTGCTGCATTCAGTTTCATAGAAAAGTCCTATTTCCACACGGCGACGCAAAATGAGTTGTCTGCCGACTCACACGCATAATATCAACTGAATTTCGGTCGGGGTGAGGTGGGGAGCCTGCACGATACAAGGATCTGTACAAATGTTTCGGATTACAACTGAAAATACGTCCGTCCGTGTGGCAGTCTAACGAATTTCAGTTGAACGTAAATTTGACTCTTTTTACGCGACTCACAACTCACAAAGTTACGCCCGTTTGGCCTCACCCTAACAATCCTTTATTTTTATTTTCGACCGTGCCGACTTTGCGGCCATCTTTTCTATTGTATGTCATGATCACCAATAACGTTACTTTACCAAAAAACTAGAGAAGAGTCACCAAGTTTTCTGTGTCGGTGCCAGCGTCGCTGTAATCGTATCTTTTGGTTGTCAGTTTATTGAAAATGTATCCAAATGACATTAGAATCAATATGACAGTAGGAGCTTCCAATTTTGGCCGCTGGCACAGAAAACTTGGTGACTCTATACTAATTCTCATTTCAGGGTGACAGCGGCGGCCCGTTACAAATCAGGTCACAAGATGGCGTCACCTGCACTGACTTCCAGATAGGTGTGACGTCACACGGGCGGGCGTGCGGCGCGGAGCATGGCGCGGGCGTGTACACGAAGATACTGCCGTATGTGCCGTGGATTGAGGACATCGTGTGGCCTAGAGATACTGAGAAGTAGGAATAGGGTGGGAATATTAGGAAATAGGGTAGGAATAGTACAAAATAGTATAGGAATAGTACGAAATTGGGTAGAAATAGTACGAAATAGGATAGGAATAGTACGTAAATAGTAAGTAGTAATATATTGGGTAGGAATACTGCAAAGTTGGTAAATATAGTTTATTAAGTATGTTATTATTAAAAGAAACGTGCGAAGTATTCATTATAGAAAGAAACACGGGATCTTTACACGTACCTCATCAAGTCTGACTTAACGAGATACTTCTATAATATTCTATAATAGTTAATTATGTGATAAGTAGATAGTAAAAGTGTTATAGAAAGGATTATAAATATTTTTTCAACACACTTGCTCATAAAGGGGCTCTTATTTGTGCAAAAACAGTTGAATATTGACACGTTTTATTCACTAGTGAGTTATAGATTGTTTTGTTAAATTGCTTTCATTTTGAAAAAGTTTCGATACCAAAAAAAATGTGTCCATACATTTTAAAAACAAACTTCAACTATGTTGCCTTACTTTTGGTAGGTCTATGGTCGATTCCATTCATTCATTCATTCGATTTTTTTTAATAAGTATATTCTTTTAGTTTTTGGCCGATCACCATTGTTGTGTTGGATGCGCGCGAATAGAAAAACTGTTTAATTATTAGCTAGAATTATATTTTATCATTATTTTCTTCGCAAGTGTATTGTAAAACGTTGTATGGTACACGCGTGTATTGATCATTACTATCCTCGGCTATCTTCAGACCCTCGCTTACAACTCGGGCCTCTATTGAGGCCCGAGTTGTAAGCGAGGAAGTAATCACCAACTTTACTCGCTTGTACCATAAATAACTATTACTTGTAAAGATGGAGCGTGCTCGTCTAATGATTATGTTATTATTTTTAGCATTCAAATAAAATCTTGATTTAAAAACGGTGTTTTACTCATATTTTTTCTTTACTTTGTAGCTATTATTGGGAAGGTTTTATCCCCCGACGCAAAAAGAGGGGTGTTATAAGTTTGACGTGTATGTGTCTGTGTGTGTGTGTGTGTGTGTGTATCTGTCTGTCTGTGGCATCATAGCTCCCGAACGGATGAACCGATTTCAGTTTAGTTTTTTGTGTATTAAAGGGGACTTACGTGCGAGTGTTCTTAGACATATTTGATGAAAATCGGTTGACCCGTTTAAAGGTTATGGGGGTTTGAAAGTAATTGTGTTGGGGGTTTTTTAAATTTTTAATTTAATGTTATTGTCTGTACATCTACCATAGGTAAACATATTCTGACATTAATATGTGACGTCACTTAAATTCCGACTTCTTAGTAGTCGGCCATTAAAGTGATGTCACTCCATGTTTTGATATATTCTCAGCAAGCTAGTACCTACCTATTTCTTTTGATACCTATACTCGTACAATATGCCAAGACCATTAACAAAAAATAATCTTTGAAATAAACCTACTTTCGGATTTTCAAATTTATAATGTAATATTAAATATTAAATAATATTATAAATGCGAAAGTTTGTATGTTTGGATGTTTGTGAGTTTGGATGTTTGTTCCACTTTCACGCAAAAACTACTGTATCGATTTTGATTAAATTTGGTACAGATATTCCTTATAACTAGGAATAACACATAGGATACATTTTATCCCGAAATTCCCATGGGATTGTATACATAAGTAATCGTATGTTTTATTGTAACTTTTTGTAGTCACAAATCCTACCAATAGATGGCGCTGTTACTTAATGTTTTAACACACGATGGTGAATTGTGCCGAGATTGTATGATACTACGAGCTACGCATTCTCACGGGAGCGGGTATTACGCGGGTAAAACCGCGGGGCGCTGCTAGTATTAAATAATAATAATACTTAAATCTTTTATTTTCCAAAGTAATTAGCAATTAAAACAATACATTATGAAAACATATGAGGTAGTACTAAATTATAACGCTGTTGCTAGCCGTCCGCTAGAATGGACGTTTAATATAATGTCATTCGTTCGCTAGTCGGATGAATAACATTATATTAGTATTCGTCCGAATTACTGGACGACGAGACACTTCGAAATTATAATCATAATTGCCAGAACAGGTTTTACATGTCTGTGAGCTACAAATATGTAACACTTGTATGTCGGGTCTTCTGTGATCACAAATTCGTCTGTAAAGAATCCGAAACGTCAAAGTGCCTCCCGCTATACCAAAGATTACAGGCGTTGATAAACATTTGTGTCAATTAAAATGTGTGTTTGTCATAAAACAGTGTCTTTACAAATAATCATTCATTCACTCTATCATCTCATTACAGTAACTGACCCCTAAGTTCGTAACTTGTATCTAGGGTATCAGAAACTACGGACACACTCATTCACACACACAATAAATAAATATATTTTCAACACACTTGCTCATAAAGGGGCTCTTATTTGTGCAAAAATAGTTGAATAATGACACGTTTTATTCACTAGTGAGTTATAGATTGTTTTTTTAAATTGCTTTCATTTTAAAAAAGTATCGATACCAAAAAAATGTGTCCATACATTTTCAAAACAAACTTCAACTATGTTTCCTTACTTTTGGTAGGTCTATGGTCGATTCCATTCATTCATTCATTCGATTTTTTTTAATAAGTATATTCTTTTAGTCTTTGGCCGATCACCATTGTTGTGTTGGATGCGCGCGAATAGAAAAACTGTTTGTTTATTAGCGAAAAATGATAATTTCTTCGCAAATGTGTTGAAAAACGTTGTATGGTACACGCGTGTATTGATGATTACTATCCTCGGCTATCTTCTGACCCTCGCCTGACGGCTCGGGCCTCAATAGCGCCTCGGAAGTAATCACCAACTTACCTCGCTTGTACCATAAATAACTATTATTTAAAAGTAAAATCAAATCACCAACTACTATTATTAAATCAACTAAAACCACAATTATGACACAGATAAACTATCATGTCATTAAACAAATGATTTATCATTAAAACGCGTTCCGTTTTAGCGCGGCCGGTTGTTTTCCCGCGCTTTCCATTAGTCCGCCATTTTGTGCCGCGACAAAATGGCCGATTTAATGATCTGTGAACATGATAGTAGTGACGTGTGGTACTGGGGAGGGGAAATAGCGATTTAGAATTCGATGTAGGTCTATATTATAGTTATCTATAAATATAAAAATGAAACCCGTTTTCCTTGGTCACGGCATCACGCGAGAATGGCTGGACCGATTTCACTAATTCTTTTTTTGTTGTATTTGTTATTATTAGGAGAAGGTTCTTATGTAAAAAAAACACGGAAAATCAACGGGAAAATTGGACCCGTGCGAAGCCGGGGCGGGCCGCTAGTAGTTTTTATAATAATCAAGACGACCTAGATGGCAGTGTGGTCACCATGCCGGACTGCCATCCGTAAGGTTGCGGGTTCGATTCCCATGTGAACCACAAATGTTTATCTCGGTTTATGTGAGTGTGTGAATAAGTGTGTGCGTAGTTTGTGATACAAGTTACGGACTTAGTTAGGGGTCAGTTACTGTAATGAGATGATGGAGGGAATGATTATTGTTATGTTTTGTTACCTAAATACTAACTATACCAGCCCGAGTTTCTCCTTGGCTGATCTAAGGCGACGCTGTCACTGGAACAGAAAATATTGTAGCAGTATAAGTCCCGGTTGTCGTACTAACATCATCGACAGTCGTCACAAAAAGTCTATAGCACCCCAATCTTCCCTGTGCCGGCGGCCAAAAGTGGAAGCTAACATTGTCATTGTGACTCTTATGTAATTTAGATACATTTTCAATAAACTAACAACCAAAAGATGCGATTACAGCGACGCGTCACCGGCACAGAAAAGATTGTGACTCAATATTTTCCGCTCCGTCCCTCAACTTGCACCAAAACCTATCAAATCCTGTCGAGTTCACTGGTCTCCGTTATCAATGGCTGGCCTATGAAATATTGCGTTTTCAGCCCCACAACGAATAACTTCCATTCAAGTTAACTTACACCAAAAATAATAATGCGCTCCGAGGTTTATCCGCGCAGTTCCCGCTCCTGTGAGAAAGCGGGGATAAAATAGTAAACACCTTCTTCTTGAATCACTCTGAGTGTGGAACCTTATATAGAAACGCGCTTGTTCGATATGACTACACAGAAATCACAGCTAGAAACATCTATTCCTAGACAGCACGTTTCGCCGAAAACCCTGTTGATACAAAACATAACATAACATAATCATTCACTACATCATCTCATTATAGTAACTGATCCCTAACTAAGCTCGGAGCTTGTATCTAACGTATTAGAAACTACGCACACACTCATTCACGCACACCCAGACCGAGACAAACATTTGTGGTTTACACAAATATTCACCCCGCACGGGAATCGAACGGAAAAACATTGTTTGTAGACATCTCGGTACATAGGAACCACTGTTGACAGAGATCACTGTCCTTGATAGCACTTTTTGCCGTAAACATTGTTTGTAGAAACCACTGTTTCCAGATACCTCGGTTCACAGAAAGTGCCTCTGGACGTTTCTGACGCCTTTATTAGCCCCGATGTCACCAAACCAATTTCTCTATTAAAGAAAACCGCATCAAAATCCGTTGCGTAGTTTCAAAGATGTAAGCATACATAGGGACGGACAGCGGGAAGCGACTTTGTTTTATACAATGTAGTGATACTGAGTGTCCATAATTATTATTATGCGAATATGATGTAACTTGGAAAGCCCGTACAGCTACTGATTAATATTCATTTGTTTATTAATTATTGTAACATGTAAGTATATCTGGGGGCACGGCAGTGCCCCCCGCCGAGTCGAGCGCGAAGCAAACACTGCCGTACCATCCTTTACAGGAACCCTTTCGCCGCATTTTCAGGCCCCTATTTGATTGATCTTGACCTCAGCCCGCACAAGACAATTTATCTTAAGTATATTACACTAACAGCGCTAGTTCCCATTCCCGTGGGAATACGGGTATAAAATATAGCCTATGTTACTCAGGGTGAATGTAGCTTTCTAGGTGAAATTTTTTTTGAAATCGGTTCGGTAGTTTCGGAGCCTATTCGGAGATTTACAATCAATTTTTTCCTCCTCTTTATATGTATACTAGCTGCGCCCCGCGGTTTCACACGCGTAGTTCCCGTTCCCGTAGGAATTTCGGGATGAAAAATAGATGTTGGCCGATTCTCAGACCTACTGAATATGCTCACAAAATTTCATAAGAATCGGTCAAGCCGTTTCGGAGGAGTATGGCAACGAAAACTGTGACACGAGAATTTTATATATTAGATAAGTACTTAATAGCTGTCTATGGATAGTCACATATGCTAAAAATTAATACAATGTCACCCTTCCCCGGACCATAAGCTACCCCTGTACCAAATTTCAAGTCAATCGGTTCAGCAGTTTAGCCGTGAAAATGTAACAGACAGACAGACAGAGTTACTTTCGCATTTATAGTATTAGTAAGGATTTAGTACAGATGTTCCTTATAACTAGGAATAACACATAGGATATCTATTGTTATCCTTAAATTTAGACGGGATTTACGCCGGTAAACCCGCGGGGCACAGATCGTAAGATACATTTGAGTGAATATCCCGGCCCCTAAATTTGCGTGGCAACTATGAAATCGGTACTAAAAAATATAGTTATAATGTTTAAAACTTTTTTTTTGGTTAGATGAAATATTCACCTATGTGAGGCACTAAATATTTCATTACTGGGATTAATAGGTACTCCAGAAAAAAATGTTAAACCTCGAAATCTTTCATCGCCGTGTCTGTCCACAACTCACCTTGATGTGTATTATACCTCCTTGATGAAAACCTATTGGTTGAATACATTGAAATCTAGTTTTATATGATACTTGGATAGTTAAGGTATTGTTACGGAATACACTTAATCAAATATTTAAACAATACAACGAATGGTTACTAGAAAAACATTTGTCCCAGAACTTCCTTTCATCGCCATGTCAAAAACATTTTTAAACATATTGTTCCAACTAAAGACTTGCGTCTCCTTCTCTGTGTGCTTAACGTTGCCCAATAGTACCGCCTCAGTGCTCGACGTGGAAGGACGTGTCCACGTGCCTGCGTTTTCAAGCTATAAATGTAAGTGTATCCCATTTTTGTTACAGGACATTTTTTCTTTCATCGCCGTGCATAGGTATACCTTCTATTGGAACAAGTTTATACTCTTGATTGAGCATTCGATAGAATGCCCATACTCTTCTGTTTATTTGTGAATTGTTTAGTTCTTAGGATACCTAATAGATTTTATGTAATTTTAAATTTTCGACTCGTTTCTCATCGCCATGCTTTCATTTCCGTGGTTTCCATAGCAAATATTTGCTATGGCAATGAAAAAAAAGACACGGCAATGAAAAAAATTTCATTGCCGTGTCTTTTAAAACAAATTGCTTTCATCGCCGTGGCCAGGTCTTTCATTTCCGTGACTTATATTTTCATCGCCATGGTATGATTAGGCAAGGAAAACATATTTACCTGTGATACAGTGTACCGAATATTGACAGTACAGTACTTGTCAAGTAATATCTCTGCAATACGACAAAAGACTTAAGTAAAGACTTATAAGTACAGTAAATAACTCATTTGTATTTACTGTACTCCTTCTAGCTCTTTTTCTTGATTCCTTAAGATCGTTTCCGTTCTGATGCACTGTAATTGAGTCGTGTACCAGCCGTTCCACTCCGCTCTGTCTTTGGCTCTTCTCAGAGCTGGTAATTGAGAGCCCTGTTATTGCCTTGATCAGGTTTGACCAACGGGTAGGTCGGGTAGGTCTACATTTCCCGCCACAACCAGCTTGTCCAGGCTGTATGACCGCTGTAGCTCCAAATGTGACCAAAGTAGGTCAGGACTCGTAGGTAACATATCGTAGACAGTCTTGTTTTTACGTCAAATAGTTCTAGAATAGACTTATTCGTACGTCTCGCTGTTAACGGTATGTGTGGCATCCTTCTCCAGCACCACATCTCGAAAGCCTTAATCTTTTTTCGATCTACAGCGCGTGGATAGACCAGGACTCACAGCCGTATAGAAATATCGAGAATACCTGAGATCTAATTAGTCTCATCTTTGTTACGTTTGGACATTCCAGATTATCAACATTTTGCTTATTGCTTGCCCATCTCCACACAAATTCGAATCTCTTTCTCGCAGCCTCTCTGATTACTGATCGTTCAGCCTAGGTATACAAACTTGCTCATGAATTCCAGGTCTGACAATTCTCCAATGCGTGTGATCTGTTCAGCTCGGTCAGTGACCATAACCTTTGTCTTCGACTTGTTGACCCAAAGTCCTACTGTCTCGGTTTTGCGTTCTACTATGCTGAACATTTCAGCAAGTTCGTGCTCAGAGGATGCGACCAAAGTAGTGTCATCTGCATATCGAAGGTTGCTCATCTTGTTCCTGCCAACAGTAATGACTCCCTCCCACCCTTTTAAGGCTCTGCTACTCATATAGTTTCTATAGTTATCATGGTTATTAGCACTCAAATTATTATGATTATACAGCGTTGAAATATTTCGAGTTTCCGATATTTCAACGCTGTTGCAAGCGCCATGATCACGGATGAACTCTCCTATTTATATTTCGTATATCCTATAGTATTCGCCATAGATGTTGAATAGAAAAAGGAACTCTTTTTCAGCCTGCTCATCCGGGATGATATGCAACATAATCTTACTGGCATGCGACTGCCCGAAGGAAAAAGTTCGTGTGATCGACCTAGCCTCTCTTAAATATTGTGTCTCGGCCGCACTAGCACGCGGGATGGATATGTAATTCTCTACAATTGTGCAATCATTTCCATACTCATAGGTTCTGGGCTTTGGCAGATCATTGATATGCAACAGGAAAAGTGTTGCAATGAGTACTAACCCTTGGGGAACACCGGCATTAATCGCCATTTGATCGGACGAGCATCCATCAAGAACGACCCGTATCGATCGATCCTGCAAGAAGTCCGATATAAACCCACACAAACTAACAGGCAGACCGTATGATGAAAGCATGCTTATAAGGCACGTAATTTTGTGGACCCCTTCTTGAGCAGGGGGATCAAAAGCGTTTCTTTCCAATCTTTAGGCCATATATCATAGGGGTTTTATGTTAATCTTATTAAGAAATTCGATCAATTATTATCATTCGATGTGGCGTAGATAACCCGTCTGGGGGAGTATGCCTCTCCTTCTCGGAGACACGCGTGTATATATTGTATGTTAGGATAATATAATACTCATGTCAGTATATAAAAAAAATGTTTTATGTATGGATTTTCATTTCCGTGGTGATTCTTTCATTACCGTGGGACAGTTCTTTCATTGCCGTGGACGCTTGTTTCATTGCCGTGCCCGCATGTTTCATCGCCGTGGCATGAAATTTTTAAACTTGTGTTATTCGTTAGTTTTTTAAGTAATCAGCTTGATAATAAGCAAGAATACATACATTATCAAGAAGTATAATAAACGCTAATTATTTTTGAAAAAAACTTAAAAACAAAAAAATCCACGGAAATGAAGATTTTTGGGCACTTGTTGAAATTCACTCATTTATTTATTATCCTACTGCCAGTTGTTTTGTTTCAATAAAACCAGTGTGTCTACATGTCTGTTAATGGGCTGCAGTTGTTTTATATTACTTACTATTATCACCCTGCGGTTTTACCCGCGTAGTTCCCGTTCCCGTGAGAATGCGGGGATAAAATTATGCTTAAAATTGTCCTCTTGAATCACTCTATCTATTAAAACAAACCGCATCAGAATCCGTTGTGTAGTTTTAATGATGTAAGCATACATAGGGACGGACAGCGGGAAGCGACTTTGTGTTATACTATGTAGTGATGATGTAGTACCTAGTGATAATTATCACATTACTTATAAATAATTAATAATATCCAGTATGAGTCGGTCGGCGTCGCGAACGCACGAGTTAGGTACTTAAGATATTGAAATAAAACGACTTTGACGGATCTTTGTCGCGGTTATAATTTTGTTATACACTAACTCGTATTTACCCGCGTAAATCCCATTCCCGTGGGAAATTTGGGATAAAAAGTGTGATGTGTTATTCCTAGGTATGAGGGACATCTGTACCAAATTTCATTTAAATCCATTCAATAGTTTTTGCGTGAAAGAGGAACAAACATACTTAAGTACATCAAAACTTTCGCGTTTATAATATTAGTAGGATTTCTGACGCATCACATTCTTAACACAAAAATCTGTAAAAGTAGTATTATTTCAATGTGTAGTGTTCGTGTGAATTAAAAAAATCTTTACTTTTAAATATTTTATTAAAGTACTGTCCCCTTTTGTAGGGGACCCTGCTAGGGGATAGGGGACGCCGGTGACAATGAGACGCGCCCTGATTGTGTGTTTGTTGGTGTGTGTGTGCGCCGCGGAGCAGACCTTGGACCTACCTGAAGGTGAGGGTTTTGAAAATATTTACCACAATCGGGTTTTGAAACTAAGATCTTTTTTTCATACAGTCTTGGCATCCTTTTTATTCAATATCTTAATCTAAATACATATAAGTTACTCAAAGGTGACTGACTGACATAGTGATCTATCAACGCACAGCCCAAACCACTGGACGGGTCGGGCTGAAAGGCATGCAGGTAGATGTTATGACGTAGGCATCCGGTAAGAGAGGATTCCCACGGGATTGTATTATATGCGGGTAGAATCGCGGGGCACAGTTAGTACTAAATAAAAGAAATCCTAATAATCATTATCACTACATAGTATAAAACAAAGTCGCTTTCTCTGTCCCTATGTATGCTTAGATCTTTAAAACTACGCAACGGATTTTGATGCGGTTTGTTTTAATAGATAGAGTGATTCAGTGGGAAGGTTTTTAGCATAATTTTATCCCCATATTCCTACGGGAACGGGAACTACGCGGGTGAAACCGCGGGGCGCTGCTAGTAATATGATACAAGCGAAAGTAAGTGTTTTGTTTCTTCTTCACGTCTCGGTTGGAGCGATTGATATTTTTGGTACAGATGTCCCTTATAACTAGGGATAACAAATAGGATACTTTTTATCCCGAAATTCCCACGGGATCGGGTACTATGCAGGTAAAATAAATAATACTCGTATAATTTATAAAATACTAGTAGCTCCCCGCGGTTTCACCCGCGTAGTTCCCGTTCCCGTGGGATTACAGGGATAAAATATAGCCTATGTCACGCACTGATAAATTAGCTTTCCAAGAGTGAAAGAATTTTTTCTTGTAGGTTGGTGATTTTTTGTGTAAAATGTACTTTGTATTTTTTTTTGTTGTACCTACCTCTTGAAAAATAAAATATTTATTTGTTATGTCTTTTCCATTCACGGGACTATTCAGGAGTCCCGGTCTTTTGGAAGGCTAGTATGGGGCCAAAGCCAACACACGGAAGCCCTTTGACATATTTAATCTTGTGTAAAGGATGCACAATCCGGCGACTATCCCTGTATAACACTATCAAATGCATCCAAGGACAGTCCCCGGTTCTGCTGGGACTATTGCAAATATATGGAAAACTACGACTGGGTTATGGGAATGGGATGTTTAATGGACTGGATTTTGGGGAACTATGGGGACTATGACACCCGCCGATACAATGCTATAAACATGTACGAAGTGGCGGATGGAGACTTGCCAGCTCTATAACTGGGCCCCCCAAACAAGTCGCTCGAGTCGCAACAAGGGGGCAACATGAAACGAGCGGCTTTGAGAGTGGAGCAGACGCCCTGGGTTTTAAACCGCGATCCACTGAGCCCGAGGGTCCAGCTTCATGCTAAGCCAACTCACCACTTACGCAACGCCCCTCACTCTCCGAGCACCAAAGTGCTCTCGCGGGCTCCACTCCGGCCGGTATTATTATATTATTATTTTTTTATTATAAAGAGGAAAGATTTGTTTGTTTGTTTGTAACGAATAGGCTCCGAAACTACTGGTCCGATTTCAAAAATTCTTTCACTATTGGAAAGCTACATTATCCCAAAGTGTCATTCTAACTAATATTATAAATGCGAAAGTAACTCTGTCTGTCAGTCTGTTACCTTCTCACGGATAAACTACTGAACCGATTGACTTGACATTTGGTACAGGGGTAGCTTATGGTCCGGAGAAAACATAGGATACTTTTTATCCCAAAATTCCCACGGGAACGGGAGCTATGCGGGTGAAACCGCGGGGCGCTGCTAGTAGGCAATATTATATTTACGCGGGTGAAACCGCGGGGCGCTGATAGTATAATATATATATATATATATATATATATATATATATATAGTATCTTATTAAAGTGATAAAAAGGTCGGTGTCAGACTCTAAGGTCAGAGATATAGGTGCTCGTCACGTATAAGGAAAATACCTATTTAAATTCAAAATATTAACATTATTACTGAGTATCTGATTATTTTCAATTATTCATCATCATCAGCTCATATATTGTCCCCACCGAGGGGCACGAGCCTACCCTGAATTAGGGTGATTAGGCCTTAGTCAACCATTGGCCGAGTGCGGGTTGGTCGATTTCACACACAACCCTAGAATTTCTCCCCAGGTGTGTGCAGGTTTCCTCACGATGTTTTCCTTCACCGTAAGAGCGTTGAAATTAACGTACTTATGAATTCGTAAATTGAAAACACATTGGTACGTGGCGGGACTGGTGGGGTTCGAACCAGGCGCCTTCCGATCGGAAGTCAACGGTCTTAACCCCAGCGCCACCGACGATTTCAATTATTGTTTTGTGAATATTTGTGTGAACCACAAATGTTTGTCTCGGTCTGGGTGTGTGTGTGAGTGTGTGCGTAGTTTCTGATACCCTAGATACAAGCTACGAGCTTAGTTAGGGGTCAGTTACTATAATGAAATGATGGAGGGAATGATTATGTTGTGTTATGTTATTGTCGTAGGTCACAGATGCTTCGAGGAGGGTCGTCCGGGCGTGTGCGTCCGCCTGTCGCAGTGTCTCACGGCCGTGCTAGTCGACGTGCAGGAGAGACACAGACACCCGCTGGTGAGTAACACCAAGTAGCGTAGCTAGCGCGAGGCGGCGAAGGCGGACAGTCCTAAATGTGTGACACCCGAGCCCGACTTTGAACATCAGTTGTAGCACCAAAAAACGCCTGCTAATAAAATAACTGATTCCTACTTACTTACTAGTAGTTTTTAACCCCCGACGCAAAAAGAGGGGTGTTATAAGTTTGACGTGTCTGTGTGTGTATCTGTCTGTCTGTGGCATCATAGCTCCCGAACGGATGAACCGATTTCAATTTAGTTTTTTTGTATTAAAGGGGACTTACGTGCGAGTGCTCTTAGACATGTTTGATGAAAATCAGTTGACCCGTTTAAAAGTTATGGGGGTTTGAAAGTAATTGTGTTGGGGGTTTTTTAATTTTTTCTTAGGCTAGATTTCTACGGCGCTCCCCCCCCTGCAATTAGATTATCACTTATTGAGTTTGGAGGTGACACCTATACAAAATCCTCAAGTGCCTCCCATGCTAGCTACGCTACTGTAACCCCATCGGAAATAGGCCAGCCTTGTACCGAGTGTTTGGTAGAGGTTTAGCCAAACGGGGGCCTATTTGGGAGATACAGTTTGGCCAAAAATTCCCTAGTTGTTGAAGTCTAAAAATATCGCCCAATTTTTTTTAATTTCCTAATTTGCGACCTTGTTTATCTCTGTAACTTTTTTCGAGCTGGTTCCCAGTCATTTTTTTTTATCTACAGTAATACTATAAAGAGGAAAGATAGATTTGTTTGTAACGAATAAGCTCCGAAACTACTGAACCGATTTCAAAAATTCTTTCACTAATGGAAAGCAAAATCAGTGCGGGATATAGGCTTTTATCTCCGTATTCTCACGGGAACGGGAACTATGTTTATATTCTCAGATGTCATCTGGTCTACTCACAGCATTTTATCTTTTTTTCTTTTCTATTCCAGTTATGTTCATTTGACGGTGACACCCCCATCGTGTGCTGCACGGGCTGCGACAAGACCACGCATGTCAAGTAACGTCACCGACATGCTAATTCATTTAAAAACTATTAAATACTCTTGTGCTAGACTTTAATACGAAACTTATGATACAGACATAAAAATTTTTTTTATTTATCCTGCATCGTCCCACTTCTGGACAAGGTCTCCCCCAAATCCTTCCATCTGTCTCTATCCTAATCCTAACTAATATTATAAATGCGAAAGTAACTCTATCTGTCTGTCTGTTACCTTTTCACGGCTAAACTACTGAACCGATTGACTTGAAATTTGGTGCAAGAGTAGCTAATGGTCCGAGGAAGAACATAGGCTATAGTTTATCCCGAAATTCCTACGGGAGCGGAAACTACGCGGGTGAAACCGCGGGGCACAACTAGACTAAATATAAATAAGTAACTCAAAAAGGTGACTGACTGACTGACTGACATAGTGATCTATCAACGCACAGCCCAAACCACTGGACGGATCGGGCTGAAAGGCATGCAGGTAGATGTTATGACGTATCCGCTTAGAAAGGATTCCCACGGGATTGTGATATACGCGGGTGAAACTGCGGGGAACAGCTAGTTGCAAATATTTTAATTATTTTCATATGTCGAATTTCTAAGTTTTCAATTTACCAACCTACTTGTATTACAGAGATGTGAGGGTGACTCCCAACGGATTGCTGTACAAGAGTGGACAGAGGGCTTGGGACCGTGAGTATTAGAAAATACGACCTATCTCCGATACTATCGGTCTTAGCGTGATGTTATATAGCCTAAAGCCTTCCTCGATAAATGGGCTATCTAACACTGAATTTTTCAAATCAGACCTTCTTTTTCCGATTCTTTATCCCATGTCTATTTGGGGTCGGTTTTCAGTTTAACCAAATTTGGCGGAATGTCAGTATTTTACGTGAAGCGACTGCCCGTGCGACATTTTTTGGTTAAACCAAATGTTAGACTTTTGAGGGCTCTAACTACCCGTAACGACTGTCGATGATGTTAGTACAACAACCGGGACCGACGGCTTTACGTGCCCACCGAAGCACGGAAACGCTCATGAAATTAAAAGTCATTTTTAGTAATGACCCATCACAGTCACACAGACGTTGCTTAACCGCGCAGATCACAAGTGATCCGCGGGTAGTACTGGATTTTTCAAACCAGATCAACAGTTCCATTATATGCCACTACATTTGTTATAATCATTGATACCCTAGATACAAGTTACGAATTTAGGGGTTACTATGAGATGATGGAGTGAATGATTATGGTTATAATTCCCAGGTTGTGTCGACTACATCGCAACGTTGCCGTACAAATGTAGTGCAAATCACGTGCAGATGAGCAAAAAATGGGATGATTTTGAAAAGTGCTTCCGCTTAGACGAGATAAAAGAAGAGCCTTTATCGGGAGGGTCTGACGCGGAGAGAGGGCAGTTCCCTCATATGGTAATCCTTACTTATACGTTTTAATATGATCACTAGCAGAGCCCCACGGTTTACACGTGTAGTTTCCGCTCCCGTGAGAATGCAGCGATAAAATTATACTAAAAACCTTTCTCTTTAATCACTCTATCAATTCAAGAAAACCGCATCAAAATCCGTTGCGTAGTTTCAAAGATGACAGCGGGAAGTGATTTTGTTTTATACTATGTAGTCAAGTGACGAGACTAACAAAAACACCGCCGTTGCCTATGTTCTTGAACATAAATAAAACTGTGTATACAGTGCACTGCTGAGGGACACGTACCCTTTGGACGGGTGACCTGGTAAAGGTTGCCTGAAGCCGTTGGTTGCAGGCCGCACGAAACCTTCCTCACTGGGAACAATTAAGAGAGGCCTATGGTCAGTAGTGGATAACTATAGGCTGATGACGATGACTAATATTAAAAGATAATTAAACCAAATCAATCATTTTTGTATTTTGATAATGATGAAAATGTATTCCCGTTTGCAGGCGTTGCTAGGATACGGGGAGGACCGAGACACAGCTGATTGGCACTGCGCAGGGTCCGTGATCAGCGAGAGGTACATCCTGACGGCGGCGCACTGCCAGGCGGGCTCGCGGCTGTACGTGAGGATAATATATACATCTGCACTAATATTATAAAGAGGAAAGATTTGTTGGTTTGTTTGTAACGAATAGGCTACGAAACTATTGAACCGATTTCAAAAATTCTTTCACTAACGGAAAGCTAATTTATCAATGCGTGACATAGGCTATTATTTTATCCCCGTATTCTCACGGGAACGGGAGCCACGTGGGTGAAACTGCGGGGCGCTACTAGTAGATGATAATATGTCGATACAGCGGTTCAGCATTATGGACACACTGCCGGGATATCTGCAAATTACAATTGATAATTTTCATGTTCCTCTAATTTGATTTAGTTTTGTGGTAGTGGTCATTGCGGTCCCTTCGAAAGCCGCCTGGTTCGATACTCACCACTTACCAATGTGGTTTCATATTTCGAATTGTTATGTACGTTTATTCAGTCAAACAAAACATCATGGAATACATTGTTTGCGATGTAATTCTAATGTTGTGTAATTCACGACCAACCCGCACTTGGCCTCTAGTTGACTAAGGCCTTATCGCCCTAATTTGGGTTTGAGCGTTTCGGTGGAGGCTACAGGCTGGTGATGATACTTCTGGTTCCAGCGGGCAGGTGAAATTCGTGGCGCTGGGCATCCTGCGGCGCTCGGACCCCGCGGCGCTGTGGCAGCACTACGGGGTCGACCGGTTCATCCCCCACCCCCAGTACTCCTACCCCTCCACCTACCACGACATCGCGCTCATACGCACCGACAGAGAGTAAGCACAAACTACCCTATTTAATATTTATATCATTTGGAAAATCAACAGCTGAAACATTATCTCTAAAGACTAAAATAGTTTGAGTCGAGCTTTAAAGATGTTTAATTTCAGGATAGTGTTCGGTAGAAATGTTCTACCGGCCTGTATCGCGCACAGGGAGCCATTCAGTTCAGAGATCATCATCACCGCGGGGTGGGGAGCCACAGGGCACAAACAGGGCCTCGCCGACACTTTGCAAATGGTTGGTTCACATTGTAATATCTTCAGCTCATATTCGTCCACACTGACTCGTGTCTCCCCTGGATGAGGGTAATCAGGCCTTAATTAAACAAGCGGGTTGACCGACTTGACACTTTATCATATAACTTTCTAACATTTTTCATAACGTTTTAGTAGTATAGACACAGTGCCGGGATATATGCAAATTACAATGGAAAATTGTATGTCACTTTCATTCGATTTACTTTGTCTTATTGTTCATCAAGGCATGCTGAATTGTGTATTTTGGTTTGATTTAAAGGCTAAATTGACCCGATACGAGGATCCGGAGTGCGCAGCGTTGTACCCGGTACATCGACGTCATCGTGCTCGCGGCTTTGACAACGAGACGCAGATGTGTTATGGAGACCGCGAAGGCAATAGAGATACATGTCAGGTAGGATTATGTGTGAGATATGTGTAGTGCCTAGATATTTACTGTGCCGGTAGTGGCCAAAATAGTAAGCTCCTATAGTCATTGTGACTATAATGTCATTTGTATACATTTTCATTACACTGTCAATCATCTGACAACCAAAAGATGCGGTTACAGCGACGCTGGCACCGACACAGATATGTTTGTGGGACTATACAAGATCATTAATATTGATTTCATTGACGACCTTCGTCGTTAGATGGTGACCACAATGCTTGAGAGCGACCAGTTTCGAGTTACATTCTCAACCAACTTAACAGTTACTGCCTTATTTGCGTTTAGGGTTTAACCTAGTTTAACTGAATCGATTTTAAGCTTGTCCAGGATTTAGAAGTTATCAATATTAATATTTTAGACCTAGAGTGAGACCAAAACTTAAGACAATGCCTGTATGGGTAAACTCATCATCATCCCAAGTTTAAAATAGGTTTGGTTTTTGCGGACCTGTTTAGTTAGAGAGACTTTTGACGCTACTATGGCAGTCAAAGTTTTAATTGGTTAATTCCCATTCCCCAGGGAGACAGCGGCGGTCCCCTAGAGCTACTGTGGCTGGGCCGTGTCTACTGCTCCGACTTCGTGGTGGGAGTGACGTCGAACGGGCGCGCGTGCGGCCAGGAGAACAGCGCCGGCGTGTACACGCGCGTGCTGCACTACCTCGCGTGGATAGAGGACACCGTGTGGCCCAATGATACCACCACACTACAACATGACTAGATGTACCGACTTCGTGGTGGGAGTGACGTCGAACGGGCGCGCGTGCGGCCAGGAGAACAGCACCGGCGTGTACACGCGCGTGCTGCACTACCTCGCGTGGATAGAGGACACCGTGTGGCCCAATGATACCACCACACTACAACATGACTAGATGTACCGACTTCGTGGTGGGAGTGACGTCGAACGGGCGCGCGTGCGGCCAGGAGAACAGCGCCGGCGTGTACACGCGCGTGCTGCACTACCTCGCGTGGATAGAGGACACCGTGTGGCCCAATGATACCACCACACTACAACATGACTAGATGTACCGACTTCGTGGTGGGAGTGACGTCGAACGGGCGCGCGTGCGGCCAGGAGAACAGCGCCGGCGTGTACACGCGCGTGCTGCACTACCTCGCGTGGATAGAGGACACCGTGTGGCCCAATGATACCACCACACTACAACATGACTAGATTAGGAATTTCAAATTGTACTATGTTACTTAAATTACTGGTAATGTTAGTAATAATAAAACCTTTTAATAATATTGTGTGGTTTTCATTCACATAGAGACTATTCAGTACACTTTAAAATAATGACTATTGAATCTACTAGGACTTTGATCATGGAAATAAGATTGAAGTTGTTATTTCACGTACATTTAGTCTCATGAACAGTAGTTAATTGAGAAAAAATATGACAGAGTCACCTTTCGTGGCCCATCGCGTCACTTTCGTGGGATCAAAAACTTTAAAACGTTAAATCATCCAAACGAGACGTACGATTTGACTGATTTACATATGAATTTACTCGTCTTATTAAGCCCTATATATTATAATTACAAAGAGTTAAAATAAGCAAGAAATAAAATTTTCCACGAAGGTGACGATGAGAATCGAAAAAATGAGAACGACCCATAATCGGTTGAGTTTTAAAAATCCGATCAAATAAACATCAGAATACTGTTATTCTGACGTTTATTTGAATTTTGACAAGCAAGAAAGACCACTGAGACACCAGAGACATCTTATTTTTTAGCAGAGCACCTTTCTGACACTCGTAATGATGTCTCAATAGCAACACATTGTAAGGTAAGGTTGCGGGTTCGATTCCCGTGCGGGGTGAATATTTGTGTGAACCACAAATGTTTGTCTCGGTCTGGGTGTGTGTGTGAATGAGTGTGTGCGTAGTTTCTGATACCCTAGATACAAGCTTCGAGCTTAGTTAGGGGTCAGTTACTGTAATGAGATGATGGAGGGAATGATTATGTTATGTTGTCTGATCAAATAATGACAAATTGCATACTTGACCCCTTGTTCTTATAATAGTAGTTGTATTCCCCTCCGGCCACACTGTCGTGCGAAACTGTCGCGATAAAATCCTTTGATTGTGGGCCAATTTGGGTTACACGCAGTTCACCCCGTACGCAGTTCACCCCGTCGCATTTCAACCCGTTTTAATATTAAAATGATTAGTAAATTAAGTCATAGTTTTCAATATGTACCGTCTACATAAAAAGTGCTTTATATTAAAAATATATTTTTCAACACGTTTGCTCATAAAGGGGCTCTTATTTGTGCAAAAACAGTTGAATAATGACACGTTTTATTCACTAGTGAGTTATAGATTGTTTTTTTTAAATTGTTTAGTTTTTAAAAAAGTTTCGATACCAAAAAAATTGTGTCCATACATTTTAAAAACAAACTTCAACTATGTTTCCTTACTTTTGGTAGGTCTATGGTCGATTCCATTCATTCATTAATTCGATTTTTTTTTAATAAGTATATTCTTTTAATCTTTGGCCGATCACCATTGTTGTTGGATGCGCGAATAGAATAAAGTTAATTTAAAAAAATAAGAAACCGACTTCAGCACTAAAATGTAAGAAAATAATTTAAAATAAACAATATTATTAATACATATTTACAATTTATAATTAGTTACTTTTGGAGTCAGTGCCAGCCCAGGATAGTTTTTTTTCCTTATAAGATAGCACGAGACGCGCCTATAATATTAATGAAGGCTTTGGCTGTCACCGACTTCATAAGTAACTAATTATAAATTGTAAATATGTATTAATAATATTGTTTATTTTAAATTATTTTCTTACATTTTAGTGCTGAAGTCGGTTTCTTATTTTTTTAAATTAACTTTATTTTAAATTTTTTAGTGGGAAGCAAGTCTCCTTCTACAAAAGACGCTTAAATTTTCTTCCAGAAGAGCTTTTGACTCCTGGATCACTTGAATCCTTTTTTGTGGGAGGACGACTTTACGTCTTTCCTCTCTCCAGGGGAATGACGGGGTATGTCGGACTCCGCGCCGCAAAGATAGAGCGGCGACGCGCTTACCGACTAAAACCCCTTGGTGTGCCACCTCTGCGCTTATGGCCGAAACCGGAAGAAACGCGGCTGCACGCTACTACGATCCCGGACAGCGCCTCTATCCTGTTAAGGGTTTCTCCTCCGAGCTAGAATGTAGCTCTAGGCGACAGATGTTGAGTTACCCCCTTCCGAAAGTACCGCGCGCCACCTCGAGGCCTATATGGCGGCAGTGGATATCCCTCGGGGATCACTGCCGCAGGTCGGGCGTATGGCGGTTGCAGGACAAAGTGGTAGTCCCGCTTCCGTCTGCCCCAACCTTCTGCTGCGGATAATATTAGTGGAGAGGGCTTCGCGCTCTCTCTCCGCAGCTTTTTTTTTTGCGAGAGTACGACCTCACAAGGTGGACACTCCAATCTAAGACCTCTCCTCGCTCACCATAGCAAAGACTACATTTGGCAAGGAGAGGTCGTTTCCCAAGATTGCCGCGAAAGTTGCGAGGGCAATAGCTTCTTGCAGGGATTTTTTCGCTGCTCTATAAGTGTCAAGCAGTTCAACCTCAACGGGTACCGCTTGAATCCTGTCCCATGAGCTGATGTTACTCATGATTCATAATCTAACACAACCCTGCATTTTATTACTTCTTTTTAACTTCATCATCCCAATTAAACCATCATTTTATTACAAAACTTCTTTATAACCACAAAGGTATAAGAACTTTTTAGAAAATTAACCAAAGTCAAAATAAAAACGAAAATAGAGGATGACGTTTATACTGTCTATTTATTAATTAATATAATACATATATACAATCTAATCTGGTGTAGTGTTTGTTTGTAATATCTAAATATATTTTTTTACGAAAAGTTTTATGAAAACGCTCTGAAGATATATGTGTAATAGGTACCTATAATAGTACAAAAAAACATTTTTAAAAAATGTTGTAGATTCGGGTTTATTTCAGTGTGAATTAAAAAACAGGACATTTTTATATCTAAATCCCATGAATTGTGAACAGCATTTGATTTAAATACGAAGAATACAGCCAAAAAATTTTCATCCAGAAATTCTTATGTATATGTATCAAGAATATCGCGAGCAAAACCACGGGTCACAGGTAGTTTTACTTTTAATAATGTCAATCGACACCCCAGCCTACATTGTTGCGGGTTTTTCCTCGATTTTTCCTGGATCCCATCATCAGATCCTGATTTCCTTGACATGGGACCACTTCGCGAATATCCGCTTTCTAATGAAACAAGAATTTTAAAATGCTCCATTCATGATTACAAAGAAATCGCGTAACAAAAAAAAAAAAAAAAAAAAAAAAAAAAAAAAAAAAAAAAAAAACACGTCGAATAGCGAAAAATGTTATTTTATTATGAATTTCTTCGCAAGTGTGTTGAAAAACGTTGTATGGTACACGCGTGTATTGATGATTACTATCCTCGGCTATCTTCAGACCCTCGCCTGACGGCTCGGGCCTCAATAGCGCCTCGGAAGTTTTCATCAACTTTACTCGCTTGTACCATAAATAACTATTAAAATTTTACCAATGACTTTATTTGAATTTCAAGACTTTATGGTGATCGGCCAAAGACTAAAAGAATATACTTATTAAAAAAAATCGAATGAATGAATAAATGGAATCGACCATAGACCTACCAATAGTAAGGCATCATAGTTGAAGTTTGTTTTTCTTCTTTGCGTATCGACTCAAATTTTTGAGGACCAAAACTCGGCCACCGATATAGTTTGTTTTTAAAAAGTATGGACACGTTTTTTTTTGGAATCGAAACTTTTATAAAACTAAACAATTTAAAAAAAAACTATGACTCACTAGTGAATCAAGCGTGTCATTATTCAACTGTTTTTGCACAAATAAGTGCCCCTTTATGAGCAAGTGTGTTGAAAATAATATTACTTAACTCTTTTCTTGGTAACCGTACATTTAAGCTATTCTGAGTTTTAATTGACATTAGCTAATTCGGGGTGAAGTGCGACGGGGTGAACTGCGTACGGGGTGAACTGCGTATAAGCCGCCAATTTACCGACAGCGTGTTTAAGGCATTATGTCAATGGTTTAAGGGCTTTCGAGTTCGCGGAACTGATTCGCGATAGGACGAATTATTGGCCAGTCGTGTCGCGACAACGCAAATGGTAGGGGAGCCGAAGAGGGGATTTTTTGATTTTCATGAGCGTGGCAGATTTACATAGGGGATGATACCTTACACCTTGACGAGTACCTCCACTAAATATAAAAATTCTATCTAGTGACGCGCGCATAGGGCAGCATTTTTTAATCATAGTTCAAAAGCCTTTTAACCGAGCAGGAGATCAAGCCGAACCACACTGTGTGAAATTCTGACACGCTACTTAGGTAATTTTGATTTTTTAGTCGAGTTTTCAAAAGGCCGTCACAGGCTTGTGTTTCATCAGAATCATCAGATTAACAAATAGGAGCTTCATTTGGTATCGTTTATACTCCCTAACCGTTAATCTGACGCGCTCGAGACACTACTTTCAAGTGGCAGGATTTTTTTTTAATTTTCTCAGCCCCCCACCGGTGAAAGTTTATACTCGCTAAGAGTGTTTTACTCCTTATCACTTACTCTACAAAGTACAACAGGTCTGCACAACGCTCGAGTAAATCCCAATTTAGCATCATGGGCTCCCCTAATAAAATGTTCGCGTTATCGCGATAGTGTGGCCGGAGCATAACGTGTCAACAGTCGTATTTAGCTCTCAAATAGAGTCGAAACATTGGTTCCTAGTTGCTTCCAAAGAAGAGACAATAGGGATGTCGACTGGGTCAACAAAATGAAATTCTAATTAGTCCGTCGGATAGATTTCGAAAAAATATTAGACACGTATTTTTTGTTTTATCAAATTAATAAAACCGACTTAGTTATAACGCATTAAAGTTCAGGCGTGGGGGCTTGTGACGATAATTGGTAAAAAATTTATGTAGCTGTGACGTCACGCGAGTTTTCTATGCTCTATATCGTCTTAATTATTTGTTTGTATCAAAAAAGAGAAAATACGTGTCCAATATTTTTGCGAAATCTATCTGACGGAATTTAGAAAAAAAAACAACATTTAAGGTTGACCGGTCATTGTGACGTTTGAACATCCGTAGCGTAATAACTATGCTGAATAGTTGAAACTTTCAAATACATACCAAAGATTGCTTCTTAATTGCTTCCGACGTTTTTCGTAAACTTTAATCCTACAGACAAAGAAACAAAATATTCTACATAAGTTTAACATTAAGCTTATTATTAAGCGCCTGGTAAAAATATGCAAGCAAATAGTCTCTGTCTCAACAGTGCTGAGAAGGCAAAAGTAGGGGTTTGGTGGGTAGCGCCGTCACGCTCGACCATCCCGGTGGCGGCATATATGTACGGTATATATACCCACATATACAGCCACAAACCTTTCTGTGATGTTGACAGCGTCACTGTAATCGCATATTTTGGTTGTCAGTTTATTGAAAACTAGCTTTTGACCGCGTGGAATAATGACTTCCGGCAGAATTTGGGTCTTTCCCCCATTTCTCCGCCTAGGGGAGAATTTTCAAAAATCCTCTCTTAGTGGTAGCCTATTCCCCCAACAAACACACGGGTCTTTCAGCTCTCTACGACCGGTAGTTTCGGCTGTGTGTTGTCTGTCAGTCAGTCAGTCAGTATATCACTCAGTAACGGAAGAGTTTTATATATAAAACTAGCAACGCCCCGCGGTTTCACCCGCGTAGTTCCCGTTCCCGTGGGAATTTCGGAATAACACATAGCCTATGTCCTTTCCCGGACCATAAGCTACCCTTGTACCATTTCAAGTCAATCGGTTCAGTAGTTTAGCCGTGAAAAGGTAACAGACAGACAGACAGAGTTACTTTCGCATTTATGATATTAGTTAGGATAAGGATATAATAGAATAAGGATCACGACCAAGATTCTCTCACATATATTTTCTAAGTATAAGTAGTATCCAAATGACATTGGAGTCAAAATGACAATAGTAGCTTCCAATTTTTGCCGCCGGCACAGAAAAGATTAAGGCTCAATATGTCGCTGCTTGCGGGGAACTATCGAGGGCTTTCCCTACTATGAAAACGTCACTACTTACTACACCGAGTGGTCGTCATCTGCTGTTCGTTACTCTTGCTAAAACACGAACGGGTGCACCGATTTCACTGATTTTGGCGTTGAATTATTAGTGGTACGAGTGTAGTCGAGGAAATATAATAATAGGTACATGACTTTGTTGCATTATACATATACTAGCAGCGCCCCGCGGTTTTACCCGCGTAGTACCCGCTCCCGTGAGAATGCGTAGCTCGTAGTATCATACAATCTCGGCACAATTCACCATCGTGTGTTAAACAATTAAGTAACAGCGCCATCTATTGGTAGGATTTGGGACTACAAAAAGTAACAATAAAACATACGATTACATATACACAATCCCATGGGAATTTCGGGATAAAAGTATCCTATGTGTTATTCCTAGTTGTAAGGAATATCTGTACCAAATTTAATCAAAATCGATACAGTAGTTTTTGCGTGAAAGTGGAACAAACATCCAAACTCACAAACATCCAAACATACAAACTTTCGCATTTATCATATTAGTAGGATATGAATTTATTGGCAGTGCGAAGTTCGCTAGTCATTTAGTAAACTTTGATGATTCTTTATTCAATGTTCTCCATATTATACAGTCATTTAGTCGTCAGTATCATTGGGCCACACGGTGTCCTCTATCCACGCGAGGTAGTGCAGCACGCGCGTGTACACGCCGGCGCTGTTCTCCTGGCCGCACGCGCGCCCGTTCGACGTCACTCCCACCACGAAGTCGGTACATCTAGTCATGTTGTAGTGTGGTGGTATCATTGGGCCACACGGTGTCCTCTATCCACGCGAGGTAGTGCAGCACGCGCGTGTACACGCCGGCGCTGTTCTCCTGGCCGCACGCGCGCCCGTTCGACGTCACTCCCACCACGAAGTCGGTACATCTAGTCATGTTGTAGTGTGGTGGTATCATTGGGCCACACGGTGTCCTCTATCCACGCGAGGTAGTGCAGCACGCGCGTGTACACGCCGGCGCTGTTCTCCTGGCCGCACGCGCGCCCGTTCGATGTCACTCCCACCACGAAGTCGGTACATCTAGTCATGTTGTAGTGTGGTGGTATCATTGGGCCACACGGTGTCCTCTATCCACGCGAGGTAGTGCAGCACGCGCGTGTACACGCCGGCGCTGTTCTCCTGGCCGCACGCGCGCCCGTTCGACGTCACTCCCACCACGAAGTCGGTACATCTAGTCATGTTGTAGTGTGGTGGTATCATTGGGCCACACGGTGTCCTCTATCCACGCGAGGTAGTGCAGCACGCGCGTGTACACGCCGGCGCTGTTCTCCTGGCCGCACGCGCGCCCGTTCGACGTCACTCCCACCACGAAGTCGGTACATCTAGTCATGTTGTAGTGTGGTGGTATCATTGGGCCACACGGTGTCCTCTATCCACGCGAGGTAGTGCAGCACGCGCGTGTACACGCCGGCGCTGTTCTCCTGGCCGCACGCGCGCCCGTTCGACGTCACTCCCACCACGAAGTCGGTACATCTAGTCATGTTGTAGTGTGGTGGTATCATTGGGCCACACGGTGTCCTCTATCCACGCGAGGTAGTGCAGCACGCGCGTGTACACGCCGGCGCTGTTCTCCTGGCCGCACGCGCGCCCGTTCGACGTCACTCCCACCACGAAGTCGGTACATCTAGTCATGTTGTAGTGTGGTGGTATCATTGGGCCACACGGTGTCCTCTATCCACGCGAGGTAGTGCAGCACGCGCGTGTACACGCCGGCGCTGTTCTCCTGGCCGCACGCGCGCCCGTTCGACGTCACTCCCACCACGAAGTCGGTACATCTAGTCATGTTGTAGTGTGGTGGTATCATTGGGCCACACGGTGTCCTCTATCCACGCGAGGTAGTGCAGCACGCGCGTGTACACGCCGGCGCTGTTCTCCTGGCCGCACGCGCGCCCGTTCGACGTCACTCCCACCACGAAGTCGGTACATCTAGTCATGTTGTAGTGTGGTGGTATCATTGGGCCACACGGTGTCCTCTATCCACGCGAGGTAGTGCAGCACGCGCGTGTACACGCCGGCGCTGTTCTCCTGGCCGCACGCGCGCCCGTGCGACGTCACTCCTATCAGGAAGTTCACACATGAAGACTCCATAAACCCGTCCATCAATAGAGGACCCCCACTGTCACCCTGGAGGTTAAAACATAAGAATAAGAAATAGAATACACTCTTGTTGTGTTTGTTTTACCATGATAACAACACTTTCGTGTTATATCTGAATGATTCGTCAACTTAGGCCAACACGGGAAGTGCGTACCCATCGACTAGTTTCAGCCACATACGGTGCCTTCTAGTCGAAGGATTCGACTTAAACTGGTACACACATTAAGAATACCCGTAAATTACTATTCTTCGAGGTTTGTAGTTTCTGATACCATAGAAACAAGTTTCGAGCTTAGTTAGGGGTCAGTTACTGTAATGAGATGATGGAGGGAATGATTATTTTATGTTATGTCTATTGTCCACAAAATCACTTATAATAAAAAGTCTTGTTTGGTACCTGACAAGTGTCGTGGTTGCCGACTCGGTCTCCATAACACATCTGCGATGTAACATCGAGGCCGTGGGCTCGCCGACGCCGGTGTACCGGGTACAGGGCTTCGCACTCAGAATCATTGAATTTGGTCAGCGGAGTCTTTAAATCAAACCAAAATACTTAACTGTCTGTCGGTATTTTTCACTAAATATTAATTTAAATAACAAATTAATATTTAGTGAAAAATACCGACACAATATTTAGTGAAAAATACTGGAGAATGTAATCTGGAGATACCACTTTTGCATGTCCATAGCGCTGAAACTTTTGGATGTTAGAAATCGATTTATCTGTGGTCAGTCCCGGATTACCCTTTAATCAAATTAAGTTACAGCTGTGCCTGCCTAGCATGACTGTGCGTGATAAATGATATAGATACCACGAAATAATATCGATTTCGCGAGCATGACCAAATGAATATGGCGTAGTACGATTTGATAAAATTAAATATGGCGGCTATATTTATTATATTTTGACAGTTGGATGTCAATAAATAGCTATATCGATTTCGCGAGCATGACCAAATGTCATAAAATTAATCATGTGGTAAAATTAAATATGGCGGGCATTTTTATCAAATTTTGACAGTTGGATGTCAATAAATCGCTGTATATATCGCGTTTTCGAAGTCATGCTAGCCTAGCTGGGGGCCCGAAGGCTTGGATTGCTTAGGGCATCATGAAGTCTTAATCCGTCACTGTCTGTGGTAAATAGAGGCGATATCCCAATGGCTAAGGCGTTTGTCTGGCAATCAATAGGTCGTGAGTTCTAGTAAGCTTTAAAACAAATCGAAAAGTAAATTCGCTAACAATGTTTGTCTCGGTCTGTGTGTGTGTGTGTGTGTGTTTGCGTGTGTACGTAGTTGACGAATATTGTCCAACGATGATGATGATAGTTATAAAGATGATATTAACCTTTTGTAGTTGGTCTGCGAGTGGTTTGTGTTGTCCCGTGGAGCCCCACCCCGCCGCCGTGGCCTCTGCACTGGGCTCCCGGACTGCGACGCACGCGGGCAGGACATGCTCACCGAAGGATATTCTGAAATAATTCATAACATGGTATAACAATTTAAATCACTCCATCATCTCATTACAGTAACTGACCCCTAAATAAGTTTGTCACTTGTATCTAGGTATCAGACACTACGCACACACTCATTTAAACACACACAGACCGAGACAAACATATACGTGGTTCACACAAATACTCACCCCGCGCGGAAATTGATTAATCTGTGAGATTCCGAAATGAAGACTAAAAACGGGAGCATCTTTACTTCTAAGGCTGTACTGTCCGTATGCCTATCTGTCACCAGGCTGTATCCCATGAACCGCGATAGCTAGACACTTGGGGATACGTTCACAGAGAAATTTTGCACTGGTTCAATGTTTATATGTTTTAACGTGAAAAAAACGTGTATGTGCTTACTCTCTGTCGGTGCGTATGAGCGCGATGTCGTGGTAGGTGGAGGGGTAGGAGTACTGGGGGTGGGGGATGAACCGGTCGACCCCGTAGTGCTGCCACAGCGCCGCGGGGTCCGAGCGCCGCAAGATGCCCAGCGCCACGAACTTCACCTGCCCGCTGGAACACACTACACTCACCAACGGCTGGAATTCACCAAGCACTCCTGCATTTGCCAGATATTCTGCTGCCAAACATTAGTGCGAAAACATCACAGTTTGTAGTAGGCATACAAAGGCAATGTCGTCAGTGAAATTGCTATCGACGCAAGATCGATACTCAGATTATTATCTATGTACTAGCTTTTGCCCGCGACTTCGTCCGCGTGGAATAATGACTTCCCGCAGAAATTGGGTATTTCCCCCTTTTCTCCGCCTAGGGGAGGGGGGAATTTCCTAATATCCTCTCTTAGCGGTATCCTACTCCCCCAACAAACACACGTGCCAAATTTCAGTTCTCTACGACCAGTAGTTTTGGCTGTGCGTTGTCTGTCACTCAGTAAAGGAAGAGTTTTTATACACCCTTATTTTGAAATTGCGATACCTTATCTCACAGCTAATGTAAACGACGGGTGACAATATAATAGTGAAGTTAGTTTTTTCTTTTGCTTTTATTTAAAAAGTTATGATAAGTCAAAGATTTTCAAAATCCCGCCGAATTTTATTGTTATTCTACACCGATACGCTGCGATACACAGCTGAGCGCGGTCATCGACCCGAGCCGTCACAGAATACTTGATAGCTAGTGTGCCGTCTGGTAATACGACATTTATTTTGTATTTTTTAAAGATAAGTAATCGACTATCATTTTTGATATTTTTATTGGATATATGGATTCAGTTACTGCTACAGATATTCTGATTTTAATAAGTCCCATATTTTCAAAATAGGGGTGTATATGTACAGTCTCGGAATGAAAAGGTTCGTCACCTTAGAGTCGGTTGTCATTTGCACTAAGTAAAGCAAGAAACAATTATACCAACACACCAGCGTAAGAAACAGTGATGCTAACATTTAAATAAATAATATGACGTTTGCTATCGAATAAGGATTTGCTTGATCTTTCTATCCTTTTTTAAACACTGCCTTGTGCGCGCGGCATATAAAAACCTCTTTGATATTTTGCAATGATGACATTGACCGATTGACAATAGTTTTAACTGAGATGATAATGACAGGTTGAACCAACAAGAAGGTTTTAGTTTATAAAACATAAACATCTTGTTGACAAGATAAATAGTCAAACAACACTGATCGGAATAATTTTGAACTTTATCAACGAACAGTAGAACATAATTTTCCCTTATTCGAGTCTATTTTGTAACATAGTTTCAAAAGGTAATATGTCATCGCGACACATTAATCGAATCAATTTGAAAATTGACGAACCTTTTCGTTCCGAGACTGTATGTATGTATAGATAGATAGATTGTCCTCACGTACAGCCGCGAGCCCGCCTGGCAGTGCGCCGCAGTCAGGATATACCTCTCACTGATCACGGAGCCGCCACATGACCACTTCGCCGTCTCTCTCTCCTGGCCGTAACCCAGCAGCGCCTGCAGACACCAATTGAATAGTCTATGAGAATTTCTCGATGATGATAATCATCATCAACTTAGCCACGATTATTATTATATCCACCCCCATAGACTTCCACAGCGCCCGATCGCATGCGCTCTGTATCCAACAACTCCCCGTGACCTTTTTTTTACGCGGTGAAAATGCATAGAACTGCATACCACCGTGAGCCGAGATCGGAAGGTACCCCGGTGGCATGTAGGGCTCTCCCAGCCAGAAGGGCTGGGCCTACCCACTACAAACACAGCGACTTCTCTCTCTCCATATTTAATTTTTATCTCACTTCGACGTTCCATTGGGGTGCCGTAGGATCCCGAGGGGGATTTTTACCACGGCGACTCCCTGTAACCTGCATTATCGTCTTTGTCACTTGTCAGGTCAGTGCCTTCGCCGGCAATTGAACCTCCGCAAACTGAGAAACTGGCTTCACTAATATGTGTCAGATAGATTTCGAAAAAATATTGGACACGTATTTTTTCTTTTACAAACCAATAATTACGACGATACAGTGTAAAGAAAGCTCGTGTGAACAGGTAGATACACTTTTTATCTAGAATTATCGTCACAAGCCCCCACTCCTCAACTTTAATGCGTTATAGCTAAGTCAGTTTTATTAATTTTTAAAACAAAAATACTTGACTATTAATTTTTACCTGACAGGCTTATTACAATTTCATTTTGTTTACCCAGTCGCCAATAGGGATTAGGGTCCTAAATCCGAATTACCATAAAGGGATACTGCCCCCTGACTGCCGGTGACCCAATGATAGGTAGATTGTCGGGTATCAGCTCATGACACGAGCTCGCGAGCGACCATACCCGAGCCAGCCCTGTCTCTGGCCCTCCCTTACAAGCATACGGCAACTTGTCTATGAACTTGAGGCAATCTGCAAATTGAAACGTAAAATATACATGTAAATGCCGGACTGCCATCCGTAAGGTTGCGGGTTCGATTCCCATACGGGGTGAATATTTGTGTGAACCACAAATGTTTGTCTCGGTCTGGGTGTGTGTGTGAATGAGTGTGTGCGTAGTTTCTGATACACTAGATACAAGCTTCGAGCTTAGTTAGGGGTCAGTTACTGTAAAGAGATGATGGAGTGAATGATTATGTTATGTTATGTTATTAAATAGGTATGCATTAATAGGTAAGGATTTAATTTCTATAAATCCTCTCTTAGTGGTAGCCTACTCCCCTCAACAAACACACGTGCCAAATTTCAGCTCTCTACGACGAATAGAGATGATGTAGTGAATGATTATGTTATGTTATGTTGATACTCACGGTCCCAAGCTCTCTGGCCCGTTTTGAACAGCAGCCCGTCGGGAGTGAGCACCACGTCTCTGTACACACACATCATCGAATTTCATATTTTATTAAGGCTTCTGCTGCTGACTGTCGTCGCAATTTCATTGAAACAAAGGAATTTCATCAGTAGGTTACTACTATCTTGTGACCTATTTACACTATGCTCCTGCTCCTGCTACTCGCGCTGCCGGAAATATTTCCCAAAATACTTCCGCGGCAGTACGCTATCTACACTATGCTGCAATGAGCAGGAATGTGACGAGGGAAGTGGGCAGCGGCATAGTGTAAACAGTTACTCGTGCTGCTACTCGACATGCCGGTGCCGTCACTTGTATGTCACTTGGTACGTGAGGACTGAGTCAAATAGCGTATATGTTCTCTCTCGCTCTCCCTTCTTTGACTTCCGCACGAAAAACCGCCACTCGCGGGAGCGTCGGGCAGGAGCAGCGGCATGACGAGTAGCAGCACGAGTGACCCCTTTACACTATGTCGCTGCCCACTTCCCTCGTCACTTTCCTGCTCATTGCAGCATAGTGTAAATCCTACTAATATTATAAATGCGAAAGTTTGTATGTTTGGATGTTTGTGAGTTTGGATGTTTGTTCCACTTTCACGCAAAAACTACTGTATCGATTTTGATTAAATTTGGTACAGATATTCCTTATAACTAGGAATAACACATAGGATGCTTTTTTATCCCGAAGTTCCCATGGGATTGAGTATAAGTAACCGTATGTTTTATTGTAACTTTTTGTAGTCACAAATCCTACCAATAGATGGCGCTGTTACTTAATTTTTTAACACACGATGGTGAATTGTGCCGGGATTGTATGATACTACGAGCTACGCATTCTCACGGGAGCGGGTACTACGCGGGTAAAACCGCGGGGCGCTGCTAGTAGGGTATAAAATAAACGCGCTGTTCCAAATTTGAAACAGAGTGTGGATAAAAAGTGTCAGTCTTATTTTTGTCAAGCCCCCTTTCGCTACGCGCGAAAAGGAACTTCGTTCCAAAAAAACCGTTGCTTCAATTTATGCAAACTAGCGACGCGCTGTAGGCTTAAACGGATGGAAACTTATCCCGTGGGTTTGGGATGAAATGTAGCCTATATACTTTTTCAAGTTCTAGTTTATCTAGGTCATAAATTTCGTTGTTGTTTTGGCGGGAAAGCGCGATGAACAGAGTTACTTTCGCATTTTTAATATTAGTAAAAAGTGTACTAGTTTGTAAAATCTAGGATGATCTCTGTGACATAATATGTATGTCAAACTTTCGTTCATAGGGTTGGCAGGATCTAACTCCATGTCGATAGAAATTATCGATGTTTCTGACTATTATGTTACTTACAATGGGATTAATTTCATTACAAACGCTTACTACTAAATTAAACGAATATCTGGGGGCACGGCAGTGCCCCCCGCCAAGTCGAGCGCGAAGCAAACACTGCCGTACCATCCTTTACAGGAACCATTTCGCCGCATTTTCAGGCCCCTATTTGACAACCTCTGGATAAGACTAGAACGCTGAAATTTTCGTCATCCAGTAAGCTATACAATCACATACTTAAAATAAAATTTCAAGTCTGTAGGTCATTTAGTTCCCAAGTTAAGCGAAAGCAAAGTTTCGCATTTTAGACACTCACTCACTCACTCACTCACTCACTCACTCACTCACTCACTCACTCATGATCATCAAAATAGAACTAGTACTTCCCATAAACCTAGAGAGCTGAAATTTGGTACAGAGTTAGGGTTCAATGGCCACATAAAGGGAAAACTATAAAAACTAGGATAATCGAACGGGAACGGGAATTATACGGGAATGGGAACGGGAATTGTAACTCAAGAACGGCTGAACTGATTTGGCTGAAAATTGGTGGGGAGGTAGCTTAGAACCAGGAAAAGGACATGGGATACTTTTAATCCCGAAATTCCCACGGGATTGGGAACGGGAATTTAAAAATCAAGAACGGCTGAATTGATTTGGCTGAAAATTGGTGGGGAGGTAGCTTAGAACCAGGAAAAGGACATAGGATACTTTTAATCCCGAAATTCCCACGGGATTGGGAACGGGAATTTAAAAATCAAGAACGGCTGAATTGATTTGGCTGAAAATTGGTGGGGAGGTAGCTTAAAACCAGGAAAAGGACATAGGATACTTTTAATCCCGAAATTCCCACGGGATTGGGAACGGGAATTTAAAAATCAAGAACGGCTGAATTGATTTGGCTGAAAATTGGTGGGGAGGTAGCTTAGAACCAGGAAAAGGACATAGGATACTTTTAATCCCGAAATTCCCACGGGATTGGGAACGGGAATTTGAAAATCAAGAACGGCTGAATTGATTTGGCTGAAAATTGGTGGGGAGGTAGCTTAGAACCAGGAAAAGGACATACGATACTTTTAATCCCGAAATTCCCACGGGATTGGGAACGGGAATTTAAAAATCAAGAACGGCTGAATTGATTTGGCTGAAAATTGGTGGGGAGGTAGCTTAGAACCAGGACAAGAACATAGAACACTTTAATCCCGAAAATCCCACGGGATTGGGAACGGGAATTTATTACTCAAGAACGGCTGAATTGATTTGGCTGAAAATTGGTGGGGAGGTAGCTTAGAACCAGGAGTAGCACATAGAAAACTTTTAATCCCGAAATTCCCACGGGAATGGGAACGGGAATTATAATTCTAGAACAGCTGAACTGATTTGGCTGACAATTTGTGGGGAGGTAGCTTAAAAACTATTTATGTATAGATACTTTTTATCCCGAAATTCCCACGGAAACGCGAACGGGAACTACGCGGGTGAAACCGCGGGGCGCTTAATAATATAATACTACTCCTAAGTGTGTCAAATATGAAAATCTAATAAAATAAATCAATATAAACAAGTTTTAACAAAAAGAAATGAAATCCCACCAAAAACATTCTGTAAAAAACTAGCCAAGTCTCGATGGAGCTGCTTGTTTAACTCTAAAAAGTAATGAAATCTAGACAGACTCGTGCCAAGTCTAAGGTTCCTTACTGCGATTTCTTTATTATTATAGTTAATGTTGTGTGACTTGGCCGTTGAAGGGTACACATGTATGTACACAAGGGTACAAAACTAGGTGCTCCATGACGCTATTGCACCAATCTTAAAAAATCCAGAACCTATCCATTGACGATAGAAAATTTGCTTAATTATAGCCACTTGAAAAATGTTGATTCAATATCCAGTCATTTGTAGGCTTGATAAAGCTGCGTATTTTAATAATGTTATAACATTACGTGTAAACAAAATTGACATGTACCCACTACTAACCTTTTAAACAATGTTCAACGGCCAAGTCACACAACATTAACTATAATAATAAAGAAATCGCAGTAAGGAACCTTAGACTTGGCACGAGTCTGTCTAGATTTCATTACTTTTTAGAGTTAAACAAGCAGCTCCATCGAGACTTGGCTAGTTTTTTACAGAATGTTTTTGGTGGGATTTTAATTTATCTGATATATCTGATTTTATTCTGATATTTTAGTGTGTAATGTAATTTTATAATTTTATTATTTGCATGTTTTAAATTTAAATTTAATTTAAAAACTATTGTATGTCTGTAAGCAGACAAACTGTTGATTCTTTAATTAACATAGTTATTTGTAATAATCATATTTCATTTCATTTCATTTAAAACACAAAATTCTCATAAAGGAGTAAACTCTAAATTCATTTTTGATTCCGTTAAACATTGGCTAAAGTGAATCTCTTGCTGAATTAATTAATATAACTTACATTTTCGCGTGGTAAGATAATTCAATATTATCTCCATAGATGTCGCTAGCGACTGCTCTAAGACCGCAATAACAAGCGTTCAAGATTTTCGACCAGTCGCCTTGAAGCCACGGTAGCTCAATTGGGAAGAGCGGTGCTACGGTTCAGCATGGTTCCGGGTTCAAGTCCTGGCTGTGGCGAAAATTTTGAATGCATTTTTCAAAATATTAATGATATTAAAATTTACAACAAAATTTAATTTTATATACTGATTTAAAATATCGATAGTTTATAGTCCGCGGTCACGATGATACATCGCCCATCACTAATTAGGTAGACATGCCCATAAAATAAACATTAACATGTACTGACTGTAGTACTAAAAATCCAGAACTTTATAGGCGGGTAAGTAGTAACTTTATTTCACTGACAGCTGTCACAGAGATCATCCTAAATTTTACAAATTACTAGCTGTGCCCTGCGGTTTCACACGCGTAGTTCCCGCTCCCGGAGGAATTTCGGGATGAAAAATAGATGTTGGCCGATTCTCAGACCTACTGAATATGCTCACAAAATTTCATGAGAATCGGTCAAGCCGTTTCGGAGGAGTATGGCAACGAAAACTGTGACACGAGAATTTTATATATTAGATAATGTCGATGTCCACTCGTACTTGACATGCGTGTCGGTGACGCAGTCTGTGCACCACACAATCGGCATGTTGTCCTCAAACGAACAGATCTGAAAGAAAAACGAATGGTTTTACAAGTAGGTAGAGCATGACTTTAGGGCTTGCAAGATTTTTAAACACTGCTTTTTGCCCGTGGCGCAAAAAGCCCTATTTATATCATTAACCCCCGACGCAAAACGAGGGGTGTTATAAGTTTGACGTGTCTGTGTGTGTGTATCTGTCTGTCTGTGGCATCATAGCTCCCGAACGGATGAACCGATTTCAATTTAGTTTTTTTTGGTATTAAAGGGGACTTACGTCCGAGTGTTCTTAGACATGTTTGATGAAAATCGGTTGACCCGTTTAAAAGTTATGGGGGTTTGAAAGTAATTGTGTTGGGGGTTTTTTAAATGTTTAATTTAATGTTTTAACGATACCAACCTTTGGGTATGTCCTCTCCTTAATATCGATGAACAAGGCCGACAGACAGTGTGACAGAGGGACGCATTTGCCGTCCTCGGCGATCAAACCACCCTCGTCATACTTTCTACCTGGAGACATAGGACACACTCAGGGCTGTAGCCAGAGTCGAATTCGAGGCAAAGCAGCATTGGTTACAGGGAGGACGGATAAAAAAAAAATATACACCCCTGTTTTGAAATTACGGGACTTATTAAAATCAGAATATCTGTAGCAGTAACTGAATCCATATATCCAATTAAAATATCAAAAATGATAGTCGATTACTTATCTTTAAAAAATACTAAATAAATGTCGTATTACCAGACGGCACACTAGCTATCAAGTATTCTGTGACGGCTCGGGTCGATGACCGCGCTCAGCTGTGTATCGCAGCGTTCGCCTGTTGACTTATCAAACTAACTTCACTATTATATTGTCACCCGTCGTTTACATTAGCTGTGTGATTAAGTATCTCGAATTCAAAATAGGGGTGTAATTAATTGATCTGCTCTCTACACTGACCTCGAAATACCCCCCCCCCCCCCCCTAGTCGGCATTTTTCGCAAACATGTTTTGGTTAAACCAAATGTTAGACTTTTGAGGGCTCTAACTACCCGTAACGATTGTCGATGATGTTAGTACGACAACCGGGACCGACGGCTTTACGTGCCCTCCGAAGCACGGAAACGCTCATGAAATTAAAAGTAATTTTTAGTAATGACCCATCACAGTGACGGTGCCTGACGTTGCTTAACCGCACAGATCACAAGTGATCTGCGGGTACCACGGGGCCATGAGCGCTTTTTCGTTTTTACAATAAATATAAAATAATAAATAAGGATAATGATGGAGGGAATGATTATGTTAAGTATGTTATGTTATGTATTACCTTCAGATATATTCTTCGCCTGTTGAGTTCTCACACAGACACACAGCGCAAGGCACAACACTAAGGCCCTTCTCATATGCATTTTTAGCAAAAAATAACTCTATAATATAAACTTGTACAAAAAATTATACTAAATTGAGTTTAAACACTTATTTATATGTATAACGCGAAAACTGTAGCAATGATTTAAGTAAAATGCCGTACGACAATAAGGATGTCGACTAAAAAATCTAATTAGTCCGTCAGATAGATTTCGCAAAAATATTGGACACGTATTTTATCTTTTTTGATACAAACAAATAATTAAGACGATATAGTGCATAGAAAACTCGCGTGACGTCACAGCTACGTACATTTTTTACCAAGAATTATCGTCACAAGCCCCCACTCCTGAACATTAATGCGTTATAACTAAGTCGGTTCTATTAATTTGATAAAACAAAAAATACGTGTCTAATATTTTTCTGAAATCTCGCTTTTCTCAAGAGAGGAGCGCGGTCAACTAAACAAAATATGAGCTCTGTAGTTTTTTATATAAAATAACACAGATTCGTGATTGTTTATTTAATGAAATAACATACTGACTGACTGACTGATAAAAGGTCAACACAATCAAGGCCGAAGATAAAATAATGAATAGACAAAAATATTATTTTCTAAACAAACTTCTATCTAAGGCTGACTATGGTCACGCGTTTTGGCAGCGCCGGCGTTGCGCGCGCGTTTGGTGATGTAGTAGTTACCATGAAGTTGTAGGTAAAAATGGTGCCCACACTTGGAACAACAGCTTGAGGCAAATACCTACGTCTCTGTGGGCCGATCTCTCTTTTTAGTCAGACTCTCTCTTTCTAGAGGTTACCTTAGTTAGAAAGAGAGAGCCTGCCCACAGAGACGCGATAGTGATACATATAGGTATGCTTCAAGTAGGTATTCGAAGTGTGGGCTCCATGTTTTACCTAAAACTACATGTCCCCGTTCCTCACTCCGCCCTCAAAGTCGCTCATTTCTTGTTGCCCCCTTGTTGCGACTCGAGCGACTTGTTTAGGCCCCAGTTATAGAGCTGGCAAGTCTCCATCCGCCACTTCGTACGTGTTTATAGCATTGTATCGGCGGGTGCCATAGTCCCAATAGTTCCCCGATATCCAGTCCATTGAACATCCCATTCCCATAACCCAGTCGAAAACCACACAATATTATTAAAAGGTTTTATTATTATGAACATTAGTAATAATTTAAGTAACATAAATAACATTATTTGAAATTCCTAATCTAGTCATGTTGTAGTGTGGTGGTATCATTGGGCCACACGGTGTCCTCTATCCACGCGAGGTAGTGCAGCACGCGCGTGTACACGCCGGCGCTGTTCTCCTGGCCGCACGCGCGCCCGTTCGACGTCACTCCCACCACGAAGTCGGTACATCTAGTCATGTTGTAGTGTGGTGGTATCATTGGGCCACACGGTGTCCTCTATCCACGCGAGGTAGTGCAGCACGCGCGTGTACACGCCGGCGCTGTTCTCCTGGCCGCACGCGCGCCCGTTCGACGTCACTCCCACCACGAAGTCGGTACATCTAGTCATGTTGTAGTGTGGTGGTATCATTGGGCCACACGGTGTCCTCTATCCACGCGAGGTAGTGCAGCACGCGCGTGTACACGCCGGCGCTGTTCTCCTGGCCGCACGCGCGCCCGTTCGACGTCACTCCCACCACGAAGTCGGTACATCTAGTCATGTTGTAGTGTGGTGGTATCATTGGGCCACACGGTGTCCTCTATCCACGCGAGGTAGTGCAGCACGCGCGTGTACACGCCGGCGCTGTTCTCCTGGCCGCACGCGCGCCCGTTCGACGTCACTCCCACCACGAAGTCGGTACATCTAGTCATGTTGTAGTGTGGTGGTATCATTGGGCCACACGGTGTCCTCTATCCACGCGAGGTAGTGCAGCACGCGCGTGTACACGCCGGCGCTGTTCTTCTGGCCGCACGCGCGCCCGTTCGACGTCACTCCCACCACGAAGTCGGTACATCTAGTCATGTTGTAGTGTGGTGGTATCATTGGGCCACACGGTGTCCTCTATCCACGCGAGGTAGTGCAGCACGCGCGTGTACACGCCGGCGCTGTTCTCCTGGCCGCACGCGCGCCCGTTCGACGTCACTCCCACCACGAAGTCGGTACACGAGGCTTTGCCATAAATAATGAGTTCTAGGGGACCACCGCTGTCACCCTGAGGAAGGAAAATTAACAAATTAAAACTTAAACTGCCTTATTTGCGTTGCATTTTTAGTCTGGTTTAACAAAACCTGGTAAGCATTTGACACCTTGTCAGTGAAATCTGTCACTTTGACAGTATTCAAAATTTATTGTAAATCCTGGTTTTAGTGCTAAACCAGACTAAAAATAGAACGCAATTAAGGTGGAAAGTGTTATAGAAGCTTCAAAAGTCTCTGTAATCTAGTTTAACTCCTGAACCAGACTGTAAAAACCTAGCATTATAGCGATGATGGTCATGATATGCAAAAACTTAACGCTAATAACGAAGTAATTGTTTAAGTCAGTTGAGAATGTAACTCGAGACTGTTATCTCAAATTCTCAATCGCCATCAAACCACAAAGGTCGTCAATGAAATCAATATTAATCATCTTATATCTCACTCATATCTACCTGACATGTATCTCTATTGCCTTCGCGGTCTCCATAACACATCTGCGTCTCGTTGTCAAAGCCACGAGAACGATGACGTCGATCTACTGGGTACAACGCAGCGCACTCTGAATCCTCATATTGAGTCAGCCGAGCCTTAAAATCAAACCAAAATACACCATTTAGCATACATTTCTAAACAATAAGTCAAAAAATTCAAATCAAAGTAACGTAAAATTGTCGATTATAATTTGCATATACCCCGGCAGTGTGTCTATAGTGCTAAAACTTTATTAATTGTCATTTCATTGTACTGCAGGAGAATTTTTGCTTGATTCATTGAAAAAATGACTGAGAAAACGGAAAAGGCACACAACTGCGATGAAATTCTATGGTTGTGTGTGATCTAGCGTGGACGACTAAGGCCAAATCACCCTTGTTCAAGGGATACTCGATGACTCAAGTCTAGACAGTGTGAACATTTATGAGTTTGATGATTGTATATGAACATAATATTAACCAACCATTTGTAATGTGTCCGCGAGACCCTGTTTGTGCCCTGTGGCACCCCACCCCGCGGTGATGGTGACCTCTGAGCTAAAGGGTTCCCTGTCCGCGACACAGGCCGGTAGAACATTATTATTGAAGACAATCCTGAAAAAAACACATGTTTGAAGTTGAATGCAGACTGTGTCTATTTTGGTCTTAAAGATAATGATTCAGCTGTTGATTTTTCAAATGATATAAATATTAAATAGGGTAGTTTGTGCTTACTCTCTATCGGTGCGTATGAGCGCGATGTCGTGGTAGGTGGAGGGGTAGGAGTACTGGGGGTGGGGGATGAACCGGTCGATCCCGTAGTGCTGCCACAGCGCCGCGGGGTCCGAGCGCCGCAGGATGCCCAGCGCCACGAACTTCACCTGCCCGCTGGAACCAGAAGTATCATCATCGGCTTATAGCTTCTACCGCAACGCTCAAACCTACTCCAAATTAGAGCGATAAGGCCTTAGTCAACTAAAGGCCAAGTGCGGGTTGGTCGTGAATTACACAACACTAGGATATCATCGCAAACAATGTATTCCATGATGTTTTGTTTGACTGAATAAACGTACATACCAATTCGAAATGAATTTGCAGATATCCCGGCAGTGTGTCCATAGTGCTGAACCACTGTATCGACAAATTATTATCTATGTATGTAGTTGTATTATCCTCACGTACAGCCGCGAGCCCGCCTGGCAGTGCGCCGCCGTCAGGATGTACCTCTCGCTGATCACGGAGCCTGCGCAGTGCCAATCAGCTGTGTCTCGGTCCTCCCCGTATCCTAGCAACGCCTGCAAAAGTGAACGATCTAGCTGTTTTATCATCATCATCAGCCTATGATTGTCTACTGCTGAACATACGCCTATCGACTTCCATAATATAACTAAAACATTATTCTGATCTAGAATGCAACGTATACCTGCTTACATATTATCTATATACTAGGAAACCTAAGTTTTACCAACTGATGTCTCGGGGCACGGGGATGAGCGCAAGACAGTGTTGTACACTCATACACTGTGTCTGTTATGGGCAGGCGTGTTGTTTACCATCAGGTGACCACCTCGAGAGTCTTGTCACTTGATCACATAAATATCTAGCTCATTAAACCCACTAACTTCTCTGTTCCCTGAAACAATCTTACCATGTGAGGAAACCGTCCCCTCTCCGCGTCGGTCCCTCCAGACACAGGCTGGCTCAATTGCTCCGTCAGTTGGTAGCACTGTTCGATTTCCCGCCACTCCTTTTTCATTCGTATGTACCGCGTGTCCCTACATCTGTACGGTAGCCGCCCTATGTAGTCGACACAACCTGGGAATTACATCATATATCTATACAGAATATTATAAAGAAGTAAAGTTTGTGTTTGTTAAATTGTAAGGGGTAATCTCGGGATCTACTGAACCGATTTCAAAAATTCTTTCGCTAATGGGAAGCTATATTGTCAGCGAGTGACATAGGCCATAGTTTATCCCTGTATTCCCACGGGAATGGGAACTACGCGAGTGCGCGCTGCTAGTACTAGCTAAAAGTGTGACTTTTTCGGTACCCGCAAAATTTTCAAACACTGCTTGGTGTCCGAAGCTTATAAGTTGTGGAAACCTCTTTTTATATTTTAATTACAAATAAATGTCTAGATGTACAAACAATCGTTAGTTTGTACATTCATTTAAATAACTATGTCAAATATCAAATCTATCTGCCTTATTTGCGTTGCATTTTTAGTCTGGTTTAGCGCTAAACCAGGTTTTACAATCTGATCTAAGTACAATTTTGAATACTGTCAAAGTGACAGATTTGACTGACAAGGTGTCAAATGCTTACCAGGTTTTGTTACACCAGACTAAAAATGCAACGCAAATAAGTCTGTATATAACGTCAGAAAATGTAAAACAAAATACAACCACGACAAAAATTCGTTTAAGTGTTTTATTTCAAGGCAGTATTATATAGGTTTTGTAGGTTGTCCGTAAAATGTACTACAAAACTGTATAATGTTGAATTAGAAGAGTTTTCACTTCCTAATTATACTTACGGTCCCAAGCTCGCTGGCCACTCTTGTACAGCAATCCATCGGGTGTAAGCAACACATCTCTGCAATACAAGTTACCTAGTTAACATCATCTTTATCGTCATCAGCTCATACCCCATAGACTCGTCTATTGCGCGGTCGGAGCAACTCCCCCCTGGACATGATCTACCTTGGGCAACTTGGAAGTCCTTAAACAGACTGCGGACACAAGTAGGTCGAAGCAACGAGAACATGCACAGGTGGGGATTCAGCTCGGAGAAAGCATGTGTGGCATTTCTCCCCAAACAATGGCTCGTCTTTTAACTTGCCATGCGTGTCCCTCCACCTGCACACGCGAGGACCTTTACAAGGCCACTGATAGCGCTATATCGGTGGCCGAGTTCTGGTCCTCAAAAATATGAGTCGATACGCAAAAGAAGAAGATCAGCTCATATAATGTCCCGACCAAAGGGCTCGAGCCTACCATGATTGAGGGCGTTTAGGCCTGATTTTAAAATAAGTATGCTCATTTCTAGCAAAGCTTACGACAACGTAGAAATTGCTTATTCGGGCTCCTTCCTTTCCACTAGACCTACGCTATGCTACGTTATAGATGTGTGATATGATTGTTCGTTATTAAAAGTATACGAGTAGTTCGGTCTGGGTGTGTGTGAATGTGTGTGTGCGTAGTTTCTGATACCCTAGATACAAGTTACGGACTTAGTTAGGGGTCAGTTACTGTAATGAAATGATGGAGGGAATGATTATGATAAGTTCCAGCATAGGTGTAGTAAACATAGCCTAGGTGTAGTGGAAAGTCACAGAAGTATTTAATAGTCTTTAAATGAATTAGCATGTTGGTGACGTTACTTGACATGCGTGGTCTTGTCGCAACCCGTGCAGCACACGATGGGGGTGGCGCCGTCATACGTACAGACCTGAAAAAAAGTAAATAAGTAGATTGTATGTATGTACCTATAAGTAAACGTTAAGTCAACGGTCTTATCATGAAGGAAAACATCGCGAGGAAACCCGCACACACCTGCGAAGAAATTTCCAAAAATCTCTCTTAGTGGTAGCCTACTCCCCCCAACAAACACACGTGCCAAATTTCAGCTCTCTACGACCAGTAGTTGCGGCTGTGCGTTGTCAGTCAGTCAGTCAGTACATCACTCAGTAACGGAAGAGTTTTATAAATCCTAACTAATCCTAACTATCCTAACTAATATTATAAATGCGAAAGTAACTCTGTCTGTCTGTCTGTTACCTTTTCACGGCTAAACTACTGAACCGATTGACTTGAAATTTGGTACAGGGGTAGCTTATGGTCCGGGAAAGAACATAGGCTACGTTTTACGATCGGGAACTACGCGGGTGAAACCGCGGGGCACAGCTAGTATATATAGATTAAATAATTAACGTTTTTCCAAATCTTTATTCTTCGTTTCCTGTACAGTAGCTAGTATTTTTTTTATCTAAATTTATAAAAGCAGTTTTAATTTTTACTAAAATCGATGACATGGTTCCTAAGAACAGATCTTTGTATCTCTTATAGTTTCATACTTCCCCCACTGACCGTTCTATTTGGTATACTTATTATTACTAGTGTTGTATAGCTGAGGCTGGCCTGTTACCGATGGTGTTACTGACCAGCGGGTGTTCATGGTTCTCCTGCACGTCGACCAGCAGGGCGGTGAGACACTGCGACAGGCGGACGCACACGCCCGGACGACCCTCCTCGAAGCATCTGTGACCTAAGAACAACACAGTGACAAAAATTGTGAATTTTTGTTTGAACCACAAATGTTTATCTCAGTCTGGGTGTGTGTGTGAATGAGTGTGTGCGTAGTTTCTGATACCCTAGATACAAGTTACGAACTTAGTTAGGGGTCAGTTACTGTAATGAGATGATGTATGGCATTATAGATTTCCAAAAAATATTAGACAGTATTTTTTTGTTTCATCAAAATTATAAAACTGACTTAGTTATAACGCATTAAAGTTTAGTAGTGGGGGCTTGTGACGTCAACTGTTGCAACCTGTGACGTTTCACGAGTTTTCGATGCACTGTATTGTCTTAATTATTTGTTTACATGGAATATAAAAAAATACGTGTCCAATACTTTTTGGAAATCTATTAGACGGACTAATACATTTTTTAGTCAACTATTATGGTGATTATCCAGTATCGACTATGTTCATAACGAATTTGAAAACACAATGGCGATACCATTGTGTTTTCAAACCCGCAACCTTACGGATGGCAGTCCGTCATGGTGACCACTCTGCCCTCGAGGTCGTCATACAAGTACGCAATTTAATTTTATTTTTAAACAAACAAAAAAATTACAATAAATCAAACCAAATATTTATATTTGCTCAAAATATTTATTTCAAATATTTTCCTTATAGGTTACTATCGTCAAGGGGACCTGTCTCTCGTCTCTCGCAAAATATGACCTTTTATTATCACAACGACCTTAGCACTTTATCAACATTAATCTGTCTATAAAAATACTAGCAATGCCCCGCGGTTTTACCCGCGTAGTTCCCGCTCCCGTAACACTGCGAGGATAAAATTATACCAAAACCTTCCTCTTGAATCACTCTATCTATTAAAGAAAACCGCATCAAAATCCGTTGCGTAGTTTTAAAGATGTAAGCATACATAGGGACATAATAACAGAGAAAGCGACTTTGTTTTATACTATGTTGTAATGCTTAAGTAAGTAGTATTAGCAATATAGATGTAATATTCGCGTAAATTAAAGATAAGCTATCATTAAGGTCGTAAGTTCAAATACTGGTTGAAGGGAAAATATTTTCAAAATCTGATAAAATACTTAGTTGAACTTGTATTTCATTCAATGTGTACGTCGCGTTCATCAAGGAAATCAACAAGGTCCTGGATTTTAATCCCGTTTAAGGTAAAAAATTAAAATAAGTATCTACTTCCCCACAGGACAGGCATAGCCTAGTGTGGGGGTCTGTGTATTTTCCAAATAAGTATTTATAACGTCTTTATGGTAATAAATTATTATTTTCAAAACCCTCACCTTCAGGTAGGTCCAAGGTCTGCTCCGCGGCGCACACACACACCAACAAACACACAATCAGGGCGCGTCTCATTGTCACCGGCGTCCCCTATCCCCTAGCAATGTCCCCTATAAAAGGGGACAGAACTACTTTAACGGATTTTTGTCTTAAGAATGTTATGCGTCAGAAATCCTACTAGTATTATAAACGAAAGTTTTGATGTAAGTAAGTATGTTTGTTACTCTTTCACGCAAAAACTACTGTATCGATTTATATTAAATTTGGTACAGATGTTCCTTATAACTAGGAGTAACACGTAGGATACCTTTCATCCCGAATTTCCCACGGGAATGGGATTTACGCGGGAAAAACTAGTTAGTGTAAAACAAAATTATAACCGCAACTAAAATCCGTCAAAGTCGTTTTATTTCAATATCTAAAGTACCTAACTCGTGCGTTCGCGACGCCGACCGACCGACTCATACTGGATATTATTAATTATTTATAAGTAATGTGATAAATATCACTAGGTACCTACATCATCACTACATAGTATAAAACAAAGTCGCTTCCCGCTGTCCGTCCCTATGTATGCTTACATCATTAAAACTACGCAACGGAATCTGATGCGGTTTGTTTTAATAGATAGAGTTATTCAAGAGGAAGGGTTTTATCATAATTTTATCCCCGCACTGTCACAGGAACGGGAACTACGCGGGTAAAACCGCAGGGTGATGCTAGTAAGTAATTAGGGCGAGCGAAGCGAAGCCCTCCTAATTCAACAGTTTTTACAGTTTTGTGGTACATATTACGGAGAAACTAGAGCACCTACAGATTTGATATTTAACAGAGTTATTTCAATTCATGTCTAGATGTGCAGAAAATGGTTTTTATATCATTTTGTAAATGAAATAAAGAAAAAGGTTTTAACAATTTTGCAAACAAATTTTAAATTTCGAGAAATAAAATGGATGCGTAATACAACACGTCTATAAATAATATACATTGGTTACATATAAACATATTAACAAAAAATACTTCTCAAATTAGCCGGGTTATAGGGGTTAAAATGACATTTAAATGTCAAACGATTACGACTTAGTGTCATTCGGCACACAATAGATGGCGTTGATATCCAGTTTCGAGCATGAAGGTTTCATGTTACTAATGCCGTAAAAATATCGAAATAAAAAGAAATGGATTTGTACATTGTGAAATTGATTCTGTTTACAATTTCATCGGTTTTAAAAAATGTGTCATCAAAGGAGGCCGAGAGAAAAAAGAAAAACGGGGGGTTGGGGGGGCGGAGCCCCCCCGTTAAAAAAAAAACAAACATCTCTATGATAGAAATTACAAGAAAGTTTGAACACTGATTCCGAAATGATAATAGTTGTTATAGTAAAATGCCGCAAAAACGTACGTTACGCGAAATTAATCGTTCTTTGATGGACGATGTAAGGGAAAGTCAGAGAAGATGTAGTAATTGTGTTCGTGGCACAATGCTCACTTTGAGGCAAAAATATGTCAAAAATAAGAGAGAGAAAAGAAAAACGGGGGTTTGGGGGGGCGGAGCCCCCCCGTTAAAAAAAACAAATATCTCTATGATAGAAATAAAAAGAAAGTTTAATATAATGAATAAAATTAACACTGATTTCGAAATGATAATAGTTGTTATAGTAAAATGCCACAAAAACGCACGTTAACTAGCCTCCTCTTCTCTTTTCCGAACCTTTATCCCATGTCTATTTGGGGTCGGTTTTCAGTTTAACCAGATTTGGCGGAATGTCAGTATTTTACGTGAAGCGACTGCCATCAGACCTTCACAACCCAGAGGGCTATACGAAATTTTTTGGTTAAACCAAATGTTAGACTTTTGAGGGCTCTAACTACCCGTAACGACTATGGAAGATGTTAGTACGGCAGCGGGTACCGACGGCATTACGTGCCCTCCGAAGCACGGAAACACTCATGAAATTAAAAGTATTTTTAGTAATTACCCATCACAGTCACGACGGTGTCAGACGATGCTTAACCGCACAGATCACAAGTGATCCGCGGGTAGCACTGGGCCACGAGCGGGCAACTGGCCTCCTAGAACGCTAAATTAACCGTTCTCTAATGGACGATGTAAGAGAAAGTCAGGGAAGACCTCGAGATGTAGAATATAATTGTGTTCGTGACACAATGCTCACCTTGTGGAAAAATTATGTCCGAAATTAGAGAGAGAAAAAGAAAAACGGGGGGTTGGGGGGGGGTAGAGCCCCCCGTTAAAAAAAATAAAAATCTCTGTAATAAAAATTACAGGAAAGTTTAGTAAGATTAAGAGATTAGTGTAATCGTTATAATAGTGCCACAAAAACGCACGTTAACTGGCCTCCTTGGACACGAAATTAACCGTTCTTTGATGGTCGATGTAAAGGAAAGCCAGAGAAGACCTCGAGATGTACCTAGAATCTAATTGTGTTCGTGGTAATCCATGTCATCTTCTTTGGATTGATTTGCACATCAAAAACAACGGACTTTGTTTAGACAATAGTATGGTTTCAGAACCACAAACTAGAGAGAGAAAAAGAAAAACGGGGGGTTGGGGGGGCGGAGCCCCCCCGTTAAAAAAAACAAACATCTCTGTGATAACCATTAAAGGAAAGTTACATTTACCCAAGGAAAGTTATAATAAAGTGCCACAAAAACGCACGTTAACTGGCCTCATCGAACACGAAATTAATCGTTCTTTAATGGTCGATGTAAAGGAAAGCCAGAGAAGACCTCGAGATGTATCTAGAATCTAATTGTGTTCGTGGTAATTCATGTCATCTCCTTTGGATTGATTTGCACCGATTTGCACATCGAAAACAAAGGACTTTGTATAGACAATGTTATGGTTCCAGGACCACAACCTAACGTTTTAAACAACTTAAAATTCGTCGAAGAGCAATTAATAGCGCAAGTTCACCCAGTTATTACCATAGAATAAGGATCACGACCAGGATTCTCTCTTTGGTTATTACAGTGTACCTTCTCAAATTGGATATCGTGGCCAAGTGATCAACTTCCATCAAGATATCACTTTGTTGGGCTGGTGTAAACTTGCGCGACACGAACACACATACGAACGAAAAAATATTTTGGAGTAAAGAACTCTTTAGTAGGTATCACATTACAGAGTATTTGGTTGAACTCCGAATACGATAGCGATTTTAGGTACAATGATGATCATACAGTTTTTACGAAGTAAATATTTTATTTCTTTTTTAAGGGTTATCCGTATGTCCGTACAAGTTACGAGTACGTACCTATCCGATTTTAGTCCAAAGTCCAAACCCTCAACTATTTATCAATCAGTTTTGAGTGGTAAGGGTACATGACTTTTCAAACTTTCTGATAGTGAATATTGATGTATGAAGATGGCAGTTTTGGTTTTGATTGTTTCTTATTTTAAGCGAATATATTTTTGTATGGAAACTTTTTTCGAGAAATATTTCAGAATCACTAATCATGGAGTCAGTTAATCAGCCCTAGCAGTTTCCCTACACGAAATACGGACTTCAACCCATACAAGAAATTGTTGTACTCCTCGAGAGCTTTCAAATGACGTAGATCACAAAATGTTACAACATGACAGAACGACTCCTCATGGAGACAGTTAATCCGCCCTAGGCTAGCGGTTTTCCTGCACGAGATACAGACTTCAGCCTATACAAGAAGTTGTTGTAGTCACCGAGACCTTTCAAATGACATAGGGCACAAAGAGTTGCAACATATAGGACGGAACGCCCATTCTCGTTTAGGTTGAAAATGGATTTGTCCTCCCGATACAATACCAATCACAACTAAATATTGGAAAAGTGGAAATACTAAATGTTCCAGGAAACAATACAATAAGCTTTCGCAATCACAAGGCTTGACGTTAGATAAAGCTGTGGTGGACATTGGAGATTGGCCTAACATCGGTATTTGGTATATGTCGCGTTATCAAGAATTAAAGCATTACAAGGATTAACAACTCAGGCTCAGGCTTAATATAATCTTGAGGAATCATAGTCTACCTACAGCCTATACGTGGTCTATTCACCAAATAAATACTGTACTATTAAACTTAGAATACCTAAGAAAAAACTCGCGAGCCCAAACAAAGCCACGCTTTTAGCTAGTATAAAAGAACTGCAGCCCATTAACAGACATGTAGACACACTGGTTTTATTGAAATAAAACAACTACCAGTAGGATAATAAATATGTACTTAAATGTATCATACGATCTTTGCCCTGCGGATTTACCGTAAATCCCATTCCCGTGGGAAATTTGGGATGAAAAGTATCCTATGTGTTATTCCTAGTTATAAGGAACATATTTACCAAAATTTATCAAAATCGGTACCTACAGTAGTTTTTGCGTGAGAAACGATCTCGATGGCAGAGTGGTCACCATGCCGGACTGCCATCTATACGGTTGCGGGTTCGATTCCCGTGCGGGGTGAATATTTGTGCGAACCACAAATGTTTGTCTCGGTCTGGGTGTGTGTGTGAATGAGTTTGTGCGTAGTTTCTGATACCCTAGATACAAGTGACGAACTTAGTTAGGGGTCAGTTACTGTAATGAGACGATGGAGGGAATGATTATGTTATGTTAAAGGTTAGGCTCTCCGCTCAGCGACTTGGCCATACAGATGAAAAATCTAACAGAAATTATAAGCACATATTTTTATAGAAATTAGTGTGAATAACAAGAATTACGTATTAATAATGATGTCCAATCTAACTCTTCAATTAAGTTATAGGTTACCCAAGACTTGATGTTTTAGTTATCAGAAATAAGCGTACGATACATAGTGGTCCAAGACATAGTTGTCCGAGATCAAGACTTAATTAAACTTGGTAGTGCAAGACTGCTGTATGCAAGCCTTGGTAGTGCAAGAATTGTTTGGGCAAACTTGGTAGTTCAAGACTTGATAGTGACTGGTGGTGTAAGTATTGGTAGTGCAAGACTGTATTGGTACTTACTTAGTGCAAGACTTGGTAGTTCCAAACCTGGTAGTAGTTCATGACTTAATTAAACTTGGTAGTACATTTGCAAGACTAGTATTTTCTAAACTTGGTTGTCAGACATATGGTGACAAACATCCGACATAGTAGTAGTGCAAGACCTTGTAGTTTAAAATATAGTGTACTAGCAGCGCCCCGCGGTTTCACCCGCGTAGTTCCCGTTCAGGTGGTAATTTCGGGATAAAAAGTATCCTGTGCTGTTTCCCGGACCATAAGCTACCCCTGTACAAAATTTCAAGTCAATCTGTTCAGTAGTTTAGCCGTGAAAAGGTAACAGACAGACAGACAGAGTTACTTTCGCATTTATAATATTAGTTAGGATAACACTGAAAGAAATTTTCAAATCAGACCAGTAGTTTCCGAGATAATTAAACAAACTCTTCAGCTTTAATATTTGTATAAGTATATTTACTTATCAATAAAATAAATCTTACTACAATGATACCCTTTAGCTTCACAGAGGTCGTTCTGCCTGTGTAGTCTGGTTTATACTTATTCCAAGTTCGCCTCGTTCTAGCTCCACCTCAGCTCTCTGTGTAAAATGCACGAGCTGCGCTAGTCCTTAAGCCGCGAACCCACTGCCACGCACGCTACGCCCACGGTCCACGGCCACGCAGCTCAGCTACGTTAAGCTATAACCGAGTCAGCCACGAATGTATCAATGACGTCACTTTCGTGCGTAACGTGTGCGTGTACTTCGGTGGGTTTGAGCCTTAATGGTGATTCAGTCGTTTTCTTATTGTACTAACATAATAACGTAGTTAATATTCATATCTTTTGTAATCCTAGGAGATGCATCACGAGACTGTGATACTAGATGAAGGAATCCCTTTAGGTCCCATGGTATCCTAGTAGAGAAAGTCGTGGATCAACTTAGGTGTTAGTGGACCTAGTAATTTGCGACACAGTTTTTAAGACTTGGCTGGTCCGCAGCTCGCTCGCTCCGCTTGCTCGGCTCGCGCGTTGAGGCAGTTCTAACCTAACCTTATTTAGCCTAGTGGTGTGTGTTTTGACCTATTTTTATATATCCCTACTAGGTAGCCAGGAGGATAAGGAAAGGGATTCATAGCATCCTCAGGGTATCATCGTAACGAAGCACTAAGCCAAAATATTTTGAATTAGGTATTTATGTATTTTCTTATGAACTAAAGTAGTGAAAGTACCTATGCTATGTGCTTAGATTTTTTGTCTTATCGGTGAGAATAAATGTAAAGGAATGTCCCTACCAACCTACCCCTGAATTATTTTTTACCTGCCTACATTACATTATAAATAAAATAAAACCATTTCTTTAATGTAAACCATTTAATTCAAATAGTTTAAAAATTCAAAATGTCAGCGACCGCTGTCACCGCGCGCTTCCGTCATCGAGCGCGCCAAACAACCAATACAAGCAAACATTCTTGTAAATATTATCTTGGGGTACTACCGGTGACTAGACACCATAATATTAACGAAAATAAATTGTTTATATGACCATTGGGTATAAAATATTCGATTATTAAAAGTAATTTCATGTTGAAAGCTAAATTCGCGCGGTTTTAATATTATTTTGACATTTCTGACATCTGTTATCTATGGAAATAGGACTGGAGGAAGAAAAAAATTGGCACCACTATTAAAAAGTTCTATAAATTGCCATGTTATTACTATTAGGCGCTAGTGGGATTAATGAAAATTAAGCAAAACAAAACTATTTCTACTAATGTTTTAAAGGCGTTATATATAATGATAGTTATCGAAAACAAATGAAAGTAAATTAATGTGAGCCCGGTAAACTTCCTAGTTTCTGAAACATTAAAATCAAATCTTTCAGTACTAAAATATGTAGTTTCATTATGAATGGATTGTTCTGCTAAAAAATATCGCCAGAAATGTCAAATTGAAATCGACGCTTTAATTTTGAAGTGTTTGCTAAAAAATAATTACAACTAAAAATATAGGACTAGTATTAATTTACTTGGGGATGTGGGATTTTCAGAATATGGCCACACAAACAACTCGATTTCTTTTTAATGTAATAATTGCCAATAGTAAAAATCTATACATTCCTTAATTTTACATACAAATCCAATGCTACGTCTAAAATAATTGATGTAAATATGAAACTTTTAAATATTTTATTAATAATAAGTTATTATAATGAGCTTAATGTCTATACAAATTCGTGGGGCACTTTATGTAGTTTTAAGATTCAAAAAACTAGATTTTTTGTTAGTGAACAACATTTTTTTGGGAGAATAATATGGCAAGTACAGAAAAAAAAATGACAATTTGAATAATTTTCGTAAAATTAGCAGAATTGTGAAATAAAAACAAACAAAGTGGGTTTTATTGTTAAAATAGTCACTAAATTATAAAATGTGGCTTAGGGCTCTCTCACTCACCAAGTAAAGTTAGTTTTGTCTCTTTCTTACTTTATATCAAGTGACAAAGACAACACTTATGAGTTACTCGGGACGTTACTAATTAGGCCCTAAGTGATAAAAAGTGGAGTCGATTGCCAGTCAAAATTAAACTTTTGAATATTTAACTACCCACTGTTTGTGAAGTTAGACGTAAAAAGTAAGATGGCGTCGTCCGCCATATTTTAGTTTTATTAAAATGCGGATAGTTCACTAACAAAAAACAGGAAGATTAGAAATGATCTACTATCAAATTGAAATTTAAATTCAAATACGCAACAGGATAGATAGATAATTGGAAAAATCTAGAAAGATCTAATTTGGAACCCCATAAAGTAAAAAATATTCAGTACATTACAATAATACATTTATATAACAATTTTCTTAATCTAATTATTATATACATACTTAAAACAACTAAGTACATATTGAACATCCGATGACTTCTCCTTTGCAAAAATGTTTGATGTTTTTTTGTTTCGAATTAAAAGTCGATGTCTTTGAGCGTAAACAAGAAAAAATACAATGTGTTTTATAAATCCTTGGTCGAGTTTTGAAGCACGTTCAAATTACCTAGTAATTTTCTTACATTGGGGTTGAAAAAGCTTTTTATTTTTTCGCATTCGAAATTATCCCAAAATTTTGAATAAATTGATCTTCTTAAATATAAAATTCTCGTGTCACAATATTCGTTCCCGGACTCCTCCGAAACGGCTTGACCGATTCTCATGAGTGAGCATATTCAGTAGGTCTGAAAATCGGCCAACATCTATTTTTCATCCCAAAATTCACGGGAACGGGAACTTCGCGTGTGGCACAGCTAGTTTTTATAGAAAAAAGGTCTCAACCCAGTAGTTAATATAGTTGCCTTTGTTCAAAAGCAGGCCTTGGTGTATCGCACTCCTAAGTAATAATTCGGCTTCTAGACCGGCATTCTAGGTATACATAAAAATAACCGCTGATAATGAATTTGAAAAAGGTTTTATGTAACACGTTGTATAATACCACAATATGTTTATAAGTATTAACGAAAAAATGTGTCGTATTTTTGCAAAGGAGTGTATATGAATTCAGTCAACGGACTATACTTTTAAAACTAACCAAGATTACTAAATCAATTGAATGACTAGACTAAATAACTTATTTGGTCACATTAACAGAATAAATAAATAAAAATTATATTTTCTGATATTTCGAGATGAAAAACTAATATTTTTTAAGCGAAATTTTTCGAATGGTATCATTTACTTATATTTTTTAAGGGAAGTAAAAGCTTTATTGCCAGTAATAACAAAATAATTTAACAAAAAATTGTTTTTTCTCAATAAATAAAATAAATTACGTTAACATTCATAAAAAACTAAGTCTTATGTAATTAATATTCTAATAAAATATTAAATTCAAAATTATACATTATAAGCGCTATCCAAACTATTTTTTATCATCTCATGATAAACAGCTATAGGCTGTATAGTATTGTGCTTTAGCCCAGCCATAATAAAATGACGACCTTCATTGTTTTTTTAGTTTTTAATTTACAAAATATGTCTACAGAAATATCAGAAAATCAAAATAAGTACTTAATTTACTCATAATTATTAATTTAAATACGAAAATCCATCGCAAAAGACAGTTCTCTACCGTAAAACTAATTCGATTAGCGTTGAACGAACTACCCTCATTTGGCAATAACAATTACTGCCCCCCTAGCATGACTGTGCGTGATAAATGATAGAGACACCACGAAATAATATCGATTTCGCGAGCATGACCAAATGAATATGGCGTAGTACGATTTGATAAAATTAAATATGGCGGCTATATTTATTATATTTTGACAGTTGGATGTCAATAAATAGCTATATCGATTTGGCGAGCATGACCAAATGTCATAAAATTAATCATGTGGTAAAATTAAATATGGTGGGTATTTTTATCAAATTTTGACAGTTGGATGTCAATAAATCGCTGTATCTATCGCGTTTTCGAAGTCATGCTAGCCTAGATGATGTCTATATTCATTACATAACTGTAAGTGGTAGAGGAAAGACGTGTTTCAACTAATTCAATTCAGAATATTTGGGTACTAAATGGTATTTTATAAAAGGGTGTCGTCCGAAAAAGCTTTGGGTCTACGATTTTGCTACCTTCGACATTAGTTGGTGGCAGACTGATAGGCCGAAGGATAGGGATGGTTGGAAATGTTTGGGGGAGACCTGTGCTCAGCAGTGGAACAATATAGGTTAACAAAAAAATGTACTTATTTATCTTTGTCTTAATACTTTTTCCAAGCTAATAATTAGCTGGAACTGATTAAATAATCACTAAGTACTTAGTATTTTTAAAGTACCTTAATAAGGGCATAAACCGTATTCCTGTAGTATCCATAGTTTTTCCGATACAGCCGGGCCCTCAGTCCTCTATGTGAGGACTGAGGGCCCGACTTTACAGCCCATATTACTCTTTTATTTTATTTTCACAAAATCCGATTCCAACTTTCACAATTGTTTGGGAATGTTCACTAAATAGTTAGCACATTTAAAAAAAAATTCAACAGGTGGGCCCTCACACCACACGCACTCCTTTTTATGGGATGCAAACTAGCAGACGTGTCACCTGGTTGTAAGCGATTACCGTCCCATGGACATCTGATACGAGGGAGAGGCGCAATTGTACCGGGAGTTAAGGGATAACAGGATATTAGGAGGGGTTAGGCTGCGGTATATGACAGACAGATTTATGGGGAATAAATATGACTATCTAGTATTAGACTATACCTCTGAGTCTGAGTTAGTACTTTAATCGATCGTGTACAGGGTTAGTTACTATAAAAACTATAGATTTCTTTTGGAACTTAGATAAAACTATGAAAATCTTAAGAAAATTGGCTACTAAAAAGGTTACAATAGAAACTGTCTTTTGCGTTTTAAAAAAAGAACTGTGACCAAAAAACGAATCGGTGTGATACAAGAGTTATATTGTCACACATTAGGCACTCTGTACTGTACATATTGTACTATAAATATATGATTAAATGAACAATTGCTACTTTAATTCTAAATGAGCACTTTTAAAGACCGAACTATGTTAAAATATGTAAAATGTTCGAGGCGGAATGGGCAAAACCTTTGCTACTCCCAAAAATGGATCATAGACAAACTAGATCTAAAAAGTGCTCTTACATTTCGGGTTCTAAATTCAAATCTAGTGCATCCCAGTGTAACGGGATATCGAAATCAAAATTACATCTCACCACGATTCTATTTTCAAATTTAGTATTCCGATCCTTTTTACTCGTTGGTAATGAACGAGACGGGTATTGTTTGAATTTCGAATAATGGCGTCAGTTTTGTTGATCTACCCCCAATTTTTTGGCTTTTATTTTTTTAGCTTATAAAGATAGGAATACTATTTCTGTTACTGTGGTGAGTGGGTGTCTATTCAGTCTATACTTTCATTGAGGAAGACGATGCATTACAAATTACTTTATAAACTTCGTAATTTTGTACTTCTACCGACTCATTCAGAGTATTATTCAACATTTTACTAAATAACTACGTAACTTCAGATATTTCACATATGAAACGGTTGTGTTACAAAATATATGTTTACATTTCAGTTAATTTGAACGTTTGGTCCATTTACTACTTCGCTATCATTGTGTCTAGACAAAGTTTTACATGTTAGTAAATCTAGGTACTTATAAGGCACAAACCGCTGTGTCTTAATGATCTCAGATGATATGCTCTCTCAAAATTCTATGAAAACTACTCTACGGTCTACGAGGTTAAAAAAAAGCTCCAAATATTTATCACATTTTATGAAAATTCTCATTTTTTTAATTATTAGGTACGAAAAAAAAGAAATTGCTAAGTGTAATTCCTCGGTGACATGATCTGCCGTTCTATTGTCTATGGTAATGCAAAATTTATCTCAATACCTAAATAGTAAAACTAACTACGTCGACCCAGCGCCCGAACTAATCTTACTTCTACATCTATAATTACTGGGATGCACTTTTCGAATGGGGTAAGTACTTAATAAAACTAAGCGGAAAATCTTAAAATATGTAGCAAATATAATGATTATTTTTTTGTAAGGCAATACTGTATTTTCCTTAATACATGTATTTATCTCTTGACAAGTTCCTACTAATCAAATTTGTAAAGGGTGAAGACTAATTTAAACTCTAGAAAGATTTAGTGGTTAAATAAGATTCCGTTACTGAAACGAGTCAATATTACTTTACGTAAAGCTACCAAGACAAACCAAGCTAGTTAGGTATGGTATTTAATTCCACAATAATTTATTTGTAAGTTCTAACTGCCACTATGAGGTCCATAAAAAGACCATAGGGAAAAGTGATGTCTAAATTTTGGAGGTTATACCTATCTAAGAACATAATTCATAAATATCTTACCATAATACGTAATAATTACTTACAAAGCAGAAAGTTAAAATATTAAATCACGCTTTCCAAAAAGCTACAAAAAATATATTGGAGTACGTTACTCTCAAAGTTAAGTCTAAATAATGAGGCAGGAGTCACGATAAAATGCTTGTCAAGAGATGTGGTTGAGATATAAGAAAAACCAGTAGAGCCTCACCGTCTGACGATGGAGGTCTTCGCTCTTGAGGTCCTGACGGCGCCGACACCGTTCATGCAGCACCGCTACTCCGCTAAACTCCGTCATGCATCTCTATCACCTAACTACAGCTCCTTCAGTACCAAAAATCTGGCGCCCAACATGGTACCTAAGCGCTTCTATGTAACTACTCAAAGAACATCTCCAATATAATCTAATAGGTACAAAAAGCGAAATGAAAAACGGCTGTGTGTCACCAATTTTTATTATTATATATCTAAACGTCATTCTAAGTGAGAACCATAGGTAATGGCGTATCAAGGAGGCGCGCGGCCGGCGTACTGGCTTCTCTATGGGGCGCTAGCTAACCCATCACTAATTGGCTAGGGCGCCCTTTCTGAATTCAAAATTAAAACGTTATCTTTCAAAAAAGGCGCACAATGATTGTTACATAATACTACTACCAACATGACGAAGATTACGCAGAAATATAATACATTCAATTACTGTTTTAACGTCTCGCATTGTGTTTATTTATTATCAAACAGGTTTTTAATTATTGATGTTGAAAATGTTTCGAAGTTTGAAAATAGTTCACAATGCGACACGGATGTACAACTATATGCTTCCGGGACCTCACAAACTTGACGAAGTATTTATAAATACAATTAAAACCAAATCTACAGACCAAAACCCTTATCTACGTATTACCTCACTTAATTCAAACAAAAAAATACATAAGTAATAAGAATTATTGCACATTTTTACTAGCGTTATGGTGTTAACAGCCCATTTCTAGATTGTCTATGAATCTATTTTTTTTAAACTACAATAAAAATATAAAATGCAATTTTAAAAAAGGAATGTTCAAATTACTGCCAGGATCAAAATTTACTTCTATATTTAAAAATTAAGTATTACCAATCGTTTTGCGCTGCCAATTTTCAGTATTTTATGCGACAGATAACAGGCGACGAACATAATTATTAGTTACTGAAGGTAGTCGTTTCTAGATCAGATATCTCTACGTTATAAACCCAAGGCACTGCTCACAAAGCATCGCCTGTCAGAGTGGTATTTACAGAAACTTGGCCGCACGCCTAAAGCTAACGTCATACAAATGACGTCATAAAATGAATAAACGTGGAATCACATTATCAATTGAGTGATCGCAATATTTAAAATACAAGTACCAACTCACTACAGATTACACAGATACCTATAATACAAAAATATTAATATATTTCAATATTGTATGCAATGGGTGTATATTATATTAAGAATCTAGAGTAATTGGCGCGCGCTGCTGTTTTCTCTTAACGTTTTATTTCATATTTTATCCTAAAGTGCTCGACAGTGTCGGGTATACAAGCGTGCTGGCTCGCGCGCAAATCGAACTGTCAAATCTGACGTTTGACGTTTCGAAATGTCAGCCAAGCCGATACCGGGAGCCGCAGCGCGCGCGTGCCTCAAGTAACCATAATATTAAAAAGTTATTGCTTTCGATTAGTCATATACTTTATTATATTCATATTTAATGTAAAACTTCAAAATGTCTACACTACACCACTACTCTAGCATCGCCATACATTAGAACACACAACATAATATTTTATAGTTCTTTAAACATTTTATACCAATCCAAAAATTGTATATTAACTGTATAATCTTAACTAATAACTATCATGAATATAATATATATTAATTTGAATGCTGTTTACATTTGGTCCAGATCTTCTGGATTGGCGTCAAGCGGGGCACAACACTAGCCCGTTGGATCGCGTGCATCGACTTCCGAACATCGTGTATGGCACATCACTACTGCGTCAAGCTTTACAGGACTACAGCTAGGCAAGAAGTATTGAGCAAGAGAATGACTCTGTATTTTCCGCCAAATAGACTTTATTAACCTAAAAATGACTAGAGAAGGAATGTATCGTCACGAACTGTATTAGCTTCTCAGTTGGCAACACTGGCCGTTATTGTCTCATCCTTTGCGTAAGGTGCTGCAGGAAGCGTCTGTCAGCATGTTACACAAATAACCGATAATATCCCACTATATCGGCCCGTCAGTTCAACAACACAGAATACACGCTAATGAGTATCTAGTCACATTCAATTTAAAGGGAGTTAGTCTCCGCACACACAACACATTTTCTCCCACGATTAGACCATATCTATCACTATAGGTATTTATAATTATTGCAACGTCTGGTTTAGGCCCTTGTTTGCGTAGCGCACTCTACCGGTCACTTTCAACCATTGAGCAAACGAAAACTTTAATCGAGACATTTTGGCTTCACATTTGGCCTGAATTTTGGCAAATAATTTCTCGCCCGGAAGACCGTTTGGCCTCAAGCGAAGCGTCACTAAGTTATCAACTACGTGTCTTTAAAATATTCCTTTTCAAGTTAAAATAACCGACTAATGTTTTTATCTTCAAAAGAAATAGTTATAAATAGCACGTTTCACAACCAACGTGTGGCGCGGAATGCGCCTTAGATAAATTGACAGTGAGATTCAATATGGAAGAATGTCTATTCTTTACGTATTGTTTATTACAAGTCATGCCAAACATGCCTTAATGTCTACCGACGGTATGAGGTCGATGGTTAATCATGTGTGGTGTTCAACTGGCTACATCATGCGTAGAACATGTCACTTACCGCCTCGCACCGCCCACCGAATAGTGGCGCCCATCATGGTAACAAGTACTAGCAACGTGCAACTATGTCGAGATAATGTGACAGCTAAGAGGTCGCTACCCCGCGCTCCGAGAGCTAAATAAAACACACTTTTATTCTAATCATATCCATGTAATGACACATTAAGTACGTCTAAGGTGCTCCATTACAACGGGCAAATAAGTACATAACTACTGTCTAAACCTACAGCCGTAATCTGTCAATCATTTCAATGTTACACGACTTTGCAATTGTTAATGAAACTGATCAGTTTCATGATACTTTGAAGAGAGTTTAAGTAAAGTTAAGTACGTTCAGATTCGACGGATTACGGCAAAAAACCAAGTTACCATGTGTAACTAAGAGGGTGGAAAAAAATAAGGACTTATATTCAAAATCCACTACAATTAATAAGAAAAATAAAAATTAAGTACAGATTAACGCCACCCCAAGGCATACTATTAATTTTGGCAAGCGAGGTGGCGGCGGGTACTACATCACATCGTTCAACCTCTAAATAATACTGAAGTTAGGAAATGCTAATATACAGGGTGTATCGTAGTGGGCGACCGCACCGGCTCCTTCCTCAAATAATACTACAACTATCAATAAATACGGCAAGATTTGTTACGTTTTGAGCTGACAATCACAATTAAAACACTGGGGTTAAACTTACAATAAGTATTCTAATATAAAATGATATTAGGTCGCGAATCTACTGCAGCTCACGCTGTGCACATCACGTTAGCTAAGTCTGTGGGTCACAAGAGTATACATGTGATGCATGCGAGTAAGACATGACTCGCGTGAACCACACACATAGTCGTTCTCAATATCCGATCTATCTATCTTGCTTATCGAGGAATATAAAACTATGGAAACTTTGAATAATCTGTTATGTTACATATATTTATGACAGACAGAGTTTTGTATCCATTGACAAGCAAAATCCTATATAGATTGAATATTGAGGACGGCCGTAAATATGCACACTCGTGTGACCCACGACCCCACGCAAACGCGAATAACGCAGAACGAACGCTTCAGTAAATTCGAACCTAAAATCAACGTACCAACTAAGACTTGTTGAATTCAAAATAAGAATACATACCCATAAACTAGAATAAAAAAGTTAATTTTAAAATTGGATACAATTATATTTAAAATTGGAACGAGTCGGCGCGGTCGCGGTTAATCTCAAGGAGGTTCTAATCCTACTTAAACTAACAATACTGCTATTAATATAACTATGTGTATACATGTTTTCATAGCAAACGGTAGCCGTGGTGTGTAGAAAAGTGACGAAACTATTATCATTATAAAAAAAATCTAAATAATATTAAATTATATTAAGTACATGAGCGTAAGTACATATTGAAAAAAAATCTTCTTAAAATTGACTAAATAGGTTTTAATCGTGGTGAAAAATATTTAAAATTATCACCTCAACTGACATAAGGGCTCTGTCATTATGAAAATCCTATGTATGGCTAGATCTAAATATTGAGGTAATAATTATAAGTTTTTTACGCGATTAAGACCTATATTCGAGGTTTTAAGATATGATATTTACTTGGAAAACAATAATTAGGTGGTTATATGTATTTTTTACCATTTGTATATGCAATCAGGCCTTATATTTGTGAGTAGAACATATAAGTTTTACGTAAAATGACCAAGGCCTATATTTGAGGATATTTATGGTCTAAAAAGTATATTTTTTGTGTATAAAATAATAAAATTAAATAAGTTTCTACACACCACGATTACATAATCGTCGGCCGGCAGAGGAATGTAGCCGACTAAGCTACCACATGCATCTATGTACCGTCTATCTTAGTCTGGGAGTTCACCAAAAATGGCTTATCAATTTTCAAAGTAAAAAATCCGAATTCGTCTTAATTTAGAAAGTAAAGACTACAGGGTTAATACTGAGACGCGAGGACCTTGTCCCGAAAAATAGACTTAAACCTACAAATTGCACCAACACAACCATTATTTTGTCTTTTAAAATACTTTCTCAAAAATCACAGGTATGTAATAATAATAATATTGCTTTTTAATGATATAATACTAAATATAGCTTAAGACCAATCATAGAGGGTACAACGCCAATCTAGTAAGTTGGCTTTAAGTAAAAAATCTCCCGAAAATTAGGCAAAATTTTCGCCGAAAATGGCAAAATTGTACTTGTCCTAAACCGCTTTATAATACTGAGTTTATTCACTGGGAACGCTGAGCTTAAATTTCCTTATAAATGTGGGTCAAATATAATTTTAATACCGCGAAAAAAACTTTAAAAAAAATTTTTTTCGTCGCCTAGTTTTACCAAATAAAAAGGAGTTTTTAATCTACTAATACTGATATTTCTTCAGAGCTTCAGGAATAATAATAAAGTATAATAGCTGCCTTAGAAAAAACTACAGGATTGTATTAAGACTTAGCTGCCTTCAAAATAACTACAGGATAAGTATACATACAATAAATTCGTAATTTTAAGTACTCATTAAGTACAATAACTTAGTTGCCACAAATTAAAATAGTCGTGTATCATAAAAATATAAATAGGAACAAAACATTTGATTACATCATAAGTACTTTGGGAAACGTATTTTACAGATTTGAAATGCTTTCTAATCTTCCAATTTCAGTGCCTATGTCCAGCAGTGGACTGAGGTGATGATGATAATCTTCTAAAAAATTACGGAAATCTTAAGAGAAAACGACCTATTTCCATCAGAGGACTAATGTAGGCTATTGATGATAATATTCCAAAGCGCCTTAAATATTATACGGCTCTTTTTATCAAGAAGTAACTATACTGGGAGACGCCTATGTCGAGGAATAGACTCGAGCTGATGATAATAATCTAGCAAAAGGAGCGCAGAGTTATATGGCTCTTCTTCAAGAGCAAATCTTCTAAAAGACGGAGAATCTAGCTTTCCTCGTAAGAGCAAGTGCCAATGGTGAAATCCCAGACAAAGAGACGGATCTACATTCTAAAGTCAGCTTATTGTCCAAAACAATGGGGTGTTAGTCGCATTCACACGCTAATTAATATTAAAATAAGATTAGTATACTCACTAATATCTTTGTATGTGGTAGTGGTGGTATTCGATTCAATTACTAATTTTGAAAAAATAGTTTCTAAATGAGTATTGACGTTTTTGAATGCCAGAAAGAGAGAGCATGATGGTAAGAGCGAGAGGAGGAATATTATCTTGAAATTATTTAAGTGAAAATAAGATTTATTTTGTGTAAGGTGTACTTCTTAAATTGCAACTACACTTAACTTCTATATTGTCTTCTGATATGCATTAATTAAGCAACTTTTTCCTAATTTTCGCTCAAGTCGCTCAAGCCAAACTGACCAACGAATTCAGTTAATACTGTACAAAAACTATTGAAAATATAAAGAAGTATTCGCATGATAGTATTTAGCAACTTTAGTCATATATCTACTTGGTGAAGTAGCAAGTTTTTAATCTAGCTTGGATAAAAAATATTAATATTGCGACATGAAATATATCGAAAATAAGTTAGATACAATATACATAAGATAACTCCGAAAAATCATCTAAAAACAAGCGTCACTCGATGCTACAATTCCTCCACTCTGGACTTGATAAAAGCTTTCCATCAGATCACAATATCACCACCACCACAAACTAGAACTACAAATATAAATACAATACTAATAATATTAATGTATAATGTAGATGAGATTGCTTTCCATTCAATTTGGATATGTAAAAACACGAGTATTGTGAGCAGCGTGCAATACCGCCGTGTGACTTCCTAGACGACTTGCTTGTCGACTCTTAGCACATAGACGAACATTTTAGAAGCTTTTAAATTACTTGTTAGGATCAAAATGATATTTGGGTAGCAAATACATTTTAAAACTGCTAAGCTTTAAGTTAGTTTGAAGATTTCATTTTTTTATGTGTTTAAGACAAATGCAGTGAGCAAGATACTATTATTTGGGTACGCATTTTTCGTATAAATGATGGCAGGTTTGCAAGACAAAATCAGTAAAGGGTTGTCCATTAAAATAAACTTTAACTACCTTATATTTTTGGTGAAAAAACCATTAAAAAGGGACCAGCCCCAAAATAAAGCATTAATACTGAGAAAGTTTGGCACAATTTCAATAAAAAAATGGCACAGGACGAATGGTGGAATGACATCAACCTGGGTCACACGACGTTAGAGCATCGCAAAGTTATTTACGCTAATATAAAAAATACATAGAGCTGTACGTACGAGATTCTTACGTTACATTATAATCTAACCTCTATGGTATTGCCATCAAATCGTGCACTATTAACTAGTTACATATCAAGATAAAAGAAAAACCGTGTTACTTTTTCTTTACGCAACTAAATTTACTTGAGATCTGCGCCTTAATGAGGCGACTCGCAGTTAAAATATGCAATGTATGAAACAACTGTTACTTACAAATTGTAGGACAACATTATTGAACGACGTTTTGGATGATATTGTAGGAGATTCACGGTCAAAAGATGAGCAGTCTGAGATTCAGTGAGTCATTCAATAATGGTGTGAAACAATGTATCGTATAACAGAGAAGCTAAACGCAGACGAGGTCACGTCCAAACCGATACAAACAACCAAGCGTATCGTCTGCGCTTAAACTCAAAATTGCCAATAGATAACTCGAGAACAACCTCCTAAGTATAGTATAATATTAAAATATATATATCGTAATATATAAAAATGCGTCATCTTTGAAGCCCTGAGGCGAGACGTGCAGTCGCGTCCGTCGCAAACGCCGACAAAATAAAACAAATACTGATAAACACGCGCGCGGGGTACACTCCATCTAGGAACTGTCAGAGGGCGCCGGCGGCGCGCCGGCTCAGATGTACATGGGCAGGCCGTACATGGCGCCCCAGTCCACACCCTGGAACGACGACATGTCCACGCCGGCCAGCGAGTACGCCGCGCCGAACTGCGGCATGGCGGGCGCCGGCGCCGGCGCGGCCGGCGGCGCCACCAGCGCCGCGCCGCCCGCCAGCGCGTACGGCGCGTAGCGGTAGGGGTGCGCCGCCACGCCGCCCACGCCACCCACGGCGCCCACGCCGCCCGCCGCGTACACGAGCCCGCGCCCGCCGCGCAGCACGAGGCGCTTGCCGAGCGCGAGCGGCGCGGCCGCCACCGCCTCCTTGGGCTGCGCGCGCTTGCACTCCACCTTCTTGTTCTTGATGGTGTGGAAGTGGATGTCGCACACGCGCTCCACCGCCTCCTCCGAGTGGAAGGTGACGAACCCGAACCCGCGGTGCCGCTTGGTCTGCTGGTCCATGAGCATGACGGCGTCCTCGACGAGGCCGAACTGCGAGAAGTAGGCGCGCACCTCGTCGGCGGAGGTGTCCTGGCCGACGCCGCCGACGAATATCTTCTTGGTCTTGGCGGGGCGCGGCGCGGACTTGGGCGTGGCGTGCTTGGGGTCGATGCGCTTGCCGTCGAGCGTGTGCACGGGCACGGCCAGCACCTTGTCCACGGACGCCGCCTCCTGGAACGTGATGAAGCCGAAGCCGCGCGACCTCTGCGCGCGGCGCACGTTACACACACTCACACTCCATCGGGCGAGCGGGACGCGCCCCGCCCGTACCGCGGGAGGTGTACGGGCGGGGCAGGGTCCCACACCACACCGAGAGCCGCTGCAGGCGTCGAATAGCAAGAAATGTGTACACTCGCAGTAATTACCTAATACGAGATGAAAAAATCTTATACTAAATAACTACAAGATCGAGTATTTTTGATTCAAAAAGATGACTATATAATAACTTAGCAAAACTAAATATTATTGCAAACACAAGCTGCCCATGAACATTTTAACAATTTTACCGACATAGTATAACTTACAGAAACGATAAGTTTAAAAGAAAATAATGTACAGAATATTACAACGAGGGTACACATTTCATGTATATAACGCCCACAGCGCTCGCACCTAGCCTTACTCCGCAATACTTCTACACCGGTCTAATTATGTGTGTTTAATGTAACAAACGAATTTTACAATTACATACAAACTGCAAGAAATAAGCTTTAATTAAAAACTACGTGAGAAAATATGTTTTTATTTATTATTAGGCGAATTGAAAAGTCTCAATATATAAAAAAAAATGGAAACAGCTGCCCAATGCGAGTTGGTGATCCCAAATCTAAGCCATGTTTGGAGAAATATAATGCTAAAAATATGTATTTAGATAATCGCTATAGCCCTGTCGTAATTCACAGAGAATTATGTACGTTGACCTGTAGCTATCTATCTCTGTCACACCTGCGTAAACTATAATGCGTCCCGCTCGCACGGATGCAATGACGAGCGGGACGCAATATAATGTACGCAGGTGTGACAGAGATAGATAGCTACAGGTCAACGTACGATATTCTCTGTGAATTACGACCGAACTATACAAGTATACATTTGAACACACACAATTAGAGGATATTTTCATGTTACATATTAACTAAACCACCTCAGATAATGTAAAATACTCTACATTATATTATTTATATTACGTTGGAAGATTTGATACCATGCTTAGGCCGCGGCACCACAGTGGCAACTTCCAAATACGTGTTCCATGACGTCATTTAGACAGTGGTCCTACCGCGGGCGAGTGAGCGATGAGCTATCGGCGAGTTTCTCGCTCAAGAAAAGGACAGTGAATAATATTATAAATGCGAAAGTAACTCTATCTGTCTGTCTGTTACCTATTCACGGCTAAACTAGTAAATCGATTGACTTGAAATTTGGTACAGGGGTAGCTTATGATCCGGGAAAGAACATAGGCTATGTTTTATCCCGAAATTCCCACGGGAACGGGAACTACGCGGGTGAAACCGCGGGGCAGAGCTAGTTCCGTATAAACGTAAGATACGCATATATTATTAATAGTTACTCGCCTGTTCACACTGCCAGCGAGTACCTATTAATGTATGCATCTCTTTCGTTCACACGGAATGTACATTCACTGTCCTTTTCTTGGGCGAGAACTCGCCGATAGTTCATCGCTCACTCGCCCGCGGTCGGACCACTGCCTAACCACATTATGACCGTTTCTAATATTCAATCTATCCCTGACTTGCTCGTCGATACAAAACTCTGTACTATCTTTCAATATACATTTATGACAAATATACAACTTTTGTATCCGTTGATAAGCAAGATCATAGATAGATTTAATATTGGTAACGGCCGATAGTGTCATATTATCGACGCTTGTTCAATGCGGTTGATGACGTCATTGATATACGTATAGAGTGTAAGCCGCTGTGGTTCCGCGGCCTTATTATTGGGCACTATAGTTTACTATACGATATTGTTGTTAATAATGTGACTTTTGTTTAGATTTGGAATACGTTTAATATTTTAGGAGTAATTAAGCAATATGTCACTAAAATATTTACCCTCTGTAGGGAAATTAGTCTTAATATAAGAGTCAGCGCTCATTACAAAAGGCAGGTATTTTTATGACATAGGAGACAAACAGAAAGAGAAAGCTGGAAACATGGGGGAGATCTTTGCTTAGCAGTGGGACAACGTAGGTTAATATAAATAAATAAATAAAGGAGGGAGACAAACTAGAAGACGTGTCACGTAATGGACACCTGACACCAGGGAGAGGGGCAAGTGTACCGGGGGTTTAAAAGATAACAGGATATTTTGTAAAAAATCAATTTAAAACTTTCACCTCAGCTAAGATTCAGTCCTAGGAGAGGTGAACATATTAAATTGATTTTTCAAAAATACCTACAAACCAAAAAATATTTGTAAATATAGATGAGAAGGGGTGAGGAAAAATACTATATATAAACTTTACGAAAATAAAATGTTTTACCATGCCGTTGGTAATGTGCGCAGACCTTAACATAATTAGCAAATTTCAAAATATTCGACTTTTTAGCGATTTCTTATGTATTCCAAATCTACTATAAGCCACAGTTTGTAATTATTTCTATATATTATCTTATTATTATATAAACCCAACATATATTATAAATCAACTCCGAGCAATAAATTTCTACCATTTTCCGTAAGACCAATGTTACCTCATTGAAAAAAACTATATGAAATATACCATTTTCTACCAAATCTTCTATAATTATTCAGATCTGTGATTTAAATGACTACCTAGTTAGTAGAGAGGAAATGTTTAAATGTTCTTATATTATAAGTACCTATTCTATGAGACTTCTAGCTCTATTTATTAAAAAAATCTACTATTGCTATTCAAATTCTACTATAGGGTAGGAAACTTCCAAATTGGTATATTTTTATCATAATTGCAACACTGACCAAAAGGGAACTACCAATAGACAGCGGGATTAAAAGATTTGTATTGTCTATGCCTAACGAAGTACTAGAATGTTAGTGAGTCTAGCATGCGAGAATTGTCTATGGTATTGTTAGTTTTTACTCTTTGACAACCATAGCCCAAACTATACATACGTGTACGACTAGGTGTTGGTGGTCCATAGACAATAATGTGGGTCCTATATCCTAACAAAAAAAAAACAACTACCCACAGACAACTTTAGAAATATCAACTAGACAACAGCTGATTTTCAATCAGCTTTTGAAAACTGCTGTAAAAAGCTTGATAGCTCAATATTTGAATTGATTCGAGCATCGCTATGTACAGCGAAGTCCTAGATTCAAATTCGACTAGGGGTATATTTTTAACATACCCAGGAATGTTCCTTAAACCACACAGGCTGGCGAACTTCCTGGAGGAACTGGGATGGTTCTAACAACACAAGCAGCACGCACCAGGGACCCAACCTGAGAGGTCTAAGTGCGGAAAATAGCCCGCTTACAAGTACAAGGGGTATATTTTTTCAAAATGGACCTTGACATTTGTAACTGAGTATGCTATGGGTCCTGGATTCTCATCCCATTTAGGGGAAACATTTTGAATGATATCAAAATAGAACTTTCTGTCAGATACCACTGCAAAACTAAATGTCATTCTCTCACTGATAATAATAATATAACATAACATAATCATTCACTACATCATCTCATTACAGTAACTGACTAAGTTCCTAACTTGTATCTAAGGTATCACAAACTACGCACACACTCACACACACACCCAGACCAAACATTTGTGGTTCACACAAATATTCACCCCGCACGGGAATCGAACCCGCAAACTTACGGATGGCAGTCCGGCATGGTGACCACTCTGCCATCGAGGTCGTAATAATACAAAAAATTATGATAGTAAGGACAACAAAGTCAAAAGTCATTTACTCAGTTAAGGACTCAATAAGGCACTTATGAACGTCAATGAATCTCCCACCGATTCGGAAATTACATCAACCGAGAAGAAAAATTGTATTCACCACTTGTCAGCATGTTGGTGATCTCAAAACCAAGCCATAACAACAACAACACTATAGATTTGCATAAACCTAGATAATTTCTCTAGTAGGTCGGACGCGACATAGAATATTCATAGACCTGCTTGGGAATGCAAATGAGGAGGTAGTTCTGTATTTAGAATATAAGATAACATTCGACTATAGTTTCTTCAGGAATCTAAAAAGTATGGGTCTGCCAAAGACGTTTAGATAAGTGGTAACATTTAGATAGAAATACTTTATTGTACATACACACACACAAGAAAAAGAACAGAAAAACATAATAGTTACAAACAAGTTGGTATATACAAAGGCGGTCTTATCGCTAGAAGCGATCTCTTCCAGACAACCTCTGTTAATGGACACAAATATAGAAATAGCGGGAGTGTGTTTAAAATGTGATAGATATGTTATTATAATACCAAAAGTAAAAATACATACACTATTAAATTAAACCTACATATGAATTTAATGATATAGAAGGCAAACAAAACGCAAAGGTGATGATGAATGACTACTATGTAGTAGTAAAAAAAAAACAACTTCCATATTGAAAACAAACTTTTAATGTTGAAAAGGTCATTTAAACGAGGAAAACTATAGGCTATTATATCCTGTACAACATCACGCTAAGGCCATTAGGAACGAAGCAGGCCATTGAACATCCCGCCGGCGTAGCGAATGTGCGGCCCGCTTACCGTTGCGCCGGCACTCAGCGCCCAGGCGATGTCGCCCCCGGGGGTTTTAGTGGGTAGGACATCCACCGCTCCATCTTGGTGGAGGGTGAGTCCCACATACCCCGCTGCTTCAGCGCGGGGATGCGTCAAAGCATTTCCCCCGGGACATCAAAAAAAAAGGCCATTGAACATCAGGCCACAACCATTAAGAGCGGAGATAACGCACATTATGCGACGGGTCACAGCCAGTAGGAAATAAAGAGGCGGAACTGGCCACTTTATTACATTACAAGTCTTGCACCTGAGTGTAACTCGCCTGATGGAAAGCGATGATACAGCCTAAGATGGAGCGTGCTCGCCTAGAAGAAACAGATTCACTCGCGACTTAAAGAGACCCAGATTGTATGTTTCAGGGAACAGATCATATGGCAGGGCGTTCCACACTCGCAATGTTCACATGATGAAAGTTGATGCGAAACGCTTCTTGTGATCGCTTATCGACCCCATAAGGCTCCAAAAGGACCTTATAAGACCTCCTTAAAGACCTTATAAGCTCCCTCACAGACCACACCAAACCAAAGAGTATGAGGACCTTATAAGGACCTCATAAGCCCCTCACAGACCTCATACCCACCCAAAGAGTATCTATATAACATTAAGGACCTCATAAGACCTCCTTAAAGACCTTATAAGCTCCCTCACATTCACAGACTTCACATCAAACCAAAGAGTATCAGAACTCTATAAGGACCCCCGTCACAGACCTCATACCCAGCCAAACAGTATCTACTCTACATTATTGTCTATGGCCCGTCCAACCGCCGCCCTAAGGCTACCACTGTTACTCCTAACAACCAACATCCAATTGGACTATAGGACTGACCCTTCACTGGCGCGGTCTTCTCGACTTGTAATACGTCTGTCTCTTTAAGGAAAATGTGTCATTATAATATTTACATTCATTTTTATATTTATAAATTATGTTTTTGTTTATGGTAACGTTTTTGGGTCTGTGCATAATAAGTTTTTTTTGATAATAATTTTGTACAAAAAAATATCAATATCATGAATATTATTTCAACCCAAATGATTGCCTTTAATACTCATAATTTTAATTTTTGTTAAATATCTTGTGATATTCTCATTAAAATCAGCCAAGCTGTTTCATATTTAGAACCAATATTTTATTTATATTTTCACAAACATACAATTCAATATTATTTGTTTTTTATAGCTAATTTTAATGCCCAGTTGTCGTACTAACATCATCAACAGCCGTTATGGCTAATTTGACCACACAAAAGCAGGGTATAAAATCTAGTAATTGGCCAACTTCCGGGTTAATGAAAACGCGCCCTTACATTTGGTTCAACCAAAAAATGTATCGCCCTCTATGTTGTTGAGGTATAATTGCAGTAACTTCTGCATACAATACTGACATTCCGCCATATGTGGTTATAATGAAAAGCTGACTCCTTCAATATTTTTTTTAAGTTTTTTAATTATTTATTATGCACAGATCCTTACCTAATTTAGAAAGGCAACATGAAGAATAATATTGAAAATTATACAAGTTCTTGATGTTGCCTTATTTAGTTTATTATTACTTAAAATATCATTTTTAACGTCTGAATAAATATATGAGGTTGATTGAGTGATATAAAGTTAATTTCAGCGTTTTCAAATAAGTTAATAATGTCATTTTAATTTAATACAATTTTGTACTCCTTTAATTATTTTAATGAAATAAAATTAACATTTACTAACAACGCCATCTATTGAGAAGAGTGTGAAACATATTATTATAGATGGCATTAGTTGTTATAGTTTGTGGGTTATTTATGTTATTATGACAGAGTGGATACAATGCTAGTCTGCCAAACAAAGGGTTGAATGTTTGATTCCCACCCTAGGTAAATATTTGAAAAGATTTTTTTATATTGATTTTATTACACAGATGTTTAGTGATAATGTTTAACATTCATTTAGATTTGGATACAATTATATTGCATGTTTTTTTTATGCTAGCAACTGCAACTTTTCTTTTCATTCTTTTCTACCCCAATTGTTTTAGCAGTTACAATTTTTATTTATTTTTAGATAAATTAAAACAAAATACTACAACAAAATTATATAAATTTAAATGTTGTAGTAATTACAGTTCTTATTTCTAGACAATTTAATCCTAATCATAAACATTTTTTGTATACATTTTGAACATAATCTATCAACTTTATATCACCCAACCAACCTCGCGCACCTTCACAAGCCTCCACCCACCTGTGTGACAGGATCCTTCATGATCAACACATCGGAGACCGCTCCGAACATCGCGAAGTACTCCCGCAGCTTCTCAGAGCTGGTCTGCCAGCTGAGCCCCCCGACGAACAGCTTGCTGGGCGAGGGCGAGGTGGAGGTCGGCGCGGAGGCCGCGGTCATCACGGGGGTTGAACGCCCGGAGGAGGGGGATGTTTCTGTAGAGAGAATTATATTTATTGATGATATCCTACTAATATTTATTATAAAGCCGAATGTTTGTGAGTATGGATGTTTGTTCCTCTTTCACGCAAAAACTAATAATTGGATTTTAATGAAACTTAACAATAATTTTGCTTATACATCAGAATAACACATAGGATACTATTTATCCCGAAATTCCCACGGGGACGGGAACTACGCGGGTGAAACCGCGGGGCGCTGCTAGGGATATAATATTAGAGAGATGTAAACTTTCATTCAGATGGTAATAGGCATAAATGTTAATGTGAATGAACATCTCAATGGTCTAGTGGCATGTGTAGTTTGTGTGAGGTCCCAGGTTCGACTTCTGGGTTGAGCTATGCATTGTTGACAATTTTCTAAACATGTGTCAGATTTTATTTTCTAGCCTTACAGACTAGCTCTGCCACACAGTTTGAGCTGTGTGGAGGTCAGTCAGTCTATTGCCTTTTATATACATTTTCTTATAACAAGGTAGGTAGAGATGTTTGAAATGGCATGGTGGTCACCATCCCGGACTGCCATCCATAAGGTTGCGGGATCGGTTCCCGTGCAGGGTGAATATTTGTGTGAACCGCAAATGTTTCTCGGTCTGGGTGTGTGTGAATGTGTGTGTGCGTAGTTTCTGATACCCTAGATACAACTGTTGAATGTTAGGGGTCAGTTACTATAATGAGATGATGGAGTGAATTTTAGATTTTAGTTTTAGATGATTAGTTGAGTCCTGTGATTTCACCCAAGTTAAATTTATGCTTACATGATCAATGATTGTTTATAGATGGATAGTGTTCTTCAACAAACAGGCTCTTCAATAATATAAAAATGAATCGCAAAATGTATTGGTAAGCGCATAACTCAACAATGCCTGGACCAATTTGGCTAATTCTTATTTTGATGTGTTTATAATTGCCAGAAGAAGGTTCATAAGTAAAAAAAATGGAAAATCAACGGGAAAATTGGACCCGTGCGAAGCCGGGGCGGGCCGCTAGTTTATTAATAAGTTTGAAGTTTTACTCACTTATCTGTTGCACAGCAATCTGTTGTTGCTGTGCCTGTTGGTGTGCGGCAGCCGTCGCCGCGGCGTGCGCGGCAGCCTGCGCGCTCAGCACGTGAGCGGTCAGCTCTCCACCGACCAGCCCGCCATCGATCACTTCAACACCACTCAACGCCCCACTGGAATACAATCCCATCATTTTCACCACTTTTCACTGTATTTACACGTTTAAACACGAATTAAACTAATATTTATACGTTTATATAACTATTTTTAAGTAATTAGTTAAACTTAAATGCTATTTCGTAACAAGAAAATGACATTCAAAAATGGCGGGACGCTAGACGCCGTGAAAAAGTTATTGTTCGATTTTTATTTGAATTTTTGAAATGAGGTTTCGTTTGTTTAGTAAGGAGGTTTTAATCTGCGATTATTAAAATGCTGAAATTAAAAATTCAACCTAAATGTTTAAACCGTTGACACCATTTCAACGAATACACAGAAAAATAATGGTAAGGTAAAATTAAAAGATATTATAACATATATTTACATTTCCACCAAAGCAAACATTGTTTTTGAAGATAAAAAATTAAATTACATTCAAAACTTTAGAGTAAATATTTAAAAAAACTAAATAAATAGTACAAAATACGATGCGCCTCGTTTGTTTGTTTACGTTTTTTTTTCGTTCGTTTGCATTTTGCATTTGTATTCTGCGATGTCATTGGTTGATACACCTGTCAAGTGAAATGACAGGTGTTTGACAACAATAGAACGTAAACTTATCGTAAACTTGTTATTTTTTACCGGTTATATTAAAATAAATGTTTTTTAACTCGTATTTTTATTTTATAACTTACAAAAGATTTGTACCTGTAATTTTCATTGAATAATGATAATATTAAGGTCTGATTTTGATTGATTTCATGGTTGCGTGCTATTATTGTACCGTTCATTTGCGTTACGTAACTTATGATAAAAAAACTTAAGCCCTAACACATTTTAGTTATAAACATATTTCTCTGGCATTGCATAGTATGATTAATAAGATTTTAAACTCTATTAGAACTTTAATTAGTCATCCGTTGATATTTATTCTATCAAATCCTAAATCAACGAAGATATCTTAAATCTCGCAAATATACGGTTAATTTTAAACCTGACAAATATTCATAACCCAAATGTATGTAATATCACAGAATCTGTACCGGAAGTCAGTCGGCACACACTGCCAATAAAATACAGGAATAGATATTTCAATATGTCATTTTTGGCGCCAAGTTAATTAACGATTTTTATCGATGTCATAGTTTTTAACATTTTTAACTATATTTTTAGGTTATTAAAATATTTTTTGGATCAAATAAAAAACTGGCTAATTTTAAAAGTCTGCGAATCTATAATTAATACTTTGTACTTATGATGTCTGTTTGTAGCCTCTAATTGTTTTAAGGTGATTTATTCGTAAGAAGTTTATACAAACTTAGGACCTCCTCCTTTTTAAACTCCGTTTTAAAATTGAGGGAGTTTAAAATTATAATAAAAATGAGATTAAATTAAACAGTATGAAGTTTTGATTTAAGTTAATTTAAGTTCAGTAACAACTAAAATCTACTTGAACCTTCCTAATAACTAGTGTGTAAAACAAAACGTCAAAACAACGGAAAAATACTGACAAAACATCGTAAGTTAGAGAAGCACGCAAATAAATAACATTTTCATTAAGCCCCACCAATGGCGGCCGTAATAGATAACTTAGGAAACCTCTTATTTTATTGAAAATGATCTTATTCTGGCGCCACACAGCTGGTCTCCCTCTGGGTTGCGCATTTCTTTGTACAGCACCCGTCTCTTTCTAACTCGATTGTTGAAGCTAGCTGTCTCGCTCGCACGGGGGTGCGACCTCCTTTCGTTTCTGCTCGCCTGGTACTTGCGGTTTGGTTTCGATGTAAAAATGAATGATTGGATACGCCCAGCACTTTGTGATATTTTATTTTGATTTTTGGGCTTTCATGTCGATGCCACGTTTTTATGTCGAAAATGGAAGCCGTATTTTTGACACCTTCACCACGTTAAAAAGAGAAAACTTCTTATAGAAATTAACCAACTCTTAAACTCTTGGCAATCTTGGTTAGATACTCAAAGCTTGTTGCATTGCAGTTATGCTTAAAGTAAGTAGTACATAAATTGATTGAAAATTTTTTTCAGAGGTCCTACGTGTGATCCTCATGTCTAGAAAAAGTTTACTAGTTATAATTTATGAAAGCTGTTGTGAACAAAGTTTAAAAAGTGATGTCAATAATATCCGTTTCACGTAACTCACAGAAATGGGGCACATTCCTAATGTAAAGTTTTGCCCTACTTCTTTTTATTTGCAATTAATTTATCAATAAGTTTAATTCTTCTTTAGAGCTACGTTCGTAAGTTCTTTTTAAAACCCTAACTGTTCAGTTTTTTCTAACTAAATTATTATTGCAATCAGCAAAAAAACTGGTTATTATTTCGGACGACATTTATCACTTTTTTAAAATAAAAATCGTCTTCTAATGTCTTCCAAAAGTCTATACGCATAATGACGTCATTTAGACTCTAATAAAATTACTTCTCTCTATACTATCTCACAACTCGCCATTTTGCCATAAAATGTACACAAATAATATCCAAGACATCATTCACAATCGTAACGGCTCTTCAATAAAAATATAATGTAATTTTAACGACCACTACATCGTCCATTTTATTTTTTTGCACAGAAAATATTTCTTTTGTTGAACTAGCTCGGTTTAACCGCGTTAGGTCAGCTCCTAGGACGTAGTGGGATGATATACAGCCTTATAGCATTGATAAATGGCCTATCTAACATTAAATATATTTTCAAATCGGACCAGTAGTCCCCGATATTGTGCATTCAAAGAAACTCTTCAGCTTTATAAAATAATAGCGTGCCCCGCGTAGTTCCCGCTCTCGTGAAAATGTGGGGATACTATCTATTAAATTAAAATAAAATCCGTTTCGTAGTTTTAAAGATTTAAGCATACATAGACAGAGGAACAGACAGCGAGGAGCGACTTTGTTTTATACTATGTAGTGAAGTATGATATAGGTACGAAGGAAAGAAAGAAACCCCGGGCTTACGTGCAAATGTAATAAATCATACTCGGCCTCTTGATTTATACCCCGCCATTTTAAGAAGTTGAAAAATTCTTTCACTTCGCGTAATCACGAGAAGATTTTTTAAATTAATTTCTTGTATTAATTATGCTAAGACCTCTTTTTGTTTTCTTAGAAAGATTATGTTTTGACGTTAATAAGATAATAAGCAAAGTTGAAAAAAGTATATACCTAGTAAGTGTAATACCTTTTATGAATATAGAATAGGTACTTACCTACGAATACCTTATATTTTTTGGCAGAAATATTGATTAATATCAATTCTTCAGTGTTTTTTTTTTTTTTTTTTTTTTTTTTTTTTAAAAAAAAAAAAAAAAAAAAAAAAAAAAAAAAAAAAAAAAAAAAAATATCAATTCTTCAGTGTGAAGCGCTCATGGCCCAGTGCTACCCGCGGATCACTTGTGATCCGTGCGGTTAAGCAACGTCTGGCACCGTCATGACTGTGATGGGTCATTATTAAAAATGACTTTTAATTTCATGAGCGTTTCCGTGCTTCGGAGGGCACGTAAAGCCGTCGGTCCCGGTTGTCGTACTAACATCTTCGACAGTCGTTACGGGTAGTTAGAGCCCTCAAAAGTCTAACATTCAGTTTAACCAAGAATGTCGTATAGCCCTCTGGGTTGTGAAGGTCTGATGGCAGTCGCTTCACGTAAAATACTGACATTCCGCCAAATCTGGTTAAACTGAAAACCGACCCCAAATAGACATGGGATAAAGGTTCGGAAAAGAAAGTGTAATATGCTGGCAAAGCCACTGAAATTAACCTAATATCTATTTCTAAATATTTGATTCCCATTCCCATCATTAAATTAAATAATTACAAAGAGGCATGCGTCCCTATTCTTCTAATCATCCAATCTTTTGTCCAGTGAATACCGCCTCTTAACAATTGCACTGACATTGACATTCAGTTGACAGGTCAAAGGTGAGGTCTAACGTCAGTTATCAATGTCATGTGGAATTAAATGATTACCATGGAGGAATGAAATGTTCGAATAGATTTCGGTAAATTACGATTTTCCCGATGAAATAAAATTTGGCAGAGTTATATGTGCACTTGCTTGCCAAAAAGGAGTAACTGAATTCAGTTTGAGTGATTATTGTTTGTTATTTAGGAAATTTATCTCAAGTTTGAGATTAATCCATGTTATGCATGACTTAATTTTACACTTAACTTGTTAAACTTCGAGACGGGCTTTATTTTTTGTTTTAAATAATGAAAACAACTAGCCAGAGTTTATGTCTTGATATTTATTTAGAAGAGATCAAAAGAAAATATATTTATAATTATTTTCATAACATGAAATAACATATAGAAAAATCATTTTATATCTCAAAAATCTCATCGGTTAACCAAATAGCGAAAAAAAAACCGGTATATTCCATTTTATCCCGAAAAGAATTTTAAAAATGAATTCCACAATTTTTTAATTGAAACATAGAACATGAAAAGAAGCGCGGGAAATTTCGGTTTGACCGGGTGTATTTTTTCTTGGCAATTTTTCATTATTTAATTTTAAGTAGATAATTGGTTCAGTTGAGGCCCCTATGTAAATATATTTTCTTTGTAGTGTATCTCTGGAGGAAGGTAGACGGACGTCATAAACATAACTTGTGTTTTTTAGTGTTGTTTTTATTTTTTATCATAATTTCGGCCAGTGTCAGTCAGTGTTTGTTGTATTGTTCCTAACATTTAGATAAACTGTCAATACTTGAGTGTGAGTGTTTGTGTGCGTGCGGATGCTTTTGGAGACCCATATTTAGTATCTATAAGGGTCACCAATCCGTTTATAACATTTTTATAGTGAGGGTACGTAGATAGCGCTCATACACTTAAGTGCTGCACTGCTACTGGTGGCGCCATCTTACGCAGAACGGCTGCGTCATTACTAACGCCATCTGCACTTCTACGCCTGTACTACTTTGTAGAAATCAATACAACATGGTGAAGTCGTGTTTAGGGTGTAGAAAGTTTATCTCGGCATCGTCGGTAGGTGTCGCTAGTTGTGGTATATGCCAGGCCATATACCACAAAGCCTGCGTCTCAATTCCCGACGCTACGCCGGTCAGCAAAACCTGGATGTGCCCGGACTGCAGGAAGAAGACGTCACGAAGAGGGGACAACAGCTGTACCCCTGTCCGAGGCATTGGCGGGAATGAGGCGGGCGTCACGGAGTCATTCGAGTCCCCCGTCGGCGTGAGCCCGGCGCGGGCGGTCGCACCGCTGGACGCCGTGGCTGTGGACGCCGCCGCCGCCGCCGAGGGGGTGCGCGCCTTGCGACGGGAACTCGCAGAGTACGCGGCCGAGATGCGCGACTTTCGGCGGGAGATGGCGGAGTACCGCGCCACCGTCGCCGGCGTCATCACGCGCATCGACGGTGTAGAGGTCAGACTCGCGGAGCTGGAGACACGACATGCGGCGTCGGCCCCTACCACGGAGGTCGTCGAGTTGGAGCGCACGGTGCAGCAGCTGAGGGAAGAACTGCGCGACCGGGACCAGGAGGCTCTACTCGCGGACTTGGAGATCGGTCATCTCCCCGAGGAGAAGGGAGAGAACGCAGTCCACGCGGTCACCGTCCTCGCCGCTAGGCTAGGAGTGAAGTTGGATGACCGCGACGTTGTATTCGCTGAGCGCGTGGGCCCGTCGCCGTCGCCAACAACCACCACAACTGCCGCCGGCGCCCGGCCCCGGCCGCGGCGCCTGGTGGTGCGGCTGGCACGCCGGGCGGTGCGTGACGAGTTGCTGCGCGCCGCGCGCGTACGCCGCACGCTCACCGCCGCCGACGCCGGCCGCGCCGAGGACGCGCCGGGTGGCCGCATCTTCATCAACGAGCGGCTCACACGCGACAACCGGCTGCTATTTCACCGTGCCCGGGAGGAGTGCCGCCGACTTCAGTGGCGGTATTCGTGGACGAGGCGCGGCCGGGTGTACGTGCGTCAGGGCGATGGCAAATCCGCATACCAGCTCAAATCTGACGCGGACTTTGTGCGTGTTTTTGGTGCTGTCACTGTTTGAGAGTAGGTTTAGATTAATAAAATATACATCTTTAACTTTTTTATCAATATGTTTACTTTTATGCACATTTCATGTATTGTTACTACTATTATTTAGATTGAAATACTTAAACACATTTTATATCCAAAACTTCTATAAGCAGTCAATTTTACATACTTTCATCAATATAATTTCATCAATGTTCCACATTATTATTGACCCTAATATAATAAATTCAAATGTCATTTTCGCATGTACTTACTATTATTCACATCGTTTAATTTATGTTAAAAAAATGTCTTTTTATCTATATAATTATAGTATGTGTCGACGTTCAATAATTCACCTAATTTTTAACATGACACTGCCCACGTACAATATGATTTATATATATATATGTTATATGTATACTCATATAAACACTTAATCTTACATGAAATTATTTCATTACAAGTCTTTTTCGTAATTACAATACACTATGTATATAATATGTACATGATTATAATAAACTCCATTATATTTTTAATTATTTTATGTTCGTCCATCTTAATAGTTACTACCCACGCTTGTGTACAAAATAGAACTGCCTCCGCCGCCACTGCCTCTGTCACCTTCACTATTCTTCGATTAATTATATATATTACGATAAACATTTTAAATGGCTATTAATAAATATCTGAAGGTTGGTTTCTTTAATCCGGGTTCCCTGGGTAAAAATCATAATGAATTAATAGTGGCAGTTCTTCATCATTCCTTAGATATTTTAGGTATTAATGAAACGTGGCTTCGTACCAATGAGGAAGGAAAAGCGCCGGTATTACCCGGGTACTCCCTTCGTAGCGCTCCGCGTCCCCAACATATACGCAATGGTCGTGGGGGTGGAGTAGCCTTTTATGTCAGAAAAGGTATCAATGCCCGCATTTGTCAGCACCCCGCCAACCCTCAAGTAGAGCAGTTATGGTTGCGACTTAATCTAAATGGTTCCAAGGTGGTAATAGGTACTGCTTATCGACCCCCTTGGCTTAACGTGGACGTATTTTTAAACGCCTTGTCAGACACTGTTAATTATCTTTCTAACTGTGATAATGTTATAATTGTGGGAGATTTTAACATTGATTTACTTGGTTCCTCCAGTATGGTTTCAGATAAGTTGCTCGACTTTTTAAAACTCTTTAAGCTAAAACAAATAGTAGAGACGCCTACGCACTTCACTGACCACAGTGAAACTCTTATTGACGTAGTATGTACAGACGCAAGAGTTTGTAGTGTGTCTACTGATGTGATTGGTAGTAAACTCTGTAATCATGCCCTTATTATAAGTGAATTTAATTTCAAAAAACCCAAATGTCCATCTACACACGTTATTTATAGACCTATAAAAGACATTAATATTGAACAATTTATATGTGATTTACAAGTGATTCCTTGGCGATCTATGTACTTCTACCAAAATGTTAATGATAGAGTAAATTTCTTAACAGATTCTTTAATTCAAATTTTTGACTTGCATGCACCTTTAAAAAAGTTATTTATTAAAAATCATTCCTACCCTTGGATAACCAACACTGTCAAACATATGATAAAACTTAGAAACTGTGCTCACAACAAATTTCTTAAAACTAAACAAAATAAACATCACGACTACTATAAGGAACTCAAAAACTTAACGATAACAGCAATTGATAATGAAACAAAAGCATATTTCAAGCATAAAATCAACAATAATCTTAGAAATCCTACCGTGCTATGGAAAAACTTAAAACAAAATATTCTTCCACCCAAGAGAGCTAACGATCTTCCTTTTCATCTTCAATCAGCTGAAAATATTAATCAGAGTTTTCTATCCAAATCCTGTCTTGTATCTATTTCTACTCTAACATTTTATGAACACAATAAATTCTCAGCATCAACATTCAGTCTGTCACCCGTTAATTCGAATGCCATTTCAATTATAGTTACTAGTTTGCAATCCAACGCCAAGGGCGTAGACCAAATTTCCTTAGAAATGATTTCTCTCTCGCTTCCTTACATTTTAGACCATATAACATGTATAATAAATACTTCAATAACTACTTCAACTTTCCCCGATTTATGGAAAATAGCGCAAGTACTTCCGCTTCCTAAAAAAAATAATCCCTCAAATTTCAAAGATCTTCGACCTATCAGTATTCTTCCTTGTTTTTCAAAGATCTTGGAGAAGGTTGTAAGCGTTCAATTGTCTTCCTATTTAGAGTCAAATGGTATCCTGCCTGTCGCACAGTCTGGGTTCAGGAGGAAACACAGTACTGCCACTTCTTTGCTTGATGTCACTTCAAATATTCTGGAGGCGCAGGATATGGGCATGGTGACCGTGCTTGTCCTATTAGATTTTTCTTCCGCTTTTGACACGATAAATATTTCATTGCTTCTGTCTAAGTTATCATATTATGGTTGTGACAATTTAACAGTCCGATGGTTTGACAGCTACCTTAGCAGACGCACGCAGTTTGTTAGGATTAATAAAAGTGATGGTTCTTTCTCGGATTCCTCACGTGCTCATGTTACATGCGGCGTACCTCAAGGATCCATACTAGGACCGTTACTATTTATCTTGTATAGTGCTGATATTATAACTAGCATAAAACACTGCAAATTTCATCTATACGCAGATGATCTGCAGTTATACATATCATGCCGCCCAAGTGACTTGGAATCAACCATAGGTAAATTAAATGACGACTTACAAAGAATTACATTTTGGTCTTTGCAAAATTCTTTGAATTTGAACCCTAATAAGTCCAAATTCATGGTGATAGGAACGAGGAACCAAGTATTAAAAGTTACTTCTAGAAAACCACAAATATTTTTAAACGGTGAAACTATAGCCTACACTCCGGAAGCTCGTAATTTAGGATTGTTAATGGACTCTCAATTACGGTTTGAGTCTCATATTTCAGAAGTAGCACGTAATTGTTTTTATCGCTTAAAACTCCTTTACAGGGTACGCAAATATCTCAGTGTCGAGTTACGCCTTCACCTGACTGAATCACTTGTTCTCTCAAAACTCAACTATGCTGACACAGTGTATGGTCCTCGCCTTTTAGCTAGAACCAAATCACTCATACAACGTGTGCAAAACGCGTGTGCCAGATATTGTTTCAATATTCCACCCCGATCCCATGTTTCTCCGTACATTAATCAGGCTAAACTTTTAAATATGTCTTCTCGGCGCTACTTTCATCTTGCCACCTTACTTTTTGGAGTAATATCAAGCCGCCAGCCTCCTTATCTACTTGAAAAAATTGTTTGGTCCTCTCGCTCTAGGCTCTGTCGGGTAGTTATGCAAAATCACAGGACTAATGCATTCAAGGGTAGCTTTAAGTATGCTGCAGCCAAAATTTGGAACAATCTGCCACCTCCCATTTGTAAACTTTCCTCTTTATCTACGTTTCGTAATCATTTAAAACTTTTTACCTTATCAAAACAATTAAACGGCTGCACAGAACATCTCATTTAAACCCCTTTCGTTCATATTTAATATTAGTATCCACATTTACTTGATCACCTGTTATCGTCAACCCTGTCATATACCTATTTATATATATATATATATATATATGTACTGACATTACGAAATTGACATTTAATATAACTATTTGACTTATTTATCTATGGTATTATTTTTGCTTAAATCTCATATATATATATATATATATATATATAATATATATATATATATATATATATATTTTATTTTCTTTGGTTTTATGTTTTAATAGTCAAGCGACATCTTCCGCTGGGTTCAGCTGAAAATCAGCGCTGTGACTATTTAATAGTTATGGCTTCGAGCTGAGCTGAATACCATTTTAGTGTTTATATTATTATTAGCTTAAGATTTTTTGTATTATTATTATTGTTTTTCTTTTAGTTTTAAGCTTAAGTCTTTTTAATTGTCTCATTTTATTATAATAAGTGTATGTATAAATACTAAATAAAAATTATTCTATTCTATTCTATTCTATTCTATTCTTATATTATATTTGTGTAAATTTTTCCTGATTTTAGGTAAGTTTTTGTAAATATTCGTAGTATAGTTGAAGTCTATTTGAGGGTCGTATGAACGACCCGCCTCTAGCAGATGTGGGGGATTTAGGCCCTGGCTTAAGTCCCCCTGTAGGTAATTATGTTACCATATCAACATCTAATTTAGACATGAGTAGTATGGACACTGATGGGTCTATAGCCACAGCAAGTGGAAGGGAAACTGATGCATCTGCCTCAGGTAAAGTCAGGGCCTCACGTAAAAGGCGTTATAAAATTAAATCCGACTCCTTAATAAATAATGATACACCAGTTCCACATTCTCAACCCTCTGAAATTTCTGTTTCTCAAACTCTACAGTCAGATCAAACTTCCCAACCAGTTAGTGTAGGTAGGAAGGAGTACCAGGCCTCCGATACAGGGCCTTACATAGTTCATGTTCAGCGTATTACGAGTACTGAAAACAGTGGCACCATTCTTCACCCTATTGCGTTTGGAAATTTCCTTAAAAATAACAAATTTATGAATATTGTTCCCGGCAGTGTCAAGAGAATTGGTAGGAATAAGTGTGTTGTAGCTTTTACAAAACCTGTGGCTGCTAATGTATTTATCAATAGTGATTTATTGTCTCTGAACAAATTTAAAGCATTTCTACCCACTTTTAACGTCACACGTATGGGTTTGGTCCGGGGTATCCCATCTGAATGGAGTGAGGAAGAAATTGCTGAAAATATATCAACTCCCATAAGCAAAATATTGAAAGTTAGACGTCTTAATTACAAAGTTCAAGTAAACGGATCCTATACCTGGAAACCCTCCCAAACAGTAGTTATAACGTTTGATGGCCAAACTCTACCGAAAAGAATTTATATGTGTTATAATGCACTATCAGTAGAAACTTATATATATCCCACTATACAATGTTTCCGTTGTTGCCGTTTTGGCCACACTAAAAATCAATGCAGAGCAGCTGCCCCAAGATGTTTTAAATGTGGTCAAAATCACTCAGGTGAAACTTGTGTACTGGAAGAGGATTCTGCATCTTGTGTTAATTGTTCTGGATTTCATTACGCTACAGATAAGACTTGTCCTGAGTTTCAGAGGCAAAAAAACATTAAACACACTATGGCTCATTCTTGTGTTTCATATGCAGAAGCGAGCAAAATGCACCCAGCCATTTCAAAATCCTATGCTAATGTTCTCACATCTGTTACATCTCATGATTCTCACACCAATAATAATTCATACTTCAGTTCACAACCTGTACCCACAACTTCATCATATAAAAAGACAGTCTTTCTTAAACCCCGTGCTCCTCCCAAGTCAGCACAAGGTTATGACAGAGCAGCTCATAACGCCCTTCTTAGGGAGTTTCAACCCCCATCGTTGGCAAATGGGTGTGCTTTATCCAAAGAACATTCCGAAATGAAAATGAAACAGAACGAGAATGAGCAGGTTGTTGATGTTATTATAAACCTTATCAAAATGTTACTAAATAAAAATACATCTTTTGAACCGTACCACGTAGAGCGAATAAGTAGTTTATTATTACATAAAAACCAAAAAGATGGACACAATAATTCAATGGAACTGCCGATCAGTAATTCCTAAAAAAACTGACTTAATCTACTTATTAAATAAATTTAAACCAAAGATTGTGGCATTATCTGAAACTTGGATTAAAAATAATCAAATATTTGCTATTCCCGGTTATGTTTGTATTCGCAATGACAGAGCTGACGGATATGGCGGTGTGGCCATATTGATAAAAAATAATACCCCATTTTCCCGTGTTTCTCTCCTTTCATGTTCCGATATTGATATTGTTGGGATAATTGTTGATAATATTACTTACGTTTCCACTTACATTCCTACTGCTAATAACAATGCCCTACAAGAACTTAGCAACATGTTGTCATCCCTTCGTAGGCCATTTTTAGTAATGGGCGATTTTAACTGTCACCATCAGTGTTGGGGAAGTGGTGAGACAAAACGAGAGGGGATCCGTCTATTAGAAATTATAGACGATCATAATCTATGTATTATAAATAATGGCGAACCTACTCGTAGAACTAATGCAGGTGAAAGTGCTAGTGCTGTGGATTTATCCATATGCTCCCCTGGATTGGCTTCATCTTTATCTTGGTCCCGTTACTCTTCTACCTTTGGAAGTGACCACTTTTCGTTAGTAATTACTTCCTCAGTAAAATCAATTACAATACCGAAAAGACTTCCTAGATTAAAGTATAGAATCGAAAACGCAGACTGGAATAAATTTAAAACACTTGTTGATGCTAAAGTTGCTGAGCTCCCACAAATTACTCAGGGTGGAGAAAGTGATTGCTCAAAAGCTTTAGCGATGTGCCTAGTAGAAGTAGCAGATCAAGTTTTCCCTCTTAAAAAGATTCCTTCCGATAAAATTCCTATGCCCCCATGGTGGGACTCTTCGTGTGCTGATGCAGTTAGGAAGCGAAAGGAAGCTGAAAAAAAATATGCTGAGGACATGTCAGATAAAAATTTGGACGACCTTAGAGATATTATTAAAGATACACGAATTTTTCTGAGAGATAAGAAACTTCAGGGGTGGAGGTCATTCTGTATGTCTTTATCACCCAACACATGCCCGTCAGAAGTTTGGCGCAGTATTAAGAGATTTAGAAAAGCCTTTAGTGATACTTCTTCCTTCACACAATTACCTCCTTCTCTTAGTAACAGTTTTCTTGACAAATTAGCTCCAGCATCAGCTCCAGAGTATGATCAAATCTACCCCAACTCTATTCCTTTAAATATTGATAATCATTCATCTTTGAATTCTCCCTTTTCGTTGCTCGAATTGAAAGGGGTATTAACATGCTTAAAAGACTCTGCCCCAGGAGAAGACGGTATTCCATATTCGTTCTTATCACATAGTAGTGATAGTACAATATCATATTATCTTCAAATAATTAATTCCATTTTAGTTTCTGGAAATATTCCAGAATCCTGGCGTTCCCAAGAAATCTTACCGATCCTCAAACCAAATAAAAATTCAAACGATATATCATCATACCGGCCTATTGCGCTATCTTCAGTTCTTACTAAAATTGCAGAACACCTAGTTAAAAATCGTTTAGAATGGTATATAGAAAACAAGCAATTACTAGCAGGCAGTCAGTTCGGGTTCCGTAAAGGAAAAAGCACAACTGACAGTTTAAGTGTATTTACCACTGACCTTCGTATAGCTTTCTCAAAAAACGAGTCGGTTGTTGGCGCTTTTCTAGATATAACAGGTGCGTATGACAATGTTCTTATATCTGTCCTTAAACGCAAACTAATTAATTTAAACGTCCCTACCTTGATTATACGGTTTATCATAAATCTGTTATCAGTTAGATTTATTTCTCTTTTTTGCGGTGATAAGAAAATAACAAGAACAGTGTTCAAAGGCCTTCCGCAGGGGTCAGTATTGTCACCTTTGCTTTATAATATTTATTCTTATGATCTAGAATCATCTCTACAAAAATCTGCTGATGTTTTACAATATGCTGATGATCTTTTAATCTATGCTACTCACAATAACATATCAGATGCATGTGATGCTTTGACCGCTTCCCTAAGTCTTTTACAGCAATGGTTACAAATTAATGGGTTAAGTCTTTCAATAGAAAAAAGCACTGTAGTAGTTTTTACAAGAAAACGTAATTTTCCAAACCCAACAGTTACTTATAATAGCATAAACCTTCCTGTGAAAAATCATGTTAAATTTCTAGGATTGATTTTAGATAAAACACTTTCTGGCAAACAACATTTTGACTTTGTAGTTGAAAAATGCGAACGTCAACTGAATGCGATGCGGTGTCTTTCTGGAGTATGGTGGGGGGCACACCCTTTTAGTTTAAAACTGTTTTATAATGCTATAATCCGAAGCATACTTGATTACGGAACATTCCTCCTTGAAGATGGTAACAGAAAGGGTCTTGAAAAGCTAGATAGCATACAGTCGAAAGCTCTCCGAATCATTTCTGGAGCCATGAAATCAAGTCCGTTAAATGCCTTACAGGTGGAAGTAGGTGACCCTCCATTACACCTGAGAAGGCAATATCTATCTGACCGATTTTTATTTAAATCGATGCAGTTTTCTAACCATTTGCTTCATTCAAAATTAATAAAACTTGATTATTTTATTCAAACTTCATCCTATTGGCGACACAAAGATATTCCGTGTTTAGTTAAAAGTCTCAGGAAGTTTAATTCTATACCAGCGAGTACACATAGGTCACCTACTCTTCCTTTATTTGAGTGCAAAACATTTGAACCCCTACTTATCTCTCCTGTAGTGCATTATAATTTAGGGATAGAAAAAAGTGATGTAGGAGCTGACATAAAATTTAATGCTGCCGTTGGTGAAAATTGGGTAAACTTTCATTATATCTTTACGGACTCATCAAAGACCCGGTCTAGTTGTGTGGGAGTTGGTATATTTCATTCTCAGTATAAAGTCATTCAGATGGTAAAACTTCCTCCTGAAACATCAGTTTTCACTGGTGAATGCTTTGGTCTGCTCAAAGCATTAGAGTACGTTTTAATTGCTAAACTTAAAAATGTCCTCATATTATGTGACTCTAGAAGTGCGTTACAAACTATTGAAAAGTTTACATTCAAAATGAAACCCTTCTACCCCATTGTATTTGATATAAGAAAACAGTTGCACAAATGTATTCAGAGTAACTATACGGTACACTTTGCTTGGATTCCAAGTCACTCTGGAATCCAAGGAAACGAAAGAGCTGATCAACTAGCCAAACAAGCGGTGCAGAATGGTGACACATTCCCTTATAAAAATTTCTGCCATGATCTTGTCAGCCTCCCTAAAGATTATCTTCGACACTCCTGGGAACTTCTTTGGAGTAAGAGCTCTCAAGTAAAGGGCAAGGTTTATGCCTCAATTCAGCCCTCAGTCCCAGTCAAACCATGGTTTTTTAAAATAAAAGGCTCTAAACTAATTACGAGCATGATAATTCGCATGCGGCTTGGTCACGTTTGTACTCCTTCTCACCTTGCTAAGTTGCATATTGTGGATAGCAACCTTTGCGAATGTGGAAATGATGTTGGCTCTTTAGATCACATATTCTTTTCCTGTTCCCGTCATGATCGTTCATCCTTTCTCCGTTCTCTTGTTTCCCAAAATGTTTCCCTTCCTACTTGTGTTTCTTGTTTAGTAATGAATCCCATTGAATATTATAACTTGATATCTGCATTTATGTTAAAAAATGATATAAAGATTTAGTTTGTGTATGTTTATTTATATATATTTTATTTATTTTTCTTAAAAATAATAATATATAATACATCCTTTCCTGAACCTTACAAAATTCCTTTTCCTCTCCGATATTTTCCGTTAAAAATATTTCCCTACCTTTTATTACCTGAAATTGGCACACAGACATAGCTAAGTGCCACACCAAAAAAAAAAAAAAAAAAAACATAGAACATAGAACGTAACATTTTTGCGCTCACATTTTGCTGTCAAAAGTTCGTTATTTACTGCGTTTGAAGCGAAAAGTATTTGAAAAATTAAAAATGTTTGGCCATGTGAAGACTACGATAATTTTTAAATATGAAATGTTTAATTTTACTGAAATGAATTATTCCTATGTGGATGTTTTTTAATTAAAATTTTATGTGTCAAATTTATACCTGCTTGGAACATTTTATGATTTTTCCCGCCTATTTTAACAGCCTCTGCACCTGACAGTTTAATCGTTTTATGTCTTTTAAATTCCAAACATGGTTTAATTATGTTTGTAGTCTCCAACATGCCTAAGTACTTTATCTTTGGGACTCAAACAACTATTTCTGTACTAGAAAACTTCTTAAAGAGCTAACTTTAAAGTTTCAGGCTGTAAAAAAAACCTGTACGATATCACCGCTGCTCAAAGTAGTACATTGAGGAGGAATAGATGTAATCGCGCTTGATTAACGTGTTGGTGATCTCAAATCTATGACATGTTGAGTAATAGAAAAATTTGCGGTGTCGAATGATACCTTCGCACGCATGCACATGAAATTATAGGCATATTGAAGCAAATTCTATACAAGCAAAGTCATAGTCCTCGGCCTAGAAGAGATGTTCTTATGTCAGTAACTAGTAGCACCCCGCGGCCCGAGGTTTAACCCCCGTAGTTCCCGTTCCCGTGGGAATAAGAGTATAAAATATATAGCCTTCCTTGATAAATGGGCTATCTAACAATGAAATATTTTTCAAATCAGACATGCAGTTCCTGAGATTAGCGCGTTCAACCAAACAAACTCTTCAGCTTTATATATTAGTATAGATATGAGAAAATAGGTTCTAAAATATACATACGACAACCTCGATGGCAGAGTGGTCACCATACCGGACTGCCATCCGTAAGGTTGCGGATTTGATTCCCGTGCGGGGTGAATATTTTTATGCACCACAAATGTTCGTCTCGGTCTCTGTGTGTGTGAATGAGCGTAGTTTCTGATACCCTAGATACAAGTTACGAACTTAGTAAGGGGTCAGTTACTATACATAAAAGATGATGTAGTGAATGATTATGTTATGTACAACCTCCATGATGGATGGATTTAGGATCTATTAAGACTAATGTGTGTGTAGGCGTCTTCCGAACAATGCTTGACGTGGAGGTATAATAAACGGTATACAGCGACAAAGTGACATGGGTGGACCTAAGGGGTAGTTTCGCATTGAAATCTAATAGTAATTTGTTATATTCATCCCCTAGAAGACCCTTAAATTAATAGTTTTGTATACAAATATTATAAAGAGGAATGATTTGATTGTTTGCTTGCATTAAATAGGCTCCGAAAGTACTTGACAGATTTGGAAAATTCTTTCACTATTATATAGATTACTTTTCAGGGCTATATTATAACTATCCTGGTTATGCTCTGTGGGTGAAACTGCGGGGCACATCTAGTATTCCATAAGTACATCTAGACACACCGGTTTAGACTATGTGTTGTCAATCAGTCAGTGTTAAATCCTTCCTCAGTACTACACCTACGTTATGGAACTCTATTTTTAGAGATTTAAACTATAAAATCGGTCTACAAACAATTGAATAACGACACAAAACAGTAAGAATTAAAGAGTCCCTCCAAGGACTAAGGTCATCGCCCTATAACCTAAAAACGAGGTTTCATCTCGCTCGGTATACCTACAATACAACTGTATATACTCGTGTGTCAGAAAATCGATCGGTTATAGAGGGTGGCTCATTGAGGGTGTGGTGGATGGGGGGTGGTACGCGCATGCGCGGAGCGGGCCTAGCCAGGGCGCCGGGCGACTTGGCATCACAAGCTTCCGACCTCCGTGGGCCGTCACCCGCTCGCTCGCTTTGGCTATATTGTCCTGTCACAGCAGTACGTTACCACCGCTACTGCTTTGCCGGGACAACTCGGCCAGGGTGCAGCAATACACACAAAACTACGTGGAATGCTGAGAAGTTGGAAAAAACTACGCGGATTGCTGAGAAGTTAGAAAAAACTACGTGAGGATCGTCAAAGCTACGTGACTTGTTAAAGTAGTTCCAAATTTGTTCTAAATTCAAGTATCGAGGTTTGATTTTAAATTGGTTGGGTTATCATTTGAAGTTTCAAAGGTTTGGCAAATTCAACTCATTATTTTTTTGAATTTTCGTGTTTTAAATGTGCTTTTTCACAGATTTCCGGAGCAGCGCCAGTATTTAATTAAAATTATAGTAAATTCTATCATTTTGAAAGTGTAAAGTGTTATAATTGGTGAAAATGTAGTGTGTGTGATCAATTTTAATTAAAATATATTAGTTTAATGGCTGGCGCTTCGCAAAGGGTGCATATCGAGCGGTGAAGAGCGCATGCGCGCGCCATTTTGCATTGCATCTCACTCGGCCATTTTCTCCGGGGGTTATAAATTCGTGAATTTCTAAAAGTTTATCCAGTTAACTTTGAATCTTATTTTGTTGGAGTTAAGTTCCATTGTTCCTTGTGTTTGTTATATTGATTTTTTGGACGTGTACAATTTTTGAGTCTAGTCAATAGAGCAACTTTTATGTGTTTAGAAGTTATGATTTTATATTATTTAAATTATTTTAGCTTTAACTTTAGTTAATTTTAGATAAAACTAGCTGTGCCCCGCGGTTTCTCTCGCGTGGTTCCCGTTCCCGTTCCCGTGGGAGTTTCGGGATAAAAAGTATCCTATGTCCTTTTCCTGGTTCATAACTACCTCTCCACCAATTTTCAGCCAAATCGGTCCAGCCGTTCTTGAGTTATAAGTGGCGTAACTAACACGACTTTCTTTTATATATATAATATAAGATAATAGGAAAGTTATTCAAATTTATCATTTTTTTTTAAACAAAATGTATTTATTATTAGTTTTGTAAATCTATGGGGCCATGCCATGACCTCATTTAAGAATATCTATTCTCCTTCTCTCTCTAACTATTAGCTGATGAAAGAAATAGCAATAACTAGTTTTATGAGATAGAAAAATAACTATCCTATGATTTTACTATTTATACTTTTATTTAGTCTAAAAATGGGATAAAACATAGTCTATAGCATAAATTTAGTTATTTATTATTATAAGAACTACGGTATTCAGTGTACCATGCCTTCTATGCCAAAGAGTACAGGTTTGATTCCCGCACGAGACAACCATTTGTTTGTCACATGTTTTCGTCTTGGTCTGGGTGTTTTCTATCTATTCTATATAGGTAACTATGTATTTTCAATTGTTTAGTTTTATCCGTAGTCTAGATCATAGACTTTATAAATAAGATTTGTTTTATATTTAAGAGAAATAAAGTTAATACTAAATTGAGTTGTTTCAATTCTAAATAATATAATTAGTTACTCTTAAAAGGGTGCTATTAGGCTAGGGAGTCAACCAGTCGATCGCGAGTTCGTTCCCCACCTAAAGTACTATAACGAGAACCTACTCCAGACACAAACATACCCTCGTACATAGCTTAGACGTGGGTTCGAGTCCCAAAAAAGGCAGTTTGTATAAAAAAAACCTTTCATTAAGCTCTATCTCAAAAACGGTCAAGCATACAAAAAATATGTGAAAGCAAAATTTGTAGAGAATTTTAAGATCTACAACTTTTATATTGAACGCAAAATGATTGGAGGTATAAGAAACGAGATATTTTACAAAAAAGAACGGAAAGATCAAGGTTTTTTAATTCTCTCACTAATGGAAAGCTATACTTATTGTCAGCGAGTGACATAGGCTATACTTTATCCCTGTATTCCCACGGGAATGGGAACTACGTGAGTGAAACCGCGGGGCATTGCTAGTAGATAGACTCAGAGACGTTTAATGAATACTTAAACGAATGTGCCAAAATCTTTCTGTGCCGGTGACGCGTCGCTGTAATCGCATCTTTTGGTTGTCAGTTTATTGAAAATGTATCCAAATGACATTAGAGTCACAATGACAATAGGAGCTTACAATTTTGACCGCCGGCACAGAAAGATTGTGACTTTAATAATATGCGGTAAGTTTATGTATATTCACAGATAAGTATTTTTGTCTGTTCGTAGAATAGGGATGTCGACTGGATAAATAAATAAAAATGAAAATCTAATTAGTCCGTCAGATAGATTTTGAAAAAATATTAGACACGTATTTTTTGTTTTATCAAATTAATAAAACTGACTTAGTTATAACGCATTAAAGTTCAGGAATGGGGGCTTGTGACGATAATTCTTGGTGAAAAAAGTATGTAGCTGTGACGTCACACGAGTTTTCTATGCACTATATCGTTTGTATCAAAAAAGAGAAAATACGTGTCCAATATTTTTGCGAAATCTGACGGACTCATTCAATTTATTTAGTCGACATCCCTATTCTATTTCGAATATAAAATACATCGATAAGTGACTCGTCTGCACTGTGGGCGTACTGTACGTAGTAACTATGAAGCAATCTGTGGTACTGTCCGCCTACAGCGGGGATGAAATGACGTCAATATAGTGGGGATATATCAATAGGTATTGGATATAGCAGTGGGCCGTGGTTTCACAAAAAATACAGTATGCCGACGACTATATAACAACTAGTTTTTGCCCGCGACTTCGTTCGCGTGGAATGACTAGTTGGAAAAAAAAATGGGATCAAACATAGTAACTCTGTCTGTCTGTCTGTTACCGATTAGCTTATGATCCGGGAAGGACATGACTATGAATTCCGTCATACAAACTTTCATCCCCTATTTTATCCCCTAAGGGGTAGAATTAAATAAATCAAAATCCTTTCCTAGCGGATGCCTACGTCATAACATCTACCTGCATGCCAAATGTCAGCCCGATCCGTCCAGTGGTTTGGGCTGTGCGTTGATAGATCACTATGTCAGTCAGTCACCTTTGAGTTAATAGGTAAATACAGTGTAACCTGGTTAAGTGAGACTCCAAGGGACCTGCAATGTCGTTGCACTTATAGAGGTATTCCACTTACCCAGTGTTTCAGATATCCAGGTATAAATTAATATCTGTCTCATTTACAGAGGGTTCCATTGATAGAAGTGATATACGATAAGTGATATAGTGGTTAGGATTAGAATGAGTTACCAAACAAAACGATATTATCTCAGTTACAGAGGTTTATACGTATAAAATTCACTCGCTGTCTTAGTTATAGAGGTAACTATGATGATAAATCGAAAGAATAAATCCCAGATATAGAGGTTACCTCATCCCACTAACAGAGGTAATTTAGTGCCAGTGTTGGGACTTTAGCATGAGTTCCAGTTATGGAGGTTTCTCACTTATCCAGGTCCCACTTAACCAAGTTTCACTGTATATTTAGATAGATAGCAGCACTGTTTCACCCACGTTGTTCCCATCCCCGTGATGATAGTGGGATACAATATAGCCTGTGATGCTAAATAATATGGCTTTCTACTGGTAAAAACTACTGAACCGATTTGAAAGAATCTTTCAGTAACGAAAAGCTAGATTATTAGCAAGTGATATCCATACAAGTGAAGTGATGTCTGTCTGTCTGTTACCTTGTCTGTAACCGATTAGCTTATAATCCGGGAAGGACATGGGCTATGTTTTATCCCGAAAGTCCCACGGGATTGGAAACTATGCGGGGCACAGCTGGCAGTAGGCTATATTTTATCCTTGTATTCCTACGGGAACGAGTAATACAGCGCTGCTATTGTTATAATATTGTATTTAATTTTTATCAAAATAATTTCGTTATAAATGTAGACATTAAAGTCAAAATAAGTACTAATTAACTCGCTAATTATAAAGTGTCAAATAATAAATGAAATACCGCGATGAAATTCGTGTTCATGGCGCTTTTAGTATTGTTTTAATGGCCTGGTAATAATTTTATTAATTTACTAGCTACTCACGTAAAACGGATCACGTGGAAATTTCGAAATAAAAATATAGCCTAATCTTACTCGCGGTTTTACCCGCATAGTTCCCGATCCCGTGGGAATTTCGGGATAAAACATAGCCTATGTCTTTCCCCGGACCATAAGCTACCCCTGTACCAAATTTCAAGTCCATCGGTTCAGTAGTTTAGCCGTGAAAAGGTAACAGACAGACAGAGTTACTTTCGCATTTATAATATAAATATTACTAGTAAGGATGTTACTCTTTGAAAACTAAATTATCTAATAGTTTAACAATTATCAAAATCGCTCTAGTAGTTTCGGAGTCAAACAAAGAAATCTTTCTTCGTAACATAACATAATCATTCCCTCCATCACCTCATTACAGTAACTGACCCCTAACTAAGTCCGTAACTTGTATCTAGGGTATCAGACACTACGCACACATTCACACACACACCCAGACCGAGACAAACATTTGTGGTTCACACAATATTATATTCACCAAGTTTTCTGTTCCGGCGGCGAAAATTGTAAGCTCCTATTGTCATTTTGACTCTAATGTCATTTGGATACATTTTCAATAAACTGACAACCAAAAGATGTGATTACAGCGACGCGTCACCGGCACGGACAAGATTGTGGCTCAATAGTGTAGAAGTATTATAAACCTATCAAACTCTATAATTTGAACTAAAACCTGAAATTTTCAGCGCAATGTGATTACATTACAACCTACACAACACGACACAACACAGACCGTTTCACTAAAAGCTTTGATAGCTTTGATAGTGCAGCTTACAGGGAGAGGGGGGAGACTATTATTGTGGTGTTTTTAAAGTATAGGGATGACTTTGTTTAGTTTTTAATGAAGTTTGGTGTGTATGTAGGGTATCCATAAATTCTAACTGATATCTATACTTCCTAGATCCTATCCTACTAATATTTGGATGGCTGGGTGTTAGTTACTCTTTGATATTTTTATCCCAAATATTGGGAAAAAATTACGACGTAGGTATTTGACTCAAGCTGTTGTTCCAAGTGTGGGCTCCATTTTTACCTACAACTTCATGGGTTAAACGCATTTATCTCAAGAACTTTCAGCTCGATAGAATATGTTTAATAGTCCATTTCCGTAAAAAGCTAGGCTAGCTTCATAACAGCAATAGGAGTATAGCAAACTTGAGTAAAACTGGGTGAAACAGCTAGTTACTGCATAAATTGACGACCTCGATGGCAGAGTGGTCACCATGCCGAATTGCCGTAAGTTTGCGGGCTCGATTCCCGTGCGGGTCGAATATTTGTGTGAACCACAAATGTTTGTCTCGGTCTTTGTGTGTGAATGAGTGTGTCCGTAGTTTCTGATACCCTAGATACAAGTTACGGACTTAGTTAGGGGTCAGTTACTGTAATGAGATGATGGAGGGAATGATTATGGTAATTATGTCTTTCTTTCTTTCAAAAATGTAATCTCAGTTAATGCGCCCTTTACCCTAGTTACACCTAATCCATCTATCTCTGTCCCACATCCCGTCAAAGAGAACTCGTCGCCATTTTGCGGTTTCTAATTAGGTAAAGTTCTGTTTTCAATTGCTTAATTAGCTTTAAAGTTTAATTAATTAAACGAGGATTTATTTTGTGGTTTTCATTATTGTTTCTCTCTTCATCTTTTGTAAGTATTTATAGTAATAAGTACTAGTTTTAACATTCGGTTTTACACGCGTAAATCCGTGGAAATTTTAGAATAAAAAGTAGCATTTGTTGCTCTTTATATCATACTAGCTGTGCCCCGCGGTTTTACCCGCGTGGAACCTTATCCCGTGGGAAGAGTATCCTATATGTAATTCGTAGGTATGAGGAACATCTGTACCAAATTTCATTAAAATCCATTCAGTAGTTTTTGCGTGAAAGAGTATCAAACATCCACACTCACAAACATTCGGCTTTATAGGTAATACTAGTAGGATTAGGTATCTGCGAGTCCCGTCAAAATCAGTCCAGAAGCTACCGTAATTGGTAGACTGATCTGTCATCACCATCACAAAATGGATTACGAAGAAAACCACATAGCTAGTTATTATGATGTATAGGATTGATTGTTAAGGAAGAAGTAAGATGAAAATTCGGGCCAAACAGCAGGGCACATCTAGATCCTCATAATTGTGATCTAATTGAAGGATGATGTTAGGACAAGCAGAAAATGGCGCGGGGCTTAGCCTAGATTTTCATGGTTTAATTGTCAAATAGGTATTAAATTTATAGTGCTCAGACAGGGATGTCGACTAAAACAATCTAATTAGTCCGTCAGATAGATTTCGCAAAAATATTGGACACGTATTTTCTCTTTTTTGATACAAACAAATAATTAAGACGATATAGTGCATAGAAAACTCGTGTGACGTCACAAGTACATACTTTTTTTACCAAGAATCATCGTCACAAGCCCCCACTCCTGAACTTTAATGCGTTATAACTTAGTCCGTTTTATTAATTTGATAAAACAAAAAAATACGTGTCTAATATATTTTCGAAATCTATCTGACGGACTAATTAGAATTTCATTTTGTTTACCCAGTCGACATCCCTATTGTCTTGTCAACTTAAATGAAGTTACGCGTCCATTTTGGAAGTCACTTAATAATGTCAGCTTCGAAACTTAAACCATCATTTGAGGGGAATATCACGGAAAAAACGGAACGACATTGAATAGTTTCCCAAATGACGCAACCATTTTGTTCACCATTAATGACTTTCACTATTTTTTGACGAGCTAAGAAACTGCGAACATTTTTCAATTACTCAATTGATTTGAGTAACTCAAATTTTGCAATCTAATTTCAACTTTATCTAGTAAGAAATAAGAATGATTTTCGCTTGTGCTCACAGCGGATGACTTATGAGTATTTTTTTAGTATTTATTTTGACTTTCAAGTGTCATGGTGAGTTAGAGAGATTTGAAACGATCGGAAATGAATTTATTTGCCGATTCTTAATTGATTGGAATGTCTGACTTTACTTTTTTGTTTTTTTTTTAAGATTTTCCTGCAAAACAAACATGAAACATGGCTCAGATTTGAAATCACCAACAGGCATTGTATTGGGTAAGCGTGCTTGCCTTGCCATCAGTGATGAAAAGGTTTTCGCCTTTAATATGCTTTTGCCCGTTAAATATTTCTGATTCTAACTTCTTTTTGACACTCTTTAAGAGTATTTTGAAGCCCAGTCTGAATCAATGATTTTTTTAATTGAATTTTAACTAGCGGCGCCCCGCGGTTTCACCCGCGTAGTTCCCGTTCACATAGGAATATGGGGATAAAATTATGCTAAAAACCTTCCCACTGAATCACTCTATCTATTAAAACAAACCGCATCAAAATCCGTTGCGCAGTTTTAAAGGTCTAAGCATACATAGGGGCAGAGAACGCGACTTTGTTTTATACTAGGTACCTACCTATGTAGTGATGAATACATAGGTATTTCGACTAGTATGTGTGTACGTGAAACTGCGATCAGCACCACCTTAAGCGACACACAGCCACTTAACTAAAGCCAAACAGTTAACCCCAATCACCCAAACAAAAAAAATGTCTGCTAAAGACATAAACTTAACGACCATTAAACACACGCGCCGTCACCTCTCTAGACAAAAGATTATTATCTCACTTCACGCCGCCATTGTCCCTCTAACCCTGCATTTTATGGCCGCCAATGAACGAGACAGTTCATTTCATCATATTTCATAATCCACCCCAACCATGAACCGCCATTTTCGTAAAATAATACGAAACATTGTTTAATAGTCCGTAAACGACCGATAGCAACGGTTGCTGATTTGACTTCCGATTTTAAAGGTCAATAAACGGATCGGTGTTTGGGTTTATCCTGGTACTAAATTATTATTCTGTGGTTTATGTAAGTTTTATTTAGTTCGATTACATAAAAATTAATTCTAATTTATTACATTTTGTGTATATAATTATATTTTAAATTTTACTAAAGTAAATGATTTCAATATAAAAAGTCATTTTAATGATTTGCGTTTTTATTCAAATTACGTTCTATTGTTGCTTTTTTATAGTTGTCTATGGCTATTGTTATCGAGAAAAACAAATTAAAAATAATGCTATTTTTCTTTTCTATTTTTATAATATAATTGTATGGATTATTATAATTTACATGTTTACCTATATAAAGTCGTCACGTAAAAACACAATTTACTTATAGCTACAAAATAAGTACTTACTTATGTATTAATGTCTAAGAAAAATAATTACTACTTAATTCTAATTTTACTTGAATCGGTTCGGAAGACCATCTGAAGAAGAGAATTCAGCAAAAATTACCTGTAACAAAATTAAAATACCATTAGTTTTTATTATTATTTAATAAGAAGATAATTGGAACACAAAATTATATTATATCTCACGAACTTAAAATTTAAAAAAAAAATATGTTATTAAAAACAGCGCCACCTATCGAGAGCACGTGTCAAAGTAAACCTTTTGTTAAATAATACAACCAATTTCCGCTAGATGGCGCAAACAACAACTTTTTAACCTCTTTGTGTATGTTATTGATTTTTGCTTACGGCAGTGAAATGGAGTTTGAGAAAACCATTTTCAGAAGCAATAAATTAAACTTTGTAGTAATTAATATAGAGTTCAGATTCCAATTAACGTTATAGGTAGTTAAAGTTTAAGCGCTTTGTTTAATGAAATATTGAAAATGTTAGGAAAGTAATAAAGAGATTGATTATATAGAATAAGACAGATTTGGGTTTTTGCGCGTGATGCAATAGTTTCGTTTATTAGTACTTTTCTTTTGAACGATACTTATGTTCTTTAAAACCAGAAATAACACAAAAGATACATATTATTCCGAAATTCCAAAAAAAATTGTATTTACGCAGATAAAACCGCGGGACACAACTAGTTTAACAATCTAAAAAAATAGCCAATTATTTTCTTAAATTAATGCCGTCTGCAGCCCTTTCAACGCAATTCCGCTGCGTTTACAATCAACCATTAATTTGCTCATCAATAAGTTACGCTACACACGAAGACAGTATCAACTAGACTACGCGGTATCTACACGAGACACTTTATGTGTGCGCGTGTCATTGCATTGCGCGCGTAACGGCTTAGTGAATCGAATGGAGATTAGATATTAGTTATTGTGTTAGTTTAGTTTAGTTTATCGAAATGGCGGTTGGGAAGCACGTATCTAGTTATAGTTGAAGTATTCCGTGGATAATGGTAGGTAGAGGAGCTTATTACAGGTAGTTTTATGGGAATGGTATAGAAAAGTTGTTTTTTGGAGCATAAATTGTCTATCGAACTTATTATGATAATGATCGTTTTGTAATACCAGCGCCCTGCGGCTTTCCCCCCTTAAATCCTAATCCCAGGGGAATTTCGATAAAAAAAGTAAGTTTTTTAATTTCATTTGCTTCTTGACGTGTGTTTGGTCAGATTTTACACATATTCGAAATATGACATTCAAAGCACATTTTCATCAAACCATAAATAAAAAAGGAAAGGCCCGGCCATGTTTAAAAAAAAACAATCCTTGTTTAAAAAACCGTCAACGTCAACCTGACAACTAATTAGGCGGCAAATTTTATTTTTTTCAGCTAACGCACGTACCCATACTGCCTAATCGGCGGCCATTACCCACACATGTGGTTTTATGGCGAAAATATTCTAATTCAATAGCGCTCGGACATTAATCTTTTGAAAGATTTTGCGATATTTTCGGGCGTTAGTTAATATGTAACACCTGTCGCGAACCAGGTTAATGAAGGGTATAGACCGGGTGAGGTGCTTGGTTTTAGACCTTTTTCACCCGAGAAAGAAACTTATGGAGGGATTTTAACCAGTAACTATGTTCATCTGTTCCGTCATAATTTTCAAACTATTGAGCTACAATCTTGTCTGTGCCGGTGTCAGCGTCGCTGTAATCGCATCTTTTGGTTATTATTGAGCCGTAATCTTTTTTGTCCCGGCGGCCACAATAAAATTAGAAGTTCCTAATGTCAATTTGACTCTAATGTCATTTGGATACATTTTCAATAAACTAACAACCAAAAGATGCGATTACAGCGACGCGACGCTGGCACCGGCACAGAAAAGATTGTAACTCAATAGTTTATTGAAAATGTACCAAATGACATTATAGTATAGTCACAATGACAATAGAAGTATCCAATAATGGCCGCCAACAAAAAATTGTGGCACAGTACTCACCATAATTTGACAAATGGGGTATCGATGAAAGCTTCATGACTGTCCGCGGGTTGTAAAGAGTGCAATTACCACTTTGGACCCCAATTAAAGATTAAAAATTCCATTAAATCGCCACATTAATCCAACGACCTTATAAACCATTTAAAACCCAGTGAACCTCTGTATTACAACACCACAGACCACATTCAAACATCCGTTTCGTTCGCGGATCGTACAAAACATTACAACCCTTCAAAGAGTTTTTAAAACAATTCCGTCCGCCATTTTGTGTCCCTTCCGCTTGTGAAAAGTTGTTTTCCTGTGTTTTATTACTTTTAACATCATATTATACTTTTAGGACGCGTTTAGATAGCGGTTGGACAATTAGGAAGTGTTTTATTCGCGGTTAAAGGTGTTTTGAAGGGGATGATAATATTTAAAGATAAAATAACTTATTACCTATGTGGAGGTCAACTACCCGTCATGTAGAGATATGATATGTTTTGAGCGGGACCTCTAACACAAGTAAAATTGTTTTACTTAAAAGAGGCTCCAACATGATAATGTAACTGATTTTATAAGCTAATAAAGGATTTTTTTTTAAATATGTGAAGGTGAACTAGCATTGTAGGTACGTCTTTATGATTCTAGCTAAGCCCCGCGGGTACGATACGGGACGCTGAGGAAAAAAGTGGTCTATGAACCTTGTTCCTGGACCTCCCTATTATCCATTTCCAACATAAAACAGAGGTTAATAGGGCAACGGCATCTTTCAAAAAATTACAAGGCTCAGTACGACGTACACTCCAACCGCCCCGCGGTTTAAACCACGTTGACTCGTATCCTATTGGTCATAGCGTGATATTATATTGCTTAATAGGCTTCCTCGTTAAATGAACTATCGAACACTAAAATATTTTTTCAATCTGAATCAGTAGTTCTTTCGATTAGCGCGTTCAAACAAACAAACTCTTCGACTTTGCAATAGTATTACTTCACTACATGGTATAAAACAAAGTCGCTTTCTCTGTCCCATGTCCCTATGTATGCTTAGATCTTTAAAACTACGCAACGGATTTTGATGCGGTTTGTTTTAATAGATAGAGTGTTTCAGCGTGAAGGTTTTTAACATAATTAAATAACATTTTATCGGGTAAAACCGCGGGGCACAGCTAGTTACAATATAAAATCATTTAAATACCATAATTATCGTACTAAATCACAACACGTCAATCTGAATACTTAAACTAATTTCCACTCATTGTAATGTGTGGAAATTACCCATTCTCATACATAGTTACTTAACTAATTCGTCACGCACAAGGTCGCATCCCCCGGGAAGGAGGTTACAGTCCCGCGGGACCAAAGAGGTTGGGACTCAGCGGTAAGTAGTTAGTGATTAAATGAGGTTTGTATTAAACTGGGTTTGATTTAATTATGTTAAGTATTGTATGTATTTATTTGTATAGTGTTTCATAAGCTTATTATTTGAAAATCTAAATATAACTTAAAGGTGACTGACTGACTGACATAGTGATCTATCAACGCACAGCCCATACCACTGGACGGATCGGGCTGAAAGGCATGCAGGTAGATGTTATGACGTAGGCATCTGCTATGAGAGGATTCCCACGGGATTGTGATATACTCGGGTGAAACTGCGGGGCTCAGCTAGTTGATTTATAAAACTTTCAAAATTTTCAACTCATTTGTGGATTTGAATCCAGGACTCTCCAGGACCATGCTGAAGCGATTAAAGCAATTTTATTTTATTTTTATTTTATTTGGGAAACAAACAGTACTATATTTAACAATTATGATATGCATAATAATGCTATAGTTCAGCCTGGCCCTGTGTTCAAAAGTAAAATTTTATACCGACAATCAATTTTACCACTGCAAATTGTTTCATCTGAATCAATGCAATAGTTTTTACGAAAAAGAGTAACAAAAACCATACAAACTTCCACATTTACAGTATTAATAATAAGAAAAACTTTGTCTATACTCCCCAACACTCCGCCAAGAAAAAACAAAACAACTAGTAATTCCGTGGTACGACAGAAAAACAGCGAACGAGCCACAGAGTCTAATATTCGTAAATCCAAACTTCTGCGTTACATAAGTAGCATAATAAAAGAGATCCCGTTCCTTGGCGTCTGTATGTCTGTTCGTATTGATTCCCTATCTTACTCTCCTGTTATCCTGGTACTAAAATCCGAAACACACATGAAAATAAGGGAATATTACTTGTCGAGTGTGGATTAAGCTTTATTTTAGGTAGCTTTAGAGAAAAAATAATATGGTATCTCGAATAATGGAAGATTTCTGATATATTTTTTATTATTGGGCGTAGCTCTGCTCGTATTGGCGTAGCGTGATGATAGATTTTTAGTATTAGCTTGTAAGAAACCATTTGTTAAATAGGGCCTATTTCTCACTGATTATATAGGAATTATGAGGAAGAATAGACAAAATCACCATGCTTCAAGCGTGTTGGTGATTTCAAATCCGAGCTACATTTTTAAAAATACTCATAAGTGTTTTCTTTCTTCTTTGCAAGATGTAAGTACTTACTTAATTAACATAATAATAATAACATAATTTGTCCCGTGAATGGAAAAGACATAACATAATCATTCACTACATCTCATTATAGTAACTGACCCCTAACTAAGCTCGAAGCTTGTATCTAGGGAATCAGAAACTACGCACACACTCATTCAAACACACACCCAGACCGAGACAAACATTTGTGGTTCACACAAATATTCACCCCGCACGGGAATCGAACCCGCAACCTTATGGATGGCAGTCCGGCATGGTGACCACTCTGCCATCGAGGTCGTCAAATTAATAATAATATTTTAGTTACAAATAAACTTTTCAACCAAATTGAGGCCAATAAAAAAAAATAGGCACCATAAAAGCACAACCTCCGCGGACCAGTAACTTTTAACCTCCAAGGAGGCATGAAAGTGATAACTTGGGTGTAACAATAAAAAGTATCGTAAAATATCGTTCGTAAAATAATAGTTACCTTGTAGAGAGGGCATAAATAGGGATCTGGGTGTAATGTATGCAGAGGGCGTTAGTCGTAAGGTTGGTATATGAAGTTGTAGGTAAAAAATGGAGCCCAAACTTGGAACAACAGCTTGAGTCAAATACCTCTGTGGGCCGATCTCTCTTTTTAGTCAGACCTTCTCTTTCTACTTGATTTTATTTTATGGATTTGTGGTGTTTACCTTTAAGTGATTGTGCAATTAGCAAATATTTAATGGTAACTGTAATTATGCATGTAATATTGTAACAATTGTTGGTAGACCTTTTTAAATAAATAAATAGAGGTAACCTTAGTTAGAAAGAGAGAGCCTGCCCACAGAGACGCGATAGTGATACATATAGGTATGCTTCAAGTAGGTATTCGAAGTGTGGGCTCCATGTTTTGCCTACAACTTCATGGTCGTAAGGTTGGTACCACGACATGTACAGTCACGGAATGAAAACGTTCGTCACCTTAGAGTTGGTTTTTACTTGCACTAGTATTGCAAGAAACAATTATGCCAACATACAAGTGTAAGAAACAGTGATGCTAACATTTAAATAAATAGAATGACGTTTGCTATCGAATAAGGTTTTGCTTGATATTTATATCCTTTTTTAAACACTGCATTGTGCGCGCGGCATATAAAAACCTCTTTGATATTTTGCAATGATGACATTGACTGATTGACAATAGTTTTAACAGAAATAATGATGGCAGGTTGAACCAAAAATAAGGTTTTAGTTTATCAAAAATCTTGTTGACAAGATTTTTATCCTGTCAAACAACACTGATCTGAATAATTTTGAACTTTATTATCGAGCAGTAGAACATTATTTTCCCAAACCCGAGTCTATTCTGTACCATAGTTTCAAAAGGTAGTATGTTTTCGTGACACATTAAACGAATCAATTTGAAAATTGACGAACCTTTTCATTCCGAGACTGTACTTACTATTGTTTAAGATGGCAGGTAAAACAAAATGGCGATGTGGTTTCTGTATATTCAATTTGTACTAAATATTGTGCGCCATTTACCCAGTGGGATCACCACATATCTAAACTAATATTATAAAGAGGAAAGATTTGATTGTTTGTTTGTAACGAGTAACGAATAGGCTCCGAAACTACTGATCCGATTTCAAAAATTCTTTCACTAATGGAAAGCTACATTATCCCGGAGTCATAAGCTATATTTTATCCCTGAATTCCAACGGGAATGGGAACTACGCGAGTGAAGCCGCGGGGCGCTGCTATATAAAATAAAGTCACTGTCGCTGTCTGTCTGTCCCTATGTATGCTTAAATCTTTAAAACTACGCAACGGATTTTGATGCGGTTTGTTTTAATGGATAGAGTGATTCATTTAACATAATTATATCCCCATATTCCTACGGGAACGGGAACTACGCGGGTAAAAGAAAATAAATTATGTTGTAATACTGAGGAAGGATTTAACACTGACTGACTGACTGACAACACACAGTCTAAACTAAACCGGTGTGTCTAGAAGTATGGAATATTGTACAGGAGTTCCTTATATAACGTAGGTGTAGTACTGAGGAAGGATTTATGTAAATTTATATATTTAGGGGGCTCAATAAGGGATAGAAATTTAATGGAAATCACATCGGATGAAGTACTTTTAATGAAATAACATTTACGCATAATTTTGTCCGCAAAAAGTGAGTCTTCAAAACAATCATTTAGTCATTAAAGTTGCCAACAGATGGCGCTGTTCACAATTATTTATCGACTAAACGTTTTGTTGACGAGACGGACAACTTTGACGGTTTTTTACTCAAATTATTATTGAATTTAAGGCTAACTTAGAATTATATGTTGATTCGTTATCCTACTAATATTATAAATGTGAAAGTTTGTTACTCTTTCACGCAAAAACTACTGTATCGATTTAGATTAAATTTGGTACAGATATTCCTTACAACTAGGAATAACACATAGGATACTTTTTATCCCAAAATTCCTATGGGATTGGGATTCACGCGGGAAAAACCGCGGGGAACAGGCCACAGTTAGTTCTTTAATAAAAATACATCGTCTGTAAGATCTCATTGATAAAGACTTTCTCACTATATTTGTATAGCAGAGAAGAAACTCAGTGATCGTCACACTTGAAAAACATAAATTAAAAAATTAAAAAACCCCCAACACAATTACTTTCAAACCCCCATTACTTTTAAATGAGTCAACCGATTTTCATCAAACATGTCTAAGAACACTCGCACGTAAGTCCCCTTTAATACAAGAAAAACTAAATTGAAATCGGTTCATCCGTTCGGGAGCTATGATGCCACAGACGGACAGATACACATACACACACACAGACACGTCAAACTTATAACACCCCTCTTTCTGCGTCGGGGGTTAATAAATATTTACTCGTATTGATGAACTCAAATCAACTATATTTCAGCTGAAAAATCGAACTCGGTACCTATAGCTTGACAAACAGGAGCATGTTTCACAAATCTACAAGGCGTTCTAATAAAAAATAAATATAAAATTGAATGCTTATTGGTTAATACCGTTGAAGTACGCTTCAAGTGATTTGGATAAATTGTTCAATAAGATAAAGTTTTATGAAAACAATGTACTGAAATTCTAGATTGGGGAATAGTAAAACAATGATTTTTCTTTGGAAATTTCTCGTATACACAGTAACTAATAAATAGGATTAATTGTAAATCCTAAAAACTTGTTTGTTTGATATTGATAATCTAGCTAGAAAAAGTGCTTTTTTGTCAAAAAAAAGTCGTGTTAGTTACACTATTTATAACTCAAGAAAGGTTAAACTCATTTGGCTGAAAATTAGTGGGGAGGTAGATTAGAACCAGAGGAGAAGGACATAGGATACTTTTTATCCCGAAATTCCCACGGGAACGGGAACTACGCGAGAGAAACCGGGGGGCACAGCTAGTTATCCTTATCTATATAGGCTATATTTTATCCCTGTATTCACACGGGAACGGGAACTACGCTGGTGAAACCGCGGGGCGCTGCTAGTACATTAATAAACTACTGGTGCGAATTGAAAAATATTTTAGTGTCGCATTGCCCATTTATAGTATGATACCGTTGCTAATAGTAACGAAGAAGTAGTAGGAAAACGCAGTGCACGAAATGAAAATCACTCCAGGGTTCTGCAATTTGACATTATTGATCAGACAATATGTTGATATTGAGGCACCATAACGAGAGTGTCAGACATTTGGTATTCTGCTAACATTTATTCATATGGCTATGGTGTCTCAGTGGTCTTTGTTGCATATCAAAATTCAAATATTTTTTTTTGTCAAATAAACTACAGAATACTGTTTCCATGACAACCATCTAAGTTTTATGGAGCCATTGAGTCAGCGGAGTAGTTGTCACTAAGAGAATACCAAAATGACAACAAATGACAAAAAACGGCCATAATGTTGATATTAAAATACATTTGAGTAGTATTATCACAGCTTAATAGTTTAGAGAATCGGGGCCCAGTTATTAGCAGTTTTCCTTTATTATTTTGAACCGTTGTCTTGGTGATCCCCGTACCGAGAACCAGCTTTACCTGAACCGCAGAAACCGAGACAATTTACGGAACCTTCACGGATCAATCAATCTGACTTTATCATTGAATTATGAGCTTCGGTTTGAATTCAATTATATTTAACGATAGACTCAAGGAAAGCGTTCTATCAGATATTTATAACACTGTTAATGCTACTTTATGTATTTGATTTAAGATTTATAGTTTCTGAATATCGGTTTTATTTAGACCTGGCCAGCCTAGCATGACTTCGGAAACGCGATAGATAAAGTAATTTATCAACATCCAACTGTCAAAATATGATGAAAATACCCGCCATATTTAATTTTACCACGTAATAAATTGTATGACATTTGGTCATGCTCGCGAAATCGATATAGCTATTTATCGACATCTAACTGTCAAAATATAATAAAAATAGCCGCCATATTTAATTTTATCAAATCGTACTACGCCGTATTCATTTGGTCATGCTCGCGATTTGGATATTATTTCGTGGTGTCTATATCATTTATCACGCACAGTCATGCTAGGCAGCCTGGTGGAACATGAAGTGGTTATCGACACAGCTACATATGTATTTACTAATATTTTAATGTGAAAAAATCATCGTTCAGAAACCTGCACACATTCAAACACAAATTCTAAGGTTGTGTGCTCCGTGACCAACCCGCACTCGGCCTGTGGTTGACTAAGGCCTAATCACCCTAATTCAGGGTAGAGCCAATCGGTGGGGACATTATATGAGCTGATGAATTATGTAAATGTGGATAAATTTTAGATTATATTGTTTTCTATAGAAGATATGTGTGTGAATGAGTGTGTGCGTAGTTTCTGATACCCTAGATACAAGTTACGGACTTAGTTAGGGGTCAGTTACTGTAATGAGATGATGGAGGGAATGATTATGTTATGTTATGTTAAGTTATATCGCTTTAAACATAAAAAACAACTTTTTTCGTAAACTTTCATTTTCAGGGATGCAATCGGTTAGTTTGCACACACACATACACATTGATAAAACAATTAAAAAAAAATACCACCCACGGGAATCAAACCCACAACCCAACCCCCACAACGCAGCTTACAAACATCGCATGACTAATCAAAAAGCGATTATTTACAAAAATCATGAAACCAAAATACTATTTAAAGTCAAATTCCGCGAGTCATCATGAAGTTACCTAATTAATGTGCTAAGGGTCTGTGCACGCGACGCGATATCCCCGCCTGACGCTCCGTGTAAATATACCTTAGGTTATGTATAACGACCTTCAGTGCATTTGTTTGTATAGATAAGTATTAGAGTTAGGAAAAGTATGGTTTTGTAAAATTCGATTAACCAAAAAATAAATAATAATAGTTCTGTCAGATCACATTTCACGACCTTCAAGTAACGTTACTCACCAAGTAAAGTTAGTTTTGTCTCTTTCTTACTTTATATCAAGTGAAAAAGACAAAACTTGTGAGTAGGTACTCGGAAAGATACTTGAAGATGATGAAATAGGCCCTTAGTCACAGCGTTAGACTATGCGTGTCGGTGATCTCAAGCAGTAAGAGTAACTCGTGTAACATCCTACAGGCTAAAGGCCTCCGTTTACAACACTGATGTTTTAATGCAGTAGGTAAAAAGAGGAAGAAACGCTTGGCTAGAGCATGTTGGTGATCTCAAACATGAGCTGAATTCAGTGACGGATTAAGACTTCGAAAAATAGAGTCCACTAACACTGAGCGCGCTATGTTCAACAATGTAGGGCAATTGTCATTTCAATCATAGCTACGGCCCTGGGGCCCCCCTATCCTTGTATTCTGGTGCCCCCCAGACGTGGTGCCCCAGGCAATTGCTTAATTTGATTAAGGGTTAATCCGGGACTGGCTGAATTTAGAAAATAATATACTAAAATCAATAAACGTATCGTCGTGTGACCGCGATGGAGATTAAAGTTATCCTTGACTAGAGAAACAAATACAGTGAGGAGGAATAATATGTAATCATCACGCTTGCTTAATTACGTGTCGGTGACGCCTAACACAAACCATGTTGGAAAATAGCAAACATGCCAGACCCAGAAATAGGGTAGTTGCCTAAAAAAATTTATTAGTTCGTCGTTTAGATTTCCAAAAAATATTGGACACGTATTTTTTTATTTTTCATGTAAACAAATAATTAAGACGATACAGTGCATCGAAAACTCGTGAAACGTCACAGATTGCTACCATTTTCACCAACAGTTGACGTCACAAGCCCCCACTCCTGAACTTTAATGCGTTATAACGAAGTCAGTTTTATTAATTTGATTAAACAAAAAAATACGTGTCTAATATTATTTCGCAATCTATCTGACGGGCTAATTGGAATTGCAATTTGTTTACCCTGTCGACATCCCTATTGAACCCGGAAAATAATATCAAACACATAGAAAAATCTTCCACATTAATCATTATTTATCAGTACCAACTATTATTTACTTACAAAACATTTTTTCATTACTACAAACTTGCTATACTTTTGTAGTAACTTTCAAGGAGTCTACCAGGCGGAGATATCGCCTCGCGTGACTCCAGCCTTAAATTAGGGGAGGCACAGACGCGGCGGGTTGTACGCGGGTTTTATTGACAATAATCCAGATATTATTATATTTGGGTTAATCTTTTTGGCCTAAATGTTGTTGATCTGTCTCAAATTAAATAATATAAACGTGTGGCACTCGGGGACTGCCGCGGTAAAGCTATTGCATAGCAATTTTATCAACTAATTGTTATTTTTATTTTTGTATTGCAATCCTAACCTTAGAAATTTTGATGTCGTACTTGGGACTTCATACAATAAAAACTTTGTCTACATTACTATAAAAACTTTTTCGAAAATTTTCAAAAAAAAAGTTTTCGATAAAAAAATAATAAAAACGTAAGGTTTTTTTTCGTTACGGAATTTCTGGATTCGGTCCCCGCGCTCAAGGCCCTCGATAGAAGCTATGCAATAGCTTAAAAATATTTAGGTATAGTTTTCAGACTTGGAACGTTATTGAGTCACAATCTTGTCTGTGCCGGCAGCCAAAATTGTAAGCTCCTATTGTCATTGTGACTCTAATGTCATTTGGATACATTTTCAATAAACTGACAACCTCGATGGCAGAGTGGTCACCATGCCGGACTGCCATCCGTAAGGAAGCGGGTTGGATTCCCGCGCGGATGAATAGGTATTTGTGTGAACCACAAATGTTTGTCTCGGTCTGGGTGTGTGTGAATGAGTGTGTGCGTAGTTTCTGATACCCTACATACAAGTTACGGACTTAGGGGTCAGTTACTGTAATGAGATGATGGAGGGAATGATTATGTTATGTTAAAATTACCCAAATAGGTCCAGTCGTTCTTTATATTTTGTGAGACTAACAAACATCAATTTATTTTTATAGAGACATATAATTTTATACACATAGAAATTAAAAGAAATATTTGAAGATTATTACATAACAAGCCACGTGCCTTCCAAAACGTTACATAATATCATTAATTCAGTATTTTTGCAAACTTCCCAACTCTCAGACGAGCGAGACAGATCGATATAGCTACGGAAATACCCACCGGACTCTCTACAGGGGATAACAGCCCCTAAATATACAGGGTTATTGGTTAAGTCGACCTATTCCCGTCAAGGGCGTGTAGTTTACATCGTTTCCGACTGATTTCACCATGAAACACCCTACCCTAAACCTAACCGTTTAAGAGATATTTCAATTTATTTGTTTTTATAAAAATCACCGGATCTTCGGCTATAAGCTTGGATATTTTCAAATGCGTATGTCTTATTATTACTAATACTTGATTTTTACGTTTATAATAAGGTGCTTTGTGACCCCAATAACCAATATTGTACCTAAAATAAATAAATAAGTAGTTGTAGACGATTAAAACTTTTAAAAAATAATAACAATCAGAAAGTTTATTTTTCTTTCAAGGATATCTAGAAAAAAAGATATGGCACCTGTTTGGCAGATGTGCCTAAAAACATCTACGTTTCATCGGCTATCCAACGAGCTATAACAACCTAGGGTTTTATCGAAATTTTGTACAAAACATGTAGATTTATAGGCTACCGGGGAGGTTAAATAAAACAATAGGTCAGCATACAGAACAAGTTACTAAACTTATTAAACTTTTATGTACTACACACACCATTTTTGAGTCCAAATTTCATGTTCGACATGTCGGCCCCTGCATTGCACACATCTTCGCATTATTTTGCGAAGACCAGTTTTCACTACACCAGAAGTTAATTTTGTTCTTATTTCATTGGCCACATTAATGATTCTGTCTCTCAGTACTTCAATTGATGAAATTGGGTTGGGCTCACTGTACACGAGACTCTTTATGTCCATATACCCCCACGCACAAAAATCCATGAGGGTTAAGTCCAGACTTCTGGCTGACCAAGACATGGGCCCACTTCTTCCAATCGATTTGCCTGAATGTGTGGATGGGGATTATTTCCAATCATTTAATTGGGCCTTACTTTCTCCCCGACAATTTAAATGGGAAAAACTATAAAAAATTCCTGCAAGAAGACTTAAATGACCTATTTGATGATTTGCCACTCAATCTTATTCAAGACATGTGGTTTCAGCATGATGGCTGCCCTGCCCATTTCAGGAGAAGTTTTATCCAAACAAATGGATTGGACGAAGTGGGCCTATACCCTGGCCAGCCAGAAGTCGGGACTTTACCCCCATGGATTTTTATGCGTGGGGGTACATAAAGAGTCTCATGTACAGTGAGCTCAACCCAATTTCATCAATTGAAGTACTGAGAGACAGAATCATTAATGCGGCCAATGAAATAAGAACAAAATTACTACTGGTGTAGTGAAAACTGGTCTTCGTAAAATAATGCGAAGATGTGTGCAATGCAGGGGCCGACATGTCGAACATGAAATTTAGACTCAAAAATGGGGTGTGTAGTACTTAAAAGTTTGAACTTTAGTACTTATCTTGTTCTGTATGCTGACCTATTGTTTTATTTAACCTCCCCGGTAGCCTATAAAACTACATGGTTTGTACAAAAATTCGATAAAACCCTAGGTTATTATAGCTCGTTGGATAGCCGATGAAACGTAGATGTTTTTAGGCACATCTGCCAAACAGGTGCCATACTTTTTTTTCTAGATATCCTTGAAAGAAAAATAAACTTTCTGATTGTTATTATTTTTTAAAAGTTTTAATCGTCTATAACTACTTATTTATTTATTTCAGGTACAATATTGGTTATTGGGGTCACAAAGCACCTAATTATAAACGTAAAAATCAAGTAATAGTAATAATAAGACATGCGCATTTGAAAATATCCAAGCTTATAGCCGAAGATCCGGTAATTTTTATAAAAACAAATAAATTGAAATATCTCTTAAACGGTTAGGTTTAGGGTAGGGTGTTTCATGGTGAAATCAGTCGGAAACGATGTAAACTACACGCCCTTGACGGGAATAGGTCGACTTAACCAATAACCCTGTATATGAAATAAGATCTATTATTCCGTATTAGGAGATGTTCCCGGTTCTGTTTTGATCAAGTACTAATAATAGATTTATCTGGAAGCTTCTATTGGAGTCATTTGCTGGGTAACGCTTGAGGCTTTATCTGTGATATTTGATACGCAATATCTTGGGTCGCCGGTGGCGCAGAGGTTAAGACCGTTGACTTCCGATCGGAAGGTGCCTGGTTCGAACGCTACCAGTCCCGCCACGTACCAATGTGTTTTCAATTATCGAATTCATAAGTACGTTAATTTCGATGTTCTTACGGTGAAGGAAAACATCGTGAGGAAACCTGCACACACCTGGGAAGAAGTTCTAAGGTTGTGTGTGAAGTCGACCAACCCGCACTTGGCCAGCGTGGTCGACTAAGGCCTAATCACCCTAATTCAGGGTAGGCTCGTGCCCCTCGGTGGGGACATATATGAGCTGATGATGATGATGAAAGGAAGGTTTTTTGCATAACTTTATCCACGCATTGTCACGGGAGCCGGTACTACGCGTGTAAAACCGCGGGATGCTGCTACATAGTACCATGAAGTTGTAGGTAAAAATGGAGCCCACACTTGGAACAACAGCTTGAGGCAAATACCTACGTCTCTGTGGGCCGATCTCTCTTTTTAGTCACACTCTCTCTTTCTAGAGGTTACCTTAGTTAGAAAGAGAGAGCCTGCCCACAGAGACGCGATAGTGATACATAGGTTTTGCTTTAAGTAGGTATTCGAAGTGTGGACTCCATTTTTACCTTTAACTTCATGCATAGTACCTATAGACAGTAAGAGGTCAGACGCCAAGCTTCCCAATCAACTATTTATTTATAAACTTTCATCGATATTTCCCCCACTCCCTTAAAAAGCTAGCTACTAATAGCAACACTGCGGCCCGTTTCCGTTATTTAGGAAACATCGCAAATAACCTATATGCAACTTGAACTGCAACATATTTGGAGCGAATGTTCCAAGTTTGTGACCTACTCTCGTATTTGTGGTCTCCCATTGGTTGTAGCGTGATGTTGTAGCCTAGCTAGATAAATAGGCTATTTATTGCAAAAAGAATTTCTAAAATCGGACCAGTAGTTCTTGAGATTTGCGCGTTTAAATAAACTTTACAGTTTTATAATATCTGAGTAATATATTTACCCCCGTAAATCCCATTCCCGTGGGAATACAGGGATAAAATAGCCTATGTTACTCAGGGTGAATGTAGCTTTCCAATGGTGAAAGAATTTTTGAAATCGGTTCAGTACTTTTTGAGTTTATTCATTACAAACATACAAATCTTTCCTCTTTATAATAATAACGGCCTATTTCGCGATCTTCAAGTAATGTTCCACGTAGTTACTAACAAGTTTTGTCTTTGTCACTTGATATAAAGTAAGTAAGAGACAAAACTAACTTTACTTGGTGAGTAACGCTACTTGAAGGTCGTGAAATAGGCCTTAAGTATGATGATTGTTCCCCCCTGCTCCACTAGATGTCACTAGTGGTGATTTGTCACAGTCCGGCGTGACGTCACACGCAGTCCCGTGGGCGGGGCCTGCACACATTAATACCGGGGCTCGGGACTCTGTAGGTGACAGGCCACGGGACATTACACATAGGGGACTGCGGGATTGTTTTTTGTCGACTTTTATAGTCATGCGTAATGGTGGTCAATTGGTAATATGATCTGCTTTTGAAAGATTGATGTTCGAAATCAATGAAATGGAAAAAAGTCCGAGTGTCGTGGGATGGTCGTGGGACACCAGGTAAGAACGAAGTTACTTAAAAAAGTATTATTTTCAACGGTCAAAATAAGAAGAAAATAAATCATTATGATTTTCAAAAAAGTTTCTACTCAAAAGAGTTAGCCATAGGTTACCTACCTTTTAACAATTAACAAATAAACGCGCGCCGCGCTGTTCGAAATTTTAAAAAAGTGTCGTGACAACTTTTCGTATGATTTTTTTCCGTCTAGCCCCCTTTCACAACACGCGATAAGGAACTTCGTTCCAAAAATCCTAACTAATATTATAAATGCGAAAGTAACTCTGTCTGTCTGTTACCTTTTCACGGCTAAACTACTGAACCGATTGACTTGAAATTTGGTTCAGGGGTAGCTTATGATCCAAGAACATAGGATACTTTTTATCCGGAAATTCCCACGGGAACGGGAACCGCGCGGGTGAAACTGCGGGGCAATGCTAATAAACGAATAGGTACAAAATATTATGAGAATAATATACGTAAGTACTTGAATCTGATTATTGAAAACAACTCGAGCGTGGGCTGTCTCTACCCTACGCACGTTATATCGACTTCACGCGTCGTCAAGACAACACCCTCCGGGCTATTTATAGGTATCCTCACAATATAAGATACCTTTAATATACCTTGTTTTTCAGACGTTATACCGAATAAATAATATATTTTATTACCAAAGAATAAATACTACAATATTATGGAAAGATACAGACCCCGCAATGCCTGTCCTAAGGGGATATACGAGTATAGATCTATACTAATACTAGCTGCGCCCCGCGGTTTCACACGCATAGTTCCCGTTCCCGTACGAATTTTGGATTGAAAAATAGATGTTGGCCGATTCTCAGACCTACTGAATATGCTCACAAAACTTCATGAGAATCGGTCAAGCCGTTTCGGAGGAGTATGGCAACGAAAACTGTGACACGAGAATTTTATATATTAGATTATAAAGCTGAAGAGTTTGTTTGTTTGTTTGAAGGCGCTAATCTCAGGAACTACTGGTCCGATTTGAAAAATTCATTCAGTGTTAAATTGAAATGATTTTCGAATTCATATACACGAAAACATCGTAAAGAAACCTGCACACACCTGTGAAGAAATTCTAAGGTTGTGTGTGAAGTCGACCAACCCGCACTTGGCCAGCGTGGTTGACTAATCACCCTAATTCAGGGTAGGCTCGAGTCCCTCGGTGGGGATATATATGAGCTGATGATCTAAATACATATAACTCAAAGGTGCCTGACTGACATAGTGATCTATCAACGCACAGCCCAAACCACTGGACTGATCGGGCTGAAAGGCATGCAGGTAGATGTTATAACGTAGGCATCCGCTAAGAATGGATTTTTAGAAATTTCCGACCTCGGGGGATAAAAGGGGAAAAAGACAAATTCTGTCGGAAGTCATTATTCCACGCGGACGAAATCGCGGGCAAAAGCTAGTGAATACATAGATCGGACAGACAGCGACAGCGACTTTGTTTTATACTGAGTATGTACATATGTAGTGATTAGTAAGTAAGTCCTACTAATATTATAAATGCGAAAGTTTGGATGTTTGTCCCACTTTCATGCAAAAACTACTGTATCGATTTTGATTTTTGGTACAGATGTTCCTTATAACTAGGATACTTTACATCCCGAAATTCCCATGGGATTGTGTATAAGTAATCGTATGTTTTATTGTAACTTTTTGTAGTCGCAAATCCTACCAATAGATGGCGCTGTTCCTTAATTTTTAACACACGATGGTGAATTGTGCCGAGATTGTATGATACTACGAGCTACGCATTCTCACGGGAGCGGGTACTACGGGGTAAAACCGCGGGGCGCTGCTAGTTCTACATATGCAGTGATAATAAGAACAAGTAAAACCGCACTATTATACCACACTCACATTATGAAGTACCAGGAGACCAGACCTTGTGAGGAGGTGTCCGCTTACGGCCACACAATAGATACAATACACTGTACACACGGTGTATAGAGCGGTGTCAGGTGTCCAGATGATACTTAGTGTATTCTTTGGACGGCTATTGTCATTATTACTGGCTCTGTCACGCGGTTTTACATGTGTTAATATGAATGCTGTAAGAATAACCACTGGACTAGCTATTAAGGAATCAATACCCTATGTCCATTAATACCTCTTCTACAAAAAATCCTACTAATATTAATGCGAAAGTTTGTATGTTTGAATGTTTGTTCCACTTTCACGCAAAAACTACTGTATCGATTTTGATTAAATTTGGTACAGATGTTCCTTATAACTAGGAATAACACATAGGATACTTTTTATCCCGAAATTCCCATGGGATTGTGTATGTTTTATTGTAACTTTAAGTAGTCACAAATCGTACCAATAGATGGTGCTGTTACTTATTTTTTTTAACACACGATGGTGAATTGTGCCGAGATTGTATGATACTACCAGCTACGGATTCTCACGGGAGCGGGTACTACGCGGGTAAAACCGCGGGTCGCTGCTAGTAGTATACATATAAAAATAAAACCCGTTTCCCGTTGTAACGCCATAACTTTTGAACGGCTAGACCGATTTGGCTAATTCTTGTTTTGCTGTGTTTGTTATTGTCAGGAAAAGGTTCTTATGTAAAAACATCTGGAAAAGCAAACGCGAAACTTGGAGCCGTGCGAAGCCGGGGCGGGCCACTAGTAGGTTATAATAATGCGGCGACTTTAGAGGAAAACTCTATTAAAACATTCATGCCTAGGTCGTGTTGGTCGACTTCACACACTCACACAACCTTAGAATTTCTTCCCAGGTGTGTGCAGGTTTCCTCACGATGTTTTCCTTCACCGTAAGAGCGTCGAAATTAACGTATAAGAATTTGGTGGTAGACTCAGTGACGTTCATATGTGCCTCATTGAGGCCTTAATTGAATAATAGTTATTTATGGTACAAGCGAGGTAAGTTGGTGATTACTTCCGAGGCGCTATTGAGGCCCGAGCCGTCAGGCGAGGGTCAGAAGATAGCCGAGGATAGTAATCATCAATACACGCGTGTACCATACAACGTTTTTCAACACATTTGCGAAGAAATTATCATTTTTCGCTAATAAATAAACAGTTTTTCTATTCGTGCGCATCCAACACAACAATGGTGATCGGCCAAAGACTAAAAGAATTTACTTATTAAAAAAAAATAACGAATGAATGAATGAATGGAATCGACCATAGACCTACCAAATGTAAGGAAACATAGTTGAAGTTTGTTTTTAAAATGTATGGACACCATTTTTTTGGTATCGAAACTTTTTTAAAATGACAGCAATTTAAAAAAACAATCTATAAATCACTAGTGAATAAAACGTGTCATTATACTGTTTTTGCACAAATAAGAGCCTCTTTATGAGCAAGTGTGTTGAAAATATTTTTTTTTTTTTTGTAAATTTAAAACACATTGGTACGTGGCGGGACTGGTGGGGTTCGAACCAGGCACCTTCCGATCGGAAGTCAAAGGCCTTAGCCCCTGCGCCACCGACGCTTACATACGCGTGTGTAAATCCCATACCACACACACCAAAGCCAGTTAAGTTATTACCCCAATTAAATTGGCCACAAGATTGATACTGGACGCAATAATTCCGCAAGTCGCCGCCAGGTGGCGCTAACACGACCGTGACGTCACATTAGTAAACGTCACTCATATTGAAATATGGCCGACTGTCTTATTAATAATCGGAGTTTAGCAGTGGTTTAGTTAATCCATGGTTTTCTCTATTATATTATGTGTTTTTATTATTTATAGGAATTAATGATGGGACCATGACTACATTATAAATATTTGCAACTGTTGACCTCTTACGGTAATAGGGATGTCGACAAAAAAATCTAATTAGTCCGTCAGATAGATTTCGCAAAAATATTGGACACGTATTTTCTCGTTTTTGATACAAACAAATAATTAAGGCGATATAGTGCATAGAAAACTCGTGTGACGTCACAGCTACGTACATTTTTTACCAAGAATTATCGTCACAAGCCCCCACTCCTGAACTTTAATACGTTATAACTAAGTCAGTTTTATTAATTTGGTAAAACACAAAATACGTGTCTAATATTTTTTCGAAATCTATCTGACGGACTAATTAGAATTTCATTTTGTTTACCCAGTCGACATCCCTATTGAACCTGCAACCGCATGAGATCATATAACTAAGTATACGACCATTGAAGAATATGTTTTTTGAACGCACTTATCTCAGAACTCCTGGTCCGATTTGAAAAAAATCTTTCAGTATTTGATAGCCTATTTATCGACGAAGGTTATGGGCTATAAAACATCCCGCTACGACCAATAGTTTCGGAGCTAACTCATGTTAAACCGCGGGGCGACGCTAGTCCTGTATATCACCGCTAGTGGTGCCATCTATACGTGGCCCTTTGTAACCACAAGACCATGTTCATGACGTCATAACTCATGCTACGTCGTAGCAGCTGCGTAGACATGGTCGTAGCGCTACGGGGCTGTGATATTTATTATCTATATCACTGAATTACTCTATCTATTAAAACAAACCGCATCAAAATCCGTTGCGTAGTTTTAAAGATCTAAGCATACATAGGGCCATAGGGACAGAGAAAGCGACTTTGTTTTATACTATGTAGTGATAGTGATTCGAAAGAGTTAGCCATAGGTTATCTACCCTTTTAATTATAAAAAAATATATAAAATAAGCGCGCTGTTCCAAATTTGAATTGAATGTCGTTAAAAAAGTGTCGTTTCAACTTTTGGTCTTATTTTTTTCCGTCTAGTTCCCGTACGCCACGCGAAAGGGAACTTCGTTCTAATTACCAAAATAGGATAAGTTAGATATTTGATAGTTTTTATCCCAAATTCCTACATTTCATCCCAAAAAAACTTAAATTTTACACGGGTAAAACCACAGTAAATAGCTAGTTTCATTAAATCCATAGTAACGCGTCACTTCCTGCTCGTCAGTATTAGATACGGCTTCAGTATTATTACATGTGTATGGCTTCTGCAGACTGTGTCTTACTGCGACGACTATTTATTATAGGTGCCAGTTGAATGATGTGGGTTGACGCGGTGTTTGAGAAATAGGGATAGAAATAAGTAACAGAAATAAATTCCCGGGTTCGATTCCCGTGCGGGTGAATATTTGTGTGAACCACAAATGTTTGTCTCGGTCTGGGTGTGTGTGTGAGTGTGTGCGTAGTTTGTGATACCCTAGATACAAGTTACGGACTTAGTTAGGGGTCAGTTACTGTAATGAAATGATGGGGGAATGATTATGTTATACTTACGTCTTTAAAATTAAAGATTTCAAAATACAGAATTTGTGCCTAAGTTAGGATATGAACCTATAACCGTGTCGCGATAATATTGTTCGAAAACAGGGATATAATAATACCAGGAGTTAAAATATTAACTTAAAATTTTTACCTAATCTGGAAACGAACCAAAAATAATATTATAAAATAAAGACTGTCACTGTGTCGAATCCCTCCCCCCCCTCCCCCCAAAAAACCTAAATACACCCGAAAACACAACACTCTATCCAACCCAGTCGGCTCACCTAAAAAAAAATGGAGATAAAAATCTAAAATTCATTTTTCCCGCCTCTAAGACATGTCCAACAAGACTACACTTGACTTGGAGAGGACTCGAACCCACTACAGTGGAGAGCGCCGTGCTTCATCTTGTATCTACTATCGGAGGCCATCGGAAAGAGTTTAGTCCGCGTTTTTGATATTTAAATATCGTAAAGGTTTAGTCATACAAACCTACAAAAGATATAAGATACCCATCTATGTACGAGTACTTATAGAAAAATTATGAAGATATTTAAAGTACTTATTTAATTTTTTGTAAATTAATAATTTGGAAACATAGCTTATTAGGGGTGTTTCTTTACTGTAACTTATAATACTTATTATCTATCCTAACTAATACTATAAATGCGAAAGTAACTCTGTCTGTCTGTCTGTTACCTTTTCACGGCTAAACTACTGAACCGATTGACTTGAAATTTGGTACAGGGGTAGCTTATGGTCCGAGGGAGGACAAAGGCTACGTTTTATCCCGAAATTCCCACGGGATCGGGAACTACGCGGGTGAAACCGCGGGGCACTGCTAGTAAATCAATAATTTAAAACTTTTACGTCCATTTCATTTTAACCGCAACGATTAATCGCAGACAAGTATGGTTCGGCCCTTACCACCTTCATAGATAATACCTCATTATTAGTAGAGGGATGAACCGCTGACTGTACCTCTCAGGGGCTGTGAGTGCGAATATATTATCTGTCAATAAAAAGGGTGTCTGAGGGTCCTTTGTTTTTAATTTTATCGATTTCATTGTGTCACCAGCTGCGGTGAAGTTTTTTGAAGTGTGAGAAATTATTGGACAAATAAAAAAAACTATCGATATAAGTAGTTAAAAAAAATAGTTTCATAGATAATGATGTTTATAGAAAATCTAAATATATAACTCAAACGTGACTGACTGACTGACATAGTGATCTATCAACGCACAGCCCAAACCACTGGACGGATCGGGCTGAAATTTGGCATGCAGGTAGATGTTATGACGTAGGCATCCGCTAAGAAAGGATTCCCACGGGATTGTGGTATACGCGGGTGAAACCGCGGGGCACAGCTAGTTTTGTATATTCGTGGTTAGTAGATTATTTGATAAAACAGTAGAAAATTAAAAAAAATAAAAACCCCCAACACAATTTCTTTCAAACCCCCATAACTTTTAAACGGGTCAACCGATTTTCGTCAAACATGTCTAAGAACACTCGCACGTTAGTCCCCTTTAATACAAAAAAAACTAAATTTAAATCGGTTCATCTGTTCGGGAGCTATGATGCCACAGACAGACAGATACACACACACACACAAACACACAGACACGTCAGACACGTCAAACTTATAACACCCCTCGTTTTGCGTTGGGGGTTAAAAAATAATATTTTTCATAATTTTCAATATTTTTTGTCAATTTGCACATGTTCTCCATCTACCTACTAAACTAAACTACTTATAATGACTTAACTTTAGACTACTTAAAATACCAAACTTCTCACTCTCATTGAGTGAGAATTTCTTCAAATCTGTAGCTTGAATTTTCCATAGACATTTTCTCAAAACCGAAATAGTTAGTTATCTATGACGTAAACAGCTTACACTACCTGTAACAAACAAACAAATTATTAATTAATTAAGTATGTATATTTTATACAAGATAATTAATTAATGAAGAAAATATTTGTAACAGGTTCGATTCCAGCTCCAGAGAAATTTTGGGTGAATTCCAGAAATGCATATTTTGCTGTTTAGTTAAAATGACAATAGTAGCCTCCAATTTTGATTAGATTATGGCTGGCACTACACATAATACGGTCACCAAGTTTTCTGTGCCGGTGTCAGCGTCGCTGTAATCGCATCTTTTGGTTGTCAGTTTATTGAAAATGTATCCAAATGACATTAGAGTCACAATGACAGTAGGAGCTTCCACTTTTGGCCGCCGGCACAGAAAACTTGGTGACTCTACATAATATGATACATAGCTGTCAAAATATTGTCAATCAATCATTGGTCAATTTAAATTTGGATCATAAACCAATATGGCGTCCAAGATGGCGGCTCATCAATCAGCTGAATGCACCAGATGTGCGCGCCAAATGTAATTATTTAATAGATATTATGAAATACATATCTATAAATAAATAAACATGATGGCCGACAGTTTAATTCGAGAACGGCTGGATGCAAGGACGTTTAAAATGTTAATTTATTAATTACTAGCAGCGTCACGCGGTTTTACCCGCGTAGTTCCCGTTCCCGTGGAAATATGGGGATAGAATATGTCTCGTGTAAAGGGGCTCTTATTTCTGCAATAACAGTTGAATAATGACACGTTTTATTCACTAGTGAGTTATAGATTGTTTTTTTTATATTTCTTTGGTTTTAAAAAAGTTTCGATACCAAAAAAATTGTGTCCGTACATTTAAAAAACAAACTTCAACTATGTTGCCTTACTTTTGGTAGGACTATGGTCGATTCCATTAATTCATTCGTTTTTTTTTAAATAAGTAAGTATATTCTTTTAGTCTTTGGCCGATCACCATTGTTGTGTTGGATGCGCGCGAATAGAAAAACTGTTTGTATTTGTTAGCGATTTATTATGAATTTCTTCGCAAATGTGTTGAAAAACGTTGTATGGTACACGCGTGTATTGATGATTACTATCCTCGGCTAACTTCAGACTCAATAGCGCCTCGGAAGTATTCATCAGCATACATAGGGACAGACAGCGCGGAGCGATATAGATAGATTCAATCCTAGATACTAAATAGAAAACATCCAAAAAAAGTTCGTCAGTTGACTACTTGAACTCCTTTGTAAAAAGCTGAACCGTTTTATTTAAATAACAAAACATTGGTCGGAATCGCGGACAGTTCAGACTTCCGAGTGGTACATTACATACTAAATGAGACATTTTTGTTTTACTTGAAATTGAGTCAAATATTTGAAGTTCTCGTTTACATTTTTAAGTACGCAAAATAACGCTTTTTGAATAATTACGGACTGAATTCGTGGTTTATTTAAATAGGTTTTAAAAACCGCGAATGACTTGCGATCTGTTCTGTTAAGCAACGTCTGGCAACCGTTATAATACTGGTGGGTGAACGTTATTGAAATGGTTTTTTAATTCCCGTTTCCGGTGTCCACGATAAGAAATATGTCTTGTCGGCTTCAGATAAAATAATAGTTATTTATGGTACAAGCGAGGTAAGTTGGTGATTACTTCCGAGGCGCTATTGAGGCCCGAGCCGTCAGGCGAGGGTCTGAAGATAGCCGAGGATAGTAATCATCAATACACGCGTGTACCATACAACGTTTTTCAACACATTTGCGAAGAAATTAATAATAAAATATTATTTCGCTAATAAATAAACAGTTTTTCTATTCGCGCGCATCCAACACATCAATGGTGATCGGCCATAGATTAAAAGAATATACTTATTAAAAAAAATCGAATGAATGAATGAATGGAATCGACCATAGACCTACCAAAAGTAAAGCAACATAGTTGAAGTTTGTTTTTAAAATGTATGGACACAATTTTTTTGGTATCGAAACTTTTATAAAATGAAAGCAATTTAAAAAAACAATCTATAACTCACTAGTGAATCGTATCATTATTCAACCGTTTTTGCACAAATAAGAGCCCCTTTATGAGCAAGTGTGTTGAAAAATATTTATGTAAATACGAGCGATGAACTATCGGCGAGTTTCTCGCCCAAGAAAAGGACAGTGAATGTACATTTTTCATTTCATATCCGTTTCCATGCTTCGTGCACATTGTCGGTCCCAGTTGTTGTTATATTATATCACAAGCGGCGCCCCGCGGTTTCTCCCGCGTAGTTCCCGTTCCCGTAGGAATATGGGAATAAAATTATACTAAAAACCTTCCCACTGAATCACTCTATCTATTAAAACAAACCCCATCAAAATCCGTTGCGTAGTTTTAAAGATCTAAGCATAGATAGGGACAGAGAAAGTGACTTTGTTTTATACTATGTACCTAGTGATCTGTAGCATATTTTCCTCATAACCAGGAATAATCCATAGATAGAACACATGTCCCAAAATTCTGTTAGAACCAGGGTGTAAAACCGCCTTTCTATTCAACCATAATAACTATTAATTACAAACAAAACAGAATTTCAAATGTCCGTGGAATATTTCAATATTATCTGAACTTGGTATTCCAATATAATAGACAAAGCGGACCATAGATCATAGAGCCGCGCGCGGAGCCGCCGGCCTATTGTCTATGATCGATGGGTGTTAGGAATGCTAAATATGGCGAGTATTGTGTGATTTTAAATTATGGAGATATTTGGTTGGTTGTTTGTATTAATTGGCTTAATTTTAAACATAGCTTTAAAATGTAATAAAACATAGTCGTGTAATTTGCGTGCGTAGGTAGTTTCTGATAGGTAGTTGCTCTAGATACAAGTTTCGAACTTATAATTTGTAAAATCTAGGATGATCTCTGTGACATATATGTCAAACTTTCGTTCATAGGGTTGGCAGGATCTAAATCTATGTCGATAGAAATTATCGATGTTTCTGACTATTAAAGATGATAATGGTAAAATACGTGTCATACAACATTAGTTTTATAATAAATACGGAGTATGTAACATAATCTAAAAACACCATAATAATTAATTAAATACATAATTGAAATCAAGATGCTAAAGTACTACGCGTTCTGGCAAATCACAGCCGAAACTTTGAAACATTATAAACACCTACAGGGAGATATCTGTGTAAATATCACAAATGAATTTGAACACTAAACCACGGAACAATTAATAATGCCTTAAATCATATTCCAATAAGAAGCTTCGAGTCCCTGGGCCCCCGCACTGGGCCCCAGGGCCCCAGGGCGATACATCACACAAGCCGTTAAACTAATTGATTGCCACGGCTCCGCTCGCCTCTCTATTCACTTATTGTCGTAAAGAATGCCTGAATTACACCTCAAAATGAAGAATTTGAATGTGTCTCTTTTGTTAGGGTAATAGATTCGATTCCAGGGATTTGTGAAGGTAATTTTGGAATTGGGGGCTAATTTATTGCTTCCAATTGTGCAGTGACAAAGGGGTTGTATGTTGTATGCAAAATATATGTTTTAAAATACTTATGCTCTTTCAGTGACGTTATTCTATATTATCCTACAAATATTATAAAGCCGAAAGTTTGTGAGTGTGGATATTTGTTCCTCTTTCACGCAAAAACTACTGAATGGATTTTAATGAAACTTTACAATAATTTAGCTTATACATCAGAATAACACATAGGATACTTTTTATCCCGAAATTCTCATAGGAACGGGCACTACGCGAGTGAAACTTTGGGGCGCTCCTAGTAATAATATTTTAAAGAGGAAAAAATTGTTTGTTTGTAACGATTATGCTCCAAAAATACAGAACCGATTTAAAAAATTCCTTCACCATTATAAAGTTACATTCACCCTGAGTAACATAAGCTATATTTTATCCCCGTATTCCCACGGGAATGGGAACTACGCGAGTGAAACTGCGGGGCTGGTAGTGCAGTATAAAGGAATAGACGAATAGTTTGTATGTTTGTTTGGACGCGCTAATCTCAGGAACTACTGGTCCGATTTGAAAAAATATTTCAGTGTTAGATAGCCCAGTTATCGAGGAAGGCTATAGGCTATATAATATCACGCTACAAAAATTAAAAATGTAAATACCCCAACACAATTACTTCCAAACCCCCATAACTTTTAAACGGGTCAACCGATTTTCATCAAACATGTCTAAGAACACTCGCACGTAAGTCCTCTTTAATACAAAAAAAAATTTGAAATCGGTTCATCCGTTCGGGAGCTATGATGCCACAGACAGACAGATACACACACACAGACACGTCAAACTTATAACACCCCTCTTTTTGCGTCGGGGGTTAAAAAATAGGAGAGGAGCTAACGCGGGTACTACCAGTATTTATAGACTAATTGATTGGGCGAGTCCGCAATGCACATAATTTTAAAACGTCTAAATAAATCTTTCCCTCCAATCAATCCCTAGAATTTCACTAATTAATAAACCGATTGACATTTAGTTGAAATGTCAAAATAGACAGCTGTCACTGTTGACGTCTGATTAGGATTTGTGTGGTGTGTCGTGCCAAATGTAGAAAATAAGGAAAACTAGCTGTGCCACGCGGTATGACTCCCGTTAGCTCTCATATTGATCTTAGCGTAATGTTATATAGCCTATAGCCTTCCTCGATAAACGAGCTATCTAACACTGAAAGAATAATTCAAATCAGCCGGCCTAGCATGACCGTGCGTATCGATAATGATAAATGATAAAAATTAAATATGGCGGCTTTTTCCATTGTATTTTGACAGTTGGATAGTGTTTTATCGTTATATCTATCGCGTTTTTGAAGTCATGCTAGCCCGGCTGACCAGTAGTTCCTGAGATTATCGCGTTTAAACAAACAAACTCTTCCGCTTTATAATATTAGTACTTATATAAAGGCTAGCTGCGCCCCGCGGTTTTACCCGCGTGAAACCCAATCCCATGGGAATTTCGGGATAAAAAGTATCCTATGTGTTATTCCTAGTTATTAAACATAAACATAATCATTCCCTCCATCATCTCATTACAGTAACTGATCCCTAACTAAGTCCGTAACTTGTATCTAGGGTAGCAGAAACTACGCACACACTCATTCACACACCCAACCAGACCGAGGCAAACATTTTTGTGGTTCACACAAATATTCACCCCGCACGGGAATCGAACCCGCAACCTTAACATCTTTACCAAATTTAATCTAAAACATCCAAACTTTCGCATTTATAATATTAGTAGAATAGAAAATACACAAATAGCTCTCCAATAGCTACTAATTGAGAAGTAATAGATCAATATTTATAGTTATTAGTGACATGTGTCATTAATCACTGACAACTGACGCGCCGCCTGGAAGTGTCAAGTGATTTATTGACAGTGACAGTGACAGCACATTAGCGAAGAGATTTTGACGCGCGCTAAAATATTGGACGGTGGACGGTTTGAAATATTTTATTTAATATTCAATTAGTTTTAGTTGTTATTTTAAGTACACATAAATAAATGTATCTACTAATAGATTTATGTGAAAGTATTAACTAGTTTTCTTCCCATTACTTGTAAATGATCTTAGACCTTGATTTGAAATTTATACCTTTTCACGGCTAAACTACTGAACCGATTGACTTGAAATTTGGTACAGGGGTAGCTTATGGTCCGGGGAAGGACATAGGCTATGTTTTATGCCGAAATTCCTACGGGATCGAGAACTACGCAGGTGAAACCGCGGGCACTGCTAGTGTTAAATTTTTATACATGTTTTATTTATACTTACCAACAACATATAAAACACAATACGCCGTTCCGTCACAGTCGGTTAAGAACAACAATGAAATGAATCGAAATAACTATTAATTTATAATTGTATTTTTATGACAGCTCTCGATTTGACAAGATGGCCGACCAATATGGCGGATTACAATGAACCTTCTTATATTTATTCAACATTTTTTATTATAATTACTTACTCTTTTAATGAATGTAATTCAATATTTGTTTTAATTAAAATTATATTTTTCGAATATAATTATGTTGAAAGGATTTTATAATTGCCATGATTTAAAAAGCGGGCGTCGATGGCGCAGTGGTAGGGTATCGAGAACCGGTATAAATAACAGAACCGGGATTTTCGGTACCAGTACTAATCAGAACCGGGATTTCCCGGGATTTTCGGTACTTTCGGGATTTTTTTCTTCTTTTTAGTTTTGGAGGTAAATATAGTCTAGAAAATATTATTTATATTAAATAACACATATTGCGCATTCTGGCATGACAAGATAAGCATTGATTGCTTTAACACATAAAAATAGCATCACGACTGAGCCTCTTAAAGCAGGAGGCAGGCCAGTGCTGCGGAAACTGCAAAAGCTGTTTTACGATGTCATCCACTCTGGGAGAACTCCAAAAGCATGGAATAGAAGCGTGATGGTGCTCTACTTCAAAAAAAGGGATAAAACCCTGCTGAAGAACTATAGACCCATCTCGCTTTTGAGCCATGTTTACAAGCTGTTCTCGAGGGTTGTCTCAATTCGTCTATCAAGAAGACTCGACGAATTTCAGTCCCTCGAACAGGCCGGGTTTCGAAGCGGTTAAAGTCTATCCAACTGTGCAGAGGTGTAAGACAGGCAAGAAGGTGAACAGGTGAAGAGTTTCGGGGATATAACATCATATCCCCGAAACTCTTCACCAACGCGCTGGAAGACGTATTTAAGACTTTGCCTTGGGCTGGATGGGGCATAAACCTAAATGGCGAGTGCATCTCACACCTCCGGTTTGCAGACGATATCGTACTAATGGTGAAAACGCCGCAAGAACCACACTGGATGCTGAATGGCCTAGCAGATGCCTCTCGTCGGGTCGGCCTCGGCGTGAACTTTGACAAGACCAAGGTCATGGTTAATAGCCTTGTTATGCTGGAGCCGATCCTAGTACACGGTACCCCTCTCGAGATTGTTCAAAAATACAACTACCTCGGGTAAATAATGCCATTATTGGGTAGAAACAATCTGGAAAGTGAGGTTAAGAAGCGAATACAGCTGGGCAGCGTTTGGTAAACTTCCACGAGTCTTCTCATCGCAAATTTCACAGTGCCTAAAAACAATAGTTTTCAATCAGTGAGTCCTACCAATGATGACCTACGGTGCCGAGACGTGGACACTCACGTGGCTGGTCCACCAATTTAAAGTCGCTCAAAGAGTTCTGAAGGGATATGCTCGGAGTTTCTCTGAAATATCGCATTCGCAATGAAGTGATCAGACAGAGAACTAAAGTCACCGACATAGCTCAAGGAATTAGCTCTCTAAGTAGCAGTGGTCTGGCCACATCTGTAGGAAAACCGATGCTTGTTGGAGCAGAAGAGTTCTCGAGTGGACACCGCGACTCGGCAAAAATAGTGTTTGAAGTCTTGTGGCTAGATGGAGCGATGATCTGCGCAGGGTAGCCGGGAGAGAGTGGATGCGACGTGCCGCCGACAGGGCACATTGGCGCAAGTTGGGAGAGGCCAAAGTCCAGTAGGGGACGCAAATTAAAATACAGTTATAAATTCACTTTTGATAAAGTTGTACATATAACACATCAACGTATATCGTAGGCCGATTCTCCTAAATAGTATCTCCATTTTGGTCCTTATAATTAAACTTTCTTGTTCTCTTGGTAATGTGTCTTCAAAAAGATCATTGCATCACCTAATCGAGATCTAATTTTGTTACAAAAAAGGCCAGCTGAGGAGAAAATTCTTTCTGGCTCCACGCTTGTAGTTGGAATTGTGAGAGGTGTTCGTAAGCTTTGTAAGTACTTACCACATTTTGTCTTATAACGGAATAATGATCTACCACGTACCTACAGATACAACATTTTAATGAGAATATGGTTTTAGCTTGAATATTTTGTATAAAAAGAATAAATGCTGTTAATAGAAGATTAAAATCAAACAAATGATTATATAGTTAACATGATTCGTTATTTCCCGAAAATACCGAAAATCCCGGTTCTTATTCATTGAGAACCGGTTCTTTGACTACTATTAAAGAACCGGGAAATCCCGGGATTTTCGGTTCCGGGATTTCCCGGTTCTGAACCCTACGCAGTGGTTATTAAGGTTTTAGGGAAGGTTCATATCTGACGGAACATGCGTCGCGTATTATCGGTCGCGTAACATTTGGTTTAACCAAAAAATTTCGTATAGCCCTCTGGGTTGTGAAGGTCTGATGGCAGTCGCTTCACGTAAAATACTGACATTCCGCCATATCTGGTTAAACTGAAAACCGACCCCAAATAGACATGGGATAAAGGTTCGAAGTTGATAAATTTAAACCATAATATAAGCATTTAATATCAAAACTAAATTCACACTATAAATTCGAATAAATATCACACTCGACTTCAAAATACTGCATATAATATATACTCGTACTTCGCGTCATACGTTAACACTAAGTACATACAAGTGGCGCCCTCTAGCTTATTATTAACGAGCAACTCGGGAACTATTTCGCTATAATTTACACGCCTGCCTTCGCTCGCTTTATTAGGCATCTTTATTAACTAAAACTTTGTATACTTAAAATATGATTTATTTTTATAGACTAGGCTTTTAGTACGGCTTCGTTCGTGGCACTTCATTAAGAATTTAATTAATTTGTCGTCCTACAGTTTCTGGACTATAAAGTACTTTCGTAATAAACATTTTATTACGTGCTACGTTTTGTTTACGGTTTTGCTTGTAGTTTTATTGAAATTTATGTACAGGGTATCATAACTTGTTATGCATAGTTTAGTGTGTGTGTCCGTAGTTTGTAATACCCTAGATACAAGTTTCGAACTTAGTTAGGGGTCAGTTACTGTAATGAGATGATGGAGGGAATGATTATGTTATATTACTAAACAATGTGTTACTACAATCCGGAATTAAACCTGCAACTTCAGGCAAATACACATATCACTAACCAATAATTTGTTCCTACCAACTCAACTGAAATCTACTTTTTCGTTTCTACTTATTAAACTGTATTTCACTACAAATCGCGCGAGTGAAGTGTTGGCGCGATGCCAGGCGGCGCCGGGTGAAACTACTACCTCTATGTACCCTGGATTTACTCGACGAGTTACTTATAGTTTATGGTACATATGTGTAATACACACCGAAAGTTTGATATAGTTCGCGTCTGTGTATTGAACTGTATGTTTAATTAAAATGGAATGGGAAAATTTTGTTATACAACTAGCGGCGCCCCGCGGTTTGATCCATGTAGTTCCCGCTCCCGTGAGAATGCGGGGATAAAATTATGATAAAAACCTTCCTCTTGAATCACTCTATCTATTAAAGAAAACCGCATCAAAATCCGTTGCGTAGTTTTAAAGCTGTATGTGCTATATGCATACATAGGGACAGACAGCGGGAAGCGACTTTGTTTTATGCTATGTAATGATGAATGTCATTTTATGATTCTCCAATATTATTAAGCTATTGCATAGCTTCTATCGAGGGCCTTGAGCGCGGGGACCGAATCCAGAAATTCCGTAACGAAAAAAAACCTCACGTTTTTATTATTTTTTTATCGAAAACTTTTTTTTTGTAAATTTCCCAAAAAGTTTTTATAGTAATGTAGACAAAGTTTTTATTGTATGAAGTCCCAAGTACGACATCAAAATTTCTAAGGTTAGGATTGCAATACAAAAATAAAAAAAACAATTAGTTGATAAAATTGCTATGCAATAGCTTTACCGCGGCAGTCCCCGAGTGCCACACTTTTTTTTTTTATTTAGCCCCGCAGGTTCTATACATTTTCAGCCTTCATACTCTACTCTCTTCTGTATACATGGTCGTACATAAGACGCTGTACCGGGTGTAACCGACACGTCGTTAGCCCGGGTCATTAGTTAGCCGCAGGTGGACACCGTGCATTCATATCTATAAGTTTATGTACATGTACAAGGTACGGGGTACAGAAATATCTATACGTAGGAGTACCAAAATTATGTACCTAAGTATGCACGTCAGGTAATGAAAATATCTGAAAATCGTACCTATCGTAAATGAATATTTTTTGCACGCAATTAGATTTTTTTCCAATTTTGGTCCTTTAAGTGTGCTGCGATATTTTTTGGTTAAACCAACTGTTACTTTTCATTCATCATCAGCTCATATAATGTCCCCACCGAGGGGCTCGAGCCTACCCTGAATTAGGGTGATCAGGCCTTAGTCAACCACGCTGGCCAAGTGCGGGTTGGTCGACTTCACAATCCTGGAATTTCTTCCCAGGTGTGTGCAGGTTTCCTCACGATGTTTTCCTTCACCGTAAGAGCGTCGAAATTAACGTATAAGAAAACACATAGGTACGTGGCGGGACTGGTAGGGTTCGAACCAGGCACCTTCCGATCGGAAGTCAACGGCCATAACCCCTGCGCCACCGACACTCACTTTGTTACTTTTCATTACTTTACTCTAACTCCCCGTAACGAATATCACACATACTTACCATAAACGTTATTAACACAAGCAAAAATCGGCGTAATCACCATTACTACCAGCTTATCCATTGTGTTATGGTGATCTCAACATTATTCTCACTTTAGCTATGTATTAAAAAGCCAAACATGCATTACTTATCACGGAAATTGAACCCGAAACCTCAGACTTGCCACAAACCGCTCGAGGCGTAACCAAAAAGGTATAACTTCATATTTTTTACGTAAAAATTGTAAATATGTATTAATAATATCGTTTATTTTAAATTATTTTCTTACTTTTTAGTGCTGAAGTCGGTTTCTTATTAACTTTATTTACGTAAAAAAAACAAAGATACTTAACATTCAAATACATACTTATATATTTTTTACAATATAATCTATGCGACTAAATCCACAAAACCAATATCACCGTCAAACTATCACTTCAAAAAGCGTCTTACTCGAAACAATACTCGAACCCACACCCCTGGGTAGTCACTCCAGTAAGTGCCCACACAATGCATCACAATGCCGGAGCTTAGCTTTCGTACTGTAATGAGGACGGCTTTTAGAGGCTGCATTCCTTAAAGAGCACTCTCCGATATCGATGGATGTTTTAATACTGCGGTTCTTAGAAAACTATTCTTGTAATGTCACTGCAGCGTAAAGACCTCTCTTTTTAATTATTTTTTCAGATATTTGATGTTTTTAATGCATTTAGCAATAAAAAGTGAAGCGCTCATGGCCCAGTGCAACCCGCGGATCACTTGTGATCTGTGCGGTTTTTTCTATTAAGAATCCCTCAGACACAGACGCAAAGTCAGGTGCATTGTTCATCATTGAGATTAAGGAGCAGGATAGGGTTTTAATTTACAAAACAAGATACAAAGGTTTTTATATCTAGATGTCCCTCAGCAGAGGCTAAAGACCGATCTGTGCGGTTAACCTATGGCACCGTCATGACTGTGATGGGTCGTTACTAAAATGAATTTTAATTTCATGAGCGTTTCCGTGCTTCGGAGGGCACGTAAAACTTGTCGTACTAACATCATCGACAGTCGTTACGGGTAGTTAGAGCCCTCAAAAGTCTAACATTTATTTCAGCCCTCTGGGTTGTGAAGGTCTGATGGCAGTCGCTTCACGTAAAATACTGACATTCCGCCAAATCTGGTTAAACTGAAAACCGACCTCAAATAGACATGGGGTAAAGGTTCGGAAACGAAAGACTTCGAAATCCCTCAAATAGTCCCAGTACAAACCTCGTATAACATATTATTACATAACAGTCGTACATTCGCCGGGAGAGAGACCCGTCAGTCTAGTGACCGATATAGGTATCTGATAATATGAATGTAACACGAACATGTCGCACATAAATATACAGTGAGTCGTGTTTACTAGTGATACAACCCAGCTTTGTAAGGAATTGTATGTATATTGAAAGAAAAGAAATAAAGAAGTTTGGGTCAATAGATTTAAGAAAAAATGAAAATATTTACAACATAGTCGAAGTTTGTTTTTAAAATGTACGGACACAATTTTTTTGGTATCGAAACATTTTAAAACAAAGCAATTTAAAAAAACAATCTATAACTCACTAGTGAATAAAACGTGTCATTATTCAACTGTTTTTGCACAAATAAGAGGCCCTTTATGAGCAAGTGTGTTGAAAATAAATGTTTATAGGAGAGGCTATAAAATGAATCCGCTAGAACTACTAATCCGATTTCGAAAATAGGAGACCAATAGGCGAAAACACGTCTACCCTCTATTATAAGAAATATTTCTCCCACATCTGCATAAAATATCAAAAATAAAATTATAAAACTTAACAAGATGGTACTTGAAAGGAAGTAGTGAGTTCCGCCCGCCGGAAGTGACGTCGCCGGAAGCTGTCCCCGCGAGAGGGGACGGCTGAGGGGACGTACTGATAGTGGAGTATTAGAATCTTTATAATACTAGTAGTGCCCCGCGGTATCGCCCGCGTAGTTCCCGTTCCCGTGGGAATACGGGGATAAAATATAGCCTGGATAAATTAGCTTTCCATTAATGAAAGAATTTTTGTAATCGGTTCAGTAGTTTCGGAGCCTATTCGTTACAAACAAACAATTTTTTTCCTCTTTATAATATTAGTATAGATTGAAGAATAGTATGATAAAATAAATGTTCGTTAGTTTAAATAAGACAAGGAAATTAAATTTTATTTTTATTTAGTTTTCAAAACTTTATTTCTAAATGTCTGTCTGTCCCTCCGTGGTCTGTCCCTATGTATGCTTACATCTTTAAAACTACGCAACGGATTTTGAAGCGATTTTTTTAAATACACACATCAAAAGTGTCTAGGGATCAAGCATTTTTATGCGGATTTCTTGAGATTGAGATGTGGCTTTGTAATAAATTTATGATTTTATAAATTTATATGGATCCTTTTTGGTGCATTTCATAATTTGAATCAGGAACTGTGAATCAAATTCGAGTAAAAGAATAAAATCAGCTGTCAATATTTTCCCTATAAAAACATACAACGCATTGAAGACATTATTAGTGCTACTGTTTCCCTACTACTGATTAAAACCAACGTTATTATGGAGCGGCGACGTCATTTAAGCAGGGAAGAAATGCTCAGAGCCGTGGGAATGATAGAAGCTGGTTCCCGGCAACGTACTGTGGCTTTAGCTCTGAATACAAGTCAGAGTGTTATCAGTCGACTTTGGACACGTTACCGAAGCACTGGTACCGTGGCTGAGCGCCATGGAGGACGGTATCGCTGCACCACACGGAGACAAGACCGATACATTCAAATCTTAACTCGAAGAGCTCCAACAATAACCGCCATGATGTTAGCCGTGCGGCTTCATCACTCTTCAGGGAACTTAATTAGCGACCAAACAGTCAGAAACCGCTTGCATGAAGTGAACCTTCATTCCCGAAGACCGCTACGGGTACCACCTATAGCAATGCACAATCGTAGGATTCGATATCAATGGGCTCTTGAACACAGAAATTGGGCAGAAGAACAATGGCGTTTCGTGTGCTTTTCTGATGAGTCTCGTTTTGGTATGAGACCGGATACAAGACGTATACGACACTGGAGAACCCCTGGACGCCAACAGCGATTAAAATCCTGCCAGGAAGTCCATCCTTATAGTGGTGGAACCATCATGGTATGGGCGGGTATTTGGATCGGCGGAAGAACTGAGTTGATTTGGATCAGAGGCAACCTCAACGCTCAAATTTATGCTGAGACGATTGTATCAGACGTCATCGTTCCTCTACAAGTGCAAATCGGTCCCTTATTTCAGTTAATGCATGATAATGCACGACCGCACACCGCAAGAGTTGTAAGACAGACTCTCGCCGCAGCTAACATCAATGTCCTGCCCTGGCCTGCTCAGTCGCCAGACTTGAACCCGATTGAGCATGCATGGGATATGCTACAGAGAAGAGCTCTGCCGAATATGGAGAGTATCCAGTCGCAAGAAGACCTTTTTTTGTTGTTGCAACGAACATGGGCGGCCATTCCACAGCGTGATTTGGATGAACTCATTTTGAGTATGCCAAACCGATGTTCTTGTGTTGTTAGTGTTCGCGGTAGAAACACGGATTATTAATTGTTTAAGTTACCCAATAAAATTTTAAAGAAAACTGTTATTTCAGTCTTTTTTTCGAACTTTAATGTTAGTGGTTCAAATGTCAAAAATCCCTTTATTAGGAAAATGGCAAATTTCTTTATTAATGCAAAGGTGACTTGGTTTATCGTTACTGTGACAAACGAAAACACTTTATTTGATGAATCCTTAAAGAAAATTTTAATTAATATCAATCAGGAGAAAAGTTATTGCAAAAATATATGTTGATCCCTAGACACTTTTGATGTGTGTAGATAGAGTGATTCAAGAGGCTTTTAGTATAACTTTATCCCCGTATTCCCACGGGATTGGGAACTGCAGATCACAGCTTCATATAAATCTTACCACCTAATTTTCTCCCATGTAAGAAGTCCCCCCAAATTGAAAGTATCATGTAGCCCCTGATTAAGCCCCCGGGGGTCAGAGCGCTAAGGGATGGGACAGGGGTCAATTAGTGGTGACCTCAAGTGTTGATTAAAGTAGCTCGTTAGATTTGTGCTTGGACGAGGCAAATTCTTAATTTCTTCCTTTCTTTGTAGTTGCAACGTGGCTTTGTCTACGGAAAGACATTGCTTAGCCAATTTTTCACCCGGTACTCGAGCAAGAACCAAACTATTTTATTATTAAACAAAACGTACGTCATTATATATAACTATATAATACAACGGGATGTTTGTACGTACTTATTTAAGTCGAATCCCTCGACTAGTTTCAGCCACGTCCGGTGGCCATCATCAGGAGGATGAGTGCACTGCTCTGCACGCCGTCGGCACGGGCGTATCGCACTCATCCTCTTAATACCCTAGACTCGATAAGTGACGGTTTTTGTACTTTTTGATCTAGTCATATTATATGAAAAGCTTATTTTATAAACATGCTTTAAGGTAATAATTAAAGGAAATATTGTCATTTAAAAAATACTCAGAGAAAAACAATTAACAAAACAAAAACTTAAAAAATATATCAAGAAAACTGAACATATGTTTTCTGAATTTCACGTTTAGCATTAACTTCCATGCCTTCGAATTCTAGTAATTCGACCAATTTTTAAAATTTACGTACAAACATCCCGTTGTATTATATAGTTAAAAACCAAAGTACTCTCATTTTGTAAAGCTTTTAACCAGCTTTCGATATCTGTAACTATTTTCAATCCAAACAATGAGAGAGATAAAATAATAAGCATATTTAGGGTTACATACTAAGTATCACTGCATAGTATAAAACAAAGTCGCTTTCTCTGTCCCTATGTATGTTTACATCTTTAAAACTACGCAACGGATTTTAATGCGGTTTGTTTTAATAGACAGAGTGATTCAATAGGAAGGTTTTTAGCATAATTTTATTCCCACATTCCCACGGGATTGGGAACTACGCGGTTGAAACTGCGGGGCGCCGCTAGGTTAGTATAGATTATGATGTGCGTTCATTACCGGCGTCACTCCGGTCATCGTCCGTGACCGTGACACTACACACGACATGCATCAACAACTACATATTACATACATAGTGTGGAGAGTTATCATTATGTTATCATGAATATGTAACTATGTCGTGTCTAGTCAACGGCGGATCCAGGGGGTGGGTCATGGGGGTCATGACCCCCACCTGAGCCGGTCCCAGGACTTAGGTGGACCACTAATTGAAAATAATGATTTTATTTATAAAAAAAATTGTATGGTATACAGAGGCGCCAGAAGGTGGTCACATAGTCGTGGTCACATCAAGAACTTATAATTTAATTTTGATAACAATATACTTACCAGTTGTTTGGTAGAGGGTTAACCAAACGTGGTGAGCGTGTACCTGGGCCTACTTGGGAGTCCAAGCAAAACCCACGGACACTAGACAGTCTAGCGTCCGTAGGTTTTGCTTGGACTAGATGGCGGTGTGTGATGTTGGATAACTAAGTAACCTCAAGCTACCCCAATATCATAACATAACATAATCATTCCCTCCATCATCTCATTACAGTAACTGACCCCTAACTAAGTTCGTAACTTGTATCTAGGGTATCAGAAACTACGCACACACTCATTCACACACACCCAGACCGAGACAAACATTTGTGGTTTACACAAATATTCACCCCGCACGGGAATATCCGCTAGTTTTGCTTAGTATGGTACTAGGTGGTAATTTGAAATTTGTGTCCGATTTAGATAGGACTAGTAGCACCCCGCGGTTTCACCCGCTTAGTTCCCGTTCCCGTGGGAATACGGGGTTAAGTATATCTATATAAACGCCTATGTCACGCACTGATAAATTAGCTTTCCATTAGTGAAAGAGTTTTTGAAATCGGTTCAGTAGTTTCGGAGCCTATTCGTTACAAACAAACAAACAAATCTTTCTTCTTTATAATATTAGTGTAGATATTATGGAGGTTAATATGAGGTATTTATTTAACATCTCGCGATCAATTGGAGATAGTGATTAACGCGAGTGAAACCGGGGGACACCTACTCCTATTAATATTATACTAATCTCAAAATTCCCAAAAAGCTTCATCAACTACATACCTATATCCAATAACAAAGGCATTTTATCCCCGTATTCCCACGGGAACGGGAACTACGCGGGTAAAACAGCACAGCCCGTCTAGCTACTTGTAAGTTTCTTGTGCGTTCTCTCAAAGCGCAAACTATTTTTAGCCCAAACCAGTTTTTCTGTTTATAATAATAACGCGCACTACAATGTATGCAAAATATAAGAGGTTTTATAGTTATTGCTGGACCGAGTTCGATAATAAAATGCTTGATTTAGTTTTAAAATCTAAATATTATTGAAGATTTGGTCAAGGTCATGTAAATATTTTTTTCCTCGATGGCAGAGTGGTCGCCATGCCGGACTGCCATCCGTGAGGTTGCGGATTTGATTCCCGTGCGGGGTGAATATTTTTGTGTGAACCACAAATGTTTGTCTCGGTCTGGGTGTGTGTGAATGAGTGTGTTCGTAGTTTCTGATACCCTAGATACAAGTTACGGACTTAGTTAGGGGTCAGTTACTGTAATGAGATGATGGAGGGAATGATTATGTAAATAACTGTTTGGAGTGAGCATTGAACGTGTGAATTTTAAGTGTTTTATAAGCTAGGTCATTATGTAAAAAAAAAATATATTAAACAGCCTGTCTTGTAATTTATCTGTAAACTAGCGGCGCCCCGCGGTTTCACCCGCGTAGTTCCCGTTCCCGTTGGAATATGGGGACAAAATTATGGTAAAAACCTTCCCATTGAATCACTCTATGTATTAAAACAAACCACATCAAAATCCGTTGCGTAGTTTTAAAGATCTAAGCATACATAAGGACATAGGGACAGAGAAAGCGACTTTGTTTTATACTATGTAGTGATTGAGGTATGTAGGACACTGAAACGGGCAGTTTTCAGTAATTAGCCTCTCTAATTTTGAGCGTACTGCGATATTTTTAACCCCCGACGCAAAAAGAGGGGTGTTATAAGTTTGACGTGTCTGTGTGTGTGTGTGTATCTGTCTGTCTGTGGCATCATAGCTCCCGAACGAATGAACAGATTTCAATTTAGTTTGTTTGTATTAAAAGGGACTTACGTGCGAGTGTTCTTAGACATGTTTGATGAAAATCGGTTGACCCGTTTAAAAGTTATGGGGGTTTGAAAGTAATTGTGTTGGGGGTTTTTTAAATTTTTAATTTAATGTTATTTGATTAGACTTTTTAGAACTCCCCGTAACGACTGTCGATGATGTTAGTACGACAACCGGGACCTACGTCTAACAAAGACCAAAGACATTAAAAATGGAATAGACATTAGGCAATCTATCTTTTTTTTGTATTGAATAAGTTTCGAACCTACTGAACCGAATTTGAACAGCTGACTACAGAATTCCTTATAGCCAAAAGGGAAAACAATTAATTCCAAAATTCCCTGGGATTTTACGTATGCAAGCGTAGGACACTTTTAATCCCAAAATCCCTTGAAAACAACAGGACAAAGATTTTTACCACAGAATAATTAATAGTTAGTTGGTTTTACATAAAAAAACTATGTACAAATACTCGCCCATGAAATCAAAGTACCAGGCGTTCATAACCGCTGTGGAGGTGTGTACTCAGTCTCACCGGCCGTGAGGGGTCATCGACCGGCGGAACGCGCGGGTTCATTGCCGATTGTACGATCGACGAGTACAACTGACAGTGACAGCTCGGACATGTCAAATTGACCTTGGAATTAGTAAATGGTAGGTTGTATGTGAGTCATGTTTTGCATTTTTGTTCATTGTTATTTGTTAAGATGTTGTTGGGATGTTTAAATGTGTCTTAAAATGATTGTTCCTGGTTTTTTTAATACTAGTTGTGCCCAGCGGCTTCACCGGGGTGCGGAACTTTATCCCGAGGGAATTTTGGGATTAAAATGTGTCTCCTATGTGTTATTCCTAGTTATAAGGGACATGTGTTACAAATTTCATATCTAAGGGCTGATTTTTCCATCGCCAGATAACTTTGTTCGAGGAATAATTTTGAAATTTTGACAGTTATTTCATACAAAATCTGTCAAACGTCAATTTTATTCGTCAAATAAAAGTTATCGGGCGATGGAAAAATCGGCCCTTAATCGATACAGTAGTTTTTGCGTGAAAGAGTAACAAACATACAAACTTTCGCATTTATAATATTAGTAGGATGTACCTATTACTTCGCATTTATTCCTAATCTAGACTAGACCAATTTAGATTGAATTTGGAATAAATGATCCCTATTCCAATATTATCTAAAAAAAACGTGTGGCACTCGGGGACTGCCGCGGTAAAGCTATTGCATAGCAATCTTATCAACGAATTGTTTTTTTTTATTTTTGTATTGCAATCCTAACCTTAGACATTTTGATGTCGTACTTGGGACTTCATACAATAAAAACTTTGTCTACATTACTATAAAAACTTTTTCGAAAATTTTCAAAAAAAAAGTTTTCGATAAAAAAAAAAAAAACGTGAGGTTTTTTTTCGTTACGGAATTTCTGGATTCGGTCCCCGCGCTCAAGGCCCTCGATAGAAGCTATGCAATAGCTTAAAAATGCCAATTACAATTAAGAAAACCACAGGGCACACAAATTTTGATAAGAAAGTTTAAAGAGTTTCATAAATAATGCAATAGAATAGTTTTTTCTAAGTACTTTACAACGTTGCGAAAAGTTTATTCAATCTATAAATCATTACAATGATGGCGGCGCCAAATCTAGATCGATTGCGCCATGACAGCTTATAGGGATGTCGACTGGGTAAACAAAATGAAATTCTAATTAGTCCGTCAGATAAATTTCGAAAAAATATTAGACACGTATTTTTTTGTTTTATCGAATTGATAAAATAGTTATAACGCATTAAAGTTCAGGAGTGGGGGCTTGTGACGGTAATTCTTGGTAAAAAATGTATGTAGCTGTGACGTCACACGGGTTGTCTATGCACTATATCGTCTTAATTATTTGTTTGTATCAAAAAAGAGAAAATACGTGTCCAATATTTTTGCGAAATCTATCTGACGGACTAATTAGTTATTTTTTGTCGACATCCCTATTCCAATCGTTCTATATTCAAACAGAGTAGTGATGTGCAACACCCGCTGAATGGATAATCGACTAAATTAACCAAATAATCGATTATTTTTAGTCGATTGTTTACAACATGTTTTCAATAAGTTTATGTAGTTTTCTGTTTATTATAACAACAGTTTTCTATTTATTATTCTTGTTTCGTTTAGTTTATAGATATTGAGTTTTATCGTTGTTTCAGAGATTATATTCATATTATGTGTTTGATATATTTTTATGTAGTTGCTAGAGTTTGTACGCTTAGAACTATTAAAGTACGCAAAGGATTTTAATGCGGTTTTCAGTAATAGATAGAGATATTACAGATTGATCGTATCCTTTTCTTGATTGTAGGAAACATGAGAGAGCAGTTTTTGCTCTGCGGTGGCGTCTCACTTTATATTGCCTAGATTTATAAACTAGCTAAAAGCGTGGCTTTGTGTGGGCTCGCGAGGTTTTTCTTAGTAATTCTATGTTTTATAGTAAGAAAGTAAGAAAATGCTTTAATTGTTGAAATCGCGCGATACCACAAAGGTACCTTACCTATGTTAGACCAACAGAAATTTGTTTATGTCCAATGTCCGCCACAGCTTTATCTAACGTCAAGCCTTGTGACTTGTGAATTGTGATTACGAAAGCTTATTGTATTATTTCCTGGAACATTAAGTATTTCCACTTTTCCAATATTTAGTTATGGGTGGTTTCGGACTCAACCATTATTAACGTATGACGTTGTATGAGAATAATTTTCATATCGAACCATTGTCACTCGTGAGTGCGTGGCATTTAATCGGGAGGATAAATAAAAGAAAAATTTTCATAAAAAATATACTCGTATTCGTTTAAAAAAAAAGAAACAATCAAAACCAAAACTGCCATCTTCATACATCAATATTCACTATCAGAAAGTTTGGAAAGTCTTGTTTAGTTTAGAGTCATCAAGTTTTCTGTGCCGGCGGCGGTCAAAATTGGAAGCTCCTATTGTCATGTTGACTATCCGTGCGGTCCAAATTGCGCTTTTTCGCGCTTACGGAGTGAAGTGATCGAATTCAACGTATTTGCACCAACGATAGTAATGGGACGTCATCAGTGACGTCATTAAGGTGTGCAAACGCTGCTCATGGAAAATAGGTTGTGCAGTGTGTGCACAAATGTCAAACTCAAAATTTGACGTTTCAGAATTTGATTTATTTTAGTTTTTTTATTAAACATTTATGTTTAAAATGGTTAAATATTGCATTCTCATCGATTACTAATTACAACAACTGTTTTCTGAATCTTGCAATTCGAAATGCCGAGTACGTAACTCTAATTTTGATATTTTTGCACACACGTACGCACACAATCCTGGTCCGATTAGATAGCGCGCAAACAGCGCACATAGCGCATTAGCGCACATATTAATTTTGGTTCACGCGTGTGCACTGTTGGTAGCGTTTGTAATGTTTTTATAATTCTGAACGCGCTTTATATTTCTAAGGTCACCCTTACCACTCAAAACTGATTCCATGGAATTGTGTATACACTAGTTTTAGCCACATACGTAAGGCCTTCATTGATAAATAGTTGAGGGATTGGACTAAAATCGGATGGGTACGTAACATGTACGGACACACGGATAACCCTTAAAAAAATGTATTTACTTTGTAAAAACTGTACTTATAATGATCATTGTATTTAAAATCGCAAGTTTACACCAGCCCAACAAAGTGATATCTTGATGGAAGTTGATCTCTTGGTCACGATATCCAATTTGAGTAGGTACACTGTAATAACTGGGTGAACTTGCGCTATTAATTGCTCTTCGACGAATTTTAATTTCTTTAAAACGTTAGTTTGTGGTTCTGAAACCATACTATTGTCTAAACAAAGTCCGTTGTTTTCGATGTGCAAATCAATCCAAAGGAGATGACATGAATTACCACGAACACAATTAGATTCTAGGTACATCTCGATGTCTTCTCTGGCTTTCCTTTACATCGACCATCAAAGAACGGTTAATTTCGTGTCCGAGGAGGCCAGTTAACGTGCGTTTTTGTGGCAGTTTATGGTAACGATTACACTAATCTCTTAATCTTATTAAACTTTCCTTTAACTTTTATTACAGAGATTTTTATTTTTTTTACGGGGGGGCTCTGCCCCCCCAACACCCCGTTTTTCTTTTTCTCTCTCTAACTTCAGACATAATTTTCCCACAAGGTGAGCATTGTGCCACGAACACAATTACATACATTCTACATCTCGAGGTCTTCCCTGACTTTCTCTTAAATATTCCATTAGAGAACGGTTAATTTAGCGTTCTAGGAGGCTAGTTGCCCGCTCGTGGCCCAGTGAACAATTGTGATCTGTGCGGTTAAGCATCGGCTGGCACCGTCGTGACTGTGATGGGTCATTACCAAAAATACTTTTAATTTCATGAGCGTTTCCGTGCTTCGGAGGGCACGTAAAGCCATCGCTACCCGCTGCCGTACTAACATCTTCGATAGTCGTTACGGGTAGTTAGAGCCCTCAAAAGTCTAACATTTGGTTTAACCAAAAAATTTCGTATAGCCCTCTGGGCTGTGAAGGTCTGATGACAGTCACTTCACGTAAAATATGTCCAGTATTTTCTCTTTTTATTTTCCGCCAAATCTGGTTAAACTGAAAACCGACCCCAAATAGACATGGGATAAAGGTTCCGAAAAGAGAAGAGGAGGCTAGTTAACGTGCGTTTTGTGGCATTTTACTATAACAACTATTATCATTTCGAAATCAGTGTTAATTTTATTCATTATATTAAACTTTCTTTTTATTTCTATCATAGAGATGTTTGTTTTTTTTAACGGGGGGGCTCTGCCCCCCCAACCCCCCGTTTTTCTTTTTTCTCTCTTATTTTTGACATATTTTTGGCACAAAGTGAGCATTGTGCCACGAACACAATTACTACATCTTCTCTTACATCGTCCATCAAAGAACGATTAATTTCGCGTAACGTATGTTTTTGCGGCATTTTACTATAACAACTATTATCATTTCGGAATCAGTGTTCAAACTTTCTTTTAATTTCTATCATAGAGATGTTTGTTTTTTCTTAACGGGGGGGCTCCGCCCCCCCAACCCCCCGTTTTTCTTTTTTCTCTCGGCCTCCTTCGATGCCACATTTTTTTAAACCGATGAAATTGTAAACAGAATCAATTTCACAATGTACAAATCCATTTCTTTTTATTTCGATTTTTTTACGGCATTAGAAACATGAAACCTTCATGCTCGAAACTGGATATCAACGCCATCTATTGTGTGCCGAATGACACTAAGTCGTAATCGTTTGACATTTAAATGTCATTTTAACCCCTATAACCCGGCTAATTTGAGAAGTATTTTTTGTTAATATGTTTATATGTAATCAATGTATATTATTAATAGACGTGTTGTATTACGCATCCATTTTTTTCTCGAAATTTAAAATTTGTTTGCAAAATTGTTAAAACCTTTTTCTTTATTTCATTTACAAAATGATATAAAAACCATTTTCTGCACATCTAGACATGAATTGAAATAACTCTGTTAAATATCAAATCTGTAGGTGCTCTAGTTTTTCCGTAATATGTACCACAAAACTGTAAAAACTGTTGAATTAGGAGGGCTTCGCTTCGCTCGCCCTAATTATTGATAAGCATAAGACACATGTATCACCAAAACCTCTATTTCATTTAAACCACATATCAAAGTTTTATAAAAACTCTTATTTTTATTGAAACCATTCCTTGTAATCGCTCGCAGAGATAATGACCCTGTAACAATAGGGTGTGACGTCACGAGCCACAGACAATGATCTCTGGGAAAATTGAGACTATAGACAAGTAGAGCAACCGAAAACGTGTAGATGGATATAGAATTTTATAGAGAGCTAATATAAAATGAAGTCGCTTCCGTTGTCTGTCCACTTAGATCTTTTACTACGCAATGGATTTCAATGCAGTTTTCAGTAGTTAATAGAGTTATTAAATAGCAAGGTTTATATGTAGTACTAGTGGCGCCCCACGGTTTCACCCGCGTTGTTCCCACTCCCGTGAGAATGCAGGAATAAAATTGCCAAAAACTTTCCTCTTGAATCACTATATCTATTCAAAACCGCATCAAAATCCGTCGTGTAGTTTCAAAGATGTAAGCATACATAGGGACAGACAGACAGCGACATTGTTTTACAGTTTGTAGTGATTATAAAGTTGTTCCATCTATCCATTTCCATGTATTCTACACATTACGTACAAAAAAATATTACTAATTGTACCGTCTGTGCGTCTGAAGGTCGCGGGTGACACGCACTGTCATTATTACATATTTACATTTTTCTTATAAAGTTGTAAAGAAAGTGAATTTTTCCCGCGCTCGTTACTTCAAAAAAATGTAGTCTAGTAGTAGTAATCTTGGCCCAGTTTTGTTAGCTTTGAAACTGCTGGTCCGATTTGTATAGAGTTTTTTAGTATTGGATTTTGGCATGATAAAATATTGAGCCAAGTACTTAAACGTTTTAATTTCATTGTTGTAAGTTTTGTTTTTAACCCGCGACGCAAAAAGAGGGGTGTTATAAGTTTGACGTGTGTTTGTGTGTGTGTGTGTGTGTGTGTGTGTGTGTGTGTGTGTGTGTGTGTGTGTGTGTGTGTGTGTGTGTGTGTGTGTGTATCTGTCTTTCTGTGGCATCATAGCTCCCGAACGGATGAACCGATTTCAATTTTGTATTAAAGGGGACTTACGTGCGAGTGTTCTTAGACATGTTTGATGAAAATCGGTTGACCCGTTTAAAAGTTATGGGGGTTTGAAAAAGTAATTGTGTTGGGGGTTTTTTAAATTTTATTGTAAGCATCGATGACGTAGTTTTGAAATAAATTTATGACTTAAAATCATTTATTGCCACATAAAGGAGACATAATATTAAATTTAAAGTAGAAAGCCAAAATAAATGTAACAATAGGATCCCTCGGCCATCAGCTGTTGCTGTACTGAGGTCGGGATCTCAGTACAGCGCCGGTTTTCAGACGGACCCTGCTCTCTCATACAATCATTCCCTCCATCATCTCATTACAGTAACTGACCCCTAAGTTCGTAACTTGTATCTAGGGTATCAGAAACTACGCACACACTCATTCACACCGAGATAAACATTTGTGGATCATACAAATATTCACCCCGCACGGGAATCGAACCCGCAACATGAGATGTTAGATGAGAGTTTTAAGGTTTTTGAGTTTCATTCGGTAGGTATCTGTTTGGAATCCTGCATATTATTATATTATAACATGTTATGTCTCTGCGTCGCACCGACCATCAAAACCGTTAAATAATCCCAAGAGAATAGAAAATTAAATTTACCAATAGTTCACTTACTGACGCCGATGGCTTAGCGGTAACAAGTCCGCATTCTCCAAACAATGGTTCAATATTTCATGAACCGACTGCACCGTAAAGGTGGGTAATGCTCTTACCGCTATTGTCATGGTACATACCTGAAAACAAAATAAATAAATGTTATAAAGTTTGAAATAGCTAATTGTTAGAACTAACAGTTACTTTAAAATATTATCTAGAAATGTAAGTAAATAATATTCAACTGTTCTTTTGTTCGTCAAAAGTACAGTTTTAAATATGACTAGCTTTTGCCTGCGACTTCGTCTAGGTGGAATAATGACTTCCGGCAGAATTTGGGGTTTTCTCCCCTAGGGAGGAATTTCCAAAAATCAAAAAACAAACACACGTGCCAAATTTAAGCTCTCTACACAACACAGCTGACAACGATAAGTAATTTTTTGGTTAAACCAAATGTTAGACTTGAGGGCTCTAACTGCCCGTAACGACTGTCGATGATGTTAGTACGACAGCCGTGATACCAAAATTCCCTAGAACATAGGAGACGTAGACATTTTAGTCATTTTATTCAGGATAGGAGTAAGTATCGGTTTTGTTTAAATTCATGATCATCCAGCTCATATAAGTATAGGTGCTGGGCCCCGATTCTCTAAACTATTAAGCTGTGATAATGCTACTCAAATGTATTTTAATATCAACATTATGGCCGTTTTTTTATCATTTGTTGTCATTTTGGTATTCTCTTAGTGAAAACTACTTCGCTGACTCAATGGCTCCATAAAACTTAGATGGTTGTCATGGAAACAGTATTCTGACGTTTATTTGACAAAAAAAAATTTGGATTTTTATATGCAACAAAGAACACTGAGACACCATAGCCATATGAATAAATTTTAGCAGAATACCAAATGTCTGACACTCTCGTTATGGTGCCTCAATATCACCATATTGTCTGATCAATAATGTCAAATTGCAGACTTAGGCCGCAGGTTTCCACACAATATAATCCTTTACCTTAAGAACGTTCAATAAACGTACATAATTATATGAATTCCAAAATCGAAAACAAATTGGTAAATGACGAGCATCGAACCAGGTACCTTCCGAATAAAGTAAAATGCCTACAATACTACAACACAGCTATATGAAGAACTACTATTAGGGCTGATTATTCCATCGCCAGATAACTTTATTCGACGAATAATTTTGAAATTTTGACATTTATTTCATACAAAATCTGTCAAACGTCAATTTTATTCGTCGAATAAAAGTATGCAATAAAAGTACTCATAAAATGAAGTTATAACACAGAAAAAGTCGCAGAACGAAGCTATGTTACCGTTTTATCAGCACCCCAAAGGTGTAATAATGAGCCGCCAGGTAATAGCCGCGAGTGACGCGTCACAGAATTATATTAAATTCCTGTTCGTTTGATGCGAATACCAACAACGAGAATATGTCGAATTTTTACAATATGTCGGACCGGAAGGTTTCTCTCTTTGTAGACCTGTAGTTATTTGTGTTGGTATGATTGTGCTTTTCTTTTTTATAGAAAACTAGCGGCGCCCCGCGGTTTCACCCGCGTAGTTCCCGTTCCCGTAGGAATATGGGGATAAAATTGCTAATAACCTTCCCACTGAACCACTCTATGTACTAAAACAAACCGCATCACAATCCGTTGCGTAGTTTTAAAGATCTAAGCATACATAGGGACAGAGGGACAGAGAAAGCGACTTTGTTTTATACTATGTAGTGATTATACTTACCTAAATTGTGCCTACTACGGTATCATCCACGTTAATACGTGTGGTTTGAGAGGCCTTACCTTGCCGTAACACATCAATAAAATAAATTGAATTTCGAATTTGATTTCTTAATACAGATAAATTAACAATACAAGTATGTAATTGAAACGTAGAGTTAGATTTCAAGATAGCGCATTAAATTCATTACTTTTTTATATTAAAATTAATTAAATCTTATAGCTGCGACATCTATTTGACCATTTTGTGGAACCACTCTGTCTATTGCTGAAAACCGCAATAAAATCCGTTTCGTAGTAATAAAGTTATTAATAGATAGAGAAAAGTTTATGTGTATAATTAATTAAACACGCTTGAAACCGCAGTGCAAACCTAGTTTTTGACGTGAAACGTCTTTAAAATCGCGCCGAAACATACGGGTACCAGGTTTAAAAAGGACCGTAACGAAAAGGTCTATATCATCGTACCTTAATAATTAAAAAACTATTAGTCTTAGAAACAAAATGTGGTGTGAATATTTCACTTATACATATAGTCAGCTCGCTGTAATGACATTGAATTTTCTTGTTTTCATTTCAATCTTTTACTTTAAAAGCGATTCGCTAACATAGACGTTTCACGTTAAAACCAACGGCCGTGTGCCCCGGCACAGCCCCACCCGAACACACATTAAATTCGGCATTACTCCAAAAAAATCGACTAAAACCTCAACTCGACTATTACACTCCACATATGTAAACTTAATTAAAAATATCTCCGTCTCATGTCTCACCTGAACTCGATTAATTAAACGTTTACTTGAAGAGATCTCATTAGAGAGACTGTGAATGTAAGTAACGATGGTTTTAGTCGACTAAGAAATCGTAAATCGACTGAAGTTCTTTATTCGTTTTGTAATCGACTAAACTGTGGAAGAGTGGTTTATTATGTGTTTACTTCTGTGTTAATTTATTTGATTAGGTTCTTGTTTGTGACTTTTCCTGACTTTTTCATTTTAAAATACACACTGTTTATTTTTATCAAAATTAGTTTAACAATAAATAAAACTAATCCTTATTATCATTAACGTACATAATATAAAACAAAGTCGCTTCCCGCTTTCTATCCGTCTCTATGTATGCTCACATGGTTACAACGGATTTTGATGCGGTTTTTTTTGATTGATAGAGTGATTCAAGAGGAAGGTTTTTAGCATAATTATATCCTCGCATTCTCATGGGAGCGGGAACTACGTGGGTAAAACCGCGGGGCGCTGCTAGTATTTATTACAAAGAAAAGTGAAAGTTCAAATACTTAACTATAATTAAAATCAGTTTAAACCTTATCTAAACAAACAAACAATAAAAGTGAAATAAAAACCACATGACTTCAAAGAATGTTTAACTTGACCGGCATCGAACCCGGAACCCCCAGTACAGACGGCGGTAACCCGACCACAGACGATATTAAATTATATTAATAGTCTATGGATGTTCAAGTGTCTATTGAACGGTTTATTTTTATACTCCAGTTCGAAAAGAGGGGGTTTATTATATTTGGCGGTGTGGATTAATGTCTATCTATGAAAGTTATGAGTAAAATTCAATGCGTAATTCTGTAAAATTTTGCTAATGTGAGCCCAATTTATAAAAATTAAATCTGTAGATAATATACATTTAAAATGTTGACTTCAACTGGGATTTGAAGCCAGGACCGTGCCGTGCCGTGGCGCTGCGCTGCTCTAACCGAGTTGAGGCTATATTTTAGATGCTGAAATCGTCAATGTTATATTGTCTTGATGTCAGCTATTAGTACCTACATCGTTGTCCAATGTTTACCTACAATAGCTCAGTTTCTCGTGGGCGTAGCGTGGTTTTATATACTAGCTTTAGCCTTCCTCGAAAAATGAAATATCCAATACTGAAAGAATTTTACAATTCATAAGAAGAACCAATAAATAGCTAACCAGACAAACAAACGCTTACGATTTATAATATGAGTATAGATAATAATGGTATGCAGTAAAAAGAATGAGAAATGTACTATTTATTTATAAAACATAACAAATAAATATAAAACATTTCTTATTTGTAAACATCGATAAAAGTCCAACACATTACATTCGCATAACGATTAATCGAACATGTGTAAAATCGGATATACATTTTTAGTCGATTATTTTAATTCTGGCAGCGCCCCGCGGTTTCACCCGCGTTAAATTATGCCAAAAACCTTCCTCTTGAATCACTCTATCTATTAAAACAAACCGCTTCAAAATCCGTTGCGTAGTTTTAAAGATCTAAGCATACATAGGGACAGAGAAAGCGACTTTGTTTTATACTATGTAGTGATTTGTAAAATCGAATATAAATATTTAGTCGATTATCTTAATAATCGATAAGTTTGTCAACACTAGTGACAGGTGTGAGGCGCGAAAAAAGTATAACTTTTTAATTTTAAAATTTGAACACATTTCAGTTTTTATATGATTTTTGTTGGCAAATAATATGTTCCGTCAATTTGTTGTCGTAATTTTATTATTAAATTACTACCTGATAAATGGTTGTTGTAGTTTAGTCTGTCTCATGCCAAGTCGTAGATTCGATTTCATTGACGTCAAACTTTCGTGCTAGGTATATTGATTTGGGTGCGTTTTTACTCTAGTATAGAACTCTAGATATCTTACGTTTAAAATGATAACATAACACAACATAATCATTCCCTCTATGATCTCTTTACAGTAACTGACCACTCACTAACCAAGTTCAAAACTTGTATCTATCTAGATCACAAACTACGCACACACTCATTCACTCACACCCAGACCGCCGACCGACCGACCCCGCGCGGGAATCGAACCCGCTACCATACGGATGGCAGTCCTGCATGGTGACCACTCTGTCATTGAAGTCATCAACTAATAACTGACTGACTGATCAACACTGAACTCCTACTATTGGCTGCTATATAGGGACATGATAATTTCCTTATTCATGACATTATGGTAGTTTTTATCCTAAAATTACTCTCGGATTACGACTCGGATTTTAATTAACGAGGGTAAAACCCTTAAACAGTCCATTCTCTAAGGTAAAACTGCACGAATGCAATAAAATCATAGATAATATAATTACAACCTTTGATAATAATTTAATTAATAAATCGATCGACTTTCATCGACTGTCCCATCTCTATCCTAAGTGCCTTTGACGTCTTAGATAATCTACTATATGTAGAGAGAATCCTGGTCGTGATCCTTATTCTATGTTTGACGTTGTCACTTCACGACTGTCAATGCGACATTGACAGTTGTAGGTCAGGGCCGTGTCACCCGGCGGCGGGAGTGAACCATTGACATATAACATGGACATCGCATGTTTGACTATAGAAAAAATAGTTATAGAAGTATGAGGCTTATCGACGCCAAAGTTATAAAAATATAGCCGTCTCTTTTTAACGTTCATAATTTTGCGTAAGGGAAAAAGGACAACAGTATTTCTGACAGTTACTATAATAGCCATCTGTCATTCTTAGTCTCATTGAAATACCTACTCGTGGCCATATTCGCCATATTATTTTCTAGCTATAACAAAAGGATTTACAACTTACTTAGTGATGGGCAATGAAACATCGTGACCACAGACTATAAACTATCGATATTTTAAATAAAACGTTATTTAAACACTTATTCAAGTACGTTTTAATTTTGGTGTTTATTTTTATTTCATAAACTTTATTTACATTTTGTGCATATATGATCTTAAATAATAGTGAGTAAGTATATAAAGTCCAATTTTCAGATTCTCATGTAGTATACCATAAGAAACCATGGATTTGAGGTTTGCTCTTGAGAATATCTGTATTCATATTGAAATATTCGTTTAATTGAATGCCTAACGTTTGTAATTAAATAAAACCCAATTAAATGTTACATCAGTATCGATTATAGTACGAAACGTCGATAATTTCTATCGTCATTTTTATATCCCGGCAACTAGAGTATAATGAATAAAAGTTTGATATATAGGGTGGCCCAAATAAAACAGTCAGTGGGGGGAAGTATAAAACTATAAGAGATACAAAGATTTGTTCTTAGGAACCATGTCATCCATTTTAGTTAAAATGAAAATTGCATTCAAAGATTTAGAAAAATACTATAACTCACTAAAGGAATCGAACCCGGAAGTTTTGAAAAAAATATTTTTAATTATTTGTAACTAGAACGAACGGCCGTATATACAAACTATTGCATTTTGTATCTTGAAATGGTGAATTTGTGTTGAAATGGGATATTAACTGGGAAGGAACTTTAATGATGTCTTGGCGAGTTTTGTACCAAACTATTTCATTTAAAAACAATGCATTTTAATGAATTTAGATATGATGTTTCTTAGTAACATTTACTTACTGCTAAAGATGTACACAATCCATTTCTAGTTTAAAATAATGAACATTAAATTTTTAAAAATTTCCGGGTTCGATTCTCAAAGAGAGTAATAGTTTTTTTTTCTAAATCTATGAATGCACTTTTTTTTTACTAAAATCGAGGACATGGATCCTAAAAACAAATCTTTGTATATCTTATAGTTTTATACTTCCCCTTACTGAGCGTTCTATTTGGGCCACTCTGTATGTCACAATGATCAAGCTATATTTTACAAACTATCTATAATGTTCTTTTACAGTAAGACCTATTTATAAAACTTAAAATTAATCAAAGTAAGAAAACATACTTACAATCTATTATCGATGTTATTTTTCAGACATATCGATAGGGACTGCACTATTAGCCGCCATTTTTCGCTCTCAGTGAAGTATAGGTATACACGTTTTTTTCGTAGGTATGCCCCGTCCATGTTATATGTCAATGGAGTGAACATGGAATTACCTCGATTTGAAACCAACATGGCTTCTTACGGATTATTGGTAATTTTTTGAGTAAGAAGATTAGTCCCAGGTCTCAGTATTATTTTCCTGACTTATTTTAACAGCCCGGGTTTTGAATTCGGATAATTACAGATAGACCTAAATTGTTCCTTATTTACGGGTAAATTTAACTGTATTGCAGTGGTCCCAGTGGTCCCACCGCGGGCGAGTGAGCGATGAACTATCGGCGAGTCTCATCTCTTCCGTTTACACGGAATGAACATTCACTGTCCTTTTCTTGGGCGAGAAACTGCGGGACCAATGCCTAAATCTACCACCGATTGGAGAATTAGGTACGGTACATCAGACAAGAAGAATCGACCAACACTGACTATTTTTACTATATTCCATGTTTTATAACATTAGTTCAAACTATAAGATTCATACAAACACCTACCACAGTATATAATATCAATAAAAATAAATAACTCGAAAGTAAACCAATGTAGTAGTATATAAAAATTCCTTAAGACGCTCATAGCTGAATGATGTTTACGCGTGGTAGTAAACACACCGCGGTGTTTATGTTTTAAATTAATACGAATCGCTGGTTAGTGTTTACGAGGTAACTTCAATGGGGAATAGCAATTATAGAAATATAGAGGCAGTCCTGGAAAATTATAAATTTTATTAAAAAACATACCGAGTGGTGTAGTTGGTAGTGACTGTGACCCTGCCTGCTATACCGACCTAGGTATAATTTTAATTACACAACATAACATAATCATTCCCTCCATCATCTCATTATAGTACCTGACCCCTAACTAAGTTCGTAACTTGTATCTAGGGTATCAGAAACTACGCACACACTGACCACACACACACCCAGACCGAGTCAAACGTGGTTCACACAAATATTCACCCCGCACGGGAATCGAACCCGCATCCTTACGGATTAGGGTTCAGAACCGGGAAATCCCGGAACCGAAAATCCCGGGATTTCCCGGTTCTTTAATAGTAGTCAAAGAACCGGTTCTCAATGAATAAGAACCGGGAATTTCGGTATTTTCGGGAAATAACGAATTATGTTAACTATATAATCATTTGTTTGATTTTAATCTTCTATTAACAGCATTTATTCTTTCCATACAAAATATTCAAGCTAAAACCATATTCTCATTAAAATGTTGTATCTGTAGGTGCGTGGTAGATCATTATTCCATCATAAGACAAAATGTGGTACTTAAAAAGCGTACGAACACCTTCTCACAATTGCAACTACTAGCGTAGAGCCAGAAAAAAATTTCTCCTCAGCTGGCCTTTTTTGTAACAGAATTAGATCTCGATTAGGTGATGCAACTTTAGATGCAATGATCTTTTTGAAGACACATTACCAAGAGTACAAGAAAGTTTAATTATAAGGACCAAAATGGAGATACTATTTAGGAGAATCGGCCTACGATATACGTTAATGTCTTATGTGTACAACATTATCAAAAGTGAATTTATAACTGTATTTTAATCATCAACAGCCTGTTTACGTCCACTACTGGACTTAGGCCTCTCCCAACTTGCGCCAATGTGCCCGTCGGCGGCACGTCGCATCCACTCTCTCCCGGCTACCCTGCGCAGATCATCGCTCCATCTAGCCACAGGTCCAACACTACTTTTGCCGAGTGGCGGTGTCCACTCGAGAACTCTTCTGCTCCAACAACCATCGGTTCTCCTACAGATGTGGCCAGCCCACTGCCACTTCAGAGAGCTAATTCCTTGAGCTATGTCGGTGACTTTAGTTCTCTGTTTGATTACTTCATTCATTGCGAATGCGATATTTCAGAGAAACTCCGAGCATAACTCTCTTCAGAACTCTTTGAGTGAATTTAATTTGGTGGAACAGCCACGTGAGTGTCCACGTCTCGGCACCGTAGGTCACCATTGGTAGGACGCACTGATTGAAAACTATTGTTTTTAGGCACTGTGAAATATGCGATGAGAAATCAAATTCGAAACCCGGCCTGTTCGAGGGGCTGAAATTCGTCGAGTCTTCTTAATAGACGAATTGAGACAACCCTCGAGAACAGCTTGTAAACATGGCTCAAAAGCGAGATGGGTCTATAGTTCTTCAGCAGGGTTTTATCCCTTTTTTTGAAGTAGAGCACCATCACGCTTCTGTTCTATGCTTTTGGAGTTATCCCGGAGAGATGACATCGTAAAACAGCTTTTGCAGTTTCCGCAGCACTGGCCTGCCTCCTGCTTTAAGAGGCTCAGTCGTGATGCTATTTTAATGTGTTGCTTATCTTGTCATGCCAGAATGCGCAATATGTGTAATTTAATATAAATAATATTTTAGACTATATTTACCTCCAAAACTAAATAGAAGAAAAAAATCCCGAAAGTACCGAAAATCCCGGGAAATCCCGGTTCTGATTAGTACTGGTACCGAAAATCCCGGTTCTGTTATTTATACCGGTTCTCGATACCCTATTACGGATGGCAGTCCGGCATGGTGACCACTCTGTCATTTAGTTCAATCAACGCACTTAAATCGGGGACCGAACCCGTAACTCTCAATCAGTCCAGTACGATCACTCGTCTTGTATCGTCAAATGAATCCAATTAATACTCAATACTCAATTTTGATTGCTCACCACAATAACAAGATACAAGTTATTGTGGACCCTGTTAGGGCACACGCAAATAGAAAACAATTTAGTTAGAAATTTACAATAGGTACTAAAGTATAAATAATAAATAAAAAAAAACTTAAATATTACACATTAAAATGAATACATAGACAAAATAAAATGTTGAAATTAAATAATTTAATAGTTATTTATGGTACAAGCGAGGTAAGTTGGTGATTACTTCCGAGGCGCTATTGAGGCCCGAGCCGGCAGGCGAGGGTCTGAAGATAGCCGAGGATAGTAATCATCAATACACGCGTGTACCATACAACGTTTTTCAACACATTTGCGAAGAAATTATCATTTTTCGCTAATAAATAAACAGTTTTTCTATTCGCGCGCATCCAACACAACAATGGTGATCGGCCAAAGACTAAAAGAAAATACTTATTGAAAAAAAACGAATGAATGAATGAATGGAATCGACCATAGACCTACCAAAAGTAAGGCAACATAGTTGAAGTTTGTTTTTAAAATGTATGGACACGTTTTTTTTTGGTATCGAAACTGTTTTAAAACTAAACAATTTAAAAAATAAAACTATAACTCACTAGTGAATCAAGCGTGTCATTATTCAACTGTTTTTGCACAAATAAGAGCCCCTTTATGAGCAAGTGTGTTGAAATAGTTATTTATGGTACAAGCGAGGTAAGTTGGTGATTACTTCCGATGCGCTATTGAGGCCCGAGCCGTCAGGCGAGGGTCTGAAGATAGCCGAGGATAGTAATCATCAATACTCGCGTGTACCATACAACGTTTTTCAACACATTTGCGAAGAAATTATCATTTTTCGCTAATAAACAAACAGTTTTTCTATTCGCGCTCATCCAACACAACTATGATGATCCGCCATAGATTAAAAGAGTATACTTATTAAACAAAAAATCGAATGAATGAATGAATGGAATCGACCATAGACCTACCAAAAGTAAGGCAACATAGTTGAAGTTTGTTTTTAAAATGTATGGACACGATTTTTTTTGGTACCGAAACTTTTTTTAAACAATTTAAAAAAACAATCTATAACTCACTAGTGAATCAAGCGTGTCATTATTCAACTGTTTTTGCACAAATATGAGCCCCTTTATGAGCAAGTGTGTTGAAAATATGTTTTTTAAAGTTATACATTAATATAACAAACACAAGAAAATCTTCTTGAATTATAAAATAAAAACAAAATTTAGAACTTTTTTCTTTTTTTAAATAAGTAACAAAACATTTAAAAATTAAAATCTTAAAAAGAGAAAAATTAGATTAGACTTTGCTCCGCGACACGTTATTATTGTTTGAGCTCATTGATGTACAACAACATAAGATATACATTCAGGGTCTCAAAACGGTAACCGACAAATGAGTGCACAGTGCGCTCATTTCAGATAGTATTTTTAACCCCCGACGCAAAAAGAGGGGTGTTATAAGTTTGTCGTGTCTGTGTGCGTGTGTGTATCTGTCTGTCTGTGGCATCATAGCTCCCGAACGGATGAACCGATTTCTTAGTTTTTTTTTTGTATTAAAGGGGACTTACGTGCGAGTGTTCTTAGATATGATTGATGAAAATCGGTTGACCCGTTTCAAAGTTATGGGGGTTTGAAAGTAATTGTGTTGGGGGTTTTTTAAATTTTTAATTTAATGTTATTCAACTTTAACCTATTTGCCTAAGGTTGAATTTGCAATAAAGTATGTTTGATAGACGATCTAGGTGACAAGAGTAGTCACCATGCCGGACTGTCGGTTGAGGTTTCGATTCCCGTGCGGGGTGAATATTTGTGTGAACCACAAATGTTTATCTCGGTCTGTGTGTGTGTGTGTAAATGAGTGTGTCCGTAGTTTCTGATACCCTAGATACAAGTTACGGACTTAGTTGGGGGTCAGTTACTGTAATGAGATGATGTAGTGACTGATTATGTATAGTACAACGATAATTTCATTCATTTATTTTTACAGTTTTGAGTGTTAGCGCGAGCGTATGTTGGCACGCAGGCGACGCACGCAGGCCGCGCAGGGCAGAGCAAAGCAGATTTTGTGTTCTATGAAACGTCGCAAAAGAGAGAGACAGACACATGTCTGCGTCGCACGTGCCTGCTCTGCCCTGCGTGGCCTGCGTCGCCTGCGTGTCAACATCATAGAGGTATTATACATAGAGCAGGGGAGCCAGGTCTCCAGTTGTCCCTCGGTTAGAAAGAGAGCGGCGATCGCGGTTATTCGTTTAACGACTCAAATGTTTGTACAATAATAGGGGACCGCGATCTTCTCTCTCGTTCTAACGATAGGACGTTTCCGCTTACAGGCAGCCGTATGCCTTCCCTGCTCTATGTGTACCTTAACTCTATGGTCAACATACGCGAAGCCTTACATTTGTTCTAGATTGTGCATCTCGGTTGTACATGAATGTATTGTGGTCGATGGCACAGATCGTGTTACAACAACAGTCGACTGATACTGTTTACGGTTTACAACAAATACATATTTGTTACGCGTCTGTGGTGTAGTGGTATGTGTGTCTGTTAAGGCTAGGGTCCTCACGGGTCCTGGGTGTAATTCCTGGATAGAGCGATGTAAGCATACCTATGTTTGTTATTTTCTAAAATGTGATTGCGTCTATCCCTGTTCATTAGACTAATATCATCAGATAGAGAGGTTTTTGGTTTGCAGTGGGATATTACAAAATTATACGTAACCTTACCAGTTGTAATCCCCGTGTAGTCTGGGGGTCCTGGTGTCTGGGGGGCAACCAGAAAACACCAGATATGGCACCAAAACACATAAGGATAGGGGGCCCCAGAACCGTAGCTGATGCCCAAACAAATATACCTTGTTGAACATAGCCAGGAGTGTTAGCTGACCTATTTTTTCTTCGTCAAATTCCACTGTAGCTACAGCCCTGGGGGCCCGAAGGCTTGGATTGCCTAGGGCATCATGAAGTCTTAATACGTCACTGATTAGAAGAAAATGGGAAAGAATAAGTAATTCAAAATTATTATTTTTGTTGTTTGTCATCCATTGTTCTCCCTAAATCTACTGTTTATAGGATCATCCTTACTAATACTATAAATGCGAAAGTAACTCTGTCTGTCTGTTACCTTTTCACGGCTAAACTACTGAACCGATTGACTTGAAATTTGGTACAGGGGTAGCGTATGGTCCGGGAAAGGACATAAGCTATGTTTTATCCCGAAATTCCTGCAGGAACGGGAACTACGCGGGTGAAACCGCGGGGCACAGCTAGTTCGATTTATATTTGGGTTAAGAAGCAATGACAAACATGCATAGTAGTCTATGCAAGCAAGCCTTCATACATACAGACTTTTGAACAAACAGACTAACTTACTCATTTAAATGCTTCACCCTCCAAGAATGTGTATCGGCCATGACAAAGACAAACACACAAATACTACATTAAATATGAAACATGTAGTATGTATGTATGTCTATAAACTAATGAGATGACATAATTATGTATCCAATAATATTTACATTAAGATCAAGCGTAATATTGTTTGTGTTAATAAGTTAATCTCTGGAAATACGGTTTAACTCAAAAACACTTGATACGTAGCGGGAATCGAACCAGCGCCTTCCAAATAACATATCATAATCATTCCCTCCATCACCTCATTACAGTAACTGACCCCTAACTAAGTCCGTAACTTGTATCTAGGGTATCAGAAACTACGAACACACTCATTCACACACACCCAGACCGAGACAAACATTTGGTGGTTCACACAAATATTCACCCCGCACGGGAATCGAAAAACAAAAAAGTCAAAGGTCAACCACTACGTCTTCGTTAACGTCTCTAAGCGGGTTACTAGTGAAAGTATTTTTCACGAAGTTTTCATTGATTTACTTTGACGAGACGAACAGAAAGTCATTTATTGAATAGAAAAAAGAGATTTCGCCGATTGTTCTCGTCTGACGTAATTCCCCAATCGATGGTAGATTCAGAAAGTGATTACGGAATGAGAAAAATATTGCTATTTTATTTTTATTTCTATAATTTGTTTATTGAGTAACTAGCAGCGCCCGGCAGTTTCCCCCGCGTAGTTTCCGTTCCCGTGAGAATCATCATCATCATATCGGCCTTATCGTGCTCCATTCTTGAAGATAGGCCTCTTCCCTTCTTTTCCATTCCTGGCGGTCTTGTGCCCGTCTCATCCAGTCATGACCTCCGTGTCGTCTGATATCGTCCACCCAACGTATAGGCGGTCTTCCTCGCCCGCGGGTGTTCGCTCTGGGTCTCCACTCCAGGACTCTTCTGGTCCAGCGTGTCGCGTCCATTCGAGCTATATGACCTGCCCACGACCACTTCTTCGCTGCTATGGTATTCATCAAGTCTCTCACTTTGGTTTTACTTCGAATCCACTCATTCCGTTTCCGGTCGCGCAGTGTGATACCAAGCATCGCTCTCTCCATGCCTCTTTGCGCTACTCTAAACTTCTCAGCAGATTTCTTCGTGAGAGTCATGGTCTCTACACCATACGTGAACACGGGCATGACACATTGCTCGAATACCTTAACTTTAAGGTGTAGTGGTAGTTTACCACGAAGGAACAGTTTGTTTGCGCCGAATGCTGCCCAGGCTTGTGCGATCCTACGGTCTACTTCCGCCGTTTGGTTCTCATAGCCCAACGTAATTTTATGACCAAGGTATATGTACTCAGTTACCGTTTCCACTGGTAACTGGTGGTGTATAATGTCTGCCATGTTAGTCATAATTTTCGTTTTCCTTTGGTTCATTATGAGGCCTGCTTTCGAAGATTCGGTTTTGAGATCCTCTATCATAGACAGCATATCTTCAACATTGTCTGAAATGAGAACCAGGTCGTCCGCGAATCGCAAGTTGGAGAGTCTTTCCCCATCTACGACTATTCCTTTGCTTTCCCATTTCATCTGTCTGAATATGTATTCCAAGGCGAGTGTGAAAAGTTTTGGCGAAATTGTGTCACCTTGTCTAACTCCTCTTTCAAGTTTGAATTTGTTAGTTTTCCTGTGGAGGGCGACACAAGCTGTAGAATTCGCATGGAGGTGGCTCAGCATTTGGATATATCTTTCGTCTATTCGGCAGCTTGTCAGTGCATGTTCTACCACCCACCATTCAATGGAGTCAAAGGCTTTTTCGTAGTCGATAAAAGTTAGAATAAGTGGTTTCCTGTATTCGTTACACTTTTCGATAACAGTTTTGAGTGTCTGTAAATGATCGTTAGTGCTAAATCCTGACCGGAAACCTGCTTGTTCTCGTGGTTGGTAGAAATCTAGTTTCTTTTCCAACCTGTTGACTATGACTCTAGTGAATAGCTTGTAGAGGTGCGACAGTAGACTTATTGGCCTATAGTTATCCAATTTCTTTATGTCTCCCTTCTTGTGAATAAGAGTAATGACGGCGTTATTCCAGGTAGATGGGACCTTGGTTTCTATTAAACATTTTGTGAAAAGTATTGCAAGTGCGTCCCATAGAGATTTTATATTAATTTTCAGCATCTCTGGCAGTACTCCGTCTTCCCCTGGGGCACGTTGGTTCTTCATCTGGTGGATTGCAGAGATTATCTCTTCAGGTATTATATCGGGCATTTCTTCGGATCCCACATTTTGTACAGGTCGTCGTGTTGTACTTTGCTGGTTGGTATGCAAGAAAGGGATTTTGCTGGTGTAGAGAGTCCGATAGAAATTTTCCGTAATTGTTACGAGTTGGTCACGATCGGTGATGACTTCATTCCTGTCATTGAGAAGCTTGAAAATTTGTTTTCTTCCCTTGCCAATCTGCATCCTTAGAACTCTACGGCTATTGTTCCTTTCAATTGCTCTTTGTATAAGGTAATTGTTGTGTTCTTCCAAGTCGGTACGCACAAACTTCCTTATATCTTTTTTCAGTTCCCTGTACTCAGAAGTGTCAGATTTTCCCTGGCTTTGCATTTCTCTCCTCTGTTCCATCATTTGAAGTGTGTTTGATCTTAATATGTGTGCTTTGTTCTGGATCGCTGGCGGCTGTATATTTGTCAAACTTTCAGTAATTGCACTAACAATGTTGCTGTTGATCTCATCTACCGTCATTTCGTTGATGTTATTTGTATAAAGCTCTTTGTTCTCAACAGCACTTATATACAGGTCGGTATTCGCCCGTAATGCAGCGACTTTCATGTGATGTGGTATATGCTTTTTCTTGACCAAATTTGTTCTATGGGATCGGACGTTGAAGAAGACATCAGCTCTTACCGATCTGTGGTCACTCCCTGTACCAAATCTGTTCAATACAGTGACGTCTCTTACTGTTTCCCTTTTATCAGTGATTATGTAGTCGTATTCACTTTTGTGTATCCCGTTCGGGTGTCTCCAGGTCCATTTTCTTTGTGCCTTCTTCTGAAAGAATGAGTTCATGGCATATAGTGACTTTGATTGGAGGAAGTTGAGAAGCATTTGTCCTCTTGGATTTCTATTGTCTAAACCATGATTGCCAATGCTAGTTTCACCTTCTGCTTCCTTCTCACCAATGCGGGCATTAAAGTCTCCCATTATCACTGTGTATGAAGTTTTAATAGTATCTATCAGGCGCCCTAGGTCTTCATAGAACTCTTCTGCTGTTTCATCTGGATGGTCTGCAGTTGGAGCATAGGCTTGAATAACTTTCAGCTTATGCATCTTCGTTACTCTGAGTGTCAAGTATGCCAGTCTATCAGAGATACTGTTGATTTCAATTAATTGGTCTTTTATGTTTTTGTTGATAAGAAAGCCGATACCTCCTACACCTGGTTGTGGGCCTTCGCGGTAGTAGAAAAGGTGTTCTGAATTTAAAGTTATTAGTTCCTCGCCATTTCGTCTTATTTCATTAAGTCCTAGAACGTTCCAATTAATCTTCTCTAGTTCCGTCTCTAGCTCCACTAGTCTATCATCAGACGACAACGACTGGATGTTGTATGTCATTAATTTTAGTTTGGTATAGCAGTTAGTCAACTCCCAGGGATTACTTTTCGCACCCCTGCCCCGTATCACCCGGCCACTGCTTGGACCAGGGATTGACGTAGCGCTGGGAACTCGGGGTCGATTTGTTGTTGTTTCAGTCATGGTTTGTTAGGGAAGGGTTTTAGCTATAATCACCACGTCAGCCACGACGGGTTGGTGATCGCAGTGCTGCGGCCGGTTGTGATGGCTTCCATCGTCGCCCGCAGGTTCATTTCTGGGTGACCGTACTTCTCCCCGCGAGATCCGCTCCTCCAGATACTGACAGGCTGCTTCCCTCTGCCAGGGCAACACATATTTAATGGCGGTGTTTGTTCGCCATGTCATAAGGTCGTCATCGAGACTTTTGTGTCATTTCGAGGAAGTACCTGTGCCACCAAATACTCCAACACTCCCTGGTAACCTTACCGCCTCTGGTCCGGGACTGCTTATTCGGGTTTCCCCTTATTCGCAGCTGTCCTACATACTATAGGACGTTTCACTATCCGCCACCTGTGACCCGGTAGGTAGCTGAGGCTCGCCCCTACTCCCGTGAGAATGCGGGGATAAAATTATGCTAAAATCCTCTGGAATCACTCTATTTTTTAAAACAAACCGCTTCAAAATCCGTTGCGTAGTTTTAAAGATGTAAGCATATATAGGGACGGACAGCAGGTAGCGACTTTGTTTTATACTATGTAGTGATAGTGAAGTAATTTTAATTATTCTTTAAAGTATAATTTTTAACATAAATAAACATATTATGTAGGTAGACTACTGCTCCCGCACATTACCTCAGGGAGCAGGGGGCATCTGAAAATCAGCGCTTTTCGAGACTCCGGTCTCGGATAAGAATCAGCTGAGATGTCACCCTATTGCTACGACTTATCTACATACATACTCGTATTATTAATTACTTATACTATTTGTAAGATTTATCTATGTGTTTTAGTAGCAATAAAGATTTTTTTAATTTTTTTATTTATAGTATGAAAACTATAGATAACAAAGTTTATAATTAGCACCGCGACAATGATCGTCACAAAATGTAAAACAAAATACAACCACGACAAAAATCCGTTTAAGTGTTTTATTTCAATGTGTAGTGTTCGTGTTAATCAAAGATATCAATATGATGTATTTTAATAAAAAAAGGTAAATCGTTGACAATATTAAAGAACATGTTTTCACTGACAACTCCCTCTCTTAAGAAAACTCTCCCTCTCTTACTCTCTCTCGCCATCTCTCTCTGTCTCGAAATATAGCGAGTAAACCCTCAAAACACAGCTAGTAAACAACAAAATGTTCATTTCATTTTATGTTTTCTCATTAAATAACTTAATTAAAAGCGTTTTGTACACAAGCACAAAACCGCAAGACTTACTAGATGATACATTCTAATTTTAAATTAGCCTTTCACATTAAATATCTTCTATACAAATAATTAAAGTTAAAGTGTCTGTTTGTAAGTTAATATTAACAACTTCTACACTAATATTATAAAGAGGAAAGATTTCATTGTTTGTTTGTAACGAATAGGCTCCGAAACTATTCAAAAATTCTTTTACTAATGGAGAGCTAATTTATCAGTGCGTGACATAGGCTATATTTTATCCCCGTATTCCCACGGGAACGGAAACTACGCGGGTGAAACCGCGGGGTGCTACTAGTGCGTTATAAAAGTACAAACCGCAACAAAATCCGTTGCGTAGTTTTAAAATCTAAGCACACATAGGGACAGACAGAGAGGGACATGGGGACGACTTTGTTTTATACTATGTAGTGATATTAAAACAAAATAAAAATTGTTCTTTTGTGTAAAGTGTGTGCAGAATTCCTCACGATGTTTTCCTTTACCGTAAAGCGTCGAGTTAACGTACTTACTTTACTTATTAAGCGAATAGAGTGTCAGTCAACAGACACAATAACAAATCATAATAAAATATTATCTCGAATACATTGATTTGTATACTTACAACAAAAATCAACTTTTCAAACACAAAATTATATTGACGGCTCTTTTCACTATCTATAAGTAATATTATAAGAGAATAACTTATGCTAATTTATTATAGAAATTACGGGATCAGAACCAACGCGGCGGAAACCGCGAGGCACAGCTATCATTTTCCTGAACCATGCGAAAGCTTTCGATACAGTGACCAACATCATTACATATTAAATTTCACATCTGTTCCATCATACAAACTTAAACTTAACTCGTCTATTGTTTGTCTTGCCTCTCTCTCCCGCGTATAATATTTCATACAAATTGTAGTAAGTGCGAGAGAGATAGCTTGATATCCTGTTAGCTAGTAGGCGGGTTGCCCCAGGGGAGCGTGTTCAAGCCGCTATTGTTCCTTGTATACGGGGTGATTTTGATATCATTGGCATTTTTAAAAAAGACTAATTTTTAAACATTTTACGTATGACACAAATAAATATTAGACTAATGAAAAATACGACGACCTAGATGGCAGAGTGGTCACCATGCCAAACTGCCATCCATAAAGTTGCGAGTTCGATGCCCGCGCGGGGTAAATATTTGTGTGAATCACAAATGTTTATCTCGGTCTGGGTCTGATACCCTAGATACAAGTTACGAACTTAGTTAGGGGTCAGTTACTGTAATGAGATGATGGAGGGAATGATTTTATTTTGAATTTTGGCATTCTTATCTAAATATATACTAAGATTTTACGATACTTAAGGAGAGAAGCCGCGGGGCACAGTTAGTCACCCTCTAAAGCGTGAATCTGAGTCAGTGGAGTTGTTTTTCAGAGTATTGTCAATGATCGCAGACCGTACTCTGTGGTGACCTAATTAGGGAGAACATTAATAAGGAGGCTTCTAGGCTATGATTATGAACTACAGTTGGTTGTAAAGTAATTGAGATTTTGTTTGCGAATTTTTGTTTGTAGCTACTGTTGATGTTAATGTAGGTGCTAAATATTCTTTTTAACCCCCGACGCAAAAAGAGGGGTGTTATAAGTTTGACGTGTCTGTGTGTATGTGTGTATCTGTCTATCTGTGGCATCATAGCTCCCGAACGGATGAACCGATTTTAATTTAGTTTTTTTGTATTAAAGGGGACTTACGTGCGAGTGTTCTTAGACATGTTTGATGAAAATCGGTAGACCCGTTTAAAAGTTATGGGGGTTTGAAAGTAATTGTGTCGGGGGTTTTTTACATTTTTAATTTAATGTTTTTTATGTCTGATTGCTGTAGGAGAGAGGCCGGTGTCTTGAATTTAGCGGGCAGCGGAGCGGGAGTGGGAGCGGATCGGGAGCGGAGCGGGCAGCGCAGATCCATTCTGAAACCAGCGGGCAAGCAGCGGGCAGATCGAACGGCTGGGTTATTCCTGTCTGATCCCCCGTACCTGATACCCCATAACGGATACCGTTTAATTATATATTTTTCAACACACTTGCTCATAAAGGGGCTCTTATTTGTGCAAAAACAGTTGAATAATGACACGCTTGATTCACTAGTGAGTCATAGATTTTTTTTTTTAATTGTTTAGTATTAAAAAAGTTTCGATACCAAAAAAAAACATGTCCATACATTTTAAAAACAAACTTCAACTATGTTGCCTTACTTTTGGTAGGTCTATGGTCGATTCCATTCATTCATTCATTCGATTTTTTTTTAATAAGTATATTCTTTTAGTCTTTGGCCGAACACCATTGTTGTGTTGGATGCGCGCGAATAGAAAAACTGTTTATTTAATAGCGAAAAATGATAATTTCTTCGCAAATGTGTTGAAAAACGTTGTATGGTACTCGCGTGTATTGATGATTACTATCCTCGGCTATCTTCAGACCCTCGCCTGACGGCTCGGGCCTCAATAGCGCCTCGGAAGTAATCACCAACTTACCTCGCTTGTACCATAAATAACTATTTTTCTTTACCGGTCTGATCCCCGATCATGTTTAGATTTTTAACCGATTTCCAGAAAGGAGGCTATGCCATCCTGTAGAACAAACAACCCAAGCGGGCAAAGGTTCGTTTACGGCCGTCTCGAGTTATAATTGTGTAGTTTATTTTTCTAATAGTTAATTTCTTTAAGGCTTGGCACCGACTTCACACTTATCAATAGGTAGCACATACACAAAGGTATTAGCATCGCATAAGAGGTGTATATAAATATTTATTGTTTTACTAGCGGTGCCCCGCGGTTTCACCCGCGTAGTTCCCGTTCCCGTTAGAATATGGGAATAAAATTATACCGAAAACCTTCCCACTGAATCACTCTATCTATTAAAACAAACCGCATAAAAATCCGTTGCGTAGTTTTAAAGATGTAAGCATACATAGGGACAGAGAAAGCGACTTTGTTTTATACTATGTAGTGATACTTATCAGTTTTTGAAGTCGGTTTTTTTATAACTTTAGTACGATATTTTAAAAAAAAATTAGATATTGTAATAAATATACGTACTTAAAAGTACTTAAATTTTTTTTAAGTAAGTATGATGAAGAAAGAATTGTTTACCAAAAGAAAATTGTTTCTCGGAATCCTTAAAAAGTAAAATAATAAACAACTTTTTCTGTTTTGAACTTCAAAAGGAACAAACGGAACCCTTATGAGATCACTTTCAATTGAGTTAAAGGGGTCGAATGAAAGTCAAGGCACAAGCATGAACATACGTACTTATTTAAGTCGAATCCCTCGACTAGTTGGTGGTGGCCATCATCAGGAGGATGAGTGCGATACGCCTGCGACAGCGTCTCGCTCTGCACGGTGCAGAGTGAGACGCCGCCGGCGCGGGCGTATCTCCTGATGATGGCCACCGGACGTGGCTGGATAATGACGTACGTTTCGTTTAATAATAAAATAATCGTTCATTCCCTACATCATCTCATTATAGTAACTAACCCCTAAGAACTAAGTTCGTGACTTGTATCTAGGGTATCAGAAACTACGCACACACTCATTCACACACACACCCAGACCGAGACAAACATTTGTGGTTCACACAAATATTCACCCGCAACCTTACGGATGGCAGTCCGGCATGGTGACCACTCTGCCATCGAGGTCACAAGCGTTTGTAATACTTTTGAATCAAAATTTTCGCCTCAGCCGGGACTTGAACCTGGAACCATGCTGACTCGTAACACTGTTTTTTATTATATTTATGATATCAATAGTTCTCCTGCTAATGTCTACTTTGTACTAACCCTTTGTCTAATTTTTTTTGCCTCGTACTAGGATTGAACCCGCACCCCTCAGATTGGCTATCATATTGTTCCCAACTATTTTGAAGGGTAAAGAACTCCATACTACTAATTTTATCCTTTGTATTGTCAGTCAGTCATTTACATCCTACTAATATTATAAAGCCGAATGTTTGTGAGTTTGGATGTTTGTTCCATTTTCACGCAAAAACTACAGTATCGATTTAGATTAAATTTGGTACAGATGTTCCTCATGCCTCGGAATAACACATAGGATTTTTTATCCCGAAACTCCCATGGGATTGTGTATAAGTAATCGTATGTTTTATTGTAACTTTTTGTAGTCACAAATCCTACCAATAGATGGCACTGTTACTTAATTTTTTAACACACGATGGTGAATTGTGCAGAGATTGTATGATACTACGAGCTACGCCTTCTCACGGGAGCGGGTACTACGCGGGTAAAACCGCGGGGCGCTGCTAGTAATTAATATTGTTATATAATCTCGTGTGAGTCACTCTCAAATGTCAGAGGTGACGAACAAAGAGTGTTTGTTAGTTTGTGTGTACTCGGTTTGACCCGCGGGCTCACCTGTATTGTTATTTAGATGCGTACGTCTATATTAAGATGATAAAAACTTTTGTATTTTTGTTTTAAGTACTTATGTTGACAATACGAGTATACTTATTTAGTATCGTCCATTGTCATTTTCGATACTTTGGGGAAGAAAATACACCCACAAGAATTGCTCCTATTTCATACAACACAAGTAAACCCGCAGACAAAAACCTAGTAACAACACAGCTCAATTCAATAGGTAACCTGTTCGTGACTGCGCGTTGCCGCTCCGTGCGCAGGAGCGTGCGCGGAGCGGCAACGTCGCGCGCCAGGTGTCTGTAGGGGCGCCAGCCCTCGCCGCCCCTACTACGGGTATTACAAGTCGAATTAGTTTAAAAATTAAAAAAGGAGTTTAGAAAAAGGATTTTGAACAATAAAAAAAAGAATAATGGCCTGCCTAAAAGCTGAAGAGTTTGTATAATTGTTTGTTTGTTTGTTTGTTGAACGCGATAATCTCAGGAACTACTGGTCCGATTTGAAAAATTCTTTCCGTGTTAGATAGCCCATTTATCGAGGATGACTATCTTGAGGCTTATCCACGTATTCCCACGGGAACGGGAACTACAGGGATAAAACCGCGGGGTGCTGCTAGTGTTTTATACGCAAAAAAGATCTCAGTTTTAAAACTAATTAAATTGGCGAAAGTAGAGTGGTATTGATTAGATCGCAATGAACCCCTTGGTAGGGTGTCGCCGGACGCCGGACGGGCCCTACATGGGAATACACATAGCTAAGTACGTCAGTCAAACAGTTCTTACTTTACATTTCATTGCAACTAATGATGGACACAGTATACTTTAAAATAATTCAAGTATTTGTACACAAATAATAATATGTTAGTTTGTAAGTTAATGAATAAACATAATAAAAAAAACCCCAACACAACTACTTTCAAACCCCCATAACTTTTAAACGGGTCAACCGATTTTCATCAAACATGTCTAAGAACACTTGAACGTAAGTCCCCTTTAACAGAAAAAAAAACTAAATTGAAATCGGTTCATCCGTTCGGGAGCTATGATGCCACAGACAGACAGATACACACACACATACACAGACACGTCAAACTTATAACACTCCTCTTTTTGCGTCGGGGGTTAAAAATACACGATTTTTTAATTATTTATGAACTCTGAATAACATGTTATTTAATGTTTGAATATAATTTATGTATGTTTTAGAGCTGGTCACCAAATCAGGCCACCAAGAGTTCGATTCCCGTGCGAGATTAATATTGGTGTGATCCAAAAATGTTTATCTGCCTGTGTGTATTATAAATTGAGGTAAGTATTTCAATCACCCCAAGAAACTTGTAGAAATTCATTTGATTTATCAATTCTCCTCGTCAAGAAAAATCTAATCTATCAAACTGTCTGGAGAGCCCGCGTCTCCCGTAGGCTCTCCAGAGAGCTTGATAGACTTTAAAAACGATTATAAAATCGAACCATCGACAATTTCTGTATCGAATAACGAGTTTATTCGATTGTTACTCGAGTCCGTCTCGATTACTGGACGATAATCGGATTGGGATACTGTATCGATTGTTACGTCGAGATATGTATACTCGTTAGTGGTTTTAAGAAAAAATAAATTTTCAAATTGTTTTGTAATTTATGGAGATACTAGCTTTTGCCCCCACCTTCGTCCGCGTGATAATGACTTCCGTCATACAAACTTTCATCCCCTATTTTATCCCCTTGGGGGTAGAATTAATCAAAATCCTTTCTTAGCGGATGCCTATGTACATCTACCTGCATGCCAAATTTCAGCCCGATCCGTCGGTTTGGTCCACTTTTGTAACTGATCTTTCATAACCAGCTATGAACACGGTTTTTTTTTCTTTTTTTCATAACCAGCTTCGAAAACAGAAATAAAATTGTCCTTTTCATAACCAAGTTTCATAACCAGCTACGAAAGGAGACTTTTTTTCCATTTTCAAACCTGGTTATTAATTAAGAAAATTTTATCCACTTTCATAGCTGTCTTTCGTAACCAGTTAGTAAAATATAGAGGAGAAAACTCACTTTTCATTAACGAAATTATTATTAACAGAATTAAACTCATCCAGTGGTTTGGGCTGTGCATTGGTAGATCACTATGTCAGTCAGTCACCTTTGAGTTAAGTATACAAAATATATTTGTACTAGCTTTTGCCCGCGACTTCGCAGAATTTGGGATTTACCCCCTTTTCTCCCCCTAGGGGGTAATTTCCAAAATTCCTCTCTTAGTGGTAGCCTACTCCCCCCAACAAACACACGTGCCAAACAGCTCTCTACGACCAGTAGTTTCGGGTGTGCGTTGTCAGTCAGTCAGTACATCACTCTGTAACGGAAGAGTTTTATACATATAGAAAATATCTATTTCAAATCAAATCAAACCAAAAATCATTTATTCAATTAAGGCCCCAATTAGGCGCTTATGAACATCACTGAATCTACCACCGATTCGGAATTACATCAGCTGAGAAGAATCGGCAAGAAACTCGGGCTGGTATTTTTTTTAATAAAATACAAATGTCACTTATAACTAACTAGCTGTGCCCCGCGGTTTCACCCGCGTAGTTCCCGATCCCGTGGGAATTTCGGGATAAAACATAGCCTATGTTCTTTCCCGGATCATAAGCTACCCCTGTACAAAATTTCAAGTCAATCGGTTCAGTAGTTTAGCCGTGAAAAGGTAACAGACAGACAGACAGACAGACAGACAGAGTTACTTTCGCATTTATAATATTAGTTAGGATTTCTTCGCAAGTGTGTTGAAAAACGTTGTATGGTACACGCGTGTATTGATGATTACTATCCTCGGCTATCTTCAGACCCTCGCTTGACGGCTCGGGCCTCAATAGCGCCTCGGAAGTAATCACCAACTTACCTCGCTTGTACCATAAATAACTATTATTTCATAAAGTAAGATTTATCTATTGACTCCATAAAGATTTAAATTTAAATAGTTACAATGTGAGTCCATTAGTAGTGGGCCGTTCGTGAGGTGCACGCACCGTCCGTCCGCTGCGCTATCCTTCCTACACCGCGCAACGATACGGTTTTTGTAGAGTATAAGTACTTGGATAGTACGGAATGATTTACTCGTAGTTCCGTGATATAGTAATTTCATAGTAATATTGTTAGTTTACAGGAAAATATGTTGAAACTTAGACCACAATTAAACTTATATAATTATGTAGTAGGTAGGCAAATAAGTAGCTAACATTGAGTAGAGTAGTTTCCTGGGTAAACAAAATGAAATAAGTCCGTCAGATAGATTTCGAAAAATTATTAGACACATATTTTTTTGTTTCATCAAATTAATAAAACTGACTTAGTTATAACGCATTAAAGTTCAGGAGTGGGGGCTTGTGACGTCAACTGTTGCTTAAAATTGCAGCAACCTGTGACGTTTCACGAGTTTTCGATGCACTGTATCGTCTTAATTACTTGTTTACATGGAAAATTATTTGGTAATCTATAAGACGGACTCAGTATCTAATATTTTTTTTAGTCAACTGCCCTATTCCGAATTGAGGAGAAACAAAATGGCTGTTGCTAGCCGTCCGCTAGAATGGACGTTTAATATAATGTCAATCGTTCACTAGCCGGATGAATAAGATTATATTAGTCGTCCGCAAACTTTTTAATTTCAAATATGAATTAAATATGAAGTGTTTTGGCATTAATTTCATATTGCATAGTAAAATAAACCCTTCGTTCACTAGTCGTCCAGTAATTCGGACGAGTAAAATAATTTTATTCGTCCGAATTACTGGACGACTATACACTTCGATAGAAAATCATGAAAGTAATCTTCAATACTGCAACGCAAATAAAATCTATATCTACTAAGTCATAAAATCAATAAGAAAAACTACAATTCCAGTGGAATGAAAATGACTGTTCGCGTATTTCTTTGTTTGTTTTAATTAACTGTTTGTTTATGTTTGTGATAGTGAGTGAGTGGGTGAACGTACGCTCCGTATCGACGTGAGGAATGAGAATAAATTATTGTCACTGAGTGGCAAAGTAGGGTAAAACTACCTGTTAGCCGGCCACTACCCGTTATCGGCCACCTGGCACTTTTTGTTAAATAATTAAAAATATATTAATCTTATCTTTTCTAACTTAGTGTCTTTCGATTCCTGCAAACTTCACCTATTTATTAGCTAACGGCATATTCCTAAAAGTGGAAAATTGAGCCCCCAATCGCAATTTAAAATTTTGATGTGAGGATTTACGTAAAATTTAGCAAAAAACATAGCATGTAGATTTATTTTCAAAGCTAAGTTTTAAAGTGTTACTATAGTTCAATTGCTGAAAATTTTGGGCTGTGTGTTTAGTAAATGTTTAAATTTCATATTCAAATACTAAAACTCATCAAGGTTTCATCAATTTTGAGATTTTTGGAGGCCGGCACACAGGTCGACGAATTTCTTCAAAAACCCCTTATCGGCCGGGAGGTCGCAAACCAGTTTTATTTACGATGTTTTTCTTTGATTTTATTGAAGATTCCTTAGGTTTACTGAAGTAGGTCTATTTACATGCATGAACAACTATATTTTTGTGGTCTTACAACTAGATTCCGGCCGCCAAAATACTTTGTATTTACAAAGTTATGACCTTCAGAAATACTGAATTTATGACGGCCGGGTATAGGGTATAGCTATACCTGTTATCGACCTATGAACATAATGGCTAAAATATAACATATTTATCAGTCATATGAGTCGGTAACTAGCCAGTAATTAGCTTTTAGTTAGGTTATACTATACTGCGCGTCCACCAGACGGCCCAGGGTCCCGGGGCTCCGGACCGTCCCGTCGTCTCCCGCATTTCGGGCATAGTTTGATGTGCCTGTTAATGTGGGGGATCAGGAGGGGGGCTGGGATATGCATGAAGAGCAATCGACCCAATTCTCTCAACCCCTGGTACAAAAGGTGAATGCATGGGAGGACGCTCGCTGTCGGTACCGGTTTGGGGGACGTTCTTGTTTCCGAGGATGTTCTTTTCAAGAGGGGGGCGCCGCTTTTAGAGGGGGCCCGGCATTGGGGTGTCGTGGTAGAAATCCCGCGGGATCCTACGACACCCTATAATGTATAGCGCAGTCGGAAGTTGCGGTTTTAGTGGATATGCCTCGCCCTACTGGGAGAGTCCCACATAACCGGGTCTCCCCTTGGATTCCCGGTATAATATAGATAGATAGATTTTCTATATTTCACAAAACGTTTATCAAAATATAATAGCAACCAAAATCCTTTTTGTATGGTTTGTACCTAGCGCATCAATTGTTTTTTTTTCAT